>JBBPFI010000003.1:0-1306987 GCA_037974965.1 Dacryopinax spathularia
GCGGGGGAGGAGGGCGATGGGATCTCCTTTCTTCGGTAAGCACCATATGCTGACCGTGTCCGTCCTGCAGACTGCGATTGGGCATTTGACCCGTGGCACGCCTCCCGAGCTGCACGAGCAAGTGATCGGCTGGTTACGGGACGCCATGTGCCACGTGCTCAGGGCATCAAGGCTGAACATTGTGCCTTGGGCTGGTCGGCGCGGTCTCTGGGCCAGTGCGCTTCACTGGATCCACATGGTCGATGACAACCCCTGGCAGGCCCAGTCCGGCCGCTATGTGCCTGCGGATGAAGACGAGTATGTGACGATGCAGATCCAGGCCGAACGCGACCGTGTCAACCCCCGGCCGCATGCCTGGAAAGCTCAGCTCCTGCCAACGCTCTGGTCGATTCCAACCTTCCGCAGGGACCTGTCCGAGGAGATGAACATCGGCTTTGAAGAGCTCTGCAAGAGCGGGGGGCGTGGGGTGACAGGTGCGCAGTATCGACCGGCATTCGAGCACCTCCGTGCGCTCTTCGAGGAGCAGATCGAGACCGACCTGCACCAGTACATCCTATTCTGTGCCACACTGCTCTGCAAGATCCACCCATGATACCGATACATGGCGTCCAACCCAAACGCGCATCTCAACACAGTCAAGGATGCACGCAATGTGGTGAAGAACATGGTAATGCTGGTGCCGGAGCGTGCCGCAGGGACAACCCACGTGGGGATTGTGGCCACCTCGTTCATCGCCTGGCTGATGTACATGCTCTATGATCAGCAGGAGCATCTTGCCACGCATTGGGGGGTGACACATGCGATGATGAAGACAAAGACCTGTGAGTGTGACTGGATACGGATGAATGCTCTGCTAATGACTGCAGCAAACCATGCCTTGCATTGGGGTCTGTTCGCATCCTGGGGATTCTACACCGTCCTCAGCCCGCACAAGGACATGCTGGGTAAGCATGGTCCACGCCAGCGTCAAATGAACGGCATCAAATACTGGCGAATGGCCAAGCATAGCCAGACTGAAGCGCTCTGGAGGGAGATCAAGGACTGCTGGGAACGAGGACAGCACAAAGAAGGGCTACGGCATATCTAGTCGGATGCAGACATTGCGCACTGGGAAGCTACAGGTATGTTGCAGCATCCTGCACAGTGCAATACGGGTGCAAGCCCAGACAAGAGGGCGACAGCGCAGCAACAGCATGCCCCGATGACGCAGGAGATGTTGCGTAATCTGACACGCAGCATGCACTCGTCCCGGCTCGAGCTGAACCCGCGTGGAGTCTAAGTCAGGAGCGGATAAAGGGAGCGCAACGAAATAAATGTAGAGGCTGTATATAAAGAAAGTATACCTTGTATTATAATGTATTATATGTATATTACGCTGTAGGTGGCCAGAGGTGGCCTTGGGAAGAGGCAGAGGACGATACGGTGCAACAGAGATGCAAGAGAGGGGTTAGGGGGATGGTGGATGTGCTGCGAGCATTGCAGTGTGCGCCTAACAAATGACCCATGCCAACCCATCACGAGCTCACCTGCAAGCTTGTGATGGGTTGGGCCGCTTTTTTGCTTAGCACAGCCCCTTCACGAGCTTGCGCGCGAGCTCGTGATGGGTTGGCACGTGTTTGAACCCATCACGAGCTCGCGCACAAAGAGGTGATGGGTTCGTAAGCGTTTTTCCATGACCTCGTCGCACGCAAGCTCGTGATGGGTTCAAATGCGTGCCAACCCATCACGAGCTCGCCTGCAGGGAGGTGATGGGTGTTACAGATAGGGAGATAGGGAGGTTTGGGGCCACGTTTTTGGCGTACCCTACCCTCAACCCCTATCCGTACTCACCCATAGACCCCTGTAGGATGGAGTCATCCTGACATGCAATTACTGTACTGCTATGCTATACTCATCCCTTACTCATTCCCTAGTCATTCTGACATCTTCTGACACATTCTGACGCTTTCTGAGGTCTTCCAGAACCTCCCGTAGGAAGGGATAGCCTTTAGGCAATAGAAGCACTGGTTGAGCCGCCACAGGCATGTGGTGGTGATTGGGAGTCCAGGCTTCAGGGTCGAAAAAGGTGCATCCCCTGACAGTATCCCCACTTCTTTGAAAGAGCTCTTGCAAACCCCAATTCAACTCTCCTTTCCATATGGCAACTAGGAAAAGTGCAACTTGCTCATGTATCCCAACAAAACATGTAGCTTGGAGTCCACTAATAACCACAAGCATCTGTTACAGCTTGATGAAAACATGCTTATGCATGCTCAAAGTATCCCAAATGTGTTATGCTGGTGCCACCAAAAGCTCTTCGACCCATCTGGCACCAGTTTGGACAAAGATGTGACACAAAAGCTTGTCAGAATAATTCTTCTCATACAGCTCTGGCACAGCAGTGCTGGCACAAAGGGCTGCTATTCCAGCAAGATGGGCATGCTGTTGATGCAAGGAGTTTGTTGCTGCAATGTGAGGCATGGTGGTTGTATACAGCAGGATTCTCAGAAGCAACAGATACTAGGAAGGCACTGTTTGTCAAACACACAGCAAGTCTCTCAGATCACACTATCTCACAAATTGTATTTGGGCCCTTGAGCAACCTGCCAGATACTACTCCACCAATACTATGGTCCGGTTGCCGAACAGGCTCTTATTAGCCTTTCCGTAGGCAGAAGTTGTCTATCAGCGACGGTGAGACGCGGAAGGGTATTCAGGGGTCGACCTGTTCAAGCGCGTCGCAAACGCGACCACTTGCTGCAATAACGCCCTGTCACGACCATCCTCTCGTCTCACTTCCTTTCAATCTTACGACTTATCCCGTTGTACTTGTTCATACCGCTCTATGTCAACCCCGCCCTCACCACGGAATATTGAAGGATCGCCTCAGGTGGAGGACCGGCGTTACTCCATTGACCATGCCATGGAACTCGAGCATCAACTGAACCAGGAGGAGGGCGAGCATATGACAGCCATCGAAGAGAATGCAACACCCTCAGAACTCGATCCGGACGTGCTCGCCACCATTGTCATACAACAACGAACAACTCTAGCGGAGATTACGAGCGAACGTGACGAGCTCAAAAGGGCGCTTGCAAAGGCACACATCGTACAGAGCGAGCTGCATTCGCAGATGGCGGAACTGGCCACGGCCCTGGAGGCAGAGAGGCAAAGGGTGGCTGGGATGGACCTGGAGCTGAAAGCGGCAAGGGAGCAGGCCGCAAACGATGCAGAATCGATTGCCATGTTGCGGTCTAAAGTCGAGGAGGCGCGGCGAGGAGTGATGAGGCTGCAGTCTGAGCGGGAGAGTCGACGGGTTAGCCAATTTCAGCCATTGCAACTGGATCTATCTTCGCCTAGCACAAGTGGAAGCAACCGAACCCCAGCATTTTCAACCTTCTCCAAGCGCGCATCTGTCATCACGACCGCCACCACACCACGAAGTCCGACATTCATGGGCCATCGTCGAGTATCATCACTGTCGGATCCCGGCCTCACACCGGATGCGTCGGACACGCTATCCTCTCCTCCCATGATGACGCAAACTCCAAGCGAACCAGCCACGTCGTCTGTGGGCAGGACAGCAGGCCTGTCACCTCCGCCCTCAATCTCCGCTACACTGTATCCCGCACCAATCATCTCCGAAGAAGACCTTGTCTCCTTACAGGCCGAACTGCGAAACCTCAAACGAGAGCTCGTCCAAGCTAAGGAAGCGAAGCAAGCAAGTGATACCGTGCTGCGGGCACTCAAAGAGATGATTGGCATGGATCCCGAGTCGAAAGAGTTACCGCAACCAGACCAGGTTGAATCTCTCAAAGGGTTGAGCTTACCCCCTTTACCAACGGATGAGCTGGAGGACGAGGATGACTCTCCTGTTAAGGAGCCGCCAACGGAGGAGAAGCGCTCTGGCTGGGGCTTACGGCTCTGGCGAAGTGGTCCGGCACCTCCAGTAAAGCCTGCCTCGCCCGAACCGACGGGGAACGTAGACCCGCTCGCTGGGTCGGGGGCGGACGCGTCGAAGAGGTCGAGCGCTTCCAGCAGCATTCAGGCCGAACCTCCGGCTCTGACACGCACCACATCCGCCTCTTCGTCTTCGTCACCTCCGCCACCCCCTCGGAAGCCGTTGTTCAAAGCGTTCAGTCTCTTTTCATCTGCGAATGCCCCTCCTGTTCCGGAGAAAGACGACGCGGTGTTGCCGGCCAAACCCCTTGTCGAAGAGTCACATGCTCCGGCCCACGAAGCTCTCCATGAACTCAGAGGCGAGGTCCCAAATCCTTCCCTCGTTGCAGCGGTGGAAGCGACATCGACAAGCGAACCCAATGAACAGCCGAGCCTGGAGCAGGAAGACCCGCAATCTCATGATGAGCTTCATATCTCTACGGAGATTACCAAAGACAGCCCGGAACTTCGCGTGCAGCCGCCTACTGCAAGCTAGACGCGCAGTTGTCTGCACCAATTCGTTCTATGATGCATACGTCACGCATGGACGATCCGATCTGCATTGTGTACTATACTCTACCACACGAATTCACGCGTTTTGATTTGCACGGTGCGCTGTGTAGTTAGGAGATATGCCAGTTTGCGGTAGGGTATGAGTCGGTGGCCTAAATTGGCTCCGCCCGGCAATGGGCGCTTAGTTGCTGTACTCTGCACCGTACCACCACCATGAACGCCGTCCGTACCTCCAGAATGCTGTCACAGGCAACGTCTTCGACGCCATCGCGTATCCTCCCTCTCACCAGGCATCGATTCGTACGGCATTATCAAATGAAAACCGATGAACCGAGATTGTCATTAACGTTTACCTGTACCGCGCCGGGTTGTGATGGTCATCGGTCATCGCACACCTTCACTCGGCGGTCTTACGAGCACGGGGTGGTTCTTGTCGAATGTCCTGGTTGTCATAATCGGTGCGTTAGCTTGCCTGTGCTATCTGAGCGGCCCTAAAGTTTTCTCCAGACATCTGATTGCAGACCACCTCGGCTGGTTCTCACACGGTACGGACGGGGGCAAGAACAAGACTCTAGAGGAAATCATGGCGGCGAAGGGTGTGCCAGTCACACGTGGACGGATAGTGGAGAAGAACACATTCGAATTTGACGGATCGGAGGTTGAGGGTGAGGGAGAGGCGAAGAGCTCATAATGTATTGTAACACTATACTGTACACCACTCTAATGCACGCTTTCCAGTCTTACTGCTTGGTCTCCTCCGGCAGCGGCGGGACTAGGCCGTTCTTTGCTAGGAGCTCTTCGAGTTCTCCATTTTGGTGCACTAGGGAGAGGTCAGACATGCCTGACGAGATGGTATAATAAAGCGTACTGCTCAGGACGATGTCACAACCGCCAACAAATTCGCCGTTCACGTATAACTGCGGGATAGTTGGCCATTCACTGTGACGGATCAGCGGTTTGCTCCAGCAACGTCGGATATTCAGACGTACGAGTACTCCTTGATCCCATTTCTGAGTTCTTCATCCTCCAGCACGTTGAAGCTCTTGATCTTGTCTTGCGGTACACCTTGCACATCAAGGATCTGGCATACAGCGCGGGAGAAGCCGCATTGCGGATGGTCGGGAGTGCCCTTCATAAAGAGCACGAGCGGGTATTTGTGGACGGCCTGGAATATGAGTTCGGAGATGGCAAGAAGCAGAACTGGCTGGCATACATCGTCGATTGCCTTGCGGTGTTCTGCAGACAAGAATCTCCGGCAGAAAGATGGATTTGAGAGGAGAGTCGACGCAAGCGTCCGTCGTGGCGCAAACTGCAAGACATCGATCAGTCCGATGCCATTGATTGTATCACGATTCAATACGTACTGCGATTCTGGCTGCAATACGGAAGGACATAGTGGACAGGGAGGGAGAGAGAGAGAGAGGGAGGTTGTGTATTCGCTCGCTGCCGGATGTCGACGCTCCTCATTCTGTTCGACGCGTCACAAACCGCCACTCGACATTTGGCAAAAAATTAATTGATGGACGCAGACTGGTTTATTGCTTGTCCTCTTTCTCCCCCCCACCAACCAAGGTGAGTAGCATATTCACTTCTTTTATTTTAGGATGAACACCCTAGATGACGAGTCCGACGTCGTGAATGCATCGTCGGTCATCGGCGATGCTGACGGTTGACGAGACTCTTTCAAAATACCATTCATGCTTTTCTGATCTTCGCCAAATTGCCTCCTGCCTTATGGACCGTGCTAACACCTTTGAAAGATACCACAAATGTCGTCCGACGAAGATTGGTCTGATTCCGACTCTGAGCTCGAGGTTGAGCAGAAGGGGGAGATCGCGACCTCTGTTCTGCTCGGCATCCCAGATGGCCCTCTGACCTCCGCCTATGATGATGCCGACCCCACCGTATCTCGAGCAGGTGGACTGCCCGTATGTCAATTCTCCTATATGTCCGGATGTCGTCCTGACATTCTTCCAGCCTTTTCTCCCACTAAAGCAGTATCCCTCGCCAGAGGCCGCTCTCTGTAAGCGATGTAACCAGCCAATGGAAATGCTCGTCAGTGTCTTCTGTCCGTTCGAAGGCTCCTCGAACGACCGTGTCCTATATGTATGGGGCTGTGCGAAGGCTGGATGCCAAAGGAAGGAAGGCAGGTAGGTACGGTGTGCCATCCATCTTCCCTGATAACGAAATAACATCTTTCGCAGTATTCGCGCCTATCGATCGCTTTGCCACAATGCCAAGTACGCCCGGAAGCTGGAGAAGCAGAAGGCTCGACAAGCTGCCAGCACCGCCGAGTCTTCCAAGACTTTAGACTCATCAAAACATCGGACCAATCCTTTCGTCGTATGTCAGACGGCTCCACATGTCACCCACTGTACTGACCCTTCGTTCCAGAGTGTTAGCGCGACATCCCCCGATCAGGGTACTCCAACTAATGGCCTTGGGGATATCTTATTCGGGAGCATGAACATTGGGGAAAGCAATGGGAAAGATGAGTCCGGTAGCGGATGGTCCGATGATGAAAGCGGCGAGGAGGATGCAGAAGACGACGAGGACAGTAGGGACGAGGAGGAGCCGACCGAACCCGGGCATTCGACGGGTGAGGGTGGAGAGCGAGGCCAGCCCGATCCAGGTAAGCCTCTGTCGTTTCCGCTGTATCAGTGGTCCTGACTCCGAGCAGCATGGGCATCGCAACCGTCGTACAGTCCCTTCTACATATCGACCGTCGAAGAGTATATAACGCCGAAACCTCTTCCGGTCTCCAAGAAGGTAATAAATGAGGCGCAGTCATCCGATAGTGCTGGTGGAGCACCTTGGGGAAAGGAGGCATACGAGGTGATGCACAAGGTGGACGACATCTTCGAGAAGTTTGTGTCTCGAGTACAAGAAGAGCCAGAGCAGGTCCTTCGGTAAGTAACAAGCTACATCCTTGACGACCGCGGTCTGATCCATCATCGTCAGCTATGATTTGTCCGGCACTCCGTTACCCTTCTCATCTCGTGACAGCACGTACAAGCGACTCTTCCCCGCACAACCCATCCCTCCTGGGACGGCCATCGCCGTCAACGCCCCTCCCCCTGCTCCGAAGCACGCATACGACCCATCAGCCGTGGATCCTTGTCCACGGTGCGGCGGTCCGCGGGTGTTCGAATGTCAGCTGATGCCCAACCTGATCAATATCCTAAAGCGGAAGCCGACCCTGGGTCCCGCTAAGCAGCAGTCCGCACAAGAACGGCAACAGGAGCTAGAGTCTCTCTTGCGCGGTAGTTCTGACGGCATGGAGTGGGGTACGGTGATGATCTTCAGCTGCTTGAGTGATTGCTGCCTGGACCCGGACCGCGCGCCGGCGACGGAGGCTTGGGCCGAGGAGCTCGTGTTTGTACAGTGGGACGATTAGGTGTACGATTTTTAATCCTGATCACGTTGCTACTTCGTCATGACAATATTCACGACTGTCTTGCGGCATACCTGCTTATCTAGGGACCCCTCCGCACTTCCAGGAGGATGAGATGGCAACGGACGAAGCAACGTAGGTTTTGATTCTTGTAACTACCTATTTTGTTGTGAGAAACGTCGGTTCCAAAGGAAAACTACCATCACGGACAACCGAGCCGGAAGAAGTGCCAAAGATGGGAAATGTCCCACGTCGAGTGGATCTACCAAAAAATCCCCATTGCTTAAAATCGCGCCCAAAGAGAAAGAATGTGACCAACAGACTAGCTGTTCCGAAAGATTATCAAAAGAGCGTCAATTCCATCCGGAAGTGCACGTGGCACCTCTTCAGGTCTTAAGCCTAGTATCTACAGGGCATTCGTGCCGTTCCTCTCCTCATACGAGAGGTTACGCATCTTGTCGAAGACCTCGGGTTCCGTATCGGAAGCCTCATCCTTGCCCCCTCGTTCCAGGTCCTCCTGATCGACATCGACCGTGCGCGCGACGTTGATGTTGATTTTGCGCATGGGATAGCGGTGGTTGGTCCCTCCGATGGTCGTCGCCCCAAATTCCCTGCCGGTGTTGACAGCAGCTGAAGGGTTCTTGCTGATACCCAGACCGACACGAACGATAATGAGACAGAACGTGCAACCCTAGCAACACCAATTAGATGCGTGATAGACTCTCGTGATCGACGACTTACGATAATAGGAACGAGCTATACGCAGCGTCAGTTCAACCCTAATGACACTACAGGAAGATTACGTACGATGTCAATGCAGATGTACTGAGCAAAGCTGCCGCTGGCATATGTTGCGAGAAGGCAAAGCAAGTTGGCACTGTAGATGGACCCGGACTCCAGGATGACAGCAATGACGGGCCACAAGCTGCTTGAACCGATGGTCGAGACGGTCATATTCACCCGCCAGATCCGATAGACGATGAGGAAGGTGGTGAGCAGGTTCTGTGTCAGAGAGATGCTGAAGAACGAGGTGGCCTGGGTGGAGTAGTTAGCGGAGGACAATGGCGGACATATAAAACAATGCACGTACCCAAGCTGCAATCCCGGAGGCGAACAGTCCCGAACCCTTCAGCGTACCAATGGCCACTTCGATACCAATACCGGACGCTGACATAAAACTCAGCGATGGCTGCACGGCCTGAGGACACAAGACGTACTCAAGCTGCCCGCCAGGAGCATGATTGGCACAATACAGACCCAAACGTTCCTCGACCACACCATATACAGCCGGTAGATCTACAGGATACCGTTAGATGCCAGTCACATGTTCAGTATTTCCACCTCATATACGCACGAAAAGAGTATCAGCAACGGCAGTCAAACCGATATACACGCCGGTACGGAACACCTCCTTCCTGAAAAGGTGTTAACCGATGAACTCCGCCCAAGACTGAAAGTCAAACGCACCATTGAGTCAAATCCGACAAGTAGGCCGTCGCATCCGGTTCCACGAAAATCGCTTGCATGAGCCGTGACCAGCTCACACCGAAGTTGATGGTGATCAAGACGAACATGGCGATGGCTGTAGCCAAGAATGCCATGTTCGTCTGGGTCGACTTCTTGGTTGTCAGGACATAGACAGTCGCCCCGAATAGAACCAGAAAGACGCCTGTGAGGTGACATGAGCACGCCAGTAATGATCGCCTCTGAGCTTACTTACCATATACGACTCCCTGGCAGACGACCCCAACCAGGATGGCCACTTCCAAGGGCAAAGCTGCTGCGGACATGCTGGGTACGTGAAGGTGGGGGAATAGAAAAGGAGAGGATTAACTTGGGCGATCGGCCTCGGGGGGGTTCCTGCGTGCCTCATATAGGGCAGGACGAAAAACGACTCCAGGAAAAAGCGGGAATCTTTAGAATCAAATTCAGTGCGGATGGTAGCCCGGAGATCTCGCCCGTAGTGGAGTGGAAGTGACTGTGGGAATAGAAGGGCATGCGGGATATCGCAAGAGCTTATTGATAGAAGTCGACGGTTCCCCGTCGCAGTGGATTCCAGAAGGTTGTGACGACGAAAGAACGGGCGTTGGCCTGTACGAAGCTGCGTTTTTTGGTATTGCGGGGTGCCGATCAAGGGAGGAACTTCGGATACAGAAGACCAGGCATGCCGTATGAGTGACAACGGAGTGAGCTAGGGCCCTGATAAATTCCTGGGATCGTGACGGGCTCCCACAACCGGGGCCCGCGATAGAGAAGCCAGGCAAGCCGTCCGGGGACCAAGACGTTCGCCCTTGGGATATCAGTCCTTGCAGGGCCGTCAAATCCGCTGTTGTGACATTGATCGGTAGAATTAAGGTTATAGAGGACTGCGTACTGTTGTAATGAGCGAGACATCCTTGTTCGATGCGATTCCTGAAAGCTGAGCCCATTGAGACGGCCATGCTTCACCGCCTTGTTCCCATAGAATTAGCAACGGGAGCAAACAGATTCAGATGATGGGATGCCGAAAATGGAGCACAGCAACGCGAAGATTGGAAGGCATCCCTAGCTGATGGAGAAGATAGGGTGTCTTTTAAATGGAGTTACTGTACCATCCAGCGTAGGTGCGCAATACCCGATTTGGTAGTTGCTTCCGCGGAAGCAAGCGGAAGCGGATTAAGTGCGCACTTTGGCTGGCTGCTTGGTGACCTTGCGCACTTATGGCTGGTCGGAGCACAGAAACCAAACTTAAGAGGGGATTTTAAATGGAATAATCTGCTTCCGTTAAGTTGGTGATCTGCGCACTTCGTTTCAATGGGTGGTGACAAGGACGAAAGTGCGCGGTAGAAGCCCCCGGTGACCGGTGACCCTGCGCACCTTCGCTGGATGGTACAGTATGCTCGCGGTCTCGAGCGCCGAACTCCCGTGCAACCACGCGGTTCGAGCTTGTGGAGCAGAAACCGGCAACAACAACGGTCGAGTTGTTGGACAGCAGTTGTTGCAATTACGAATCGTACCATGCTCGCCAGAGCGACTGGACCAGGGATATGATGAGATAGCTCCCACAACCACTTGCGGGCAATGGCTCCTCCAAGCGTTCAGGTCGAGGTACCGGATCGGTCAGGGGTAGATTCCTTGTCTCTTGATGTTGTTCCTTGACGCCACTCGCGCTCATGGCGGCGTCGAGTTGTTGCATATCCTCGAGCAGGGAGACGGAGAATGTTCCACCAAATCCAGGAAGTGCAAGAAGCCGGCTACCATGCCGTGAGGAACCCATATTGAAATTTGGCTCAAAAGATTTCGTTGTTGATAATCAAGGAAGTAAGGGCTGCGGAGAAGGTGGTGCGGTGTGAATATAACAACGGATCGCGGCGCGAGTTGCCGGTTGATAGGACCGCTTGAATATTGTTTCCGTGGATGAGAAGCCGTGCGGCGGTGAAATGAAAAGAGCCCGTGTCACGTGGAGCTCGGCGCGTCTTGACAAGTCACATCCCCGTTTGCGCAGTTGGCGGTGACTAGACCTCCTGTACGCGCCGTGTAATGTCGACGTCTCCATGAAAAGCAGTTTCGAGTACTGTGTGTCGTATCCTCTGGCTGCTCTAGACTTGATCGATGTCTGTGTATCAGACCCGAGCCTCTAAGCGAGCACCGGGGAATCAACGGAGACCTGCGCGTTTCATCTGACCAAATGCGTTTGAGCATCATCCCTGCGGTATCATCGTGCCCGTGCTGTGTCGCAGATGAAACCCTTCATATAGGGCTCTATGGCGCATATTAGGCCAGCTCCCTCTCTCCCTCACCTGTTTCCCCGTTGCGTCTGCTGGCCAGACTTCCACCAACCCACTTGGACCCACTTGCTTACAGTCGACAGCTAGTCATGCTTGCCATTCCTCGCTCCCCAGTTGCATCTTCGGCTGCTAGGGCATCCTCCCCTCGCCTTGCTCGAACTTCCTCCCCTGCCAGGCCGGCCGGCCTTCAGCTTCTGTCATCGACGAACCCGAGCATGCAGCCTTACTACGGCCGCCTGCCTTCACTGCTATCCCCGCCATTATTCAGCCCGCCTGTAGTCTCACCTCCATCGCCATACTTTCCTCAGGACGTCCGCTCGCCTCGCCTGCCCTCAGCTTTGGAGAGCTATGCGCTGTCGCCGCATACCCCATCTATCGCCTCAGTTCTTTCACCAGCTAGGTCATGCCTGAAGATGGATGTGCGCTCGGCAATCCCTTCAATCGACCTTTCCCCAGTTCCGACTTCACCAGAGAAGACGGTCACTCAGGCGACATTTCAGGCTGCTGAGCTCGAACGTCGCGAGCGACCGCAGATACGACTCCAGACTGGAGGTTTCTTGCAAGCGCCTTTCATGTCTCCAACCACCCCGAAGAGCAGCCGAACACCCCGAAGCACCCGTACGCCCAAGCGGGTCGCCATTAGTCCGGTCGTATTGGTCGCCAATCAAGTCACCACACCCGATCCAATGTCCGCTTTGAGCCGACGGTTGGAGCGGTTGCAAATCCGCAGGATCGATGGTGATGAGGAGACCGATGGAGAGGACGACAAATATACGTTAGGGATGCGGCGAGGGACGCCAGTGACCACGCCGTGTGTGGAGAGGTTTGATGGGGCATGAAGTATTGTATCAACGAAGCAGATTGCGTTTCGCCATTTCATAGGCAACAGCAGCATATTTATTCAGAATCAACGTAGTCCATGAACTTCTGCCTAGTTCCAAGCAATTCCTGCTCTGCGACTCATTTGTTTGATCCAACCTCACATCACCGTGATAAGTTGCCTGTGTCGAAAGTCAGCTCGCGCTCGCGTCAACACAGGATTCACATACACATTGGGTCGGATGTAAGGCAGGCTCTCATTACGGTGCTGAAACACAATAAGCAAAGGTGATATCGCGAGTGGTGGTTGCTTACGTTCGTGGCAGCCTCGAAGGCACAGGCATACTTGATGATGGTTGCCTCGTCGAACCTCCTGCTGTAGAAAGACAGACCGAAAGGCATGTTAGGCGCCAAAGAGACCAGCTGTAGAGATGGGTAAGACTTCTACACGCCGTCTGGAGCTCACAAGCTTACCGTGTTACGAGAGTTCCAGGTCACATTGGTTGTCGGTGGATAGTACCCGAGAGGGACGCTAATGATCGGATAGCCTACAGAAAGACGAGTTAATCGCCTCCTAAGGACCTTGTGTGAGGACATACCAGCAATGGAAGCATAACCGGGCGAGGATGAGCTGGGAATGATCAGCGCGTCCAGACCATTCTGCTCCATTGCGCCGAGGATAGCTGGAGAACACTGTCAGAAGGTATCACACATAATCTATGGTCATCGACGTACTAGCATTGGAGCCATAGTAGTACTGAGCCTCCAGGCCAGCATAGTACGCAGAGTCACCGATCTTGATGGTGAGGTTAGCATCTTGCTGCCAGGTGACGACGTTGCGATCGGGCTGTCACTTGTAGTCAGGCACACTATGCACGGCAATCAACAAGATGCTCACATAATCCTCTGCGGGGTAATGCATGGTGAAGTTGATAAGGTCATTGATGTTCGTGATGTTGGTTGGATTATAGGTCAGTCCATTGAAGTAGTTGGCAATATCAGCGACGAAGTCGGCTCCTACGACGGGATCGGTGGAGTACTATAATAAGTTAGATATGGCACGTCAACACGTCAATAACTACGTACCCCAGCTCCGCTGAAGTTGCGGTAGCCTAGAAGAGCACGTCAGCACCGCGATCTAAGGGGCGTTTTCTTCATTGGCAGGCCTTACCTGCAAGGTCAGGGAAGTTCGCCCTTAATTTGGACTCAGCGCAACGCGAGCTAATGAAAGAGTTTAAAGACGTACGGGTCCGTGATGGTCGCACCGAGGCTTTTGAGGATGGCGATCGAAGCATTGAACGCGGCGATCTCAGGTCCGTTCGTGGCCGACGTGGTGATGGCATTGCGAGGAATGCCAATCTTGGCTCCCTTCAGTCCATCAGGAGTGCATCCAGCTGCATAATCCGGGATGCTGGAAAACGGAATAGCGGATGTGTAGTTGTCGTAGGAATCGACTCCTGCAATGACCGAGAGAATGTATGCCGCATCCTTCATTGTCCGGGTCATGGGCCCAGGGGTGTCCTGTGTCTGCGAGATGGGCACAATGTTGTACCTACTGGTGAGGCCGACGGACTGAATGACTCTTAGCTCGTACCGATTCCGTAAGTAAATCAACTTACGGGCTTGATGCCTGTAAGGCTGTTCCTGTTGGAAGGAGAGATGATGGATCCAGATGTTTCCGTTCCGATGGCGGCAGCAGCAAGACCGATTGAGGCTGCGACACCAGACCCACTGCTGGAGCCCGAAGGGTCCAAAAGAGGATACCAGGCTGCACTTGTCTGACCACCACGGGCAGTCCAGCCTGCGTGAACTATTAGCGGTATCCCACGCGCTTGGTGATGAACGCACCATTGGTTGAGTTTGTTGAACGGTAGTTCGCCCATTGGGACAAATTGGCCCTGTACCAGGATCAGCTGGAGAACTTGATGCGAGGAAGGTCAAACTGACTTTCCGAGGATGATGGCCCCAGCAGCCTTCAGCTTAGCGGCAATGGTGGCATCCCTCGGCAGCTTTGCACCCAACAGGGCGAAAGAACCGGCTATGTGCGCTAGTCAGACAGACCGAAACGTGTACCGACAGAGCCCGTGCTCACCGGTAGTATTCATTTTGTCGAAGGTGCCAACGTTATCCTTGACGATGATAGGGATGCCATGGAGAGGGCTGGAATGGATCAGATGAATATCACGTGGTTACGCGACATGTTGTTGACGGACCCCCTAACAGTACCATTTGCGCGCTCTGCGTCCAGTCCGGCCGCGATGCTGATGGCATCGGGGTTGGTCTCAATCACGGCATGAAGCAGAGGGTTGGTTTCGGCAATACGGCCCAGGTACGCCTGACATGGGTCAGCTGTAGTAGGATAATTCGGCGGGGAAAAGGAAAGAGACCTTGACCAAGTCAACGGCCGTAAAGGTTCCGTTGCCCATGCCATATTGCCTAAGAGGATTCAGCTTTGGACAGGAATGCCGCATCCGGCTCTCTCACAAGTCGTCAATAGTCGCATAGTAAAGGTCCGGAAGTGGCTTCCCTATTGTCGCACATTATCAGGCTGCAATAACTTTTCACGAGAATGATAACATGCCATTTCGAGGACTCACGCCGTAGCTCGGAGTCTCCCCACGAGCGACGGGCGCCAAGGCCAGCAAGGCTGACAGCACGGTAGCAATTTTGATGATCGCCATGCCTTGGAATTTGGACTAGCCTTTGTGCGAACTAGAGAAGCGCTCCAGTCCTGGACGAGGTCCATAGTGCCAAGGATGCATTATATACGAGAACCGGCAGTCCAGCAGTCCGCTCGGTTTCCGCTGCAAGACGCAGAACCTTCGTCATACAGAAGAACTGGTTAGAGTAAGCAGAGTTGCCTGTTTGGGGCCCAAAGAAGTGATAGGGCGGTAATTGACAGAGATGATAACGGAAAAACAAAGCACGCCCGTGAGTGGACGACGCGAAGTCCTTATCAGTGACCCTCATATTATGTAATCAGCCACGATTGTCGGGGCTTCCAAAAGTGGCAAGAGCTGCCGCCGGATGTGGCAGTTGTTTCGGGGCGGTATGTTTAAGGACCATGGAAATGAAAAACACATGTCATACCGTCGAGGTTCTGGACACCTCAGCTATATATTTGTTCGCCCTATTTTAACTTCTACTGCCCTGAGACATGCAGCAGTCACAGCCTCTTGTAATGCTGAGACCTCTCCTCTATCCCTACATTCTCGTTTGCAGGCCGCGGTCCGTGCGCACCGCAGAAGGAATTGAAGGCACTCACCGCCCAGGCCACTGCAAAGCAAATGAACAGGGGCGGTTTAGAGGGCCGATGGGGAGCGCCTGCGTGGCTTGCGGTACAAGCGAGAAACCTGGCCGGAGCCGGAATCGCAAGCCGTACTTCCGATGGCCTTGACATGCCGTGGGATCTGACGAGCGGTTCTAGCGGATGCGCCATCACCATGGGTGTTGAATCGCCAGGAACCTGCTCAACGAACGCCATTGACGTCTTCGATGCAATTTTCGGGTCGGGCAAGCCAAAAGGCCCGCTGTCTTTGCGGACGACTGACGTTCCCGCAGACTCTGGTGCCTCTCGTCCTACCGAGCATTTTGGATGCAACGGGGACGGAATACTAGCTTTCATTCCCTCTCACGTTGAGCATAAAGCCCTTTGGAAATCATTGACACAGATACTACAATACGCCGCCCGCACCAACATACATTTGCGGTACATCCACCTACGTTGCCCACTAAATCTGCTATACATACGGAAGAACCGGACAATTAAAACCGACCCCCACTCAACCCAGGTATATCGACCTATTGGGTCCATCGCTCAAGCACCATATTTCCCCACCAGCTCCCTCCATTCCTCGCACTCTTCCGGTTCTCTAAAAAGCTTGAACAGTACTCCGTCGGGCACAGCTTTCCTGGCTGCGGCGAGCCTAGCACGCCATGTTTCGGCAGCTTTCACCTGTGCTACTGGAGGCGGCTGGGTAGCAGAAGCTGGAGAGAGGTACGAGACAGAGGATGGTACTGTCGGAGCTTGTACTGCGGGTGCGTGGGGCTGGGAGGCGGGAGAAGGTGGGGTGCTGGGTGTGGTCGAGGATCGCCGAGGCCGGTATGCTTCCAATGTCGGAGAAGATAGTGGTGAGCCGCCGACGGGTAAGGAAGCGCTCAGAGACGCGGCCGACGCAAGCGATAGCCCCGACAAAGAGCGATGGAATGGTCGTCTCTGCCGCTGTTGTTCTTGCCCCACATCTTCACCCTCCGTCCATGCCGGCGGCGTCACATCCCTCAAGAAGATGGCCACCACTTGCCCAGGCCGTTCCCGCGCAAGCTGGACATAGAGCTCCATGTCTTGCTCGCCCGTATCGCCGATGAGGATAAACTTGGCATCCGGGAACGCGTTGAGCACTTCCAGCACGCCGCCACGCTTGCGATCAGCAGCGCTGTCCCATAGGCCAGTGAAGACGGCCGAAGGAGAATAGTACTTCAACTTGATGGATCCTTTTGCCATGGGTTTTGTCAGAATGGCTTCATCTAGTGGGCGAAAAGAACCAAAGCTCACCGTGAGGTAATCCTGCTATCTCAAAGAAGTCCTTGATCACCGGCAGGAGCTCGTAAGGCGAGTTGGACTGAAGAAACATCCCATCAGCCCAGCCTCTGTTGACTGAAGCAAGGAGAACGTACGACATAGTGAAATCCCACACCCCACTCCTCCATTTGGCGGTACCACTCCCCTACACCAGGGATCACGAGCTCGTCCAAGTGCCTCACGAAGACATTGTTGAACACGACTTTCGCTCCTTGAAGCACAGCGGTGTGTTTGACAGTGTCGTCAATATCCGAAATCACTCGCAAGCGAGGTGGAGGCCCAATAGAGTAGCCCTCCGGCGGTGAGATAGGCGTAGGATGCGCTGGTTGGGCTGGTTGGACAGTGGAGGTGGTGCTGGATGAGGGAAGAGGAGGTAGGGGCAAGACTTCAGCGCGGACGTCCACTTCATGCAGGCGTGCCAGATCGCCACCGGCTTCCTTCACCCCTCTGGCAAGGACGTCCCATGGTATCTTGATCCTCTCCTCAAAGTACCCGTTCGCGCCAGTGCTGACCTTTTTCTCCAGAAGGAGGATCTCCCGCTCCCCGGCTGGAGGCGCAAGAGAGCGCAGCACGCTTCCCGGTGAGGAGGGGTCACTAACAGGCGCGGATGCAGAAGGGGGTAAGGTGAATGTTAGTCGGACGGTACGCTCCGAGAGGGACGATGCCCAGAACGGCTGGAGTCGAGCGTCGAGGTTGGCGTGCAGCGTCCGGAGCTCCTCGGGTGATAAGTCGGCGTAAGCTTGCGCTAGGGTGCTACCGGTATTCGACAGCGATACCGAACTCTGCAGGCTGGACAGAGTGGAGACCGTTGATTTCCTGGCTGGCCGTGGGGAAGGCGGATGCGTGGGTCCCAGAGAAGGGGAGGAGAGGGGAGAAGGCTGCTTGGGTGCATGTGGACGAGGCGTTGCTGGTGTTGGGGTCGCAGGAGTTGGTGTGGGCACGGACTGGGAACGCGGTACTGCACCCGAATGGAGAGCTGCTGGCTTAGGCGGTACTGGAGGGTGGCGGGGTGGGAGGGGCGGAGGAGAAGGCGTCGCAGCGGAGAGGGAGATGGCAGGACCTGCTGCAAGCAGTTGCTTTCCTTCTTGGACCGATCGTGAAGAGGGCGGTGGCTGAGGAGCAACAGGTGTAGGTAGATCTAGCTCCAAAGGCTCTGAGCTTGGGCTCGGGAGGCTGCCCTGGCTCAGGTCGTCCCAGCCACCAGGGAGACTGTTGCTCGTAAAGTAGCCGTTTGCGTCCAGCTTGAGCTCCCGGGGCGTGCTCGTGCCGCTCAGAGAGGAATTGAGGTCGATTAGATCTACGTCCCCTTCGGCGGGTTCTTCAGTGATTACGGCTCGCAGGAGCGGTGACATGAGTGGGGTATTTTGGCCAGAGTGAGATGGAGGTGTGCCACCTGTGAACGATCGAAGGGAAGCGGCATCGGTCTCGCTTCCATTTCCACTGCCTGATCCAGAGGAAGCCGGGAGACGTGGGAGAGAGGAGAACGAGCGAGCGAGACGCATGAACGCCCTCTGTGCGCGAGAGGCTTGTTCGGGCGGTCGAAGGGAGGTACAGTAGCCCGATACTTTCAGCTCGAGGTCGAACGCTCCTTCGAGGATAGTCTCCTTTGTCTGGTGCCTGTTATGACCCCATCTCGCTCCTGGCGCTGCTGAGGCCGCAAGAGGATGTCGGATTGCAAAGCCAGGAAACAACCACACTCTCTCAGTGCCGCGCTGCTCCTCCTGTCTCCTCCTCCTTCGCTCCCTCGCCCACTCATCCCAGGTCTGCCTCTTCCGCACGACCCAGCCCCCGACCGCCTCTACCCCGACTCCTTCTTCTCTGCTCAAGCTACCCGCATACTCCCGTGCACTCGAGACGGCAGATTTGAGCCGCTCGGACACGTCGGAGTAAGCGGTCTTGTAGTCCGTACTGGCGATATACTCCTTTGTGGCGTGTAGGAGCGAGCGAGCGGTGCTGATCCTCGACTGAACCGACGGTCTTCGGAGCTGCTCTTTTGCAGCAGCTAAGAAGCGTGGTGTACGCATTTCTCCCGGAATCGGTAAGGAGCTTGTCGAACTAGCTGCGTGTGACGATGAGGCTGGTGCTCGTGGGAATGGATATTGCGCGCTCATTTTGCGCTATCCGTTGCGGTGGTGGTGGTGGTAAGGGGATAAGAAAGAGGAGGTCGCATGTCGATATATGAATGAGAAGACGCTGACTGCGTCTGTAATTCCTGTTCCTAATTTGGGTTTGGGAGTGATTATAGTCAGAGCACGGTCACCGTCTCTCAGGAACCGGTTGGGAATGAGAGGGAAGAACGTGCGTCATCCGTCAACGCGACGCGCCACACGGCATCCAGCGACGTGGGCTGTCCTGGCCTATTTCGCCGACAAGTCTGGCGGGCGCGAATACACAGGCAGAACGATTTCACAGATGATGCATGGTACAACAGGATATATGCGCATAGTCGTCTATCGCATCTTCCAGAGTGCTTGATATACAGGAAGCAGCGTGACATCTACAACCCAGTCATGAGACAATCCACCCTTCAACCCTGGAAAGCGACCCCCTTCACGCTCGTCTCCGCTCGTCCACCAGCAGCATAGCCAGTCCCCTCTCGGTTTAACCTGACGACCCCTTTCTCGCCTTCTGGTACAGGGGTATCGCATACGATGCACGCCTTGGCCGGTCTGACAAGCTCGTTCACGCACGTTTGGCAAACAACGTGTCCGCATCGCTTGACGACGCAGGCGAGGGCTGTCGGTCCCAGCGTCTTCTTGCACGACGGGCAAATATACGTGTCTTCCTCCTTCCCCTTGCTCGCCGCTACGGCAGCCGCGGCTGCTCCATCCTCAGCATCGTCCTCCTTCGCTACTGGTCTGGTCGTCCGCTCAACCGTGAACAAAACAGGGACAAGACTCTTAAGTGTCATCTTATGACTCGGCTCGCCCGCTCGACACACAGTCTCCATCTTGATCTCCCTTAACGGGCCCACAGGTGCGTCGGGCGTAAGACTCGGTAACCAGAAATCAGGTAGTTTTGCTCGTCGTGCTTCTGCTTGCTCGGCTTCTATTGCTTTCAGTGCTGCGGCTTCCGCTTCGGCAGTGATGGCCTCGAGTGAGGGAGCGGAGAGGTCGAGCTTTCGTTTTGTCCCGCGGGCTGAGAATGACATCGGCTCAGTTCACAGGACTGAACCAAGATGAACGACTCACTTTCTCCCTCTTTCCCGCCTTCTGACGCTGTCCCATTAGCGGAAGCAGCACTCTTCCCCACACTCCCCAACCCCAGCTGACTCCTCTCAAACTCCCTCACCACCCTCTCCCTCGCCCTCTCCCTCGCCCGCTGCCTCTCCGCCTCCTCCTCCCTCTCCCACTGCTCGACCCTCTTCTCCCACCGCTTCATCTCCTTCTTCTGCTCCAGCAAATCCCGGACCACACATTCCCGGCAGTATAGATGTCCTTGACTGCAGCTGACTGGGTCTCTCGCTCGGGAGAGGCAGAGCGAGCAGGCTGAGAAGGGACGCATGCTGTCTACTCCTAGGCGCTGGCGCTGGGTGCCGTAGGAGAGCTTTTTGTATTCTGCATAGGTGAAGACGGAGGAGGCAGTGTTGTTCTTGCTATGAGAGCGGGTCATGCTGCCGGGAGTAGCGTCGGGGCCGCCCAAGAAAGTAGAATTAGTCGAGACAAGAAGGCAAAAGAACCAGCTTGAGTGGTTGCTTGATGAGCAGCTGCAGCAAGAACACGACCTCAACACGTCCAAGGTGATCGGGGTAACATTCGGTTCCGAGGTAGTGGCGTCCGAGTCAGAATTTTGAGTGAGGGTCCTCGTGAAAGGAGGTAATTGCTAGAATGCCCCGTGTCGGATTCGTAGTTGCTACAATACCCCGGGCGGGCACTATTTGCTAGAGTACCCCATCCCCAAAAAGCCTGCCCTAAGCAACCACCACAGGGTCGCTTGTGGTGGTAAGGAAGGAAGAGGTAAACAAGGGTCCGCACCTCCCAACGCGACGTGTTTAAATGCACGTTACCTCTCGTTCTGCAACCTTCTGCAACCTTCTTGATGGCAGATACTGCTGTTATGTCTACGCTTAAGGAAGGACAGTTCTTCAACACGCTAGATGAGGCCTCCTTTGCTCTTATTGACTACTGCAATGCACAAGGTGCTTCATGTCGAGTGAAACGCCGAGATCGCATTCGTCTCCAGATGATTTGCGATACTGTCGACTGCCCGTTTTCTGCAACTCTCCGGGCTCGAGGAGCGGTTTACGTACTGAAGACACTGGTGCCCAATCATACATGCCAGGGAGAGGTGAAGAAACCACGAGCTGCCACAAGACGTGCCAAGTATGTCAATCACAAAGCTTCAACGATGCTGCTTCCCGGTCAAAATATCGCTCCGCAAGTAATCCAAGACCTTTTCTTGAAGCAAGAAATCGAGCTCGATTACTTTGCAAGCTGGCGGGCTCAGCAACATCACGTTAACGAGTCAATTTCACAGCAAGTTGACGACTTTCAGAGGTTACCGGCATATGCAGAGCTTATCCGAAAATGCGACCCCGAGGCTTCGGTTGACCTTCACCTTGATGCAGAAAATGCTTTTCACTCGATATTCATCTGTCCCTCCGCCGCAAAACATGCATGGACACATTTGCGCCCTTTTGTGGCTGTTGATGGCGCTTTTACGAAGACGGCATTCAAGTATATTCTTATGCTTGCAACAGCATATGACGCAAATGACCGCATTGTTACCTTGGCATGGGCACTGTCACGACAAGAAGATACTGCGACATGGCGATGGTTTCTCCGAAATCTTAAAGCCGCCCTCCCGCACCTTAACGAGCCCTCAACTGTTATTATATCGGATCGACAAAAAGGACTTCTGAATGGCATCGAGCTTGAGCTACCGCATGCTGCCGAAGCTTTTTGTGCCCGTCACCTTCTTGCGAATGCAGAATTGCATTTTGGCCGAGACGTCCGGCACCGATTCTGGCCACTTCTTCATGCCAAGACGGAAAAGCTCTTTCAAGAAGAGCTTGTCAAGCTTCACAATGTTAATCCGCCCGCTGCTGCTTATCTCAATGGGATCACGCATTCTCGATGGGCAATGTACGCCTTTTCAAAGCTGGCACGACGCTTCGGAAAAGTCACCTCCAACTCTGTTGAAGCAATGAATGGAGTTTATGAAGAAGCACGACGTTATTCAGCACTTCACCTCCTCGCACATATTTGGCTGGATCAGATGACAAAGTTTGCGACAGCAGCGATGAATGCAGCAATGATCACGACCGAGTTTACCAGCATCGCTTATGAATTCTTGGCCAACGAAGCCGCACATTCTGCCAAATATCTTCTCTGGCGCTCTACCCCATATTATGCACAAGTCAAATCACCAGACTCCGATAAGCCAGAAGAATATCGAGTCTTTCTGGATCCAACCAATGCAACGGGGGTGTGTGACTGCGGCGTTTTCCAAGAGCATCTTATTCCGTGTCGCCATGCAATCAAGCTATGTCGCCAATCAAACCTCGCACCACGGGTCTTCATCAGCTCTTATTACTCCTCCAATACGCTCCGAGCAACATATAGCAAGCCTTATCCACCAATTCTTCTTTCGGAGCTGAGCAACGCCGATAGCAGTATTCGCCCACCCCCAGAGAAAGAGACAAAAGGGCGACGAACGAGAAAGCGGAAAGAGGCATAAGGAACTGTAAATACTTGCTGAATAGCTTGAAATTCATTATATTTTGTTACGTCAGAAATATAACTACCTCGGTCGCACAGTACAGAAAAATAGCGATAGCGAAGACCAGACCCTTGTGTGCATCTCTCTCCTGTACCACCACCATCTCGTTTGCACCCTTGTCAGTTGATTAGGGCCGGCTCTTTTTGACCGAGGGGTACTCTGGCAAATAGGGCCCGGGCAGGGTATTGTAGCAATTGCGCTCCCGACTTGGGGTAATCTAGCAATTACCTCTCGTGAAAGTGAACGAAGGCGCGTATCGGTTGCGGTGGCTGCTGCTGCTGCTGCACGACTCGACCCTCTGAGCGGTGTATGCGAACATTCTTCCTTCGGGCACGCCCTCGCTTTACTTCATTCACTGCTTCATACCTCACCAGAACCTCGCTCACTAGGACCATACAGAAAGAATCACTCAATCGCCAGTGGACCAGGATGTCTTCCACTTCTGCCGCTGTCAAGAAAGACGCCCATCCGTTCAACCGCGAGACGCTGGAGGGCTTGCTCACAAAACGGTTCTTCTACACCCGAGCATTCGAGATCTACGGCGGTACGTCCCCCACCCTCTAACCTCCCTGTATCAGCGAGTGCTAAATCCCTGCTGTAGGTGTCGCAGGCCTGTACGACTACGGCCCGCCCGGCTCGGCCTTGCAAGCCAATATCATCGAGTTCTGGCGCAAGCACTTTATTATCGAGGAGGAGATGCTCGAGCTCGACACGACGATCATGACTCTCTCGGACGTACTCAAGACGTCTGGCCATGTGGACAAGTTCGCCGATTGGATGGTGAAGGATTCCAAGACGGGCGACGTGCTCCGTGCGGACCATTTGGTGGAGGGTGTGCTCGAGGCGAGGTTGAAGGGCGACAAAGAGGCGCGCGGCTTGAAGGAGGCCGCTGCTACGGAGGTCGATGCGGACAAGAAGAAGAAGCGGAAGAAGGACGTCAAGAGCGCCGCAGTCAAGCTGGAGGACGACGTCGTAGCTGAATACGAATCCATCTTGGCTCAGATCGACAACTACACCGGTCCGCAGCTGGGCGAGCTGATCAGGAAGCATAACATCACCAACCCCGATACGGGTAACGAAGTTGGCGAGCCGGTCGAGTTCAACCTCATGTTCGAATCCTCTATCGGCCCAACGGGTCAAATCAAGGGCTACCTCCGGCCCGAAACGGCGCAAGGCCACTTTGTCAACTTCCAGCGCTTACTCGAGTTCAACTATGGTCGTGTTCCTTTCGCTTCCGCCCAAATCGGCAGGAGCTTCAGGAACGAGATCTCTCCCCGATCCGGCTTGCTCCGTGTGCGCGAGTTCACCATGGCTGAAATTGAGCACTACGTCGACCCGCTGGACAAGCGGCATGCCCGATTCGACGAGGCTAAAGATATCACCCTCCAGCTCCTGCCAAAGGACGTCCAATCCCAGGGCAAGACCGACCTCGTACACATGACGATTGGCGAAGCAGTCGCCAAGAAGATAGTGGACAACGAGACGCTCGGCTACTTCCTCGGCCGTATCTACCTCTTCCTCACAAGGATCGGTATCAACCCTGCTCGCCTGAGGTTCCGCCAACATATGGCGAACGAGATGGCGCATTATGCTGCCGACTGTTGGGATGCTGAGATTCATACTAGCTACGGCTGGATCGAGTGCGTTGGCTGTGCCGACCGCTCGGCTTATGACTTGACCGTGCACTCGAAGCGCACTGGCCAGAAGCTCGTCGTTAGGCAGGCGCTGCCAGAGCCGATCGTGGGCGAGAGGTGGACCGCTGAGATTGACAAGAAGCTGTTCGGCCCGAGGTTTAAGAAGGACGCCAAGGCGGTCGAGGACGGTATCATGGCTCTGGATGAGGAAGCACTTCTGAAGCTCAAGGTTGCTATAGCGAATGGGTAGATCGTATTGCTTACTTTCTCAATCTGGCGCTGACGTCTTCATCAGTCCGGCTAAGCTGAAACTCGAAGACGGCCGCGAGTTTGAGATCACGTCCGACCTCCTCACAATCTCCAAAAAGACGTTCAAGGAGACCGGTACGTATCTTTGACTCTCGCTTCTCAACTCTACTGACATTTTGCAGTCCGCGAGTTCACTCCGAACGTCATCGAGCCATCATTCGGCCTCGGCCGTATCTTCTATGCCCTCCTCGAGCACGTCTTCTGGTGCCGAGAATCCGATAAGGACCGTGGTGTCCTCTCGCTCCCTTCTGCCGTTGCTCCTATCAAGGCACTCATCGTGCCAATCAGCTCGAATGACCAGTTCACTCCATTCACACGCCAGATCTGTATGTTGCTCATCGCCCATTGCTTTCTGTTGATTTATCTTGTGCTTTAGCTGCCAAGTTACGGAAGGCTGGTGTTTCCTGCCGGGTGGATGACTCTAGCGCATCTATCGGCAAGAGATACGCTCGGAATGATGAGCTGGGTACACCATTCGGCGTCACCGTCGACTTCGCTAGTACGTATCCTTCCGCACATCAAACACCTTGCAAGTAATTAATCACTTATTCCAGCTGTGCAAAACGGTACCATCACCCTCCGGGAGCGGGATACCACCGATCAACGCATCGGCAAGATCGACGAGGTCATCAAGGTCGTTATTGACCTGGTGGACGGCACGATCGATTGGGCGCAAGCATGTGAGCGGCTACCAGCGTATACGGGTGTGCAGGATGTGGAGTAGGGAGAATTGCCCAAGAGTTAGAGTGTGCATGCATATATAATGAGATACGAATCATGGTCCAAGTGTGATCTGGAAACCAATATCACGGCAGCGGGCATATTGGTCTGCGAAGAAATCCAACCCCGAACGGGAGATAGATGCATAAATAGTGTTAGTGGGGGGAGAAGAGACAATGTCTACACAATCGTCTACACAATGTTTCTCCTGGGAGTGATGGAAAATTGGAACGGTTTCGGGTGACTGTTGCAAGATGAGCAACCGATCGCTTGCGTCTTTGGACAGCCTTACACGATGAGGTTTCCGTCAAAGTCAATCGAGGAAGGCGTGATCTCATTGCCTGATTCGTCTAGTGCTTTCTTGATGTCGAAAGCCCACAAAAGACTTGCGGTAGCCAGGAACAACGCATTCAAGGCGAACTCCTTTCCAGGGCAGATTCTTCGGCCGAAACCGAAGACAGGGGGATCTGGCGCAGGAGGGCTATTCAGATACCGTTCTGGTCTGAAGGAATCTGGTTCGGGGTATACTCCGGGATCACGGCAAAGGTTCCTATCGACTGTAAGCCGTTATCGATCTCTCGAGGGTGGCCAAGACACCGACCATTGGTTACCGAAAATGTAGCTTCCTCGTGGTATAATACACCCTTTGTATTCAATATCCTGCGAAATTCTCAGCACGACGTTTACCCTTCAGTGGAGCAATCAGACCTCGGATACCATATGAGGCAGGCCTGCATGGCGCGTTCAGTCTGGGAAGTCTTATGTTGTTATGATTGAACTTACCGGAAGGTACGACCGGCCTCCACCGCAACGTCTCCTTGATCACTGCATTCAAGTAAGGCAGTCGGCTTCGGTCTTCAAAGGTCGGTCCATTCTCGCCGACAGCGGCGTCCACTTCCGCTCGTGCACGCTTGTACACCTCAGGGCATAGGACCATGGCGAGGATAAACCAATGCAGGGTGAATGGCGTCTACGTCATAAGTCAACCTTAGTTTGTGGCAAACAAGCCTTGCAGCCTACCGTTTCCATGCCAGCACCACTACATAACACCTATATAAGCGATTCTGGAAGTTCGGAGAGGCCGCTCACTAGATCGCAAATGAAGTCCAGGCGATATCCTCGTCAGAGACACCACCCGTCTTGTCTCGCATCCGAATACAGCTAGCCACAAAACCGGCTTGGCTCTGGTCAAGACAGGTTGAGTGAACCCACTCGAAACGTAGCTAGGACACGCATACCTCGCCTTTCAAGCCCGGCTCAGACATACCCAAGAGGAACTCGTTGGTATCGTTGTACCAGCGCCGTCCAAATTGTTTCCACTTGCTCACGCTCTCTGGGAGTATACCCAGGACTGGAATCAGGTTGACCAGGAACGTTGCAGGGGACATTGCGTCGCCGAGGTTTTGAACGAGCTCCGAGACCTTGGCGATTTTCTTCTCCTTATCGTCGCCTCCTGTACCTACGCCGTACATCGCTTCATACGTCAAAGAGCCGCTGAACTGGACCAGCTTCTTGCCGACGTCTAACGGGTCCACGCCAACAAGTCTTCTCAACAGCTTCTGCGTCTCATCCTCGAATAGGGAGCGATAGTCGGCGAGAGCTCGGACGTTGAAGCTTTCATGCGCAAGACGTCGGCATCGTCGGCAACTGGGGATTCGATAAGACTGGGATATCGGGAGCGCGAAGGTTCTTACCGCTCGTCATATGGCTCCAAGCTGAACATCATATGGTGTAGCATATACTCGGCCTAGACCATGCTCAGCAAGCACGGTCGGCACATCTTGTCAACTAGCCAACCATCGGAGGTGCCGGCCTAGCACCCGTTTGACCGCCCATCTTCTCTAGGAGATCCGATGCCGCCTCAGCATTCGTCACGATAACGAACTTTTGCCCAACAGCTGAAAACCTAAAGAACCCCTCCTGTCCATATTTCTTCGCCCAGTCATCTAATTTCAGAAAGAGAAGCTTAGGAGGCAGGTCGAGCGCCGAGCCCAGGATCGGCAGTCCGCGAGGACCGGGCAGAGGTCGGCCCTGACGTTGTTGCCTGTAGAACGTGAAGCCTAGCGCCAGCAAAGTACCGAGGACGACCCAAGCCAGCATGTTGGACGAAACAGCAGGACAAGCCAGCAAAATGGGAAGACAGAACAATGTCATAAGTCGCTAATGCCGATTCCAGCCTTTAACGAGCAACAGTGCGCCGGCAGTGCTACCTCTTTGGCTTGGCCGGCGTCTCCACCTGAAATCAGCAACAAATTTCGCACATTCCGCGAAGCCTCCATATGCCCATTCATTTCCAATAAGCCTCGAGCCCGCAGGTTCGTCCGCGGGTCAGAGTCCAAAGAAGCGTGGGAAGCGGTGGACGATGCACGCGACTGAAATTGACGTGTTCGGGCTTCGCCGAGTGAAGATGACAATTCATTGCATCGCCTTCAGGGTTACGGAGCGATGCTGATGCGCTGACCACGAGTAATATTTAGCTCGAAGGTAATGAATATCGCCAAGCTTCGGGCGGTGATGATTACACCAAGAAGGAGGGGAAGGGGTGGCAAGAAGACGTGTGGTACGCCATTATGAGTCTGCGGTGCTAGGGCGCAAAAGACAAGGCAACAATCGGATGTCGGCAGTACTGTACGCGCGGGTGAAGGTGAACATGTAACCTGTAACGGACCCTAAATGTCAACTGCAAAAATGACTATTGTAACACCTACTCCGGGGGAAAAGTCAACTGGTATACTGAAACTAATTTAGGCATTCTCTCGCCACCAGGCATTATTATAGAGGTTGCGGGCTGCATGGCGACGTGGCCGAGAATCTGCCTCAGCATTTACTGGCCCAGTAGTCAATGGATCATCTGGTCGCTCTTCCAACTCTTCAAGCTGCTCGACCGAGTCTTCATCGTCAAGTGTTGCATCAGCATCGGTTGCTGGTATATCATCTTCAGTAACAGTGTCGCCAGCAGCTGGAATGTCGGCTTGTGCTTGATGAGGGAGGATGTCAAGGAAGAGAGCATGATCGGTGAAAGGAAGTGATTGGAGATACTGCCGGATTGGGTCACTTGTAAGGCAGTCGTATGAAAAGCGAATCTCGTCAAGTTCAGTGTTGCAGAGGCGCCAGGCATCCCGAATGATTTCTGGCTGGTTGAGTGCCGCATGTGCTTTCAGTAGCCAGGAGACTGTGCGATTGCGGAGTGTAGGGAGCGATGTGTCAAGCATGATGGCAGAAGGGGGGATGTCGTCCTGTAGCTGGACCAGTGTTTCATCGGCCACATCTGCTAGTGCCGACTGGCGGATATGACGCTTGAGGCGCTGCTGGAGCCCAACGTCTGCTGGCTGCCAAACACCAGTGCAGCTCGCTGGGATATACTGGAGAAGAATCCAGGGATGCTCCAGCCGCATCCAATCGCGAAATTCCTGGCTGCGGTGGACAGAGTATACATCGATTATCCATAGGCATCGGGAGGTATGATCACGCCCATGTTGCTCATTGATTGCATGCAGATAAGGAACCAGCAGATCGGTCACAAAGATCTTCAGGGTTTCAAAGTTGGTCCAGTACGTTGAGGAACATGACGGTGTGAAGATGTGCCCTTGCCGGTATGCTTCAGCCAGTGTTGAATGACGAGTATCATTGCTGAATGGAAGGGAGCGATTGCTGGAGCCTTTCCATATGCATTGAAATGGGAGCATCGTCCCATCCATACCCAGACTGGTCATGATTGTGCACGCTCGTTTCTCTTCTTTCCCCAAGACATCAACTTGCTTTGAGCCAGTCGGTGCATATGTACAGTCGCCACCATGCTGGAGCAGAAGCTGGGTTTCATCGGAATTGATTACACCAGCTGCTGGGATATCGAAGTACTGGATGGCATAGGCTGCTCGGAGTGCCGCTTTGCGTGTGAGCTGACGCCAGTCTGCTGGAAGCTTGTGTGCCGCTTTGGTAGCCTGCCGGAGTGACCACCCCAACTGGTCATGGAGAAATTGCCGGACAAACCATGGTGAAGCACGGAATGGTCGACCAGTTTGCAAGCATTTCCGCTCAAAGACTTCATGACATCCGCTTGAGATATGTCCAATGATGATGCCACGAGCAGTACCAGCTGATATTGGTATGCCAGCTTCACGCAGTCGGATAAGCTGGAGTTTGATGGCATCATGCACATCCGGGTATTGCGACTGGGATTTCATAAGGTCATGCTAAACCAGTAAAGTAAGGACATACCAAAACCCGTGATGAGCCAGTAGCATTATATACTGGTGCGGAACCACGACTTGCAGCAGCCAGAACTGCAGGTGTCCACCCTATACCATCAGGCTGATTGATCCAGCGACGGATGGTTGTTGTTGTTAAGTGGTGCTGGAAGACATCGGGATTGCTTTGCTGAAGAACTCGGAGAATAGATGTTGGTGACCAGCCAGCCTTTTGCTGCGCAGCAACGATCTGCTGCCAGAGGAAGGGGGCTTGCCAATTGATATTCCGAGCATCGGTTGCAAGACGAGCTCGCTTTCGGGCTGGCAGACCAGTGCGCTGAAAGGACCGGTATGGACGTGATAGCTCAGCCAGCTTTGCTGATTCAATCGATGCTGGATCACTGCTGGCAAGTACATCGTCTTCAGAATCACTATCGCTTTCACTGAACACGGCATTAAGAAGCTATGCAAGCATTAGTTACTGGTAATCATAATAGTGCAGCACACGCACTCGCTGATATCGCTTCCCTGGTTTGGGACAGATGCCCAGTGCTCGCTCCAGCCTCACTCTTTCTCTATACCGCTGCACCCGGTCCTTCACTTGCACACGCTTCTCCTGCTGAGCTTTCACCGCTTGCTGGGCAGCCAGCATTCGCTGCTGTTCTCGCTCGGACTGGTTGGCTTCGATGTGTGCACTGGTTTGCTGGAGGTAGTCGTGCCGGCTAATAACTGGGAAGTAGTCCAGCATCCCTTGGGGCGAGTAGCCGCGGTCTGAAAGTGAGGAAGTGGGAGTGCTTGGAAGCCACATCTGAGGTCGTATTGAGAGGATTGGTTGCTGGCACCCATCAGACTCTTGTGCCTCATTTTATAGGAGTTGGGTTGGGTCGGTGATACCGGGTAATCAGCGTGCACAGACCAGCAAAACAAGCCCAATCAATGAGAGGTATGGATCACGAGTTTTGTGCGCTGTTGATTAATGTAACACCAATTCCGGCAGAAAAGTCAATGGTCAATATGATATGTACCTCCGCCTGGAATAGGGTTGCCGGAGCCAATAGTCACCTTCACCCGCGCGTACAGTAGCATTAAGAACCTCTCAGAATGTGGCGGAGGACGCCACAGGCACCTCCATGCTAACCATCACGGAATCGACAAATCCAGCGAAAGAAAGCGGGCCACATCCACCGCGACTATGTCCTAAACGTCTTCAACGGGTCCTTCTTCCTCCCCCCACCCCTCCCACCCCTTCCACCCCGTCCCCCTCGTCCGCCTCTACCCCTACCCCTCCCTCTCCCTCGCCCGCCATCCTTCGTAAACGGCACAAACCCGACTTTCTCCCCATCCCCATCCACACCAACAACACTCGTATCGACCGCGCCTATCCTCGGAACGAGATATGAAGGAATATGTTTCATATGCTGCTGGATCCTTTGCGGATGCAGCGGCTTGTCATGTCTCAAATAAGCTAAGTCAAGCGGGTTGTCCTCAAAGTGCGCCTGCGCATAGGGTGAGCCACTTGATACCGCCAACAAGAGAGCGAAATGAGAAGGCGCACCTTGAGCTTTTCACTCTTGAGCATCTCCTCCTTCACCTCTTTGATCCTCGCTTCCCGCACCGCGGCGCGCGTGACGGCGCGCATCGCGTCCCCCGCTCGATAGCGGAATGCCTCGACTTGCTTTTGGTCGAACTTCCACTCCTTTATCCCGCCTCTATTACTCTGCGCGCGCTCGATCCTCTCAAACACCTTCTCGTCGTTCTTCGCACTCGGGAGTGACACAACGCGGTTCTTGCCCCAGAGCGAAGCAGGCACCACGAAGGAGATCGCCAGCCCGGACTTGCCAGCACGAGCCGTCCGGCCGACCCGGTGCGTATACGCGCGAGAGGTGGTAGGAAGGTCAAAGTTGATCACGCAGGATACGTCGACAAAGTCGATCCCGCGCGAAACGCCGTATTCTTTGTCGCTGCGGGGTTTGGACTTGCGTTTCTTGCTCGGTTGGGGTGGATCGGGGTCGCGTTTTCGCTTGAGAGATTTGGACTTCTTTTCGTCACCGGCCTTGGCTTCTGCGTCGGACGCGGCGTCGTCGGCTTCGCCTTCAGCTGCAGCATCTGAGTGGTTCATCAATTTCGTTGGTATTGGAAAGGAAGAAGTGCTTACCATTTTCCTGCTCCTGCTCCTCCGCTGCGACCTTCTCTTCTTCCTCCTGCTCTCCCTCGCCAACCGCCCCACCCTCGTCCGTAGCGATAACATACTCATACACCCCGCTATTAAACTCCTGCACAATATGAAACCTGCTATTCAGCGGCAGCTCCGCATTGAGCACACAGCTCCTAATCGAGAACTGCTCCAGAAACAGTTTGAGGCGATAACACCGATCGGTGTCGTTCACGAAGATGATGCATTTCCCCCTCACGAGGCGCAGCTTGAGAATGACGTACAGGAGGAGGAACTTGTCTTCCTCCGAACAGCGGACAGAGTATTGCGCGAGCGTGGTGGTGTCTTCTGTGTCTTCTAGTTGGAGGACGGCCGGGTCAGGCTGGCGCAGCACGAGCCCGCGGAGCGCGTCGACGTCGGAGGTCATCGTGGCGGACATGAGGAAGCTCTGGTACGTTCGGGGAAGTGCTTCGCCGGTGAGGAGTTCTCGGACGGCCGTGTCGTGGCCGTAGGAGAGGATCAGGTCCGCTTCGTCTATCACGAGTGCTTCGACATTGCTGAAAGTGAGGTACTTGGCCGAGAGGGCGGAGAGCGCTTTGGACGGGGTGGAGATGACGATGTCCGGTGCGTCTGTCAACAGTGTCCTACACACGTGCGCTAGTCAGCATTCTATGAAAGCATAGTCAGAGGGGGAGAGGACGCACTTGGACAGATGAGCCCCCGCGGCGATATTGGCCACGACGACCTCCCCCTGACAGAACTGCAGCACATCATCAAGAAACTTCTTGACCTGTTCTGCCAGCTCCCGCGTCGGCACCAAAATCAGTCCTCTCGTCACCCTCTCCTTCCCTTTACTCCCTTCAGCCTGCCGAGCTTGCAGCACCCGCTGGCATAGCGGTAAGCAGTATGCGGCTGTCTTGCCCGACCCTGTGCGTGCGCGTGCGACGATGTCCTTGCCTTCCAGAGCGAGTGGGATCGCTTTTTGCTGGATTGGAGTTGGGCGGAGGAATTGGAGTTGTGCGAGAGCACGGAGGAGCCGGCTGTCGAGTTGCGGTGTGAGGGAGGCGAATGTCTCCCCTGTGCTCGAGGAGGGCTGGGATTCTGTCATCATGAGGTGGGTATCTGAGGTTCTAGTTCAGTGTGCAACAACGCCGAGCGCAAACAGCAGCAGCACTGACAATCCTCAACTTTTTGGCTCCGGTTCGCAATCACGTGGTAAATCGAAGAACGGTGCAAAAGAAGGAAGGAAGGACCCTATCCATTCCCGAACTCGGCCATTTCGGGCGGACGACGATCGGCCACACGCGGGTCCAGCCGATCAGGGTCCAAAACGGCGGGAAGGACGGGAAGCAGGCGAAAAAGTTGGGTTCTTATCTCCAGGGTTGGGGGCGTGACTTGGACTTTTGACTGGACTCGACCAGGCGTATTTTAACGCAACAACTGCTAGGACACTTTACTTCTCCTTACTCGAAAGCAGAACAAGACAATATGGCTGCTAAGCAACCTAAGGGCCGTGTACTGCTCGCTTACTCTGGAGGGCTTGGTATGCACTGAACCTGCGCACGATATTGTCGCCACTAACTCAGCTTCGCAGACACCTCATGCATCCTCGCCTGGCTCATCGAACAAGGGTACGAAGTCGTATGCTTCATGGCCGACGTCGGACAAGAAGAAGACTTCGAAGCGGCGCGGAAGAAGGCCCTTGGCGTCGGAGCGATCAAGTTCCACCTCGAGGACATGAAGCGCGAGTTTGTCGAGCAGCTGATCTATCCTGCTGTTCAGGCGAACTGTATTTACGAGGGCGTCTATTTGCTGGGGACGTCCTTGGCTCGCCCGGTTATTGCCCGGGGGATGATTAGTGTTGCTGAGAAGGAGGGCTGCGAGTGCGTCCTTCCGTTCCTTGTCTTTCGCCAGGAGAGAGTTCTGACGCGAGTGCCCTACGCGCAGTTACGTCTCCCACGGCTGCACCGGCAAGGGGAACGACCAGGTCCGATTCGAGCTCGCCTTCTACGGCCTCAAGCCCTCAATCAAAGTGATCGCACCCTGGCGTATCCCCGAGTTCTACACCCGTTTCGCCGGCCGGTCCGCCCTGCTCGCCTACGCCGCAGAGAAGAACATCCCCGTCGTCCAGACGGCGTCGAAACCCTGGTCGACGGACGAGAACTTGTTCCATATTTCTTACGAGGCTGGGATTCTCGAGGATCCCAATACCACCCCGCCGGCGGATATGTGGAAGCTTACGACGGATCCGACTAAGGCGCCCGATACGCCCGAGCGACTGCAGATCGAGTTCCGCACTGGGCTCCCAGTGAAGGTCACGACCGAGTCAGGGGAAGTGCACACAGACAGCGTCGATATCTTCCTCACTCTTAACGCACTCGCGCGGAAGCACGGTGTAGGCCGGATCGATATCGTCGAGAACAGGTTCATCGGCGTCAAGTCCCGTGGGTGCTACGAGTCCCCGGGCGCTACGATCCTCCGAAAGGCGCATATGGACCTCGAAGGTCTGACGCTCGACCGGAACGTCCGCGCGCTGAGGGATCAGTTTGTCACTGTTCATCTGAGCAATATCTTGTACAATGGGTACTTCTTCTCCCCCGAGCGCGAGTTCGTCACGTCGTGCTTGCCCGCCTCCCAGCGGACGGTTAATGGGACGGTCCGCTTGGCGCTGTACAAGGGCAACGTCATCGTCGAAGGCCGTTTCTCCGACGAGGTCAGTCCTTCCGTTTCGTGCTTTATCTGCTGTGGCTGATGTCTTCTGTAGAAACTCTACGACGAGAAGGAGTCCTCCATGGACGAGCTCGGCGGCTTCGAGCCCACCGACACCTCCGGTTTCATCCGCATCGAGTCTATCCGTCTGCGCAAGTGGGGCGCGGCCAACATCCAGAAGGGCCAGGCCGGCACGGCCCCGGAAGACGTCTACGGCACTCGTGTTTGAGCGCGCGCTGTTCTTCGCGCTGCGCACTGCACTAAAATCTCCCCCAACACACAATGTGCATAGACCGCTTTTGCTGTATCATACCTCCCCTCCTGGGTTTCGAGTCCGTTTTAATGCAAATGAATTTTGTCTAATACCTTGTTGTGCGTGCTTGGTGTAGTGTATGGGATACAGTAGTGAGGATATCGCGAATGGGTGTGAATAGGTGAAGGATAAATAACCAGGAGAATTAGTTGTCGAGGTTTCGCAGCCGCAACTCCACTAGGAATTCCTTGTCCCGGACCGTCTGGACCCACATCCCGATCAGGTCGAATAAGCGCATGAGAAGAAGGGTTTGACACATCGTCATAACCCAGAAAGGATAGATCAGGCGGTCTGCTGGCTTGTTAGCACGTGTAACGCACGTTGTGAGAAACGGAACTTACAAAGAACGATGGGGTGTTCCTTGAAGAAACCGAGCCGTATAGCACATCTGGCGATATTTGCGGGAATGAGATTGACGCCAAGACCCAGAAGGACAAGAGGCAGTATCACACTCTTTGTCAACCTCCAGGCCTGAGGATTTGCCCATCCATTGGCTCGAGCCTGAAGACCACGTTAGCTGGTTATGTCTATGAGGGAAGGCAAGGCATACCTCGTCGAAAATGTTGATCATTGGTGCCCGACGAAGCCTGAGCAGTCGAGCAGCAATACGGCACAGGACCACCCCACATGCCCAGTTCTCCACAACGTGGAACACAGGCGTCCTCAGCGGATGCATGACAAACTTGACCGGTAGGACAACGTGCAATTCCAGTGCAACACCCGCAAGAACGGGAAGAATCACGTTGAAAGCGAATAGGAGCCATGTCATCTTGAGAAGCCAAATGGTGCCGTAAAAGAGTCGCTTGGCCAGCATAGGGATTGCCGAGAGATTAGGGCGACGTGAAATGACCCGGAAGAGAGAACGACCAAGAAGGAATGCGACGGCCAGGACATGGAATCCGACACCGAAAGCATAACCATCATGGACCGGGTGATCAAGCACCCCATCCAGAATCATCCTTCCGGTCAGAAGCGGGATGGTGATGAATGCCACAATGCCCGTCATTCCGTAGAGCCACAACAGGAAGGTGAACATCATCACGCGGCGACCAAAATGTGGGGGCAGATACACGACGGTGTAATCATCCTGCGGATTTCGTCCTGTCTGTCGGGCTTCGTCATCCTGTCGCTGGAGCCGTTCCCGCGCGTCATCGTCTACAGGCTGTTCATCCCAGTCCAAAGGCACAACGACCCGAATATTCGGGATCAGTAAAACCTGATCGTTGGCGGGAACGCGGAACAGACCGCCATCTGGCTCTAGCAGGACGTCGATCTGCTTCGGCGGAAAGAACAAGCGGAGGTTGACAGAGCGTTCCTCTTCCGGGTAGCGCCCGCCGAACATGTATGACGTGAGCCTCAGCTTCGCCGCAAGGCGCTTCCATAGTCGTACGATGATCTCCTTGGCATAGCGACGGAGCTTCAACTGCTTCACAGTTGCCGGTACGACATAGTGAACGAACAGGAGGTCGATCGGTATCTCCGAAATGGGCTCGCTGTCTCACAGTCAATAACACGCCTTTCCTCGATTATAGTCGGTGCTTACTGCATATTCCAGCGTAGTGGAAGCAAGCCTTGGAATGGACGAAAGTGCCGTAAGAACCATATCACGCTACCGATCCCAGCAAAGATCACAAAGCAGTACATCACGGCGCTCATGAAGAGCTTCCGTACTTGCGAAAAGGCCGGTCGCCCCAGGATCTCCTGAATAGGGGAATATGATGGGTCTTGTGGATCTTTGAGGAACCATAATGCTCCAGGTCGCATGATATGTCGACAATAGTCCAACAAGGTTGCAAACTGGAACATAACTGGAGGGCGGTCTGAGTGATTGGCGACGATACTTGGGGAAGAACTTACACATGGTGCCGAGCGTCCAGTGCAGGAAGAGTGAGGTGACAGGGGCATAGACTGCGAAGGCAACTCTCTTGACGACGGTTGCATCAGCAAACAGAGGCATGGTGCACAAGTCCATAACGATCCCGCAGCCAAGCGGAAAAAGTAGCAGCTCAACCACAATGAAGAATGCGACCTGTGATCAGGTGAGCCGGCGAACATACTACAGATCATTGAGCGCACCTTGGCAACCAAAAGCTGCTGGTAGACTGTATTACGCAATGATTTCGCGAACCCCTTGATCTGCTGCTGCTTCGTACTCTGCATCCAGATGCCCAATGTGACGGCAATAAGCGAGTAGCCAAGCAAGATAGCGAACGCTCGACTGAGCACAGTATCCTTCTCGATGAAGCGTCTGAACTCTTCTTTCCACGAGATACGGAGCTCCCTCAGGTGAGGCTTGACATGCCGGATGAAGGCACCCAAAGTGGCGAAGCTTTCCTCTGCCGACGGGTGCGCATCGAACGCGGAATCGAAGTAGGACACGGCCGAGGTAGAGTATGTCTGCACTGTCGCATTGAGGTTCCTCCAAACTGTATCCTTCAGGAAAGAGGTGGATGAAGTGCTGGTGCTCTCTTTGGAGTGCAGAATGCTTAACTCTTTTGCCCACCGCGCCCAGGGACCGGCTGCCCAGGCCCACAGAAAAGGCGGTACCAGCAAGCGACGCAGGCCCGCAAAGACATTCCGGAAGAGCATTGCCGCAAAGTCGACGACTGGATCAGTGAAAATCCGTATGAGCTTGAGAGGGAGATTGACGATCAAGAGGGCACGTCGATGGTCGAGCTAAACCAGATACGTAAGCAGCGAACGATGTGCGGGATGACTGTGACTTACAGAGAGGAGTGCCGCAGACTTGCCAATGATGAAGGGCAGGAAGACAGCAGCGCCGATGAAGACGTCCAGAATGCACATCATCAACGCCACATTCTGGAATAACTGGTGTAGCGGTCCACGCATGCCAACCGCTTCCAGTGCGCCATCCATATCGTCGTCCATACCGGCTTCACGGCCCTCGCCATCGGCAGCCGCAGCGAGCTCAGCCAACTCGTTGTTCATGATGACCAGAGGTTGCGGTTCGTCTGCCAGAACTACTGCCGGCTCATCAGCATTACCCGCCGCGGGCTGCTCCGCGGGTTCATCTGGCTCGGGATTGGCGACATTGACTGTAAGATCGCGCGCTGGTGGATTGAGCAGCTCTCCATCAACATCGTCAGCTCCTGGAGCCTTGGGTGGCGCGTCATTAGCCGAAAGATCCGTCTCCTCAACGTCGCCGAAATAGTCCATATCTTCCGGAGCTCGATATGAAGCGCGTCCGGGACTATCGCCATGACGGGTCCTTGATCCGCTCGCGGTTGGTGAAGCAGCATCGCTGCCGTGACGATGCCCAGGCCGGTGCATTGGTGTTGGAAGCGACGGTGGGAGGCCTGGCCGGCGAGGAGATACACGACTGGGTGAAAGAAGACCGTCTTCTTGCGCTCCGTCAGGGTTTCGTAGTGCGATCCGCGGAGGTGGCGCAGCACGCTCTTTGCCTTTCTCATCTGGAGATGGAGCTGTTTTGACGACTAGAGGCGGGATCTGGGGATGATCACTGCTGTCTGGCTCGTGCTCGTCGTCGGAGTCGCTGCTGTTCATGAGTTCCCTTGGACGTGTCCATGGTGTAGGTGGTCGCTTTGGAGTTGACCGGTGTCGGCCCCGTGAGCCAGCTGGAAGGCGTACAGGAGACAGTGTCGGTGGCTGTTGGGCACGCGAATCGCGCCGTTTTCTCGCCGACGCTTCATCCGCTGAATCGTCCACATCGGCATGCGCTCGCTTTACCCCGCGTGCAAGCCCGTCAGAAAGAACAGAGCTTGTCACTCCAGAATCCTCCGCTTTCTCGGCTCCCCCATTCGTCACATCGACAGATTGGTCACCGATATCATCCGCGTTGATGGTCTTCCGTCGTTTCGCCCTAGGTTTACCATCAATGAGGACATTGCTCCAGACCGTAGAGGGCGGGTCCTCGTGCTGCGGACTGGTTGAAGACATGGACGCTCTTCGCTTCTGGGAAGCAACCGCACCAGCATCATCCCCCGTGACTTGCCATTCTGAGCTCTCGGTCGAATGCGAGGGCAGACTGACGAGCTCCGCAGCTGGGCTCGTACCGTTTGCGGCATCCATAAGATCGAACGAGTCGTCCGATACCGTTGGTTGGCTGATAGACGGAGGAATGAGGCTTGGCATGTCTTCCCATGCTTGTTCTAAGGTAGTGTTTTGTGATGGTCCAGCGGTGACGTCTTCGCGCTCGGGGAAATATTCGTCCAGGTCCGATGGTTGCGACTCTCTGTCTGTGTCGCGCAATGGCGGTGGGACAGACGGGTCACCGTCCTGATCTCCGGCTGACCATTGAGCGTCTTCCCACTCTGCGTGTCGTTTCGCAGCCTCATGCTCTGCCTCGTCCCACTCGCGAGGCGGCAGCTTGAAGGTCGGGTCAGATGGGCCTGGTTCGTGCAGATCACCGCCCTCATCCGATCGTCCACCTTCCTCCACACCACCCTGCTCCACACTTGAGTCCGCACGGGCCTGGCTATCTCGCCGTTCCAGCGATTCTGCTTCACTCCCCTCAGGCTCCTCATGTGGTAGGTCCTCGACTGGACCATCCCGGGCATCCCCCTCGGCGTGAGCGTGAGCCGCACGTCTGTCTCGACGCAACCGCTCAATCATTTCCATAGCTCGAGCCCGATCGATCGGTTCCCGATCTATCCTATCCATCGCTTCCGCAGCGACACGGTTCACTTCTCGCAGTCCGTCCTCAACCACCTGCTGCAAGTCAACCTCAGGCGCCGCCTCTTCCTCCGCTTGACCCTCCGCAAGCGCTAGGTTTTCTGCCGGGGCGTTCTGGAAGATCCATTCGCGGAGGAGGAAGAGGGAGAGGAAAAGAAGGACGATGACGGAGGTGATTATTTGGCCCGTGAAGATATCGGAGGATAGGGTTCGGAGCATCGGGTGGACGCGGGTTTTGGGCAGGGCGGTTGATGTGCCGTTTACGACTTCCGAGGTGGCGTTGACGAGGATGGTGTTGGTCATGTTATAGGGGGGAGGTGGGCGGCCGGCGATGAACCATGACCTGGCAAGGGGAGATGAGTAAGCGGAATGTATGCGCAGAAAGGTAGGCGTACAGAGCATCCCCGCTCCAGAAGAAGAATCTCCAGGTCCATACGGTCGAGTATGGGAGCATGGCTAGCCATACTAGCCCAACGAGTGCGCCTCTCAGGATGAGTAGCCCGAACGAGGATAGCTGGAGCGAGAAGCGTCTCAAGAAGAGGACAAGCGGTAGTCGGCGAGGCATCTTCGGGTCGTACACTGGCATTTCATCAGAGACTGGGAAACAATCGTGTATAGACCACCTACCCTTCGTGAAGGCGAACTTGTGCTTGCAGACATCGCAAGTCGTCTTCTTAGAATGCTGGAGCCATGTTGCCAGACAATCTTGGTGGATGTACCTGATCGTGCCCGAGCACTTGCAGGGATGAAAGAGGGGCTGGTTCTCGTCGCCTGGTGCGGCGCAGATGCGGCAAACATCTTCCTCTGCGGCTGCCGTGAGCGTGTGTCAAATGCATTCAGCAGAATGAGCGCACCTGGATCCACGTCCATCGCTGTCTTCGTCTACAGTTACTTCTGGGTCGTGGAGACCCGTATCACCGGTATTGTACCAGGACTAGAGATGACCAGAGACTAAAGAGGACCAAGCCCGTCAACGGAGCTCCTTTGTGTGTATGCGTGCGTCGAGAGCGGGGATGAATCGGAGATGACCGTTTCGTAGGGGCGTTTAGCAGAGGTCGACACCCGACGCCGTCACCGATCCCCTGCAGCGAATTGAAAGGGTGTTGCCGCTCAGCCAATCACCGACACCGCGCGGTCGGCTCACACGACGCTGCCACGGTGGCGAAGGACGGCAAAGACGGAAGCAGAGCGGTCGTGACTTTCAGAGAACGGTCACGGTTGAGGGTCCGCTCTTTGGTTAACCGCGGACAAACGCAGCATTCGTCCAGTCAACCACCAACATGTCTGACAGAGACGATGATATGGCACTTGATGATGGTATGTTCGTACGATGTGCTATGAACAGCTAGGATGCTAATAGGTCTGATAGATCCGGGCAACGTCACCCGGAGAGGACGTGGTTTCCGCGGTGGTACGTGTTCCTTGTGAAGCAACGCATACATTTGGCTGACTGTATGGCTCAGGCACGTCGAGCGAACTGAACCGGACGGAGCAGTTCGACAGGCTGGAGACTGGAGGTGGACGAGATGCAGATACAGGAAAAGCCGCGCGATGTGAGTCCCAGGATGTGAGTATGATTGTTGCGCTCTGACTGATGATTACTTCAGCGATCGAAGGATGGATCGTCTTTGTCACCGGTGTTCATGAGGAAGCCTCAGAGGAGGACATGCACGACAAGTTCGCCGACTTTGGCGAGATCAAGAACCTGCATCTCAACCTCGATAGGCGAACAGGTTTCGTGAAGGTACGTATATCGCCTTCCCGATCCGCTCCTTGTCTGACTCATCGGTCTTAGGGCTACGCTCTGGTGGAATACGAGACATATCCCGAGGCGAAAGCTGCTATCGATGCTTGCAATGGCTCTACCTTGCTCGAGCAGGAGATCCACTGCGACTTTGCTTTCATGCGGGCACCACAAAACACGAGAGGTCCGATGAGAGGCGGTCGCGGAGGTGGACCCGGACCAAGACAACGGGGTCGGAGTGTCAGTCCTGGTCGATGAGACGTAGCTTGACCTTCGCCAATCGATTTTTCCCGACCCGTGCGGAAAGTGCGGATTGGAAATGGTCGGTCTGTGAGACTGGGCCGCCGGTGGTTACGTGTAGATCGGCCTGATCAAGATTGTCCTAATGTATCCAGAGCCGAATGTAATTCTTTTACCATGATGTCCATTCCAGCATTCTGCCATCGCTCAAGCTAAGGAAACAGAGGACTTTGTAGGATAGAAAAGATCCTCAGCGCGTCTAACCACAAACTAAGACTCAATCAATGAGAATCAGCGGAAGTAAACAAGATCGATGCACGCGAAGTCGCGAACCCTCACGATAGCTCTCCGCGTCTCCCACTCACCACATACCCCTTTCACCGTTCAACACCCTCTACAGAAAAAACATGGTCCGCTCACGGTCTGACGAGGTCATCGCCGACTCCGAGGAAGAGCAAGATCCCAAGCCTTCCAGCAAGAAGTCCGCCACTGCTGCTGCTGCTGCTGCGTCGAAAGACCAAGATGAGGTGATGGAGGACGCCGAGGCCGAGGGAGGGGGAAACAGCGATGATGAGGACGAAGACGAGGATGGCGAGGAGGAGGAATATGAAATTGAGGCTATCTTGGACTCGAAGATGGGAATGTTCAAGCCGGTACGTCTTACTTGTGCACTCTGGGCTTGCGCGTGAAGGTGCTGATTATCGTGGTAGCACGAATACGCCTACTTCGTCAAGTGGAAAGGGTACGACGAGTCTGAGAACAGCTGGGTAGCTCAGGAGGACGCTGTGTACGCTTACACTGCTCTCTACACACGTGCTGCGGCTCACATGTATGTAATACAGAAATGCCCAAGAGCTGATCGACGAGTACTGGAAGACTAAGCCGAAGGGAGGGAGGATCCATCCAGTCGGCAAGAAACGGTCGACCCAGGGTGGCGGAAGCGTCAAGAAAGAGCGCGAGTCACTCAGTAACAAGCGCGAGCCCGTGTCTAGCAAGCGCGAGTCGAGCGTGAAGATCGAATCGTCTGCTCCGCGAAGGCGTAAATCTGGTACGTGCCGCAATTGTCGGCGTCCTGATTGCCATGGGTTGACAGCTCTTGTAGTCTCGAGACATGAGAGTGAGGATTCCGAGATTGAATTCATCGAGAAGGTGGATAAGCCCAAGAAGCGCTCCACATTGGTGACCGCTTCGTCCAAAGCGGCCAGGGCGAGCGAGGAGAAGAGCGACGAGGAGGACATGTTGAAGCCCGTTAAGAAGCTCAAGTCGAACGGCACGACGTCGAGCAGCGTGACGCGGACGCTCACGGACGAGAAGGAGGAAGCGGAGAGCGACGCGCTTGGTGCGACTGCGGTGGAAGACGAGGACGTCTATCCCACGCTGCCGGACATGGCGCCGTACATGAACAGGGACAATTGGGAACAGCTTGTGCAGAAGATCGATACCGTCGAGATGCAGCCTGACGGAACTCTTCGCATGTATTTGACGCTGTATGTTGCTGGCTTTGTTCGGTGGGCCGTATTGTTAACGTATTTCCTAGTGATAACGGCCAGAAAGCCTCGCATGACGCCGCTGTCGTCCGGCAGCGCTGCCCACAGAAGGTCAGTCAAACTAGCAAGGACTTGAGATATAGTGCTGATTCTGAAATTGCCAGGTTATCTCGTTCTACGAGAGTCATCTCCGCTGGAAGCAACCTCGTACATAGTTCCTCTGCATGTACCGTTAAGCTTTTCTTTTCCGGGTGGTCTCGTATGAATTCTCTCTTGCGTATGCGCCCAATAATGTGTTGCACTATCTCCTCTGTTCGCTACTTCTGTCGAAATACTCGTGTTTATTTCCCAGAAAATTCCATCTTGTTATCATACAAAAGGAGGTAGGGTATCGGGAAGAATGAAGGTATGAGCATAAAGGTCATTATAGGACAGGCTAAGACATCGTTAAGGTTGACGTGTTGCGCCACAAACTAGACGGAGTGCAGAAAGATTGTCTATCTACAGCTCCTCATGATAGATATATGAAGAGATGCTGGATGCCACTGAGGCTGCAGAGGAAGAGGCACGCTCGGTCACGGGCTTGGCAGTCTCTACACCAGCGGCAGATTTGACAGAGTCGGTGGCCTTCGTGAAGGTGGTATCCGCTTCAGATGCCAGCGAATCCAGGACGGAAAGCACAGAGGAGGCCGCACGCTCAGTGAGCGGCTTGGCGCTCTCCACACCGACGGCGGACTTGACTGAGTCAGTCGCGCTTGCCAAATTGTCTCCGACCTCAGCAGCGAGCGACTCGAGAACGGCGGCTACAGACGCGACGCTGTCCGTTGCCCTCGCAGACAACGAGCTGACGGTCTCGGCCAGGTTTTCAGGCGATGGTGTCACACCAACGGCTCCGAGTACGGTCCTTGTTCCTTGATGAAGGGCCGACGAAGCGGAGTCGTAGGCCGTGTTGGCCGTGTCAGAAGCCTTTGAAGCGAGAGACGACGCTTGTTCCGATGCCACTGAAGCAGCCGATGCTGCGGAGGCCGAAGCAGCAGATCCAGCCGACACCAGCGTATCATATGCAGCAGTCGCAGCAGCGGATGCCTTGTCGTTTCCATCCGATGCCACACTGCTGGCTTGTGCAACGACGCTTTCGTAATGTTCACCGAAGGTCTCAGGGGTAGGAGTGCCGCCCATGGCCTTGTAAGCAGAACGGGTCGCCGAGTGTGCACTGGAGTACAGGCTGTCGACAACCTCGCCTGCTACGGCACCAGCGCCTACAACGGCTTCGGACACCTGAGCAACAACACTCTCGTAATGTTCCTTCAGGCTTTCTGGCTCAGGAGTACCGCCTGCGGCCTTGATAACGGACCGTGTTGCGTGGTGTACGCCTTGCGAGGCTGCGTCGACGATACTCTCGATGTGCTCGCCGAACGTTTCCGGAGTCGGTGTACCGCCCGCGGCCTTGATGACAGTTCGAGTCGCCTGATGCAGCGCGGAAGAACCGGCATCGTAAACACTCTCGGCGAGATTTGTTGCACCGCCGGCGACCTCCTCGATAGCGGAGGAAGCACTGGCGAGGATCTCTTCCACGCGAGCTTGTACTTCCTCAGTGCTTGGAACCCGGTCCGCAACGTTCGCCGCTGCGGAAGATGCAGACGCATACGCGGCATTAGCGCTCTTGGAAGCAGCTTCAGCCAGACTGGAGGCGTGCTCCGACAGATTTTCCGGTGATGGAGTTGCTCCGACTGCTTTAAGGAGGGTTCGCGTGCCATCATGCACCGCGTCCCCAACCACGGCATACGCTGCCTGAGCCTGCGCCTTGGCAAAGTCGTAGTACTCCTCAGCCGTCTCGGGCGTAGGACTCGCCCCAGCCGCGCTCATCACCGAACGCGTGGCCTTATGAAGGTTCTCTTGCACGTTGGATGTTGCGGCTCCATAGGCACTTTCGACGACAGATGAGGCGGAGCTGGCTACAGATTGTGCCTTTCCAACGAGGCTTTCGTAGTGCTCATGGAGGCTCTCTGGGGAAGGCGTCCCTCCGGCAGCTTTGACGACGGTACGGCTCGCATCATGCGCCAGACTGCTGGCGCCTTCATAGACAGCCTGAGCTTTGTCTGCAGCATAGCCACGGACGTAGTCGTAAAACTCCTCGGCCGTCTCGGGCGTCGGAGTGGCACCAGCAGCCTTCATAACCGTACGTGTTGCTTGGTGGATATTTTCGTAGACGTTGGACGTGGCGGCACCGTAGACGCTTTCAACAACAGACGAAACGGAGCTGAGAGTATCTTGAGCAGCAGCCGCGACGTTGTCAACGTGATCCTGCAGGCTCTCGGGAGAAGGCGTGCCACCGGCAGCCTTGACAACGGACCGGCTGGCATCGTGCGCGACACTCCTGGCATGGTCGTACGCGACTTGTACCTTCTCGCCGGCCTGAGCCTTAGCGAAGTCGTAGTACTCCTCCACAGTTTCCGGGGAAGGAGTAGCACCGACGACCTTACTTGCAGTCCTGGTAGCAGAATGCCAGGTGTCTTGTGCGTTCTCGAGAATGTCACTCGCTGCGGCGCTCGCTGCTGACTGGGCATCCTTTAGTGCCCGCTCGACCTCTTCCTTGCTGCGCTTGAGGTAGGCTTCCGCGCCAACATCTTGCGCCATAGCCCCAGGAATGAACAAGGGAGCTTGTGGCTTCTCATCGACAAGATCGGGCGAGACGAGGGGATCCTTGTCTTCGGCACCGGAGACGGGTGGATCGGCGAAAGGATGAATCAAGGCCAGGCGCGCTTCGAAGCCCAGAAGTACATCTTGGATATGAGACGTAAGCTCGGCGAGAGCCTTGTAAAGAGGAGAGTCTTCCGTGAGATACAAAAGGTCACGGTAAGTCTTGCCGTATTGGTTGGCATCTATCGATCCTTCATTAGCTATTGCCTCTAGCGTGAGAGAAGAAGGGACGAACCATCAACCAGAGCATGATAGCGCTTCCAATCTTGTGCAGTAACGTCCTCCAGCCAGGCATATTTCATGCCAAGCTCGTTCTGCGCTTCGGCAGCGATATCCATAACATCCTTTTCGGCTTTCTCGACCTGGAGCAAAATTAGCTTGCAGCCGCATAAGCAGTGATTTGGAGCACTCACATCAGCGATGATACCAGCTTCAGATCCGGTCCACCAAGTCTTGAGCTTCGACTCCACATCCCCAGCCCAACGCTCGACCTGGTCTCGGACCTTAGCCACGACGTCCCGCAGCATCTGCGTTTTCTCAGCAGCAGGTCTATCCTCGTTCCGCAGCTTGCTGGCATATCTTTGAAAAAAATTAGATGCTGATCGCAGGAAAGACATGTGCCGGACTCACCGCTCTACCCCCTCCACAACACGCCCCACTTCCTTCTCATACGCCGCAACATCCTTCCCCCACTGCCCCCCATCCTCACCCAGCAGCTTATCGCTGCTCGCCTTCCTAACCTTCTCGATCTCCCTCGTCAGCCTCTCGACCCCTCCCTGGCCAATCGCATGCAGCATCTCCTCCCACTTATTATGGCTCGCTTCGATCTCTTTCCTCTTCTCGGCGATTTCCTCATCGCTCGGCCGTTTATACTTGGGTCGCGAGGTCTCTTCCGGTATTTCGGCAGGAACGGAAGCCTCAGCGATGGGAGAAGGCGGGAGCGCAGTTTCTGTACCGACAGCTTTGGCACCGTCGTCCTCCCCCAGGAGACTGGCGAACCAGGCTTCGAAGTCGTCCTTGGCCAGATCGGCAACTTCGGCGGGATCTTCAGCAGGTGTGAGCTTGCCGAGCAGGTCGGCGATTTCAGCTGCGGCTGCCTCGGGGCTGGTCTCGTGGATCCCGACAGCTTCACGGGCGTCCTGAAGTTTGGCGGAGAGGGATGCGCTAGCGGCTGAAGCGGAAGATTGAGCTAGGGCCGCTACCAATGCTGCTTGGGATTGATAGGCTGCGGCAAGGGAGGCGAGAGATGCTGACGCAGCGGCAGCAGCGTCGTTAACATTAGCAGAAGCGGATGCAGCGAGTTCTGCAGCGGTGGCTTGCGCAGATGCAGCGGCCTCAGAGGCGCTGGAAGCGGCGAGGGCTGCTTTGGAGTAGGCGGACGAAGCGAGAGCAGCTGCTTTGAAGTAGATTTGAGGTGGGACTTCCAGGGCAGCATCTTCGAGCTCGCTCGCATATGTAGTTGCGGCCGCCGCAGCGTGGGAAACAGCGGAAGACGCGTCCGAGGCGAAATCTGCGGCCGAAGACGAAGCGGCAGAAGCGATGGAAGCGACGTATTCCGATGCCGTGCTCGAGGCGGACGAGGCGGCGGAACTGGCAGTGGCGAGGACCGAGGACGCAGACTCGGAGACGGTAGAGGCGGCAGATGCGACATACTCTGACGCGGTGCTCGATGCCGATACGGCAGCTGCACTGGCGGTGGCTGCGACCTTTGAAGCGGACTGTGAAACGGTAGAGGCTTTATCCGCGACTACACTGGCAGCGTCGCTTACGAAGCCAGCAGCAGTATACGAAGCGTGGGAAGCGGCGTCTGCAGCCGACTCAGAAGCAGCAGACGCGGCGTTGACGACCGCCTCAGAGGCCTTGTGGCTCGCACTCGCGCCAGAGGCAGAGATGCTCGTTCCGGTAGCTTGAGCGGCGCTAGTAATGCTGGAAAGCTTGTCCTGGACAACAGAAACGTATTCGGACGCGACGGATTGCACAGCAGACGCAGCAGCCATGACCGAAGCTTGTGCTTGCGCTGCAAACCCACTCGCTTGGCTCTGCACGACTGAGGCGGCAGATGAAGCGGTAGTCTGAGCTGCAGCAGCGGCAGAGGAGGCGGAGCTTGAAGCGGCGGACAGAGTGGACTTGGCCTGATCCTTGAGCGAAGGTGTCTTTTCAACTGTTATAGGGCTCATCTTCCCGACTTCGCCCACGATCTTATCCCAGTGAGGCTTGATGTAGACGTCGAACAAGGCAGCAATGGGGATAGCCGCGCTCGCTCGCTTAGCCAGAACCTTGATGCGAAGCCATAACGCATACACATGCGGCCTGATCTTGTCGTACCCCTGAATGAGAGCGACTCGAGCACGAAGGACATGCGGCGAAGCGACGGTGACTGCATGATGTGCTTGAGCGCGGAGCGCGAGCCAACGAGGGCTAATATGTTCGCGTTGAACATCAAGTGCTTGCCGCCAATAAGGATCGACGGCGGCGGAGACCTTGGCTGCATAGGGCTCGACATATGGCTTGGCGGCGGTCGACGCTTGGGCGTATGCGAGCGACGAGTACTGGTTCGCCTTCTCGACCACGGGGATGAGGTATCCACGCGCTGTAGACCGAACCGAACTGACATAGGGCGTGACGTAGTTGTACGCATTCTCGACGTGTTGCGCGTATGGGCCGACTTGAGGGTGAGAAGCGATCGTATTCCAAGCAGATTGGACATGGGGCTCGATGAAGGGGTTGTAGATATCGGTATGTGCGCGTGCCAAGAGAGTGCAAGGACCGGTGATGGGTTCGTTTGCGGACGTGTTCGTGAGAGGGCACAGGAAGGTGTATGCGGCAAGGGTTAGGAAGGATAGGCGAAGTAGGACGGATAGAAGAGAGGGTCGAGGTTTCGCCTTCATTTTCGGTGTTGCTTTTGACTTCGTTACTGCCTTCGACTTCGGAGGCGTCTGGTGAAAAATAAGCTATGCTCGAAAGCAGTATTGGACTGGTACTCACCACGAACGTGACATTGTCCGTGAACTCTGGCCCCGAGCGAGCATGTTTAGATGTGCCGTTTGGCACTTTGCTCTCCAGAATGACCGGTTTTGTCTCCTCGATTTCCCCATTCAGGTTCGGTGTTGACGCAGAAGCCGAAGACTGCCTCGACAGCTTGGCCGATGCTGACCTCGTCGTTGGTGGCCTCGAGGGCGTTTTTGGTGGCATGATTTGATGTCGTCCTCTCTTGTGTTGAGGTACGATAGGTACAGTAGGTAGGCGGAGAAGGTGCTCGAGATGTTTCCTCAGGGATTTCTCAAGGTATCGATGACCGCTGAGCGGGAGCAATGGGGAACGCAGCTGAAAAGGGGGTTCCACGATGAGGTCACTGCACGTCAGTATGGCACAGCCACAATCCACGTCCGCGATCAACAATCAACGTCGTCGCTTCATGGTTGTTTATCATCTCGCCTCGAGGCTCAGCTTGGACCTGGGGTACTTGCGATCGTTACCGGGCTTCTCACTGGTCTGTAATTGTCAACTCAACACCTTCTCGCGGGCTGGGCTGGGCTACCTTGATACTGATGGGATGAGGGGCTTCGTTCTTCGTGGGCTGACAGCCTCAACGCGCGACTATTTCCCCTCGGCAGAAGTGCCTGGCGGACTGCATGGAGCCGCGACGCTTTCATATGCTCTGGACAAGCATGGTGCCTCCCACGCTACAGTAGACTCGAATCAGCAACCACCGGAATTATGCTGTCATGCGCTGCTCTCAATGGTCTCCACTTTTGGACTCATAGCTGCATGGGCTCTGCTCGGGTGCGCTCATTGACTTCATACGACCTCTCCTCAGAATCGCTCGCGTACCTCGACCATCTCCTGCTCCGAAAGGCTGTCATTCTGACCGAAGTCGAGAATCCCGGAGAAACCGGGCGTCGTACAAGTTCCTCCAGCACTGTTGACGAGCCGCAATTCAGATGTACCAAATTTAATCCCAAATCGGCATAGATGTCTCTGCATGATGTAGACAAGCTCTGATGATGACGCACATCCCGCCTTCTCGCGCTTGAACGCCTGATGCAGCCTGTTTGTCTCCACCTCTCTCCACTTGCATGAGCCTGCCGACTGTACTTCAATGCCGGCGCGACGTGGAGGAGCTCGTACACGTGTGGAGAGGCCTTGCTCGGGCGAGAAGGCATGGTCGTCGTCACCTGTGCGTAGGCCGAAGACGTCGGGAGCTGCAACAGAAGTGTGGATACCGCCAGGAATCCTAAACCTCGTCCTGCCCAGGAAACGTATATATAACCGGCTCGAAGGCGACCTCCACTGCTCTTTCGAGCTCCCACGAAGGCCCTGTAATCCAAATCTCAACTTCGAATCGTTCTATCCAACATGAAGCTCATCAGCTTGCTTCTCTTGACTATCTTTTCGGCAACTGCTGCTCTCGCCATCCCAGCTCCATCCCTCCCTCGCAGGGGCTTGACGAAGCGGGGTCTCACTGTTGACACGCCGGCCGAGCTGGTCACGTGCGGTAAGCACACCGCCTTCCCTGAATCGCCTACAACCGTACTCATACACCTCGTAGAAACGGCCGAGCTAGCATGGTCGGGCGGAGTGGCGCCCTACTATGTAGCCATCATCCCCGGAGGAGATGCCGGAGCCTCACCAGTACGTCCTGCGCTGTCCGTCGGCGAATGCTCGATACTCATCAGAGACAGCTCGAGTCTTTCACAGTGGACGCAACAAGCTACGAGTGGACTGTCAATCTCGCCGCTGGAACTTATATGTAAGGCAAATACTCCCGAGACGTCTGAAGATGTTATGACCTCGTCTTGGTAGAGCGATCGAAGTTAGGGATTCTGAAGGCTATGTGGGCTTCTCCGCAGCGGTGAGTGTGATTCTCGTCTGCTATGAAAAGGACGGAAGTTGAGCTATTGGTACAGGAAACGATCCAAGCCGGCACGAGCACGAGCTGTCTGTAAATTTCATACTTCACCAACGAGGTGCTGCGCGAGCGGAGCGATTGGCCAGTTCTATGGAATCTATGGATAGAAGAGAGTCGAGCGCGATAAGTATGCGGAATGAATATTCAATTGTTCCATTCACATAACCCGACCTAAAGCAGTCTGCTGCGAGCATCTTCACGTGACTTCCGTTCATGGATGAAGCCAGTAAGAAAGAGCTAACGTAGAGAGTTGTTGTGCAAATTGTCAAGGAAACTTCTCCGGCCTCCTGGCCGTGCCGGTAGAATGCCTCCGCGGTGAATCAGAAGACGACCCAAGACATCTGTTTCCGTTTGACGACCGACGAAAGAAAAAGTTAGATGCGTCTGTCTCTAGCTGCCCGTACTGAGGCCTCGAATGAGCTCTGACAAGCTGAGTAGGGTGATATTCAAGTGGTAGGGTATCCTCTGTAGTGGTACGAGGACAGTCGGCAGGCTCTGCTACCTCCTGAGAGTCCATCTGGCATCCGTTCCCGCTGTTGCCATGCGAGCAAGAAGCACTTCGCCCCTTCTACGGACGAGGCTCATCCGATAACCGCGCCTTTTCGGCCGTCGCTCGACTGGTCTTTCTCTCCTCGGAGCCGAACCACAGCTCCTCTCCCCTGCGCCGCCGCGCCTTCCAAACCAGGGCCCCTTGTACCCAAGTTTGAGGACTGCTTTCGCCCTCCCAGGTGGCTCAGTGGTTAAGACGCGCGAGTAGCCGTCATCCCTGAAGATCCTGGGTTCGATTCTCGCGTCCTCCACCGCAGAATTCGAATAATTCCACAGTGGGCCCCGCAAGCATGCAATTGGAAGTGGAATATGAATATGCAAAGAAAACCAACAACTCTCTACAGCTTCAAAGGTACGCGTTTCCTCTAATAGGGTAACCTCTGTCCCTAGGTTTTGTTTTGCACGGAGGCCCGACGCCCTTTAGCGGAGATGTTCTCTGATGCGTAATGGCTCGTAGATTATCCCTTCTCCTCATTCTTCGTCATGCACACTGGAAGCATGTATACAACTGCAGACTTATAGGTCCTGTTTAGTGGACGAATCTAATTACGTTTGCCTGAACAGCAGTCTTGGTACCCATGCAACGGGGTGTCGACCTTCACCCACGTACGCCTATTTACCATGTAGTCCTCTGAACTCGCTATACAAGGAGCAAAGAGCTTCACGATCTCATCGCATTGTTCCTTCCAATCAGAGCTGAGCCAGCCTCAGAACGCTCAAGGTAAAGAGCGCACATCTACAAATCTCATGCCACTGTATGCGTGGGGAAGTTGCTTTGTTCTTGAGCTTGAGCTTTAGACCAGGAAGACCCAGGAATGCTGGTAGATGGAGAGCTGCGAACACGTACCGTTCCCGCGAGTCGCGGACCGGAGGGCATTTCCCGTGATCTACGACATGCTTCCATGTTCTGTGCAGGATATTGAGGAGTCGCAGTTGGATCCAGCATCTGAGCTCTTTTTCCTCAGAATAGAGCAGTGAGGTCAGTCCTGCCCGGATAGCAGAACGTTTCAGTCCCAAGCGACGAGAACATCGCCGAGACTAGTGTAGGTGGCGGACTTGTGGCCTTGACCGCCGATGGTCCGAACTCCGGCTGGACAAGACAACCAAGATCTTTCATGCCGATATAGATATTAGGCCGAGAATCCCGTTTCGCAGTGCCAGCAGGCCCCAGACAACGATGTTTTCGACCAGGTTCCCGTTTGAGTCGGAGGAGACGTCCTCCTATGCCTCATAGTTGGGACACAATCGATGGCCTTAACAGACGAAGAAGCGTCTTCCCACATGGGTATCTTTTGAGGATTACCTTAATGATTGACAGCAAGAGTGGGACAGCACGGTTGTCGATAACACCCTTGCTAATGATCAGATTTCAGGGGAGAACGTACGGGAGAACCCGCCTTGCCGAGGACATGGTGTGGTCCAGCCGCGATAACACGCCCGAGACCCAGCGGTGGAGCAAGGCAGAAGATGATCAGACACGGCGCCATTACAGGTATAAAGACCAGAGGAGCCAGACGGTCCATACTAGTCAAGCTGCCAACGTCTCAGCCAACATCGCTCTCCTTAGCAAAGCGGCCTACTCACCATGAAGCTCAATATCCTCAGTATGGCCCTCCTCTGCGGCTCCGCTGCCTTCGCCGCTCCGGCTCAGCCTCGGGGTGAAAGCTCTCTGGCTGAGCGCACTGCACTCACGGTCTTCACGCCAGCTGCGCTGTACACCTGCGGTATGGGCCGGTTCCATCTGATGGAATGAACAAGAGTTGACCGTGCAATATATGCACAGAGCCGGCCCTCTTGCTGTGGACGGGCGGAGAAGCTCCCTTCACCGTCAGCATCATCCCCGGCGATGACGCCGGCGCCGCTCCGGTACGTCCTGCAGCTTCTTCCTGCTATAGAGTCAGAGACGATGATCAATGCAGCTCGAGACCTTTGCGCCGACCGAGTACCACGATCTGACGTGGGTTGTCAACCTCGCGGCCGAGACGACCATGTAAGCGATATATATATCAGATACCTTGCGTGTCTCGGGCTCGTTTGACACGCATTTTCCAAGCAATGTCGAGGTCGAGGACGCCGCCGGCGAAGTCAACTATTCCGCGGAGGTGAGCCCAAGCGATTTGGCTCGTTATGGCCAAGGCTGATAGCTAGACCAGGTCACCATCCAGGCGGGCAGCAGCACGACCTGCTTGTAGTTGAACTGCGAGACACCGCATACGGATAGCAAGCTCGAGAGCGGTGTTGAAACAAACGGACTCGTAGTGCGAAACGAAACGAGGCGTAGCAGTCAATGCAATCAGCATGTTTGATCCTTCCGGAGGTTCGCCCGCATCGCAAAAGGGCGGTAAGAACTATCTCGCAAGCACCCCCGGACAGCGTGAGGGTAGTCAGCATGAGTGAAGAAGATACATAGCGCACAAGAGCGAGTATCGCAACAAGGAACAGAGCTGAGAGGGTAAGGTCGCCTGTCGGAGAATTTCGTATATCCACATGTCAAGCCGAGAACCACTGCCAGACCGTTGCGAGTCAACTATCGCAGTCAGAGGAGCATGACACCGATATAGCAGAAGACTAGCAGACTGGGCGGGCCTAGGCATAGCATGGCAAAGTCTCCTGGTGCGACCCCCAAAGAACTAGACGTCGAAGTAGCAAGAAAACGCAGACGTAAAAAGGAAGAGACCAAAAGTGACGGAGCCAAAACCCGCTAATGCGTGTCCGTCAGAGGAAGGTCGACTCCTCTCTTCCTTCTCTCGGACAATGATTCAGGTTGAGCACATCCTCTTCTGTTTGACCTTGGCTAGTTGGGCTATGCTAGTCCGGTTTCTTCGCACTCAGTTGACTTGTATACAACCATGCTTAAGGAACGTGCTCAGCAAAGGGTTTCCAGAAGGCAGAGTGTTGTATGCTCGAGCCCGCTGCCCGCATTTCCGGCATGCTGGCTTCTTGACGAGCTTTCGGCCAATAACTACCCCTTCTTGCTCCTTGGCCGTCGGACGGATGTTGCAGCACCGCGCTAGCATGCGCATCTACTCTGACGGCAACTTGCACTTGCTGATTGCTGTTCTGAAATAGCAAAACTGAGCCGACGGAAATCCCGCAGGACCGGTATTAAAGGACTCGTTGTGCCTTACCCGCCTTTCTAAGTACCGGCTCTGACCTGCTTCTCTGGTACAACGTCTTCAGTTTCAACGTTTACTCATCATGTCACTCATCCGCTCTCTCCTCATCGCTGGGACGGCGGCCGTCGCTTTGGCCGCTGTCCCGTTGGTGATCAACACACCTAAAGCCTTCTACGTTGGTGGTGCGTGTCTTGTTGCGACTGCTGCCCACTACGAGCTGACGTGGCCGTATCTCAAACAGAATATTCCGTCATCTCATGGACGGGGGGTCAGCCGCCTTTCACCGTCTCGCTCCTCCCCGCTGGGCAGGTCGCCCCTCCTCCCGTAAGTCATCACACCCTCTGTTCCGAGCGGTGATTGGCCTGAGAGAGTCAGACTAAGAGAAACCTCTTTAATGCTATAGGTCAAGACATTCCCGCCGACTGAGGCGCAGTATGTAGGCTGGCAAGTCGACCTTCAGTACAACACCACGGTGTAGGTGCACTTCCCCCTCCTGCTGTGTATCCCCTCTGAATACATTTCTTTCGCAGAGTTATCGAAGTCGAGGATGCTGACGGCGCTATCAACTATTCCGGCACTGTGCGTGCTCACTAACCCCTTGTGGTTGATAGCTGATGAACATGATAGGTTCCCGTCGAATTCGGCTCACTCTTCTGAAGCCGCTGAACCGATACGACGCTTATAGTAACAAGCGTAGCACAAAGAACTAAATGGAAGCCATCGTTCACGTTATGATTGAGCCATTGTCGGAAAGAGCTGTCGATGTCTTGCCCTGGTTAATCCCTAGAGGATGGCAAGACAACGATGACGTCACACGCTTTGTCCCTTAGGCGATCTGTGGCATCGGCACTCCACGAGCGCTTACCGACACCCGCCGCTGTCTACGCTGCCACCGTGGTCGGGCTGCTCTATAGACCGAGCCATATATGAGTCTGTAATCCACTCACCCGCTCAGATCCTCTAGTACCCAACTACCCCTGCCCGATCCCGCTATCTCAGCTTATTACATCGACTCTAATTTCTTGTGCAACTCAACATACTCCCCAAACCACATGGCCCTCCCCATGGCCACAACAATAATGAACACCCTCCGGACCGAATCCCCCATAGCAGCCACAGCGTCCGCAACCTCCTCTCACGCACTAGCAGCAAGCGCAGGAGCAGTAGCTGCTAGTCGAACGGCAGTGGTGCACACGGTCGAGAGAGGGGTGGGGATGCAGTTACGCTCTCAGGCGGCTGGCAGTACGTCCTTTCTCCTCTTCTTTTCACGGCCGTGGAAGGGAGCTGACAGGGGTGGGTATAGTGTCCACCATGGCACGCACCGCAGCGACGGAACAGACGACCCTGGCGGGCCAGACGTCGGTGCTCAAGTCCGAGTCGTCTCTCTTGCCTAGCGCGATAGCGAACGACCTTTCTTCCTCTGTGCGTGAGCAAGTCGAGAATGCGCTCCAGCAGGGAGTGGAGGAAGTGGTCGATCATGAGCTTAACGGGCGGGGAGGGGTGGCTGGCGAGGTGGTCGGGGCGCTCAAGGGCGCGTGAGAGTGCCGTCCGACTATGCGCGCGTATGGGTCTCTTGGAGTGTTCTGGATCTGTAAATGAGGATACCCGATATATATGTGATACCCAGCGCTCATGCAGCTCTGCATACTTACTATGTCCACATTGTACAAAATATCATACACGGTCCTCTGCCGTCTTGCATAGCCGCCCACTGTCCTCGCAGCGCTCTCTCCGCCAACAGGGACCGGGACATCCTCGTGGAATCGATCGCACCTCACCGCACCTCACACCCCGCCAGCAGAAGGCGGCTCCACCCTCACCTCGGGTCCCTGCGGTCTATTCGGATGCGGCGGGATCGCCTCGACTGCGGTGCGCGCCTCGGCCCACGCGTCCATGTTCGCCTTACACCACTCTCTGTGGCTGCGCGCGAACGCGAGACACATATCGCGCAGGTCGGCGACTTTTTGCCGCTGGAAACGGTCGAGGTCGGCTTGGATCGTTTGGGAGGCGTAGCGCAGGTCTTGGGCGCACGCTTGGAGGGCGTCTTCGAGCTGTATGGGGCGCGTCAGCGTCCACTCTCCGTTTCCCTATCTCTCTAAGAACATCGAGAGAAGGGAGGGGGACAGGGGAAGGGCAGGATGGAAAGGCAGAGGGTGAACTGAGAAGGGGAGAAGGCGGGACGCACCTGCGAGATCTGCTCCCTCGTCTTACTAATACTATTCCTCCTCGCCGCCTCCGGGTCAACATCCATAATCCCCTGCAACGAATGACTCAAAGTATTCAAGATCCCGAACCCTCCCGTGCGCTTCTTCGCCGCTGCCGCGGGTGGCGGGGCACGCGTAACAGACCCGGAAGGGAAGGGGGACTCGTCTTCTCCCCTTTCGGTTTCGGTGTCGGCGTTGCCGTCCCTTTCGCCGTTCGAGTCCGCAACGTCGGACGAGGAACGCCGACCTGCTGTAGGGGTATCGACGTGCAAACTCCCCGCAAGAGCGCTATCCAGTCTCTTCGCCTCGGCCTCGTTCCGCTCCAGATCCTCAAGGTGTTCACGTTTCGTATCGAGCAACTCTTGGGTAAGCTCGTATTGCAGGTGCTTTTGGTGTCGGTAGAGAAGGAGCTTCTTGATGATCCCTGCGAACTGGGTGTATTCCTGCAGGGGCTCGTACCATGTTTGTTCCATTTCTTGGAGCTGTCGCACATTATCAGGTTATCGGGTATGGAGGGAGGAGGAGGGAGGAGGGAGGAGGGAGAGGAGGAGGGAGGGGAGGGACGTACGAGCCGCGCGGTGGAGATGTAGGTCGCGTCGACCGCTTGGCCGGTCTTTTCCATCGCGTTCGCCAGGGCGCCCGTTTCGGTAAGGCTGAACCCGTTGAGCGCTGCACCGAGCTCGGAATAGTCGTGCGAGAAGTCTGCCAACCGAGCGTCAGCCTCATCCTATCATCATCTCGCCCCTCCTCTCCAGAAGAGAGAAGAAGAGTAGGGAGGAAGCAGAAGGGGCACAAAGACAGAAGATAGAGCGTGGAAGAGATGCACGCACCCGACCACCGCTTCATAGTCCTCCTCGAAACCTTCTCCATCGACCCCCCCAAATGGTTCGCAAACTTGTTCGTGAACGCCTCCGAGTCCAGAAACCTCTGGTCCGGCCTCCGGAGGGGCTGGGCAGCGGAGGGGGTGGGGACGGCGGCGTAGACGGCGGCTTGGGACGTGTCGGTGGGATTGTGCGCTGGGGCCTTGAGGAGGTTCTTGGGGAGGTCGGAGAGGGGAGGGGAGTGCAGGACTTCGCTCTGCGCTCTGTGTCAGCTATCCTTTCTGGACCATCTCTCTCAAGGGAGAGAGGCAAGGAGAGAAGGAGAAGGAGAGCAGGCGCGTACCCAGGAGACGTCCCTGTCCAAAAACCGATGAAACACATGTTCGTTCGATAAGATCGGATGCTTCGCCACTCTATTCAGAAACACCTGCAGCATTCGTTTCCGCCTCGCGATCAGCGCCGCGTCCTCTTTGGCCTTGTTCTGCTTGACGGCGTATTCCCCCAAGGACTGTTTGCCGGGGATGGGCGGGATGATTAGGGTGGGGTAGAGCTTGACGAGGGATTGGCGGAGGGACTCGAATTCCGAGTAACGCCGGCGGGCTTCGACGTTCTGCGTGAGCGGGGGCATGCGTTAGCCTGTGCGGCGGGGTACGGATGAGGGTGAAGGGAGAGAAGGGGACTCACGCCGGTCCGGATAACATAGACGATATAGGTCGACGAACCCCCTTCGGAAGTCTTGAGCGCATCCACGATCTGTGTACGTCCCGTCGGCTCGCATCGCGCTCACGATAAAAGAGAAGGAAACGAGCGACGTACGAGTATCTCGACGTCCTCGCCCGAATGCAACCACATATCCCTCGTGCAGCACGGCTCGCTCTTCGGCGCCGCCGGGAACGCGGGCTTGAAGGGCGACGGGAAGGGTTTGTTCGTCGTGGGCAGGGGGGAGGGGGAGATGGTCATGCTGCTCTTGCGCCCTTCGTTCACTGACCGACCTGCGATGGGTGTTGGGGAGGGCGAGGAGGAACGGGACGGTGAGGATGGTGAGGCGGCTGAAGTTTCGTCTATTGCGGGCGATGGGTCGTCCTCCGTCCTGAACGGGTTGATCTCATCTTCTGCGTCTATCATCTTGTCTTATCACTATCGCGTCGCAGTAGCCAGTCCGTAGCGTAGTAGGTGATGAGAAAGGTAAGCCAAGGGACGGTGCACTGTGAAAGGCAGGAGGAGTATGAGGACCACGTATGGCTGCGGCCGCTGTCCCTCACACACTCACACTCAGTTCGATCACGCCCGCCCGCGCTGCTGGCTGTGACAACGGCTGGCCATAACGGGTCACGTTCCTCCCGCCCCACGCCACCCGGAGATGATTGCTCCCGACGAGCCGAGCCCACACGGACCGAGGGTCCTCGAATTTCAGCACACCGCGTCCCTTGCGAGTTGGAAAAGCGATTGGTTTGACTGTCGAAGGCAAGGCTTGGAAGAAGGGGCTGGCGGCATATATGCACCTGCAGCTCTATGCGCCGTCTATGTCTTCAAAGAAGAAATCACTCCCACCCACTGCCGCCAGTCGCGCATTATCTCCTTCCTTTGGCTTTGCAACCTGCTTTTGCGTCGTCTTCCACATCAGCCAACAGACTGGTGCACACGACTCGAGCACGAAGGTCTGCGGCGGATGCGACGAGACCCGCTCAACATGCAGGCAGCTTGCGGTCCACTCCAGCAGCTGGGAGATCGACGCTCTTTCAGAAGAACACTGCGTCCCGACCAGGCGCTCAAAATCCCGCCCAGCCGGATGTGGCCCAAGATGCAGACTTTCGCCAACCGCCCGAACCGCCCGCTCCTCCGGAAGGCGCAGCAGTCTTGCATCCCCCTTCATCACCACCACCACCACCATCTCCCTCTCCTCCAGCGCCCGGACTCCCAGACACAGACGCACCTCCCCGAAACGGCAAGACGCACGCATCTGTCCTGTCCTCCGTCCTGGGGTCGATCAAAGACCATATGCTGACCGATGTCCATTCTATCACCGGGGCGGAACACGATGTGCGTCCTCTCTTCCTCTCTCATCTACCCGCGACTCCTGCTAACCTAGTCTTCTATGCGTAGGGCAACATCGACCTCCGCGATATCTTCCAACCGCCTGGCTTCGTCTCCCGCGCCCCTCCCCAGCAAGACAAGTCCGAATGGGCACACAAGCTCCCACCATGGATGACATCCGTCACCATCCCGGCCAACTACGCCGCCGCTGCCGAGCTCACGCCCGAGCGCAGTCGAGCGCTCTTCGCCCCCCGGAAACCCGCCAAGGACTGGGTCGACCTCTCTGCTCGTTTGCTGGACCCGCAAGCGAGCGCGGAGGCGCTCAGCGAGCAGGAAATCGCTCTGGTGCTCATGGCGCTCGTGATGAACGGCCAAACCCAGCGACGCGCCGTCCTCTTCCTGTGCGAGATCATCCGCCGGCGCGGGCCAGACAGCGTAAAACGCATATTCACGCTGGAGAACATCGAGAAGCTCGTACATGCCGGAGGGGGCGCGAGCGCGCATGCGTTCGTTTCGCTGCTCTTGGAGCTGGCGTTTCGGCTCTGGTTTCCGGAGTCGCCGTACGCGCCGAATTATCGGAAGGACTGGAATGTGGATTCGGCCAGGGGGTATATCATGGGATTACGGGAGGGCGGGGGCGGGGCCAGAGACTTCGGACTACCGTTCGAGGATCAAGAGACCGTTTTCCCTCTGCCCACGCCTGCTGTCAATAGCGCTCTGGCCGTCCGGTCAACCGACACGTTCACGGAGAGCCCGTTCTCGGAGACGCACGCGCACGCGCCTGCCTACACCGGCTCGCGCGGCATCGACCGCCTGAACGAACGCGAGCAGGAGACCGCCTCCCGGATATTCAACTACGCCGTCGATCTCTTCTTCTCGCAAAAACACTACCGCGACGTCGTCGCCCTACACGAGGCGATGTGCGCCGTGGGCGTGCGCGCCACTTCAGCGGGGTACAACCGCGTCCTCCAGTCCCATTTCCGCTGGTTTCTCTACCCGGACGAGTACCGCGCGCCGAAGAACTACGTCACCTTCCGGCAGCTGATGGACCAGGTCAAGCGCACTCTCCGGGAAATGCAAGCCCGGAACGCGCCCGCAAACGGGTACACGCGCTCCATCCTCCTTTTCGGCCTTACGCGGTGTCTCCTCTTTTCCCCCGTCTACGAGCTCTCAGAACGCTGGACGGCCATCCAGCCTGCTATTACCCGCCTCAGAGCATACGCAGAAGGGAACGCGATGGTCCGTATGACATGGACGGAAGCGCTTCTCGAGCTACACGAGCTGCGCAAAAGTCGGCAGATCTACGAGCGAAGCAAGTTCGGCCGCGTCTCGCCTCCGAAGAACGAGATCGAGTCCCTCACCATCTCCTGGTTCGCGGGCACGCACGAAGCGACGCAGGTGCATCTCCGGGTCAGCAGCGGGTCCGGGTGGAACAAGTACGACGTCCTCACCCTCCCTGAGCTGGCGAACGAGTTGAGGATATGCAACATCAACATGCGTACCGCGCTCCTTAGGGACGAGTTTGAAGAAGCGGCATTCTGGATGCAACGCCTTCGACCAGGGTACGAGCACGCCATGCACCGACTCGCTCTCCCAGAAAACTATTCCTGGCGGCGTGCATCGCTAGACGACTTTGACGCCAAATACGAATCCTCCATGGTCCGGTTCGTCTCTGCCAACCTGTCCGTCGGGCTCCTGCACCACGCACTCGGGGCCATGCTCCACTCGGGCTACATCAAGAATGCATACACGTTCGTCCGGCTCTGGCGGAGGCTGCTGTTCCACCAAGCGGCGGGGGCGAACGCGAAGCTCGCCATTGGCTGGGACGGCCCGCTCGGGGTGCAGAGGGCGCTGCAGGTGTTCTTGACTGGGCTGGCGAGTCAGCGCGCGCTGTCGAGCGTTAACCTCCTGACGGCGCAGAGGAAACATCTCTGGCAGCTGTACATGCATCTGGGGAGCGAGAAACTCGTCGCGTTCCATGTCTGGGCTGCGCTCGTCGGGCCCAGCATGAACGTCCCTTTCCGCGAAGCGGTCCGCCGCGCCGATCGGGGAAGACACGAGCGCATCCTATTCGTCAAGAGCGTGTTCAACACATGTGCCGTCGTCATCTCGGACGAGTTTTGGGATCTGGAGCAGTCAGAGTTCGTAGTGATGCTGCGGGAGAAATGGGGGGAGACGCTGAGCGAGGAAGACCTCGCCCTGACGAAGCGGATCTGGGAGAGCGATGGGCTGCTTAGCGTGGAGGGGAAGCTGTTCGGCATGAAGATGAATATGGACATGGTATAAGCTTCCAGGCGGGGTTAGGGGTAATCTGGAGTTTGGCAACGATTTGATGGTGGTCTAGAATATAGACGTTCATATTGTATTAATAACATGCACTTGGAAGACTGCAAACGGGTGTGGGTGGCTCCTTACGAGAATGGACTCTGACTCTGAGATATACAGCACGTCCGGCGTGAACATGAATCGATAGGACAGCCTAGCTCTCCAGGCGGGTTACGAGCGTCACTGGACGGTTACTCCTTCCCTTCGGCAGCTTCATGCTCCCTCATCCTCTTCGCAACAAGCTTCCCGCCGACCTGATCACCCGAATGAGCCACCGCCAACACCAGTCAAGAACAACATACATTCCGAATGTTCACAGCTGCACGCTCGATCCCGCGCTCCTTGCTCTGCTTGTAGAAGGAAAGCGCTTCTTCCAGATGACCGCCTGAAGCCAGATAACTCAGCATTTCTGCGGGTCCAAATGGATCGACTAACCTGCTTCGAGGACTGCAGCGAGATTATAGGAGATCTCGGGATCGTCGGGCGATAGCTCATGTGCAGTCCTGGGGATACATCAACACTGTTTTGTACGACCATCCAGGTTCGAGCGCTCACCTTAAATGTTCCAGAGCAAGGTCGGGTCGGGAGACGGCGGACATGATGTAGGCCGAAGCGAGGTCTGGGTTCATCAATGTCAGCATAACAAGATCCCTCTTCATCACACAGGGTCCTACTGGTATGAGCATCAGCGCTCCTCGGCTCCATCTCGATTGACTCGAGCCATGCTTCTATTGCTGCGTCGTAATTCTCTGCGATGGATGCATGAGCCTCACCGGTAGGTCGGTCCTGACGACACGACTAACTGGCATGATACCGAATAACACCAAGATTATACAGCGTATGTGCAGTTCGCCGTATTTGCACGCTTCGCTCGTAGCACTTGGTTGCGCCTTCAAGATCACCTTCTTCGAGCTTGCGTGTGCCCTCCTCGAGGGCTTTGATAGCTTCTGCATCGGTCGGGTCGACAAAAGAGGGTGTTCCAGCCGTTGAGGAGGCAAATCCTTGACGAATGACGTGTATCAACATCCCACAGCAAGTCCCAGAAAGACGGATTTACGGTAATGAAATACACTAGAAGCTCGAGTGGCCCTTGAGAGGGTCGGTCGGGTTGTCCTTGCTACAGCGCGAACAGTATGACGAGCAGCAGAAGAGCAAATAATCCGAGAAAGCATTGCTTCCAAGTTTTTCAGGCGACCAGAATGCTTCACAATAGGTTTGACAGTATTTTAGAGGGTATCCAGAGGTAAAATCGTACTCAGATCGGCAGAACAGTCAAGCAGATAAATGTGGATTTCGAAGGTGCGGACAAGGACAGGCTCTCGGGAAGTTGCGGTTGAAGTCAAGGGACACGAACTTTTTGGTTCCGCGGCTGAACCCCTGACTTCTTGCAACGACCTTCCCGGCGGTGATGATCACGCGCAACATCGACTTATGTCGCCACAAATCCACGAAACGCATTATCAAAAGGACAATCGCCTCCCACGATCCCATACGAATTGATTGCAGATTCGGGTATGCCATGTACAAGAGAATAGATAGCTAGCCCAATTCTCCTCAACCAGCAAGGAGTTTCGGTCTACACGAGCAAAACGGCTGCCCGACACTCCCCTCAACCTGCACGCTCAGCTCCTCCAACCCGTCCAGCTTGCCCTTGAGCACCGTCTCGACTCTCCTTACGACTCTTTCCAGGTCCGCATAGCCCGTCTTCTGCACTGAATGTGGTCCGCCCGGGTCGCGTGATGCTCCGTTGGGTGAGAGCTGGATATGGATCGTCCCGATGAGAGTGACGGCGTCCTTAGGCCAAAATCGGGCGGCGCTATAGCTCGCCAGACCCTCAACAGCGCTCAGCTCGCTCAGCGCTTGCCTTATCTCGGCCTCCCTGTCCGAGCCCACGTCGAGCGCTAGTACGCGGCCAGCGTCGATCACGAGCGGGATGACGGATGCGGCGATGAGGACGGCGATAAATATCGATGCTATGGGGTCGAAGCCGTTCCACCCGTAGAACTTGATGAGGAGGGTGGAGATGATCACTCCGACCGAGCCCAGAGTATCCTGTGCATTGCCATCCTCAGTACGATGTACACGTAGATGGAAGGGGATGCTTACAGCCATGACGTGCAAGAACACTCCGCGCATATTATGACTATGCCCATGGTCGTGTCCATGCGAATGCCCTGCGCCATGTGAATGACCTGCATGCGAGTGGCCGCCGTGCGAATGATCATGCCCATGATCGTGCCCATCATGCGCATGCTTCTCCCCATGCTCGTGCTCGTGGTCATGCTCATGCTCGTGGTCATGTTCGGCATGATCATGCTCATGCACATGCACATGCTCTGCAAAACTCGGCACCCTCGGCGTCTTAAGAAAATGGTTCACCTCGTTCGGCGGACTCAGGTCGATCGGCTGGTCCAGCACGCCGCCCTTCCCAGCAGGCACACTTCCATTCACGGCAACTAGCCCGCTTCCTCCGCGAGAAGAAGGATGTCCGTTCCCCAGGTTGAGCGACGCGGGCCGGTGCCCATGTGAGTGTGAGTGTGAGTGTGAGTGGGGGGAGTGCGGGGCGTGCGGGGTGCGGATGGGCGTGGGGGAGTCGTCTAGCGCTGTGATGTCACTTTCCATCCCTGGCGAGTCTTGGTGGACGTGGGCGTGTCCGTTCGGGGTGTGGTGGTGCGAATGCGAGTGTGAGTGGGGAGTCGCCTGACCATTTGCTTTTGCATGAGAATGTGCGTGGTCGTGATCGTGGTCGTGGTCGCATTTCTCGTCATGCTCATGCGAATGATCATGATGATGCCCCTCATGCTCATGATCGCATTTCTCGTCGTGTACGTGGGCATGTCCATTGATCTTGTCCTGATCGTGGGAATGTCCGTGCCCGTGATCATGGGCGTGTGAATGCCCATGCGCATGATCGTGTTCATGCCCCTTGTCCGGCGACTGGAGATGATCATCATGCGAATGCGGATGCAGCGCATGATGGTGGTCGTGCTGTCCCATCACGGTATATCAGCATCTCCTTCATCTCAACGAACCGTGTCAAAGGAGGCAAAGAGCAAGGAAAACAAAGGCTCGCGGCGAAAGCGCGAGAGCCAGAGAGAGAGGGGAGAGACACAGAAAGGAAGGAACAGAGAGAGGCGGAGAGAAGAGATGACGCACGCCATGCGAATGCCCATGATGATGATGCCCATGTCCCCCCGTCGCGACCATCCCAAACAAATTAACCCCCAACCCGCCCAAACTAACCAACAACAGCTGGTTCGTATTCATCTCCGGCGGGTCCAGCAACCTCTGCACAGCCTCAAAGACGATAAACACACTGATGAGGATGAGGAAGATGCCGTTCGCAAAGCCCGAGAGGGTCTCGATCCGGCCGTAGCCGTATGTGTAGGTGCTGTTGGGGCGCCATTTGGCCATGACGGATGCTGTGAGGCCGAGGGCGATCGAGAGGCAGTCGAAGGCCATGTGGATTGCTGGGGTGGGGTGGGGTGGGGGGGTTAGCAAGGAAGGTGTAGGAAGAGTGAGAAAGAAAGGCGCACCATCCGAAATCAACCCCAAACTATTCGTCCAAACCCCCCAAACCATCTGCACGCCCATATACCCCAAATTAACCAGCAAAAACAAGAAGATCCGGCGGGACTCCGGGTGGTTCCAGATATGTGTTAGGTAGGTGCGGATTAGGTGCAGGGTCTGGTTGGCGGCTTTTTGGGGGGGGAGGGGGGTGGGGTTCGTTGTTTGTCTTAGGGCTGCGCGGGGGAAGGGGTTAGCTGGGTTGGAGGAGGGAGGAGAGGGAAGGGGAGGGGAGGGGAGGGGAGGGGGACGGACCGTAGAGCAGGATGGAGAAGAGGAGGATGTCGAGTATCCCCGGCGGGCGGCGGAACGCCAACGCGCCAAACAACCCCGCCAGAGCCGAGTACGTGCAGAACGCGAGTGTCGAGTGGGGCTTTGCAGGGAGGAGGTCGGCGATGCTCGATTTTGTGTATGGGGCGAGGAGGTGGGAGGCGGCGAGGGGGAAGAAGAGGGGGAGGAGTGTTGTGGGCGGGACGGGGGGGATGAGGCCCTGCGTGGTGGGACGGAGGTTAGCGGTGGCTCGGGAAGGGGAAGGGGGGACGTACGAAGAGTGTGCTGATGAATGCTATTGCTAGCGCTATGAGTGCTGCTCCGAACGAGGCGTGCGCACTGCTGGAAGGGACGAAACGTTTTCTCGCATAGACGCAGGCTGCGAACCCCGCTACGCAGGCGTACGTGAGCAACGAGGAAGGGTGGGCGAACCCTGGGCGTGAGAACCGGGACAGGACGACAATGAGGATAGGAGCGAGTAGTAGGCGAGCTTCGGGTATCTGCTTATCCCGATCAGGTACGATCTCGCAGGATTGAATGGGGTTACGGACATTCGGCACGAGCGTAACCAGTTGGACGAACTGCGTAAGGAGCACCACCCTGTCATCCTGGTAAGCAACCAACGTCCGGAAGGGCAAAGGCGGGAAGCACGCACTTAACGGCACTCAACCCCCCTAACATCCCCAGCCCACACAGCACCTCCCCAAACCTCAACACGCTCTCCACCGCCCCACTCCCCACTCCCACTCCCACTCCTGCCGTCGGCCTCAGCAGTCCCTGCACAGGACTCTCCCCCTTCTTCCCCCTCCCCCCTCTCCGAACGACCCTTCCCAAGCCCAACTCCATCCCCGCTTGCGCCACGCACACCCCTAGGCTGGTCCAGATTATCCCGGCATCTTTGTCCACCAGCCAGAGTTTGCCCATGTGTGCCGATACCGCCAGGAGGGAAGCACTACAGACGAGCAACAACAACAGTTCTGGTGGAAGCGTTCTTCGTGCTGAGGGTGGGAGACCGGAGATGGAGATTGATCTTGCGCCTCTTGAGTGTCCTTGCGCGTATGGTGGCGCCAAGGAACTGGGGAAAGAAGGGTATGACGGGAAGGAAGAAGAGGAGTTTGGGTCGGTGAGGGTAGGGAAAGAAGAGGTGAAGGGTGTACCGAGTGAGACTGATAGTCTGCCACGCGTGTGGGCGGGGGCGTACATCCTCCCTCGTCTTCGTGGGTTATAAGCGTCGAGCGGTGCGGTAATGGTACGGCGGGACGGAGGGACGGTGGGCAAGGAGAGGGATGGAGCGACGCGCTCGATAGTGTCTTGCAACTGACGCGATATTACGCGCTGTTCCGACGGACCATACTCCACCCACTGATGCGCGCCAATCTCCCAGCTATCAAGCAAGGCAAGGCAAGGCTCCAACAACCCTACAAGCCACGAATAAGAAAGAAGAAGTCAAAGCGAGCGGCGACGATGGGCGATGGGCGATAAATCAGCGAGTGATGGACAGAGTGCGCGGTGGGTGCGGTGGCTACCAGCGCTTGGCATTGGATTGGGAAGGGAGGGATCGCGTTCGGCGTTTGCAATAGATCCCGGAGAAGCACGTTCTGAATCATGAAGTGCTCAGGGTTCACGCGTAACCCTAACAAGAACTTTTGGCAGGAGAGTGTTGGGCAGCGAGAGCAGTGAGAGGTTGTCAGAGGGGCGATCATGGAGGTACGTCGTCCTGCTACTCACTGAAGGGACTAAGTTGTTCATGAAGAGCGTTACAGGTCGCCAACCCCCGCGCCGCCTTCCTCTCAAACCACGAAGTCCTCACCCTCCTCACATCCCTCGACAGCGCCGCCCTCTCCCCCTCCGCACCCATAGCATACGCCTCCCTCCCCGCAAACCTCCGGCAGATCACCACCGAGACCCGTGCATACCTCACTTCAAAACACGTCGATGCCGGGGAACAGACGGACGAGAGTGTCCGGATGCTCGTGGAGGGTCTTAAGGACTTGGGACTGACCAAGGCCGAGAAACTGCAGGTTGTTAACCTCATGCCTACTACGATGGTCGTCCTGTACACCGTAAGTCCGCGTCCTACTTCCTCCTCCATTTACAGATTCGCCCTTGTTCTTTGCGTCTACGCGTATTACTCGACGAGGAAGCGTGCTGACGTGGAAGGCAGATAATCGAAGACTTCGAATATCGTTTCCCAGGCGAATCAGCCAACCAGATCCTCGCCCTCGTCTCTCAATCCCAGGCGCTCGCCTCCCAAGCCCTCGCCTCCTCTCGCCCGTCCCAGGCTTCTCCCTTCGCCCGCGAAGCAGGGGAAGGAGGAGAGGGAGGGGGGGAGGGGTTGTTCTTGCCGGATGACGAGGTCGATGTTGCTGGGCAACAGCGAGGGGGGGAGACGGAGACGGAGGAGGTGATTGGGGAGGGGGACTGGATGGACGACCTGGCTGGGCCGGAGGAGGGGGGGTATGAGCTTGACGAGGAGCGGGACGGGGACTAACTTTCCCCCTGAGGTGGGGTTCGAATATCTCCGCCTAGATCTCAGGGGGAGGCGTGCGAGGTGCTAGACTATTTGCAGGCATATGTACCAATATAATTCACACGATGCTTTCTCCGCCGTGGCTCCTTCAGCCCGAGTTCACGGGCGGACTGCGCGGGTGCATATAAACATCGATAGGATTAGAAACGCTCATATCCCCCCTCGGGACCGTCTACACTTCATCACGCGTGCACGCCGAAAAAATCAGTGCGAGTGCACACATCCATTAAAAGTCTTGTGGTATCCAGGAAATCAATCATGCGAACGAAACGGAACGGAACTGGACGATGTGAGAAGGTGGGAAACAAAAGAAGGCGAGGGATGGATCGAGAGAAGAGCATGCTTGGTCGTGAGTTAGGTTAGGATTGTCCGCTGCGCGGTGTCTAAGCGATCGCCTGTGCCAGCCCGGCGGCCGCGACCTTGTCGGGCACGACCTGGTTCAGGTGCCTTACGAGGGCGATGAGCGCCGCACGGGTGTCGTCGTCTATCTCGCTTTCTCCAGCGGGCACGAGCACATAATGGAAGACGGCTAGCAGCGTATCCCAGTACGGCTCCAGCAGCGCCGGCGACGCCTGCGCAAGATGAACGATCGCCTTGAACACAGGCTTGTTCTCCTGCGTGTCGTTCTTCAGCGGCAGGGCAGCAATGAGCGCCGGCAAGACCTGCTCGAGCGGGACGGCAGAGGTGTTCTTCAGCAGCATACGGGCGACCGCGCCGCACGCGTTGTCCCGCGCGTTCAGGACGGATCCGGAGGCGCCTTCGGGCAGCTGGAAGAAGGGTTGCAGGCCGCGGAGGATGTTGAGGAACTGGCTGGAGGTGTCGACTTCGCTGTTCTCCACCAGCACACCAAGCGCGTAGGCAGCATTTGAGCGCACTTCCGCCTCCTCGTCCGCGAGCGCAGGGTACAGGATCGTAAATAACGCCTCGGTGAACTCGGTAACAGCAGACCCCATAGCACCGATGATCTCGCCGAACGTGCCGATAGATGCCGACCGGTCCGTAAGGCTGTGGCCCTTCCCTGCATACTGAGCGATGAGAGGGAGGAACTTGGGGAAAGCGGTCTTGAAGTCCGCCGCGTAGGCATGTGCGAGCCCGGCAACCAGATCCATCGCTGCGCTCGTAAGGATCGAGTCGAACTCGGCTTGGTCTTCGATCCCGTCGTCGTCGCCCACTTCATCTACGTCTGGGTCTTCCTGGCATTTATGCGAGCGGCTGAGGACGGCAACGGCGAGGTTGGCCACGGCGTCGCCGTGACTGCCGAGCACGGTGGGTCCGAAGCTGGTTAGGAGCTCGGCGATGCTGCTGCATACCGTTGCGATGGTCGACCTTACAACAGTGTCAGCGTTTGTTCTACAAAGAGGCGATTGTAGGATAGGATCAGACAAATGGAATAACGTTAGTCTCATGCGCCCTTGGGCGTCGAAGTGAGCTGAGTTAAAGGTTCTCATCAGAGAGAAATGGTAGGAAACGCAGCTTACTTGTCCTCTTCTTCCGGAGTGATGTCCATGATAGACTCTATGGCCACATCGCGAATCTTGACGACGTTGTCATGCAGAGGTGGCTACCCACCATCCAATCAGCATCTGTCTCGATTTGAACGGGGCAGAAAACGAGCACGCACCGATGGCTGGCCGGGTATCCACTCATAGTTTGCCAGAACGTAGAACGTCCGCACATACTCGCACAAACTCTGCACAGCAGCCTTCTTGATCCCCTCATAAAAGTGGTCGAGCAACATGACGAGCACCTCGAGCGAGCTCTCCACAAATGGCAAGAAGGGGACTTTGACATTAGTAAATATCTGACCGAGCGCGTCGGCCGCGATCTCCTTCTCGACCGCTTGCGCCGAGGAGACCGTCATGAACTCTTCGATCTCGTTGGCGGCGCTTTCGCGTCCGTCGACGTCGACGTCTTCGTCCGACTTGATCACGAGCGGGGCTTCGGCTGTGCCGTTGCCCGCAGTGACAGCACCGTTCTCTCCTGCAGCGGGAGCGTCGTCGTCGTCGTCCCCGAACGCACGTTCCTCCGCCGCGCAGCTCTTGATGAGCGCGGGAACGACCGTAGGCAGGTACGGCTCCATAAGGTCGGGGAAGACGCGAGCCATAACGATGAAGAAGAGGAAGTTGCACTCGTTTATCCGGCTCGAATCGAGCTTGAGCCCGTCGATCGCCTGCTGCATCATCGGCTCAAAGTAGGGGCGGAACGCTTCGGGCCCAACAGCCTCAGCGAGCGTACCAGCAGTATCAACAGCGATACTGCGCAGGTCGAGGTCGGCTTCTTCCGTCAGGAGGAAACAGGGCTCGATGCGCCGCATGAACTCGGGGAAGTAGGGGATAAAGCGGGCTTTGGAGGCGTGCGCGGCAGAACCGATCGCACCGATCAGCGTGGTCTGCAGCTTGCGGTCCGCGGTCTCCAGGAGCTGGATGAGCTGGACCATGAGCTGGTCGAGGTAGGGCAGGATATGGTCGCCCAGGCATTCGAGGTACGAGTCCAGGGCCTGGCACGCGGTCGCCAATGTCTCTTTCTCCCCCATGAGACGAATGATAGCGGGCAGGAAGACTTCGTGCCTCTCGGCAGCTTCGTCGCCCAGGTACTCGCACACGCACCCGAGGGCGATGCAGGCTGCTTTCCGCACGCGCCATTCGGGGTCGACAAGGCCCGCGTCGAGGAACGGCCACAGGTTGTTCATGTGTGGCCGGATGAACTCGGAGCATCCCTCAATCGCGACGCCGAACGCGACCATAGCGCATTTTCGCTGTGCCGGGTCGGGCGAGGCGACGTAGTTTGTCACGAGCTGGTGCAGGGTGGGGAAGACGAGTGTGGGCGGGAAGGTCGTGGCGAGAGTGTCGATAGTGCGGAAACACAGCCGGCACGGATTGTCCTCGTCGTCCTCGTCTGGCTCGTCCTCGCACCCGATGGGCATAACCCGCTCGAGGATCGTCTTGGCCATCCCGAGCGACTGCAGCTTGTTCTTCCTGTATTTGATCGTCCATACCAAGGCGTTGAGCGCCATGACACGAATTTCAGACTCGACGTCCTTGTCCGCCGCAGCGGTGAGGAAGAAGTCGACGAGGTCAGGCAGAGATTTCCCGATCAGAGGAACGTCAAGTATCAGGAGTGTCTCCACAACGTCGAACAGGTGCTTCGCTCCGTCCGTGTTGGCGGAAGCGACGCAGTCCCGGAGCACAGCGACGATGAGCGGGAACAGGCCCTGGAACAACCTGATCTGCGCCTTCTCCTCCGTCTCGATAAACTGGGCGAGCATGCCAAGCGCACGAACGGTCGTGACGCGCACCTCCATGCTCTCCGGATCCTGGAGCAGCTGGCCGAACAGCTCATACACATGCTGCTCGTTGCCCTGGAACGGCTCGGCGACGCTGTCCGTCAAGGAATACAGGATGAACGCGCCGATCTCGCGTGTTGAGGCTTGTGGGGCCGTAGCGGCCTGGTACACCCATGGCAGGAGCTCGGGCCACGTCTTCTCCGGTACTTCGTGGCTCGCGATCGCGGCGATCACACGGGCCACTGTATGCCGTACAATGGAGCTGCACCCCTGTATCAGCTCTTCCGCCTGATACCACCCGATAGAAAGGAGACGCACATCTGCTCATGGACCGCCACCTGAAGGATCTTCGACTTGATCTCCTGCCTGATCTCGAGCTGGTTCTGGATCCACAGCTTGCCACCCCCCGCGGACACGCGTTTCCTCAGTTCGACACCCGCTAGTTGCCGGACCTATCCGGGCATCAGCCTTCAGGTTCACCCAAAACGTATTCATTGAGGGGACGTACACCAGCATCTTGTGACGAGAGCAGAATTTGGAAGAGCGCAGGCACGCACTGCGGATCCTTATAGTACTGCTGCGAGAGCGCTGCCGTAGCCTACATCCAACAGAAATAGCATCAGCATACGCAGCACAAATGACGCATATAAGAGGGTACTGACCGCTTTTAGGTGTGTTGTATCTGTTGAGCTGCTCAGCGTCTCGAGGAGCGCATGGAGGCTGTTGACGAAATTGGGCTGTGGTGCATATACTCAGTCTGCTGTCTCAGATTTCGCGATGACATTTGGCTTACATCCATGCTGGCCAAAAGAAAAGAGATGGGGTAAGGGGAAAGGGGAAGAGGGGAGTAAAGAGGGGAAAGGGAGGAGTGAAAGTGGCGCTTAGATGGTGCTGCAAATGAAAGAAAATCTTGTGGTCGGGGTCCTTGCGCACCGCTCCTGCTGCTGCTGCTCTGCCGGGCGCGACCGTGACGATGAGGAGAGAGGGAAAGAAGAGGAGGAAGGGCCCTTGCGGTGAGAAGGGTGTGACAAGGCAAAGATGATGCGGACGGTGGCCGAGCTGTGAGAGATGGAGAGGGACGGTATGAACTTTTTTTCGTTCGCCCCTCAATTTCGCCTCGCACATCACACCCTTCTCCCAAATTTCATGCGCGTCCACGCGTAAGGGCGAAAAGGGGTGATTGCTCCCGCTCTTTGGGCGTGCAACGGGCGTCCCCTATTTCGGTAGGAGCCACACTGCGGCAGTCTTGCTGAGGCTCTTCGGGGACCTCCCTTACGTTGAACCTTGTTTTCGGTCACAGCTATGGCCGGGCACTCCCTTGTTCTATTGTCCTATTGATAGTGCCTTGACGCTGGAAAGATCCGGTGACTATTCTGCAAACTCTTGCTGTTAGGATCGGCAGCCTGAGAGTTCGTGGCCTCGGATGTGATGCGACGTCTGATAGCAGCTCACACGGCAACCCAATGAACTTCATCATCTGGCCTTTGGCGACAATGCTGCGGGTACCAGGGCTTGGACTCTGGTTTCTCCTTCCTATAGCTGTATTTGCACATAATCTGGAAGTCCAATCTGTGGAACGCCGTTCTCTCCAGCTTATCCGGATCCTATCGATTCCAACAAGGTGCCTTCGATAATGTGGAGGCTTACACCACCCACACGTCCCTCGAGCGCTAATCAGCCCTCCGGGCGCTTCCTGCTCAACACTAGAACAGTCAGTCACGGAGTGTACCCACATCATTCGAAGGTAGGAGGGCTCTTGGGTTCCCCGAATGCCAAATAAGGAAATAATCGAGCTCTGTTATGTAAGACCTACGAGATAACAGGGAAAACTAGAGGAGGGACTACGCATGAGACTGTTCGTAAGACCGTTCGATCGCGTTCGTAGAGACTGGAAGAGGGTGAGACGGTTCGTGGTAGGTGGTCGTGGAGGAAGACCAGAGTGACGTCCGCTCGAACCCGCTGGTGATTATGCTGGCCTGGAGTGGGAGGCGCTCAGAAGCACATCTCGCAGCAATCTGTTCTCCCCTTCAGTTTCAAGAGGTGGGAGGAAGGTAGAAGAAAGGACGCACCCTCAGCACAGCAGCACAAACACATTCCAGCAAGACAAGCCATGCACGTCCCCGCGCCCGCACCGCCGCTCGACTGCTGGGGCGGAGGCGCCATCGGCTGCTGATACATCGGTTGTTGCTGTGGGTAATAACCCGGTTCTGTTCACACACTTGGTCAGCGGGTGTGGGAGGGAGAGGGAGGGGAGAGGAGAGGGGGGACGTACGACCGCCGGGCTGGTACGTCTGGCCGGGGGGAGGGGGGTAGTACCCTCCTTGACCGGGGGGAGGGCCGCCTTGCGGTGGGTAGTAGCCCTGCTTTGCTCGTTAGTGCGTACTCGAAGAGTGTGGAGATGGAGGGGGAGGGGACGTACGCCCTGCGGTTGGCCATATTGAGGGCCGTATTGAGGTCCGCCGCCGTAGTACTATACTTCTCGTCAGCGCCGCCGCCGGGCAGAATAGGAAGCACGCAATAAGAGGACATACATCTTTGTTAGACATTGTCTTTGTAGATGTTACGAGTGTGTTCTTGTGATTAGAGCAGCAGAGTACAGAGCGTTATAGCCAACAACCGCGAGAGTTCAAGGTTAAGAGGCTACTCGAGTTAAAGATGATGAGGGAGGTAGGGAGGTAGGGATCGTTCGATCAGGCCAGAGAGAGACAGAAGATACAGAACAACGGTTGCGGATTGGTGAGGGCCACCACATCACCGCCCCGCGGATCGCCTTTTGAGCCCTCGAAGCCACCGACGCGGTTACTCCCCTTCCGCGTCGTTCGAGCATCCTCCTCCGCCACCCGGAGGAGAAGGTGCGCAGCGTCATCCCACGGACCCACCGTGCTTCGGCAAAATCGGGAAACGGAAACGACGCCACCACAGCCTTCCGCGGTCGGCCGCTATGTGGACTCACGCGGAAGGGAGTTGGCTTGGCAGTTGTTGTTATCCTTCTTACTGTATCAGTTCCTCTTTTCCCGGGTTATTGTCATCCCTCTCAGGGCACTTTCTCTATTACCAAAACGATACTTGTCCCTGGAGCCTTCTAGTCGACCGTCATCCCTAACCTTGCAACACTCAGCGCAGCCCACGACCTCTCTTCTCTTCTCTTCTCTTCTCTTTTCATGGCCGAACGGCTGACGTAATCCCGCCCGTCCCCGGGATCCCGCCTGTCTTCCCACTGCATCCCACCGGCCTCGATCGTACAGCTATCATGTCAGACGCAGTTCATGAACTGGCCCAGGGGCGGGCGGCGGTGTACCTACTGTACTGTACTGTACGCGAGTTGTTGCCTTAGGAAGGGTCGTTGCCGATTTGCTTTTCCGGAGTGCTGCGCCGTTAGCGAGTACTGCAGGCCGCGCAGTTTACTGTGCAGTATACGTATCCAGCTGCCGGCCAGAGGGATGCGAGGCGTATGGCGAGCGGTACCGACTGCTAGGTATTGCCGTCTTGAAGGTTAAGGCTGAGGTGCGGCAATGTGGTCGTATCCTGCGGGAAGACCTTCTTCTCTAGTGCATCCGCTCAGGTTCATGCATTGCTGGAACGTTCCTGTCCACAGGCAATGCAAGAGCAGTCGAAGGTCTGCAAACGCGCTGGACAGAACGACACCTCACCACTGTGTTAGGATCCGGACCGCAGTCTGCATTCTCTGGTACGAACTGGAGTAGGAGATGAATAGCATTAGAGCAGAGTAGTGCAAAGAGAATACAATGGTGCAACGACACATCCACATCACATCCATATACCAGCCAGACTCCCAATGTCCCTGCTCGATGCTGACCGGGCGAAGTAATCGCTTCGGGGACCGAGCAGTCTAACAGCAGGTTCCCAACGCAGACAATCAGAACGCATCGTCTATACAATGACGGTCTTGATCCAGCACCATGCACCCGCGAAACCTGTCATGACCGCAGCACCAGCCAGGGCAGGCTTGATACCAGCTGTATCGAGCATCAGCACATCCGCTCAGTCAGCCTATGAAGAGGGACAACGCACCCGTCGACTTGAAGAACGCGCCTGTTAAAGCACCGGCCGCTAACGACCCATACGTATCATGTTTCCCACGGTATGCATCGATAGACGAGTTGATGGCGTTGTACACGAGCGCTAACACACAGTCAGCATACAGTTCAGGCAGAAGACGGAAAAAGAGGAGACATACCAAGCACACCAGCCGAGTTCCCGATGAAGGTGCCTCGTCGAGTTACGCTGTTCAGGATGCTGTTGATCCGGAGTCGCATGTTTGACACGGCGAGCGGGCGGACGGCGCCTTCCCTAAATCCCCAGAGACCGCCGAGCGCCAGTCCTGTTCCTCATCAGCATATACTTCATCAAGAAGTAGAGGCAAAGGCAAGCGCACCGGAAAGGTAGGTCGTCCCCGTCCCATAGCACAGATCGTCGCTCCACCCTCTGCTCGGGAGCGCCGTGCTCGCACCAGGAAGCGTATTGACCTTGTCGTCCTCCAGCAACAAGTAGTCCAGCTTGTCCCCGAGCTGAGCCATAGGATGCAGTTTTGCCGGATCGAACGAGCTTGCGCTCAGCAGGTCCGAGGCCGTCACTGCGTCCGGTGCGGAGGGGGAGATCGTCCTGCTTGCCCCGCCCGTGCGGGAGATGGGTGTGTTGCCGAGGATTTCATTTGCGTCCGGCGCAGTGGACGGTGCGGCGCGGCTGTTCTTGTCCCGGTTGAAGTCGAACAATGACATGGTGGGCGATTAGAGGATAGGAAGAGGAAAGAAAGATATGGTTGAGGGTGATGATATCAGCTCCGGCTAGAGAGGAAGCAGCAGCGAGGGACGACAAAGCCTCGAAAGCTCGAAAATCTCGGCGGAGGCAATTGAGTCCTTACCTCGGTTCCGGCCGGAGTAGGGGGAGCGAAATTACGTGTGGGGCCAAGCGCGGGCGCGAACTGAAGTCCCTGACGACTTCGAACAGAAATAGAGATGCGGTCACCGGTCAACACGCTCTAGGGAGGGCTTTCTTTGGCTTTGCACTCCTTCACAGCTACGATATCGGATTTGGGATGGAATCCAGCGATTTGAGAAGAGCGTCTACTACGGTCGTCCCTCCTGTTGAGGCACCACCACCCTTCTCGCGCGCCTCGACTGCTACCGACTCGGTCAACGCCGCCGATGGGCACTCTGCAGCCTCGCAGAGCGAAGCGAGCGACGTCTCATCTTCCGTCTCTCAAGCTGCGACCCCGGGCGAGCTAGAGCTGGAGACGAGGTTGAGGGAGAAACAGGCACTGTTGGATCAGGCGCGTGCTGAGAGGCGCGAGATCGAGAGGAGGCTCGAGGAACTGGACAGGCTTAGGGAGGAGGTGGGGAAGAAAGTCGAGTTGGCTATTATCGCCCGGAAAGTGATGGGAACGGTGAGCTCTCTCATCCCTGCATGTACATGTGGCGAAAGCTAACGTTTGCCGCTGGTGCAGGGCGATGATGACGATGAGCCAAGCGCAAGCAAGGACGGGATTACCCCTTCGGAGATCGCAACATACTGGGATTCCCTGGCGGAAGACATTCAAGGCCTGGATATGCGTGTCAAGCTGCAACTCGGCATCCATGACGATAGGGCAGAGGACGCAGAGCATGCTGCCGGCTCGAACAAGGGACAAGCGAACGGTGTGAATGGTGCATCTGTTGAGGAGCAGGAGGAGGAAGGAGAGGAGAGGAAGACGCCTCCGACGATGAGGAGGTCAGACACTGCTTGAGCAGCAAAATTTGGATACCACGCAACACGATACCGCATCTCAAGGATAGGACATGGACCATTCGCTTCTTAACCCTCTTACATCTCTGCAGTGAAAATGTGATTCTCAGGCAGAATCTGCTGCGATATTGTTTCTGCTTCATGCGTTTCTGACCCGCTGGTTTCGGTTGTCGTTGTCGCTGCGTTTATGACCGAAGGTGCTGTCTATTTTACGACCGAAGACGTGCACAACACGTGTTGTATTACGTGAAAGGCTGACGCGTCCCCTGCCCCTTCCCCACATCTTCCTTGTCTGTGCGCATGTAGACCACGCACAACGCGCACCCAAATCCCAGACCACAAGACCACCAAATACCCAAACGAAAGGAAGTGAGTGGTCAATTGATAATTTCGAATGATAACGGTTGATAGTGATAAGTGACGGATGAGACCACCATCAGCAGCTGTTATCGCACAAAACGACCGTTGCGATGCGAAAAATCGCTTGACGACCGCTTCTTTTATGGACGCCAGAAGTCGGGAAAAATCGCGGGTTCCGGCGCTAAAATGACATGTTCATGCCGTCTGATTTTGTCACGAGTTGGTCTCACGGCAGAAAGGCTCGCATTAGGGCCGGCCTGAGCTCTCAGTACTGACCAATTGTCCTGGACAGTGGCCATTTTGATGGAAGATACCATTGTTAGCAAGTGAGACATGGTGTAATGTGTCGGACAAAGAGCAGGCCGCGGCCCAGCTCCTTTCGGCGATGTACGATGCTGCACGTGGGATGACGCCACGTGTGCCGATCGAAAGCAAAGAGCCTCTGCCTCTGCTCCCCGACAACACTAGCAAAGTTCCAGCCAACAGACCGTTGTAGATGGCTCATGGGTGTTGGTCGCATGGACATCATGATATCGTAAAAAAGCGTAATTGTTATGAGCCTAGATTAGGATCGTCGTTAGCGGTTCGATTGCGGGGAACGGAAGCAGTTTGAGAAGGGCGGACGGAGCGAGGGACGGGTCGGGCCCGTGTTACCCGTTCCCCCGCTGGCCCCTCGCCTCCCTCTTGCCCAGACCCGGCTCACCCGCATCCCGCACGGCACTCACCACACAACAGGCTCTCATCGACTCGAGCAAACGGACGGCCTCCCCTACCCTCCTTCCCTTCCTTCTCCTCCTCCCTCGAGCACCACTCGCCCACCCTGGCGCTTTATCGACAAACGTAGCTGCTTTAGAGCAGGCAAGACGACACGTAAGCACCACGCAAAGAACGCGACGACGCTGGCACGCTTAGGCTCGACCCGGCTTCTCCTAGCCGACTACTAAAGGCTGCCATCGCAATAAGACGACGCAGACGCCACACCACCTGCCTCCTTCGATACCAACGCCTTCCACGCTCTGTTTCGTACAGCACGTACGAATCCGATCGACTCAAGGCACGAAAGTACAGCTCTCGAGCACGAAGAAAGTCCAAAGAAGCAATCAAAGTCAAAGAATCAAGAACCCTGTACCTTGTACCAAAACCCCTGCACCGCACCACTCGCACCCTCCGTTCTTTTCTGCATCAAACACCCAAAAACGGCTTATATCGCACACCTCTATCTCCAAATTCGACCCAACCTGCATAGAAAACGATGTCAACAGATCTATCCACCTCTCCTCCCCTAACACCTTCCTCCGGGCTCGCTCCCGCTATCTCTACGCCTTCATCCAATCCAAAGTACCCGCACACTCGCGCACTCCTCGCCTCCCTCGCACGGCAGTATCGTCCCGGCTCATCGTTCGACGACCTCGGCACATCCCCGGTCAGCTTGGGCGGAGTCGGCTCGGACGGAGAGAGCGAGAGTGAAGCCCGTGATCCGATCAGCACTCTGGGTGGCAACGAGTTCGTGCGACGTGTTGTGGGCTATGTAAGAGACGAAGATGAGGCAGAGCTTCGGAAGACGCTTAAGGAGAGCTTCGGTGGCGATGGTAACGATGTGCGTCTGGTCCCTCGCATCTAGGCTGGATATATGCTAACTTTTCTGCTTAGTTCGACGCGAACTTGGACGCGCATGTGCTGGAGCTCATGCATAAACACCATAGCGACGTGACGGGCGTGCCATTCTCCGTGCTTACGCCGATCAAGAGACCTCAGAACCTCTCTCGCCCATCATCCCGCGCATCTCAACGTCGTCCGGAGACACCCACCCTGCTGGGCCAATCCGGCCGTGCAGGAAGCTTCAGCTCACGCGGCAGACCGCATACACCAGTCAACACGAGTCGACTCACTAGCGTCTTCTTGCAAGCGCATGCCAATTCAGCGCTCTCAGGAGAGGACAGCGATGGCGGAGGTGGCTTGAGCTCTCTGCATGGAGGGCCAGGCAGCACGTTCTCGGACTCGCCAACTCCGTCACCGCGACTCGGCAGCGTACGCATGCCCTCTGCTCGTCCAATGTTGCCAACAAGCCTGAGCAGTTCGGACCTCGCCGCGGCTGGCGGAGCATCACCCGGCAGTTCACCTCGTTATCTCAATGCCAAAGCGCTGGAGTTCCGCCCAACTGGTACGGGCAGGCCGCTAAGCGCAATGAGCGGAAGCTTCAGCGCGAGCGGCGCGTCATCAACCACGCATGGAGGCCGAGAAAGTCCGGGGGACAGCTTGTGGGCTCACAATCCTCCCGGTACCGAGCCCGGCCTACTTACGCCCAGCTTCTCAAGCAAGCTTGCTATCGCAGCCCCGCTCCTGCCTGAGCACTCGCGCGAATCACCGGCGCCCAGTCCGCTAGCTTCAAGCTTCAGGGCTTCGGGCAAGGGCACGGTTGCCGTGCATGGGGACGATGATGACGACGATGACTCACAACCTGGAACCCCCGCGAGTCATGACGCTACTCCTGTCAAGTCCAATACCGCGACAGGAACTCCGACTACTGCGGCGAGTGGAACGCAGCCGATCCGCATGCGACCTCGCTCCGACACGCTTGATGACGAAGAGTTCTCGCCCTTCTTCATGGGGTCAAAGCAGCAATCATCTAATGGCAACGGCCTACTGAGTGTGCCTTATGGCTGCTCGCCGTACGATGTGGAAGGTGGTTCAGGTGGGAGCAGCGCCAGTGCTAGCAGCCCCGGCCACTCATATGACGTTCCAGGCATGAACATGCTTGGCGTCACCGCACCTAACCCGTACGCCCAGTCAGCCGACGATGAGATGGGTGCTCTTTCCGGCCAGTTCGGTCGGATCGACATGGACGACTCGCCTCCTTCAGACGAAGACATGCTCCATCTGCCCTCGCAATACCTTATGGGAGGGCTGGACGAGGATGGCTATCCCTTGCCTGGTCCTTACGGCGGGCAGTATGGTCAACCTGGCGAGGACGGCATGGGCATGACACCGATGGAGATGCTCGTCCAGATGTTCGGCTCGACGGCGTCTGAGCAAGAGCTCGAGCAAGCACTGCAGGAGAACGGGTACGACTTCGAGGGGGCGATCGCCTGGCTCGTCGACCGGCAGAATGGCGGGAACGGTATGGGTACCGCTGGAAGTGGCGCACAAAACGGAAATGGAGCGCATCATGTTCATCCTCGGGCGCATCCTCACGGTGGTGGAAGGGTGCTGGTCGTGCCGAGGGAGGAATATGGTCGCATGGCCAACGGGGGACGCGTCAGTCCGAGATATGGCATGATGGGGCCACCTTCCAGAGCTCAAGGCGTGCCCAATCGCGTCTGTCGGTATTTCTTGCAAGGAGAATGCAGAAGGGCAGATTGTCGCTTCAGGTATGTTCGGTGTTTCTTTTGCTGAAGGGCGACACTAATACATTTTGCCGTCCAGCCACGACATTGAGCGCGCACTCTGCCGCTTCTGGCTTCGTGGGCAATGCGCCAAGGGCGAACAGTGCGAGTTCGTGCATGAAATCCCGCCTGGCTGGGATCAGCAACAAGTGCAAGCCGTCATTGCCGCTAATCGCGCCGGTGCTTCTGGCTCCCGCCCGCAGACACCAGGCGGCGGTATGGTGGACGACTTCCCCCAACTTGGTCGGCGCGGCTCATATCCCTTCGGTGGTCATCGCGGAGGTTTCGACCCTTCCCGCAGCCGGTTCGCCAGTGCTGTCAAAGGCCCTAATGCAACCAGGGGTTACGGCCCGCATACCGCTGTCACTGGTCGGCAGTTCATGGTCAACCCGCAACAACGCGATTCGCAGAACTACATGGCTCAATCCGCTTACGACAGGATGCCGCAACCGCGGCAATCGAACCGTATTCGCCTTCGTCCGCCATCGTTGCTACCGACTTTGCCGACCGGTCCGTCCGTCAACGCGCTGTACATGGCTTATCGGAACCGCGCACATCAGCTCGCTGCGACTAGGAATGCGAACCTGACGAAGGCCGCCAACGCTTGGAGAAGTCACGACGGTGCAGCGGCGAAGAGCTTCTCTCGTGCTGCCGCAGACCTCAATGCGCGCATGCAGGCTGAGCTTGCGCAATCGGCCCGCCTGCTGGTCAAAGAACGCGCCAGGATCGCTCAAGATGCAGTCAGGAACCGCGACAACTGGGCAGCAGATGATGCAGCGGACCGGAACAGCCGTGGCAAGTCATGCGGTAACGGTTTGGGCGTTATCCTCGGAGTCGCAAGGGAAGGTGCACCTACACCTGAAGAGCGGATGGAATGTGTACTCGATCTTCATGCGCTACATGCCAATGAGGGTCAAGAAATCCTTGACGAGTTTTTGGCCGGCTTGGAAGCCGAACATTATCTTGGACTGGGTGAGTTTCCAGTTCTTTTACACCTAACATATACTGATCCTGTTCAATAGCTTACATCGTCGTTGGTGAGGAACGGCATACTGCAGCGAACGATCCCGCTCGCGGTAGCTCCAAGCTTCGACTCGCCAGCGGTGTGAAGGAATATCTGCACCAATTTGGTTACGCATGGCAGGAACGCGACGGCGTGATCTGGGTAGACCCATTGACGCATGCTGAATAGATTGGGCGGAGGATAGGTCTCGTATGACTTCTTGAAAGCCGATGAATGAGGGACTGAGGTTGTTGTGCTGTTATTGAGTTGATAGGACCCTCACGAGCTCTGATGTTGATACCGAATACAAAGAGCAAGAAAGAGAATGATATCGCATATTATGGGTTGTACAGTATATAACTACTTGCAATGAGATTGTATAAAGCTTGAGTGTGCTAGTAGACTGAACATCCGCCGGGGGGCGCCAATCCGTTCAGTATCTCGAAGCTTGGTAGTAGGAAGGCGCCAAACGAGGTTTTTGGTATGGCAGTAGAGAGCGCCTTGTGAGCCCTTTGGTGTTCGATGAGTCGCCGAATGACTGACCAAAGAGGTGTCTCATGCAAAGAACAAAAGAAAACCTAGTGAGCTTAGCTTATTAGAGGAGCTGCGTACCTTTGAATCTGTAGACGGTTGTTAGTTTTCTTTGCATATTCATATTCCACTTCCAATTGCAGACTTGCGGGGCCCACTGTAGAATTAATTATTCGAATTCTGCGGTGGAGGACGCGAGAATCGAACCCAGGATCTTCAGGGATGACGGCTACTCGCGCGTCTTAACCACTGAGCCATCCTGGGGCGGCGAAAGTATTCCCCAAAACTCAGTTTAAGGGCCGCAGTTGGGAAGGTGCCCACGGTGGGAAATGGAGAAACGGTGCTCGGCTCCGACAAGAAAGGCCACTCGCACACGCACGGGTGGGGCGAGCTTCCATCGGTTCAAGGGCGTTCTTCACGTGGCTTGGAATCTGCAGGAAGAATGCCTCCGCGGTGAATCAGAAGAACAGTCACTTATTGCTTCCGCCTGACGACCAGCTAAACGACGAACTGAACGTCTCTTTGCCTCTGAAGTCCCCCCTCAGTGCCGTTCATGCTGATGGAACAGGACGGAGATGGGTTTTCGGCTCTCATCGAAAACTCGTGAAGAGTGGAAACGATATCCTCTGTGCTCTGAATGCCGACCCCGAGCCGTGGTGCCTTCGCCCCCGAGGGTCGAGTAGCACCCTGATCAAAGAAGCCCTCTTCCCCCCGTTGCGATCGGCCCTTCTGGAAAGAATTTTCCTCGCCGGAGCCGAACACCGTTCCCCCGTTTCCCACCGCGGTCACCTGCCCAACCGAGGGCCCTTAAACCCAGGTTTGGGGAGTACTTTCGCCGCCCCAGGATGGCTCAGTGGTTAAGACGCGCGAGTAGCCGTCATCCCTGAAGATCCTGGGTTCGATTCTCGCGTCCTCCACCGCAGAATTCGAATAATTAATTCTACAGTGGGCCCCCCAAGTCTGCAATTGGAAGGGGAATATGAAATGAACTACTAACAACCCTCTACAGCTTCAAAGGTACGCGTCTCTTCTAATAAGCTAAGCTCACTAGGTTTTCTTTTGCCATTTCACCTGGGCGCCTTGTCCCATAACATCAGTACTGTAAAGTCGACTGGCGTACCAAAGCATGCCGCGGCCGTGTATAACTATGCAGTGTTGTCTGGAAAGATAACGCGTATGAACTGTCCTTGGTCAATTACTTGTACTTGGAGGGACGTATGCAGATCCTTCTCGAGCTCGGAACGTCGCCCGAGTCATACAATCTGTTCCATATCGTCGATCCAGACACGGATATGGTCTCATCGTCCCGGCGCCGTTGGACTGACCTTTGTCATACCACCGGCGCGCGCGCATAGTTTCAAGCTCGCGTAGTATGCATCCGAAGTCCCCGTCCAAAGGCACCTCAACATCATCAATTCGGCACTCCATCTATGACTATCTAGCTAAACGAGTATGCTCATCAAGCACTCTGTAGGGCTGTTACAACGATTTCGGTCATCGCAATCACGGCCTCATCTTCGAGCTTCTGCCCTACAAGCTGTAAGTTCACCGGCGCGTCCTTGTACACCTCCGGCGATGTGTCTAGATGAAATGATCAGACATGGTATAGGCATCTACTGTTTATGATACTTACATAGATTGTATGTCAGTTCATCCTGCGGGCAATGGAACTCGTGAGGTGGTTGAGGCAAGTCGATGGCAGGATCGACGACCGTAACGGGGAAAGTTGAAGCGGGATAATCCAGGGTATTGCAGAACGACGTGTAGTAGGAATACCTGTTTCAACTTCAGCATTTGTCTGTTTCTGTATCGAACCGTCACTGACGTGTTCTTCCCATGAGGTGGTGCAACGTAAGGCGCGACCGGGGTGATAAGGCCGTCAATAGGTCGCCCGGTCCCCGTCTTCTCCGCGGTCGCCATCCAGCCATCCAAGTACTCCTTCCTCAGCGCTCTCAACTTCCATTGTATCTGCCACAACTCATAGGCCGTGAGCGGCTTCAGCGGCTCCGGAACGGTACCGCCCTTGTTCAGGGGCGCAGCTCCGAATGGCATATCGAGCTGTTCAGCAGGCGGCACATCGGGCGCCATGCTCTTCAAGAGCGGTTCGCGAGTCGGGACGCAGGCATCATGGAAGTTCTCTCCACCATCGGCGTAGAAGACAGACATGGCGTGAGAACGAAGGACGGCATGGGAAACAGGCGGAATCCAGTCGACGACTGGAGAATATCATCACAGGGTGATCGCGGAGAGAAGTGGCTTGCTTACCAGTATGTCCAGCGGCAAGCAGAGCCTTCTTCGTCATCTCCATCGCTCTGATTACCGGCGGGTGCGGCTTGATCACTCCATCGTCCCACATGAAGGCGAAGCACATTTTCTTGCCTTCGCCATGCTTCTTCAGCTGATATTCTCCCTCATCCCAAGGCTTGCGGATGCATACGGGGTCGTACAGCCATGGCTCGCCCTCGAGGACTGCCTTAGTGAAAACCCGCAATCCCGAAAGTGAGGCACAAAGGGGGCCAAGCACTGATGGGATACATTCTTGCCCAAGAGAGGAGTTCATCGCGCCTTCATACGGTATCCTGGATTATCGTCAGCCAGGTTGGGGTGGACCACGTAAATATTGCAACCGATTGTATGATGGTCGAAGACCATATAGACCACAAAAGCCAGCCGGGATCCGAACGCTTCCTCCGATGTCCTAAATGACAATGCTTCAGAGATGTAGCAGGCAGTCGCCGCTGATCGCTTACAGATCCCACACCCATCAAAGAACCGCCAAGAGCAATGAGAGAGCCCTCCCCTCCACTCGAGCCACCCGGTGTTAAGCTGCGGTTGTATGGATTCGTTGTCCTGCCAAAGATGACGTTGAACGTCTCCGGGAACATCAGAGTCTAGACCGACTTCAGCATACTTCAGCCTGAAAGCGGGTTATGCATACCTGCGGAACGTTCGTCCGCACAAATGGTACTGCTCCCGCCCCAAGCAGCACATCTGCCCAATGGGTGAATCATGGAGCCGCGTGCACCGAGGAAGTCCCATACCAACAAGTACCGCGTTCTTCTTAGCTGGCTTCCCTACCCAGCTAACATAGCCTGGTACGCCCACGATAAGCAGTTGCGAGAGGAAGGGGGATGCGACTGACCCATAACAGTATCCAATCCTTCGATACAAATCTGGTCTTTCAAGCTGACGGGCAAGCCGTGCAGAGGTCCGACTGGGTTGCCCGTCTCCTTGAGATGCTTATCCAGCGATCCCGCCCATGCGAGTGCTTTCTCGATAAAGATCTCTGTCAAGCAATTCGTCTAGGAAGATCGCGTCTATGTTCAGAGCAGACCATGACCCGAGATGATCCCACGAACGACTTGATGGGCAATGATTGCCCGCTTATAGAACGCAGAGGTCACCTCAACCGCGCTGTATTCACCAGAAGCCAGCTTGGGAAGCAAGATGTCCGCATCCTTAATGCTCGTAATCTCGAGTTCCTTCGGAGTGAGCAAGCCGCAGCTCTCAGGAACGGACATGACGTTCAGCACGTCCTCCGGAGGAGGCGTAATCAGCCATTCCTTTGGGATCTTCGCGATCTGCTCCGCTTTCTTACGCGCTGCAATCGTCTTCCAGCTCGGTGCCTCCTGAGTGTCACCCATGTTGCCCAGATGTGAGAGGTAAAGCAGGACAAGTAACAAGCCCAGGCATGTTTGCGAGTCAGGTATCAAAGTGCAGAGATAAGGGTCTGCCGATGTATTCGGTCGGAACGAGCGGGATAACAACGGCACTTGATTGGGCCGAATGACCCGAATGTTTCGAAGGCACGCGTCACGCGTTTGGGCGCTTATTCTCGCCCAGTTTAACAAGCCTTGGTGCTAGGCGAGCTAAATAGCAATAAATCTATAGTCCTCCATCTGCTTTTCTACTGCGGTTTTCCGGCCTTGAAATCCTTCATGACCTGGTCCGCAAAGTCCTTGTCCAGCAACACCCTCAGCCCAGCAAGCGCAATCCCCTTGGCAGCGAACAGCGTCGCTGTATGCGCTTCGGGCGTAGCAGCAGCATCCGCAAACAATCTCGTATGATTTCCTCCATCCTTCACAGTGGGAATGGCGAACATCGGATGCAGGCCCGGAAGAGCGTAGCTGATGTTGCCGAAGTCTGTTGAACCGCCTATCGCGCCGTCTGCACCAGGGTCGATGAACATCCCATATCGGCCCTCACAGATGCGCGAGTATTCGGCGACAAGCGCGCCATTCTGGAAGACGTCGTACATGACAGTGGATGGGTCGTAGGTCAACTTGGTGTTGGTGGCGTGCGCACCGGCTCTGTTGGATGATCAGACACCGAGCTGGTTCGACAAGCATGTAGTAACGCACTCGAAACATGCTTTGACTCTCGGCTCAAGCGCTTCCACCTCCTTGTATGTTGGCGCACGTACGGCATAGCTGAGCTTGGCATAGTCCGGGATGACTGCGTATAATCAGTCCCGGCACTAGAACAAGGCAGAGGCGACACGCACTATTGGGAGCCCAGTCCTTCCCGCCGACAATCCCGTGTATGCGATGCGTCGGCTTCACCTGCTGGCGCAGGGCAGAGATAGCCGAGTAAGAAACGAACGCAGCATCGAGAGCATTCCTGCCTTCCCACGGCGCCGCACTCGCATGCGCCGTATGACCAGCAAACTCAGCAGTGATTCGCTGGACGGCGAGAGATGAGCCTGTGCCTGTCCCACGTGCACGGCCGGGACCAGGGTGGATCCTGCGCCCAGTTGGTAAGTAGCCGTTCGAGTATGTTATGGTGCACATATACGCACATCAAGCAGGCAGCAAAGTCCTTGTATGCGCCTTTCTTCAGCAGGATGATCTTCCCTCCTCCACCTTCCTCGGCCGGCGTACCGATAAGGCTGACCGTGCCCGGCAAGTTATGCTTCTTCAACGCAGCTGCAACTCCAAGCGCTGCAGCCACACCACTGTTACCTCATCAGCCCTTCCTGACTCATGCCCCGTGATATCATGAACGCACCCAATTGCGATCAAGTTATGCCCACACGCATGCCCGATCCCGGGCAGTGCATCCATCTCCGAGTTGAAGCCTAGCGTCCGGCCGCCAGAGCCAAAGGTAATGGTCGCAAACCATGCAGTCTCCAGTCCCAGATAGTGTCGGGTAACGTTGAAGCCGTGCGACTCCATAAAGGAGGTGAGGGTGTCATGAGCGTATCTGGAGGTGCCTGTCAGTCGATCTCGACCGCAGAGGTTGATAGCACGCACTTCTCCTGGAAAGCCAGCTCGGGATGATCTGTATGAACGTCAGCTATCTTCATGCTTGCGGGTCGTGAGAGCACGTACCGTGGATCTTCAAGCTTAGCTCCCTCAGCTCGCCATTCAGCGCATCGATCGTTTCCTCCACAGTCCGAGTAGCGGCCTCGTCAAATGCATATCCAGCCGAAGAATACACAGGAAGAGGATCTTCCTCGCCCAGATGCCAGAGCTTCTTCTCCGTTCCATCGTCAGCGTGCTGAGGGACAGAGAAGCCGCAGCAGCCAGTTAACGCGAGTGGGTCAGTAGAGGAGTGGTCATGCGTATGAGGGGCCGCGACGGGTGCGACGGGTGCAGAGTTGGCAGGAGCGCCTCGCCGCCTACGAAGGAAGGAGAAGCAACCGGGCACGCTGTCCTCCGCCATCCTGGTCGTCGTAGAGCTCCAAGTACGACAGTTGGTGGTGAGCAGGAGGACTGTTGTCCATATTGGATGGCGTCAACACCCCGCCATTTCAGGGTTCGGCGTTCGGGGAAGCAACGTCCCGCGGATTTCGGTCGGATGACGGCCGAGAGCGCATACACTCAGCGATTTTGTTTCGAGGCAAGCAAGGGATAGCAATAGATAAGACAGATCTTATTACAGTAACACCATGTGGAACAAATGTTAGACGACGCGGTTGTGATGAGCGCTCGAGACGATTATTCCTCCTCTGGGTCGAGCGCGACTCTTCTCTATCCTCCGGCACTAGGGCAGAGCCAGCCTCATGTTGTTGACCTTCCCCTATCCTCCTCCTCCTCACTCTCAGGTTCATCCATCGCTTGTTCAGGTGCTGGATTCTCATCCGCATTCCCATCATCAGCACCTCCCCCTGATGACCGTTCCTTCTTTGCCTTTTTTCGCTGCCGCCGTTCCTCCTCCATCGCATCCTCTGCAAGCTCGATATCATCTTTCTCCTCTTCTTCTTCCTCTTCTTCATCCCGGTGACGTGACCGCTTCCGCCCTCGAGCGGGCGACCCTTCCTCATCATCATCTTCGGCATCTTCCTCGCCCTCCTCTTCCGAGTCCTTAACAAGGAAGTCGTCCTCTTCGTAGCTGCCCGCTCTGCGACCTTCCCTCGGCGGAGCTTTCCGGGGCGTATCCCTGGCTCTCCTCCTTCCACCACCCTCCTCGTCATCCTCTTCATCTTCCTCCTCTTGATACTCCTCCTCCTCATCGCTCCACATCTCCTCACCTCTCCTTCCCCTGACAATCGTTCTCCTCTTTCTTGGTGTACCCAACCCGTTCGCTGCCCGCTCCTTCGTTCGGCTCTTGGCCGCCCGCCTGCTCTCCTCCTTCAGCAGCTCCTTGTGCCTCGCTTCAGGCGCAAGGTCGCCATCCTGAGTCATGAGAAGCCTTGCGATCTTGCTATGCTTCTGCCCGATAGCGCGTACGAGATCACGATGTGTGCGGCTATTAAGACCGGTAGGACGGAGCGCCATTGAGCCTGTGAGTGCTCGAACCGCTTGGAGGATACCGGGTGCCTCCATCTGTACGACGGCGAAGGACGTATCACGGGAGGTGGGCGCGTCTTCAGGGTTTTGCGTGATGTCCCAAAACTCGGTACCGACTTGCAGCGACATCGTTCCGTCGGACCATTTGACGATGCGGGAATTTGACTCTTTCCTCTGAACAGCTACTTTAGCATCTATTCCCTATGCAAGGTCATGGATGCTCACCATCTGGCTATCCTCGCCCTTGACCCATCGCCACCTCAGCGCGTTCTTCACCTGATATTGGATGAAGTGGCTCATTTCCTGGACCTTCTGGGCTTTCGCTTCGGGGGTAGGAGCGCTCATGACGTCCGGATCGTTCATCTCTGGACCTTGGTATGTCAGCGGCTCGAATGGCTTCGGATCTATGGTGACGTAGTTGGGCAGATGTAGCATCCAGTACTGTGATAGTGCACATCCAATCAGACGCGCTCTTCCTAGCCATGGAAGAGATGCCGCACCTTTCCGTCGCTCGACTCTGGACGTGGCAGCTTGGGCGCATACACCTCCGCAGTGATGGTGCTGACTGGCACCGGCTCCTCATCATCGTCGTCCTCAGCATATTCCAATGCCTTCCGCCTCTGCCTCTCGGGACTATCCAGTCCGTCCAGATCACGTCCCTCATCACCCGAAGCAAGCGCTCGTCCTTCCTGCTCGTCCACGTCCGGGTATTCCTGCTTCGCGGCCAAATCCCCTTCATCCCCTCCCTCTCCACCAGCTTCGGCCTCCTCAACAGCAGCATCTCCGAACAAGTCGTCATCGTCATCGTCTTCCTCAGCAGGTAAAGGTGCGAGCGCCGTAGGGTCCCTCTCCTCCGCCTTGTGTTCCTCGCCGGGTGAAGGGATGTCGGCGCCCATCATATCTGGGTGGTCGTCGCCTCTTGACGGTGACAGGACCTGCTTGAACTCGCCGGCGAGCTCATCGTGTGCGAGTGAGTCGGCGATAGACATTGTTCCTCTTTTCGAGAAATGTGCTCCCAAGTTAATGGGCTTTTGACTGCAAGTTGAAGGTAGTTACACTGACGCGCATGAACGCGGGAACAAAGGATACATTCAGAAGGCACTGCCACCGATGTTGGCATTCGTGTCTTTGACGTGTCTATAGGTCCACCGCGGACGATGGATTCCCTGTCTCCTGAACTGATAACGAGGTCCACTCAGTGCGTAGCCGATCCTCATTAGAATCAGTCTTCCTCTAACTCTTGCAAGTCAAACCGAATCAACATCGGAATCGCCGAGGTTCCCAATGGCTCTACGCTCCGGCCCGCTTAGTGCGACACTTTCCACAAAGCAGTGTACCAGTGAAGTCCGGATCGTTCTAGTCCTAGCAATGTAGCCGTTCCTCGACGGAGAAGATTGCAAGATGGTCGAAGCACCGAGGTCATGGCGTCCATTATTCCAACTATAGCGCGGAGCCAAAAGCAAGAGCAAAATTGACTTATTCCGACCTGCCAAACGACGCGACGCGCCAGGTCCGCGTCGCGTCACAACCCTTGCCACGTCGTGTGCGAAAATCGAAATCACTTCTCCTCTGACCTACTTACTCTACACACTCGCTTGTGCATATCGATATGATGCGGTCCATTTGGAGGATACCCGAGGTCGCTCAAATGATTATCGGATACCTGCCCGAGGAGGACCAGAAACGAATCTTACCATGCTCACGCCGTGACTTCGAACTGGCCTCGCCCATCGTTTGGGGGAGCGCAAAGACCGAACACATTCGAAGGCTTGAGTTTTCCCTCCAAGAGCAGAACGATGAAAATGAAGTGCGTGTTCTCCTCTATTCACCCCCACTACTCGCTAACTGTTTGACAAGGTATCGGCACGTACCACACTGTATCTCTCCCTTGTACAGAGACTGCGATTGGATGGTGACCTCTGGTTTTCGACCTTTTGGCTGCAAAAATACACCGACCTGGAGGACACCGGAAAGGCAGTCCGGTGACTGCACGTTCTGCTCTCCAAGCCCCTGCTTAGTCGATCCTGCTTTCAACGCCTGCGATGTCTGACTATCGAAGTATCTTCTATTCGACACCTTCAAGTGGCGAAGATGCTCATGCGACCAACCTTACAAGAAGTGATATTCCAATCGCTCATGACCGAACACGATCCTGCTGATACCGTGACCTTCTGGAAAACGGAGTTCGAAGCGACGATGCAAGCCCTTACTGCGGCGCGGTATCTCACGAAGCTCTCCCTAGCTGAAGGGAGATGGATCGCTCCATTTGAAACATCACTTCAGCATGCGCTCCCTGCGTTCACGCACCTCACGCATCTTTCATGCAATGTCCTCCCTTCTTTCGCCATCATGGTGCAACTGCCCTCGTTGATATCTCTGATTGGCACATATGCACGAGCTATGTCTCCTTCATCAGATATTGACTGTGTACCCGCGTTTCCCAGCCTGAAGGTATTCAAGTGCACTGACACGATCGGAATGCTGGATGCTTGCGGCTTGCTTTCAAGACTGACATCCCTTACCGAGCTGCAGCTTCAAGTACATACCGACGAGCGGGACGATTTTCGTGAACTCCTTTCCTGTATCGCACTGTCCGGCGGATCGCTACGCAAGCTGCACCTCCATACCCGATCCTATCATCTCGTCTACGTGCACGACATTTCACCGCTCTACAACTGTCATGGCTTCACGGATGTCCACATCGAGATGGAGGCGGACACGTTTCTCTGTACCGATGCAGACCTGCACGGCATGGCAACCTCTTGGCGAAATCTTTGCCAGCTTGACCTGGAGCTCGATGGGCTGGAGGACGTATTACCGGACAAGGAGCGGCCCCAGATTTTCTGGTCAATTCTGCGCTATTTTGCCACCTTCTGCCCCAATATGACCGACCTCGCCTTGCGTGGCTTTCGTCAAACTCCAGAACCACACGGAGTCGATTTCTCGCCCCTACCCGTGGGGCTGCTGGACCTGCCTCTCTCGATCAACGGCTCCAACTTCCTCTACGGAAAATACCACGAACAGGTGCAGCTGGCGCGTTATATTGGACGGTTATACGCTGGTCGAAAGATCGAGCTTATCGATGGTGATCCTGCTCTCCAAGTCTTCCTGGACGAGCAGACCGACTTGTTCCAAAGGGGAATGCGCTATCAGCAGTCGCTCACTGGATGAAAGCGATGACTATGGACCAGCACCGCCTACACCGCCGTGATGCTCCACGACAAACGCCACTTGCTCATCGGAGACTTTAATATTGTGGTGGCCATGACTGTCACTCTCTCTTCTACCCTTCAGTATAACTTACGCTGAGTTGCTTAAGCTGCATATCGTTGCCTTCCTCCCGGACTGTCTCTCCTCGCAAATCACTCTCCTTGTTCTGCAGTCACCCCTTCCAATTACCTAAACCGTCCCATAATTACTGTAATAGATTCAGCTCGATCCACGGGCCTGGGCTGACAACACCTGCCATCTTTCTATGCGGTATTTCAAGTAATAGTATTTCACTTGCTCATGCATGCATATCATCCCACGTCTCCAGAATCATATTCCCTACGCTGCCGTCCGTCTGAGGAAATGCCCCCTCCCCCCCCCTTCCCCACTCACTCCTCTCTACCGGCAAATCTCCTTTCCATCTTGAAACCACGTTCATCTATCCCCGCTGCTCGACATCACGTACAGCAACTTCCGCCATTTCCTTCTTCATCCCCCCATCTCCTCAAATCCAGCACGTCCTGCGCACGTGTTTCCAACCCATGCTCATCCCCTGTCTTGACCTTCTTCTTCTCGCCCAGCACACCCTTCAGAACAGGTACATCCCTCACCAACTGGATGGATGACTACGGCCATGCCAAGTTCTCCGCTCTACATTTGCGCTCCCACGACGGGCAGGTCTTGGACAGGGAAGAGGACGTGAGACGTATTTCGTTTGTAATAAGTTGGAAACAACTGCTCAACTTGCTGCTTCTCCTCCCCATCGTATCTCCAACCTACAATTTGTAGATAGAAAGGGATGGATGGGAGGCGGTTGCGTACTCGGCAGGAAGAGCATAACCACTCAGCAACAACCGTTTCCTCCCTTCTCCCCAAGTTCCTTCGTCCGTGTTCTGGCAAACCTGCTCGCGGTGTCCTCCGCCGCCCCTGCAGCGACCCTCGCCCCCTTCCCCCGACCTCAGCGACTGTTCCTCCACCTCCTCGCAGGCAGGTTCCTCAGCACAGGATCCATTTTGTACACCATGATAACCTCGCCGAACCCGGACTCGCTCTCGCCCTCCCGCTCAAGTCGTACGCCTCCACCGCATACTACATGGGTTTTCCTAGATCGGCATGTCCTAATCAGGTGAATGTGAGGCGAGACCTTGGAGCCTGGAGGGTCCTCAGTATTATGCATGGATGACTGAGTCCTGCGCGGTGCCATACCCACCACCATTTGAGGCATAACTACAACCATCCTTTTCGTCCGTCTTTTATACTGGGCTTCCCCTGCAATCACGCGCGTATCCTCTGTCTGCATTCGATTCTCGCTATTCTCGGGGAAACCAACGTAGATATATCCGGTATATAACGAGCTCGGAGAGAAAATAGCGTCCGGCTGCATTCAGCGCGGCCGCTGAGCACGGACGGGTTGCCCCTCACAATTCTCCTTCGCGGCTTCGACGATCATCGTCTCAAAACCAGCGCGCATCCGACCTTTCCTTCTTCCACTCCAGAGGTTTTGCTTGCACCATACCCGATGCATCCTGTCTGGGGTATACCTGAAGTAGCCGGCATGATCATAGGGTATCTGCCCACAGCGGCTCAGAAACGACTGTTACAATGCTCGAAACGAGACTTTGAGCTTGCATTGCGGGCTGCATGGGAAACCAGCACCAGTAAAGAGATTGGTGTACTCTTATCGTCATTTGCACTAGAAAGCGAACAGATCGATGTGAGGACTTTCTCCGCAACACAGAGCCTGTGACGGTAACTTATTACTAAACGCTGCAGCAACTTCTGAAGTCGTGCGATCGCTTCCTTCTCTACACATCAGCCATCCGCAGATTAGACCTTCTGGAGCCACGAGGACAAACCCATACTCCCAGTGTGTTGGATTCACTTCTATCTCTGTACGACGTCCTCTCCATTTTGGGTTTCCCACAGTGCTGCTTTCCTCGTCTGCAGTATCTCACCATCCCAGTATCGTTACCCCGGCATCTTCGCCTAACGAGAATGCTGATATCGCGGACGTTGGAAGAAGTACGGATTCAGCATCCCGCACGCCGACTGGAATTGGGCAATAGGGCGGTTTGGGAGAAGGAATTCAGTGAGATTCTGCGAGTCCTCTGGGCAAGTGAAAGGCTCAAGACAGTTTCTTTCACCGGATACTGGGCCTTCGCGGTGCTCGACTACCATTTCGAACTTGCTCTCCCAAACTTCAAGAAGATATCGCATCTCACCTGTCCGGAGTTGCCCGCCTCGCGGTCCTTCGTATCTGCCCTTGTCCACCTACCCTCGTTAGTGTCCCTGCACTTCGATGTTCCCCAAGACTCGGAGGAGGAGGTGCTACCAGGATATATCGACGACCTTCCGACATTCGCAGCTCTGAAAACATTCAAGGTCCATTACGCTACTGATGTAGCTAATGTGCGACCATGGCTTTCCAAGATGCGGTCTCTTAATAAGCTATCTCTCGCGTTATGGTCGATCAAGGAAGATCTGGAGCCAGAGGGCGAGGTTCGGTTACTGTTATCCTGCATCGTACATTCCAGCGAAACACTCTCCTACCTCCAACTCAATCTGCAGGTCGAAGCATCCCTTTCTATGCCCGATATCTCTCCCCTCTATGCTTGTCGCAATCTCGTGACGGTGGATTGCACTTTAAAGGTGGCGGGATTTGCTTGCTGCGAGGCAGACTTCGACATAGTTGCACCCTCTTGGCCGTGCTTGCAATCTTTCCATTTCGAAGTCGCCCTGACCGGCGGGAGTAACCGGCTTGAGAATCCCCCACCCCGACTCAGTTGGTCTATTCTGCATAAACTTGTCCGATGCAGTCCCGAGTTGTGCTGCATCACCGTGCGTGGCATTGAGTTGGTCGAAGGATCGGCTGGCCTGGAACTACCTCCACTGCCGGTGAAACATCTGGATCGTACCGTCTGCATCGAGGTCCTCGATTTCGACTTCCATATCTCGTATACCAAGCTAGCCCGTTTCCTGGGGCGCTTGTTCCCTGGCCGAAAAGTGGAGTTCAACGACGGAGACCCCGAAGACGAGATTCAGAGGCTCCTGGATCTCCAAACCGAATATTTCCGTAGCGGCCAGCAGCACCAGCAAGCAATCGCAGGATGAACGGTGAAATTGTGTCCTATGGACGATCATCCGCTTCAAGCAAACAATTTGTACCGTTACCATCTGCTCATCATACGCGATTGATTCCCCTCTCGCATGTTATGATACAGCCTTCAGGTGCTCACCGTGTTTCTGCGCTGTGTTCTAAACCCTCCTTGCATTGTGATCCATGCTGGGAATTCCCCTCTCCTCGCCCCTCTCGCCTCGCGCGAATGGATGCCTTCTTGAATTCATCATTCAATGCCCCCTATGAACCTTTCCAGATTTGAGCAGTGCAGGTACACTGCTCTCAACCAAAAGGCCAAAGATTTTCCAACATACATGGCTCGGGGCGCTTCCGGCACATCCGAACGCACGACTCGCATGCAACATAACATTATATCGTAGTATGACCGTACCTCTAACAGTGCACGAAGTGGAGTAGGCTAATAGAGATTCGGGACTGCTCTGAAAGAGACTCGTCCGCGCCGAATAGATAGTAGAGTAGGGTGTACCACTCGGCGACTCCTAACAGCTACATACGTACATCAACCACAACCCATCCACCCATGTCCACACGCATTCCTCCGGTCTCTCACAGCTCGGCGATATGGAGAGAAATCCGAAGCTTGCGCCCAAGGCCCCGAGCTCAGTTCATCGTGCTCACCCCGTACCACCTCAGCACACCCTCATAGATCGAGTACATCACCGCTGCGTTCGGCACCACCCTCAGAAGATGCGCGCTCAACCCGCCATACAGGCTCCTCACGCCCTCTTCACGAACGACAACAACGAACGTCCGGAACAGGCCCGTGTACTTCGTCCCCCCGCCTGCGTCGCGCGGCTGCCGTAACCGGGTACGGACGACTTCGTGTGGGTAGGTAAGGAGGGAAGCGATGAGCTTCGCGCTGCCGGCCGCGCAGAGCATGCCGAGCCATTCTGCTGTCCCTCCTTGGGCTTGGCCTCCTCCTGATAATCGTGTAGGAGGGACGTCGCCCACTTTCCGCCCCGCGAAGAACCGCTTCAGGTTCTCGTATAGTGTCCACTGGATAACGCCCTCCGTCGCACCCAAGTAACTCGCCGACAGGCCCTTGTAGAACCCGGGGATGCCTTCATTTGCCCAGATATGGCGGATGCACGCGAGGGAAGAGGTGAAGGGCTTGGATTGGGAGGCGGAGAGTTGGAGTCGGGTCTTGACGACCCAGATGGGGTTCGTTGCTGTGCTTGTTACCATGCCTGTGGGTGGAGTTAGCATGTAGCTAGCGGAAGGGCGCATATACGGCAAATACGTTGGAGGGAAAAAGGGCGCATATATGGAGCAGATATGCATATATGGAGAAGAGAGGAGGGGATCAAGCAAGAAAAGACCAGCGGAACGCGCATATATGTAGGAAGGGGATTAACGGTGGGTGGAAAATGGAAGGGATCACTTCGAGGAATCCGAGGTGAAAAGAGACGCACCAGCCAGCGCCGCAGCGCTCAAAAACACCCACGACTCCTCCTTCCCGCCATTCAGCTGCTCAGCAATAATCTGCTTCCCATTCCCATACGTAAAGAAGTTTATACTCCTCGCCGGGACAACTCCCACCAGCGTCGGACCAAGGCCCTTGAACAGGGCGGAAGGACCTTCGTATTTGTAGATGGAACGGATGAGCAGGGCGGTGTCGTAGAATGCGTAGAGGATGTTACGCGGTGAGCGGGCTTGGGCTTGGGCGGTGGCGTGGAATCCGGGCGGGAGGCGGGGTTGGAATGCTGGTCTGGATGCTGCTGAGGCGGAGGATGAAGACGAGGAAGAGGTTGTGGCAGTGGAGGTGGCGAGGTGGGGAAGATGATGTGGAGCGTGCTCGTGTGCCGGGACATGCTGGAACATACTGCTCTGCAAGCGGGTCTTGACGACGTCAAAGGGGGAAGTGACGATCGCGCCGCACATCCCTCCTAGCCTGTAGTCCCCACCCCCAAGTCAGCGACTCTCCTTGTGGTGAGTTGAGGAGCGGAATAGACGCACCCGCCAGCTACGAAATGTGCCCCCGACTTAGCGGGTATCCAGCTGCTCGTGGGGGAGGTGATAGGCGGTGGTGGGTCCGCCGTCATACTGGCTGAAGACGAAGATGAGGACGAGGCCGTCATGCTCGATCTGCTGGAGGACATCCTTCTGCTCTGGGCGTTGCCGAAGATGTCGGCTTTTGGAGTAGAGTCGTCTAGTGTATTACTGCCGGAATATAGACAGGCAAGATAGATAAGCAGTCTAAGGACAAAGCAGGTCGATAGAAAAGGAACGAAAGACGAGAGCGAGTCGAAGATGTGAGAGGCTGAAGGGCAAGGAACGTGCTCCGTTGTGGACTGCCCGCTTTTCAAAACCCTTTCGAGGACCGCTGTGAATTTCGCAGGCGCGCGTCCCACTCGGCAACCAGCGAAGCAAATCGAGCGCCACTCGGAGGGGGCTAGTCATTTTCACAGATCGGGCGGGCTAACTATCGGCTCCGGGTTCACGGGGAGATTATGTAAGGGAGGGATCCCTGAGCAGGAGCAGGAAGCGCTTCGGTTGAGCGACTGAACTGGGGGAATTTGGCGTGTAAGGCGGTTGAATGAGAGAGGAGGGATGCGTCGTCGTATACCACCTTTCCGCTCACTTCAACGTCGAACGCTTTCTACCCAAGCGAAGAGATGGGAGCCCAAATGGTCACCGGCTGAGTATCTCTCCGCCGCGATAAAATATGATGGCGGTCCAGAAGGATACAACGCATTCGTAACCCTCGATGCCGACGGTCCGCACATTTCATACTCCCAACCCAATCTAACCAGCCTGACTTGGCACCTGCTTAGCTGAGAATCATACCGAGCCTGCTTTAACCGTAGCAGTGAAAGACAACATCTGCACAGCCTTCTTCCCCACCACCTGTTCATCCCTCACGCTCTCCACTTTCCGTCCTCCATACGACGCGACATGCGTCCGACTCCTGCGCGAGGCCGGCGCACAAGTGGTAGGGAAGACGAACATGGACGAGTTTGGGATGGGGTCATGGGGCGTGCATTCCTTGCATGGAGCAGTACGGAATCCGAGGGATATGAGGAGAGTAGCGGGAGGGAGTAGTTCGGGGAGCGCTGCGGCTGTCGCAGCGGGTCTATGTGACGTGTGCGTCTTCATCTACCCATGTACTGATCCTCATCCAATTCTACCTTCTCTTCTTTCCCCTTTACCATTTCCCTTCATCTCCTCCGTCTTCGGCTTCTGGCCGACTAGGCTGAACATGTTGCAGAGCCCTAGGTACCGACACAGGCGGCTCCACCCGTCTCCCCGCCTCCCACACCCACACCTACGGCCTCAAACCCTCCTACGGCCTCATATCCCGACACGGCCTAATCTCATACGCCGATTCCCTCGACACGATCGGCCTCCTCGCCCGCAGCATCCCACCCCTCCGCGCTGCATTCCAGATCGTCGCGCAGCCCGACAAGAAAGACCCGACGTCTGCGCCGCTGGAGGTGAGGGAAGCTGCTTGGAGGTTGATGGAGCGCCGGCTGGATCAGCTGGACGGTGTAAGGGGCTTAAGGGTCGGTGTACCTGCCGACCTATTCCCCGCCTCGCTCAGCCCCGCCGCGGTAGGCCCGCTTCAACGGGCGCTGGAGGGCTTAAAAGCGAGAGGTGCGGAGATCAAGAGTGTCAGATTACCGAGCACGAAATACGCCCTTAGTGCGTACTACGTGATCGCCAGTGCAGAGGCAAGCTCGAATCTAGCGAGGTACGACGGAGTGCGGTATGGGTTTCGTGCGGAGGAGACGTCGGAGGAGCAGAGGTTGCAAGCAGGGAGTGAGGACACAGCGAGCAGGTATGCGAGGACGCGGACCAAGGCGTTTGGGGAGGAGGTGAAGAAGCGGCTGTTGTTGGGCACGTATGCTTTGACTGCCGAGTAAGTCCCTTTCGAGCCTCACTCTGTTCTTGCCCTTTCGGATAGTTGACAACGTCAAAACAGCGCATTCGACAACTACTTCCTCCAAGCTCAGCTCGTACGCAAGCTGATCAAAAAGGAATACGACGCCCTCTTCCGCGCCCCGAACGTCCTCTCTTTGTCGCCCTCCGAGCTCGCCAAGCATACATCCTTCGACTCCGATCAAGCGTGGGGGTGGAATGAGGCAGGCGTGGATGTGTTGCTCCATCCGAGTGCTGTTGGGCCGGCGCCGTTGTTGGAGGACGTAATGGGTGGGAAGGGAATGGGCCAGGCAGGGGATGGGCTGGCAGCGTATGTGCAAGACGTATTGAGTGTGCCGGCGAGTCTGGCGGGGCTGCCGAGCTTGAACGTGCCTGTTCCGCCTGCTCCTACTTGGTCCGCGACGGATGGGGATGCGGAACAGGAGGTGAAGGGTGAGCTGGAAGTTGGGGTGAGCGTCGTAGGCCAGTGGGGTTGGGACGAGCTGGTTTTAGAGGTGGGGGAGGCGATCGCCCGCGGAGAAGAGGACTGATTCTTGACCTTCTGGAAACGTTATACTGTATCACGTCAGTAGCAGCTAGGACGGGCGCTGGAATTCGCCCCGACCCCGCACGCGCCTCCCGGCTGACATCCTACCACAGGCATTGTAACGAGCACCGCTACTAATCCCAGCTTGGCGGTCAAGGCTTCAACTTGTCCCCCTCCCAACTTCGACCTTTCGTATCCTCCCTTGCCCGCACTGTATGTCGAAGGTCTCAGATGTATGACTATAAGGTTTCACAGGGGGCTTTGTGCTTTCTACAGATTGTTTCATGGAAGCGACGGAGGGAGTGTTCCAGTGGGCGCTTTACGAGAATTTGAAGCGACGTGTTACTAAAAGAGGGTGGGCGACCTATATCCATCCAGTGGCAGTCCGTCTATTGGGAAGAGGGTTGATGTAGCTTCTACTAGGACTATTTGAAGTGGAAGCACTCCACTTGATATCGTTCCACGTGAGCTCGGCCAGACCGAACAGATCGTCTCCTGACTTTCCTCACAGTCAATCTCGTCCCGAAGCGGTAGCATGTCCTCCTCGTATACTGCCGTTCATTCGGTGCTCTCAAGTCGACGACCCGGAATGCAGGGCTCATGAGCAAGTATTCATAGTCTCGATATGATAAGCTTATAGCGTGATGCTATACTAAAGGGTAACGGAGGGCACAATTAACCACCCAAAGCAGGGGAGACGCAGTCAGCGTGAGGAAAGTTTCTGCTGAAATCGTCGTCCCAAATGGAAAAACTCCGCTTGGTTGTTTAAGATCCTCTGCAACTCCCCTTCCCTGTCACCCAACTCGGAGACCTCGATCCTACGCCCAGGGTATAACTGTCCGATGTAAAGAGCCAGTTGTGCAGGACTGACGTCCTCGAAGGTATACAAATTCAGGTCCATGGGAGGATAGTGGTTAGCCACTGGTATGGTCTTGAAGGCATGAAGTGAAGTGCTTCCCTCCACAAGTCGAATCCCGTGCAAGCTAAGGTGCGTCAGGGCAGGACAGAAGCGCGCGAATGAGCCAAGGATATCCCATTCGATTTCGGGTCCGCCCTCGTCGCCTTCCTGGGACGTTTCCAGCACCACGTTGAGGTCGGTCAGCTTCCTCCAAGACGCGGCCACATTATGAAAGTATTCATCGTCACACTCAAGCTCCTTCGATAGTATGCTGACTCTCGCGATAGTGAGCCGGGTACACTTCAGAAGTGCAGAGAGGTTCCGCACAGAGAAAGCGTGCTCGGTTTCGAGATCGAGTACGAGGTCGCAGAGCGTTGCGCTGGACTGCACAATGTAGGCGCACAGTGTTTGGATTGCCTCTTCCTGGCTCCATCTGTCTCCAGAAAGCGTTACACCGTTCAGGTGTAGCTGGCTGAGGGAGGTCATCTTGGAAAGCCAGACACATGCATTGGCTATGCGACAGTTCCCCATAATGATGAAACGCCTCAAGGCGGGGAAGGCAGGAAGGTCGTCGAAGTCTTGTGCCGTAAGTTGGGCGTGTTGGGACGCAACCAGTTGCAGCGTTGTCAACGACTGCAGCTGCAACAACGTCGAGACGGTGGTGCGGCTGAGACGCAAGTCGGGGCAACGAAGGCTCGACAGGTGAATGAAGGCGGGCAGCGCATCTTCAAGCGCGTTGTCGAAAGGCGCTATCCAGGCCCCGCCGAGCATGAGAGTTTTCAAACAGTCCGCCCCCTTGAGTACCTCCATCGTACGACGGAACTCCTGCCCCCAAGCATCCGGAGCTTGGATCGGACTGCTTTCAGCTGGCACGTGGCAGTGTAAGATGCTGACCTCTTGAAGGCTATGCGACATGAGGAGTCGGGCGACTTGATGGTGCTGAATTGAGTGCGCGTCGATACCCAGGAAGTGGAGATTCGGAAAGCACTGTCCCATACAGCCTGGCATGGAGAGCACTCTGTGCAGCCAGTCGATTGATCGTCTCCGCTCTGAGGGACTACGTGATGATCCCCGAGGCTCCTGAAGATCCAGCCGCCGAACAACGGATGTGTAAAGAAAGAGACGAGCCAACGCCTGCAGGTCGCGATGTAAGCGCTTATTTAATTCCGTTTGGCGCAGCAGCTCACCATATTCCCCTGTTGGTCCTCCTTCAAAGGGAGCGCTGCTACAAGCTTCCGGAGACGCCGTTCAGTCGTTTTTCGCCAAGCCACTGGCAAGGCGCATGCAAATACCCCCTTCGAGCACAGTAGAAGCGCTTTCCTCTCCTTCAGAGGTAGGTACTCGATGATTTTCTCAACAAGTTCTTGTATGGTCCACACTGAGTGCATAGTGGTAGTATATGAAGCAATCCAAGTAAGCTGTTGGAGTCGTGGATTGGAAGGCGCGAGAGTGATGGAGGTTTTGACGACAAGACCGACGCGACGCGGGAAGTTACATGTATGAAACCGCATCAACTGGGGGGTGGCAGTGCCTTCCGAGACATTCCTACAACCGGCCGAGCTCGCCTGCATGTCTTGACGTAGCCCGGTACCCCTCGACAGAACCGTTCCCCCCATGGGAGTCCAAACTTTCCTTAATGTTAGCCCTGGGCGCAGGGATGAGTCCCAGTTCGGGCCTCCGGCGAGGCTCCTGAGTTCTCCGGAATCAGTGGTCAATGGACTGGAGAGGCCGAGGTTCTGTCAACGTCGACAAACGGGACTACTCTACTCGCGAAGCACGACCACACTTGAGTCTTCCGGGCGTGCTCCAGGGGACCACGCTCCAATCAATTGCGTACGAATTCCTCTCCCATACGGTATTGCACCGGGCTACCACACCCAATCTGCAGTCGCCATGCTCAGGACCTAAACGCTTCAAGCTACATCCCATTCTGCGGCAATTTGAGCCTCAGCTCTTTGATCCCCCCATCATCCTCCTCCTTCCCAACCAGCTCGAGTCCCTCCACCTTCTTCTGGTTCCCGACATTCCCCGCGAGCAAGTTGCGCACAGCAAAAAGCGCATGTTCCCTCAGATCTGCGCCTCAATCAGTACACCTCCTCGCTCAAGTCGAAGAATCGAGGACATACAAGGGTTTCTCCCGTCCCCTGTTGTCAAGCTGAGAATGAGCTCCAGCCCGCCTGCCGCACCGACCCGATCCTGAACTTCTCGGGAAGAATGAGCGAGCGTCGAAATGAGCCTAACGAGGGAGCGATTGATGTAGCTCAGCGCGTCTGGCACCTCTGAGGTTGTTGGTGCGTCTGGTAGTGAGCCTGATATCGGAACTGCGAGGGGCGTGCTAGGAGGGGCTTGAGCCGTGAGATGCCGCAGAAGTTCTGTATGGATCGTTAGTTTCGGCTGGTATGCAGAATAGATTGGACGGACCTATTAGGGATTCTGGCACTCCGAGCCCTTCGTCATCTCTGCTCCTCTCGAGTACGACACGCAGATCTCGCCGGCCTTCCGTATCTTCCCGCAAGATCGACTCGTTCAGGATATCGAGTACGAGGACGGTTCCCTGGCCCACATTGAGTTCCGGCTGTTCGTGTTCTCGGAGATGACGTATATGCGCCGATAGTGAGAGAAGTGATGGGACGAGGGAGTAAACGGATGATGTTGATCCGGATGGGCGCGATGCCGAGTGAAGGTAGGAGTCGTACAATTTCAGTAATGTGAGCTGGGCTGGCGGTAACGGATGTGCGGGTCTGGAATATGGTTAGCCACCGGATCCGATCATATCAAGGAACCGCACATTGATGATGATGCAAATAGATGGTCGAATAAATCCAGCTTGAAGCTGTTGCTAAATATGGCATATCTGGAATCAAGTCATCAGGTTAAGGTCTGCTGCGGGCGATTTTGGAGACGCACCCTAACTCAAAGATCCTCGCTTCATCGCCTTCCTCTCCTGCCTCAAACACCCGATCTATCCAGTCTAGCAAAGGTAACATCGTTCGACTCTCCGGCAGCAGTTGTGTTCGTGTGCTGCTCCCGGCGGTGCAGTTGAGCACCAGGACAAAGGTAGGGACAATCGTCTTGAGATCCTTGCTGTATAGGAGCCGTCTGTGTGGAAAGTAATCAGAAACATACAAGATAGTGGAAGTTGGTTGAGAGCAAGCGTACAAGATCGGTGATGACTCTCCCGGCATTGACGCATACGTGGACCACAGCTCGTCTGCCAGGACGTTGTTGGACGTTATGAGATTCGACAGCAACTGAGCGAGACCTTGAACATGAGGATGATCTGAGCTGAGGTCAGCCCACGACGCCATACTGAGGATGGCATTAGCGCACAGGTTTCCTCTTCCAGCCAAACGCCTGCCGAAAGCTGCTGAAGGATGCTCCTGATGTGCGGTTCGGCCGCACTGAACCTGAATCAGCCATTGCCATCACGGCGTCATTGCAATACGCACAATGCGGCCTTTTGATTCAGAGATACACCCGCCACCGCATTTCTGGTCACTCTCGTCAATCCCAGCAGATAATCGGCGTATCCATCGTCGATGACCCCAGGCTGAAAAGTCGCAGCGAGTAGCTCCCAGTTACGATTCAAGCCGCTCCAAAATGCCGGTTTGGACGCTAGCGCCGATCTTGCTTCCACCGATGCCGCAAGATCGCGGGCGTATGTTAGGAGACCGTGGCCCGTCGAGGATCGACTTTCCTGGCTAGCATCTGACTCGCCAGTATCGAGGTCGAAGGGGAAGGACGCAGACATTTACTGTGCGAAGGACCCTGGCGACAGACGTCAGCTTTCATTCCAAGGATTGCTGATCACGTGCAGGTACATTGCCATCATTCCCTGTGCCATTGGATCGGTCTGCGCGTATGGCTTCCCACCTTTCTGGGCATTTAGCGCTGACCCCTCAATCGTTTCATCCGATGATTTGGAAAGGACGGCCGCCATTTGGATACGAAGTCGAACTTCGCAAAACGATTGTCGCAGCGCCCAAATATGTACGCATGGACAACCTCACCACCGCCCCGTTCTGCAAATATCGACGAAACTCGCAATCGCATATTCCGACGATGGTACTATCCGTTGCTTTCGGCGTAGTTAGAAGAGAAATGAAAACTTGTTTGCATCAAGCTGCTTCACGACGGCCATCGCCCAAGTTTGATGGATTCCTTCGGCACGTTATCCATGATGACTCATGGTGCTTCCCAATACGAAGTTCTCGGAAAGCGAAGCAACACTTCTTTGATCGTTAGCAAAGCCGCATGAGCACCTTTGATGAAGGACTGCACCGTACAGCCTTCGGCATGAACGCCTGGAGGGAGCTTGCGGTGAATTCCTTCCCCGCAGTCCATCCTCGGCATGAAGATGCCGTCCATGTCGTCGGTTGTCTTTTAGAGTGACGGCGGGATCCTTCTTACGAAGCCTGTCAATGTTCCTAGTGGCACGGTTGCGTTGGCTTCGTCCGATTCTCGCGGCACGCGCTGGGGCAGCTTCTCACCCAGAAAGCAGGTCAAAGGAAAGCTTCTCCGGCACGCACACCCGCGATCCATCCCCCGCTGCCTGAACCTTCACCTCGCCGTGTAACGGCTTGATGCTTCTTTCAGGGCACAGCCTTGTTTCTTTTGATTATCATACTCATCATGCTTCTGCAACGCGGAGGCCGATGCTCTCCCCAGGCATCTGCGGTCCGGAACTCAAGATCGGAGCTGTAATCAGCACAGTTTGTACGGGTCACCTGCACAGCACGCGTTCGATCCTTCTCGATAACGGCTAGCGCTCGGCTTCCATACGGTCCACCTGGCCCATGAGCTGCGCTGGCATCGGTACTTGGCTCGGATTGGCAAGTCACCTTTAGCTACTTGCACCGACAACCAAAATGAGAAGCTATTCTCGCGCGATCTCGAGGGGACCGATGTAGACAACGCGAAACTGCTATCTTGCCCATAGGATTAACCGAATGAGCCTTGCCGTCGTCAGGCCAGGATACTCTGCGGTGTTATCTCGGTCAGTGGAATGGACCAGTCTTACCTGAATGATCTTCCTTATAAAGAAAGTCCAACTTCTTCTGGACGGGATGATGCCCGTGATCGGCCGGACTATCCTCGTGGGAGGAACGTTTTGATGGAAGACGTTGTATTGCGAAGCATCAGACTGGCTGAGGTCATGCGGGGTTCTGGCGTGTCCTCACGATGCGACAGCTGGGCGAACCCCAGCTCGAAAGTCTATAAAAGGGGCGACCTTGAAGTCGCTCTTCCCTCACACTTTCGTCACAACCGGCCTTCATCAAAGCCCTTATATGCTCAGTCCGACAAGTCGTTGTGAGTTGTCCTTCGTTTGCCTGCTATACGTCCATCTCATGTTCGCCAGATGTTGTCCGGAACGATTATGGCACCAAGTACAGACGTATTGAGAAGGACGGATTGACCGATCGTAAGCCATCCATTCCGATCCACCGTCTCAAGTACTGACATCGTTGCAGCCGAGAGACAGCACTACCTTGCCCTCCTGCGAAAGACGGTGGCAGAGGACTTCACACTGCCTTTCCAGCAGGACAACACCGGCAACTGGGTGCTATACGACAGCTATGCCGAGATCCACGACTGGACGTTGGCATCCGGCACGTATCGGACCCTAGAACAGACACGCTGGTTCGTTGTTCTGATGCACCATCGCGGACAAGAAGCATGCCGTGTTGTTGGTCGTCTCGTCTTCGAAGACAGTCTGCCGGCCAGCGGTGTCCAGCTCAAGTCCGCGCTCGAGATGAGCATCAGGTACGGTGCGATCGCGATCGAGATGAAGAGGGGCGTGGTGCACGAGCCCGTAGCGCAAACTCAGTTCCAGCTGTTCTAGCTGCGCGAGCCCCTAAACTGTATCAATAGCACCTGTTTTCAAGCATTCGCATAGTATTTGCGACAGGGAACGGATAACATCCACGAGAATACTGGTCTGACAGCTGCGCATCAAGCGGTGACTGGCGTCTTCTCTTGCGCGGTCATCCGATCTATATCCTCCACCGTCTTCTTCATCTCCTACGGGGAGTGTGAGCCAGAAATGACGATACAGGTATGGTACGAGCATACCTCGCTGTCTGCGTCAAAGGTCAGGCCTAGTTCGAGCGCCTCCTTCGCCTCCTGATATCGGCCCATACCAATCAACGCCTTCGCCTTTCTGAAGTGACCTTTGCTCCAGGGACGCTTCAGCCCAATGACAGCATCGGCATCCCATAAACCGAATTCGAACTCGCCATCTGCCACGTATGCGGCCGATCGATTGGAGAGGCACATGGCAAGTTCTTCACGCATGATGATATGTGGTTCCCATGGTGGACGGGAAGCAGCGATATCGAGTGCCTGGGTGTAGTGCTTGACTGCGATCGCATGCTGTCCCTTTTTGAACATGGTCTGGAACGGAACGTGAGATAAAGTCGCATGCTAGAGCACATGTGCGTACATTGCCCTCATCCTTGAACTTCGTCATTCTTTGCGTTCGTGCTCCACCATTCGGTATACCTGGCTGGTTTGGAGGAGGCGGTGGTGGTGGAATACCATCCTTGCCGAGGTTCGTCATGAGCTGTTCCGCAAGCTCGTTCAACGCGGCGAAATCCGTGCCGCACTTCTCGCATGTTACCTCGCCATGGTCCTTGCAAACCGCTGTCATCCGCTCTTCATCCCCAAATGCGACTGGAACCGGTTTGTAGTTGCTATCCAGCAGTGCCTGCATTGCTGGATCCAGCGGTGGAGGTGGTGGAGCAGCCATGGCCTGAGCCTGTTGTGCCTGCTGCTCTCGTAGTCGTTGCTGCATCGCAAGGATCTGAGCTCTCTGCTCTGGCGGAAAGCGAGCCAGCATTTGTGGGGTGATGTTGCGAATATCGATACGCTGCGGTTGTGGTTGTCCACCAGCCGTGCTTGCCGTTCCGGGAGTACTCGGCGTTCCCGGCGTTCCCGGCGTCGACGGCGTGTAAGGGGTACCAGGAGTACTGGGTGTAAAGGGCGTATTGGGCGTTGGAGGCTGCATCGGTCGTCTAGCCATGTTGATCAGCGGCAAGCGGGCTTCAAGTCAATAGAAGGAAGAGGAAGTGCGAGAGCTCGTTGTATGCGGATTGGACGATGTTTGCTGGACGTGGACGCCTGGCTCGAAACACGGTGATCAGGGCCCTGACGGCGGTCACCACGTCGACGCGCACGATGAGCAGACACGTTTCAGCAGCGCTTCCGGAAGGTCGCACCACTGATATGCTGACTGCTCAGATGATTCATCTAGCACTCTTCACTGTCATCTCGGTCTGGTTGACGTGGTCCTCCTGCTTAAGTAGAGCTTCGACCTGAACATTGAGGATGTCAAACCATGGCGAAGCGGCAGTTGGCGGCCATGTAAACATGATGGTTGATGTTCTTATCGCAAAACGTTCGTCCGTCACTTCTCGCCAGTCTCGCTACTACACGTCTTCACTCAGTTCCGCCTGCCGATCTACGATATGTATGCCGACGCATGTTGTCTGATCATCCTTCTCTGGCGTCGGAATTGCGCGACATCGTTAGGCGACAGCGGCAAGGAGAGCCTGTACGAGTTTCACCATCAGCAGAGACTTTGGCTACGGACTGGGCGACCTGCTTGCAAGACTTTAGGCTTGACTTTCTCTGTGGCCTTCATCATCGGGCGCTGCAACGCGTCACTGCGCTTGTGAAGGCTTTGCATGATGCTGGTGAAGGCAGGGAGCCTCGGAGGGATGAAGACTCGGCAACCATACTCAAGCAAATTGAGGGCGATATCATCCAGTGTATGCAGGCCATGAAGGAGAGTCCGCCAAGCAGCTTGGAGTCTGCCGACCTCAAGAAAGCTCTGTACGGCCTTTGGTCGCAGCTTCGCGATGTTCAGCCACAGTCTATTCTGGGTAGAGCCTACTCTCAGGTGGGAGACGCATATGAGCTTCTATTTCCTGGCGCACAGCTTTCGACACACTTGCCGCTGAATTTGGTCGTACGAGATATCCAGATCGGCCGCATGGATGCCACTATACCAACAATCTCTCTTGGGCCGATCGAAATGCCTCGCCTCCTTTTCGGATTATGGCAACTCTCAAGTCCAGCATGGGGGACTGCCTCTGAAGACGAGTTACAGTCATCTCTGGTCGACCTAGTTCAACATGGTTTCCGCGCTGCAGACATGGCCGACCACTACGGCGACGCCGAGATTATCTTCGGCCGCTTCCGCCAATCGTTACCGAAGTCAATAAATGATCGACTCCTCACGTGCACCAAGTGGTGCGTCTTCGCCGGGTCGGACAATGTCTCGATAGAAGAATGGGTGCCTAGAATGGTGAAGGAAAGAAGGGACAGGTGTGGAGGTTATCTGGACGTGCTGCAGTTCCATTGGCAGGACGTGCGTTTAGTTCCTCTCATTAAAAACCGCTCGCCGCTAACTGTTCTCTTAGTACTCCGACAAACGATACCTGCCCATATGTCATCAGCTCGTTTCGCTATCCCGGCAGTCCACCGACCTGGTGAAAGCAATAGGACTCGTTAATTTCGACTCCGAACGAACAGACGAGATCTGCACCTACTTGAAGGCTCAGGGAGACGGCCAGGGGAGAGTGATCACCAACCAAGTCCAGGTCCGTTAACCACAATACACGAAGTGGATTTGTACTCATGACAGACCAGTACTCGCTCATCGATCAGCGTCCACGGTATCGGATGGCCGAGGTGTGCAAGAAGCATGGGATCAGGCTTCTGACTTACGGAACATTCGTATGCTTGCTTCTGATCCTCCATGACACTATTGTGCTCACCGATCGGTTACAGTGCGGCGGCTTCTTGTCCGACAAATGGCTCGATCAACCAGCCCCTAACTTGTACAGTGATCCCATCACTCCTTCCCAGAGAAAGGTGCGCGGTGATTCTTTCCAGTCGCACAGATACTGACCGTAAACTTGCAGTATTACGACATGATTACATTGTGGGGAGGATGGCAACTCTTCCAGGATCTCCTCTGCGTCCTTCGTCTGGTCGCGGACAGGCATGGAAATGGGATAGATATCGCCAATGTTGCGACACGATGGGTACTAGAAAAAGAAGAGTTGGCATCAGTCATTGTCGGTAAGACAATGTCCTATCTCTCTCGGGCAAATGGCTGAAGGACTCATTATCCCAGGAACACGGCTGGGCGTGTCTTCGAACATCGCCTCTAATCTTCGTGTCTTCACGTTCAAACTTACAGACGGGGATCATACAGCGATCAACGGCGTCCTGCAGAAGAGCCGTGCCGAAGAGATGTTCACAGAAATGGGTGATTGCGGCGCGGAATACCGACACATCAGTCACTGAACATTGGTTCCCGTACAAATTGAACACGTTTACACTTTCCCGTCCAAGACAGGAACCTTCCCCACTGCCTTCAGCCCTCCGAACAACACCTGCGCCGCAGTCTCCAAAGCTGGTATCGTAAACTCAAAAGTCGCCATATAGGTCAAATCTTCCATCCCCGTCACACCCATCAAGTCGTATGGTGCGCAAGTTGCGAGCACCACAATTCTGGGGCTTGCAGTACCCAAAGCGGCGAAAAGCGTACGGAGTTGCTCGATTTGCCATGGACTGCGATCGGCATTACGCGTGCAAAAGATCACGGACGTGCTCGTTGATACAGGCAATAACTTGTCCAGTACTGCGTCGACTGGTTGACTTGGTCCGTAAACGACATGTTGCGTCGGCGTTTGGCTGCTCAGATAACTGGCGAACGAAAGATATGAAGGACCAGCAGTATTGCGAAGCTTCCCGTTCTTGTCGGCAAGTGCACCTTCCGGAGGGTTGTTATCAACGGCCAGGTTGATCTTTTCCACTTGAGGCGTAAGAAGCACCAGGGGCGCTTCCTTGCTCAAGGGTAGGAGGTGACCTGGATCGCGGATCAAAGCTGTCGAGGCGGCGTATGCTCGCCTGCTGAGCAGGGTATGCGCCTTCTTCAGCTTCTCCCATTCTTCTGCTACGGGAGGCTGCAAGGCGCTCTCCCAATCCTTGGCAAATCGCTTCTTCAAGCTCCTGATGCGCTCGCCGCTGGTCTGTATCTCGGCAAGGTTTAGGCGGCCGGTTCGAACAGCTTCATATGTTTCCTCGATAGCACCTTTATGCCTGTTGAAGGTATGGCATATCATGACGATGTCGGCTCCGGCTTCCAGGGCCATGACCGCCCCACCTTCGGAACCGTACTTCTCCGCAACAGCCTCCATCTCCAAGCAGTCGGTAACGATGACGCCTTCGTACTTCAATTGATCTCGCAATAGCTCCTTGGTCAGCCGGCGGGAGAGAGAGCAAGGAGTGTCGTCGCCAGAGACTTTCGGGAGAGCCATGTGGCCAGTCATGATTGTCGCAACGCCGTCCGAGATGAGATCTCGGAAAGGGATAAGCTCGACCTCTTGCAGGGCTTGCATATCCTTTTCGATGACTGGTAACGCTAGGTGGGAGTCCACATGAGTGTCTCCATGTCCAGCAAAATGCTTCGGTGAAGGGGCAACACCTGCCCCCGTAAGGCCGCGAGCAACGGCTCGAGCAAGATGCGAAACTGTAACAGGATTGTCACTGAAGGACCGTACCCCGATCACGGGATTGCGAGGGTCGGAGTTGATGTCTGCCACAGGACTGTAGGCCCAATTGATCCCTGCGGCCGCCAGCTCTTGACCAGTTGCGTGAGAGATCTCTTCAGCCAGCTCGGCCGATCCAGTCGCCGCAATGGCCATTGCGCCCGGACTACCTTGTGTCAGTGACGAAAGTGAGAAAGGCTCATGGAGAGAACGGACAACTGCGTTCCGGCTGTGGGAGAGCTGAAGGCAGAAACCAGTCCTAAATGCTGTCAGACACCCTTCATGTATACTAGGACTACAGAAGCTTTACCGTTCTCCTGGTCAATCCCGATCATTAGGGGAGCATCTTGTCCACTTTCCCTGGCAAGCATTTGAAGTTGCCGTACGAGACGGCGTGTCTGATCGAAATCCTTGATGTTCCGCTTCATCAGAATGATATTTCTGTACTTCGGTCAGTACAGGTGGAGATTTCGGGAATAAACCGAGTGACCCAAGGTAGCAGTCCTTGATTAGCGTTTGGATCTCCGGACTCGCCTCATGGCCGTGAAATCCCAGGACGAAATGCTATCCGAGTATGGGATCCCTTCTCGACATTGAGGAAAGATCGAGCTTACTTGTCCAATTTCCCTCTTAATCTCTTCTGTGAGCCCCACGACCATGATGCTGACTGTTTAGTCTGATTAAACTAGGCCTATGCAGGGGAGGAAGAAGAACCACGAGGAACGAGCATGTACAGCATGGCGCCTCCACCAACGAGGTTGATGCTGGACGCGCGTCACGTGTACCATGGCCGAACACCGTTCTCGGCGTCACTCACTTCAAACCCAGAATAGCTTGATGAATCTAGTTATATGATGATACAATAACACCCATTCTTTATTCCCACTTTCCCGCTTTCCCAGTAGTAGCAATCACTGCGGTTTTCCCGCCTTGAAATCCTCCATCACCCTGTCCGCGAACTCCTTATCTAGCAGCACTCGCAAGCCCGTCAGAGCGATGCCCTTCGCAGCCAAGAGCGTCGCCTCGTGTGCCTCCGGTGTGGCAGCCGCGTCCGCAAAGGCACGAGTATGATTCCCGCCGTTCTCCACCGTGGGGATTGCATAACCAGGATGTAAGCCCGGCAAAGCGTACGTGACGTTGCCGAAGTCGGTGGATGCCCGAACTTCTCCCACAGCCCCGACGCCGACTCGCATGCCGTACCGCGACTGCACGATCTTAGAGTATTCGGCACCGAGAGCGCTATTCTGGAAGAGGTCATACATGAATGTTGCGGTGCCGTACGTCAGCTTGGTGTTTGTCGCGTGAGCTGCAGCTCTAGAAAACTAACTGTTAGCGCTCAATCGGCCGACGTTGCTGTGTGCCGTACTCGAAGCAAGCCCGCACTCTAGGCTCCAGATCCATTACGTCCTTGTAACTTGGTGCACGAATGAGATAGGTCATCTTCGCATAGTCGGGAATAACTGGCAACGACCAATAAGAGCATATACGAATGGAGAAGCAAAGAGCACGCACTGTTGGCCGCCCAGTCGCGTCCTTCGACTACTCCATGAATCCGATGAGTGGGCTTGACCTGCTGCCGAAGGGCCGAGATAGCCGCGTAGGACACGAAGGCAGCATCGAGCGCGTTACGACCCTCCCAGGGAGCGGCACTCGCATGTGCGGTATGCCCTGCGAACTCAGCATCGAGTCGTTCGATGGCCAAGGTACTGGCCAACCCAGTAGTGAGACGCTCTCCGCGGGTGGGGTGGATCCTGAACCGACGTTAGCGGCGAGCTCAGGAGGAGAACGGCTTCTGACGCACATCAGGCATGCCGCGAACCCATCGTAGGCACCTCGTTCCAGTAGAATAGCCTTGCCAGCACCACCCTCCTCCGCCGGTGTACCGATAAGACTGACTGTTCCCGCCAGGTTATGTTTCTTGAGCGCTGTCGCAACACCGATAGCTGCGGCCACGCCGCTAGGAGATGCTTCAGCACCAGTCAACCAGATCCAGAAGAAAGGGGCGCACCCAATAGCAATCAGGTTATGTCCACACGCATGTCCAATGCCAGGAAGCGCATCCATCTCCGAGTTGAATCCCAGAATCCTGCCACCCTTGCCGACGGTGACGGTCGCTAGCCAGGCTGTGTCCAAGCCTTTGTAGTGCCTCGTTACCGCGAACCCGTGGGACTCCATGAACGCTGTCAGTTGATCATGCGCATAGTGTTCACGGAACATGAGCTCGGGATGATCTGCGGCAGAATGAGAGGCGCTATGCGGACGCGTAGTCACAGACATACCGTGAATCTTCAAGCTCAGTTCCCTCAGCTCGTCCTTGATAGCGTCGACAGCCTCCTCAATCGTCTTGCTCGCTGCCTCATCGAACACGTAGCTGCTATGCTCGTAGCTTGGCGGCTCGTCCTTGGCGTCTACAAGTGGTGGAATGACGAAGTCGCAAAGTCCATCGCACGGGAATGGCTCGGTGGAAGAAGTGGTATGCGTGTGTTCGCAGCACGGGGCTTGCGCGGGTGCGGCTGCAGGCGCCCTCCTCTGGGCAGGCTGAACCGCAGTCCTACGCTTCGCTAGAAATGGGAAACAGCCTGGCACGCCTGGCATATCGAAATGCTGCAACAAGCGGAGAGCAGAGGCTCAAGCTGCACCACGTCAACATTGGCCGGTTATGTACCTGTGGAGGGGTCCAGGCCGGGAGCGGGGAAGAAGCCGAGCGGCTTTTCAACGGAATGCTAGACAGCGGCACGCATCGCTTGGATGACTGATGATACAACCAGTCTTGATCTACACATACAGGTCGGTCTCATGGTAGAAACGGTGATCTCCTGCGTGCAAGCGTATGATGGCAAGCTTCGGCGGCAAAATAGCCGGTCCGCTTAGAGTGCCCGGTATTTGTAGACACATTTCTGCTTGCTGTAGGACCGGGGTAGGCCTAGGCTGAATGAAACAGTCTCGGAAGTCGGTTTGTTAGGATGACGACCACGGCGACAGCTTCCCCTCATTGTTCTACTTGCTTCGCACTGGCTTGGACGCTACAGTATATGTCAAGGTTAGCATTCTGTAGCTAGCGACTGCCGCATAGATACTATCGCCTTCACATTCCTCTCGAACTCATTCATAGTATCCAACTGTATTTGCCGTCTTGGAAATATTGTAGTCAGAAAACGCGCAACCTCTGCCTCGGTCACACACGACGTGGACAGTCCACTCAGAACGCTGAGGTGTACAGCAGTCGCGGTTCTGACGGAAGCGACGGGCGGCGTTGGATACGAAGTGTGCGGGTACTTGATGAAATTTGCGGTAACTGTGTGGATCATCGGACAGTGCAGGGCAAAGTGGTACAGCGCGTCCAGGCTGGCGTCGAAGCGCTCGCTGAGCTCGACAGCCCCGATCAGGCTCTCTCGCTCCTCCGCGTCGCAGTACAGATAGAAGCTGAACTCCTCCAGTGCCGGCCAGGCCTTAGCCGCTTTCTCCCAGCTGAAGATTATTGGTGAGGTTAGGGAGTGGATTGGATCCATGTCGATGTCGAGGTACACGAGCTTGCGACACTGGTATAGAGGAGAAAAATCGACGTATGTCACGATTGTTGGCCCGCTGATGCGCACCGACACTCGCAGAAGAGAGTTCTTTGACTGGCTCATGAGCGAATATAATTGGGACATATTGATCTCGGTGCCTTGCAGGTTGAGCTCGACCTTGCGAAGCGTTTTCATTTTCGAGAGTAGAGCGAGAAGGACATGGTGATCCTGAACAGTTGGCCACGAAAAGTCTGCCAGACATGGGAAATCGGGTGATTTTGACAGATCGTCCAGACGCACTCCTGCCCCAGCCTGAAAATATCCCAGCTGCAAAGCCTTGAGATGGGGTAGGCTCATCACAGCAGAGATGACGCCGAACGAGGCCGGACAAATTCGAAGCCGGACCGCTGCGAGCTTTCTGTTGCGAGTGAGAACGACTCTCAGCGCAGTAGCGTATGGCTCAGGCGGGTCATCCATCCGTCCACTGTCGTCTTCGAAGGTAGTCAAATCCTCCAAACCCTGGATCTTCTTGCTAAGGGGAGAGGCAGTGGCCGTCCAATCGAAGGGCGAGGGCTGCATACCCGAAGGCGCGATGCGCAGCTCTCGCAACGAGGGGGACAGCAGCATGGCAGCGATGCGCATGTGTTCGTGTGACTTGACAGCGACGCACAGCTTTTGAAGATGGCGGAACAGCGGCTCTTTTGTGTTAAACAATAGGTTCAGCAGCTGTTGTATGAACCAAGCGTTGTGTCGACAACGGGTTGCTAGAAAGAGGGTACGGATGGAGGCGGTATACAACCGCAGCCGGGCATATGCCTTGCTAGCAGTCAGATGAGAGCCCGTTGCTGATGGCCTGATCGCTCACATATGCAGGATCTGAATCGAAGGGCAAAACACGCAGAAGATGAGTCAAATTCCGCGGCTCGCCCGTTCGCCATGCTAGCCGAACTGCAAGTTGAAAATCTCGGCGGCAGCAGCAGAGGATTTTCACCCAGTCGCTGGGCGACAGATATTGCAATATTTGCTCCGCAAGCTCCTGTATTCCCCAGACAGCATGCATGACTCAAATGAACGCAGAGACGTCCCGCTGATGATCATGAGGGTTGGATCGAAGGCGCACTACTTGACCTCATATTGTGTCCCGGCCTGGCAAATGGAGACAAACGGTCACGTGTTTATCATTCTGTAAACATGCCTCCACGTAGTCGGTTGAACTGTTTCGAACACACGTTGAGGTTTCAAGAAGCTCAGCTGGCGCCTCCATTACTGGGTATGCTGAGATTGACCCTGTTGGATGGTTAGAAGAGCTACTGTCCCAACTGACAGCCAGGGTGTAAGGGACTACCCTTAGTAATCAACCTGCCGTAAGCAGGTTGAGGTTTATCTCGTGCCTCTAGGGCACGCGTGGTTTTCCCACGTCTTCTTTCCTACACCCTGTCGTAGGCAGACTCAATACATTGGTTCTGCGTACTACGGTGTAGATACACCGAAGAGTCTAACGACTCTTACATTTTTTTACGCACGCCTACGTGCGATTCTGCTACAGGGTATTACCGCTGTCCAAATGGATCAGCGGCAACCTCGCCCGCCTGACGCTCTGCGCCAGGAAACTCCAGGGACAGCAACCGACGTCTCTGGCATGATACCGCCAGCATCGACGGGCAACAGCCCGGGCGCTGGATGGCGATCGACGCCAAGCCCTGTAGGGACTTGGGTAGGACCTCATCCGACGTTACCGTCGGCTGCACCTCCGGCGTCGGCCTCGACCCGTGCGATCGACGGCGCGTCGCTCACGAGGATGACCTCAACATCTGGTCCGTCACCGACACCAGCTGGAGGCCACCTCGAGCCTGACTGGGTCGAACAATCCCGGCCCGTAAGCCGGTCCGCCAGCCCTGGCGTTCTTACAGCCGCTCCAGCGGAAGGTATACATCAGCTGGCTAAGCTGTTCGCCAATCTGGCGCAGGGTTATGATATCCTGAAGAATATCAACCCCGAACAAGCCGAGGTGATCGCCGAGCTGGCTGCTCGGATAGCTGGAGGGCAAGGGGCTGCGGTGGATGGCGATCCACCATCCGGAGGTGCCTCGAGGGCATCCGGGGTAAACTCCCCGGCGTCTCATCATGCTCCTATCCAGGAGGATAGTCTCGTTCGTGGCCTACGCCGAGCCGCGGTACAACCATTGGACGAACCAATTGGTGCGTCGACTCCCATCGACGAAGGGGACCGTTTAGAGACGGAATCGGTGAGGATCGCTCCTCAGACCGATAGTCAACAAAACCCGGGACTTCGACCTCCCGGTGGGACCTCCAGGGTTGGCGGCCAACGCTCTGGGCATAAGTACCCCGAGGGGTACTACCGTTCTGAACCGCCCGGCCCTTATGGGAGGGACGGACAGAACGGAAAATCCGTTGGACCTGATCTCGAGGGATTTCCTCGCACCCCGATTCAATCGAGGAAACATCGTGGACACACGACGGCTACGGTTTTCGCGTCTCTAGACGAGACACGCGGTCGGCCTGCCCCGGTGTCGACCGTATTGGTGCCTAACGCGCCCAACGCTCGCATCCAGAATTGGCTGGATGATGCGATGGAGCCCCCATCGGGAGCTCATAACTCCGGCTTGGTCAAACCAAGACACCCCGACCCGCCCTACTCGGGCGAACAGGATACCGAGGTATTCCTGACCTTCCTCGCACAATTGGTGCGTATGTTCCGCATTGCGGGGACCACTGGCCCCGAGTATACGAGGTGGCAGGTCACAGTCCTCGGGCAATACCTGACCGGTTCAGCGTCCCGCTGGTATGAAGCGAACGTGGAGCAAGGAAGCGTTCCACGGAGGGACTGGGATTTCCCCAGAACGATCAAGGGGTTATATGGTCATTTCTTCACTAATGAAGAAACGTACAAGGCGTACGATCGGTTCGAGCGCCTTAACCAAGGCAGCAAGACCGTAGAGGCCTTGAAGGACGAGCTCCTAAACATACTCGGGCAGATGACCGAGGTACCGAACGAGTACTACATTCGTCGGCGGTTCCTAGAGGCTCTAGGTTCAACTATCCGTACTCGTATTATCGAGAACGGTTACGATCTGGAGCAAGGCTCCTTCGACGAGCTGTATAGCCGCGCTCGCGAAATAGAGCGGGCTAGAGATCTAGCTCGTGAGGTTAACTCCTCGGTCAACTCGTCTCGTGCCTCTGGGCACGCCTTATCTACACCAGCGGTTAACCGTACCTCTGGCCGAGCGAAACCATCCGTTTCGACGCACACCCCGCAGGTGGGGGAACGGTCCGTACACCGACCGACGCCGAAAGCGGGTGATAGACCGCACAAATCCCGTTTTGGTCGTTCACCGAACGGGGCAGGAGATCGCAATCGATCTATCCCTGATAGGTCGGGCTCTAAAGCCCGAACTCCGGCCCAGAATGGCAAATCGCCTTTGGGGAACGCTTGCTTCAATTGCGGCAAGTCCGGCCACTGGGCCGCGGAGTGCCCCAACCAAAGGGCTGTCCGTTTCGCCGAAACGGGAGAGGCCACGAGCCGCATACAGCTCGATGATGGGGGGGTAGAAAGCATCCTCACGGCGCCTGCCGTGCCAGTCGACGAAGCCGCTGAGTCCTCCTCAGCGGATGATTACATGCATCACCCAGTGGATTCCCCGGGTGTGGAATCGTCTCCCGAGGAATGGGAAACGGATGAGGACTGCGGACCTCGCTCACTCTCCGGGGATACTTCAACCCCGCCCGAGGATATTCCTCGGTTTGCCGTCCGGGCAGCATATATTACTCCGTGCTCCAAGCTGAGCACGGTCAGCGTATCTGCTGTCTCTCCTCACTTGGGGAGCAAGACGCCAGACTCGGGCGATCTGTGGCGGCACGATAATACTGTGCGCTTGCGCAAGGGCCAGCCCTTACGGGATCCGGTGGCTTCTTCACCGATCGAGTGCTATATCGGGATTGATGGGCACCCCGCTTGGGCGCTGATTGACAGCGGCGCTGAGATCGATACGATCTCGGCCGATTTCGTCAAAGCGCACAACCTCCGCTTTGAGAAGCTGGATACCCCAGTTGCTCTGCAACAGATGAGCAGAGGTAGCCGAACTGTCATCCAGTTCGGACTTCACGCGGAAGTGAAGGTCTTGGACAAAACGTCCAGCCACTATTTCGATATAGTGAATATGGATAAATACCAAGTCATCCTTGGACTGCCTTTCGGCAGGCGGTTCCAGGTCCTCGTGGACCTGTACGATAAGGGTGTCCTTATCGGAGGAAGGGGTGGCTCCTGGCTCCCTTCGGGATCTAGGTTGTCTAGCAACCTGGCCTTGCCTGGCGTGATCAGTAGCCCGGATGGTTCATCATCCGGGAGGGTGCATAAGAGAGTGTATCCACCTTCCCGCCCGGGAAGGACGAGCCAGCATTGACTCGTAGCGGAGACCTCTTCGACAGGGGCTACCATCGCCCCGACGGAGAGCTCTCCGCGGACACTAGTCGCCGTACAATCGGCGTCTGCCCTCAAAGGTGGGGAAGGTCTCTCCTCGTACCCAGAGGACCATATGCAAGGTATACGAGATACCTTGATCGCGGAGATAGTGGACCTCACGGGGGAGATTCCCCCCGTGCTTCCGCCCTTGAGGGCGGTCAACCACCGCATCAATCTGATTGATGATAACGCGTCCTACGTGACGCGGCGTCCTACGTGACGCGGCGTCCTACCTGTCCCGAAGCGCACCTCGATGAGCTGCGAGAAAAGACCCAGCAGTACCAAACTGCTGGATGGTGGGAGCCCAGCTTCTCTGGTAACGCGTTGCCCATGCTCTGCGTTACCAAGAAGAACGGCAAGCTGCGCACGACAGTGGACTGTTGTGAACGTAACGCCAATACGGTAAAGGACGTTACGCCCATGCCGGATCAGGACGAGATCCGTCAATGGGTCGCTCGACACCCATTCAGATCCAAATTGGATCTGCGCAATGCATTCGAAATGCTTCGAGTGGAGCCAGACGATGTCTGGAAGACTACCTTCAAAAATCCCTTTGGGACTTTTGTTAGCCATGTGGGGCAACAGGGAGATTGCAACCTCCCTGCATCATTCCAACGAATGATGATGTTCATCTTCCAGAAACACTGGATGACCAAGGTAGTCTCGTACCTTGACGACATGTTCATTGTCGGAGAATCCTTAGTCGAGGCGATCGAAAACCTAAGGGTGGTTTTCGCTATTCTGCATGAGCAGAAACTATACTTGTCGGTGGACAAGGTCTGTCTGCTTTCAGACAGTATCGAATGCCTCGGGCATACGATTACGGATGACGGCATATACGCTGATGAGGACAAAATGTCCGTCATCCGCAACGCGGCTTTCCCGCGGGATGTTAAGTCCATGCAGAGCTTTCTCGGCATGGTAACATATCTGGCTGCATATATGCCGGGGGTCGCAGCGTATACTGCGCCCCTATCCGCGCTTACGCACAAGAACAAGAAGTTCTTGGTTACACCAATGCATAAGCATTGTTTTCAGAAAATCCTGGCCATGACGGACAGGTACCCGGTGCTTAAACCCATCGATCCGAAGAACGGGTTACCGATCTTCGTCATTACCGACGCGTCTGTAACAGGCGTCGGCGCCTATTACGGGCAAGGCCCTTCCTGGGACCAAGTACAACCGGCGGCGTTTCATTCGCGCCGGTTCACGAATGCGCAGATGGCGTATCCGACGTACGAGCAGGAACTGCTCGGAGTGCTCGAAGCACTCCTCAAATGGGAGGATAAGCTCATCGGGCGCCGGTTTACGGTGGTCACCGACCACGAATCCCTGCGCTATCTTCAAACGCAGTCATCCTTGTCTAGACGACAAGCCCGGGCCTTGGAGTTCTTGGCCCGGTTTGACTGCACCTTTATGCACGTGCCGGGACGACTTAACGTCGTCTCGGACTGGCTCTCTCGCTTCACCGAGGAGAAATCGAGCGTCATGGCTGACGCTCGCATAGACAAGGAAGGGGATACCTTATCCTTGGCAAGACGCGCCGAGCTTATGCCCAACGTGTCCGTTCGCATCATGCAAACGCGATACCAAGGGACGAAGATCCCTCCTCGGGAGAGGGTGGAGCGCCCTGAACCTCGTACACTAGAAAGTGTACGGATTAACAATCCCAAGCCCAAACGGGCTAAGACTGATATCCCGGCCATAGACCGGTCCGAACCGCGCGTACGCGAAAGCGTGCGAATTAACGGTGACCCCAAGGGGATACCGGCGCCTTCTGCTGCTGCTGAAGTGGTTGCTGCCGCTGATGCTGCTACCGGGGCTGTGGCTCCGGCGAAGGATAGCCTCGTCTCTGTAAACAAGGGTGACGTCTCGGGCTTGGGCGAGGGGCATTCTAGCCCCCAGGGGGCCAGTGCGAACCGGTCCATCCTGGATCGAGAAGATCGACCGCTCACAGTCGCTAATTCCCGATCTCCGGGGGTGCCAGCCTCGCTGGAGTTCACAGATCAACCTGATCTGCTCCTGGCAATTCGCCAGGGATACGCAGACGATCCTTTTTATAAAAAGGTGCAGGCAACGTTGCCTGGATCCACCCTGTTCGCATTAGACGCAGGGGGTTTCCTCCTATCCCTCTCCGGTGGCGGATCGGCGGTATACGTACCCGAATCATGGGTCGACGGACGCAAGGTACGTTCCTTGCTCATCGAGCAAGCGCATATTAGCGTAGGACATTTCGGTCCTACGAAGACTTGGGGCTCGCTTTCACCCCGATTCTGGTGGCCGGGCATGTCCCGGGAGATCAAGGCTTATTGTAAAGCCTGCCCTCGATGCGTTACATCGAAGGACTCAACGTCCAAGCCTGTTGGCTTGCTTCATTCCCTTCCCACTCCGGAAGCGCCATGGCGTTCGATCACCATGGATTTTATGGGTCCTTTGCCGCTCTCTGGCGGGTTCGACTATTTATTAGTCGTTGTCTGCCGATTCTCGGCGATGATCCACCTCATCCCTCTGATGACTACATCATCATCGGCGGATGTGGCTCGCTTCCTCCTCAGGGAGGTGATCCGCTTGCACGGGGTTCCGGCGAGTATCGTATCTGATAGGGATACGAAGTTTACTGCCAAATACTGGCAGGAACTGCATAAACAGCTAGGGACGAAGCTGCTTATGTCCACCGCCTTCCACCCGCAAACGGATGGGGTAACCGAACGCATGGTTCGCTCGGTAACGCAGGTACTGCGCGCCGTCATCAAGGACGATCAGACGGATTGGTTCTACCGTCTACCCATGGTGGAATTCGCGGTTAACGCTAGCGTTAGCGCTTCCACGGGCTTCAGCCCGTTTGAACTCAACTATGGGTATACCCCATCCTTGACCAACCTGGTCAAGCATACCGAGTCCGAATTTCTCGGAGTAGATAGATATGCCCGAGAAGCTTGGTATAATGTGCGCATCGCTACGGATGCGATTATCGAGGCACGGGTACAACAGGCCTCGTCAGCCAATCGACACCGGCGACCTGCGCCGGAGTACCAAGTGAACGACTTGGTTTACTTGTCTACGCGGAACTTAGCTGTTCCGAAGGGCAGGGTAGCGAAGCTCATGCCTCGCTACATTGGTCCATTCACGGTCACCAAGGTGACCGGCACCGATAACTGTAAGTTATCGCTCCCAGATTTTATGCTGGCACGCCGTATCCATCCGGTGTTCCATACGAGCCTGCTTAGGCCGTATGTACAGTCTGACTCTGCGATCTTTCCAGATCGCAGCCCCGAAGCAGTTTTCGGAGATGCTCCAGCCGATGAGGAGTACGTCGAACAAATCGACGACCACAGATGGCATCGGGGCCAACTGCGCTTCCACTTCGTCTGGTCTGACGGCACCCAAACGTGGGAGCCGCTAGGCAAGGCAGACCGATTGGCTGCCTTGGATGAATACCTCGCATTGCGAGGGGTCCGTAACCCGGACGAACTTCCCCAAATCGGGAAGGAAGGGAGATCGGGGGTTTCCCCGCACAACCATAAGGCCAGAAGGCCAGAAGCACGGAAGCCGCGAAGCCCTTGACTACGCGGAAGAAGCAATTTCTTTTGTATGCTTCTTTCTTCCGCCTGGTGCGGGAGCAATCACGGGCCTAATCTGCCCGTGCCCGCCTTCACAAGGCGGAACGCCTCTAATATTGAGGCCACCACCCTTACTAAGGGCGGCGTCAGCGAGCTCGAGCTCGACATCCCCTCTCCTTCCGCGACCACCCACCCCGTCTCGATGAACGACGAGGAGGAACCGCTGTTCCTCCCCGACACCCCTCCTCCAGCCCCGGCTCGAGCTAGCAATAGCTCGCCGATACATCGTTCAGATGTATCGGGAAACTCCTTGGGCGTGGACTTAGGTCCATCGTCCAGTACTGCGGTGGAGTCATCCACCGATGCCGATTCAGTAGCTGCCTCGGCTGCTGCTGCTGTCGCTGCTGCCGCCGTACCAGGCGCGGCAGTGTTTCCAGCCACAAATTGGCCGGCCACGTCGACACCTCCTGTCTCGACAGCCATTACGGCTGAACCATCCCTTGTAGCCTGGTCTACGCCCCCCCTCTGGATCTTCGTCCGCGGTGATGGTGTCACCGATAACTACGGCGTCCTCTATGGACTTCGTATCCCACGAGCAGCTCGTAACCCGCTGCTCGGAACTCGCGGAGCAACTCCGTGTCCGCACGATCGAGCGTGATGATGCTCGCGCGTCCATCGTGAGCTGGAATCGCGCTCTGGACGAAGCCAACCGCAAGGTTGGGATACTCGAAGGTCGCGTGTATGACCTCAAAAACCAGCTCGAACGAGCTAAGGCCAGGGAGGTGTCCCTGGAAAAGGCCCGGGACTCGGCGGAGTCCCGCTGGGAGTCGATGCAGGTACAGCTCGCCGAGTATATCACTCGGTGCACGGAGGAGCGGGAGAGGACGGACCACGCCCGTGGGCAGAGAAACCGCCTGGAGCGGAAGTACACGGAGCTCAGGCGAGAGTACGATATCCTCGAGGAGGATCTCCGTCGCCTTCGACGTGGTGCGGACCGTTCCAAGGGAAAGGAACGCGCCTCCTCTCCGAGGAACTCTCGGTCGCCTTCCCCCTACAAGGAGGGGGGTGGGTACCGGGCTTCCCGGCGACCTGCTCGATCGCCGACGCGCTCATCCTCTGAGGATGAGGATATGGATTGAGGTAACCGCTCCCCGACCCCTCGCACCCGCTCGCCAACCCCGCAGGCGCGAACACCGACTCCCGACCCGCATGCCGGGAGGATAACCTCCCGGGACTACTGTGAGAAGGGCATTGCCAGCCCTTCTTACATTTTCCCTCAGCCTGACGTCGCGTCAGGACCGGCTCAGGCGTCTTCATCGAGGGCTGCCTCGCTTGTGCCTCCGTCCTCATCAAGGACGGCACCATCGAACTCGAGGGGAACCCCCTCGTATGCGAGTGTTGCTCAAACACCCGCATATACTCCTCTGGGTAAACGCCCAGCTGAAGAACCTCCGATGGGTCCCCCTCCCCGCAAACTCCCCACTCCTAGGAGTGGCTCCGTCCCCCTGGGGGACATTCCTGACGGCTCTACGAGCCATCAGGCTCACCCTCCCCTTCCAGGGGCGCCGGAGCTTCCCCCGGATTCACCATGGAGACGCGTGAGGAGTCCTCACGATATCACAGCCTTGCGCCAGGCTGGTGGTGAAGTTTGGCGTCGTCTCAAGACTGACGCGCCCGTGTATCGTGCACGGTTTGGGATTACCCGGGAATACCGGAAGTGGGAAGGGCTCGCCGACAAGCCCCTCCTCGGCAAGGATAACCTGCGAAATGCAGGGCGTGGCGTGCGTCGCACGATGGACGGCCGATATTATCGACCGGATGCCGATATCTTCTTCGAGATCGAGAAGATCCGGGAGAACATGGTTAAGAGCAACCATGTAACCAAGGCCATGCGGACCTTGTTCTTCGAGGAGCTCCTTCCCTCGCTCTTCCAAATGCCTACCTCTTGGCGGGAAGCCATGGATGGGTATTCCATCCCGGATCGCCCATCCTCTCGGATGGTGTTCAATATTCTGGCTGCTTTCGAGCCAGTTCCTCGGGGTGCCCCAAACGTCCCCGTTGCGTGGTCCCGGCGCGAGGTGGTGCGTCAGCTCTCCCTCACCGGCTTGGCCCGGGGTTCTAGTGAGAAGTTGAATCACTACTTTGCCCGCAAGAAGGGCGAGCGCCCGTATATCATATACGATCATCAGCTTCCCTATTGGGACGCTGCGGATTTCACGGAGCCCCGCGACGGAGCGGCTCCGACCGCACAAGCGCTCGCGGCGCTGTGCGACCTTCTTCCCTTCTAAGGCGAGTGCGACTCTCGGGTAGTGGTCGAGGTTGGAGGGGTTGGTGTCCGACCCGGAAAGGGGCGATCTGGTAGTTCGGGAAGGGTGGGGGAATTGGGAGCAGGAAGGAGGATCAACAAGGACGATTTGACGAACGGTACGCGGGCGGGAAATCGGACGAAGACGCGGAGCTGGGGCTAACTAATTGGATGGTGGTCGAGGATCGAAACGCGGCCACGAGCCGCATAGCTGTACAGTTTGTACTTCTAGGTAAACGGAACCCTCCTTTTCCCGTGTGGAGCGGTTTCCCCCGACCCTTCCGCGAATCCCCGTCCGGCACCCGGGATCGATATACCGGAGCCGGCCGGAATCCTGCCGGCGAACAGGCCGGTACCGGGCCTCGCTGAGTCATCCGCACCTAGGCGCTTACGAAGCCGCACACCTCCCAGGGACTTTGCATCCGAGGCCGTCCCCGGCCTCATCGTCCGACCTTCCTCGAAAGCCCAACCCCCCTACTCACCGACAGCCCACGCACAGGTGTCTTAGCCCAGATGGCCGACGACAATCCTCCCGACATACCTGTTCCCCCGGACTACCCGCGATTTGTCGCCGAAGACGCGCCCTGGTCGCCCGAGCTCGCGAAATGGGTCGAGTACCCAACCAACTACGAGGCCTTCGAAGGGTGGTTGGAGGGAACGTGGGGAGAATGGGTGCGTCCGTCGTCGTCCATCCGATCGCTGTTTACTAACCCGGATTGTCGGCGAAGGCTCGATTGACACGGGAATGGTCCCAGCACGGCTCCTGGAGCGAGGAGAAGATGGAGGCGGCCGCCGCGTACTTGGCGTTTGTCGAGGCGCGGCAGCGCGAGGACCTATGGGACTACGCCCCCGAGGACGACTCCGGGTGGGACGGGGCGCTGGATGAGGCCCTCCCGGAGGGTGTCCGCCAACGAATGAGAGCCCTCGAGGCCCGATTCCCCGTAACGGCGTCCGCCTCCGATTCCCCGAGTCTCCCAGCCGGGCAAGAAACCTCGTCCTCAGCCCCCGTTCCTCTCCACTCGCATGTGAGCGACGTCCTCGCAAGCCTATTTGGTCCGCCCGACGCCCTGTCGACGCCGAGCGCCGCTTCACCGGCCGTCCTTGCGGCCGACAAGTCGGTCGTACCCCGTCCGGACCCTCCGCCGAAAACACGCTCGGAGGCGTTCCAGGAGGTTCCTCCGTGCTGGGGCGACGGCCCATTTCCCAGCACGCATCCCCTGGCGAGCTACCCGGTTTCCCCCCGCGACTACAAGTACTGGCTGCGGGAGACGGGCAAACTCTTCCGTGACTTTAACACGGCCGCCACTCCCACCGATTGGAACGGCCAAGCTGTAGAAGCGGCAGCGCGGTGGCTCGCTTTTGTCTCGCTCCGTGCTTTCGTGTGGCAGATCCACCCTGATCCGGCCACCATCGGGTGGTCCCCCTTGGACGAGTTCCCCGAGACCGTCCAGGCTCGGGCTACCGCTCTGTATGAAGAACATAGGCCGGGATACGAGACCCTACTCGCCGAAAAGTCGCCGGAGAATCGTCCGTACTCCCCGGGCCTCTCCGTATATCGCGAGCGAATCTCACGGCGCAGCATATCGCGCCACGTTCCCCCTGCCTTGCTCACCCTCCCCATTAACCGTCTGAACGCAGCCCGCCTCGTCATGCTTGGCGAGTCGATGTGGCGCCTCGAGCTCACGCTCACCCGGGCCATAATTCGTCTGAGGCAGGGGGAGGCGGCACCGCCGAAAGAGTTCATCCCGGTGCTAGCCGACATCGCCTTCGAATGGCGATCCCACCACGTTTATTTAGGGCCGATCGCGGAGCCCCTGCGTTTTGCCCTCGCCTTCGCCCGGCAACGCTACCCGGACGAGTACCGCAAGTTTCGATGGCGAATCGCGTTTGGCACCCGCTTTTTGGAGAAGGCTTTCGACCCCAATAGCCGCACCGCCCAACTTATCGCCATCCTTGGTGCCTCTCCGCCCGACATGCCGGCCGGTCTCCGAAAACCCGTCCGGGCGTTCGAACGACTCGCGCTCAGCTTCCCCGGCTTTCGTTCCACTCAGGAAGCCGCGGACGAAATGGGCGACTGGATGACGCTTGCCGCCGAGGAAGTCATATCCCCTTTTGCCACTGCCCTGTCAGCGAAACGCTCCCAGCCGTTCCACAACTTCCTGCACGCCGCGTGCAGAGTCTTCCTCCCCCTTCTCGCCCGTTATCAAGTCGTACGCGGGGAGGATGCTCGCATCCCTTGGGAAATTTTGGAGCAAGTCGGACGGGCGAGCCCTTGGCCTTATCCCCCCACCCCATCTTTCCGCTCGGACGGTTTCCCGGCGCAGTGGCGATATTTCGTCGCGCATTCCGTCTGGCTGATCAATACCGCCCTCAAGTCCGCCCCCGAGGCAAACGCGTCGAAGGAGCAGTGGGGAACATGGGTGGCCGGCCTTCGCCCTTTGGGCACCGCTGTGAAACGATACGCCGACCTCCGTATCGGATATCCCCTTCATTTTTCGGAGTCGTTGTCGACCGTAATCGACGCGCTCGAGCGGCTGCAGAAGAGTCGGGGAATTCCCCCTCCTGAATGGGTGTCAGCCATTCCCGCCTTCCTCCTTCGCAAGGTCAAGGCAGACGGCCTGCTCCTCGGGCTGGAACCGGTATCCGACGCCGACAGCACCGTCTCCCACATTTCCCACGATTCTCGTGATCCCGGCCGGTATTTCGAGCGGGACCTCGAATCCGTCCTTGTCGATTTCGACGCCCCTGGTCAGTGGCTTGATATCTTCTACCCCGAGCCCGCTGTTCCCCGCCCGGCCAAGCGAGCCCGGTCCTCGTCTTCGCCGCCCGCCACTCCACGGGCAAAACGCCTTGCTACGCCCAAGTCCCCTCCGCGCGCTGTCCCTTGGCAGCTTCGTTCTGGGCGAAAATATCCCTCCGCTCCTGCCCCCGAGCAACACGCGCCCCCTCCGTCCGACAGCGACTCCGCCGTCCCCAGCGGCGACGAATGGGCAGGTCCCTCCTCCGACACCCCGGACGACTCGGACGCGGATGCGGACGAGAACACGGACTCGGACGAGATCGTCGAGATCTCGGCCCGATTTCGCACCCCGGATGCGGAGGCAAATTCGGGGGCTAGTTCCGCCTCCGTGTCTTCACGCTCGCCTACTCCTCTCCGCAAACCCGCCACCACTCGTCGCCGTCCATCGACCGCGACCACCACCATTCCCTCCCGCGACATGCCCTCCTCCAACGAGCCTTCCGTCTTCGACGCCTCCTCCAAGCAGCCGCGCCCGATTTACGTCGGCCCCCCGAAGAAAGTCCCCAGCAACCTAGCCGCGCCCGTCTCCGGCCTCACGGCCGACGCCGCTCGTAGTCCCCACCTTCTCGTCTGTCCCTACCTCCCCGCACTCATCGACGTGTCCAAAGACGCGTTCAGCATCGCGACGGTGGAAGAGAAAGGATTTGTGAGAGTGGTTGGCGCCGACGTTGGTGGGAGGAAGGGCCGGGATCTGCTGGTACGTCGCCTGGTTTCGACTACTCGTCCGGTCATCCGGTTCTAACGCATTTCTAGTTCGCAACCGGCATATATGCGTGCCTCTTGTGCCACGCCACCCAGAAGAGCTCGTGGTCTGGACTTCGGCGAGTTTGCATTCGTTTCCCCGGTCACAATTGCCTCAAGGCGCACGACCAGGACGTGAGATCGACCTTCTTCAACTCCCAGTTCACCGAGAGTGCGTTCGTCTTTTCCCGTATCGTCGTTCCACTAATCTCTCTTCCCCCTTTTCTAGTTCCTTTCGATCACTGGGAGCTGTTGTACGACCGCGGCGTTACGAAGGCACAATCCGACGACGCGAAGACCTTGTATAGCAGCAAGTTCCATCGCCGAGTCGAGCGCCTCCTGTTCCCCGGCGATCGTGGGCAGCGGGAACTCGGCCGAGTTATCGCACCGTGGGACCGCCCGACCCCGGGCCTTACGTACGCCACCCTGCCGAGGAAGAAGAAGAGCAAAGGCGAGGCCCCCGTTGCTTCCCCTTCACCCGTCAGCGTTCGCGTGCCCACCCCCGTGGCGGGACCGTCCGGTTCCAGCTCGCGCAAACGTCCGGCTCCCGAGTCCTCGCCCGTGCCCGAGGCCGAGTCATCGGCCGATCCTTCGGCGAATGAGGTGCTGGGGGTCGCCCTCGACCTCCTCGAAGCCCTACGATCCTTCATCGACGACGGCCGCGCTACCACGTCTCGCGATCTCGCCGACGTGTTCCGCCATCGTCGCGTGACTAAGCTGGGCATGCAGCTCGACGAATTGCACGCGCTCGCTGACAGTTACTTGGCCGATCGCCCGTCTCTTCCCTCCGACCGCGCCTGACCCACGTTTCCAATTCCTTTGTAGTCATCTTCCTCTCTTTTCGTTTCCTCCTCGTCTCCCGTTTACCCGCGGGCGCCCTCGCCCCCTTACACCTTCCTAGTTGTTGACCCCCGATAGGCATAGTAATCCAGCTTTCTCCACCACGACCCTACCAGGCGCTTTCCGGCCGATATGTCGGCCGAGTATACGGACGGCGCCTTGTTTTAATTCCCGCCCGTTTTGCTGTGCCGGCCGCCCTTCCCTTGTTCGTTCCGACCCTTCGATCGGCAGGTCGGTAGTGCGCCATCTTAACGCCCTTGGACGCGTCGTGATGCCGCGGCCCTCCAGGGGAGCGTCTGAATTCTCGGGGCGAGGCCGGCCGTACCCCGGCCGCGTACACCCTTTATCTATGACCAACGCTCCACCCCACTCCGCGAGTTTCTAAACCACCCCACCGCTGTCTAGGCAACGGGTTATGGCCTGATCGAGGACCGTCGAGTTCTCAATGCAAAACCCTCTGGCCCTGAGCTGCTCGAGTATCTGCACATCCACACGCGCGCCCAGACGGTATACACAGGCACGTTCAGCCGCTGAGCACCCGACAGGAGCAGTGGAAGCTCGCTCAGTAGGGACGTAGGGTGCGACAGGATCGTTTGTCGGATGACATTTGGCATGGTGTCGCTTCCCAGCCGCGTCTGCCGCGGTCACGGAGAAACGAGGGCGGAGTAAAGAACCAGATCCCGCAGTGTGCCATCGGTCGTTTATCCTGCCGGCACTGTTGTTGTCGAAGCAGCCAAAGGCTCCGGTATGGGTAACAGCCTTCGCACCCGTCTCCCGTGCCAGCTCATTGATCAGGCTGATCTTGCCCCGAATGTCCGCCAGACGTAGAAGTGTCGATGACCTTGACCTGAGTGTTGGCGGTCACAGGCGGCGGACGAGGAGACGGGATTGACTGCGCAGAAGACATGGCTGGCAAAGCGTAGGGCGTCGATGTGAACAGGCCGATTCCCCCCTACCATGTCCTCGGCCATAGTCCCGGCCTATAACGCGCCTGGTCGACCACGTCTCCGAACGTATCCTCGGCCGTACTCCCGGCCTGTAACTCGATGCCTCGCCCCGGGGGAAGAGGTTAAACACGTGCTCCGCACGTGTCCGCACGTGTTCTTTCACATGGCCTTAGAGCTTCCGGAAGCTCGGCGTCGACGCCGTCTTGATGGCCTCGCGGAGTTAAGCGGAGGTAAAGGAATATAAGGGGGCATGGTGGGCCTGAGGGACGCCAGTGCAACTCAAGATGTTACGACCACTAGCAGCGAGCGATCCGACACCGGTCGACCCCGACTCGCAGGACCTGACCGTTCTGCTCACGCAGACGAGCAAGAAGACCGAAGAGGATCAGCTCGCGTCGCAAGAAGGAACGTCGTCGGCGGAACGAGTGTATGCAAGTCTGAAGGAGTACGTTCCTGGCGAATTCCCGGCCGGAACGGGGAGGAGTGTCCGGGCGTACGTCGAGGACGCGACCGCGCGTTGGGTGCGTCGTCTCAGCGCGCCCTGGTGCTAAGCTAACGTTCGGCGCAGGCTATGATTATAGCGGGCTTCGCACAGAAGGAGTGTAAGTTCCCGGACGAACTGGAGGAGCGTTTCGCAGCCTGGTTGTCGACCACAAGCGCACGCCGCGTATTCGGGGTCCTTGATCCGTTCGTTGTCCCGGCCGAACTCGTCCGGCTGGTGTGCCGCCGAGATAGCACGGCAGCAGCTCTCGCCGCACTCCAGCCTTTGTCGCACCTGAAGAAACCCAATCCCCCAACGTTCGTTCCCCGTTCCCCGCGAGACAGTATCGTTTGGGGAGTGATAGAGGGCACCCGTTGGCTGCGGCTGCGGGAGGAGGTCGCTACCCGCCCGGCCAGCAACGAAGGGGCGTTGGTATGGCGAGGGTGGCTAAAGAAAGCGGGAGAGTTATGGGTACGTATGTTTGCGACGTGGCATACGATCTTCACTAATTTCGGTGTAGCGGGACATCTACGAAGACGTCAAGACGTGCTCGGTCGAGATACCGCCCGAGTTCCAGGACGAAATTCGGCGCCTTTTTAAAATACTGGACGAACGGTCGATGTTGCAGGGGTTCAAAGAGCGGGATTTGTGGCCGGTCCCCGACTTTTTCACGCAAACCAGCGATCGGTTGGTAACGAAGCATCCCGGAACTTTCGACGCCTCCGTGCGAGACATCGCCGGTGGGAAGGGTGCCTTCGCGGACGCGTTCCGCAAGTTACTTCGACATGGTCCGTCGCCCGAAGTGCTCCCAGGCAACGTGGAGCGCTTCGCGGAATGGATGGCCCCAGTAGGGGATGCTCTCGTGAGTTCTGCGCCTGTTCTCCCGTCGGGACCGTTACCTGATGGAACTGCCAGGCCGAGGTGTTGTCGGTGGCGCGCGAAAACCCGTCCGCGTTTACGGACGACATGCGGGCGGTATACACGTTGTATGCCGATCTAGAGCTGCAATGGGTCGAGAGTTTCCCCGGCCTCGTCCTACCGGTCCTCGAGCGAAACCCCGTACAACTCGGCCCACTGCTTTTGCGGAAGGCCGTCCGTCCGTTCGAACCCTGGAAGACGGACGTGAACAAGGACGCCGACGGCCGTTATCACATCCCGCCGAGGTTGTTCCCTGCGCGCCACCGCCTCTTGCTGGAGCGCGGGGTGGAAGCGGTTAAAAATGGGGAGGTGGAGGGACGGCCGGTGAACCGGGCGGTGCGTTGTCCCGCTTCTGAAGCTCCGGTACCTGTACTGATGTGGAAGCCAGGTGAACGCGATCCGCGCTCGGTATCGGTTGCTCATGCCCGCCCTTGGGGCGCCGTGGGGAGCGGAAGAGGAGTTCGTGGCCGCGTGGGTGAGCGCCGCTGAGAAAGCTGGCCGACCCTTGCCGATCGGTCCGCTGTACCTCCCCGCTTACCTACGCCCGCTCGTTCCTCGCGAGAAATGGGGAACGCCCCTGGACACTCTCGTTCGCGAGACCCCCCTTCTCGACGACGTCGAGAAGGTCGAAGACGGACCCGTATCCCCGGCCGAGAGCGCGGCCGAGGTCACGGCGAGTCTTGTTCAAGAGCCGTCCGCGGCAAAACCGACGTCCCCTAGACCCGCGGGTAGTACTACGACGCCCTTCGCGGCCGCGTCGTCTGCCACACGCCTCCTTCTGGTCGACCTCGCCGAGTACGAGAGCGAGACGGAAGAAGAGGGCGAGGAACCGATCGCCGATGGTCCCTTCGCCGGCCCTCCCATCATCCAGGGCCTCGACGTGACTCCGAAGGAGTTCAACCTTATCCCTTCGTCCACGTCCACCGAGGTCCCGCTGCCGTCGGCCGAACCGGAGACGCCCGCAGCCCCGCACGTCCCACCCGTTCTCGTTGTTCCACCGACTCCCGCACCTGCCCCGCAACGCACGGTTGCGGAAAGGACCCCGCTGATCGAACGGGTTCACTCAATGAACCCTTCAATCAAAGCGCTGACCCCCGAGCCCGATACCCCGGACGACGAATCGCCCGAAGGAACGCCCGTCAAGTCGCCGGCGCCCAAGCGCCGTGCCCGCCCCCTCGCCCCAACGGCCGCATCCCCGTATGATGAGCAGGGCGTCCTCCCCGCCCGGTCCGCGAGAAATGCCGCCCGTGGGAAAGATAAGGGAAAGGGCGCGGCGTTCCACCCCCCGAAATCGCCTATCGTGCTTTCTTCGGACGACGACAGCCACAACCCCGTCGCGAAACGGCCGCCGCAGCCGGCGCCCCTTGTCCGCCGACTCGAGATCGACGACGCCACCGAGAACGAGGAGCAACCCGACGAGGCTGAGGCGCCCGACACGAATTCCGAGCCGGAAGAGGTGTTTGCGGGCCCTGCTACACGGAAGGGCAAAGCCGCCCGTTCCGGCGTACGCCCCAATCCCGACCCGGGCTGGGAGTCGGCCGGCTGGACGGCCGATTCCTCGGCCGCCAAGCGGGCGAAGCGCGCCCGGAAGTCCGCTTCCGCATTGTCCCCGGACGACGTAGAAGCGTCTCGGTCGGCGGCGGCTCGTCTTCTGCGACTTACAAAGGCCTCTTCCAGTCTGATGAAAGACCTGGACAGCCCGAACTCCGTCGCCCGCGTCCGGGCCCGTAACGCGTTGCTCGCAGAGGCGTCGAATGTGGAGCAAGCGGTTCAAACTATAGCGGATAAACTCCAGGAGGACCTCGATTCCTAATGCCTCATTGCCTATTCCCTCGTATTCCTTCCATTTCTGCTGCTGTATTCCTTCCCATTTTCCCTGGTATGTTCTTCCTCCGTTACTTTGTCGCCCGTTGGTATCCGCGTCCCGGTTAGGTCGGTTTTTATTGCAGCTGGAAACGAATGACAGCATGCTTTTCCGGCCCCTTTGTACCAGGTCTTTTTCGCCCGTGTGATCGGCGATTCTCCGGCCGTAAATGCCTCAAATTCGCGCCCGGTTTATCGGTAACTTGGTCTATTCGGGTATCGTAAGTACCGTCCACCGAGCGAAGGTATAGGGTATAAGGCGCTCGGTCGGTTCTTCACTCTGCCTTACTCATCATCCCCGAGGGGGCCTTCCTCGGCGTCCTCTGGGAGGGGCTCGACGTCCGGGATAGCTCTCTCGATACGGTCGAGCTCCTCCTCCGACAAACCCGTCAGGGTTGTTACCGGAACTCGTGTGGTAGAACGCGCAGCATACGGGACCACTCGGAAAGCCGCGTAGGGCACCCTGGAAACCGCGCCCGAGATCTCGGACAACACATACGTTCCGCCAGGTTTTCGCCGTACAACCACCATCGGACCAAGGTATCGTGGCTTTGTCTTCCTGTTCAGCTCCTTTTCCACTCTCGTGTTTCGGACAAGGGCCAACTGTCCAGGCTGTAAGTCGTGGTCGACTATGTTCCCTGCGAACCGTTTCGTAAAACGCGCAGCTGACTCTTTTCGCGCCTTGTAAACCTTCTCACTCAGTTCCGCCAGGTCCATTTCCCGTTTTGATAGCTGTTTCGCGCGAAAGGCGATCAGGTCCGTTTCCTCGGCCGGGATGTCGGGAGGGTCGACCAAGTACGTAGCTTCCACAACGTCAAAGGGGAAAATTGGCTCGACCCCGTGCACCATGAAGTACGGGGACAGACCAGTTGACCGGAGAATAGTAGTCCGTTCCGCCCACATCGTCGCGTGCACCATCTCCGGCCACCTCTCTTCCTCCCCGCCGCATGCCTTGATCAGAGACTCCCTGAAATCAAAGTGCCGCCTTTCGACCACCCCGTTTGCTTGGGAGTTATATGGCGAAATCGTTATGTGGGCGCACCCATACCGCTCAGCTAGCACCCGTCCAGCTAACAGGAACGAGCTGCCATTGTCGGTGACGATCTCGGATACCGTACCCCACCGGCATAACACCTCCTCGAACAGGAATCTCGCCAGAGATTCGGCGTCTTCTCGGACGAGCATTCGCCCCTCGCACCAGGAGGTGAGGGAACACCGGGCATGCACGAACAACGAATACCGTAGCCTCCCTGTTCCCCACCTCGCTGGAGGCAACGACATCGTGTCTACGTAAACTTTCCCGAATAGCCGGTGGGGCTTGGGTACAACAGGCGGTATGTGGATTCTGCGCGTTTGCCGGATCTGGCACTGGTGACATGTTCTGATATACCACTTAACATCCGTAAGTAGACCGGGCCACCAGAATCTTTCGAGTAGCCGAGTCCGGACGGTGTAGACGCCTTTGTGTCCTAGCTCATCGTGCGCCTGCCGGAGGAGTCCCAGACGCCGGTTGCTTGGTACAACTACTAGATGTCGTCCGTGTCGGTCGCGCCGCCACAGTCGGCCGTCCCTGACGAAGTAACTGGAGGCTCCCTTGACGAATTGTCGGAAACCGTTCTCATCTACAGTGGCAGGGCGCGTTCCCTCCTCGAGGAACTTTTGTATTTCCACCAATCGGGCGTCTCGTCTTTTCCCTTTCGCCGACTGAGGAAGCGCGTCCGGTATTTCGGACGATTCCGCGGCCAAGAACACCGCTGTCCCGGGTAACTCCTTCCCCGTTTTCCCTCCCGGATCCGTGATAGCTTCCAGTGTGGGCGGGGGTCTTCTATTCTCCACTTCAAAAATAAAACCCATCGCCGTGTCCAGCCAGGCCTCCACTTCGTCCGACGATTCTTCGGCCGCGTCTTCGGGCGACGATTCCCGCCGCGAAAGACCGTCAGGCCCCTTGTGCTTTTCCGCCGGCACGTGTCGCAAAGTGAACTGGAAGAGATGTATTCCCGCTATCCACCTGTTTACCGCGGCATTTGGCTGGATATCCGGATTATTCAGCATTCCTTTGATGTACTTCGCATCCACTTCTACCGTGAGGTTCGACACGCCGATCAAATATAGCCTCGTCGCTTTCAACGCGCGGAAGAGGCCGTATAATTCCAACTTCGCCTGCGAGTATCGCCGCTCCACATCCGACCACGGGATCGACCCGAATCGAGAGGGGTACCGACGCCGGCCGTCCTCTCCGACCTGATAAATCACAAAGCCTACCCCGATCACCGAAGAGTCCACAGCCAGGACTACCTCCCTCGCGCTAGCGTAATCGATCGGCCGCAACGCCGGGGAAGTACAGATCAGCCTCTTCAAGGCGTCCATCGCTGCCTGTTCTCGTTCCCCCCATTCGAAGTCGGCATCTTTCTTGGTAAGGTTCACCAGGGGCCTTGCGTGTATCGCAAAATCCTTTATAAAAATCCGAACTACCCCGGCCGTGCCCAAAAACCCGCGCACTTCCGTAACACTCTTGCACGGTGGCCAGTTGCGTATCTTGTCTACACGCGTCTCGTCGGGAACCCGCCCCTCATATGTACACTTATGGCCCAGGATGACCACTTCCGGGACACATATGTGTGATTTGAGACCAGATACCGTCGCCCCCGCATACTGTATCCGTTGCAGTATCCGATGTGCGGTTGCGCACGTCTCGAAGACAAACCGCCTTATCCGAGGGTTCTCCGGCAGACAGGCCGGCTTCCCGTCCGCGTCCTCGTATCGCGTCCTCGGGCCGGGGCATCCGATGTCGTCGATGAAGCACACAGCCGAATGTGGTATTTCTTCCCTTAACACGAACGAGACGTCGCCGTGAAGGATCTGTACCGAATTCGTCCACCCCATGGGCAGCGTTGTGAGCCGCAGCGCCCCCAAGGGAGACTGGAACGCGGTAAGGTCGCGCGATTCCGGTGCCAGCTTCCGCTGGTCAAAAGCCACGTATAGGTCGAACATCGCATAAGCCGAGCGCCCGGCGAACGATTCGGCGATTTGCTCAACCATGGGAGGGACCGCTGCATCCTTTATCGTTACCGAGTTAAGCTTTTGCAGGTCGTGAACGATCCGAAGAGACTTTCCGTCCTTCTTAACCACGCAAAACCACCGGCTCCGGTAAGACGAGTTCGAAGGCTCGTAGACTCCAGTCGCTAGCTTGTCCTTCATTATCGCGCACACTTCGTCAAATATCCCCGGCGGTATCGGCATATTTCTCTCCGCCCAGGGGATGTGTTCGACCGTAGGTATGATCACCGGTTCGAAATATTCGTCGTTAAACGCCCCCCTTTCTTCCACGCTGAACGCGAACGCCGATTCGTGCTCCGTCATTACCCACCCCACCAGCTTTACTTCTTCCTCCGTAAGGAAACCGTCCGCCCCCACCTTCAAGGAATCCCAGCGATCCTGCGTAACCCGACCCTTTGGCGCGAAATCGGGCGGATTCGTGGGTAGTTCCCGCATACCATCCAACGGATCGGACGGGAACCGGCGAACCACCCGGAAATCTTCCGGCAACGTCGTTGCCACAGGTACTACCCTTTTGTGGACGGGCTTATATTTCTTTCCCGGTTTCGGCCTCCCATCCTTCTGGGCCAGATACACCCCGATTTTGGGGTCGAACTTAAAGAGACGCGTTATCGTCCGTGCCTTCAGGTATTCCTCTAATGGAGTCGACCCCATTTGGACAAACGGATTTAGTCGGGAGAATCCGACTGGCGAAAAGTATGAAAGAGAGACTGTTTTTGTGTTTGTTCGGGGTACCCCTTTTTCCGATGTTTTTCGATTTTCGATTTTCTCGGGCGACTCTTCGGACGGATATGCGGCCGGCCCTCCTCCTGCGTCTCTTACGGACGACGCTTCGGACTCGCCCCTCCCTAAAAATCCGCCAACACTTCTATACGGGGTTTCCCTGTCGAGTCTTTCGACCGTGCTTTTCGCTCTCGCGGGCGTGTCGGGACGGTGATCTGTCGGAAGTCTCGGTTCGGGTCCCGGATGGTGATGTGCTGTGTACCGTCTAACGCGTCCGTGGTGACGCACGACGTGAGGACAAAGAACGGCCGGCCCAGAAGCATTTCGAAAGGCGCCTCATTCACGACCTGGATCTGGAGATAGACTTTTACTCCACCCACCGTCACTTCTACATTCTCCAAGAGCCCGGCCGTCTTCACCAAGTCGCCGGCGGCGCCTTCCATGATCCACTGTTTATCGGTGACCAGTGGCAACTTCATTTCTTCCCACAGGTCCCACCGGAGGGCGCACACCTGCGCCCCCTGGTCTAATATAGCCGTCACATCGAGTAAACCCGCGATATTCACTTCCACCGTTCGAAGGGGCAACGAGTCTTGGGCGACGACCACTTTTCTGCGTTTCCCGTCCTCCGGGGGATCTCCAACGAGGTACATGTTGTGATATTCCGCTGTCTCCGCAGGTGCCTCTTCGAGTTCGAACTGGTGGGCGGTGGCCACTGGAACACGTCGGGTCGTCACGAGATCCTTTATCCTCCTCCGGATGTCCGGCGCGAGCGCTAGCAGCTCCTCCTGCGTCACTACAATGCTAGCTGCCAGAGACTTCTCTAACACCTTCGAGATTATCCCCGGGTTTTCTACCGGCGTCTGAATTTTGTATTGGGCGGCCGACCCTCCTTCCTCCTTTTCAGCTCGTTGTCCAGCCGGTTTACCGGGCGGTTCACGTGCGGCGGCCGGCCGGTTGCCGCCCGGCATTTCCTCAATTGTCGCTCGCGTGGGACCTTGCCTCGTAGGCTGAGTAAGTACCACCTCAGGCACCAGCCTGGTGGCGGGATTGGTCGGTCTACCAGTCCCCCGCCTCGTGTCTCCCGGAGCCTTTCGGGTTTCCGTCACGCCCTCTCCTTGTCGCCGGCGTTTGTCCTCCACCACTCGCCTTCTCTCGTTTACCAATACCGTCAACCTTTCCAACTCCAGTTCGTCCTCGTCCTCCGCTATTTTCCCCGTTGCTCCAAAGTTGAAAACCGACTTCGGCTCGTCAACGTCGACATCCAGCACGTATCCTTCGGCGAGTTCGGTAACTTCATATAAGTTAACGGACGCCACCGACGTCTCTTTGCGCTGTTGTTCCTTCTGCGCCGCTCGTTGTTCCCACGCGGCATCGATCTTGTCCTTGAACGTCTCTCCGTACCCCCGAATCACCGGCGACCCGTCGGGGTAAGCGATGTGCCCGGCGGTGTTCCTCACGCACCGTCCCTCCCTCATATACGTATCGGCCACTTGGCAGAACTGGATCCGATGACCCGGTCCTCCGCAGAAGTAGCATATGAGGGTCATGTGCGGGGGCGGGGCTCGCATTTGCCCGGCGCCTCCTCCCGCCATGTTCCCGGACGGACTCTCGAACCCGCCACGCGGCGGCTCGACGAAGCTCGGCCTACCTGGCTGGTAGCCACCCGTAGCGTACCGTCCCTGCCCCATCGACTGCCCCACGCCCGTCTGGCCAGAGGGTACCAGAACCGCCAGCAGTTCTTCGATTCGTTTCATTCGTTGATCCAGAGCCGTCGGTACCTCCTGTACTTCGGTCTTCACCCGAGTCCCGGCCGTTTTGTCGGACGTAGGTTCCGTCGGGTACGCTCCCCTCAACTCCGGCACCACCGCCGCACCCGAGCCGTTCAGCAAAAACTCCGCCGCGTCGCGAACATCTTTCCACGAATACGGGTCGTCCAGCGGCTGAGCCGGTTTCACGATCATGAGGCGATTGAGTAGAAGCGGACGGAACTTCGGGTCGAACCCACGCATGAATGCCTGATTGATTTCTCTGTCCGAAATCTTCTTGCTGGCCGCTAGGAAGTTCGCAATCGGCAGAAACTCCCTGCAGTATTCCCCGAGTTGATCTCGAGAAGACCCCCACCTTATGTTTCGACCCTCGGTGACCCGCTCTAGGTCGTCCAAGCGGTAACGCCGATCCCGGTCCGCGCCCGGATACAGGCTCATGACCTCCTTCTTGAAGGCGAGATAGTCTGGCGCCTCTGCCTGTGCCGTCGACAACGTCTCCCAGACCTCTGCAGTCTGCGGGTCGAGATATAACGTCGCATATTCGATTTTTTGACCGTCATTCAGCCCGGCCGGTTCCGCTAAGAGTTCGAGGTCCTTAAAATAACGAGAGAGCCCCAGCGCCGTACCGTCGAACTTCGGCGCCGAGGGACTGTTCCGCGTCGGCATAGGGGTGGCCATCGTCGCCCGACTTCCAGACGACAAGACAGTTCTCGGCGAAAGATCGGACGAATAGTTGTCAGGTCCCGAAGGTGACGCTGAAGAGTCCGTGTGTTCAGGCACCGGGAAACGGTACACCTCCCAAGACGAGGTGGAACCGGCAGAGACTGCGCGTGGTGACCGTGTTTCTCCTGTTGACGCCGTGGCCACAACTCCTTGCACGCGCTTAGGGATCCTGGAGATTCCCGCAGAGACGCTATCCCCTGTCGCCCGTCTGCCAGGTTCCCTAGCTTGAACCACTCGACCAGAACGTAACGTTCTGTTGCTGCGCTCCGTCTTCGGGCGAACCCAGAGGCGACGTAGGTCGACTCAGTCCTTGAGTCGTGGTGGCGATTACCACAACTAACTCGAGCACTTTCAGACCCCTCGCGTTGGGCTCCAAATTTGTGCGACCTTCTTCCCTTCTAAGGCGAGTGCAACTCTCGGGTAGTGGTCGAGGTTGGAGGGGTTGGTGTCCGACCCGGAAAGGGGCGATCTGGTAGTTCGGGAAGGGTGGGGGAATTGGGAGCAGGAAGGAGGATCAACAAGGACGATTTGACGAACGGTACGCGGGCGGGAAATCGGACGAAGACGCGGAGCTGGGGCTAACTAATTGGATGGTGGTCGAGGATCGAAACGCGGCCACGAGCCGCATAGCTGTACAGTTTGTACTTCTAGGTAAACGGAACCCTCCTTTTCCCGTGTGGAGCGGTTTCCCCCGACCCTTCCGCGAATCCCCGTCCGGCACCCGGGATCGATATACCGGAGCCGGCCGGAATCCTGCCGGCGAACAGGCCGGTACCGGGCCTCGCTGAGTCATCCGCACCTAGGCGCTTACGAAGCCGCACAGCGCACATCGAGCGGTTCGGGGACGGCCATACGCCTGCCCCGGCACCTCCTCCTGCTCCTGCTCCGGCACCTCCTACGTCGGTGCCGGCTCTACCGGCCATGGACCCAGTCCGTGATTGGGCGGAACACCCAGCGCCGGGTGCCCCGGATCCCGACGATATCTGGGATCCGCGCAACCCCGACCCGGCACCCGAGTACTGATTGACCCGTGCTTCGGCACAGCCTTGCTTCCTCTTAGCGCTGCCTTATGCAGCGATGGCTCTAGTAAATAGAGGTATACCTCCCTCTAGTTGGGGGGAGTGTAAGGGACTACCCTTAGTAATCAACCTGCCGTAAGCAGGTTGAGGTTTATCTCGTGCCTCTAGGGCACGCGTGGTTTTCCCACGTCTTCTTTCCTACACCCTGTCGTAGGCAGAATCAATACATTGGTTCTGCGTACTACGGTGTAGATACACCGAAGAGTCTAACGACTCTTACACAGGGACAACAAAGCGGGGAGCAGGTCTACCGTCTACGCCGCTTGGGGATGAAATGTTGCAGAGATGTTTCACAGATTGTATTGAGCACTCATTACGGAGTCCTCAGGTACATACAAGCTCTCCTCCTGTTTGGCCCAAACTATTTCTGCAATAGTATTTTGAACGTCTCGGGCGAACTCACCACGAGTAGTGATGTTTATCTGCCGTCCTTCGAAGAGGGTGCTCAGGAACAACGCTACCTCAGCTCCCGTCGTCCTTGAAGTATACAAGCATTTTAGAATATCCAGCTCTATCGGATCCTGTGATTTAAGCATGTCTGGAGGAAGCGTAGGATATGCCGGGCATGAGGTGTGTGGCCATATGATGCAGTCGGTTTCGATCTTCTGGATCATCGGACAGCGAAGAGCGAGCTCATGGACAGCATCCAAGCTGGCGCTGTCCCGTTCGTCTAGGATATCGAGGATCCTTTCTTGGCTCACCCGGCCTCGAAATGCATTAATCGATATGGATCGGAGCATCGGCCAAGCCATTGCCGCCTTGTTCAGATTGAACTTCATGCATGTTATGTTGGGTGGATCCAATTGGTCCAAGACAAGCTCGAAATGCGTCATCGCCCGACACGAGTACAGTGGCGAGAAGTCGACTTCACCCAAGTTCGCATCGTCATAGCGGAGCACGATGCGGACTTCGGATATAGTCTTTTCTGACTGAGCAATCAGGGAGCAGAGTTGGTGGATGTTCAAGTCACGGGAGCTGGTTACTGATAAGTCAAACTTTTGCAGGGTCGTCATCTTCGACATCACTGCCAAGAGAAATGTTTGCTCGTAGAAAGTGTCGCAGACGAACTCCTCCAGACATGGGAAATCGGGCAGATGGGGATAGTCAACCTGGCCCGAAGGAGGCGGAGCTTCCCAGGGAACAAGCGTGAGGACCTTGAGATGAGGTAGCGCTATAGCAGCTGAGACGACCGCAGCTGAACTGAGAAAGCTTCCGGTGCAGATCTCCGTCAGGTGTGGGTTCCATCTGAATATTTCTTCTAATGCATGGGCACGACGTCCATCGAAACGGAAGGCGATGGTTGTAGTGTCCTTGAAACGGCTTAAACTGTGGATATCGCGGATCTTGTTGTACAGCGGAGCGAAAGTCGTTGACCAATCGGACCAGTGCAGCGCTCCGCGACAGTCGAGGATGTCGACATGTCGAAGAGACGGCCCCGACACGAGCAGCGCCGCAAGCGCCACCAGTTCGACCGAGGCGAGCCGCGTTCTCAAGGACTCCAAATGAGGAAATGGCGTTCCCTGGTGGCTCGAAAGGAGCTTGAGCAGGCGTCGAACGAGGCGTTCCTCTTTCTTCGCAACGATCAGAGACAAGTCCCGGATGTGGGCTGTGTACATCTCAAATCGTTCTCGCGCCTTGCGCATAGATTAGCAGGACGACAATGTTAGATGTATTCATTGGCTCACAACATCGGCGTCCGTGTCAAACGGCAGGCAGCTCATCAACCGGAATAAGTCGGTCGCCCCTGCTGAATGCCAGGCAGCGCGTATCCCCAATGCGTAGCATCTGCGGCTGCAGCGAAGGAACCCCCGGCGTTGGGGCAAGTCGGCATGCTGCAGAATGCCCTCGACAAGTTCCTGTATGTGCCAAAGAGCACGCATCCGAGATATGGTACTCTGAATGACCCAGACTAGCGGTGGGAGTATTGACAGGATTAGTGTGAAGGAGTAAAAAACACACAGCCCCGCGCGCGACCGCCAATTCAATCGGATCACGTGTTTGCGATTCTGTGAAGTTACGACTCTATTCGATACAGCCCTACATCTCCTCGTCTCTAACGACGCACCAAACAACCATTGCTCTCACACCCTACTCAAGCAATCAACGTGAGCTCTCTACAGGCATGATCAGTAACTGTTTCCAACCGGGCGAGAAAAGGCGCATACTTCCGCCTCTGCTTGGCGAACGCGTCTTTGTACGTGTCCCATATCCGCATCAGCTCTTGGATGTATAGCTTCTGCGTCTCCTCCAGCAGCTGCTGGCTAGGGTTAGCCACACGCTCTACGTGGATCGGCCGGCCGCAGACGATCACGATCCGCCGGCGGTAGGGCATCAGCCCGATGGTGTCTGGAAGATTAGTCAGCTCTTTCCGGAGGGAAAGCGGAAGGATGAGATACAGTTTAAGATGCCTCGCCCGTGGAAGAGCGGGAGCGTGAACCCGAAGAGGTGCTGGAACTTCTTTTGTAGCTTGTAGATCGTGGTGCCCTTCTCGCTCGAGAGTTGCTCATAGATCTGTTCTCTTGTCAGCATGACATGAAATTGGCTGAGGAGCTCATTTACATCATTCTCTCCGAAGGAGAAGACAGGCACAAGATCGGCTCTAAAGCTCCACTTAGTATCCCGACAAGATCGCGGTTGCGCCTGCTTACCCATACTGGATAGCCAGCTTGATAAACCCAAACCTCTTTTTGAGCGTCAAGTCCGCCGTCCCAGGATGCGCACTCAAGCTCTCTGCAGCGCCTCCAATAACGATGGTGATGCTGTGCCCCGGTCCCTTCTTCAGCACATTTGCGCAGGAGCGGCGCGAAACGGAGGCGATTCCCATCCATAGGAGGATGTCGCGGTAGATCGGGAGATAGAAGTTGGAGGAGAGGGTGAGGAGGTGGGGGGTTATGCCAGGAAAATGCTGGGAGAAGCCAAGACCTGCGCGAATTTGTAGAGCAGATTCGACGATAGATGAGGTGAGAGTGCACTCACTCTCGGTTGCGAATGTTGCGAGCGCTCCCCTGCACGGCAAAGGTCAGCAAGAGCGTTGGGCACCGGGTAAATAGACGGACATGCCAATAATCCCATGGGGATGATAGCCAAAGATATACGGTCTATCTGGAGGAAGAACTGCTTCCTATCCCCACCGGTCAGCCCCTGCTGATACTGAACACGCGCAACATACCTTCATCAGCCTGTTCGAATCATCAGATCTTGTTTCTCATAATGCGGATGGATATGCGTACTCAGCAGGATAATACTCGGCAAAATGTTTCCAGAAGCTCAATCTTCTGAACCACGGCCAAGGTCGTCCACCGTTATTGGGCGCGTCGTCGATGAAGAAGACCCATATCAGGTAAATGGTGATGAGGGGCCAAAATGGCGGGAACGAGCTAGCGAAGCGTTAGCATACAGAGATGATGTTTGGGCAGGTGGAGATGACGTACCAGAGAATGAAGAAGAGTGACATCGTGAAGGGAATCATGAGAGCCCAGCACGCTACGGCGGCGGTTTGCAGCCTGCGCTGCCGGGGTACGACGAAGGGTGCGAATCTGAACCGAGTAGGTCAGCCCACATAACCATCGTGAGATCTCAGAACGACTCACTCGATATGTGGCAACGGCGCCTCGATCCTGGGAATCTTCAACCTCGGCAGCAAGGACAACGAGACCGACGACGGGGAGCGGGATGCGCTCGGCGTACTAGCCCCAGACGTCTTCCCCGACTTCGGCTCCCGCTTCTCCTTCTCCCTTTCCTTCTCTCCGTCCACACTGGGCGGCGCATTCGAGTTCGACCCAGCCATTGTGGGCTAGCAAACGCGCAAGTCGAGCCAGTTGTGGTCGTTGTGGTGGTCGATAGGTGTATGCGCCAATCACTGCCCGCTACGTGAAAGGGAATGTAGGGCAGCGGAGAACGGTCACTGATGGGGCTAACCCGTCCCTTTCCGGCTGCAATCTGCAGTCCCGACAATAGGGATATCTGTGGCACCCAAAGGTCGATTGTAGAGCGATGGCCGATTGCGCTAAGCGAGGCTGCTCGTTCGCGTCCTGACTCTTTTGAGGTACTCAGCGACTCGACCGGGGATTCGTCGGCTCCCGCACGTCAGGGTACAGAAGCGGCTTGGCGATTGCGCACAGGGATAGGCGATTGAGATGTCAGCGCCGGTGTCGTCGGAGGGGGATGGGGATGGCGCAGAATGAAAGGGCGATGTCGTCGAGAAGTGATATTGATGGGGAAACGGTTTGACAGGCGGGACAATGCAGCTGAAGGGGAAAAGAGGCTTCGAGGCTGGACGCGATGCCGTCACGGGCGCGCGGTAAGCGCATCATACGGACACACCTACCCTGGCAGGAACGTTCATCTCATTGGTCGCTGAGTCTCCCGGCCGTTTCTCACAACTCTGATCAGAACAACGCAGACAATCAATCATCTGCGGTCCATACAATAAACGTCTAATGGGACGCATTGCATTTTGAGGTCGTGTAGTTACAGAATAGAAACGGAAATTGTGGAAGAATAATCCGCCAGCATCATAAGGAGTGCAGGTAAAGTAAGGCTGGGTCAGTGGCCCACGCCCAAGGGTGTCGCGTACATTTGGGAGCACTCATCCAAACAACAAACTGTTCTCTCAAGCATACAGGTCGTCGTCCGCCTCCTCCTGGTTGAAGCCGGCATTGCCAGTAGGCGCACCACCAGCTGCGGCAGCAGAGCCGTCGCCTTCGGGGAACTTGAAGGTCGAACCGAACGACCGAGACTGTTGCAGGTTCTGGGCGAACATCTCGTATCGTCGGATGTCCTGGTCGGACACGGACCGCCGAGCGTACTTCATAGCCTCCTCGAAGTGAGCACTAATGAAAGAAGTCAGTTCGGCCAAATCGGGCAGTGGAAGAAAAAAGTTGCATACCGGGTGATCTCGGGCACAGGGTCCTCTTCGGCGTCCTCATCCATAGCCTCTTCTTGACCCTCACCCTTCTCCTTCTTCTCCCGCTGTTTCCGGATGTCCGCCTCTATGCTTTCGCGGATAGCGAGCTTCGCCGCACGCTGGCAGATCTCAGTAAGATCGGCACCAGAGAAGCCGTGAGTAGCCTTGGCGAGGAAGGTGAGGTCGACATCCTTCGCGATGGGCGACTTCTTGAGCGCCGCCTTGAGAATGGACAAGCGGGACGGCTCGTCGGGCAGGGGAATGTAGATGAGCTGGTCGAGACGACCTGGACGCAGCAAAGCTGGGTCGATCTGATCCGGTCGGTTGGTGGCACCGATGATGAAGACATTTTTCTTGGCGTTCATACCATCCATCTCCGTCAGGATCTGGTTCAGCACGCGGTCGCCAGCTCCACCAGCATCACCGGACGAACCACCACGAGCCTTCGCGATTGAGTCCAGTTCATCGAAGAACATAACGCAAGGGGCGGCAGCACGAGCCTTGTCGAAGACGTCGCGGACGTTGGCTTCGGACTCACCGAACCACATGGTGAGCAGCTCGGGACCCTTGATGGAGATGAAGTTGGCCTGGCACTCGTTCGCGATCGCCTTCGCCAGCATGGTTTTACCAGTACCAGGAGGGCCGTAGAAGAGCACACCCTTTGACGGGGACATGCCGTACTTGATGAACTTCTCGGGGTGCTCGACAGGATATTGGACTGTCTCCTGGAGCTCCTGCTTGACCTTCTCGAGACCACCAATGTCGTCCCACTTGACGGTAGGCACCTCGACGACCGTCTCGCGCAGGGCGGACGGGTTCGAAACACCGAGAGCAAAGCGGAAGTTGTCCATGGTGACACCTAACGAGTCGAGCACCTCGGCATCGATGGTATCCTCCTCCAGATCGATCAGGTCCATCTTCTCACGGATCTGCTGCATAGCAGCCTCGGAGCAAAGGGAGGCGATATCCGAACCAACGTAACCGTGAGTGTCGGCGGCGATCTGCTCGAGGTCGACGTCGTCCGCAAGCTTCATGTTCTTCGTGTGGATGCGAAGAATCTCGAGACGGCCAGTAGGGTCCGGAATGCCGATATCGACTTCGCGATCGAAGCGACCGAAACGACGCAGAGCAGGATCGATAGAGTTCGGCCGGTTGGTGGCAGCCATAACGACAACATTGGAGCGGGCCTTGAGACCATCCATGAGGGTGAGGAGCTGCGAGACGACGCGACGCTCGACTTCACCATTCGTCTGAAAGTTGGTCAGTAGGTGGTATTACTAAGGACAACGCCGTCTCACCTTCTCACGCTTGGGCGCGATGGAGTCGATCTCATCGATGAAGATGATTGCGGGCGAGTTCTTCTCGGCCTCCTCGAAAGCCTTTCGGAGGTTGCTCTCGGACTCACCCGCCATCTTCGACATGATCTCGGGGCCGTTGATGAGGAAGAAGAACGCGCCGGTCTCGTTCGCCACGGCACGAGCCATCAGAGTCTTACCGGTACCGGGTGGACCGTACATCAGAATACCACGGGGCGGCTTGATACCGATGGACTTGAACAATTGCGGGTGACGAAGAGGAAGCTCGACCAGTTCCCGGATCTGCGCCATCTGCTTACGGCAACCTCCGATGTCGTCGTAGCCAACCTCGTTCAGGTTGCTCTCCTCGTCTTCTCGCTTGACCGGCTCGCCCTCGGTGTGAATGATGGTATCTTGGGCGACAATGCAGTACTCCGCAGGATCTGTCTCGATAACCTTGAACTCCACCGTACGCATACCACCACGGACAAGGAAGGTGTCGCCTTTCCGTACAGGTCGGTATGCCTCCAGGAAGTACGGCTTGAGGTAAACATCGAAGATGTTGCCGGACAGGCCCTCGACGGAGTCATCGAAAGGCAGGATATGCACCCGCTTGCCGTACTTGATGTCGTTGCAGGCGTGTACCGTGCAGAGATCACCCAGCTTCACCCGCAGGTTGTTACGAGCCACCTTGTTCATCTGAATCTTACCCTCATCGACGTCGTCGGAAGAGAGAACAATGAGAACGGTGTCCTTTCTCTTCTTTCCCCTGAATAGCATGTCAGAAGCCATCCCAAAGCCGGTGTGTAAGCGCCACGCACCTAACAATGATGGTATCGCCCCGGAATAGCTGGAGCGTCTCCATCGTTGCGGGGTTCAATGTTGCAACTAGATTGCGGATCAGATTGACTACTTTGATGCGGCAGATAGGTTCACATACCGGAGTTGTCATCCGAAGTCGCCTCATCGACAATCAAACGATTCGGCCTGGGGTGAACGGTAAGTATATGCTACGTTCCTCCACCTAAACCAAGGTTCCACGTACGACTTCTTCGGCCGCAGGATGGCGGTCGAAATATCATTGGGATTCTGTGTTGGGGCGCCTGAAGGATCCATGATCTATAGTATAGCGCAAAGGATGGGGGTGGTATGGGAGGGGTGAACGATGGTGACAGTACAGGTTGAAGGCTGACGCGACGTTCCGGCCTTATGAGGGGCGCGAGGTAACGTTGGAAAGTGCGAGAGGGCAACGGGAGCTTTTCTTTTGGGCTGACGCGGCTCCAGGACCCCGATCACCGCACATCGACCGGAATGAGCGATACGCGAAGCGACTCCCTCAGCTGGTTACGTGGACGCCTGCAACGGCGGCTCCGACTTTGGGCGACTACGACCTCGCCGAGATAGGCAACAATAAGGAGAACATACAGACAATGCGACATCGCCTTCAAATGTCTGCCTTCTGTCGGCTGGAAGCTATGAGTGGGTTGGGTATGGGGCGGTAATTGGTGCAATGCCTTCGTGTACTCGGGTGCGAGCGGCATTGAGGACCAAGTAAGGCGAGTGTATGCGCTGAGGGAAGAGTACCGCGATCGGATTGCTCAGATAGCACACTGTGTCGGTCCACCTCACCAAACCATCCTATAATACAACAAGAACACCCTCCAAGAAGAACCGATTCATGACCACGACATCTAGCTCTTCTCCCCTCTCCTCTGCAAGGCGTCCGACAACTCCCTCGGCGGCACGCACTTCTTCCAGATATCGTAGTCGTACCAGACGCAGACGGCCTCTGCGGTGCATACGGGTGCTTGCTGGGTATAGGAGTACGCCAAGCAGGATAAGGTGAATTGGGTTGGGGTAAAACTGTGCGGCTTGTGCGCGATCAACAGCTGTCACTACAGTTAGCACGGACACTTGGTAAAAGCAGTCGGAAGGGCGTACGGTATCGGGATATGTGACTGGTCTCTGCGTTCATGAAATATATTAGATGTGGAGGAGAGTGAAATGACGAAGTTGTGCCCACCCGAAATCGTACATCTATGCTCTTCAGGATAATGCTCACGCCCCTCCCCTCCATCATATCCTTCGCCATCCTTGGTCCTCCGACCTCCGCACCAATCTGCTCCGTGAGCCTCATCCGGCCCTGCAGTCCACAACAGTCAGGATCCTTCACGATCAGAGCAAGAAGGGTACACGCACCGACTCGAAGAACCGCACATAGCGCACATTGTTCAGATGCCTGAAACTGTCCAGATCGCCCCAAGCAACCTGCTGCTCCCACATGCTCTCCACATCGTACCCCTCCTTCCTAGCATACTCGCGCCCAGCCATCCAGTTGTCGAACGCCTCTTGGGCCCGATCGAGCGGCTTTTCCGCTGCATCGGTAGACTTCTGCGGATGTTCGGCAGAGTGGTCGACAGGTCGTTCTCTTCCTATCTCTGGCTGTTTATGCGCTGATTGGGTGGGCTTCTCGTGCGATTCTAGGCCGGCTCTGGCCAGTGCATGTAAGGAGGGTGGATCATCTGGATCGGCAGGGCCTGCTTCACCAGGAGCCAGGTAGTATGGGGACGATGGGTCGCTGAATAGCTTGTAGAGTGCCTGCAGCTTCTTCTCGTGTTCGTCATGCCTTACACATGAGCGCGAGAGGTGCCTATATCCTTGCAGACGCCGACAGGAAGGGGCAACACGCCGCACAAGAGACGAAGTGAGCATCCTGCGGGTGGACAGACCTGGTCGAGCAGGACCAGACGCGAGGAAGTATGCGGTCCCTGAAGGTGGTCCAGGAGGTGAAAGATGAACACATACATCATGCATTACCAACTACAAGAGATGCGGGAAACGTGCTTAGAAGTACAGTGCGGATTGCTCGGTAGGGAATCATGATGATGGAGGTATACAGAAAATGTAGGGAGTTGGTGCCCGTTAGTACCATGGAAGCCATCCTGGCCAGAAGCGTCAGCCGTTGATATCAAGTTCCCCTCCAAAATGCCTACCTGAATAAATCTGAGAAAGATTCCAGGGATCCTTCGCCTCGTTGATCAGCCGATTGACGGTATACTCCACGCTCAGGCTTTTGTCTAGCTTGTCCGAGACTGATTTCAGTGCTCTATCAGCGTTCTCCTGCGCCATATCGCTCTCCATGTTCAAGTCTTCTGTGACATCGGCTTCGCTGGCCCGCGTGCTCAGGGCGGTAGAAGTTGGCAAGTCGCTACCAGCTGTTGAAGGTGGTGCAGCCGTGCTGGATGGAGTCAATTCGATAGCCTGTGCCTTGGCGATCTGGAACGGGCTAGCAGTCCTATCATGGATGTTAGAGCTGAAAAGGCAGAAAGCGACCGCTGCACGTACCAGGAATGGAGAGGATCATAGCGAAACACCTCAAGTATCGTTTTGATGTGATCCGATTCCTCCCTCAGAACGCGCAGAACATGCTCAGCACAACGTTGGAAGACCCCGTCGGTCCCGCTGGAACCGAGGCCGTCCACGATATCGCGGGTGAGCCGGAATGGTACCGTTTCAGGGATAGGAAGAAGTGTGCCCTGCTCGACTCGGTCAACAAGCAACGGAGGTAGAGAAAAGCTTTACGAACTTGCTCGAACGCGATACCAAGATCGATGTGAACCACTTCTCCTGTATGATTGTCGATGAGAATATTGGAAAGATGCCTATCCCCCAGTCCCAGTATATGGCCGACGATAGATGTTACAGCTACACTCCGAGCGTATCGTAAGCGCATGGCGAACCAAGCAGCGGGTATTTTCCTCCTTTCTGTGAAATAGTGTCGCATGACGGGCTGGATCAGTTTGCATACTTCTTGATAGTGCTTGTACTTTCGATCGGGCGGTACTTGCGCTTCAGGGGCAGGTATTCTCTCGCGTATTTTGCTCACAGAGGGCTCATCCTTATGGTACCTACGGAGAGTGAGTGCTTGATGGCGGGGTATAGATGTGAGCCTTACTTGGCGTGGCCTGCTTGTAACCAACCTCCAAGCGGGCTCGTATTTTCCACAAACTCCAGCATACCAGCCTGTGACGCCAATGGAATAACCCGGTAAGTACGCATTTGCAGGCGGCGTCTCTTCGTTTGTAGGTCGTGCTCCAAAAGATGGTTCACGAGTTCGAATACCTGCTCCATCACGGCGTCTTGACGCAGATCATCGCCCCCTTCGCCCTTGAACTTTTGATGTTCAATTAGCCTGCTGGGATCCAGGAAGACAGATCTCTCACCAATTGTTTATAACGATGGCCATCAGATCCTTTGCATATGCTGATTTTGGGGCAATTGTTGCCTCCAGCCACCGTGAAGTAGGGATCATACCCTTGGATGGTTATGATGTCCCGATATGCCTTCGTCTTGTCCACTGGGGTATGTGCTGTGGCAACCGGAATATCATAATTAATCAGCCGTAAGAGGCGCAGTCGAGATGGCATGGCATGCTTCTTGTTCTGCTCCGGCTTTTGAGCCTTCATCGGATAATTTGCCCATTCAAGGTAGGCCTCAGCGGCGTCGAATACGTGCTTGATTCTAGGCCCGATGTGAGGGTCAATGGACAGCGTGTAATGTATGAAGGCTGCTGCATCGATGCGCCCTTGTTGAGACCCATCAGCCGTGGCAGACACTCCCGTTTTCGACCTTCGGAATCCGCCAAGAGAGAATACCTGGTACAGGCTGTGGAACGGATGTTCCCGACATATGCGAAGCATGAGTGATTGCAGATTCTTCTGGCCTTTCGGCAGAGCAACGGTGCGTTCCATCCTCGCCGAGAGCTGATGCACCAGGAACACAAACTTGTGGGACGGGACCATATCCAGATCAGCGGAGATTGCTTCATTGACATCGTCATCCTTGAAATGGCTGAACCAACGAGCGAGGAGGCGAACTGCCGCGTTCTCATCGTGATCATCGGAGAAGCGGAGTACTTTGGAGAACATTTCCATGGCCTTCTTGAGGAATAATCTACCCGCATTGACCAACTCGGCGTATCGCGCCTCGTCGCGCTGTAACAGGGTATAGGCACGATCTCGGTGTACTCTGTATTTGTGAACAAGATTGTAATCGGCAGCTTTCGGCTTTGTTTTCGTGACTCGGGCTTCTTGAACGCGTCGCAAGGCTGCATCGTACCCTTGCGCTTCAAACCATGCCAACTCCTGCTCCTTCCGTCGGATGTAAAGCTCATAACGACTGAGGTCGCGCGTCCCAATGGTCTGATATTGTTCGTCGGCGAAAAGAGCATAATGATAGAAGACGGATGCATGGTCGGCACCTATAGATCCGGTGGCCCGTTCCAGAAGATGTATGGCTGGTAGGAAATACCGATCATTGATGTTCTTCCCTTCCTCGAGGCCTGCTTGAGACATCCACCATCCCTGGCAAGTAAGCGTCAAGAGGTGCCGAACATTGACCATGAATCACTTACCAGTCGTGCTTGAAGAGCTGCAACCCTCCCAAGAACCAAGAATTCACTTCTATGACCCCTGCCGGCGACTGCAAGTTGTTCCCCGACAAGTTGCGAAAGCGCATCGATTGCAGGCTTCTTCTCGCCCTGCGACCATAGAACATGAGCGAACTCACTGGACGTGGACAGCGTGGGGCGTGAGCCATCCAGTTGCTGGGCATGAGTAACGGCATTGAGTGCAACTTGCACGTTGCCCGCTTGGCGCGCCGCTTTCGCTAGACCCAACAAGCAATTGCGCGATATGCCTTTGAGTTTGCGAGAGAAGGAGGACGCAAGATCGCCAATTTGCTCCCTACTCTCCCTGGATTCAACGGCGCGTAAAAGGGAAACCCGCGTTGCTACGAGGCATTCCGCGGCTTGGAAACTATGAGAAAGTCAGCATCGTGTGGTGGATGGAAGTCTAGAGACACATACTCCATGTCTCCGGGTATACCGAGAAAGTTTTGCTCATCCTCACTATCGGAATCTTGCGTTCGCAACCAGTCCTGGATGGCGGAGCTCTGCCAATGTAGAATTTCGCGCAGCGAGACCAGGTTAATACAAGATCTCAGTACCGAAACCATGTCATCGTCCGGGATCCCTTTCAACTGCTGGACGCTGTCTATAAGGCAACGATTGATGATCGCCCCAACGTGCTCGGCGCGTCTCTCTCGATGAACTGCCCGCAACGCCGTATAGAGTGGAGCAACAGAATTGGTGGAATCTCGTGGTAGAACCGGGAGATCCCAGTTATCCGTGCGCCAGGCTAAATCGTAAACGACTTCGGGTGACGCCCTGCGTCGGTGGTCAGAGTGCAAGAGTGACATGGCCAGCTGCTCAAAGCCCAAGGATTGGAGTGATTTGATCACGCCGAAAGAGGCCCAGTCCGATTCTGGTGCCGAACCGTTGCTCCGTGCCATGGATCCATAGTAGCCGAGCGCAAGATCCCATCTTCCTTCGTGCTCCGCACTGCGAACGACTGCAGTGCGAGTATCTCGCGCCTTTATGGCATAGAAGCCGTCGGGCTCGTCGATATGGCTATAGATAGAATATAAAATTTCTTCCTCGTCCCGCACATGTTGCCATTTGCTGGGAGTGTCTACCGCAAGTTCATGAAACATAAGGGCGGTTGTGTATGCTCTGCATCGCACGGCGTTGGAGGAGAGAAGGCGGTGATCTAAGCATAGCCATTTATCGTGCGACAGTGGATCACGCGCCTCATCAATTTCGAAGTTGCGGAGGTAGATTACCACATCAAGAATGGCCTGGAGAGAAGCCGGTGTTGTCCTTCCTTGCTGCAAGACTTTTGTGAAATAGTCGGATATGGCTGTGCGGATCGTTCTATTCTCCAGCGGCTCTAGAGCAGCTTCTCGTTTGAGAATGTCGTGAATCAAAGGCGCCAACACGAGTTGAGCAAATGATGCGTGCTTCTTTATAAGAGGAGTCGATTGAGTCCAGATGGGATCATACGGTGCCTGCAACTCCGCGAAGAACAGTGCGAAGAAGCAGACCCAGTTCGGGTAGTCTTCCGCAAGATGAACATGCGCGGGATCGCGTAACTCCTCCAGTGAACGCTCACGTGATGGGTATGGAGACAGTGGATATGACCGAATCAAAGAGACTTCAGCTTGCGCGAGAGGTGAGAGGGTCTTCACATCTCCCTCAACGAATGTCATGGTTCTTCGAAGAGCGACATACGCCTCTCTCCTTTTTTCGGTCGATCCATCCATGAGAAGTTGACAGAGGCGTGCGACAAGATAGATACTCGGTGGAACATCATTCGACCTTCTGCGCAGAGCTGAAATTTCCTGCAGGTAGATCGCCAACTCGGTAGGAACTGGCCTTGTGTCCATCTCGACGGCTTCCAGCTGACAGGAGTAGGTGAATATGAGATCACTGAGCGCATGACAATGTTGCACATCCAGATCGAGCACCGAATGCAAAGCCGCCTTCAGCTGCCAAAAGCCAGCTTTCGACAAGGTGGACACGGAGTTTTCGGCGGTAATGGATGCTTCCGAGAGAAACTTGACTAGTAGGAATTTGTCCGTCGAACCCTTCTCTTCCATTAGGACTTCTTCAACGTTGGAAAGCGATATCTGACAAAACTGGAACGCCGTCTGACAACTGCTAGGCCATAGAATGATAGCTGTTCTGACTGCATCTTGAAGCTCTGGGTTCTGATATAGGCCCTCCATTCGGAGGGAGATCCACATTTCCAGCTCTTGGCCAAAACGGCTAGAGGAATCGTCCGATGTGGGAAGCTCATATCGTTTCAACGCTCGGCCGATACTGAGCAGGACCTCCGGTAAAATTTCATCAGATTGGCCAAGGTGAAGGAATATCTGGAGACCCCAATTCAGGAAGTTGCGTGCCGTCCGCGCAACGTCAACCTGACCGATAAGGGCGCTTGCTCCTCTTAGCACAGTGCGGAGAACAGAGCCGCGAGTAAAGCAAGTCGTACAGAGAGAAATGTAGAGGATGGCAGCACGAAGCGTACGGACCTGCTCGTTCACCATTGGAGCAGAAGTTGCGCGATCGAAAAGTTCGTGCACAACGTGATAGACGGTTTCCTCGGCGAAGACTTTGCCGTAATGGGCATCAAGCCATAGGAGACACCTCAGGATCGTTAGGGAGCTGAATGCTGGGAGGATCGGTCGATGCATCGGGAAATCCTTGTCGATGTCCATGGTAAAGGCCCGAAAGGACGAGCGGGTGCTGGACGAATCGAGCTTAGAGACATGCCTCCCGGGGAACCTTGCTGCAATTTCGCCCAAGTCGGCAAAAAGTTGTAGAATGGCTGCATCTGGCCCACCGAAATCAGTGTCCAACAGGAGCGAGAGGACAGTGACTACGACCTCAATCAGGTACGATTCAAGGAACTGAGCATTGCTACTAGGCGGTAGACCGCAATACTGAGCATGATGAACCAGGCCTTCAATGAGTACGGCGATATCCTTGACGGTCGGGACGGCGGAGATGTCATCGAGAGGGATCGTATTCATAAAAAACGCAATCCTCAGTCCTATTGTCCTCGGCAGACACTCTTGCATACCCATCTGAGGTACGGTGTTCCTTGCGTTACATAATGCCCGGAAACAGAACCCTCCAGAGGCGTCCGAGTCGTCTGACACAGCGAGAAAAACAGGCCCCATGAGTTGGAAGCAGTCGGTCGCCAGAGAGTTTCGATCCGGATACCCAAATAATTTGGGCTGCTTCGTCAAATCGTACACGTCCATGCCATCACCTTGCGAGCTTGCGTGCGACGCGCTGAAGGCGAACTGCCCTGCATAAGGACGGAAGAGGTCCGTTAGAGAATCCAGGCCCAATAGGGTTGCCACAATCAGGAAGATGCTCTGGACATGTTCGGTGTACTGATCGTATCGCAGGCATGTTGATATGAGCGCCCAGTACGGAGCCTTCCGAATCTCGGAGCTGGGAAGCATGATATTGCCGAGAATCACGGATCTTGTCAACATTTCCTCGAATCTGTTCCGAAGATTAGGAAAGTCGTCGGAATGTCGTTGTTGCGAACGTACCGTTCAATATGGGCTGGTAGCTTATCGAAGAGATGGTCGTAATAGTCCATGGGGTTCTGGTCGTTAGGAAGCTGCTCAAAGAAAGCTCCCATATACGGGCCATGCCGAAAGCGAACGCGGAAATCTCCATGGACGGCCAAATCTTCCACGACCAATCGCGGTCGTTCATCTTCCAATGTCCATTTGCTCTCTGACGGATCGCCTTCTAAGTAGGCATGCAGCCAAGCTGCGATAAGACGAGGGGTGCCTCTGAAGTTGTAGGTACGGGAGGCGCGTACAGCGGTTACGGCAAAGTCCAGAAAGGTTTCCACCACCTGACTTTCCTGCTGTAAACACTGTGATGATGAACAGTGCAAAAAGGCTAAGGCGCAGGTCCAGAATGTCTCATCTCGAATCATTGAGTACTCGAAACTTGCGTCAGTGATGGCCTGCAGAATCATTGTTGTGTACTCGGAGGATAGTCGCAAGTCGCCCCGAGCGGCAAACAGGAAGGCTTGCTCCGGAACAAGCAAGGCAGGCTCATTGATAAGAGCGCTGAGCACGGCGCCGACCAGGATTTTCTCAACGTGTCCTCGGGTTTCGTTGACGTTGATGACTGTCGATACTTGTGTTATGTAGATCAGACAGAATTCGACGGTTGCGCGGCGTGCGAGCATGAGATCGGACCTAGCGACGGCTTCTTGCGGAGCGATGTGCTGAGCGATGCCCCAACCATCGTCCTGACTGCCGTTAGCACTGTCTACCCGTCCTTCGGCTTCGCGGGAAAGATAACCCCGAAGGGCTTTCATCACGCTTGACGCCGCATCTTGCAACTAAACCAAGCGTATTCGTAAGATGCCGCCAGCTCAGTCGTTCTGCTTCACTCACATCCGCCATCCGCCATATTATCCCTTGCAGACGGACTCGTTGCCTATCGACCTTCTCAGGCTTCCTCTCACGGTCCTGGCTGATTTTGGCTAATACATCACGCCGGATACCTGACTTGATTCCGGGGCGGAGAAATAGCTCGGGGGCAGCAGTCTCCGTAGAAGACGAGCTCCCGAGTATGTGTCCGAGACCGAGTAAAGGTATCACCTCGTTCTCCGACTTTAATGAACTTCGTTGAGCACGCTTCGTCAATACCGAGGCGAATGCATCCAATACCGAAGCAGCAAGCTGTATAACTTTCCGCGTGAATCGGGTGCCATTGAGAACGAGCAGCGCCTCCCACGACAAGGATAATGCCGCCACATCAGCCATGCGGCGCAGCTGTTCTGCGGTTGCATTCGAAGCCGGATCCATTAACTGGGACCACTCTTCGAGCAAATGTTCGAGCGCGTTCTGGAGGAATGTTGTACAACTTCGTTCCTGCATGCTGGGATACGCGAGCTCGTCTGGCGATTCGCTGGGAGCTGAGGCGCCATTGGTCTGGTTGGAGCTCGATTCATTAATCATAATGTCGTCATCCGTGGCATCTTCATTGGCTAACTTCGGCACCGGTAACTTCGCATGCAATAGGAAATCCCGCTCTACCGAATACTTGTGTTCGTCAATCAGCCTTTGAGTTGTTCGACAGTCTGGAGGCAGAATTCTGGTTGAGAGCGATGTGCGGCTAGGAAGTTGACAGATAGCCGCGAAAAGGTATAAGACGTCGGACGATAGGTGGGCCTCCAGCTTCGTATGAGCGCCAAAGTTGCCTGCAGTGCCCTCTACCACCTTCCACGTTCTTTCGAGCCAGGTAAGGACCTTGTCTTCGATATGCATGAGGTACAGCGTTGCGTCCCGGCTGGCGATGCGCAGGCACTCGCAGAGGAACGCGCAGACCGAGTCGTACGGAAAGGTTGGGCCTTGTAAGCTCAGCTCCTTGCTGAAATCGGCGATCTCTGTTATTGCCCGTTGAGATTCCAGGAGCGATGACCTGAGGATAGAGTGTAGCAGGTGGGCGGCGGCGCGAGACGTTGAAGGGGTAGATAAGCGGCGGATGACCAGGGACCATAGTGTAGCCCAGTCCATTTGCGCCGCCGAGGGCTGGACAGCTATTGCAGCGAGGCAAATAATTGCCCAGGACTGTGCAGATAAGCTACGGTCGGTGACGAGCTTAACCAGTTGGTCGTAGATGCTGGTCTGCAGTTCATCGTGTAAGGCCGTCCACGCTCGATCGATGAAGAACAACATAGACTGCAAGCGGAAGACACGGGTATGCTCCGGCTCCTGACTCGCTTCCAAGCTAGCCACGAAGACCTTTACAGGATGTTCGCGTCTCTGTCGCTTGGCTTCGCGTTCTCCATCTTTGCCCGCGAAGGAAACTTCGGAATGTTCGTGCAACTTCTGAAGACAAGCGGCATGGACCTCCATCGCTGACCAGGTGACTGCTTGCTCTTTTGTGAGGGCATGCCCGTTGCGGAAGGTCGTCCTTCGGAAGGGGGCTTCTTCTGGCCGTGGGGGAGCTTCCCCCGGATCGGAAAGCTGTAGGCGCAAGCTGTCCAGGGTGAGCGGTTGTAAACCACCGCGGACGTCGGCATCCTCGTCCAACCGTCGGAAGAGCCGCGCTACCAAGTCATGCGAGACCGAACTGCTGACAGATGAATGCGAAACGAATGGCAGCAGGAGTCGAGCGGAGATTATTAGTTGTTCCTTCGCAAGAGCGTTCTTGATGCCCCATATATCCATGAGCTTCGGTAAGATATCAATTCCGAATTCCGTCACTAGGTCCTTGGCGTTCAGTTCGAGGTCGAACAGTGCCGCGTTCATAGCGCATAGCACGTCTTCAGTTCCGCTCGTCTCGCCCGGGAAGAGGGAGAAGAACGCGCTGAAGGAGCGGAGTAGGCCGCGCTGAAGCCGCTTCATCACTTCGTACCCTTCGGGCTCGCGGTCCCCACGGTGCTCCTTGCAGATCGTTTTGTCGAGCAGGTGCATACGGGAAGTAGAGAATAGCCGCTTCAGCACGGAGGCGTACTCGCGCTGCACGGTTGTCATAGGTATGAGGAGTTGTACTCGGCGACTTCGATGCGCATTCGGCGAGGAAGACGACGATTCTGGGTGGGTCCTCTTTCGCCCAGTGCTAGGACCTGCAGGCCCCGGAGTGGCTCCCGACTCGTTCCCATCCACATCCATGCTCTCTTCCGGATCGCGGAACTCCTCCTCCAGCGGCGTCTCATTCTCGATCGGCTTGCTGAGCAGGATATCAAAGCATCGGAATACGAGCTGGACCCATTCTTCCGGCTTCAGGTGCTCGAGGTGCGCTCGGCACGCAAGGGCGCTGTCGAGCGCTTTGGCGTAGTTAAGCGCTAGAGGGTTGACCAGCTGCCGACGGTATACAGATGCTTGGAGGATATGGTTCCGCAATGCAGTGAACGGCTTGCGTTCTGTTTGATGGATCGTACGTTCCACGACCAGCCTGCACTCGTATCAGAAAAGCGCATATACCGAGCTTTCATGAAGACGCACCTAAGCACAGCACTCGCGTCCTCCAACCTCCGCTCAACGGCAGGCGTCGGCTTCTTCTCCCATACCTGGGCGTCTTGTCTCACGCAGGAGAAGAGAGATTGGTACAGGAAGAGGTAGTCCTCCGATTCGGTGCTGTAGGGCGTCCTTCCGAGGCGCTCGAAGTGCTCGCGGACTTTTGAGAGCTCGGCTGCTCGTTCGGTCACTTTGCCCGAGGCCAGCGTGTGGAGCGAGAAAGGCGGGCTCGCCATCGTCTATGTCCTTTTGTCTAGGCTGTCCTTTGATCTTGCTCGCAGCCTGTGAAGAGGGGTATAATGATGGCGTCGCGCTGATAAGGACGCCAAACTATCAGCGTACACCGCGCCCGACTCACGAACAGAAGCGCTCAGAAACGGCCAGACGCGGGGAACGTGACGAGAGCTTATGTAAGCCGAGCGGGTGCTTTTGGACGCGTTTTACAGTCACGAAATTTGCGCGTTGGTGGCCTCTGTCGTCTTGTCCTCTTTCGCCCTCTTGGGCTCTCTAGCTTTTGCTTTTGTCGGCTGACAATGATATCTCGTTCAATCTGGTCAACATAAACGTCTGCAAGATGACAACTTGATACTGAATCACCCGAGTCACTCCCATTTCTCCTCCCCTTTCGTTTATGTCTCTGGTTCTCTTTCTCCTCTCCGCTCCCATACTGGCCTCTTTCTGCCCGCGCAGCCTTCCCCAACGCTGCCAGCGGTTCTGGTGAAGGGCCAAAACCGATTCCCGCCCCTCCTCCACCCATGGGTTTGCCCAAGGTTGGAAGGGGGGGTGAGTGAGGAGACCGCACTTACACCGGCTGCTCTTGATGAGTGGGGTGGTCGGATATGTGGTCGGACAGCTCTTTCCTTCGATTATCTTCTGCTTATTGTTGGTGATGGAGCACTTGGGTGGCGTGAGCGTGCCAGTGGGAAGCCAGTTTTTGGATAAGAGCCGCTGCGTGGCCGCACTAGCGCTGTGTCCATTCCGCAAAGGCAGGAGGTTAATGCTCGATTTGGTATGTGTTCGCGCTCATCATCGACCCTCCTTGTCTACGTTTGATATATTCCGGTCCAATCAATTATCACAGGTATTTTCCTCGATAATCCTAGGATCTATGCGTCTGCTTCGTGTCGAACAAACCCAGGAGCCCATTTTCCGTAACTGCATTCATCAGACCACGTCCACCTAAGCGCATACAGCGCCATACCCTATGGGACAATCGATTCTTCACCTCTCACCTACGCGATCCACTCATCCCGTGTCTTCCGCATCCCGCTGGCCGCAATTTCTCCGCCCTTCCCCCTGCCCAACAAGTGTGCTCTACCAAAAAAAAGCCGAAGATCATCCGTCCCGCACGTGCTTTCTCATGCTCGTTATCCCACTCACCAGGCGCATGCGTATGCGACCTTCCCGATCTGGCTGAGTTATTTCTCCTTTGCATGCCGTGAGCTGGCTCAGTATGGGTGGGGGTCGCCTCGATCGAAGAAGGATTTGTTCAGCGTGCAGCGCAGACTTCATGTGCTACGAACGAGGCGAAGGACGATCGGTGCATATGCTCAAAGCGCGGTGGCTGCCTGCAATAGTCTCGCTTAAGCGCCGACATTGCGGCGCAGCCGCGAAGGTACAACCCAACCACTTTCGGTTTTCCCTTTATCGACAAGTATATGCATACTCTTCCTACTCAAGTACATACATCCCGCCCGCTCTCTCTCCAATAATAACCCGATGACTCGCGCCGCATGCCTCTCCCGGCTCTCCGGCGCTCTCGGACTCATCAAAGCCCACCTCGCCGCACGTCCGATCACGTAAAACGCTCGTAACATCCCCCTCGAGCCACGCATCCTACGCACGCCACCCAGCTCATCGTCCACACCTTCAAAAGCGCCGAAGCGCCGAACGCCGGTGGCGGTCGTCCGACCGCAAGACCGCACGGCCCGGGTTCGCACAACAGCTCCCGCGGCTCCGTCCTCCCGGCCTTCCGGGCATGACCGCGTTCCGTTCTCCCAACCCGGGCGAGACAATCCCCTGTGGCAAACCACAGCAAAAGGAAGGGAACGTGCATCCCAGCAAGTCAGCTCTCCATGCGTGTCATTCGGGTCAGTACGCATGGTGGGTGCAGCTAGCGAGGATGTCGTGTGCTGAGTGAGACTTCTGCGGCTGGGTGATGGGTGGATGCGATGGAGGGACCACGTGATCGGTCTGAAGGGTGCTGCCCCAAGGGAATTGGGCCTGCCTTGTTAGGTGTGTGTGCCTGCGAGGCACGCGAAGGTGCGAGACGACTACTGACTTTGTATAGCCTGCATGCAGCCTTCATTGCATGAGTCGGTGTAGCCTCGTTGTCTATCCCGCTAAATCCGATCATAATACAATCCGATACATATAGTCAGTTAATGTTGTACACTGTCCCAGCCCCTCCTGGTCAACCCTCCATTCCCCATTGTCCAGACCATCTTTTGCTGACCCTGACTGACTCGTTGTGTGGCGTGCATTTCTGTGCCTCGCAACCCTGACCGCTGCTGCCCCCAGTTACAGTTACCCCTGAGAAGTGGGAAGGAAGTCAATTCGGCCAAATCCCCCATCTTTTCCTCCCTATAAACCGGCACGCAGCTGCTCGTCGCCGTGCCCCCTCTCCTTGCTCATCGTCCACCCCCGCCTCCAGCCCCAACGACGACGACCAGCAGCCCCCCTCCGAACTCCGCTTAGCCCCCCGTCGGCCGCGTAGCTGACGTGCGTCCCTCGTGCTCACAGAACGGAAAATAACTCATCAGCCACGGCTCCCACGCAGTCCCAACCCTCCCCTTCCGACTCACCACCACCACCACCACCATCAGCGTCGACATCGGCGTCGGCGTCGTCGTCGTCCTCTGCTGCGTCTACATCGACCGCCCCGCCACTGCTCTCTAGCCCACCTAGACCCGCTATACCGCGCGTGCTGCTCGACTACGCGTACGACAGATCGTTACCCCCGCAGCTGCAGGAAGAAGAACGCGTCGTACGTCACTTCCTTCTCCGCTTTTTTGTCGCGTAGGCGCCACTTGCTGATCATCACTCCTTTCCTCCTTTCCCCTCACCATCCTCACGCGAACTCCTCGCACTCACCCACCTCGACCTTACTGTGCCGCTCGCTCGCCGCTCGCCATGCCCCAGATGTCCGAAAAAGACTCCTCCACCCACCTCTCGGACGACTCCGCCCTCCCCGGCGCGCCAAAGGGCGGCGACCCTTCGACGCCCGAGCCCAAAGCGACCATCAAGTCGGTCGACATGTCCGAGGAGATGCAGGCCGAAGCGATCGAGATCACCAGCAAGGCGCTCGACAAGTTCAGCATCGAGAAGGATATTGCGGCGTATATTAAGCGCGAGTTTGATAGGCGGTACCAGCCGACGTGGCATGTTGTCGTCGGGAAGAACTATGGGAGCTATGTTACGCATGGTGCGCCTCGCTTACTTCCTCCTTTTTCTCCTCCTCCTCCTCGTCGCACGCACTCTTTCGCGCACAAGTTGCCTTGCCGGCAAGAAGGGTGTAGGACTAGCACTGACAGCTTGAACAGAGACGAAACACTTCATCTACTTCTACATCCGCTCCCTCGCCATCCTCATCTGGAAATCATGATCGACCGTACCCAGCAACGGCACGCATCCGTCAACGGCCACGATGATGTATCTCTTACGACCCTCTTCCGCCTGCCCATCCATCTTCATTCCCACTGCTCTGCCCCCAGCTTCCCGCCTCTGCTCCGTCTCTACACTGTGCTGGTCTTTGATGATAAAGTGAGGTTGTGGAGTGGAGAGAGTGGGCGAGGGCGAAGGGCGAGCAGCTTATATAGGTAGTCACTACGTTTAATGTTCATTCTTGTGGGTTTTTTGCTTTCCACATCCCGTGCCGTGCCATCCAACTACCAGTGGCCCACCCTCTACCCGTGGGAAAAGAAACCAGTCGACCTGCCCATCTCGTGCCCATCTTGGGCAGCTCGAGCCGAACCAAGAACCTTTTGCTGCCTCCTTCGGGCGCTAGCCAAATGCAGGAGACATTGTACTGTCATTAACGAGCTAATTTTGTAGAGAGTTCTGTGCGTGCACTGTTAAGCAGCAGAAAACAGCAGAAAGCGGTGGTACTAGAGTAAAGTAAAGTACTAGAGGGTATCCAACGCGAACAACAAACGAAAAACTCAGAAGCAAAGGGAAAGGGGAAAGCTAGGGATACAGCATCAAGATAATGTGTCTGGTTGTTTTGGGGGTATGTGGGTGGGAGGTAAGAGCCCGCTCGCAGTTGGAGGTCAACACAGAATAGGAAGGAAGGCCAAGAGACGTCAAAGGAAAGAGACAGCAGGAAGCAGGAAGGCGTTATTGTGCCCACCCTCCATCATAAATGATGGCCGACCCCACCACCGGTGTCGCTCCCTGCCCCTGCCCCTGCCCCTGCCCACCAGCAGCAGTCACGCCAGTATTCAGATACCTAAAACTCCCATTCCCCATAGGAGGCGAAAGCATCGTCACAGCCTTATGCGACTCGAGCCTATTAAGCGTCGTCACCTCATCAGACTTGCGCTCGCTCGTAAAGTCCACCAGGCGCGGTCGTTTGGGCGTCCCATGCTTGCCGGGAGTAGTGGTGGAAGTGGTGGTAGGGACGAGCGCGGCGCGACTGATGATGACTTCTTCCTCGTCGGCGTCCGTCTCCCCGTCGACTTCGTCCTCGTCCCCTTCCTCAACACACCCCATCTGCCGAGCTGTTAAGGGAGGGGCAAAGTCCTTTCTCCTCACAGGCCGCTCACTCTCCACACTCCCGCTCTTCCCCAGTCCTAGGCCATGTCCATGCCCATGCGAATACCCCTCACTGCTCCCATAACCCGTCCCTTCGGAGGAGGAGAACCCCGCTGAGCCGCCACTGCCAGAGCCAGTGACGCCGCTCTCTGCTCCTAGCGTACTTGCAAAGCCCGAGTAGGACTCGCGTCGGAAAGGGTTGGAGTCGCGGTCACGAGCATGCATGAACGGGTTGCTCCCTCTCTTCCCTCCGCCGCCGGGGTGGATGATCCCGCTCGCCATCGAGTCCGGCTGGGAAGGCGGGCTCGTATACCCATAGTTATCATACTCATACCCATATCCAGCACTGTCCGACCCAGGCACAGGGGCAAGAGAAGGCGGAGGCGTCCAACTCTCCTCCTGCGGCAAACTCGGCTGCACAAACCTGACGCTCACCCCTCCGCCTCCCTCCTGTCCCCTAACGAACGCCCGCTCCGGCGCGTCCGGTACGCGGATCAGGATCCCCCGACCGGCGGGCACGCCCATCCCCGGATGCGGGACGGGGCCACCGGAGATATGGCGCGAGATCCGGGAGATGGGCTTGGAGATCTGCCATTTCTTTATTGACCCCGTGCGGGAAGCGAGGGAGCCGGACCCGAGGCGCGTCCACCAGGCTTCTTTCTTCTCCTTGAGGCCCTGGGCTGCAGGAGCAGGGGGAGCAGGCGGGGGTGGGGACATGGAGCGGTTGGAGCCTGATCTGGGAAGAATGGGCAGATCTTTGGGGTGGGGGACGTAAGGCTGAGCAGGGATCGAGTCTGCCATCGAGTACGTGCCGAGCTCGTCCACCGCAGCTTTGGCGTCCGGGGAAGGCGAGCTGAACCCGAGCCCAAGGTACTTCTCCTCGTCCGCTGTCGTACTAGGCGACCCGAGGCTGCTGCTCCCCCTGCGAGAAGTATCGATCACGTAAGCCTTCCCTATCAGGCTCTTTCGCACTCGCTGTCCTCGCTGAGTGCGCCGGAGGCAGCAGATGAGGAGGAGGAAGAGGACGAGTACTGCTGCTAGGGAGCCTAGGACGGCTAGTGCGATCCGGGCTGCGGGGGAGAGGGATGCTGCTCCGCTGTCGGAGGCGGATACGCCGGAGTTGGACGAGGAGGAGGAGATTAGGAGGGGGATGGTGGTGTGCGATGTCGTGTTGGAGGAGGGGGAGAGAGCGGAGAGGGTTATGTTCCCCGAAGTGTACTTCAGGTCTTGGGGTGCTGTCCCGGAGAGGCTTGGGACGCCGGAGGAGGAGAAAGAGAGCCAGTCGCTCATCGATGAAGGGGCGAAGTTTGCGGAGAGCTGGGCATCGGGGATAGAGGCGTTCGAGAGCCATGCTCCGAGGGGCTGGGAGAGCTTCGTCCCCGGAGCGATGGTGATGGCCGGAAGGGAAGCGTGGGAGAAGTAAGAAGGGAAGAGGGCGATCGTTAGATTCGTAAGGACTGAAGGGGCCGGGAGGGAGGAGGTGATATTGACCGGCACTTGCACTGCACTGGAGGAAGAGCTTGGAGGTGTACCGGCCAGCGTCGGCGGCGAACCAGACAGCGATAACCAAGACGGTAGTCCCTCCCCACTCTCCTGCAATAGCTGCAGAGACGTAATGTTCCCCGCCCCGATCGGCGCGCCATTAACCGTCACCTGCCCTCCCAACGCGTCCAGCAGGGAGACGCTCGTCTCCTCGCCAATGGTCATGTTCACCCCTACTGCTCCTCCTTGGGGCAGCTCGATATCCCAGGGCGAGAGCACGAGCTTGAACGCCTCCCTCGCTGCGCTGAACCCCCACACATCGCTAGCGATCAACTCCACGTCCAGCTCGTACGGGTAAGTCAACGCGTCTTGCCCTGGTGTGACACCAGTAAAGGTAAGGGTGGTATTGGAGAACGTGAGCCAGCTTGGCAATGGCTCGCCAGAAGAGAGAAGGGCGCTGTAGAACAAACTTGCACCTGTTGGTGAGGAGAACGACGACGGCTGAAGACCAATGGCAAAACTCCATGAGGGCGGGATCCGGAGACCTGGTGTTTCTCCGGCGGAGGAGGTGCTGGAGAGCGCATAGGCAGAAGAGATGGAGTGCGAGGCTTGGACTGAGGAGGGGGAGAATTGGTCGCTCAGGGAAGTGCCGATGCTTGGTGCTGGTGCGTTGGAGACGAGGAGGGTGAACGCGTCTTGTGTTGTTTGTCCGCCTGCTGAGGAAGCGGTGAGGGTCACGCTCGTCGAGGACACGTCTGACTCTTGTGGTGTTCCGCTCATTGTCAGCGTTGAGGCGTCGAACGTAGCCCATGAAGGGAGGTTGGACGCGCTATATGTTGTTTGCTGCGCTTGCCCATCGCTGATGAAAGAGTTGGGCGAGAAAGTGAAGGAGTATGCGCTGCCAGGGCGAGCGATAAGTGGTAGTTGTGAGGCGAGGGGGATGGGGATCGCGCTGCCCGAGCTCGAACTTGAGCTGGAGCTGGACGCCATCGCGCTCTTGACCTCGTTAACTAGTGTGGAGTGTAGTGTAGATTAAGACGCCTTCTGCGAGTTCTTGTTCGTATTAGGTCGGAAACGTCGATATACCGAGACTGAGGCTGAAGCTGAAGCTGATACTGAGGCTGAAGTTGGCGTGGGGGATTGAAAAGAGTGTAATGACCGCCTTCCTTAGGCTGGTCTGTAAACGAGTGATGGTGGTACTGAGGGAATGGACGAGCACGTTAGCTCTTTAGAGGTGGGTAGCGCGTACGCAGCGAAGAGCACGCGATGGGGAGAACGAAGGAAAAGGAGAAGGAGATGAAGGGGGGAAACGCAGATAGTCAGCCGTCGAGCTCGTCGTTGTCGCTGCAGTGTACTGTACTGCCGTTGGCCCCCTCCATCCGCCCCGTGTCTGCCATCGCTGCGTCGCTGTGTGAGACTGTGGCTCAGTGAGGGAATGGGAATGGAATGCGATGGTCCGTCCGGTGAGCGGTGTCATTCTCACCCGCGTCGATGTGCGCGCTGAGTGGGACAACATTGCACCCGGAATGAGGATAAGGTTTCATGTAGATTGGTCACTGAGGCCATAGGGCCGGGGTATGTAGATATTGGGTGGGGGGTTGGGTTATGACGACCGCAGTGGCTGTAAATATGGAGACGAGCTTGGTAGCGGTAATATTGTTACTGTGGTGTCGTTGTCGGACGATGTGGAGAAGGGAAGAAGGGAAGAAGCACAACAGTGAGACCCTGGGAAAGAAGCAGGGAAGACATTCCTTATTTGGTTACGCGTCATAACTCGGCGTAGCAGCCTGTGTACAACCGCAAACAGCAAAGAAAGAAACTACAAGTCCATTCACTTCCAGATACTCTTACACAGATGCTTTCCTTGTACTGGGTCATCATCAGAATGCCCGCAACTCAGCCGGCAACCTGGATCGTCTGCCCATTCACCCACCCGCCCTCCTCGCTCACCAAGAACAGCACCAGATTGGCAATATCCTTCGGATACCCCGCCCTCCCCAGCGGCGACATCTTCTTCATCAGCTCCATCACCTGCTCATCACTCAGCTCCTTCCCATTGGGCACATAGTCCCTCGCGCTCTCCGCAGCCATATCCGTCACCGTCCCCCCAGGAGCAACAGCATTGACCGTCACGCCCAACGGCCCAAAGTCCGCCTTCAGGCTCCGGACCATGACTTCGATCGCGCCCTTCGAGCTGGCATACACCGAGTGCCGCGGGATAGACATCTCCTTGCTTATCGAGCTCGTCAGGACCAGCCTGCCGCCATTGTGCGTTATGTGCTTATAAGCCTGCTGGGCGACAAAGAACTGCCCGCGGACGTTCGTGTGGTACACCTTGTCGAACTCCTCTTGGGTCGTCTTGTCCAAATCTGAAAAATGTTCCACGCCGGCATTGGAAATGACGATGTCGATCTTGCCATAATGCTCCTTAGCCTTCTGGAACAGAGCCGCAATGTCGGGCACGGAGGTCGCGTCGGCCTTGATGGCGATCCCGTCCCCGCCGAGCTTCTTGATCTCGTCGACGACGGCTTGCGCGGGGCCGGAGTTGGAGAAGTAGTTCACGACGACGGAGCAGCCTTGTGCGCCGAGGGAAAGGGCGTATTCTTTGCCGATCCCGCGCGAGGCACCGGTGATGAGGGCGACTTTGCCCTTGAGGTCGTATTTCGCAGGCATGGCCGTTCTTGTCTCACTTCAGAGCTTTCAAGCAGATTCGTCGAGTCGAGGGCTAATGATTGCTGACAATCTTCGCCCTTCCTCATGGGCGAGATTTATACCCATCCGTCCACAGGGCGTTTAGGCAGCTGCAGACAGACAAGGCGGCAAGGCACGCTCCGCCACACGTGCGCCTCCCCCACACCCAACCGCCCAAATCAGCTTAACCAGTAAAGCGAGACCAACTGAGCTCCATAAGCTTCCCGCCGGGTCATCGGCATCTTATCAAACGCGGCTTATGCGTTCCCACCTACCTCACATACTTCTGACTTACAGTACTCCAGTCCAAGGGTTGAAGGATTCCAAAGCAGGGGATCACGAGCCGTGGTTGTGGGCACGATAGGGTCCTGCACCGACAGTACGTCATCACGCTTGAAAAGGCAGCATCGGAGGCTATAGTGGAGGTTGGCGTGGGTGCGACGTTGGGTTAAGGCGAGGGAACGACTGTAAGAGGGATTTGAATTTGGACTGTTCGGGGAAGTATGGAATTGAGCCGGCTGGGTGGTAGGTGGAGTGGGAAGGAATGAGTAGAATGTGTTGAGGGTGAAGGGGTTGGTCGGAGCAGGGTGCGGACGAATATCGGCGCGAGACGTCATGTTCTCCCTTGTTTGGGCTGACGTTGATTTAGATGTTTAGATGGGAGGAACGTGGTCGGCGTTGTTGGTCCTTCATTGGCGTAGGTAGGCTTGATAAGGAGCAATTGGCTCGAATTCGAATCAAGTAGATTGGAGAGAGAAGAGGAGTGGAGAGGTGGGAAGGGAGCAGAGGAGGGGGACGGCGATGCGATTGCATCCGCTCACGTGACAATAGAAATCATCCGCGTCGCACAGTCAGCGATGTACGGCGCGTCCCCCTTCCAGCGCCTACCGCCTCCTCCACCTTCTCTCCTCCCGCTACCGCCTCCCTCTCTCTACTTTCTTTCGTCGTCTCCTTCTTCTTGCAGTAGACCTTCGCGATGTACAAAGCCCGTCCACCTTCCACACCCGTCACGGTCCTATACAAGCCCTTCCGCCCGCCATCGTCCGCCCTCCCCACCATAGCCCACACAAAGCCTCAGCGCAAGCGCAAACGCGTCTCGTACAAAGAAGACGCCCCCTCCAGCGACTCCGAAGATGATCGCAAGCGCAAGAAAGCGAAGGTCACCCGGGGGAAGGAAAATGACCCGGAGTTCGACGAGAATGGCGAAGTGGTCGTCAAGAATATTAATAGGCTGTATGCGACGTTCGAGCTGTCGGCGCCGAGGGAGAAGGTGCTCGTGAAGAGCTTCTCGATCCCCGAGCTGAGGAACCAGAAGGGGGAGGTTGTCCCGACTGTTGCTTCGAGGGCGGCGCTGGGGTTGTTGACGCCTAAGACCATTCCTCCGAGGCCGCTCCATGACCCGATGGCGGACCACGCGATTGTGCTGTACGACCCAACAGTCGACGACCGCGAGACGGACGAAGAGCGCCGTGAGAGGCTGGAGCAGGAAGAACGGGAGAAGAGGGAAAGAGAGCAGGAAGAGAAGAGTAAAGAGGCTGGGCTGTGGAACCCGCACGGGAAGAGTCTGAGGGAGGTGCTGGGGATCAAGAAGCCCGAAGAGGGGAAGAAGGTCGATAAGAAGGTTCCTGTCGTGATCGACCCTGTGCTGGGAAAGGTCTTCAGGCCGCATCAGATTGAGGGTGTCAAGGTGCGCATATACGTGCTCTTCCCGACTGAATGGTGCTGATGCGAGGGCAGTTCTTGTATAAATGCACGACGGGCGCGATTGTCGAGAACGCTTATGGGTGCATTATGGCGGACGAGATGGGCCTCGGGAAGACCTTGCAGTGTATTGCTCTACTGCATACGCTCCTTCGCCAGTCGCCTCGAGCACGCAAGCCGACCATTGACAAGGCGATTATCGCGTGTCCTTCATCATTGGTCAAGAACTGGGGTAATGAATTAGGTATGTTTGCCTCAATATGGTTCTTAATGGAAACTGACGTTGTATGCGCAGTAAAATGGCTCGGGAAGGACGGCGCACCAGGCGTACTCTCCGTCGACAACAAGGGCACCAAGGCAGAGCTCATCGAAGCCGTCCAGCGATGGGTCGCTGCAAGAGGGAGGAACGTCACTCAGCCCGTCATGATCGTGTCGTACGAAACATTACGGACGTTGTCCGTCGAGCTTACGAACTGCGAGATCGGGCTGTTGTTGTGCGACGAGGGTCACAGGCTGAAGAATTCAGGTACGTGTATGCGCTCAATCGTCCTAGATGCTGTCTGACACCAAGACAGATTCACAGACCTTCCAAGCTCTCAACGGCCTCAAAGTCCAGCGGCGCGTAATCCTCTCCGGCACTCCGATCCAAAACGACCTCTCCGAATACTTCTCCCTGCTCAACTTTGCCAACCCCGACTACCTGGGCTCACGCATGGAGTTCAGGAAGAACTACGAGCTTGCTATCCTTCGTGGACGGGACGCTGATGCGACGGATAAGGAGAAGGAGAATAGCGAGGCTAAGCTGAAGGAGCTTTCGGTCAAGGTTAGCAAGTTTATCATTCGGAGGACGAATGATTTGCTGTCCAAGTATCGTATGTACACCTTTATTTCACACTTGCGCTCCTAGCTGATGACCCCGGCAGTTCCGGTCAAATATGAGCATGTCGTCTTCTGTACTCTTTCACCTCTCCAGCTGGCGCTCTACAGGCACTTCATCAAATCCCCGGAGACGCAGAAGCTTCTGCGTGGACAGGGCTCGCAGCCGCTCAAGGCGATCAATGTCCTGAAGAAACTCTGCAACCACCCGGAACTGCTGAACCTACCTGAAGACCTTCCCGGCTGCGAGTCAATCCTACCGCCTGACTATGGCAACTCCCTCTTCGGCGGCCCCAAGCTGAGCCGCTCAGAGCGAGCCATGCGAGACCGCGGCGTGGGCGAAGAAGTCCGGTGCGACTGGGGCGGCAAGTTCCTCGTCCTTGAGCGTTTCCTCGACCGGATCAAACGCGAAACGAACGACAAGATCGTGCTCATCTCCAATTACACCCAGACGCTCGACCTGTTCGAGAAGATGTGCAGGAGCAAGCGGTATGGGTTTTTTAGGTTGGACGGGACGATGACGGTTGTTAAGCGGCAGAAGCTTGTGGATCAGTTTAATGATCCGGAGGGGAAGGAGTTCATCTTCTTGCTGAGCTCGAAGGCCGGAGGGTGTGGTATCAACCTGATCGGCGCTAATCGACTGATTCTGTTCGATCCTGGTACGTGCCTTGGCAAGCCGCCATATATTTGCGTTGCTGACACGGTGGCAGACTGGAACCCCGCTGCAGATCAACAAGCACTCGCCCGTGTGTGGCGTGACGGGCAAAAGAAAGAATGTTTCGTCTACCGATTCATCTCCACCGGCACGATAGAAGAGAAGATCTTCCAGCGTCAGGCACAAAAACAAGCTCTCTCCTCCTGTGTCGTGGACGAAAAGGAAGACGCGGAACGGCATTTCAGCGCTGATGACCTGAGGAAGCTGTTCTTGTTCAATGAGAATACGCTCTGCGAGACGCATGAGACGTTCAAGTGTAAGAGGTGTAGGGACGGGAAGCAGTTTATCAAGGCACCGGCCTTACTGTACGGGGATGCTAGCACGTACGTTGCCTTTGCTTCAATGCTTTGCTATGTGCTCACGCTGCCCATAGGTGGAATCACTACCAAAATCCAGAATTGAAGAACTTGCATGATGACCTCCTGCGCGCAGAGTGCGGCGAACCGCAGGTGTCGACGGTCTTCCAGTACATTAGCCATTAGACAATACCCCTCATTGTACATTTTGCATCGCACTTGGCGCATTCTAAGTTATTCGTGGTGACAGGAATGGGGTATCATAGTGCGTGGATCCGTCACAATGTTATGATGCAGACGTGCTCGCAGTCGCTGGTTGGCCCATAGCTTGTCCTTCGACGTTCTCCTTGCCCCCGCCCTCTTTGCCAGCACCACCTCTTCGTCGTCTCCTACTCTTCTTCTCCTCGCCACCTCCTTCCGTTCTCTGCTGAACAGGTTTCGGCGGAGGCACATAAACCGGTCTCTCCCCTTCCCTCAACCACAAATTCACCCAAGGCCTCGTCTCCAGCTCCTTCATCCTACTCGCCGGCGGTAGTGGCTGCTTCCCCGGTCGTGAGATCCTGGGCACCTCCGGCTCTGCAGCCTGCTCAGGCTCCTTCACCTCCACCTGCTGCTTCTGCACAGTCTTCATAGTCGTTATCGTCGGCCCTTTCCTTCCTTTCCCCAGGGTGATGACCTTCCTCTCCTGTGGCGGGGGTGGGGGTGGTTGATGGACAGCGGGTGCGGGTCGACCAGTAAGCGTAGGGAACGCCCCTCCTCCACTCTCTGCCAACCGTCTCTGCCGCTCTTCTTCCTCTTTTCGTTGCCTCTCCCGTTCCTCTGCGTCTAGTACACTGCTCATCTCCTCCTCAAGCCTGGTGAGCAGCAAATTTCGCTGGCTGACCGTAAGGAGCGCCTCTCCACAGCTCGGACACGCACAAGCCGGAGGCTGCAGCTCGCAAAGGATCAAGCCGCAATGCGAGCATATAGGAACATAAGGCGACAGATTATGTGTCCGAGCGAGGCAGAAACACGGATTTGGCGTTGGACTTGGTTGCTTGCCGCCCAGAGCTTGGAGGGAGTCGATCAAGGCCAGGAGCCGTTTCACGGCTGGTGAAACCGGAGGCGGTTTGGGCGTCGAGCTGCCTGAGCTGGGTTTGCTCGTCCTCCCTTGAGCGGCATGTGCAGGCTTGGGCTTGCTAAGCAGGTCAGAGACGAACGACCCGGATGGAGCGCGGTGTGAGGATGTTGAGGTTCGGTTGTTGGAGGTGCTGGGTTGGGGTGTTGTCGACCGGGAATGGTCGCGCGAGGAAGGGCCGCTGCCGGGTTTCTTCTTGCTTGTTGATAGCCAGTCACTTTCGTCTGAGCGGTCTTTGCGGTACATCGTACCATTTAGACCGAATGGGGTGTTGTTAGCCATGGTGAAGTTGATGGACGAGCAGAAGAAAGGTCAGCGAGGGTTTGGTTCGGTTGGAGCAGATCAATCCAAGCTCAACAGGCATTGTTGAACCCTGATAAGACCTTCAACTAGTCTAACATCAACCAAATTGTTGCGATGACTCCGATGATTCTGTCATGCGCTGCTGTACCCCTTCTCCGGCTGAGGGAAAGCTCATAAAATCAGCTCCAGGCATCGAACGGCTGTCTTTGGCCACTCGGGCAATAACGAATATCTTGACGGCAGCTGGCGGGGTACCCGGCTCTCGTCGACTACTACTACACTCGCCTCAAGTTGGCAGGCGCCGTCGTCGTTGGCCCATCATCCAATCCTCGGTGAAGTAGAACAGGCGGGTATATCTCTGCTAGAGGCCTTTTCTTCTCATTACTGCTGCGACCCGCCTGCATTCGGCAGAGTATCCCTAAATCGCTCTATTTTGACTCGGATGTGGTCTCAGCTTCCTGAAGGCTGCAGCGGCAAGAGCTTCCCGGACCTCACCCAGGAACAGTGAATCAAATTCGCCCGCCATACTGCCGCAACCGTCATAGCTACGACTGTCAACAACTAGGCGTACGGATGCTGCCTCGTGCTGTACTGGGGCATGGACTGACAGGGGCCACAACTCAGGGGCACTGCTTTGGCCCTACACCTGCTCCTCACATATCTACGTGAGTCCACAGGCCACGCGGTGCACAGAGCTATAGGCCAACATGGTACGCGTTCTTTCGCCTCCTATAAATCCCATCTTCTCAACATGCTTGCTCAGGCTCCCTGCTTGTCCTCGTTCCTCATCCCCCAAGTGATACCTCCGCTCTGCAAAATGATCGATATGTCTTCTTCCCGTCGACGGGCTGCTTGTACGGTCTCTCCGAAGCAATCACCGACCCCGCCGCATAGATTCTGGAACATCCCCGAGTTGGTCGACATGGTTGCGCAGAAGCTGGAGGATGAAACAGAACGCTACCATTTCGCCCTGACCAGCAAGTTCAACTACGGCATTACTATGCGGTATCACTGGTGTGATCCCGATGAGAGCCAGCTGTGGGCTATGTGCGGGCCTATGCTTGATGCTGCTGAGTCTGTGGAAGGACCATCGGTAAGTGGCGGCGTCATTCGCGTGGAGATCAACACATGATGAGCATTTTCCTGCAGCCTTTTCCGAATTCTCTCCCTCCGCAGCAACATTGGCACTTTCGCAAGTGCGACTGGGATCGACTAATCGCACACTGCTCCTGTATCCGCACGCTGAGCGTACCGCAAGCTAGCCCATACGACCCTGATCCGTCGCGCCTCTCCCTTATCTTCTTTCAGTCTGTCCTGGACTGTGCGAGATGTTACGGAACAGAGGTCTTTCCCTCCCTTCGCCATCTTGAGTTCGACATGGATACAGCGGATTCAATCGAAATGGAGCTCTTCCAGCGACTGCTACAAAGCAGTCTGGAAAGCATCGCTTTCCCCATTCCGTGGTTCCGCAAGAACCGGCATACTGACTTTCACGACACCGCGCAATCCCTCGCTGCGATACTTCCCGCAGTGTTGGCCTCTCGTTGTCCTCAGCTGACAGAGCTGACGTTGCTGGACGGGCCACTCGACCTCGACTCCCAGCTGCTCGCGCTGAGATCCTATATCCGAGCTCTTCCCAACCTCAGGACGCTCACACTGGGGCCAAGCCAGAACCCCGAGTTCGTATCGAGTTGCGCATTCCACCCGGCGCTCCTGCGAGAAGCAGCGGCCATCAGAGGCTTAGAACATTTGTCGATATCTCTCGCCGAGGGCTATTTCGAGCCGGCTCGCATCCACTGCCCACCGAACGAACGGCTGGACTTCTCCTTCAACACACTAAAGTCCCTCCATGTCCGCTCTCTGGGCGCGAACCTTATAGCGACCGCGATCAGAGCCTGTGTATCCCCGCTGCAGAATCTCAAGCTCGAACTCGGTTGGTGCAGGTCTTGCGAGACTAAGAAACCACACGACGGATTCCACATGCACGCCCTCCACGATTCCAGGGAATTTCAGTTAGGCGACTGTATCTCCTCCGTCATCTCCGCAATCTGCGAGAATCCTCACACGTCGCATGTCCAAGAACTCGAGCTCAGATTCACACACCCTCTCTGTGCTGGCCCTAGCGAGCGGGACGAGAACGTCCCATGGGCGCTGTTCGTTCCGCTGCTCAGGCATTGCCCGCATGTGCGGTCGTTCAAGCTGGACCTTTACATGGAGCGAATCGACGAGCAACGGGGTTTGGAAATGGACGACTCGGAGCTTGCCTCTCTCTCCTCTGCCTGGCCGGAGCTACGCCACCTAAGCCTGACTTGGCTCCCCATGTCGCCCCCTTCCACCTGGCCAAGATATTGGGGCTCGGGACCAACCTTCTACGGCGGACTACTCGCCCTCGCCACGTTCAAGCAGCTCCAAACGGCGCATTTCACCTGTCTCCGACCGGGCGGCCACATGCCAGAAAGACTGCCCCGCCCGAGCAGGGCACTGAGGCGGTTGAGTCTGCTCACGAGGATGGAAGGACATCCGAGTCGGGGCTTGGCGTTGGTCTTCTTTAGAGGGTTGTTTCCTGCTGCGCGGATGGAGGGGCTGACGGATGTATTGGAGCTGGAGGACTTTGGGCCGTTTGTGGAGGCTGAGCATCCTTATCTTATGATTTACTGTGCCTAGCTAGGGTATAACTGCAGTACTTGGTTTGGGGACGTACAGCCTGGGATTGTCGTGGAATACCTAGGAATACGATGATGATGACCACAAGGTCGCCCCACTAGTCCCAGGCTCCAGCCACAAGCCTACAGTAACGTCCTGGTCCGAACATCGCCAACCGGCGAGAGGAATCGTGCGAACGAGTTCTGGTCCCCATGGAAACTCGAAAGTGGGCGGTTCCGACCGAATCAGGGACGGAAAGCAGTGCAAGCGGAGAAGCCTCTCATCAGTTACCCAACAGTCACCGCGGTCCTTCCCATCTAATCTGGCGACTTTCTAGCGTGCAAACACCCAGTCCTTCCAATCTTTGTACCCTTCAGACTCTGCTCTGCCTCTTTTCACCAGTCCTAGCTTCGTGGAAATGACGGTTCGTCCGTCGGACCGAACCGAACGTGCGCAGCAGGAACTTGTTCCGACCTGACTGCGCACGGCGCGTCGGGATGACTCGTATCCGAAAAGCGGCTCCTCCTTGCCATGCTCATTCTGATACTGCGGCCGATGCAGCAGTTCTGATCTACGCTGTGCCGGAAAGGGCAATACTCGCCCCGAAAAAGGGCGGGACGAGTCTGTGCCGGGTGCCAGAGCAAGGGATCCGACGTACTGGATTTGGTGTTTGATCGCCTGCTGGCGGGGCGATGTTCCTGAGACGAGAAACGAGGCTGTAGAACGCCGTTTCGCTCTTGCTCTCATTCTTTCCTCCTGGCTGTCGTCCCTTCTCGTGCTGCATCTCCGACCCAGGCCCAGACCAAGATGTTCCGCTGAAGTCGACTCTGTCTCCGACACGCTCTTTTGGATATCGGCCTGAGTCCTGACTGCGTCGCCCCGACCCCTCTCTCGTTCTAGAGATCAGGTCTCCTGTTCCTGCTTGGCAGCTATAGACGCTTAGTCTGGCGACTTGCACAGAATGTTCAGCGTCTCCTCCACTCTCCGCCTCCCGGCCTGGGCACAACGACCTCAGCCTAACGGACGCCGATCATGGCTGCTCCCCACCCGCACCCATATCTCCTTTCTCGCACTCACCATCGCCCTGCTCTTCCTCACCCATCTCTCCCTCACCCGTCTCTACGCTCCCTCACCCCTCCCTCCCCCGATACTCACCCCCCGTCTCCCAGCCTACGAAGGCTGCGCCCCCACATCCGCCGAGCTCCTCCCCCGGGAAAACGCGTGCATCCTCGTCCTCGTCCGGGAGGCCGACCTCCCCTCCCTCCTCCCAACACTACGCAACTTCGAGCACCGGTTCAACGCCCGCTTTCGGTATCCCTACGTGTTCATCTCCTCCCCCGACGAACCCCCCTTCTCGCCCCACTTCCGCTCCAGTATCCGCGAGGCCGTCCATCCAGGTGCTGTCCTCGAGTGGGGCCAGGTACCGGAGGAGGAATGGAAGATCCCGGAATGGCTAGATGAGGAAGAGGTGAGGAAGGGGTTTGAGAGACAGGAGAGGGAGGGAGTGCTGTATGGAGGGAGAGAGGGGTATCATCATATGTGTCGATGGTACTCGGGGTTGTTTGCGACGCATGAGCTGGTGAGGAAGTATGAGTGGTTTTGGCGGTTGGAGCCGGGTGGTGCGTCGTCCTTTCCCATTTCCCACACCTACATCCACTCTGTCTGCTCTCCACAACCGCTTGAACTAGCTTACTGAGTAGCTGCCCGAACACAGTCCGATTCTTCTGCAGCGTAACATACGACCCCTTCCGTTTCCTCGCCCAACGTAACCAGACATACGGGTTCACGATCACCCTCGTCGACGCGGCCAACACCCTGCCCACGCTCTGGCCGACGGTCGAGCAGTACGTGCACGATAACGGGCTGGAGCCCAATGCAGAGATGTGGGATTTTCTTACGCGGCCCAAGAATGGGGGGACGGGGTTTAGTGCGTCCTTTCCCTCTCCCTCTCTACCGCATACATACCTCTCCGGCTCTTCTTGGCCCTAAGCTGACGTATGCCGCATGCGTGCGTTTCACGCCCGCACTAGACCGCTGCCACTTCTGGACAAACTTCGAAATCGGCCATCTCCCCTTCATCCGCTCCGAACCGTACCAACGCCTCTTCAGCGCGCTAGACCGGGCCGGGGGGTTCTACACCGAAAGATGGGGCGACGCGCCCGTGCGGACTATCGCGCTTGCCTTGCTGCTTGGTGGTTCGGGTGAGGGTCAAGCAGGAAAGGGGGGAGAGATGGGAGAAGGAGGAAAGGGCGGAGTGGGGGGGTTGGAGAGGGTGCATTGGTTTGAGGACTTGGGGTATAGACATGCGGAGTTTTTGCATTGTCCTACTGCGGGGGAGGGGAGTGGATGCGAGTGCGTGAGATATTCTCTCTTTTGCCCTCTTCTCACCTTCCCTCCTTACCTTCAGTTCAACTTCCCTGTTCCTTCATTCATTTCGCCATCCCCTTCTACTTCGTTCTCTTCCTCAGTCGGACTCGGGATTGCTTGCCAACTTGTCACGGATCATGGACTGATACTGACATGCTACATATAACAGCTGCGACTGCCCCCCATACGACGACACAAAAAACATCGACATAGACAGCCAGAGCTGGGGGAGCTGTGTGCCCGAATGGAGGGACGTCTCGAGTTTGGAATGGAAGGAGCGGCATTCCTCACCCGCGTCTGGGGTGGGGGTAGGGGCGGGGCAGGGAGGGGCAAGTGCGGGGAGGTAACCAGCACTGCGCTGCTCGACCTTGGAGCGAGGGGGGAGATGGACTCCTTTTTGTAGTGTCTTTGTTCGGAGGTTGGGGAGTAATATTGTTGACATCATGTTGGGTCGTACCGCACATGATCCGCTAGCCAGTGATTCGCGCTCCACGTCTCCCTCGGCCAGGACAGAAACGCTCCAAAACCAAGCTCGATCGCAAACAGACCGAGTCATCCCGACATACAGCATCCTTCCCAGCGGCACACACTCACTCGCTCAAACAATATGTACTTATGAGGCGCGGAGTCTCGCCCCTCGCCTCTCGTCCCTCGTCCCTGATCATGAACGGACAAAGGAACTGCCTTTGAATGCCAGTTGGTCGCCCTGCGGCACGAGGTGAGGGGTTAAGGGGGGTGGGGGTTGATGACCAACGGATGACAAAACCCGGTCATCATTCGAGTGCTTCTGGGGCTTCTCGTCCGCTCCCATCGGCACATACATCACTACTGATTAAGTAAGTTGAGTGTAAATTCAAATCGATATACAGTACTGCTGCTCTTCAATGTTCGTTCGACGCGCTGTTCTGGCACGTAGCGACCAGAGCCGAAGAGACGAAAAGAGCTGGGATAGGTAGGAGAGATGCGGAAATGACCGTCAAACATCTCTCTGCTGCGCATCTCCGCCACACCCACAACCCCTCAAACCCAAAAGTCAAAAGTCAAAAGCCAAAAGCCACGCGAATAAAAAGAAGCTTGATCCCGCCCAGAAGTCGTTCCTGCCGCGTCTCTCCCGAAGCTCGCGTCAATCTCGCGTCGCCGAGCTCGTACCGAGAGCCAATCAGATGCCTGGGCTTAGAGCCGTAATCCCCGGCGCGTCACGCCGACCGTAGGGCATGAGCGGCATGACGCGTCGCCGCGTGTGTTTGAGATCGGGAGATCGCCGCCCGTCTTTGCGGCCGGGCCCCTAATCTCGCTCGGTCGCCTTTGTTTTTGCGGCGCGCGACAAAAATGAGGAAGATTGCTGCGCACTGAATCTTGTCAACTTCTGAAGTCGGATGGGCGCCGATGACCGCACCGGGTCGTCATGTACCGGCAACGGGGTGCTGGGATGGTCTAATGTGCCGGTGTGCTGGCGGCGATACGCTCAATCCTTCTGAGGTTCTGATTGATTCTGTGGCTGAGCTGCCGAGTTTGCGAGTCGCTGGCCAATTCGCTGACGGATTCGCTGACGACTGATGGGCGCTGATGGCGCTGATGGGTGGTATCTTCTGCCCGGGAGATTGACCGATGCGGGGTGTGGGTTGATCTTCTCACCCTTCCTCGCTGTCCTTCCTCGCTGTCGGTCAAGGCTCTCCAGCTGTGCATCTTCCCTTGCTCATTCCCTCCTCCTCGTTGGCCGTTGTCGATGATGCACGCTCGGTAGTCGGCCTCCCATCTCCTCTCAACGGCGGCTCGTATCATCCTCCCGGATAAGGCAGCCATGCAGCGTCTCACCGACCTCCTCTCATCCCTCCGCTCCTCCTCCCTCCCTGCCTACGCACGCCTACCAACCTCAGCCCGCCGCCCTCAAGGCCGACAGCGTCAACGTGGCCGAGCGTACAAACTCGTCCTCCTAGGCTGTATCGCCCTCTTCTCCGCCCTAGTCCTCCTCAGCGCCTCACCAGGCGCACGATCCCTCCTCTTCCCCCTCTCCTCTTCGCCCCTCTCCAGCCCAGCGCCGACCGAGCCCGACGCACCATTCCAAGGCTGCGCCCCTCCCTCTGCCGCGCTCGAGCCTCGGGAGAAAGCGGCAATCCTCCTCCTGCTGAGAGAGCAGGACCTGGCAGAACTTCTCCCGACGCTAGAGAACTTCGAAGAGAAGTTTAACGCCCAATTCCGGTACCCTTACGTCCTCCTCTCCACCCCTGACGAGCCCCCCCTCTCCCCCCACTTCCGGTCCGAAGTCTCGCGCGTCCTTCCCCCTTCCGCAGAGGTGGAGTATGCCCAAGTCCCAGAACAGGACTGGCAGATCCCGGAATGGCTGAATAAGACGGAGGTTAGGGAGGGGTTTGAGAGGCAGGAAGGGGAGGGCGTGCAGTATGCGGGGAGGGAGGGGTATCATCATATGTGCAGGTTTTATTCGGGGCTGTTTGCGAGGCAGGAGGTGTTGCAGGGGTATGAGTGGTATTGGCGGTTAGAGCCGGGTGGTGCGTTCCCTTTCCCCTCCTTTTCCCTCCTCTCTGTTCCCCCTTCCCTTCCCTTCCCCTCCTCGTCTCCTTCCTCTTGCGCCTCCATGCTGGAGAGCACTGGCTGACAACCATTGTTGGTAGTTCGGTTCTACTGCAAGATCTCGTACGACCCCTTCCGCTTCCTCCGCCTCCGGAACCAAGTCTACGGGTTCGTAATAACGATCGTCGAAACGCCCAACACAATTCCGACTCTCTTCTCCCACCTTCTCTCCCACTTCTCCTCCTCCCCATCCTCCCCATCCCCACCCTCCTCATCCTCATCCCCACAGGCCTCGACCAACCTCTGGCCATTCTTCACCCACCCAAAACACGGCTCCCCCCAGGGCCAGTACAACATGTGTCACTTCTGGACAAACTTCGAGATTGGCTCTCTCGATTTTTTTAGAGGTGGGGAGTATCAGGCTGTGTTTGAGAGCTTGGATCGGGCGGGAGGGTTTTATGAGGAGCGGTGGGGGGACGCGCCGGTTAGGAGTCTTGCGCTGGGGGGGTTGGTCGGGAGGGAGAGGGTTCATTAGTGCGTCTTTCCTCTCTACTCTCTCCTCTATTCTTCTTTTAGCTGCTTCTTCCTTATTCCTTGGTATTCTCGCTCTTCTTCTCCGACCCGGTTTTGTTCTCTCCCTGCGGACCTGCTTGTTTTTTTTCTTTTTCTTTTGGGTCTTTTGGGTTGGGGGCATGTGGTTGTGTTGTGTTGTGTTGGGAGCTGGGGCGTGTGCTGATGCACTGAGCACAGCTTCGAAGATTTTGCGTATAAGCACGATTGGTTCATGCATTGTCCTTCCCGCCCCGGGATAGGCTGCGAGTACGTCCCTCTTCTCCCTCTCCCTCTCCCTCTCCCTCTTTCCCCTTTGGCCCTTCCCGCATCCTCTCCCATACCTTCTTCCCCACCTCATCTCCCACTCATCTCTTTCTCGTCTCCTACCACCCCGCTACTCCCCTCCACATCACTGCCCTCTTTACTACCCGGCTGCTCCCCTCTCCTATGCGCGCTATAACGCCTATTTTGGGCAGAAGCTGACCAAAGGACGCAGATGTGATTGTCCGCCCTTCGGAGACGGGTATATGGACATTGATCGGGATGGGTGGTATTCATGTTTACCGGAATGGAGGGCGCTGCAGCGGGGTGCGCTGGATCCCTGACCACTCGGCCGTTGAGCGAGCCGTTGACCGTCCGATATCCTACGCATGTTGGCCTCTTTGCTATGCGATCGGTGGAGAAGAGTCGTGCCTGATGCTCCGGTGCGCAGCAGAACGGGAAGTGTAACGAGGCTGGACAGCTGGAGTGGAGCGGAGTGAAGAGCCCGTGTGCTCAGCTTACTCTGCTGGGCGGCGGTGAGCGCTGAGTGTGGTCAAAGGGTGGTGGTGGTGGTGGTGGTGGGAAGCCGGACACTGTTACTGTTACCCGGGGGGATGATATCCTAGACGTCGTTACTCTTACTCCTGTTGTATCATGGTTAACGAGGACATGTGCGAGATGAGATCGCTATCAGCTCGGATCACCACATTGACTTATTACCCTGTTCTGTTCGGCTGTCCGGTGGTCTAAGTACTGTACTGTACATGACTCTGTGTTCTTCGTGTGTTCCCCTCCGAACACTGGACAGGACCAGGTTGTCTTATGCAGTATAGGTATATTGCTACGACCGTACCAAAGCTACCAGCCCATGGAACTACAAGGAGGACAGGAGAACGCTTACAACATGGCAACATGGAAGGAGAGGGAAGACAAGAGTGATATACAGTACAGTACATATCGGTTGACAATCCGCTGCTTGTCGCCCTCAAGGCACCTCCGTGATCATAAGACTCGCCTGAGGATACACGGCCTCACAAAACTGTTCCAGCTCTGAAGTCTCCTCTCCCGCCGGCCAACCCAGGCGAAGCGATCGGACTCCGTGTGCTGGCGAGGGAAGTCGTGATGGTGCTGGTGATTCCCCGCCGGGCAGGGGCTCCACGAGAGCCAACTCGACCGTCTCCAGTTTCTTGCATGTGGCTAGCGCAGTGAGTGCGCCGTAGAGTGTGGCCATGTTTGCTGTGGAGCCATCGCCATACCGGCCGTGCTTGCTCCACGTAATAGCGAGATGGCGCAGGCTTCCGGACCAGGCAGTGGTTATTGCAGTCATATCGGCGTCCGTGAGCTGGAAGAGGCGTTCATCGCGTATCGAGCCAAGGCCGATTTCTAGCTGGAAATCTCGCACGTAGGGGCAGTGCTTGAGCACCGGGGCGAAGATCGACCATTGAAAGACATTCGGCGCCGACTCTTGCGAGTCGGCCGAGTGGTGGACGAAGGACAGCTCGAGTATTCGCACACTCGATGTGTAGGGGTTGTCACAGATCGCAGCCACGATTTCCTCTGCACATCTCTCAACGACATCGTCTTCCGGATACCTGGGGGATCCACGACCGCCGCCTCGACAGGTACACCTCACCCTGGTGCACCACCCGTAGTCGAGCTTGAGCGTCCGGAGATATGATTGACAGGCTTGGATGGCGAGCAGAATAGGCGCTTTTCCGAATGAGCGAATCTCAAGGACTCGCAACTTCTCGAAGTAAAAGTTCAGCGCCTTCGTCGGAGCTTCCGTAGTCATCGTAAGTCGTGCTTGGTGTGCCTGCACAAAATCCATGGAGAGGTTTTCCAAGTTGCGAAATTTGGCGATAGTCGACAAAATGATCGGGTAGAATGCACGATATGGTTTCGCGTCTGCCTTCGGGCAATGAAATCGCCTCTCGGAGTCTTCCATGTGATGCAGGCGCAGCCTCCTCAGGCCGGGAAGAGCTCGTGCACAGCAGCTCATCACCTGTACTTGCTGGTCTGGAGAGCGAGGAGGATCGTACAGTTCCAGGGCCGTAAGGTTGGGACACCTAAGAGACAGCAGATCCACAAAGTGTGGTACCTGGGTGAGAGTCTGTGTGAGAAGGGTGCGGCGGCCGTGTTCATGTTGTGGAATGGGACGCGCGTTCATAGGAAGGGAGACCAAAACGAGAGCTGGTCGAAATAGCTGAAATAGGAGCTGTAAGTCTGCGCCGTCGTCGTCCTCTCTTCCCAAACCAATGCGGCGCAGAGACGGAAAGGCATCGATCCCGTTGCAGCCTGCATAGAAAATGATCGTTTTCAGGTATGCCATAAGGAGTCTTTCCGTCGTGCCACACGTTGCGACAATAAGCTGTCGTACGTATCCGAGGTGACGCAAGCACCGGTTCCATTGACTTTGATACGCTCCGAAACTCGTAGGAGACGGAGGAGACGTAACGACATTCTGGCAATGGAGGTCAGCACAAGCTGCATTTTGGATGAGAGGCAACATACCGTCGTATCGTCGAATAACGTCGTGCACATCGCGTACATCTGTCCGTACGAGGGCGCGCTCCAAGTATGAGGCAGGGCAATTGCGTAGTTGCGCTGGCTGGTTTGGGACAGAGAACGCTGGTCTTGACGGGGTAATTCCCTGTAAACCATATCGACAAGCTCGGGAATGTCCCAAAATCGGTGACCTCGTCGAACGGGACCCGGTCGGACATGCGAAGATGCGCTCCTTATTGTAGACATGTAGTGCGTATCGTCGTATTTCTTGACGCTGGAACGGGTGCAGTCTGGCGAAGGGAGGTGGGATTGACCAGAGTATCCTCAGTCGAGCGTCTTCTGACCCGGTTGTTTTATCTCAGCAACCCAAATGTGGCCAGTGTGAGGCGACACCTGGTCATACGAGAAAGCCATGGCGGGGTTGCATCCGCCGCACGGACCATCCATAGTCTCCTAATGTGGTTTGTGGTCAATCCCTTCGAGGCCCCAGGTCCGCCAGTATACCGTCGTGCAAGGCCCTTCGTTGAGACCACATAAGAGCAAGGCCAGAGGAGATGATCGGGGTTAGCGGGGCTGTCATACCAGGTACTCTGCACTATGTCATCGAGGATCGGGGGTTGCTGGCTGCTCTTGTACCACGCTGGTTTCTGCAGGAGGCCACAGTCGTGGGGGCGAGAGAAACTCAGCTCAGTCTTAGAACCTGCCTACGTGCAGGGCGCAACATCGTGGGACCTTAAAGTCCTACGAGAGAGGTATACTTGCAGGTATAGATGAGACGCAATGCCAAGTGCAGAACTTGATCACTGTTCGTCGGCGAGACTGAATGTGCAGCACGTCGCGCTTTCGTGTAGCTTCCAACAATTGTTTCCGCCCCAGAAGCAACACGTCAATTCCATATATAGCTTGGAAGTACTCCCGTTGGCTTCTAAAAGCATCCGTCTGGCTACGGCCCACTTGGTCCCTTAGAGGCGCATACACGACATGTCGACGGCTTAATACAGTAACGGGCCGTACTGCCACCCGGAACGGCCGTTCATCCCCAGCCGTCCTTCCCCGCTCCCTCTCCTCCACAACCGACCTTGGCGGCTTGCGTTGCGATTACGACCAGAGCGCACTCTGCATTCAACGGCCTCTTGCTGGCAACTTCGACCTCTGACGCAAACAAAGCGAAAGAAGCTGGCAGTCATCTGACGGCGACCGCTGGGGACTATATCTGGTAGACTTTGACGATCCCACGGCCCAATCTCGCTGCTCGCCGACAACCTTTCTCCCTATCGCTTGTCATAACTTCTGCTTTGATCTGACCCGATCTTGGCGGATCTCGCTGTCAGCTGCGTCCTATCTGCGTCGAGTGCTCGCAACTGTTGTTGGCTTGTTCTTGGGGCAATCTGATGTTCTTGACTGTTCCGTAACAGGAAGGACGACGTTTCCACTCGAACGGGCGAGACCGCAGAGCTTGTACCTGCTCGCAACATCGCACACCCATAACCACAGAACCCATACACTATCACTTGCTATACCTGCCAACTGTCCATGACAAGGGGCACAACAAACATCGTCATGCATCCCGGATCTGATCGTCCGCCTCCGCCTGCCCCGGCTCCGATCGCTGAAGCAGAACAGCCATATGCCGCTTCACCATCTACAAGCGTGGGCGATCACCCCGACTCCCCCGATGTGCCCGATATCCCTCAGCCGGCAAAGAAAAAACGACGGCGCGAGGCGAAAAACTGTACAGGTGCGTGCATGATCTCGCTTTCTTCGTTTTTTGTATGCTCATTACATACGATTTACGTAGAATGCAAGCGACGGAAGATAAAGTGCAATCGTGAGAAACCGTGCGACCAGTGCTGTCAACGCGGCGACCCCGAAGGATGCAAGTGGTCTGAGCTCAAACCTGCGTAGGTTTTCCGCATCACTCGTGCCTGGTCTATGGCACTGAAGATATATATATATATATATACACAGGGATAAACCGATCGGACGATCCTCCTACAATGCACTCAAAGAACAGCTCACAACTACGCAAAACGTGTGCAGACAGCTGCAAGAACGCTATCGCACAAAGGTCGAAGAACTCCGCCTTCTGCGTGCACAAGTCAATGCGCAGGGCGGTTTACCCAATCTCTACGATCAAGCCGAACGGAAGAGCCCGCTTGACCCGGTCAAGCAATTCCAAGCGCAAGCAGAGTCCTCCGTAGCGGCGGAGAGGATGGATGTCGATGCCGGTCCATCAAGCCAACCGTATCCTGCTCCGGCTGCTGAGGCGCCTGGCAACGAGCCGGTGCCGAAGGCACTTATACAGGGATTCGAAACGCTTGAAGGCTTCCCTACTTTCCCGGATGTTGTTGCCGGAGCAGGGAAGGCGAGCATGCCAGAAATCATCGACCCTCGCCAGGTGTGGACCTCCATTCCCGCTAAATGGGTCTGCGACGCTCTGGTGGAGTATTATGTAAGCTTGCCGATCCCTTAACGGAGGAATGATGCCTTACCGAGCTGGGACAGTTCACGAAAGTCGAGTGGCATATATGCATGTTCCATCGACCGACCTTTGATCGCGCATACGAGAAGTTCTGGACATATCAGACGCCGGAGGAACGGGCGGCGGGCGTGGAGCCGGAGTGGATCACGCTCCTCTGGGTCATCCTCTGTTTGGCCCTGACCAGTATGGATCCTGATAGTCCAACCGTAAGTGGCTGCTCGTAAACCGTGGGATACAGTGCTGACACGAGAAGCGTAGGAGCCGAAGATATGTGAAGACCGCGAGAGCTGGAGGGCGATGGGTCTACGATATTGGAACCTCGCACGTCAAGCACTTCAGATAAACGGGTGGAACTTCATGTCGAGCCAGAGGATCGAAGTCGTGCAAGCTCTGGTGCTATTTTCCTACTGTAATCTGGCGCTGGACCACCAGGGGTAGGCAGCGTCTCTCTGCAACGTCAATAATTGCTGATGAGTCGCATCGCAGATACAAGGGACAGTCTGTGATGACGTCGTGGGCAATTCGGATCGCAATAAACCAGGGCCTACATCGACTCGGTTCTGAACCGGAAGGTATAATGACCAAAGGCATTGTGTCTCGCGAGGTACGGTCTACTCGCATCTGGGTTGCTACCTTGCCTGTTTGCTGACCATGCGGCATCAGATCCTGAGAAGAGCCTGGTGGAATGTGGTTTTCCTTGATTGGAATATCTCCACACAAATGAGCACGACCTACTTTATCCATCCCGATCAGTGCGACACGGCCAAACCGTTGAACCTGAACTGGGAGGACATGGTCGAAGGACGTCCTTTACGTCCCAAGCCTTCGCGGGAACGCTCAGTATGGTTATCGCCCTATCCCCCGCACCCAGCACTGACGTTTCAACAGAGCGCCTCTATGCTCTTGGCTAAGGTTGCATTGGCAGGAACGGTCCGCGAATTGTCCGATCGACTGAACAGCAAGAAAGGCATCGATCAGGCCTATCTGATGGAACACCAAAAGCAGCTCGAAGCTGTCGGTATGGAGATTCCATTCTGCTGGGGAGTTCAAGACGACGGGTTGGAATCGAAGGAGCCGGTGGTCAAGGTGAGCTCCGTGTTCATCCGGTTGTTAAGTTGCTGATCGTATGCAGTGGGAGCGAATTCAGTTCCAGCTTCATTGGAATAATAGGCGAATACGGCTGCACCGACGGTTCATGCTTGACGGGTATCGAGACAAGACCTATCATCTGCACCCTTCTACCAAAGCGTGTATAGATGCTGCTCGGAGCATTCTCATACATTTTGAAGAGGGCAGGCGGTCGGAGTGGCCTGGTTCTTTTGTAAGCTACAGTTCGAATTCTGTGGATGTAATTCTGACTTCTATCAGGCTTGGTATAACGTGATGTATTGTTGGATGGGTAAGCGGATCTACATCAATCGATCGCTGTACTAACTCATGACCTCGTTAGCGGGTGTAATCCTTGCCATGGATGCATTCTACTCTCCAGACGATATTTCCCGTCCGCGAATCCTCCTCACCCAATCAGCCCGCCGTGACTATATCGATTACGCGATTCTAGCACTACAGAAGGTCGGCGATATCAGTGACCTCGCTCCTCGCGGCTCCAGCGTATTGCGGTTCTTACTGCGCGAGGCGGAGAAGAGAACGAGCGCTGCGGCGCAGCTGTCACCGACTTCCTCTCATTCGAGCAGCGCCTCTCTTGGATTTGGACCAACAACGCAATGGATGTCCGACTCTGGCATGGAGCAAGGATTTCAGTTTGCACAGCTTCCCGAATCCGCCGAACATGCTATGGGGTTGGATACAGAAGACCCCATGTTCTGGCAACGCATACAGGACGTCCAGCCTCATTTGCTTCTGGGATTAACTGAGGCTTCTGATTTGTCTTCTAGAGGGCAGACAGCCATGAGTTACTTACCATGGGCGCCCCCTTTGACGCCTTTGCAACAACCGCAGTACGTAGTACGATGAGACTGTAGCTTCCCCATACATTGTACATTGATCCGATTGTATCCTGTAATTCACTTGATAATACTGTAATGAACAATGTAAACAGGCAACTCATGGAGCAGCTTCAAGGATAGCTTTGATCATCTGCGATCCCACTCTGTTCGCTTCCGGGAACCTTCCTTCGAAAAACTTGGCCGTATGGGTGAATCGTTCCCGGTATAAGTCGAAACTACCAAACGAGACGCATTGGCTCCAACCTCGTGCGGCCACCACGAACTCGAGGTCGTCCGATCGGTGCGAAACATCGTGAACAGCAGCCTGAATAGCAGCGTCCAGCCTCTCCTCGGATCGGAACAGGTATTCCGCTACTCCGATCCACATCCGGAAGATGGGCGTTGCTGCCAAGTCCAGGTGTTCGTAGGGTCGTATTCGTAAAGCAGCCCAGCAGTCAGCCATCGCGAGCAAACTCAGATGCGAATTCGCTCTTGGTCGAGGCGGGGTCTGCGGCTTGCTGGCCAAACTAAATCGATCCAGTACTTCTTCGCTAAGCAAGATAGGCGGTCTTTGCTGGGCCGAGGATGGGAAGACGATCTCCCTGGCTTCGTAGACACGTTTTCGAAGCCCCGTCTCATCGCCTGAGATCATGAGCTTGAATAAGTCGGTCGCGCTTTGAGCATACTGATCGATCTGTACCCGCGCTGAGGGATTCAGAATCGCAAGGCCAGCGTAAACATGCCATTTGTTGGCATAAATTCGCAGCATAATATTGACCTTGACAGTCTCAATCCCTCCCACGTACTGCCATGTCTCCCAAGGGTAGGATTTGGAGCAATGCCACGCAGTACCCATACTAAAACTCCTGTCAACCGGGCAATATCACCCATAAACCGCACATACCTCAAAAACGCAGCGTGGGTAACAGCTTGTGTATTCGCCGTCACAACATCATGCTCTTCGTAAGTCAGATAGACGTAGCGCGACTTGAAGGAAGCCAGTAGGTCTTCCATTACGCGGAGAGCCCAGTCCGGCGCACGATGTTGTATGAGGACCTGCCGTGCGAACATCAGATTTGGGACGGCGACAGTGTGCAAAGTACGCACCAATGGTTGACCTTCCGTCGATACTGTTGGTCCATGTAGGGAATGACAGGACACGATGTGCACGTCGTCTGGAAGGTATTTCTCGAACGCGAGCCTTTCGGGAGACTTCACGCTAGTTTGACCAGCGACAATGGCACCGACTTTCGTCGCTACCAAATTCCATCAGCGAGCGCTCACAAAGGCTCGACTCGTTACAAAACGCACATCGACCGTATTCCTCTACGACTCGTCCAATGTACTCTGCTTCAACCGAATAGATGATTATGTCGGAGAGTCGTGATACCAAATGCCCATCACGAAGAGCTGTAACCCCTCCAAGATCTGAAAGCACCGGTGAGCAGGAGTCGCAGTCCCAGTGTGCCGCAGATCGCTCACCTTTTACATCGTCTTTCAGCTTCTCGTAATTCTCTGGGCGATCGCAGACGTTGATGCTGCATGGAGACGGTAAGGCCGCAGGATCAGGACTGTTGTGCAGAGCGACGTACTATGCCCAACCCGCTGCGGAGAACTTCCTGCAGTACATCCTCCCCATCTCCCCCATCCCTATCAACCCGATTGAGGGTTGCTTTTGCGGCGGGGCCTGCGGAGAGACCTCGTACATAGCCATCGTTAGGGTATATGCAGCGGTAGGAGAAACTGTGGGGAGGATGGACGAGGGAATCCTTCCAACGAGAACCGCCGTGGACCTCGGAAACGATGAATCGAGTCAGGCGCTTGACACTTCACGCGCGAATAGGCCCACTGTCTCACGTTTATGCACTGGACGGCATAATACAAATCACATTTGGATCATTCTATGGAGACAATGCATGCGATGGAAAGAAAGTAATGCGTGCAGACATTTCTAGTGTGCGACAGGTAATAGTGCAGGTGAATCCTAAAGTGAGCAAAGAGTGTAATGACAGTTATGACAGATGGAACGTCCCTGCTCCCTCCTTCATCGCCACCTTGAGTTTGTTGAGCATGACTTCCTCAGAAGTATATTCTGGCAGTTTGAGGTAATTCACGCAAGTCATGACGCTCGGCAAGTAATCGTCCGCTGTTAGCGGGGCCTCGTGGGGTTTCCTCACTACAGTCAAAGGCGGGTTCAAGCCGCGGAAGCCTACAGTACAGATCAGAGGCAAACTTCGCGGGTGGGTAAGTAAACGCTAACCTCCGATGGGCAGTTTTGGGCTTCCAGTCAGGAATTGTAGCAGATCGCGGCGACCCTGAAGATCGAGATTCGCCATGATATCAACAAGGTAGCGGATGGCGCGACTGTCGGACGTAAAGCCATGGTCAGCTTTGATGGCTTCATTCAAGGCTATGAACCGGAGTCAGGACATTCCGTTGGCTTGAGCCGGATTAACTCACTCTCTCGGGACCAGTCCTCATCTGAGTTTCCAAACATCATGACAAGCTCATTGGCGGTGAACGTTTGCAGATCTTTGACTGGTATCGCTGTGGAGAAGCCGTCCTTGAATGCCTGGACTTGACGCTCTACACGCTTGCCAATGATAGCATCCAAAAGCAGCTCAAGATACTCATTCACGTTGTCCATGGACACGGACAGCATGGAGCCAGAAGGCTTCAGTTCAACATCGTGACCAGGTACGGTGAAATCGAGTGCGAGATCTTCCAGCGCAGCATCATGGATCCGCACCTGAGATATGGCTTCAGACCTTGAATCATCATCCTGAATCCGTGTCAATTCAGTTCAGCGCATGCGCACTCTCAACGAACCATGGTGTTGTCCTGCAGAATCGCAGCTTTCGCGTCTGCGAACGCCTGAATGTGGGCGATCGACTTGGCCAGAGCTGGATCCACGACCTAGCAAACTCGTATCAGGCTCATCCTTCGACGCGATCCAATGATAACGTACTTTCAGGGTGCTCAGATTGAGGGGAACTGGCTCCCCGCGGACCATCCTCATGAAAATTCGGTTGAAGTGAATGTCGATGATGCGAGAATCCAGCATAGCCTTGCCAACGAATTGACCGAGAACATGGAAAAGATGCAATTTGCTTTCGATCACATCCGCTTTCCAGCTTGTAGAGAACGGTGCCGGGAACAGACCATTCGGATGGAAAACGTATGTACCTCGGTGCTGGGAGTCACTGTCCCTCCATAACCGAAGATCGCGGCGTGCGAATTCCTTTGAGGTTAAGGCGTAGAACTCTAACGTCGGCCCCAAACCAGTCCCAACTTCCTCATAGAATTCAATCTCGAGAACAGCAGAGGATGTTGAGAAGCCCATGTCCATAATCTTGATAGCAGATTCGAGCAGTTGCTTGCGTGCCACCCGTAGTTTCTGCCGCCTAGGCTGGCCGAGTTGTCGACCCATCTCGTTCCTTCTTGAGCTTTCGCTCTCCCTTGCGAACTGATTCTGCCATTTGGATAGCAGGCGAGCATATCCCAGAGATGTTGACTGTACGAAATGGTAACGAGTAGCGAAAGGGAACAAGAAGGGGAAGTTCTGTGGCAGCTCAAGTGCCCAATCAGGAAGGCAAGAGCTGCTACGTGGTTCAGCAACGCGGCAAAAGACAGGAGAATGTTCCGCACCTCGCAACGATCATTATCTCCTCCATCTGCCTAGTCAGTTTTGCGGACAGCTTGTTGTTGACGAAGGCAGACTCTGCCAGTGCTTCACCGCTCCCGGTAGGGAGCGTCCGATCCAGCCATTCATCATTCAGCTTGTGGAGTATATCTAGGAGCAGCACAATGGAAGACTGAATCTCTTCAGGTGGCATTGACCCAAGTTGACTGTTCCCATCGATCCGGGTCGAGGGTATCTCCGTTGTCGCTAGCATAAATGTTAGCTTTCGTACGCGTGTTGATCTAGGATACGTACCTTCCGGAAGGGGTCCCGGTACTTTCTTGAACTTGAGGGTATGGTAGGTCGACCAGAATGCACCGGCGGGAACATTGGCGGAGCTCCCTGCCTTTTGAATCTGAGCTTGGTACAGCACGCCAAATACAGTTGCGTCCATAGGACAGACTTGATCATCTAGCATGAACTCCAGATGCCAATCGGACGGGGGAGCCTTCAGGGCCGCCGCGTAGGAGGTCGGACGAATGGATCCCGATGGGCCCGGCGTCGGTGTTTCCCGATTTAGCATGCTTGGGGTGGCCACTCGAGTACCACCAGGGGTTTCAGCAACGACACGAGTGCCGTCTGGAGTGATCTTCAGATCGACCGTTTTCTCCGCCGTGGGAGACGGCTCATCGTCATCGTCTTCTCCAATGAAATCATCGTCATCATCATCGATGAAGGCCGCTGGCATGGCAGACTCATCGTTATCGTCAATGCCCGGAGGTGTCTTGGGCTCTGAAGCTGATGGGGCGGAGGCCGCTGAAGAGCGAAGGATGGGTGCGTCGATGGCGCTGCCTAGACCACCTTCACCGCTCAGTCGCAGACTACGCCTGGTACCCCCTGACCGGTTCTTCGCAGCGGAGCCGGGCGCAGACTTCGAAGAGCCAGCTGCCATCGTCTGTGAAGGGCTCTCCCCGAAGGCCCCCCGAGCAGCGCTTGCTGGTAAACCAGTCGCTGCTGCAAAAGCAGCCAAGACGTGAGATAGCCGTGCACCATGAGGTATGGTCCTCGAGATCTTCTCATGAAGGAAGCGCTCCAAGGCACGGAACGTCAGAATAGCATGCGTTTGAGTAGCGAAATTGAGAAAATGTCGGGGTACGTCAGTCCCCTCTTCCGCCACCAGACGCAAACGAATCTGACGAGCCAACATGGCAGCCGCTCCGCGCTTGGGATCGTCTGAATTGGATAACGTGACGACTTCGTATTTCTCCGTCCTTGTCAGCAGCTCTTGTAGCCGCTTCACTAGCACTGAAAATGGTGTCGACGATGGATAGTCTGGCAGCGGTGCCGAAAACACTTCTAGGAAGAGTGCCCGTCGACGGGCTAAAGGTACTGGAACACTTGTTAATAGACTGACCTTCTAGGTTTGCAGGTACTAACCTCTTCGTTGTTCGTCGTTCTGCGACATGAACTCCATGAGCGCCTGGGCTAGCCCACTCTTCATTAGCTCGAAACTAGAGATGCAGTCCTCGGGAGGAAATAGTGCGGCGATGCTTCTTAGTGTCTTCCTGACAGATGCCTCCAAATGATCACCCTCGCCCAGCCAGGTAACCAACTGTCTCACTTGTTCCATAGTGGCGTTCCCTTCATCTTCCCTCGTACTGATGAGATCTTTTGCCCTAATAATCCTTGCTCTCAAGGTCACAACGTCTTGCGGATCTGGAATATGTGACATATGGCGTTTGCTGAGCAAGAGTGGAGGTGGTATTGAAAGGTTTGAAGTATCGCCAGGTGGATTAATAATCGCGTCCGCTTGAGAGGAATCCTTCTCCTTCTTTGGAGCGGGTTTCTTTAGCTCGCGATCGGCCAGCGATTCCAAGCCATCCAGAACACCTTCGCGGCGGAAAGATGGCTTGTAGACTTCCGGTAATTTCGACAACAGCAGCTCGATCAGCATCTCAGCCGACACGACAAGGGTGGTTTGATCGTTGGAGGACAAGATAGACCCAATGAAGCTCGCCACCGGCACATACTACATGGCCACGTAAGGATCTATTTCAGTTGCGTAAAGGGATCCACGTACTCGTAAGATATGCTTCAGCTCGTCGCCGCTCAGGAATGAGATAGCCTTCAAGACGCTGGACATGGTCTTGTTGCGCAGGCTCATGGCTACATTTGCGGCATACACGTCCACTAAGATGGGCAGCATAAGACGCATAAATCTCACTACGACCGCTTCGTTAGTACGCAGGACTTCGGCTCGGCTGGGTGGCCCGTCCGGATCTTCCTTGATGGATGGCGTTCCTGATCGTGGCGGAAGATCTTCCTCTGTTGGAATGGTAAGAAGACTGTCTTCTTGCGGTCCGAGCGATGGAGACGCCGATGAGCTACTCTGGGCTTGACTTTGAGCAGCCCTAGCAGCCGCACGCTCTGACTTGCGCTTTGCCTTGAGCATCTTGTTGAGGGCCTTCTCCGTGTACTGCTTTGCGTCGAAGATGCCTTCTTTAGGGAGCGGAGGCATGAGTTCGCAGATCAGACCCAATGCCTCCTCGATCTGCTCCCTGGGCTTGTGAGCCAAGTTCTCCATGACGGCCATATCGGCCAAGCCACCCCCAAGGCCCTGGCCTCTTTCACCCTGACCTTGCTCCTCGCCGTCTTCAGACGCAGGGGGGAGCACGCCCGTCAATATTTGATACAGTGTGTCCGCCATGCCACCCTCCAACAACGACAGGGTCACCTTGGGGCTCGCTTTGGCTGCAGTCGCGAGCGAGCGGAGGACTTGCGCATAGGAGGCAGAGGATATGAGAGGCGAACCACCGGAGGGATGAAGCAGCGTGTTGATGGAGGTCACGAGGTCGGCATCGACGATGCTCTCCAGAAGATCAGGTCGGTTCCGGTAAGAATCCAAGATCCTGGTGACACAGAGACAGGCAGACTCAACCAATCGCTGGTCGGAATAGGCCAGGACATTCCTGATGATCGGGAAGACCTCCTTGACCATGGATGCATTTTCCGCAGAGAGGCCCCTGCAACAGTTGGCAGCAGCAGTGAGCGCGGTACGTTGAACATTGGTCGAGAAGAAGTCGAGGTAGGTCAGGAGGGCCGAAAGGCCGCCGTTACGCGCCACTGCTGACGGGAATTCTTGCGAGATCTTCTCTAGGGTCTAGAACAGCGATTAGAATGTACGGAAGAGACGAATGCAGCCATGCATACCGTCAGAGTCTGTTCAGCGAGATCGATATATTCGATCTGTAGAAGCTTGCTGGTCAAGACAGGAACAGCGCCGTGATAGACGACAGTGTGGGCGCATCCGGGAAGGGCTTCCAGCAGATTTGCAAGGCAGCGGCAGGCAATTACTTGAGCCTCAATATCGAGACCGTCCATAAGAGTACCACCGGTGCTCAGCGCCATCGCAGCCCGTAGCTGGGCATCTTCGTCATCGAAATCACCAAACGCGAAAGCATCCATGAGAGCTCCGTCCGAAGGAGGTGCCTCATTTGTGGGGTGGACTTCGCTGCCACCAGATGGGTTCACGTGCTCTTCGTCATCGTCCTTGTGTGCATCCGCATCGCCCTCCCCCTCTCCATCCTCTTCATCCTCATCTTCCGGCATACCCGTCCCACCCATGATCTTAAGGAGTTCAGTCACGAAGCTCTCAATGGGGAAGTGACCGGCAAGGGTGTCCTCGGTGCTCATGCTCAGAAGCTCGCTGAGTTCCTGAAGTGCCATTAGTCGCTGAGTCGGATTCCCTTGTTGCTTCAAGTTGTTGAGGATTGTCTTAAAACGAGAGGAAAGTCCGAGCATGTATCCACCCAGACTCCGGTAATCACCTCCGAAAAGCGCAGCAGCGGCATCCTCGAAAGCGCTTAGATGCGCCGCTGAAGAGGAGGTGACGGGATTCGAGCGCGATGTAGCGTTCAAGGTGGCCTGTTTATCTTCGTGCTGACCTTCCTCGGACTTTTCCGACTCAGAGCCGCTGCCTTCATGTTCATCCTCTTCGTTCACTTGCGGCTGGATTTCATCTTGTTGCTCATCGTGCTCATCGCCAGAAGCGATGCTGCTTGGGCCGGAAAGACCTTGCATTATCACGTCACCATCCTCCTCCGTCGATGGCCCACCTGCTTCACCATTAGTGATCTGCAGACAAATTCGGCAAATATATGCGCACCAGTTCCCTTCGCTTTCTCCCGAGTGGCAGCCGGTTCTTTGCCTTTCGCAGAAGCCCTGTGCCTATGAGTCAGGACAAACACCTTTGACTCATCCGCTAAATGCTCACCTCGTTTTCCTCGGCATATTCACGGATATCTCTGTAGCCGGTTTCCTCTTTGTCCCGAGAGCGCGTGCGCTCGTCGTGGTGCGATTATCGTTAGCCGCACGTCGACGCTTGGTATCTGGCCGCTCGTCCGCTTCTGATGAACTAGGCGTAACAGCTGCTCGTTTCTTCCCTTTGCGATCAGACGATTGCTCGCCGATTATGATACCCCGCGCAGTTGCAGCCGAGCGCCGAGGTCTAGACATTGGAAGCATGAAAGTCAGAAGGTCTGTGCAAGGATAGAGAAGTGTAGGAAGCCGCGCCACTACATAGGGTGACAGGAGTGTGACGAGTAATGTGATGCGGAAGGAATAGTGGGCTGCATCATGGACCCGTAAAGCCGCATGTATGCACGCGGGCAGAAATTGGAGGACTTAAAAGTAAGATACTCACCTCTTACTGGATCTGGCAGGCTCGGGAGAGGCGGCTCTTTTCTTGCCCTTATCCCTTGTAACTGCAACAGCAGATGAAGATGGTGATGCCTCCCGGTCAGGCTGAGCTAAGCGCTGCTCCGCTGCCACGGAAGCTCTCGTTCGTCGGCGGTTTACTGTTGTACCAGTCGATGATTGAGTGGCTTGCTGAGGATCGGAGATGGACGCTGATCGAGTAGCTTCAGAGGTCTTGTTGGCGTTGCGAACACGACTGGTCCGTATAGCACGGCCGGCGGGAGTGACAGCTTGCGGGGCGGATGTGGAGCCGGATGTGGAATAGATCTGGTTTTCGTTGTCGGTCTCGTGTGATGGTTGGGTTGGGGCAGGATCCATTAGAGTTGCACAGTGGACATAGTTGTAACAGGCAGAGTGAGAGTATACTTCGATGGTGAGGAGGTGGCCATCTACTGTGAAGGGACCAACGCTCGCCCATGGCCCGACAAAGGTCCCGCTAGACGATGTACGGAAGCATTATGCCTATGTACCCCTGGCCCTTCCAGAGGCTCGCCCTCATTCCTTGCTCAACGCGTGCAGTTGCACTTGCAAGTCTCTGCGGGCCCATACGAAAACTACAGAATATGGCTGGTGGCAACGCTGCTTTCAGTGCACGTTTATGGAAGGACTGTCGGCAGCTCCTCCCCTATATTCTTGCTAAGCTCTTGATCGGCAAAAGGCGCCCAAGATCAATCTCGCTTCGGCACGCTTTGCATAATCTACGTGGTACTTCCCGACGTTTTCCCAGTCTCGGGTATCGCAAAAGAGCGCCAACTTCAGCTCCTGACATATCATGAACCCCGGGAGATGATTCGTAACGGAAATGGCTTCTTGCTAAAATCCCTTGTCATCTTCTCCGCTGGCTTGATTTCCGGTAAACGCGGCGCGCGGCATCATGCACGCGGGCAAATCCTCTGTGCCTGGGCCAATCTACTGCGCTCAGACTATCGTTACTTCCTTCCTTCTGGCTCCCTTTAGATGCTGAAGTTCTTCGGATTTTGACTAACTGGAGGTGGAACGACGTGCACGCATCCAAGAAAGCCCCGCCGACGCCGCGGATTGGCATTGCAGCGCGGCGTCTCCCATATTCGGCCGGGGCCAGGCTTTCTTGTGCCTTCGAAACGTGGATTATTGGGTTTCGACGGGCAAACCCCACTATCCCGTATTCTCGCTTAAAGCCTCGACTCGCCGATGGACCCTCTCCTGCCCTCAAATCCTGTCGATCGGGCTGACGAGTAGTGCTGGGCAATGCATAAGGGGCTCGAGAAAGTGCGCTATAGGTCTGCGTTGAAAAGATGAGGATCGGACAACAGCCCGGCTCTCTACGCCTGTCCGGCATGCTCTCAAACCCATCTTCTGTGCGGTTCCTAAGCCGGGCTACATGTGCGGCGCCGCGGCTCTTCTGACTCTCGTACTAAGCGTACGCCCGTTTGTTCCTTTCTGAAAGATCTAACAAGGAGTAAGCTATGATTGATTTGGGGATTCCTCCGTACTGTTCTGCACCGAAACTAATGCCACACGGGCTTAGATAACCCGTCGACGCGCAAAGAAGCAACTCCGCCACGAAGACGACCCGCCTGGAAAGGACAGGTCACGTGCCCAAGAAGCCTTCTCGGCCCCGCAAGTCTGCAACCCTTCATGACGGGTCTCGGTATTATTGTAAACACGGTTGAAGTAGGAAAGTACCCCTATGATTACGCCAAAGGGCGAAAGTATGGGTTGAAGGCTTGAGTGTGGTCCCCACGGACAGGGTTGCCCTGGCATTTTTGTCCATGTCAACCTGAAGTCCATGTATCCGAGACTGCAGACGGGGCGTGGCCTACGGGATACTTTGCGCATACTGTACTAGGCCTGCCTGCGATCTGATTCTATTCCAGTCAGATCGGAACTCCATGTGACGAGAAGGAACCCGTCTGTTATCATCGCGGACCCTACACGTGCGGTATTATACCCCTTACTCAGGTGCCGAGAGGTGCCTGAGAGCCGCACTCCATCCAAGCAACGTAATTCAGAACGCACTTGCCAATTGATCCGCGCATGTCTCACGAAAGCCCAGAGTATGGCAGGAGGCAGAGTATTGTAGGAGGTTTCCCAAGGATGATCTTCCGTTCGTTCGCATGCGCCCCCATCAGGGGCGGCGCCACGCTTCTTTTCCGCTGAGATCCAGCGAGTCTCAGCCCCCAAGCCACAAGAAGCTATTCCGAAAAGGTGGTGCCACATTTTGCCCTGTGCACACTGCTCATGCCAGCACGAAGGTCCAATAGAGCGAGAGCGTTTCGTTCCACGGAGATCAGCCCCCCGCTGAGGTATACGCCTCGACTTAACATCCACGGCGGAACCGGATGTGTGCATATTTTTGACGGTCTCTCAATATCTTTCACAAGTTTACAGAGCACCAGCCCCCCGACATGCGTGGCCACAATACCGAAGAATCGTGAAGGAAGTGGTGATCTCCTCCGAGTTCGCCTCATTCGGTTGCTCTGGATCACGGACCCGTCTCAGAAGCCTACGACAGAGAAGCGAGTAAGACAATGCGCACCTTTTCGACTCAAGCAGCACGCTCTTCTTCAGGCTGGTCGGTGTTCTGGTCGGTCCTCTTTCTGCCGTCGATGCCATCAAATCGACAAGGGACCTGCGATCAGTCCTCAGCATAAGGGTAGTTTACGGACACAATGGTGACTTCTTACCCCGTCGGCTACTTTGTCACATCGCTCACACCCATTCGCCGTCCTAACACATTTCTTCTTACTGGCATTGACCTTAGTACGGGTTTGTTCGATGTACACTTGTGTACGGCGTACAGTTTACGGCAACGGGTGCAGGCCATAGAGGCATGGGGTCCTCCTGTGATTTGTCGGCGTTTCTCCATCGAGCGTTTGAAATCACCCATAGGCAAGAGACGGCTGGAACGGTTGAAGTCGGGCGCAATCCGCGGTAATTTATAGCAATCCAGTTCGTGTTGAGGCCGCCTTCCGACCGCATGCACAATTCCACACACAGGAGGTCTGCTTGTCATACCACCTTCGTCCCTGTGCGATACACCTCAAACGACAACCTGCACAGCACCATTTCCCCCGGACGAGCCTCCGGCAATGCCTCAGGCGACATCTGAGTGCACGCCACCGAAGCAGCTCTCTAAGGTGGAAAGGTGCAGGGCGTATTCGTCTCCCACAGTCGGGTTGGGCTGCGCCCGATGCCGGTGGCACCATCAGGAGGGCTCTGAACCCCCCTGCCAGAGGTGGTGGAGGTAGACCAGAAGAAAGCGTTGCACCAAAGATTGTAGAAGAACGCGCGGTGGCAGATGCGAAGATGCCGCAACACATTTGGTGAAATGGGCCTGCACATGAGCAGTCTGCCAGGTGGCAGCCTCCGCCGCCCGGCGGCGGAAATTCCACACGTAGGTGATGGGGACACCGAGAAGAAGCTGTCGGATTCATGGGCAGGAAGCGAATATAGACGCCCCTGCCGTGAGTTGTGAGCTTGTGCATTCTGCCAAATCGTCTAGTATGACGCATCATACTACAACTTGATGGAGGCGCACGGGCACGGCAGGGGCTCCCTTCCGAATTCTCGCACCGCAGAAGAAACCCTTGATGATAATGGGCGGCAACGAACAGCATGCAAAACTTCAGCCAAGAGCTCTTCGGGGGCACCCGTGCTCCCATGTGCGGCCACCAACAAGAAGGACCTTGCCCGTAGCGACAGGCAGCCGTTCCATGTCCGCTTCCCACCGACGGGGCCTGTCTGCCGGGAAGCAAGACATTCATTCGTATTTGTCGGCCATCTCTGTTGCGAGCGCGCTTTTCTGAAATCATTCAAGTATTCAAGCCGATGTCATATCACCACTGAAGCCCATTACTATAGTGAAGCTGAGTGCGGAAGATAGCAGGCCGTTAGTACGCCGAAGTCTAAAAACTCGCCAGAAGCTGATCGGCGGCATAACAAATAAGGGAGCAGGCGGCAAAGTCGGCACGGAAACAATTAGAGTATTAAGGGTCTTAACTTCGACGCGTTCGGCGAAGGACAACAGCCCCTTGACAACGTCGCTATCTATCCCAAGATCTCTGAAAGCCACTATCCCATGCGTTGCGATTCTTTGTAACTCTGACTGTACGCCTGGTTGCCTCCCTCGACAGCGAATCGTCGTCAAGGATGCGCAATTGATTAGAGGCCGCAAGCGCCGTCTTGGAAAGGGGCAACGCTGTCTTGCCTGAGAACTGCCGTGGAAGAGTCGGCGATGTACAAGCCGACCCGCTCATCAATCGGACACCGGCGATCAGAACCCATCTGTAACGCTCGTGCGAGAAGCTGTGTCATATTCCCAACGAGACAACCATACTCACGACGAGCAAGCATCATAGTAGCAGGGCGGTCCACGAAAAGAAGTATCAAGCCGATGGGTCGCATCTCTGGCCCATGCAGCTAGCACCCTGCCCCCAATCACTTGCCGCACCTTGCGTGGATTAATATCGATATATCCTGTTGGGTGCCAAGAGCAGGCTGCTGCAGTGCAAGGTCGGTGTCGGCTTCTCTGGGGATGCGACCGCTTGCCCGAAGTCTGGCAATGCGAGCCCCTGACCGTGACGTTCACCAAGGTCATCGTCCCAACCCTTCTAACAGCAGCCTTCTCATGAAGGGCCGCGTGACAGCGGCGCACAACCGCTTTGGGGGCGGGCGACCCGACCTCTTGGGGAGGATCAAAGACGTCGGATGTGCCGGATCAGCGCTTTGGTGTCATGGCGACTTGACTGCGCGAGTTCAAGTTCTGGTCTCCTCACGGGAACTCCTGCAGTTCTTGACCTCTCTCACCGCACTCGACTCGGAGCCAACCGAAGCAGCGCGGAGCTTCGGCAGCTACCGCGTGATGCCAGTTGGGCTTCCTCCTGGCTATGCGATCAATGTGTCTCTGCCCTGTGCAAGAACCAAAGGTTTCCATCATTTTCGATGAAGGGGTAGTATAAGCGCAGCTCATGACCGTCCTTCGCAAACATACATACGTGAAAGCATGTCCAGTGTACCTTTGGGCCGAAACTCAAGAATTACAACGCCTCGAGCATCATCATCCTGTATCCTTGCTTAGTCTATTAGCCCTAGATGGGAAACCGGCCCTATTGCATATCGCCTTGTAGTCGCATTCTTGCAAGCTGAGTTATGATAGAACTTGTAAATGCTGCTCTTCGGCAAGATGCATTAGTAACAGCCAGTCGGGCTCAGCTAATTTACGCAAAGCGGAGCCTGCCCATACTGTATTATGTCATCCTCCACCCTTGTTTATCTCGGTCATAGACGCGCCGAGCTGGCCAAAACCGGGCGATCCGCCGTGTCCACCGCGTCGACTAGGAGGCTTCTACCAATGATCCAACAGCAATGTCCTCGGACAGCGAGTTCTTGCTCAATCTTTACTGCCGACAGTCTTGCCCGCTGGCACAAGAGATCAGCGATATGGCTGCCGCGGGCGTACTTGCCCTATGAACAGTATCTGCGGAGACCTTAGGGTAGATTGTCGTCGCGGTCGTCGACGATGGACTCCCAGTTAACCCTCAGTAACCCTGCATTGGAGCAGGCCCGGGTGAAGCAAAACGGATCTGCAAATGGCCCCATGGACTCTCGTCCTCCGGTCTCAAGGGAAGCGACAGAGAAGCACGAACAGTCCTCCGAGAGCGCCCCTGAGACTGGACAAGCGCCGGCACATCACACGTACCCGGAGGGCAGTTTGCGGGGATGGCTCACCGGTGCGCCCAGTCTCCGCTCACTCATAAACGCTGTTCTCATACTGGACATAGTTGGAGGTGCTTGGCTATGCCTTGTCTGCACCTTCGGGTACACCAACGCATATGGCGTATATCAGGCGTATTACGTGCAAACCATGCTGCCGTCATCGTCCACCTCCGCGATATCCTGGATCGGCTCCCTTCAATTATTCTTCTTATTCGCGATGGGTCTTCCAACCGGGAGACTGTTTGATGCTGGCTACTTCCGGCATCTCATGATAGCTGGAATGGTTATCATGGTCGGATGTTTATTTGCGCAAAGTGCGGCCCAACACGACCAGTACTACCAGGTACGCATACACCTTCTCCGGCCTATTGGACTTGATCTCTTATCACACCTCCTATCTGCCATAGGTGTTTCTAAGCCAGGCTGTGGGCCAAGGCATCGGTGGCGGTCTATTATACCTTCCAGCTATCAGTATAATTTCCCACTATTTTCAGAAGCGTCGCGCGCTTGCCATCGGCATTGTGCAATCTGGCTCATCGACCGGGGGAGTGGTGTTTCCAAGTGAGACTTCGTATGATCTTTTCAGGAGATGCTCAATGTCGTATATAGTCTTGCTGAACAACCTTTTCGTCCGAGTGGGCTATGTCTGGGCCGTTCGCATTACGGGGTTCATTATGCTCGGGTTGCTCCTCGCGGCCAATCTGCTCGCCGCGCCGCGTCTTGCTCCAAAGAAGAATCAACCAAAGCCGGATCTTCGGCGATTTCTCACCGATCCACCCTACATCAGTGCGGTGTTTGGCATGTTCTTGGTCTGGTGGGGTCTCTGTGCGTCTTTCTGTGCTGCTGCGCCGGTCTGTCCCTAATGCCTTACAGTTTATCCATGTAAGTCCGGCCGCCAGGATATGATTTGTTCCCCTAACAGAACCCGGTTATAGTCTTCTACATTCAACTGTTCGCGTCCAGTCATGGTCTATCCGACAGCTACGCATTCTACACTGTGAGTGGAACTGGATCAAGTAACCAAACTAGAAGATTGAACCAAGATAGATTGCCATCATCAACGCGGCATCCATGATCGGCAGGTAGGTCGCCGACTACTACTCGTACAGCCTCCTGACCGGCGATCAGAACACTGCCCAACTTCTTTGCCGATAAAACGGGTATTATGCCTCTACTGGTCCCATCCACAGCCGTCTCGGCAGCGCTGTTGCTAATTCTGATCGCTTGCACAAACATGGCTGGAGTCACCATCTTCTGTGTCCTGTGCGTAAAGGAATAGACCACCAATGTTCGTAAGACTTACCATTTGGTAGATTCGGACTATTTTCGGGAGCCTGTATGGAGTCGCAACTTCTGATGCTTCGTATTTGCTTACCAAGACTATCAGTCATCAGTCTCATGGCTCCCATGTTCGCCGTCATGTCCGATCATGTATTTGAGATTGGCATCCGTTTTGGATTCGCAATTTTCATCATGGCTTTTGCTGGTCTTACGGGCACACCAATCACAGGTGCTTTGGTGGGTAACAGCCCTCCTTACACCTGGTACAAGCCTTGTGTCTTTGCCGGAGTAAGCACTGAAAATAAAATGCTTTCGGAATCTAATTGTAATCTAGGTCTCTATGCTCGGTGGCACCTTTTTGCTCACCTACTCCTGGTTCGCGTTAGGGCGGAAGAAGGGACATATGATGGTATAGACATATCAATATAGACTTCGTGACCAACCGAGCTCAATTACAGAAGCCACCGTGGACGTCAACTTGCATTTACGACAGGCTTGAGCAGAAGCACTGCTGCAGACGAGCGCATAACTGGATACTAACCGGCACTGCCTATAATCTCATCTATCTGGGATTCGGTCATTAACTCCTTCTCATGCCACGCTGCTACATATTGCGGAGTTTACAAGGTGGAGGATGGCCGCTCACCAAGGGGATGGACCTTTCCCCCCGATCCACTGTTATGATCGAGATTGCAAGGTACACTCAGGACCAAAGCTCCCCTTTCACCGGTCCCGCGAGTCTCTGCGCAGCCACCACATTGTTCGCTAAGGCTCGCTATACGGATCATGGGATTGAAATCTTACATCGGCATATGCTGCCGCTTGTCACGATGTTGCTACCGGTGCATATTTGACATCTGAAAAAGGCGGATCGGAAAGATACAGAGGAAGGAGCTGACTGAGAGCCCGCGTTTGGCACATCTCACGGAGTTGTCCTTGCTATGTGACGGAGAGCTAATCTATGCCTTGGATCCCGGCACAGAGCGGGCGGTGTCGACAGAGGGCTCGCTGATCATTTTCCACCCGCTTTGCTCCGACCGTCTTCACCCCAGGTACATTCCTCCTGATACGACGCTGAGTGTCCGGCACTTGCAGAGACGGCGGTAAGACACACCTGCGCCCTTTCACAGCTCTTGCACGTTCCCTGCGTGCTTCCTGCCTCACACTTTCTCTTCCTAGAAGCGGTTTTGAGCACATCCCGTAACCGTGGGTCACAGAGGCTCACTGCTTGCGGCATCTATTGCATGCCTTGGAGGCATGACCACCGTGCTGGGTCCAGTCAATGTCGGACATTCTTTGGAGTGAAGATGGCAAGAGTGTGTGGTTGTGGAACACTGAAGGAGGCGCTTTTGGAGGAGACTCGACTTGCGGCGTTGTGTAAGCTGATAGTTTGCGAGGGCACACCCCGACCGACGACACTTTATAAGTGTGCACTGCGGCTGAGAAGAGGACAGTCTCAATCCCAACGCACATATCACTCTGGATCCTTCGCGACATCAGATGTTTTGGTGCCCAAGGAGATCAACGAGCGAGCTGGATGGATGCGCCCAATAGTCGACCCAGTCGACCCGGAAATCCCAAAGCAATTGCCGATCTCTCATCCGCTTGTCCCAGACGCCCAGGGAACAGGGAAGAACGGATCCGCCAACGGTCAGAGGTCCACGAAAGCGCTCGGTTGTCCTCCCTCATCATATGCGCAGCTCCTTTGCGACGACATTGGAGGGCCTTGACAGACGCAACAGGTGGATCCGAGTACTGGTTGAGGTAGCGACATCAACCCTGGATGAAAATCCCTCGGGATGCGTCATTAGTGCTGAATAAGGCAAAGTACTGCTGATGTTTCGTTTCGTCAGGTCATTGGCACACGAATAGCGGGATAGAAGTAATGATGGACACTACCATTAATTGCAACAAGAGACAGAGTGCATGGGCAAATTTGGGCGAGATGCGCCTGAGCGATGCCAATCCAACATACCATTCAACAAGACCACCAGAGCGGGCACCGAGTGGAGAAGGACAGGAGTTGCATCAAGCAAGGATCGTGTTGGTCGTCTGTCGCGTATGTCCTGTCTACCGAGGACCTTGTCCGATGTGGACCACTTCGCCGGCACAGATTTCGCGATGGGTAGATGATACGCGTCGCATAGCGCGACCGCCGAGCGTGCGCAGCCGACCCACGAAGAGACAGGCAGATCAGAAAGTCTGCGCAGGCACAGAACGCACTGTGCATCGGATGATGAAAGACGTGATGTTAGACTCATGAGAACAAGGAGGTCCGGCACAGAGATGACTCCTGCATCGTCATCCACAATGAGCCACTGACAGCGCGTAAGCCCACTCCGCGGCGATGCCGCTTCGCTACAAGATCTCCAAGATGCAGGAAGAAAGCTTCCTTGCCCGGACTGCCGGACGAGGCCAAGCCATGGGCGCCCATGATGAGGCTATAACGTAGCATTTTGGGATGAGATGGCAGCGGGTGTAGCAAGTCAAGGTTGCTGCGTGCCGGGAGGACAGGCGGAGGGCACTGTTTTAGGCAACAATGGCATCATCCACGGATGCAACTGCAGTCCGTTTGTGCACATATATATCTAGCCCACATGAAAACAGCCTGTCAAGAAGAGTTCGTCCATTGTGGATGGCAGTCGCATTGTTCAGGATGTATGAATCTAGCAATCCATACGCCCACCTTCACGCGCTTGTGACTAATGCTGGTAGGTTACACCGTGATGAGGAAAGAACGCAAACGGGTGAGCCCTTCGCTTACAGCCAGATTAAATCCGCCGTGCCGCGTCGCTTCGGTTCTCGCTACCGGTGCGCGTTGACCCGACCGCATACAACGGGAAAGACGAAACCCCAAGCACCCGTCCCTTGATGCTCGATGTTTCGGGACCTGCGAGCATTGCTTGTGGCCAGCGCTTATGTTGTCACCACTGTGATCATGGTCAAGCCTCGGGTGACCAAGGTTCCCCGTTTCACGACTATTAGGGAGACCAAGTTCGCTGGCAGGGTGCCGTGACGGAGCCCGCGTAACATACTGTTGTAACGATCGAGGGGCCACCTGGCAGTCTGAGCCATTCGCTTGCTCGGTTGTTCACTTCTTGGGACGGTTTTTCTAGTATCAGGAGCTACCATCAGAGCATTCCGAAGAGTAAGAACCGCTTCCTACCGGCTGCCCGGCACGGTCTCAGAGGTTAGAGACTGATGTGCAAGGAATAGGCCCGCTACATGGAGGATAGTAGGAGCTAGTATCATAACTTCCCAGTACATGTTAACCAGACACAGCTGGGCGTTCCAGAAGCACTGGAAGCAGAGTATACTACCATCTCTGCAGCAGCCTGGCTAGCACTTTTACAAAGCAATCCATCTGATAAGCAACAGTCGTAAGGGCGGACCTCGTCCTCGTTTTTCGGGCTTTTCGCCTTCGCTGCTTCGCGTTGAAATAGGGCCGGCTCTGAGCAGAGGATGGAGGTTTCAATCGTAAGACGAGCTGTGTGGACCTGGGACCATAAGAGCCAGTGTGGGTTGTGCTTTGTTTCCCTGACCGAACCCCAGGTTTCGCATCCAAATGGCAGACTTTGCAATGCGAGCGAACTGTTTCCTAATTCGACTGGTTAGATTGTATAGAAAGGTTGCCTGTTGATAGATATTGGTTTATCACTTCTCGGTTACCTGTTGCATGTTGCCCCACAAAATGGATCAACACAAACTTTCTCAACACCTGTCTCTGAGATACACTTCCTGCTTTACCAAAACCCACTAGAAACTTACAATCACAAAATGGGACATAGCCGGCTGATTCCTCCATCTCAAGCACCTAACAACGTTGCACATTGCGACAATTCTTCTACCAGAAAATATGATCTAAAATCTTTCAACCCTGCATTTAAGCATGCAATACCACAAAGGCTGAAATGGGGGACGGTGAATGACGTGAAATAGCCCGATGCGGCAAGGCATCGTAGATCATCTCTTGCCAGAGGGCATTAAAGATGAAAGGTTAGTCCGTTAGTCCCTGAGGAAGATAGCCCGTCAAAGCTACGAAGTAACTATTCATTTGCCTTAAATATACAGTATCCTGATGTAGAGTATAGGTCAAACTTGTTTTTGACTCAATACTCTAACCAAGAAAGCCACCGGTTGGGTTCTCATGCTTTTTACCTGCAAGAAGTGCCACTTTAAGTTCTGCTAGCTACGGCTAAAAGAATGTGCTCATCGGGTGAGAGGTGGCTTTGGTTTAGAGGCAGTTTCAAGTGCTTGCAGAACAGGCTCCCACTGACAAAAAGACAAGCCTTGTGCCCACAGGAATGTGGGAAGGAGTACAAACATGGGTGAGTAAGGTACTGATGGCTGTGACATGTGTTTTGACTGTTCGGAACGGCAAAGCCCACTGATATCAGCTCAACTGGGAACGATGTTATCCTTGAAGTTATGTCTGCGGAGCATTGAAAGTGGAGCGGTCCCCTTTGATCTTTCCCTCCCACCGGTGACAGGAGCAACTTCAACAAGGCTTTAACAAGGTGTGCAATGTTGGAATAGGAAGGCTTATGGTGAATACGTGTGCACTGAATGCATGTTAGTGGTAGAGCAAATACAAGATGTAAGGAGCAGAAGTGTATGCTACGAAAACATTTAAACAAAAGCATGGCAAGTAATTGCATCTGCTGTATAGTTGTGGAAACTGTACTTTAGGGTCAGCTCAGGATACTTAGCCGGATTCGGCAAGGGACATGTCACCCGGATTTGGGGCGACTATGTTGTTACCTTGTCAGGCTTACTGCATGACGTGTTCAATGCCAGGTCATGCATGGGAGGCAGTATCTAGATGCGGGTGACACCACCGATCCCGCGCGTATCAACGTGTGTGGTATCGACCGGGAGGGACAGCGTAAGGACTCAGGAATGATTGGGGACCAGGAGCACAGGGCACATACAGGCAGTTCAGACAGCCCAGCCCTAACACAATCTAGTGCTATGGGTAAGAAAACTAGACGGCCGTTCCTCAAGGATGGAGCAAGGGCAAGGATGGATATTAATGGTTCGAGACTGTGAGTGTATGTCCATGTCTTCTTCTGCGTTGCGTGAAAGTAACTGCTCTTCAAGCCTCATCTTCTGCTGTGCGTCTTTGGGAGGGAGAAGGAGCAAAGCGGACCTCCATAAGCGTCCCGCTCAGCCTCGCCACATTCCGCCCATAACCAAACGGTCCCAGCAATCCCGAAATACCCGGCGTGTACTGCGTTGGAATTCCCCCTTGTCTCAATCACGCCGGGTACCACCCGGGGACCCCCCTGGGGCCCGACTGGGGCTCTCGATCGTGCTCGGAGCTGAATTGCCTCTTGTGCGTTGACGTCGAGGTCGTCGGCTTCGTCCGTCTGTACCTATGACAATGCAATATACCTGGTTTTCCGTGAGTTTTCAATAGCTGCTGACGGAGATACTGTTCGTCGCCTGACATACACCCTTCCTAGCACAGTCTTTACATGCTCCATAGCCCTCGCGCTCGCAACGCTTCTGTCTGTGGATGCTGTCAGTTAAGCACGTCTATCGGTCAAAGTGACATGCCACTGTACGTTATTTTACACCTCTCGCAGGCGTGGGAAGCTCTGGGACGGTGGCGCCCTTGTGCAGAAGCAGTCTCCATAGGCGCGAGGGATAGTGCGGCGACCAGTGAGAGGATAGGGAGGCTCGACCAGTTCAACCATGCTGGTTTTTATAGACGAAGCCATCCCAGGCGGGGGCGGTCACGAAGAGCCTGTCAAATCAAGAATTGGACGCATGATAGGGCCGAGGAGGGTGGTGGGGACCACTCAGGTATGACCCAGTCATCTGCAACGCGTGTTGATCGACCGTTATCGAAGTGGCCACCGGGCCATTGGGCCTACCGAAGGTGGTTCTGTGAATGACTTAAGGAAGAGCCAGGATGATGAGCGAGAGGGAAGCCCGTGGTCTGCGGCCCACGAAATGAGTGGAAAGCGAATAGCACACACACGAACGCACATGCGAACCAGCGAACCAGGGTGCAAGGGCATTCTGGAAGATATCCACAGGAAAAAGTGCTGGTTGCGGGAAGGGGGTCACTGCCTTAGAAGCAGGTCATACCAAGAGACCCCTTGACCAATCCATCCGCCGTTGTACAGGGTGAAGGGATGATGCGACCCAATAATAGACGTGAGAGCAGGACCACCCGTTGACCCGAGCCGGAGCCTGCAGAACCTCAAGCATCAGTGGACTGGACCGGACGCACAAACAGCAAAATGGCAAACCAAGAATGGTAGAAGGAGAACCTGAAGGTGTCCTCGGCGACCGGGAGAAGAGCGCAACACGATGAAGCAAAGAAGCGTGTCCCTGCCCTTGGTGCGAACAAAGGAAACCACAATATTCGGCAATTTGCAGCCGCACGGTGACGGTGAAGGGTCGGAACTCGTCGGGAACTGCCAATCCTTCATATCTGGACAACTGAACCTGCCTGCCGGAACGAGGCAAAGGGCTCGTTACCACTGTTGAAGATGTGTCAAAAGGATCCGGCATGCAGCTTGTCAGGAGCCTTGTCGGCGGTGCGAGCCTGAGGGGATGTAGAAATTCGCCGGCGTTCCCGGAGTCTCTGCGAGCAACGAAGACGTCCTTCGGGTCACCAGCCTGGACCAACCTGCAAACGACATCGTCCCATCGAAAAGCATCACGCGCGCAGAAGCCCACTGTTCACCTGATGATTCCGTACAAAGCCCAACTTTTGTCCTTCCTTATTTATTTAATGTTGCTTCCTGAGCGCCTTGCGGCAGCTCACCGCGAAAGGAAAGTCCGCTCCAGGATCCCCTATCAAACCAGCCGCTTCGGCGAGAATGTAGCCAGGCAAATGTTCTTCAGGAGTCTATGGGAATCACCACGACGTCCTTCGGATCGCTGGCTGGCCGTCGAACAACGTCAAAGCAGAAAGAAGCCCAAAGAAAACAAACAACGCGGCAGAGACTGGCCCACGTGGTGCCCTTCTCCGCTCAGAACCAACTGTTGTCCTCGCGGCTTTGCTTATCTGCTCGCTTCGCAACTGTCGTATGTCTCGGAAAATTCTTGTTCAGGTCGACACGGTGTGGCTCCATTGTAGTTCCCACGCTGGCGGGTAACCAAATACGCCCAGGTCCTCAGACAGCGGTACCAGTTACTTGCCTTTCGGAAGCTTCGAACGCAACCCCTCTGATGCGGGCGGCGCGCTAGCACCGCCCATGACGATCGCGTTTTGAAGAAGATATCCACAGATTGAGAAGATCCACAATTGTCAACCAGCGCGATACCGATCTGCCTGGGAAGGGAAAGCCACGCATTCAAATCCAGGATAAAGGTAACAGGCATGCAATTGATTTGATGGGTATCATCTTTCGTTTCACTACCGTCAGAACCAATCCGCCAGCCCTCCTCGGGGCTAGCCTCTATTTGACATGGCGCCCCCGCCCTAGGAAGAAGACGCACTGGGACGTCACAGTACCGCGGTTGCGCTTGGGCCTCGGAGGGCAGAACGCACGTCGGCATTCCCCGGGTATCTATATATGGTATGCGAACCATGGCAAAGGAGTCCTGAACCCTCGACGCGTTCCAGCCAGCCGCATCTTCGCACCTTCGCACCTTCTCGACTTCCTCTGCCGCGGCTTCTCTCATCTCGATCACTATAGGTCCCTGTCTAACGTGGCACGCGGCGCGACCCTGCTTCTTGGTCTTCTCCGTCACCCAACAATCCTGACTCACCCTAGTTCAGTTTTTCTTCGCTGCTTCCCGTGCTGCTTTGATGAGCGGTGCCAACGTGCGCAGTGGCTCGGCCCTCTTGAAAAACGGGTGCTGCAACGACCCACCCAGTCAGCCTCGTGTGTCCTGCTGATCCGCAGAAGAAACCGAAAATCAGGAAAAGACTCACTTGAAGGAGTTGTTGGGCGTCTGGCCTCCGATCGACGTCGACCTCAAGGCAGCGTGAAAGGAAATCCCTGAATGTATTGCTCATCGCTTCCGGATGCTGGAGGGTGGGCGTGCCGTTCGTCGCGATAAGGTACAGCGCCTTGAGCGGGTTCTGGTTAAGGTACGGTGGCTCGCCGTCGACCATTTCTTTCGCCATGCGTCAGTATTGCGAGTTTTCACGAGACGGAGAAGACGACTGACCTATAGCCATGATCCCCAACGACCAGATATCGACTTTGGTGCCGTACTCCTTGCGAGTGACGACTTCCGGCGCCATCCAGTATGGCGTGCCGACCATAGTGGTCCGTTTTGCGTGTCCATCCGAGATCTGGGCACAGAAGCCAAAGTCGGCTGCGGACCGCGTTAGTACGCACAATTTTCGCTCGTTGGGGAAACGGCTGGAACGTACTCAGCTTGATATCGCCCATCAGACTGAGGAGGACGTTGTCGCTCTTGATATCGCGATGTATCACGCCATGGGCATGTAAATGCCTCAACCCCTCGCACACCTCCCTGCTCACCGCGGAGATCTGCCCCTCGGTCATAATATTCGCCGTAACGACATCCGTCAGGCTCCCTCCCTCCATGTACTCCATCACCACCCAAAGGTCGCCCCGATGTAGGAAGGAGTCTATGAAGTTGACGATGTTGGGATGCCTGCTCGAGCGCATGACGAGAATCTCGTTGATGATCAGGTCCTTCTTAGGCTGCTTTTCCAGGTTCATCTGCTTGATCGCGACGAGCAGGTTGGTCCCGACTTGGTAGGCTGTGTACACGCCCCCGCTCGCACCTTGGCCGATCTTGACCAGGTTGCGGTAGAGCTTGGTGGGGTCGGCGTCGGTACAGATCGCACGGAGACGCGCTTCGACCTCTTTGTCGTCTTGCGTGCGCGTGCCCTGTTTCCTCGGCTGCCTCGGCCGAGGTGTGGCACCAGGGACGTTCGAGGCGCCGGGTACCTTGTGCAGCGCGGCTGCGGCTGCTGAGCCGGGAGGCGGAGGAGCGGGACGAGAGGGGTTAGGCAGACCATGTGGTGATGAGCCGGGAGGACGAGGAGGTGCGCGATGCGGTCCACCGGGCAGCGTATGCGGGAGAGTGGAGTGCGGCTGAACCGGCTGCTGAGGTGCGTACTGCTGCTGCTGAGGCACATGTGTCGGACTATGATGAGTAGTTGACAGGCTCCGATCCAAACTTGGAGGGAGAGGCTGTGAAGTGGGAGGGATCTTATTGTTATATGGCGGAGAATGGGGCTGAGGAGCGGGGGTCGGGGCAGGTGCGGGCGAGGAGTGGACGCCTGGCATCGAGCTGGGAGGTGGGGCACCACTGCTCGTCCCAGGACGAGAGGGTATACCGCCGCCCAGCCGTTGGGCTGATGGCTTCTTCTTGACCAGTTGGGAGGGGACCCGGGCAGGCTTGTCGCTCTCCCCTGGCGGAGGCGGGGGAGGAGTCGACATCTGCTGCTGCTGCTGGACAGGCGGACCAGGGATGTACGGCGGCTGACTAGGCGAAGCCCCACCTCCAGGCGGCGTCCTCTGCCCTGAAGGAGCAGACCCGCCCGCCCATTCCTCCTCGCCTTCCTCCTCAGGCCCACGGCCATTATCGACAATTTTCATCCACGGTTCGTCCGGCTTTTGCTGGCTCTCCTGGTAGAACTTGACGATATCCATCACGGCTTGTGGATTCGCCTCTTGCTCGTGTTTGCTTATACCGGACTCTTGTAGCAGGAGCTGCCATTCCTTGGGAAGGCCGATGAACTCGCCTGTGGAGGAGTTGAAGCCTACGTGGGTGAGATGGACCGGGTCATAGGGAGCGGAGATGCCCGGTCGTTGGTTAGTGGACATCAGGCCTAGAGAACACAGCGCATATATTTAGTATTTGAGGGATACCGGTTAAGGGGAAGCGAATACTGTACGCACCATTCCAAAAGGCCCCGAGTACGCCCTTCTTCCCTTTACCGGTGTTGCTCCTCTGTCGCCCGAAGATCGGCTTCTTTTCGCCTTCGGGCCGGTCGGCGCCCTCGGCGCCAACACCAACGTAGTCGTCTTCTGTGCCGCTGCCTGCCATAGGGCTTGCGGGGAAAACACCCGTTCCACCTGGTGAGACGTCGCCAGGCGAGGCGGACAGAGAAGGTGACGGGAGAGGCAGTGAGAGTTGAGGGCTTGTGAGCAGTTGAGGCGAAGGAACACCAGCAGACATAGGCCCTCCAGGCTGGTCGTCAAGCAGGTTGACAGTGTTCTGCCTGCTCGGCCTAGGAGGTGGAGCGCGGCCAGCGAAATTCTGCGCTTGCGGCGAGGCAGAAAACGGCCCTAACGACAGCGGAGGCGTCGCGGTGATGGATGGCGACGGTAGGAGACCGCTGTTTGCATGCGGGTTCGTCGCTGATGGGACGGAAACGTCCAGCTTGGGAGGCGGTGGTGGCGGCGGCGGGGGACGCGACGCCATCAGAGGCGACGGTGCGGAGGCGGTCGGCGCCGCGGACTCGCGTCTGACGCTGCCGGCTCCGGGCTGGGAGACGACGCGCGACACGCGCGGATATTGCTGTTGCTGGTGGGGCTCGCCATTCGTTGCTGGCGAGTTGCCAGCAGGCGCGTCCGCGTTATTGGCCGGAAAAGCGCCTGGCGGCTGCTGGCGCGGGGTCTTGGTCAGACGTTTCCCGTTTGATGATGGCGCGAACTGCGAGTCGCGCTCGCGCTCGCGTGGCGAGAGCGGGGACAGTGGACTCCCATAGTAGTTCGAGTGCTCGCGTTCCCGTCCTCCCGCGCTAGAAACACGCCTCATACCGTACTCGCGCTCCCTGTCCCTGTCTCGCTGGCTCGGGGTAAGATCGCCATCCGGGTAGTCCTCGCTGGAGAAGACGAGCGCCTCGAGGCTCTTTGAGTTTGGGTCCAGCCGATGGTACTCGATCGTCGTCGCTGTCGTGATGGTCGACGAGCGACGATGGTCGTAGTCGTACGGAGAGTCGCCGTAGTTTCGCGAGCTGTTGGCGCGTCGAATGTGAGGGGATGAAGGTGAGGCCATCGTGTTGACTTGCTGGTGGGATCGGAGATAGTGCTGCACTTGCTATTGATGCTGATGCTGGAGGTGGAGCAACTGCTGGCGTTGACGTAAGAAGCAAATTGGCCGATTGCGATATGATAGCGGCTTTCGGGGGGGTATAACGCTCTCTCGCAATGATGGTAAGGTCGAAAGGGGAAGGGAGAAGTGGGTTGCCCACTCTAACCGTTACAAGTCTGATAGGAGAGGAGGATGCTGTAGAAGGCAGGGGTAATAGGATGATGATGAAGTGAGCGTGGGCAGGTGATGATGGGGCAAGCAACCACTGGCAGCAGTACCGTGCTATGCGAAGGGATGGGGGGATGCGGGTGCGTGAGGGTGCGTGCAATGAGGCAGCGGGCGCAGACGCCACGGGCTCTTCCTCCCCTTCTTCGGGTGCACGGGAAAGGGGGACAAAAGCGGGTGCAGTCGCGAACACCACACAACCACAAAAACGCGGTTGGAATCCCCTTTCAAAGGGCAAGCACGGCACAGCAACCGTCCACACGGCAGCGATCAAAGGGTAAAGGGGGTAAAGAGGGGAAAGAGGAGCAACCTGCGGGTGACTGGACAGCGAAGGGACGGAAAGAGGGGACGAATGGGCAGCGAGGCAGCACGCACACACGCGCCGCGGCCCTCCGGGACCCCGATTCACTCTAACTACAGACCCTACAATGAACCGTCCCATACAACGCTCTCACCACCACCATAGGCTCAGGGCTCCTACACCGATCCCCGCCCACAGCTGCCGATCGGCACGCATCACACGGCGCGTACGCTTGGCGCGTCTGTTCCACCTTGAACGCGTCCACCATCCCTCTCCTCTCCATCCCCTTCCGCGCCCGAAGGCCAGACTTCCACCCCGTTTTCCCGCGACTCTCCCGACGTATACATACACCTACATTAACTACATGACAGCTTCAGGGTCAATAACATTCGGGAGGAATTGGATGTCTCATCCTCTCACTTTCTTACTTGCGGCCAATATACAAACGAGCACGCTCTGGAAACAGGTTAGCGCGGTCGTCACCAGCGCGGCGACATGAAACGAATTGGAAGCAAAAGACATCGTCGGTGGTCTCGAGTGAGTGTGCATGTAAACACGACGGATGCGAGACCGTGCGATCTCTACGGGCTGAGAAATAGAGAACACCGATTCCTCCATATAGGCCACCGTCCATGACCGCCTGTTGCAGAACCTGTTCTACTGTAGCTTCTCAAGCCGGGCTTCCTCAAACGCTCACCACGGAAGCCGGGAAGCACCTCTCGTCCCCTAAGGGCCCGATCGGTAATGTCTGTAAGCATGATCATTCCGCAAGGCCACGTAAACAATGTTATCTATTACTATTACAACTTCATGCCGGACCCCTGCGCCTCTCTCGTGAGTCTACGACATCTTACGACAGCTCACGTACTGCTGTATTCACATTATGTCCTGCTGCAGACCGAGCTTTGGTATGTACTGTAATGTATACGTCCCTCTTGTCCGTCACATGTCCCCTCTTCTTGCATCTCTGGTCTGCAAGGTCCAATTTTAGATTATGGTCTCCTTCCCGTCCTGCCAGCCTGAGTCTGCATAACCAGTATATTGTCCTACTAGAGTAATCTTGACAACCACATCATGCATATGCCGCTTCGGTGCCTGTTCCTGGCTACATACAGTAGCACATGCCAGCCTACCCTGGCCTTTCCCACAGGTGCAGGACATTTCCGGAAATGTCATACATACGTGCTTTGTATGGTTCCTTTGCGATAGAGCATGATGATCATGACAGATGACGGCGAGAGGGTCGGGGATGTTGTTTGTTTATTTGGATCTGGGAGGTCGGAGCTTGTGATGCTAGTGCCCGCGCTACAGAGGGTGTTGCGGTAACGAGGTCCGAAGTATCACTTCAGTACGAGAAAGTGATAATTCACGAGGAGCATTGTTGTGTTGCATTGATTACTGGACAAGGCGTCGGCTAGGTTGTACAGCTGTCGCAATAGCAGGTGAGGATGCATAAGGTAGATGAATGCCTCTCAATTCCCGTTGTCCAACAACGATTGTTCCCCACATCACAGCTTAAACCATAAACAGCAGCCACAGAGACAGGCCCACCTCCCACGAGCCTCGACAGGGCAGTCCCAGCAAACTAAGTCCAGCAGAGCACAAGTAGTCAATTTCAGTAGAGTGCTGTCCCCGTCGTACGGGCCGGAACGACACTACCAGTCGAGCCGATCTTGGGCGACGGGGCTCCTTCTGCCTCGCCAAAACGGTTCAAGGCGCCCGCGTGTCCCCTGCCATCACTCACGATCCGGCAGGGGCAAAAGCCAGCACGCCCCAAATATCAACCGGCGAGGAACTATCAACTGAAGAAACCTTCCCAGTTGCTCCTCCCGCCGACTTTTATGCGCCCAGCGAGGAAAGATTGCACCCGTGTGGCGGTGTTCGGTTTGCGCACGGGCCCTGCGCGACCCGCATAAATTGCGCTGGCAGCGCGGAAAGAGAAGGGTTGTCAGACTCTCGAACAGATATCTAAGTTGGTATACTGGTTGTTACTACGTGTGCTGACAATACGGTTCGAGTAGAGGGACTCCCGCAAGGGGGTCATTGGCTGGGCATACCGCTGCTCTATATTTTCGCTAAGAGATAGGTGGTTAATCAGCTTTTGGCACAGCTGGTCCGTGTTTGGGCGGCGTTCTTGGGGTTCCTATGATCGACGGTTTGGCCAATTGGGAGCAATGGGGAGGACCGTGTTAGCTAGTGTAGCTATTACGCAATACGATATTCGTCACGAAATTCCAAGCTGTTGGGACGTCCTTGAGCTGCCTCGCTTCTCATTGTTAATCGGACCTGCCCAAAATAGTTAACATCAACGGAACCTATTTTTTTGACCTAAGGGACCACCTCGTCGCCTTCCTGTCCACTTGGACGCCATTTAACCCAGACGACCGTCCCGCCATACGACGCCGTCCTACTGTGCGAGGCACGATGGCCGCCGCAGTCCTGGTCGCCCTCCCAAGTCGGAGCGTGCTAGGTAAACGGAAAGCGGCACCGACTACATTCCGGTTACCACAGTGGAAGATCGACGACTCTGAGACTGGGTCAGAGTCGGAATCCGAGGTCGAGGAGGTTGAGCGGTTCTCGGCTTTTGAGGATGATGCCAGCTCGGAGGAGGAGGAGGACGATGAGGATGTCGATGATGAGGAATCAGAGAACAAGGCTACAGCCAGCCAGGAAGAGGACATGCCGGACCTCTCGCTTGCTCGCCTTCGGGTGCAGGGTGGTGGTCGGCATGCGGCTGGATCGTCAAGAACGTCTCTCGTTGAGGGGAAAAGGTCGCCATCTGGAAACAAGCAGCGCCCAAAGCGATACACGTGTCAATGGCCAGGGTGCGAGAAAGCATACACCAAGCCTGTAAGGCTCCAGGAACACGAGAGAAGCCATACCGGAGACGTGCGTCCCTTCTTTCCCTAACCACCCTCGGTCGTGCTGATGACCCTCCTCCAGCGACCATTCAAATGTACCCAATGCACCCAGTCGTACATGCGCGACACCCACTTAGCAGCACACATGCGTACCCACCGGCCCGACTCGGAAAAGCCCTTCACCTGCCCGGAGCCTTCGTGCGGCAAACGGTTCTGGACGTCGTCTCAACTCAAAAACCATTCTTCGGCCGCGCATCGCGGCGACCGACCCTTCGCCTGCGATCAGTGCGAGGAGCGGTTCGTGAAGCATGCGCAGCTGAGGAGACATGTTGCGCTTGTACACTGTCCGCCTGGGACGAAAGTGTTCAGGTGTGGGCATGAGGGGTGCGGGAAGAGTTTTAGTCAGAGCAGCAAATTGAGGGCGCATGAGAGGAAACACGATCGTACGTCCCGCGCTCTCCCCAGATTTGGACCTGATGCTGACAGCATTACCAGCTGATCGCTACGCCTGCTCGGATCCATCCTGTGACGGCCAATTCTTTCAGACCTGGAGTGCCCTACAAGCCCATATGCGGGAGATGCACCCACCCTCGTGTCCCTACAAGATGTGCGCCGGGAAGGTATTCAAGAACAAGGGCAACCTGAAGGCCCACCTGAGGATGCACGAGGAAGAGGGTCATTATCTGGACGATTCGGCCGATGAGAGCGGTTCAGACGGTGAGGGCAGGAGGAAAAGGAGAAAGAATGGGGGGGAGTGGAAGTGCGATGTACCGGGATGCACAAAATCTTTCCGGGAGGTGCGTTCTTTGGGCAGCTCGGGTGAAACGCCTCAGCTGATATTTTCTGAAGAAAGGTGCTCTGTCAAAGCATAAGCAGACGGCGCATATGGGTTTACGTCCTTTCAAATGCAACTTCGATGGATGTGACTATGCTTGCGGATATAAGCACGTTCTACAACGGCATATCCAGCGACATCACCCCGAACCAGGCTCCGCAAATGTTAAGCAGGAGGAGGAAGAGTCGTCCCTCACCGCCCCAGCGGAACCCAGGGCGCAGTCTCCACCAGCAGAAAACATCATCGCCCTCCTCACCGGCTCCGGCCAACCCGCTCGCCGTGTCATCCCCTGCCCCTTCCCGGATCTTCTCGAACATCCTTACGACCCTCAGAAGAAGGGCGACTGCGCATGGACGAGCAGCAGGGTGTACGATCTTTGGCGACATTTGCGTGCTGTGCATCAGTTTGATTGTGAGAGGTCGGTGTTGGAGGAGTGGGTCAAGCTTGGGGAGGCTCGGAGGCAATGATTTGGTTTGTCTCATTCTATATATCATGCATTGGATACCTTGCTTCACTTCGTATATGGGATGTTGTATTCGCATGTAGATCTACCTTGATTTGCATTTCCCTTGGCCAGACCAGAGAATCAGCATTGGCCGCAGCAATAGTCATCGCTCCAGAACAGGTATGCTCATATAATGTATGCGACTGTCAACAATATACATGCGGCTCGATCAATAGTGGTCCCACGGCGTTACTGCAGAAGATGTCGCCTATTGCTCGTTCACAAAAACAGCAGCCATGCCCATCCCACTGCCGATACACATGCTGGTAACGAAAATCCGCGCTCCAGTCCTCTTCGCCTGCGGGAAAGCAGTCGCGATCTGCCTGGCACCTGTCGCACCCAGCGGGTGGCCGAGTGCGATAGCGCCGCCGAGAGGGTTGACCTTCTCGTACGGGATGCCGACGGTCTCCATGCTCATCACTGCTTGAGAAGCGAAGGCCTCGTTGATCTCGTAGAAGTCGACGTCGTCCTTGCTGATTCCGGTCTTTTGCAGGACCTTGGGGATGGCGACTGCAGGACCGATACCCATGATTCTGGGTGGAACACCGACCGCGACGGCAGCGACGAACTTGCCGAGAATGGGAAGACCGAGCTTTTTGGCGACGGAGCGGCGGGCAAGGAGCACCGCGGCGGCACCGTCGGAGACTTGCGAAGCATTGCCAGCGTGCGTGGTGCCGTCCTTCGAGAAAGCAGGCTTGAGCTTGCTCAACGACTCGGCTGTCACACCAGCACGGATCCCATCATCGGCCTCGACAAGCATGATCTTCTCCTCTTCCGTCTTAGGGTCCACCCACTTAACCTGCAGAGGGACGATCTCCTCGCGGAACTTGCCGGTCTTCTGCGCCTCCGCCGCCTTCTGGAAAGATGCAGCGGCGAACTTGTCCTGCGCCTCGCGGGAGATCTTGTAGTCCTTGGCGACGTTCTCGGAGGTGATGCCCATGGGGATCAGGCAGTCGGCGGCTTCCTGGTTCGACAGGACGGCTTCTGACCACTCGGTTGGCATGGATTGGGGACCATAGCCCTTGGTCATGCTTTCGACGCCAGCGCCTACATGCTAGGTCAGAATGATGCTCTACTGGTAACATATATGCGCTTACCAATCCCAATATCAATCTGACCAGCCTTGATCTCATTCGCGATCTGGTTCACAGCGGCAAGACCACTAGAACATTGCCTGTTCAAGGTGTTGACAGCGGCGGTGTTCGGAATTCCAGCATGAAGAGAAGCCATCCTCGCTGCGCTCGCACCACCTCCAGGAGGGAGGACATTGCCAACAGCAACATCCTCAATCAATGATGGGTCGAGGTTGACGGAGGTGTAGACAGCACGCAGGACACCAGAGAGGATCTCCTCAGGACAAGTGTCCTTGAAACCACCCTTCTTCGCCTGAGCATCCTTTTAGCACGCATCCAAGATTGGTCAGATCGCCCAGACGCACCTTGGTGATGGCACTCCGCTTCGCAGCAACGATCACCACGTCGTTGTCGTACGGAATCAGCAGCTTCGCCTTCCCTACTCCAAGAGTAGTAGAGACAGTACTGGATATCTGGCTAGTAATCTGGGAAAGGCGCTGTGCCATTTTTACCAGTAGGTGGGTAGAGGAGGGAAGAGGTGAGGAAGAGGAGAGATGAAAGCAGCTGGGCTGATGAAGAGGGGACGGGCGCGTGTGGGGAAGCGGCTTATGATCTCCACCGCCTTCAGACGTAACCGGTAATCACGAGCAAGCGGAAACAAACCCTACATCCGGAGCCGCGCTTTTCACGTGGCAAAGCAATGACTAAGCAAAAGCCGGCGGGGGCCTCGGGGGAGACGCGATCGTCCAGCACGTCTCTCGTCGTCGGTCCGATCCACGTTCGCCAGCTGCTGAAACGAGAATGCAGAACCAATTACAACATGGACAGCATGATGGCCCCACTGTATTATCGGATAAAGATAGAAATCTATTATGGTCTCAATCGTAGTTTCTATAATCCGGCTTTGCTTGCTAGCTGGATGGTAAGATGTCACATAGATTCGGTTGTCGAGGGCGGAAAACGCAAGGAAAGTCGCCGGGATGACTTTCTCGCCGGTCAGTCAAGCTATACGGCAAGCCCGCTGTGATACGTACCACGTCAGACCCCTATCCACAAACTCCTTTTCTGGCGGCGTTATCTCTCGTCCATCTGCATCTTTCGCTTTCACAATATCGAAAGCCCAGAGAAGATAAGCCATTTGGATGAACAGCAGGTCATTGGCGAAATGTTTGCCGGGACAGAGCCTCCGACCGTGCCCGTACGCGATGTCGTCCTCGTGGTAGTCTGGCAGAGGAGGTCGTAGACTTCGTCCGTCTGGAGTGAGGAAACGTTCTGGTTGATAGGCCGCAGGATTCGAGAATACGGCCGGGTCGTGGTTTATTGACCTGATTGGCATCAGCATATGCCGTCCACGAGAAATGAAAATGCAGACCAGCAGGGTGCCATTATGATGGTGCCTTTCGGTATTACGTACTCCCCATAGGTGAAAGTCTGCTCGTGGCAGTCAGCACCCCCAATCCATTAGGGCTAAATCGGACTCGCCGCGCACCTCGCTCGCGGCATGCGGAAACCCATTGGCAATTGGAGGTCGCCATCGCAGAGTCTCCTTGATCATCGCTTGAATGTATGGCAGTCTTTCTCGGTCGGCTAACGTAGGAGGCGATGCTCCAAGGACAGAGTCGACTTCCGCTTGGGCTTTCCGCTGCACGTCGGGAAATAGCAACATCGCAAGGCAGAAAGCTTGTATGGTAGCGGAATTCTGTTAACTAGTGTCAGTCTCTGCAAAACGCTGTGTCAAAAGCAGGGGACGTACTGTCTCTGACGCTGCTGCACTGCAAACAAGCGAAAGAAAATTAGCTTGGCTGTGCGTGATTGGCGAATGGAACGCACAAGACTACCGTGGCCGTCCAGGCCGCTTCCTGTTTCGTCACATGGAACTGCTCTCGTGTCTCCTCCGAATGGGCAACGAAGCCCTTCGATTTCCCGTCGTCCCTCTTGCTCTGACATCCGTCCTCATACAAGCCAGCCACGAACACGTCCACAGACTTGAAGAACGCCTGGCCGTATCGCTTCCACCCAGCAGCCCATGTCGGAAGGTAGTTCAACCAGGGAAACGTATCGACCATATACGCAAGAGGCATCGCGGCATGTAGGAAGGCGTCCATGTTCTTGTTCAGCTGGTCGATCTTCGCCTCCACAGTTGACGAGGCCGACGAGCTTGGTGCATCGTACAGCGCTCGGAATATCACTGAGCAGGCTGTGCGATATAGTGCCGTGTGCAAGTCGCAACCCGGATGCTCCAGGAGGTAGCGACAAAGAAGTCCGACTTCTTCCTCCTGCATCGGCACATATTCTTGCACAGCATGCAGGTTGAATCCCGCATGCATGACACGTCGCATGCGTTTCCAACGAGAATCTGCCGAGAGGACTGAGAAGTTCAGGGACTCTGACATGATCTCGTTCATCTGTATGGCTTTCAGCGCCAAGCCGTCGGATCCGACTTCGCTTGCGTACCATAATCATTCTTGGTCTTCCACTCGTCTGGGCGCTCATCTTATCCAAGACGTCGGCAGCCGCTTTCGCGCTGGCGAGCACGAGTATCCTCTGCCCCGCCGCGTTGAGGCTGAACACCTCCCCATACACCTGTCTCCATTCTTCCAGTTTCAGAAAGAGTCCGTTGACTGGGATCTCCAGAGCATTGCCAAGGACTGGGATACCACGAGGGCCAGGCGGCAACTGAGAGGGTCGTCTAAGGTAAACGAAATAGAGGAGAACGCAAGCCACCAGGGCAATGTCGAGTGCCAGCACCATGAGGGGGAGGTCGTGAACCGAATAGCGCCAACTGCCGTTTGAAGTGAGGTGGACAGCCCTATAAAAGAGGGCGGGAGAGTACGGCCGATGCTACCCTCCAGCTCAGGACTCATCAGTTGGTCTTGATCATGATGGATGACAAGGGGACAGCCTGCGACAGGATAATCGCGGCCGGCCCGTGATATCACGCTTTCCGATCGGAGCGAAAGCGTGGCCTGCCAGGCGTTTGTTCCCAATCTGACGTCGAGGGAATACCATATCAAGCAGGTAGTGGTGCCTTAGTGGGGACTCGGGGTTTGTTCCTCGGCGTGAAAATCGTTTCACGGTGCGCCAGCACATGCCTGAGTTAGACTCTTCGCTTTTGTCATTGCCTGGGGCTATTACCTATCCGCGGCAGCCGACTTCGAACCACCGTCTTCTTGTGAAGTCTTCGAATGTCGACCGATCGCGGACGAAGGAGAGAGAAACGCTGATCTGGAAGCTATTTTGCAACATGCTACGCGCCGGAGCTTATCGTTTTGAGGTAGGCGCCTCGGGCCCGAGACGTATGTCCCGTTAGCTCCGAACTTCCAGCATTATACTTCCGAACACTACATGAAACGCATTAATTGCTATGGCAGTTCCACGTCGTGGATACGCCTACTAATTCGGAGTTGCCAACTGCTTAACCCCCAAAATTGGTCAGAGACCAGTAGGGTTGGGCAAGAAAGGCGAGCAACCTCGAATTCGGAATACGACTCCGACTCCGCCCCCGACGGACCCAGGAATGAGAAATGCGACCGATTCGATTGTACAGGGATTCATTCATACACGGCCACCAACCCGAAGAGTCACCACCCCACAACACAGTCCTCGATCCAGGTTGCGATCTTGATCTAGATTGTAGGCAGAGCATCCGCTAAATTCTGCTGACGAGGCATAAAGACGCAAGGAAAATCGGCGGGCCGACTGTTCATACGTAAGTTTGTCAGCACGCAGTAAGCAAGGGCTCAGCCCGATTTCAAATGAATACACACCAGGTTAGTCCTTTGTCCACGAATTGCAGGTGGGGCGGAGTAATATCCCGGCCTTGCGCGTCTTTGGCTGGTTGTATGTCGAATGCCCACAGGAGGTATGCCATCTCGAGGAAGAGCGCGTTATTTGCAAAGAATCGGCCAGGGCAGATCCGTCGGCCGTGCCCGTACGCGATGTCGTCGTCGTGATAGTTGAGTAGGGGAGATGTCAGGGCAGATCCGTCTGGAGAGAGGAAGCGTTCTGGACGGAACACGGATGGGTCCCGAAAGACGGCGGAATCATGATTGATCGACCTTCGCAACGTGAGCAGTGAGTTCGTACCTTACTCCGGCTTAGCTTACCAGATAGATCCCATCAAAATTGCACCTTTCGGTATGCTATACTCGCCCCATTGAACATCCTACGGTTTGTCAGTTTAGCTTCCACCAATCGGGGGTTGAATCTCACTTCAGTCGCAACATGAGGGAAACCATTTGGGATGGCAGGTCGCCACCGCAGCGTTTCCTTCACGATGGCGAGCACGTACGGCAGGCGCTCCTTGTCGCCAAGCACAGGTGGATGCGAGCCAAGTACGGAGTCGATCTCTGCCATGGCCCGCTTCTTCACGTCAGGATAGAGCAGCATAGCCATGCAAAATGCGTGCACGGTTGCCGCCGTCTGCCAAACGTGATCAGGCTGCATTCTCAATGCACGCGGACGAAAGTACCGTTTCGCTCGCTGCAGCACTGGACAGGAGTATCAGCTCACGACGCACGGGATAAAGAGTCGACCTACTATAATGTAGCAGACACCCAAGCGGCCTCTTGGACAGTCACGCCAAACTCAGCGCGAGATTCTTCGGAGGCGACCGAAAACCCATCGGCCTGTCCTCCTTTCTCTCGAGTGTCGCATCCTTCTTCGTACAACTTCACCAAGTACGCGTTACTGTCCCGAAAGAAGTCCTCGCCATACGCCTTGAACGGTGCAAGCCAGCGCGGAAGATGCTTCAGTGCCGGAAACAGTTCCACCATGTACGCCAACGGCATCGCAGCTTTCATGAACGCGTCCATAGTCTCCGCAAGCCAAGCAACCTTCTGCTCCGCATCCTCCGACGAGAACAAGCTCGGCGCGTCATACAGAGCACGGAGGATGATACTGCACGACGTGCGCTCGAGGATCGGCCAGAGATCGCAGTTTGGGTGTTCGAGCAGATAGCGACACAGCCTGCCGGATTCTTCTTCCTGTATCTGAGCATATGCGCCGACCGCGCTAGGGCCAAAGCTCTTGTTGATGATACGTCGCATACGATTCCACCTGCTGTTGGCCGGGATGCCGGTTATGGTAAGGTTGCCGGCCATGATCTCGTTCATCTGCCCAACCCGGGTATATATCAGCGGGCTGAATGAAGATGGAAGGAAGACCGGATCTGACCATGATGTATCTCGGTCGACCTGAAGTTGCGCTGTTCATCTTGTCCAGTACTTCAGCTGCTGCTTTGGCGTCGGCGAGGACGATTAGCTTCTGTCCTGGTGCACTGAGCGTGTATACTGGCCCGAGTGTGCGTTTCCATTCGTCGAGCTTGAGGAACAGTCCTTTGATTGGAATATCAAGGAGGTTGCCTATTAACGGGAGCCCTGCCAGTCCTGGCGGGAGAGAAGAAGATCGTAGTTGTCTCCGAACGGCAAGCAGCAAAACACTGGCGGCGAGGATGAGTAGAACAAGCAGACGGATCATGATATTGGGGGTGTCCAGGTTGCCTGAATCCTTTCATGTGCTCCACATCTTTATACGTCCCGTTTGCCCATGCCAAGGTACCAAGCACCAGCATGTGGGAACAAAGTATCCTTTGCGGTGCATGTGCTGATATAGGATCTACCGCCAGCTGGCGGCCAAGTCTCTTATCCATCCGCGTATAGTACCCAGGATATCCAAGAATACACCGGCGAACCTCGGCGAGCGTCGTCCTCGAGTGCGTATCGTTACAGAAAGGGACTATCAGGAACGTTGGCGGCAGTCGGGATCGCCGGTAAATCTGATTGAAGCACGTATATGCTCTTCAGACTGATGCTACCCAGCGGTGGTCCCTGGTGGATGAACACCGTAGTATTCCAGACACATTGGAGTAACGGTGTTCAGGATCGACAATGGGGATGCGCTCGGTCCCGAACATATGGCGATGTGGATGCCTCCGGCAGTGCAAGACAGGAACGCCGCCTGCGATCATGGAACAGACGCTGCGGGGTTAGGTACGGGACGATTTCTGTTGATCGCGGGCCTTCGGGTGTCCTCGTGGCATGTTGAGCCGATAAGGCAAGACAAACCGCAAGACAAACCGCCAGCGAGCGAGTTGGCGCTCCCATAACCAATAGAGTTGGACAAGGCTTCATCGGAGCACGGGAATTGACAGGTTGATGGTAAACTCGGGTAGACTTGCGAACAAGTAGATGTCTCGTCAGGATGCCACATTGTCTGCGGCCAGATGCGTTGATGCATCATTAACGGAGCCGACCACCATCCGAGTCTCGCTTTGTTGTTGAAGCCCCAGAGGTTGCGCTTTCGAAGTTCAAGGAGGAACGATGATAAGATGGACGATGCACGTGTTTGCAGTGCGTTGTTGACAACGAAGAGTTTTTCGGCGCTTACCGGCAGTTAGGGATCTTCGGGAGCAATCAACGGGAAATGTGATGTCACCAGGAGGGTAGGGTTCGTCACTGTAGGCGTCAAGGGCGTCGTCCCCGGTCGACGAAAAGGTCGGCGGCGCCTTTATAGCTAGCGCTCGACGGCGAGCAGAGCCAGAGAGCTCTATACCACCCATCACTGTCAGCGCGATGGCAACAACAACACCGGCAGCACCGCCTGTGGATCTCATATTGATCTTTCGCACCTCGACCAAGTCGCGCACCGAAGCTGAAGATGCCGAACGCGCATATACCTCGTTGCTCTCGCAACTCCGATCTGGCGGCCTGGAGGCAGTCGGGAAATCTGGATCGAATCCGAACGAACTACTGATCTTCGTCCGCTGCCCATGGAAGAAGATGGAGGAACTCGTCGACCGGCAGCGTACCGAGGACTTCCTGCACGGCGTGAGCGCGGCCAGCATGCCAGCTCTCAGCCAGCCGGCGGGAGAAGCTCCAATTACACCAGCTGATCGACTTCGTCTTCTGCACTCCTACATCACCACCAGCGCGCTCGATGGTGGACTCGGAATTGCCCCAGGCGCACCTGGACATGAGAGGCTCACCGGTATCATGGCGTTGAAGGACAAGACATTCGAGCGATCATGGGTACGAAGTTGGACGACGCGGCGGCTGGGAGTATGGATGGGCGACGCCGAGCTGAGCCGTGTTAAAGACGAGTACGGCGAGGCTGTCGCGCTGTACTACGCGTTCCTCAGCAGCTATGCGCATGCCCTCATCGTGCCGAGCTTGCTGGGAATCGCGATCTGGTACTTCAACCTACCATATTCGCCTTGGTACTCAATCCCTGTCTGCCTCTGGAGCATCGTATTCGTCGAGCTTTTCCGACTTCGGGAACGCACCCTCGCCGTCCGCTGGGGTACGCGCAACGCGCATAGGGTCGAGCGCCGACGAGCCGAGTTCAACGGCACCATCAACGAGGACGGGGTCGAGAGTTTCCCCTGGTGGAAACGCGAGCTGCGTATTCTCGCTTCCGTACCGGTCATTCTGGGCGAAGCGGTCATCCTCGGCGCAGTTCTGACTGCGGTTTTCGTCTTCGAAGCCTTCGTCACTCAAATCTACACCGGTCCAGGCTCATCCTACGCCGGCTACGTCCCTACCGTCATCTTCCTTACGTTTATCCCCAAGCTGCTTGCTTTATACCAAGCCAGCGGAAAAGCTCTCACGAACTGGGAGAATCATGCCCACGAGAGCACCTACGCGACCAGCTTGACGCTCAAGACGTTCACGCTTTCCTCCGTGGTCGCCTATCTCGGCCTCTACCTGACGGCGTTCGTGTACATCCCCTTCGGACCGAACGTCATGAGCTGGGTGTACACCAGGGTGTTGTCCCTCCGCATTCCGACTGAGGTACCATCGAATAGTACCGAGGCTGTAGCGGCCGCAGCTGCGGCTGTTAACGGAACCGCCAAAGGCCCGCAACTCAAGACTCGTTTCGAATCTCTTTCGACAGCGCAAGCGAAAATCCGACCTGACCGGTTGCACAACCAGATGTTCGCATATACTGTGACGAATCAAGTGATCAATTTCGTACTCGAGATCGTCCTTCCATACGTTACCCGTACGGTCGGTAACGTACAGCAAGGAAAAGGCCTGTCGGGCAAGAAAGGACTCGTCACGTCCGAAGAACAAAATGTTTCGGAGCAAGAGCGCAACCTGTTGCTCCAAGCTAGGGAAGAAGCCGCGCTTCCCGACTACGAACTCTTCGGCGATTATGCGGAGATGGTCACCCAGTTCGGCTATGTCGTTCTGTGGTCAGTTGCATGGCCACTCGCTCCCCTCTGCGCGCTCATCAACAACTGGGTCGAAATTCGCTCCGACGCGTTCAAGCTCACCGCTCACTACCGGCGTCCCATTCCAATGCGGACCGAGACCATCGGGCCCTGGCTCGATAGCCTTTCCTTCCTTTGCTGGCTCGGTGCTGTCACGAATGCAGCGCTCATCTTCCTCTTCAAGCCGACCGAGGAGAACCCAGACCCAGCACACGGACCAGGACTGGGGAGCAACTTCCTCGCTACGAAGCTGGCTCGCGCTCGTCTACCGAGCGAGACCCAGACGCTGCTGACTGCCGTCCTTCCCGCCCTCCTGGTCGGGCTCGCCGCTTCTCACGGATTCCTTCTCGCCCAGAGGGGGATCAGATTCGCCCTCGAAAGGCTCCTCTGGCAAGGCTCTCCTGCCGAGGTCGCCCTCCGCAAGCGTGAGCGGGAAGTACGTATGCTATGGGCTCAGAAGGCCGTCGCGAGCGCGGGCGGTGGTAATCCCGACGGAGTCGGCAGAGAGCTGGGTAAGGCCGTGCCTGCACCTGACGAGAAAGGCAGCGATACATGGGCAGGATTTTGGAGTCGGGAGGAGGGGTTGGGCCAGATTCAGGGTAGTATCAAGACTGCTTGAGCTGACGGGAGATCGAGGGGATGAGTGGGGTCAGAACCTCCAGCAGCGGACCTTTGTGCAGAGCGAACGAATAGCAATCAACCACGCGCACCGTTGTATATATACGAAAGTAAAACTTAGCTATCCTCACAACTTGCTCATGGAACTTGATGTGCCGTTGAACAGACACTGCACCCAAGGCAACATCAACACGCGGTCCCTTCCTTTCCAGAACGCGTCCATGCCGAATGCCCACTCACGACAGCCGCTCTTCATTAGCCTCGCACACATACCCACCATTTTACGCGTGTTATCTGCTCAAGTCTCTCTCCAGCCCACGCAGCAAAACGACATATATCGGTAGCACGCCAAATCCGCTACGACGTATCCGTCAACACAATGGCGAGCTCACGCAAGGCGCGTGGAAGACGCGTCGGCATCGCCCATGGGTCATGGTCATGATCGTCTATGGCTTCCCGAGCAAACTGCACGCACTGCAGTTCGAATGGGCCTGGCAGCATCCCGAATCTAGCAGACATCTCCGTGAAGAGTTTGCCGTGAAGCGTAACGCGTACTTCCTGTCCGAGAAAGTCAAGGTGCTACGAGCCATGTTGGCACACACGCCCTACCGAACCTGGCCTCTGCACGTCAAGATCTTTCATGAAGAGGGTATCAAAGCCTGGCGATCTGCAGAAATCCAGATACAGGGCGACCCACCTTTGCCATTCGCGTGCCGTATAGAGGTGGAGCTCGAGGGCGTGGATGGGAAGGCTGGTGGTGGGACTGGACGCGCGGGCGGGATCGAAGTCAACGATGAGACGTTCTCGACGGCGCATCTTCAGAAGCTCTCCCGCATCCTCGGCAGTACGAGGCAGTTCACCTGCTCAATATGTGACGGGACGGTTCCAGCAACCCTGCCGCCGCTCACTACAGCGCTATGCCCGCTCGGTACCTGTCAAGCTGTGTCCCACCTTTTATGCCTTGCGAAGGACTTTCTAAAGCACGAAGATACCGAAACGATGATGCCTCGGACCGGTCGTTGCAAGGTCTGCGGGCATACACTGCTCTGGGGGGACGTAATCCGCGGGTGCTACCGTCGGCATAAGGGTGGTTTGGTCCTCGCTGCTCTGGAGGAGGACGAAGATGAAGAGGAGGACGAAGACGAGGAGGATGAAGACGGTCTCGATGTTCATGAAGGTCCTCCATCCCCAGCGAAATCGCTTGCTGCTCCAACACCAAAGCCGAATGCAAAGTCGAAACCAAAGCAGAAGACGCTCCCCGTGTTCTCAGTCATTAAGCCAGGCGTGCGGCCCCTATCGAAGCCAACCAATGCGGGCGCATCGACCTTACCCATCTCGAATGCCGACGCCGATTACCTTGATATCGACGACATATCGAGTCTGTCCGATGCTGTCGGTCATTCCGCAAGCAAGCCAGTCACGAAGCGTCGCCCGTCTCTGCACAAGGTGTCGCAACCTAAGGCTCGCCGGCGTCTTTCTATCCCGCCCAGCTCTCTGTCTCTCCCGAAGCATGCGTCCGCCAAGAGGACAGCTGTGACCAATCCATCCAAGCGGACGACTAAAAAGAAGAAAGGTCAACCGGTCGCAGTGAGCGCCGACACTTCTGGGGAGATCTTCGATCTGGACAACATCTCTTCCTGCACGGACGAGTGATACACCTCCCTCAGCAATTTATGAGAATATACGCTCGAGTGCTCCCTCAGCAGTCCATGAGAATATACGCTATACACTAGCGGACGATCTTATACGTCATCTAGGCGTTCCTGGCAACTGGTGTTCGCCCCGTTAGAGGCGTATGCACGAATAAACGCTCCATCGATTGGAAAACGTTCATGCAAAAGGACGATGGACTAACTACGAAGTGGAGGATCCGACCGACAGCCAGTTCGTTCGGCTCCTGCCCTCTGTCCGTCACACTCGAAGTCCTGCAAGCAAAGCAAGTTGAGCAAGTTCTTGGCCCTCGGACACGATGCGCCACATCGCTCTCGCCAGCAGGAACTTCGCCGCGGTAGATGGTACTTCCCCGGGACAGGAGAAATCGTCCCTATATCTTACGATTTTGATCGCCAAACTACTACGTCTAGTCAATGTCTCCGTGGACGAATACTGTACGTGTACATAACATGTTGTATTCTTGTGGATGTCCAACATTGGAATCAGGAGCAAATCATAAGAAGGCGCGTAACCCCTCGGGGTAATAGGAGGAGGCCAGTCACGTTACGCGGGGTCAGGAGAAGTGGGGTAATGATCGCTGGAAAATCGGGCTTATTTCCTTGAAGAAGCAGCTAAAGCTCGACGACCTTCGACCAGCTGACACTGTTGCGAACTCCCAAACACGTCGTTCTCAGCAATCAGGAAACCGAGAAGAGGGGTTTCTACTCCGGAGCTCGTCGTTCGCAGTGCAAGACCTATGGGCGCGTCCACTTCAGGAAGACCCTGCTCCACGGGAGATAACCGGTTCCGCGTACGCCCGTTACCGCTCGCTAAAGACGACCATCTGCATGCTTTGCTTCTATTTCTTGCAATCACCTTATGGGGCTCTCGGATCTGGCTCCTCTTACCGAAATCGCATGCCGGACACGAGGCAGCCAACGATTGTTCATTCATCCACATGGGCTGCGCCATCTTGCAGAAAGGCGACCTGAAGTTATGGTCCGATGAGAGGACGGCGCGAAATACGAAAACCTGACGCGGGTGAACTATGGCCAGCGTATTCTGACGCAAACGGAGTTGCTCCAACCGCATTCGGCTCAAACGAACCTGCAGCTAAACACGTGAAGGTACTATTTGCGTTGCAAATCACGCGCATCGACGGGCCCAGTCTCCATCGCCGGGGTGCACTAAGATGTGCTATCGGCTGCACAGAGTGCACCCTCTTTTTCCGGTGCTAGTGCTTCTTTGCGCAGCCCCTCCCTAGTGGCCACGCATTGAGGGACCACTCTCCGCCCTGCCGCAGGACGATTGCTCCAAGCCTTGCCTCATTCTATGCTGGCCCTCGGATTTGAATCGTCCGAACGCTGTGTACAAACGATGGAGTATCGTTATCGGGAGAATGGGGTGCAGCATCGGCCCTGGCTGGCCTCATTGATCCCTGATGGACCTCGAACGTTGTCAACTAAGCACCGGCGAGACACCGTTCCTATGCAACGCTAACTCCTCGTCCTCCGACAACAACATGTTGCGCGATCGATTATATTTAACTCGAACCGCCATGGATTGGCAAATCCCCTTCTTCGTCGATCCTCCTCTTCTCGATGGGATTCTTCCAGAACCCTTCTCCTAGCGCAGACTGAGGGGTACCACAACACCTGACCCCGCCTCACCTCGGCTCTTTGCGCGTTTTGGTTCGCCCCTCTTCTCGCCTGTCGGTATAAAGTATCTCTTTCATTCCTGTGCCCTTGCCTTCAGTCCCATTCCCGCCAAGTTCCTGCCTAGCTGGTGCAATCATGGGACTGCTCCGGTCGTTATGTCTGCTCGCCGCCTCTGGCCTTGCCCTCGCTGCTCCTGCACACCTATCGACACCACTCAACTCGACATTGTCAAAGCGGGACCCTGGGTTTCCTTATGGCTCGACGAAAGTGCGAGGAGTGAACTTGGGTGGATGGTTAGTGCTTGGTATGTCCCCACCGCATATTCCCGTTGGGTAAGCGCTGACCAGGCGTGCAGAACCGTGGATCACCCCATCCATCTTCGACAACACGGGCAACTCGGCCATCGTCGACGAGTGGACGTTCGGCCAGTACATGGACTACGACACGGGCGCCAACATCCTCTGGAACCACTGGGGCTCCTGGGTTCAAGAGAGCGATTTCGCCGCCATCGCCGCTGCCGGTCTCAACCACGTCCGGATCCCCATCGGCTACTGGGCATTCGACACCTCCGGCGGGGAGCCATACTTCCACCTGAACCAGTACGACTACCTCAAGACCGCCATCGGCTGGGCGGGGGACTACGGCGTCAAAGTCCTCGTAGATCTGCACGGAGTGCCCGGCTCGCAAAACGGGTACGACAATTCCGGCCGGCGGGGCAGTCCGTATTGGCAAACGGACTCTTCGTACGTCACGCGCACGCAGGCGATAATCGCGACGATGGCGAACGATTTCAGCCAGTCGCCGTACGCGGGGATCGTCACTGCTATCGAGCTGGTTAACGAGCCCGCGGGGTATTATTCCCAGGAGTTGCTGGACGTGACGAGGAACTATTATACGGATACGTACCCGATCGTGAGGAATGATGGGAGTCTCGTCGTGGTGCTGCACGATGCGTACCAGAGTTTCTCGTACTGGTCTGGGTTTTTGACGCCGGGCAATGGCGGGTCGTGGGTTATGATGGATACCGTGCGTCTCCTCTCCATCTCAACCTCGTCAGGGCGGGCGGCTGACGTCGTTTGGGACGAACGCAGCACATCTACCAAGTCTTCGAAGACTACTACCTCCAAATGACCTGGCAAGATCACATCTCCAACGCCTGCTCCAACGGCCCCAACCTGGCATCCAACGACCTATGGACAATAGTCGGCGAATGGACGACCGCAAGCACAGATTGCGCGACGTACATCAATGGACGCGGGGTCGGGTCGAGGTATGACGGGACGTATGGGGATGGGAATCCGGCTATTGGGAACTGTTATGGCCAGAGCGGGAGTGCGAGCACGTTTAGCAGCGATTATAAGGGGTTTTTGAGGCAGTTTTGGGAGGCGCAGGTGACGGCTTATGAGCAGGGCGATGTGAGTCTCTTTTCCTTTCTCTTTCCCGCCTTCTCCCCCACTTCTTTCCTTTCTTCGCTCCTGGACACTTTTGTGTGGTGAAATGTTGCTGATCAAGCTGACAGGGCTGGATATACTGGTGCTGGAAGAACGAAGACGCCGACGACTGGTCCTACTCCGCCGGCCTAGCAGGCGGCTGGATCCCACAAGACCCAACAGACAGGGAATACCCGAACATCTGCGGTTAAGCTCAGCCGTTCGCGTTTCAGTTCCATCTTCTCCTGTCTACTTCGAAGTGGGAGATAGGTTGCCGCGGGTTTTGTTGGGTTTGTGGGGGTTGATTCTGATTGATCGGGTGAGGAAAATGATGGGAGTGATGAGGCTGATAAGGCTGATGAGTATACCCTCGCTACACATTGCGATATCCCTTCTTGACATATTTACGACTTTCATGTACTTCCTCTCGGTGTGGCCTGCAGTGCTGCACCCTCAATGGAATAATGCATAAACAACCCGATTCCTCACCGTGAATAGAAAGAAACCGGAGAGGAGCACGTCTGCTTCTCGCCCTGAATCCTCGATCAGCACCAGCCGATCGGGGACGAGCCCACGTCATCACGTTTGTGGCTGTCCCTGACGGGCGCGTTCGTGGGGACGCCGATGACCACATCCCACCACCGAGGAGCAAACGCGTAACTGCGGGTTGATGTATTTCTACTGTAGCAACCTTGGAGCTTTACTGCTACTTCGATCTATTGCCGGAGGCTCGAAGTTGGATAACTTGACTACCACGATCACCCAAAAGCCCTGCCTAGGGGCATCACCGTAGCTTCGCTCCTCTCTGACTGCGTTCGCTCCTCTGTCAAGCTCCTGTCCTGACATCAACAAAGCAAAATGGCGACCATCGCCCCTCCCGACGACCTTCTTATCTCCATCTCTCCTCCCGCCTCTCCACCACTCTCAACCCATCCTTCAGGCGAAACCGCACCAGACGAACGAAACATGGGCGATCTCATCCCCCGCTCCGACCCCTCGCCCGCACATGGCCAGCGGCCCACCGCTCCCAACGCCGAAGAAGTGCACATAGTCCTCTTCGTCCATGGCATGTGGGGTGACCCCGTCCATCTCTCCGCCCTCTCCAACCGGCTCATACGCCAGTTTCCCCCCCAGGAACGGAAGCCTGGAGAGCCGGGACTGAGTGTGCTGGTCGCGCAGAGTAATAGGGCGAATCATACGTATGATGGGGTTGATTGGGGCGGGGAGAGGGTTGCGGGTGAGTTTTTGGATCATGTGGAGCGGTTGGAGGAGGATGGAAAGAGGAAGGTCGTGAGGTGTAGCATTGTGGGTTATTCTCTGGGAGGGCTCATAGCGAGATACGTGATTGGGTGAGTCTCTCTTTCTCGTTGCGCAGGCAGCTGCGAATGCGTATGCGAATGACGATGCTGATGCTGGGGATAGTGTGCTGGAGACGCAACACTTCTTCGACCGCGTCGAGCCGCGCAACTTCTACACATTCGCGACCCCGCATATCGGCCTCCCGCGCTACCCCTCCTTCTTCTCCTCCGTCGCATATACCCTCGGCCCCAAATGGCTCTCCCGAACCGGAGAACAATTCTACGGCATAGATCAATGGGGCACCACTGGCCGTCCTTTGCTCGAGATAATGGCTGATCCTGCGGGGGTGTTTTATAGGGGCTTGAGCAGGTTTAGGCGGAGGAGGATATACGCGAACGCTGCGGGGGACGTTACTGTCCCTTACGTTACGGCGGCTATTGAGGTGCACGACCCGTTTTTCCACTATCAGACGAATGGGATCAAGCTGTGCGTCCATTCCCTCAACCTCTCCCAACTGGAGAGCATATATGCTGATGTTTGATGGGGCAGGGAATTCGACAAGAAATATCCGCATATAATCACGAAATGGGAGCTGGGACCGCCGCCGGCGAAGTTGCCGCCTCCGCCGGTTATGTCCCTCGCATATATCCAGTCGTTTGTGCCTAAACAGCCAGTTCTTCCGCCTCATCTGCAATTCCGATACCCCTACAACTATGTACGTCCCTCCCCGCTTCCCATCGCCTCACATATGCCACATATTGACCTGTGCGCGCAGTTATTCTACGCCATCTCCCCGCTCCTTCTTCCCCTCCTTGCCCCTCTATTAATAGCAGCAATCCTCTACCGCTTCTCCTCAGCCTCGCGCGAGTCAAGGCGCCGTATAGCCCTGCTCGAGCAAGAGAGAGAGGACGGAGCGCTCGCACCCGGCCTGTCGAGGCCGCCGACGTTGATATATCTTTCGAGGTCGGGGACTGCGACGCCTACGACGGTTGAGAGGAGCGGTGGGAGTGGGAGTGCGACGCCCATGGCTTTCAAAGGAAACGGAGTCGGGAAGGGTGTAGAGAATGCGGATGGGAACGAGCATGTCCACTCAACCGCGGGAGGAGCGACATCCTCCATCTCCCTCCTCCAAGTAGCCTCCAAAGCCGCCGCGTCCGCCCGCGTCGCCGCCCAATCCCAATCCCAAGCCCAAGCCCCCGCCTCCGACCCAGAATCCGACGCAGCAGACGGCCCCGTCCCCCCCGCGAACGACAGCGCCGCGCTAGCAGGCGAACAGCCCATGCTCACCGACCTCCAGCGTCAATGTGCCGCCAACCTGAACGGGCTGGGGTTCGAGAAGGTTTTGGTGCTTATTGAGGGAGTCAGGAATGCCCATGGGCCGTTGATTTGTCGGGGGGCGCTGATGGATCAGGGGAGGGATGTGTTGGATCATTGGGCGCAGGGGTTCGAGATCTAGTCTCTAGGAAGTGGGATGATGTGCTGGTGGTTGGGTGAGCGGTGGGAGGTTGGGAGGAGAGTGGTGGAAGGGGGGGATGTTTATGATATTTGGGTTGGGCATTGTATTGTATTGCATTTCGTTCAGAGGTTGTTAAACACGATTGACTATCCATATCATTGTCGAGCGATATCCGGAGAGATCTCATTCTAGCCAAGCGCGTCATCGGTGACTCACAGTCCAGTAACTTGCCCCGCATTCCTCGTTTATAAGCCAGCCAGCGCACCGAGATCGGACGTTCACACCGACAAATGGCCTCCTCCTCTCCCCCTCCCCAAAAGGCGCAACCGTAAGTGCGCTCATGCCCTGAGTTTCTGTGTTGTGCTGACGGCCCACCGGAAAGTGTACAAGCAGCGTTCGCCCATATATCCCTAACGGTCCGCTCCCTCCCCCGCTCCCTCAAATTCTACACAGCCCTCCTAGCAACAATCGGCTGGGAACAGCTATACTATCACGCAGACACCGGAGTGGCGGGGTACGGGATAGCAGGCGGAGAGGAGGTGTTGACGCTATACGATGCGAAAGGCCGAGTACCTGAGGCCGAGGTGGGTGGGTTGGGGAGGTGGGGGTATGGGACCCATCTTGCCTTTACAGCGCCTACGTACGCTCCCCCCTTTCTTTTCTACCTCTCCTTTCCCCTTCCCTCCCTACCCCTCCTTCCTTCCGCTCTTCAAGGAGTGGAGTAAGAGACTGACAAGCCCCACAGACAGGCAAGCGTCCTCGCCTTCTACGCCGCTGCACTACAAAATGGAGGAACATCGGACGGACCACCGGGGTTGAGAGACTATTATGGCCCTGGATATTATTCGGCATTCGTGAGTGATTTGGATGGGTATCGGTTGGAGGCTGTTGCGCATTTGCCGGTTGATGGGGAGGGGAGAGTGGACTATACGAGACTGGAGTAGGTGTGGGACCGACAGGGAAGGACCGGGGAGAGGGGTGGGTTGGGGTGGGTATACGCGCTTGGGTTTGCGGGGATTGGGTGAAGGAAGGTGTATGCACTTGGGAGCCGTGATTGGAGGCGCGAAATAAAGGTGTGTACAAGTACAGTGTATTCTTCTTCTAGTCCAGCGGTACAGAGCACAAGGAAATATGCAAGGGCAAGATCAAGCGAAGCACGAACATCTACTGTGCAACACTAGCCTTCAACGTCTCCCACTCGCCCTTATCCAGCCCCAATCTTTCATCCTCATTAGCCCTCAAAACCTCTCCTAGCCGTTTCCTCTGCTCCTCCGTCCACACCTCCCCCTGCCCGTCCTCCTGCTTAGAGTCCTGCTTAGCCCCTTCAAGATAAGTCATCAAACACCTCCCCGCCTTCTCCGTATAGTCCACGTCGCCCCTCTCGTCCCCATCCGCCCCATGCGGAGGAGCGTCGGTAGGGTGAACACTGTCAATAAGCGCGGAGATGAGCCCGCTGGACTGGAGAGCGGAGCGGGTGCGGCCGGAGGTGGTCCGGGGGGAGAACTCTTTTTGGGCGCGGGGGTAGGGGGCTATTGATGTTGAGCCTGCTTGGGTTGGTGTTGAGCCTGATGGGTGAGCGGATGATGAGGAGGGGGAAGGTCCATCGAGCAGGAGAAGGGTGTTCAGGAGGAAAGCGACTTTCCGGCGTACGCTGATATCTGGATCTGTTCCACCGTCAGTATTCCTATTCAAGTGGTGAGAGGAAGAAGCAGAGCACGTACCTAACAAGGCATCTCGAAGCACCTCCCATCCCCCAGCCTGAGCCAACCGATCCACCGCATCGGCATTATGTCTCACACTCCCGCTAAGCGCATACACCGCCCTGCTCCTCGTCTGCGAGCTCGCCTCCCTGCTCCCTATCACCCTCAACAACAACTGTATCGGATCCGGCTGCAGGGCAAGGAAATCCGCTTGAGCCTGGGGGTTGTTCTGCACTGCTGTGCCCGCTACCCAGATCGCTGCTCTCTGTAACGCGTCCTCGGGGGACTGCATAAGTTCCATGAGAGGCTGCCAGAGACTGAGCTTGGCCAGGTCGTTCGCATTGTCGATGCTCTCCACTAGCAGCTCCAGGTCGTCCAGCGCCTGAGCGCGCTCGGCCACTGTGCGGCCGGCGTCGGAGGCGAGCGCCATGGATTCTTTCATCTTCACGCTGTCGGGCTTGCCGAGGATCGCGTCGATTAGTTCGGGGTCGAGCGATTGGACGCGTTCGGTTGCGGCGCGTTGGGTTGAGGCGGCGGTGGGGGAGGTGGTGTCGCTGTTCCGGACAGCCCAGTGGAGGAGTGATTCCATGGTTGCGGTGTTTGTTGGGGATGTAGTTTTCAAATGATAGTGTAGTTTCAACTGATTGAAGGCAGAGAAAAAGGAAGTTGAGTGCCAGAAATGAAATGAAGTCCTGTAACCAGCCCGACTTGGTCCAGCTTGACAATAAATCCCCAAGAATTTCGGGACCCTTTGACTGCCAGAACGCGCGAGAACGTCCCAGGCGTCATCGCTCGACTTCTCGCTTACATAAGGGACGAGTGTGAGTGGCAGCGTTGATTTCTTTTGGAAGGAGGAAAGGGGCACGTGATGTAACGCGTCCATTGAACCAACCGCGTGTGCAGCCTCTCAACCCCTACGGCCAACATCATCATCATCATCCCCAAGGCACAGTACACGACACCTGCGAGGTCTGTTAGGACACAAGCATGTCCTCCTCACTCCCCTCCTCGGACTCGCTCTACTCGTTAAAGAGGCCTCAGCTCGTAAAGCTCTGCAAGAAGAACGGGATCAAGGTGCTCGGAAAGGTCTGTCCCCTCCCTGTCCTCACCCTCATCCTGGCCTAGCATGCTCATACAAAGGAACCACAGAACAGCGAACTGATCAACAAGCTTATCGCTCATACTAGTCCTGTCAAAGGCGGTGATGTGGATATGGATATGGATGTTGACGAGGTAGACGGTGATGCAGAGGATGATGCGGGGGGAGTGAGGCTGCCGAGGACGATGTCGGCGCCTGATCAGCTGAGGGATGAGTGGGAGGTCGTTGATGGTGCTAGCCCGTCTATGCCTAGGGCTCAGACGCTGGAGGGGTTGAGTGGGTTGATGAAAGGCTCAAAGCCAGCGGAGGGGATGACCAAATGTGCGCACTTCTTCTCCATTCTTGCAGGACCGGGTTGCTAAGAAGAGGAAATAGCGTCCAGCTTTGGGAATGGCTTGAAGGCGTTTGCGTCTGCAATGAAGCGGGTTGGGTCCTCTCGCTCGGACCTGGTCGCGGTGGAGGATATGCGCCCAGCCTCCTTGCTCTCTCGTGCTCTAAGCAGGGACACACTCGCCCTGCCTCGTTCGGGGAGTACGAACGACGCGGCAAGCATAATGGAGGTCGACGACCTTCGCCCGCTCACCCCCACCGTCCCCTCCGCAGCTGAAGCTCAACCATCCGGGAAGGAGCAAGAAGACTCACCAGGGGCGACCACCATCCGGCTGGTTACCTCCACCACCGTCAGGCCGACGCAAAGAGAGAGCCCAAGCCTCCCCGCAGGAGGCCGGAGCATCGAGCTGCTCAGCTCGATCTTCCCTCCCTTGCCCGAAGGGATCGAAGCAGCCGGCTCCCTGTCCCCCATCGTCTATCCACGCTTACCCTCCGCTATACCCTCGGCCGCCCCAGATACAGAGCAGCAGACCTCATCCCCTCCGCTCCCACCAGGCGGCTTCCCCCCTCCCCTTCTTCCGGCCACGCAGCCCGCCACCCCACCCCCTCCCAACCAGCTCCCCCAACTAGCCCCAACAACTCCATTCCAATTCGTATTTGGCTCCCCCGAGCGAGGCGTATCAAAGGCCGAATTCACCAAAGTGACCCGTTCCGTCCTGGAAGAGCTCAACCGACGTGTGGTCGCCGCGGGGGGGAAGGCGATGCCCACACCGAGTGCGAACTTTGGCGCTTCCCTTGAAGTCGGGGAGGAACAGCAAGGGCTGGGGAGGAGTAGGGGGAGGTTTGACGGGAAACATGAGAAGGTTTTTCAAAAGTGCGTTCTTCTCTCTCTCCTCTTTATCCCTTCTTCCTCGCATGTTATGCGGCCAGTGCTGATGGAGAATGTAGGATGGACTCCATAGCGAACCACTACGCCGCCCGCCGGCCCGACATGCGACAACATTCCAACCCACTCAAGGACCTGCATTCCCAGGCAAAGAAACGCAAGACTTCCGATACCGCCTCGTCTGCCGGTCCATCTACTGCCCGTGGTGCGCCCTCTACAGCCAGGGATGATGAAGACGAAGGTGCCCGTCGAGCATCCAAGAGACCTAGGATGTCTTCTGCTCAGACGTCGGCCGTCAAGCCCGCTCCGGCCAAAGGCCTAGTGCAAGTACGCGACACCCCCGCCCAGCGCCGGAAGTTGGACACCGCCATCCGGCGCCGTGCATCCGGGCTCAACCGCTCCGCGCTCTCCACCTCCTCATCCCGACCCGCAACATCTCGCTCCCTCGCAGGCAGTACCGCCTCCATAACGGCAGCCGGGAAGGGCAAAGAGAAGGAGAAGATAAGTTTCCTGGGCCGGACGGCAAAAGCGATGAAGAACGCTTTTTCCGCTTCGGGGCCGAATGCGTTGAGGCCGATGCCGGTGCCCCCTATGCCTGTTAGCTTGAACCAGATGCCGGAACCTAGCGCCCTGGCTGGTGCGCCAGCGGCTGCTCAGGGTGGGCAGAGACAGCAGAATGCGAGCCAAGCCAGGCATTTGGGACGATCTACCGCTTCTGCGGTGGCTGGTCCTGCTCCGTCGGTGCCGGCTAAGACGGCGAATCAGAAAGCGGCTGCATATAGTGCGTTATCTGCTGCTCCTAATCGGGCTGTGGGGGATAGGAAGCCGTCTGGCTCTTCGGCAAGGACTATGAGTGCCGGTACGCATAGGATCCCGTCTGCGCCTAAGCGGAAGCCTGTACCGAGCTTTTCGCTCGAGGGGGAGAAGGAGAATGCGCCTCCCCCACAGAAGGTCCCGGTGTTGGCTGCGAGTGGTAACGGCCTGGCATCCTCGGTGTTGAAGGAGAAGCAGGATAACCTTGGGTCGTCCCAGATTGTCGGAACGGCCAAAAAGCCTTCCACCCTCCACGCGCCCACCGTAGCCTCCCTCGCCCGCGCCCAAGCGACAGTTCGACATCAATCATTAATTCCAGTCGCATCACCACTACCATCAGCACAAGAAACCCAAAACAACATGAAGCCCGCAAACCCACTCGATACGCCAATAAATATCCGAATCAAGAAACGTACTGACCCCGCCACGGCGCCTCCCCGTTCCCGCTCTGGGCTGAGGTTCTCTTCCCCCGTCAAACCCGGAACAGTTCTTTCTCCAGCTACTGTGCGTGCGTCACCCATCAAGACCCCTGTCAAGCCTGGTGTACGCCACAGGCCTCGTATTTCTCGCGCGCAAGTTATCAGCAAGCTCAACGAGCGCCGGCAAGCCGCCAACGGCACGACCACCACCACTACGGCCACTCCAGGATCAGCGAGCAAATCCCGCTCCTCCCTCGCCGCAAAAGCGTACGCGCGCCGTTCCCTTGGTGCAAAGGCAGCGGCTGGCTTTTCCACGCCGGGAGCAAGCATGGACCTGAAGCACAAGTCGATGCAATCCGAGATCGCCCGACGGAAGAGCCTGCGCACCCGGGCTAGCGTTGCGTTGAACTCCTCGCCGTCCAAGCAGATAGGCGTTGCGCTCTAAGCCGTCGGGGCTGTATATCCTTGTATACCTGTCTCTTTCTCTCAGATTTGTATTGTAGACAAGAAACATGACAAACATACCTTTTCTCCATAGGATGAGGATGGGATCATCCGTTCTCGTCCACGAGCATTGCCTCGAGCTCTTCTTGCAGTCTGCGCAGGTGGGCTTCTTTTGACAAGAGGGCGGCTTGCGCTTCTTGTAGCTGATGATGCAGAGCTACGGGATCAATCGTACCGGTACCGAAGTGCACGGCGTTCGTTGCTGCAGGATTAGGCGTGCTGCGCAGTTCGTCCTCTGAGCCAGAATTGTACGAGGCGAGCGTCCCCTCTGGCGAATCCGGAAGTCGAGCGTGCTGAGGTTCGGGAGACTGGGGTTCAACGCCCTCATGAATCTGCTCCGAAATCGGGACCGGCTGTCCTTCGTGCACCTGAGGCTGAACTGGCTCGCGTGCATCTGCGCTAGCGCTAGCCACATGCAACATCGCCTCCCTCTCCGCCTTCAGATCGCGCAGATCGGCAGTTAACCGCTCGATCTCAGCATCCAGATCTCGCAGCACAGATTGCATCCGTGGCGATCTCGGGCTGATCGGCAAGTTATCAGGAACGTCCAGTTTGAGGCTGTTTCTAGGCTCGGGCATGTCCATCGATTCTGACGGGAACTGGGCCGCTTCCGGGTGCACTTGTTGGAGTATATTGTCCATGTTCGGATTCGATGGGAGCACATCACTGCCAATGGAGGGATCCGTTATGTGGGAGATAGATGCTTGAACTTCGACCAGCTGTTCAACGTGTAAGTAACGCAATCGACATTGAGGTCAGGAAGACTAACTCTGCTTGCTATGCGCCGGACTTCTTCTTCCAGCTCCAATTCGGTCGCGTCCCGCGGCGGGTGGGTTATGCGAGATGCCTCGTGCAGTAACGGCCGCCGTAGAGCGGTAAGAGATATGAATCCAGCAGACCGGTCGATCGAGGGCGCCTTGTCCGGATCGTCGTGTACTATGGATCCATAGAGATGAGCTTCCCGATCTGCAACACGGGCTTCAAGAGTCGCGATCTACAACGGATTCAGGTAAAGAACGATAAAATGCCGAGATTACGGACGCTGGTTTCCGATTCTTCCTGGAGCGTCTCTATCGCCTCTTGTGTGGCATCCAGACGTCGTGCGAGGGAGGAGATGATAGAGGCAGCATATTCCTCGGAAGGGTGAGCGAAAACCTCCACAGGTCCCGGTATCGAACCAAGCCGGCTGGGCGTTGAGTTGTGACTAGCATGGACAATGCTGTGGTGAGCTGCAACGTGACTTGCACCATGTGCTTTAGTCGACGTGTATTAATATTGTTGTTCAACTCGTCAAGAGGAAAGTGCTGGAAAACTCACCTTCGGCCTCTTCGATAAGCTTCTCAACGGCAGCTGTCAGATCATCGCGCTCAATGCGCAAATCTGCGACAATAGCTTCCAGATACCGAACTTTCTGTGAGAGGGCAGCATTCTTTCTTGCCAATGCAGTAAGCTGTCGGTTTTGTATGATTCGCGTCTCGTTTAAGGTGTCGGTTGTCTGCTGCAAGTTGCCCTGTAATATGCTTGCATGGGATGTGAGTCTCTCCACTTCTTGTTGCAGTGTTGCAATCTGAGAAGTTTAAGACTTAGAGAGAGGTATAGAAGGCAGACATACCTGGGCTTTGTCGTGGCGCTTCCGCTTCTTCAGCTCCTCGCGCTCATGAAGTAATTTGGTAAGGACGGCAGCAACACGAGGCTGCAGGGACACCCCATCCAGTCCGAGTTCCCGAATCATGGGGTGTTCTAGGCAAATATATCTCAAAATAAGTTAAAACAAGAAGACATGTTAAAGTACAGCTGAGCCAGAGAAGTGGAACAAGGAACAGGATGTAAACAATGTGGGCGCTTCCGTGAATGAGCTCAGAACGGAAGCGGATTTAACCTTTTCACATGCTTCTCGTCTCCATGACAATGCAGATTTCCCTTTTTTCTCTTTGGTTTCTTTCCCTTGCTTCGCAGCCCCACAGCTGTTGTGGGTCTTCCCAATGGCAGGATTCTCTCATGAAACAGCACAACTCCCATTCTTAAGGCTACAACAAGAAACGGACAAAATGGACTTGAAGAATATGTAGCTACTTGATAAGAGCGGATCCCGACAGCCCGGGCGCTGACAGGCCGCTCCGCCGCAGAGGGTGCAGGATTGCTGTCGAAAAGCTGTCAGCATGAGACAGCAAGTGAACACAATCACGCGCACCATGGACAGTTTACAGGCTGAGCACAGCCCAGACGGGAGCGAGGCAAGCGAGGGTCTTGACGAACACGAGCAAGTCGACGTTCAAGATCACCTTGATCGACACGCAAGCAGTCGCGATCGCATCGATGCAGCCAGAGACGCAGACGTTGAGTGCAGCAATCAAGGCGGCAATGGCAGCGTCGAGACTGGCAAGGCAAGCGCAGGTCAGGAAGCCGGGGATCTTGATGCACGTGTCGAGGACGGTGAAGATCTGGATGAGGACATCGGCGACGGCGTTAGCGATGACGGACACGTCGGCCTGGGCGCCGACTTGAGCACCGGGGAGGGCGACGAGGAGGTTGACCGCGGCGTTGATGTCGGCCGTCAGGGTGACGATCTGCAACTCTCGTCAGCGGAGTTGCGCATGTACGGACTGGCTATGCCTACCGCAGCCTCGTAGTCGGCAATGTTCAGATCGCCCTTGGCGACCAAGTCGGCAATCACCTGGACGTCAGCCTTGACCTTGGCGTCCAAGTTCGCACAGATCTCGATGACCGCAGCATCGTTGCAGCCAGCAGCGCAGCGCGCCTCGAGCTCGTTGCCGAAAGGAGCAGGTGCCGCCATAGCGAGCATCCCGAAGGACAGGAAGAAGAGGGCGAAGGAGATGAGCTTGGAGAACTGCATTGTTGAAAGCTTGAGAGGCTGAGTGCGCAGGGACTTTAGGCTTGGAGGATTCGACTGTTTGTGGCTCGATGGTGAGCTTGATCACAACCCGCTGCCCTACTTATAATCTTTGGGAGACATAGTCCACATCGTATGGTCTGGAAGACTCATCGAAATCAAGAGGATCAGCGGAGGACGCATACCTTGTGCAGCACGGTGCCGAGCCAAAGGATAGTCGCACTGTAGCTGCTAGTCGGACAGCGTCATCTGCAACGGCGGGATTCCTCTTGTCATGGCCACTCCGCGTCTCATAAGACCGTCATTGATCGAAATCGGCGCGTCCCCACCTTCATCCGCCGCCGATGACCAGCCCCTTCCAACCTTTCCTGGGAACGCCCAAGGGCAGCGCAAGGCTATTGTGCCCTTCCATGAAGATGCTGGAATATCCGCCCGTCGCCTCCCCTTTGTGCTGCAAGGGTACGGCTCGGCTCCGAGGAAGCGTCACAACCATCCATCGGAGATCTTTGCCCGCCCTTTCAACCGTGGGATAATTTGGAGGAAACGTTTATGATGGAGACGTAAGTGGCGCAGACCAGAAGTGCAGCCGGAAATAGCATAGCAACATCTCTTGCACGTAAGGATGATGAGATCATCAAGGTCTAGCCTCCTCTGCAGGAAGAGGCTCCGAGGTGCAAGGTAATATACCACTCGGCCTTCCGTCATAGCCGTCAAACGTAAATCTTCTTTTTCTCTCGTAAACCACCGGGCTGTTCCTTTGGACCTTCCTCGGTAAGTGCCTTGTGTGACGCTGCCATTTGCGCATACCCCGCATTCCAGCAACCAAGTGTATTGTGAGCGGGAGCAGTCCCTTTGGCTTCTTCGGTACCGTCGCTCGTAATTTGCCTTCGAACCCTGATCCGAACAACCAACATGAAGCGCCTATTACGGCCTTCTCCGCGAAGACACCACAATGAGCGCTTGTTGTTCGGAATTTCCCGCGCTTGCGGGCAAGCACGTTTGATGAACTGGATGTCGGTGTGAAGCGTACACTATGGGCGGCTCCGACAATGTTGCAGGCTACTCCGTAGCCTCGATGATGACGTCTGCGATCAACCTGCAGCTCAAGGGGCCACATCTTTGGAAAGCGCGCATTCTCCGGTGGCTACAATGCGGACTTTATGACCCTCGCAGATGAGCGGAACACCGTATAAAGAGAGGACACTTCGTGCTCCAAGCCAGCACCGGTCGACTCCTCCAAAGCCTCTCAGCTCTCAGCCTCACCAGCCTCTCAAGCCTCTCAACGATGCAGTTCTCCAAGCTCATCTCCTTCGCCTTCTTCTTCTTGTCCTTCGGGATGCTCGCCATGGCCGCCCCGGCGCCTCTCGGCAACGAGCTGGAGGCGCGCTGCGCTGCTGGCTGCAACGACGCTGCGGTCATTGAGATCTGCGCGAACTTGGATGCCAAAGTCAAGGCTGATGTCCAGGTCATCGCAGATTTGGTTGCCAAGGGAGATTTGAACATTGCCGACTACGAGGCTGCGGTATGTTGCTCTTTGCCCCTTCTTGTAGCACTAGCTGATGCGGGTTCCAGATCGTCACTCTGACGGCCGACATTAACGCCGCAGTCAACCTCCTCGTCGCCCTCCCCGGTGCTCAAGTCGGCGCCCAGGCAGACGTGACCGTCGTCGCCAACGCCGTCGCCAACGTCCTCATCCAGATCTTCACCGTCCTCGACACGTGCATCAAGATCCCCGGCTTCCTGACGTGCGCTTGCCTTGCCAGTCTCGATGCTGCCATCGCCGCCTTGATTGCCGCGCTCAACGTTTGCGTCTCTGGCTGCATCGACGCGATCGCGACTGCTTGCGTGTCGATCAAGGTGATCTTGAACGTCGACTTGCTCGTGTTCGTCAAGACACTCGCTTGCCTTGCTCCCGTCTGGGCGGTCCTCGGCTTGTAAGCTCCTCAGAGGTGGGTTCCTAGAATAATAGATACTGCTGCAGCTCTTATGATTGATGACTGACTGTGTCGGCAGTCCCTCCTTCAAAGCTCCCTCGGAGCAGTTGTCCGACGAGGTTTCACTCGGACAGGTTTCTGCTCCATTCATACTGGTGCTCTTTCCAATAGCTTTTCTTCCAGATGTTGTAGCGTTAAGAATGGGTATCCTGGTTTTCCAACAAATTACTTCGCACAAGCTAGTATATCTACCAGCCATGCTCTACAATACGGGTATCCCCAGCCTTGCCACACAGAACCCAAAACCCAAGAAAATCTTTTACAGCCGAAAAAAGAGAAACAGCGCCATCTCAGACTCCGCCTACTCCTCCCCCAAGATATGCCAAACCATCCTAACCCACGTCCCCGGCACAGTAGGTCCACACCAATGGAGACAATCCCCCTTCCCGTCCCACCCAAGCATATGGTCCTCCGGCCTCTGGGCCGTCATCTCCCTCACATCCAGGTAATCCACTTTCGCCCCCACTGCCTTCCCTGCCTCGGAAGCAGCAGGAGCGTTAAGGCCAGAGGGAGCAAGCGAGTCGAGCTCTTCTTGCCAGATCTGGTCGAGTAGGGGAAAAGACGACCATCCCCAATCATTCTCCCATTCCTTCTCCACCTGCGTGCCCGGAAAGGTAGGGGAAGAATGAGTATAACAGCGCGTATGGGGCGAAGCGATCCCCCTATAAATCGTATGCAATTTCGGCGTCCCCATTAGGAGGGGCAGCAGGTGGCGGACTAACGCGCGGTATGCGGGGGCGTATTGGTCTGCCCAGACTCCCCAGCGGGCGCGGGACCAGTGCGCGCCGGTGTTGAGGATCAGGACTGTATCTTCTTCCCCTTGCCAGCGCTCGGAGGAAGTGGGGAGGTGGTCAAGCCAGGGGAATGAGGATGTGTAAGGACCGTATTCGTACGGCGCGTGCTCGAACCCCGCCCTCTGGAAGATGGGGTCGAGCTCGTCGAACGAAAGGAGGAGGTCGTTCCGGATATACTCGACCACGGGGCGGGCGAACCGGTCTTCCGGTACGTTGGGCAGGCGGGAGCGGAGAGCGGCGTAGAGCGGGTGGAAAGGGTTGAGCGTGAGTGACATGTGGTCGACGACGGTGTGCATGCCGGTCGAGTAGTGCGTTTCGGGGATGAACGCTTGTTGCGAGCTTTCCAGTCCAGGGATGGGGAGGAGGAGCATCGAGTATAACACGTCTGCCATTTGACCCGTTAGGGAATCTATCTTCTTATCAGCCGCGCTTGTATAAAGGGGAGAAGAGAGAAAAACGCACCGCCAACGACCAGCATCCCCCTCTCGCTATTAACCATCCTCTCCGTAAACGCCATAACACTCCAGTCTCTCATACCCCCTTCAAGCGCAAGATCCGGCACCCATTCCCAGCCCGCACAGGCATAGAGTCGTTCCCGCCCTAGCTCCTCTTTTTCGGATTGGGAGAGCGTGTCGAAGTCTTCCCGGTAGGCGGGGAGACACCAGTGTCCGTACGGGCCCCAGCGGGAGTGGAGTTCCGCTTCGGTGGAGAGGGGGGAGGGACGCCAGTGGCCTGAGGAGAGGGAGGCGTGTGCTTGGGACGGGGGGAGTGCGGCCGGAGAGGGAGAGAGGGGAGGGGAAAGGGGAGCTTCTGCCTCGGCTGGCGGTTGCGGTATATGGGCGGGTGGTGCTGGTGGGAAGTCGACCGGTTGTGGATGGGGGTTGAGGTGCTCGGAGGACTCTGCGAGAGGGTGCTGATGCGGCCCGGGGTGGTCGTGCGCCGCCGGTCTTGGTGCAGGTACGGACCAGTGTCCGACCCAGAGGAAGAGTAGCAGCCCGGCCAAACAAGGCAATAAGAACGTTCTCCTCCTGACGCCCATTATCCCGCCTTTCCAACGCGTCCAAGCAAGAACTCCCTGTCGCCGATCACACAGAACACAACAGTGTTTAGGGAGTAGAGTAGAGGGGTAAAGGCTACGGCCGAGAGGACATCGTCGTTGATAAGTACATAGGCAGCAGGAGGCGGTTGCCCCGCTGAAGGATCAGGGACGGTGGGGACGAGGCTACAGCCGGAGACAGGGCGGATGTGGCGTTGTCGCGCCTGTCGTGCCTGTCGCGCTTGGACAAGACATCACTCGCTTGGTCTGGACTCGAAAGTTACGGTGACATGGGCGCTTTGTTCAGCAACAATGGACGTATGTTATCTTCAATCCAGATATCAGGTAATGACATTGTTGCGAAGTGGTCTTATTGATGATATCGTCCATTCCAAAGGAGAGGAGGCGTTCGAGGAAAATCCATAAAATTCCCCACTTAGCGCACAAGGAACGGAAGCGCCGAGCTTCGAAGTCTGGACCCTGACAGATGCGGAGCCCACCGCACTGGATATCGCCGGGTGCCGGTTCGGTCCCCTTTGCTTTGTTCTGTTGCGGTCGGGACATCAAATCCCACCCAGCGAGGCGAGCCTGAGTCTTCCTATGATACTGCTTTGGTCAGGTTTTCTTGAGGGGGCACAGCGGTTAAATGCGAACTTGATGAAATGGTTATTAGGTACAATTGTTCGCATTTAAGGGGCAATCAAAAGGCTGCTCCACCTCACGTGACTACAGCGCTAGCAAATGACGTCCTATATTTAGCCCTCCCAACAGAAGTCCCTAAATGCCAAGCCAACCCCTCGGTGAACCGCATGCCACACCACATCATCTCTGAGTCCCCTTCCTGCAAATTCGGGAACGGTAGGGGATGACGTCTCGGTATGTTCATTGATGCGTCACTTCCTCTGCTCGTCCGCACAATGTGTGGGGTTAGGGATGAGGAGGGTATGGTGAGCGCCGTGGGATGAGGAGAGGGATGGTGGTGGTTGTGTGCCTTACGATGGTGGAGGGTCGAGGAGGAATATAACCATCCCCTGCCGCCCAGCTCTCAGCCGAAGACGCACTTCCCCCTTACCCACAACCCGAACAACAGCTCACGAATGCCAACTTGTCCAAGATGACCACCGCCGCCAACGCCAACCCCTCGAACGACCAACCTCTCCCCACCTCCGAAAAACAAACCGCCCCCTACGCGACCCAGAACCGCCAGCCGTTCAACTGGGACATCCCCATCCTCTTCGGCCTGATGGGCGTGCTCGCGCTCGCCGAACTGGGGTTCTCGGTCGATACGTTCCAATACAAACAGAAAACACATACGTGGGATAGTAATACTGAGCGGGATCGGTGAGTTACTTTCTTTCGTCTGGGGAGCGAGGGCGAGAGGTGTGCGGGAGAGGGGAAGGGAAAGAGGTTGTTGGATGATGTGCTGATGCTGATGCGGGGACAGGATCGGGTTCTTGATTTTTTCGAGTGTGAGGACTGCTGTGCTTAGTGCGGTGTATATCGGGTTTCATTGGGCGAGAAAATGGTTTCACGGGACACATCATACCGTACGTCTTTCCCTCCTCCTCCCTCCCATCCCTTCCCTGCCTCCTGCCTCCTGCTCCCTGCTTCCTGCCTCCTGCTCTTTGGCTTTGGACCTCAGTCCGTGCTGGTAAGCGATGGCTAACGCCCCCTCTCCGCCGCTCGCAGATCTTCGTAGTCCTCAACTTCATATTCTGGATCATATCCGGCGCGCTCATCCACTCCCTCCTCGGCTACCTCGAATGCGGCGGGATCGGCCCAGCCCAAGGAGGGCTAAATGAGTGCCACGAGCTCAAGATCATCGAGATCCTTTCCTGGGTCATAGCGGGTTTGAGCGTTGTGGCAGCGGTGCCTATTATGTTACGGGCTATTAAGAGGAGGGGGAGGCAGGCACAGAGGGCTCAGGGGGAAAAGAGGGCTGGTGGGCGCAGTTTGTGGGAACAGGTGAAGTGGCATTTGGGGTTGAGGAGGACGATTGAGGAGTATTGATTGTTTGGTGTTAACTCATGGAGAGGGCGAAGTTGGATATGGTTGGATTGGATGGAAGGGGGAATGTAGCACTACTGTAGTCTTACGTTACGTACACACGATGCATAATTCCCGACCCCCGCACCAGATACACCAGAACAAAGCGCAGCACCACACAAATCAAAGTAAGCGCGACACCCGCCTCCAGCTCTGGCCCAAACAGACAGACCAAAATAACCCACCCAAAACACATCACAGCGCAGTCAATTTCCGAGCTCTGTATGACGAGATTTTTGGATGAGTGGGAGTGGTGGCTGAAAGGATGTCCGCTCCTGATCGGAGTGGGTGGGGGTGCCTGGTCTGGGCCAAAGGACCAATTAGGCGCCTGCCACTAGTACTTTCGACCCGTGCTTTTCGGTAAAGTAGTTACGGAGATGGAATGACAGCTCCAGGGGAGCGGGTGCTTCTACGATGGCTGAAAATAAGTCGGATCCGATCAGTCATAAGTAATAGGGGAACGAGGAATGTATCTTGTTTATCTCTTGACCTCGTTCCCAGCTCCCTGCAGCGGTGTTGTTGAGCAGGAAGTGTGAAGAGTGAAAGGTGAAGAAGAAGAGAGCGAGCGGATGCGCCGCGTCGTACTCCTCACAGCGCTCGCAGCGCTCATCTCCGTCCTTGCACTCATCCGTCTCCTTCTCTCCCCCACCTCCTCCTTACTACCCTCATACCTCTTCTCCTCACTCTCACCCACCACCCCAACGCGGCCAAAACCAGGCCCCCCACCATCCGAACAATACGCCTCCCTCTCGCGCGGTCGATGGCGCCCCCGTCCTATAAAAGACGAGCAGGACCTAGAAGCCCGCTTTGGCCCGCTAGGCCCGACGTGCTCTTTGCCTCCTGAGGCGAGGGAGGGGTTGACGGAGGAGGAGAAGGTCCTAAGGGCGACGGAGAGGAAGATGAGCGTTAGTAGCTGGGAGTGGGTGCCCGAGAGGGGGAGGATGAAGGAGTGGGACACGTTGAGAGTGCTCAGGAGACTGTTGAATTCCGAGCGTGGGCTGATCTTAGTTGGCGGTATGCCCCTCCCCTCCCTACCTACTTACCCCCATGCAGAACTGACAGGAAGTGGGAAAGATTCGATAACAGGCCAAATGGCCGCCGCACTCCACTCTCTCCTCCTCATCCCCCCTCCCACTTCCTCCCCCTTCCCCAACGCCCCCACCCTCATCCTAACGACCTCACACCGCACCGGTCCCCCGCACCACGCCCTCACCCGTCTTTCCCTGCACCTCAACCCCTCCCACCCGCTCACTCAATTCCTGCGTCTCTCCCTCCCGCACGTCCCAGCCAGCCGGTTCTCAGAGCCTGTCGCCCAGTTCTTGAGGCATGATCTGCTTCTCTCCTTCCGAGACCTGGAATCCATCTTTCGCTCCCTAAACATCTCGGGTTGGGTAGGCGAAAGCGCAGGGTTCTTCGCCCAACATCCCTGGCTCTCCTCTCTCCCCTCGCCTGAGGACATCTCTCGCGCCTGGGAGGGGGAGGAAGACAGCATCCTACTCCTGAACACAGGCGCACACTGGACACCAGACCGCTTCTACATGCCCGGCGGCGAATATGTGCGCGGCCATCGCGGTATGGTCCGCGTGCTTGCACCTCATCTGTTGGGCTTGCCGAGGCTGCACGTCATATATCGCTCGATCTCCCCGCCTCATACTGCCTGCCAGAGCTTCTCGGAGCCTGTATACCCCGCTCCTGCTCTGGACCCGGCGCGGGCGAACCCCTCGTACGGATGGACCCGGTTCCCCGAGCTGGACGAGATCTGGAAACGACAGCTGGATGAGCTTGCCCCTCGGGGGATCGGAGCGGGTGGGGGGAGAGTGGCCTACTTGGATGTTAGTGAGATGGCTGGGCAGAGGCCGGATGGGCATTTGTTGGCTGGTGGGGGGGAGGGAGAGGGGGAGGGGGGGGCGGATTGTATGCATTGGTGTGGGATGGGGGTTGTTGCAGGGTGGGTGGGGATGCTTTGGGAGGGGGTGGAGCAGGGCTGAATGGGGGTGCTGCGTGGGAAGAGGGGGGGAGGAGAGGGGTATGGACTGATTTCTTGAGTTTCTGGGACATTTGAGGTATTGCATTTTGTATTATTATCATCTTGTGCATTCGGGCAATCCAGACATCCACAACATCATACAACCGGCAGTTCTCTTCCCCACGCCTAGCCACAGGCATTCGGTGTGGTTCATCTCGCCCCATCACAGATCGCTTGAGAAAACCTTGCGCTCAATGTCATCTCCAGCAAGGGCGTCCCAGTGCATAAAAAGCGTAGAATCACATATCATTACTATAATCACACGCCACTTCAGAGCAGCTTTTTATCTCCCCGCCCATCTCCTCCCTGCCTCCCTCTTACCTTCCGCTTCCCTTCACGTCAGCACAAGCTCACGCATGCCCATTAGCACCAGCGCTCCCATTGAGCGCCGGACTCCCCGGTACCGGCGTCGCCAAAGATGCCAGGCGACCGTTGATGCTCGAGCTCCTCTTGTTGACTAGCCGCTGGCGGCGGGCTTGGACGCCTTTTCTGAGGGAGTCTAGGACTGGGATTGTCGTTTCCCATGAGATGCAGGCTGGGTGTTTTGGTCAGCACGGGTGGTCATAGAGCAGAGTAGGAGGGAAGAAGGAGAGGGTAGGAGGAGCGGAGTTAGGGAGAAGCAGGATGAAGCAGAGAGGCGCAAGGAAGGAGCAAGGAAGGAGCAAGGAAGGAGAGGAGCAGAGTGGAAGAAATGCGTACCATCCGTCACTGACTGACCCCACGTCAGCCCCGCCCTCCCCTCCGGGGGGATATCCTGCCTCCCCTCCACAAGATTGCTCTCGATCATAACGCCCATAATAACCCTCGCCGTCTCCCCCTCCGCCAACTGCCTCGCCACCTCCCCCGCCACCTCGACCTGCTTCCCATGCTGCTTGCTCGAATTCCCATGCGAGCAATCGATCATTATCCTCTGCGGCAAGCCCGCTTTGGCCATCTTCGCCACGACGGCCTTAACGTTCTCTTCGTCGTAGTTCGGCCCGCTCTTCCCTCCGCGGAGGATGATGTGCGTGTCTGGATTGCCCTCCGTCTCGACTATAGCGCTGATCCCGTGCTTCGTCACAGACAGAAAGGTATGGTTGCTCGCGCTCGCCCGGCACGCATCGATCGCAATGTCCACCCCGCCATCCGTACCATTCTTGAACCCCACCGGCATAGACAGCGCGCTCGTGAGCTCGCGATGCACTTGGCTCTCCGTCGTGCGAGCTCCTATGGCGCCCCAGGTGACCAGGTCGGCCGTGTATTGCGGGGAGATCGTATCCAGGAATTCGCAGCCCGCGGGCAAGCCCATCTTGGCTATGTCCAGAAGCAGGGAGCGGGCGAGGCGCAGGCCTTTGTTGATCTGGAACGTGCCGTTCATGTTGGGGTCGTTGATGAGGCCTTTCCAGCCGACCGTCGTCCGTGGTCTGCACACAATGTATCAGCTCCACTTCACACCGAGAGGAGAGGCAGCGGACGCACTTCTCAAAGTAGACACGCATGCAGATTAACAGATCTTCGGATGCCTGGTCGGCGTAGGCCTTGAGCAGCTGGGCGTACTGCAGTGCCGCGTCGGGGTCATGGACCGAGCATGGTCTGTCCCCCCAATCAATATCAGCCACCTCGTCCTTCTTTGCTGAGAGAAAGGAAAGGGACATACCCGACAACGACAAGCAACCTATCGTCGTCACCTCGCATTATAGCTTCTACGGCTTGTCTTCCCTCCAGGACAGTATGCGCCGCCAGGAGGGTCCTACCCACCCGAATCTGGTCAGCAAGGGGGTTGTAGAGTGATTGGGGAAGGAAAGTCGACATACAGTGGGTAATCTTCCATTAGGATCTGAGGCGGGATGAGAGGGTTCACGTTCCGCACACGGCGGTCGTCGAGCATCTGGACGGCGTGTTTGAGGGCTGACATCTTCTCTCTTCAATGCTTGTCCAGTTCAATCCCAGTGCAACTCCAATTTCAGCTCAAGTCGAGGTGCAGGTTCAAGAGTGTGCAAAGTGCGAGTCAATGTTCAAAGTCAAGTCAAGCAAGCAGCTAATAAGTAGCCCAACCGTAGAAATAGACGATCAGAAAGAAGTACGCTCGAGTCAGACTCCTCTCTGTCCTTGCGTGCTTGATGATTCTGGTCACTAATTACGGTCCCACTCGCAAACGTTTGCGGGTGGGTTTGGGTGGTGCACCCTGATCGGAGGCAGTTTTTTGGGAACGGAGACGACATGAAATTGGGCTGAACGTGATCGGCTCCCATAGATGGCCCAGTCAGGGTGATGGTCTCGGCCGAACTGAATGCCTTCACTGATTGAGGAGAAGAAGCTGCGTTATGACCGCGGCTTTTTGAGGAGGGGAAAGCAAGTGCGTGTTGAACGTTTTTTTATTCCACGACACAGCCCACACAAGGGCACAAACAAGCTACGTACGTACTGCTACAAACTATGTATCGACGCTGCCTTTCTACGACAGGGGCAGCATCACAGGACTCATCTACTTCATCGGCGTACGCGCACCCAGGGGGGGATGAAAGGCGACCAGAGCCCTAGTTAGAACGGTTTCAAGGGGAGGATGGGTGTTTGGAGGCGAAAGGGAAGGGGAAAGAGGAAGGAAATAGAGGGAAAGTGGGAGAGAGGTGTATCATCAGAAGTCGTCGTCAGAACAAACATCTAGGGAATGCAGAAATACAGGACTGTTGAAGCCCGATTGCAGATATAGGACAATGCTTGCTTGCTTTGAGAGAGTCGAGTCGATTCGAACCAAAGAGAGAGAGAAAAAAAAGAAAAGATTGACAGAAGTTTGTTGTTATTCTTGATCGACCAGGATCAGTTCGGCAGCGGGTGCGTGCCGTTCGCGTTCCCGTTCACTGCGCCGGTGGACTGGGTATCGATCCCGAAGATGCGGAAGACGGCCTGCGGGTCCTGGAAGTCGTTATGGACGATATTGACGAGATAAAAGTTCTCCATCACGTTCTCGATCAGCTTCCTACTGACACTCTCGGGCTCGTAGATCCGCGCCCACTGCATGCCGAGCTCAAAGGCCTCGTCCTTCCACGCGAGGAAGGAAACGGCCTCGACGATCGTGGGCTGGATGATCTCCTTCCCTGGGAAGACGCCCCACGTGACGGCGTTCGGGCCTTCGTTCCGGTTGTTCGTGCGCAGAGAGCCGTGCTTGTCAATCGCGTAGTACGTGACCAGAGGATCGCGCTCGATCTTCCTGACCAGATCCTCAAAGTTCTTCTTGTCGCAGAAAAACTCCAGGTAGGCTTTTTGGTAGACGTAGCCGTTGCGTGGACCCCAGCCGAACGTCGGGTCGGTCGATTTGGCCCCGTTTACGGCGGGCTGACTGTTGATCGTTAGGTAGCCCATTTCGTTAAGCTGCGCGAGCTCTTTGGAGATGACGAGCGTTTCGCTCGCGGGGGCAGTGTCGGACCAGGGGAGGGATTTGAGCTGACCGGTACAGAACTGCGCGAAGAGGCGGCAGACATCTTCGAACGTCTTGGGCTCGCCCCAGATCTTGCGACCTTCCTCCGGCTGAACATACACGTCAGCATTGGGCACATGTTAGATGCATGCAGGGAACACTCACTGTATGTTTGATCCAGATACCGTAACCGTCCAATTCACCATACGCCGGCGAGCGAGCATCGCCAAACCGACCATTGGGGTATTCGTCCCAGTTCTCCGTCCGATGGATATAGGATTTCATCCTGTTCGCCCAGAAGATCGGGCGGATATTCTCGCCCCTCCGCGTAGGCGTAAGCGCCTGGCGCCAGGGCAGCGGGCGGACGACCTCGATCTGCGGCACGAAGTTGAGCGCTTCGAGCAGCATGCGCGTGCCGCGTTCCAGGTTCATGGTGTAGAAGTGCAGCCCGCGGATCCCGATGTCCGCAGCGAGGATCTTGCGACACATATCGGCTACGAGTTGCGTGCCGATGTCGCGCACTTTCTCGTCGTCGTTCTTGTATGGCTCTAGAGCGGCAAGCAGTGACTGTGGAATCGTGATCTTGGCGAGGGAAGTAGCGCGCTGGAAACCGTTCCAGGTTTGGATGGGCATGATACCCGGGATGATGGGCACGGTGATCCCCGCAGCGCGGACGGCCTTGACCCAGCTGATGAAGAGGTCGACGTCCCAGAACATCTGCGTGAAGATGAAGTTGACACCGGCGTCGATCTTCTCCTTCAGGTACTTCATCTCCTGGTCCCGATCGGGCCGGTTATGCGATTCCGGAAACCCTGCGACGGCAATATCGAAGTAGTCCCCATAATTCTTCCGGATGTGCTTGACAAGATCAATACCGTGCTCGAACCCTCCCTCCGTCTTGGTCCATTGTTCCTGACCGAACGGAGGGTCGCCCCGAAGTGCAAGGACATTACGGCATCCCCATTGTTTGGCTTCCTGCGCAGCGCATCAGATCGCCTTTCTTTGTCAAATCACACGCAGGGTACATACAGCAAGGGCGATATCGACCTTCTCAGCGGGCATGTTTGTGCATGTTAGGTGCATACATGTCTCGATGCCCAGATCCCTCTGACAGCAGCGCACAAGCTCGGAGGTGAGTTCAGAGGTACGGCCACCGGCATTCCTACGGCATCGTCAGTGGCGAGAACCACTTGCGAGCTCAGTGCACATACCAAGTGATGTCGATGAACTCGGGCCCAAGCTCCCTCATACGCTCTATACGATCCAGCAGGTTTTGCATACCCTGCAGAGTTGGTCAGTATATGCGCTGTTAGACCGGAGCGACGTGTACTAACCGGAGCCGTCCGTGGCGGGAAGTACTCGAACGACCACCATACTCTGCCCTCCTGCTCAGCCTGCGCGATCTTCTGTGTGATCTTCATGTTTGGCCCTTAAGAGAGAGTGACGGAGAGAGAGAAAAGCGAGAGAGAGATGGCGCGGATAGTGAGAAGAGAGCCAAGACGTAAAAAAGGAGTGATTGTGATTAGATTTCAGTTATGCCCCTTGCAGCAGTCGAATGAGCATGATTCCCCGTTGTCAGAAGTGCGTGCGGTCGTAGAGACGTGGTTCCTATAGGCGGAAAGGGACGGTCGGATGCGGACGATTCGGATTGGGGAAAAACCTGGCAGCCGTCTAAGTCCGCGGGACCAAAGCTGTGGCCCTCTCACTCGAACGGTGTCGCAGTTCACTGGGGGCATCGTCCACACCTTCCAGCATCACCGTGGGGTGCAGGTTGGTTTGGGGGGGAGGGCCACGTCGACAGCGCGATAGACAGCGACGAGGAGGGGTGCAGAACGCGACGGTGCCAACTCACCACCACAACTTCAGCCTAATGTACCGCCTGGTATGCGCCCGATTTTGCGCGCTTTCTCTTCCGACGTCATCCGCCGCCAAACGGGTCAACCATTCATGCTGAACTACCGGCAACATACACCAAATCCAAACACCATTCATTAATAGCCTTGAAATAGCGGGCGCCTATCGCCAAGGCATTGTCAAAGAATAGATACCATCTCCACTATCTTGTAGAACGAGTAGACAAGCAGACCTGTACCATTTACAGAAGAGAAGCTATATCAGGATTTTATCACGTGCTCTCAGCTCTCCATTGGGACGAGGGAAGGCAATGATAGCGCAGCTTGCTTCAAAGCAGCTTCAGAGTGGAGGGTTCATAATGCTTCTGAGCATTACTGTAATTACTCGCAGATACTCTAAATATTACCGGTATACATAGCGTAAAGTCCTTGCATGAGATGAGGGTATATATATAGAAGAAAGAATGCGAAAACGTCCAAGAAGATCTAGTTAACAACCGCGAAAGCCGGTGCCCAGACAGCAGCAGCAGCGACCGCATCAACATTCGCGAACGGACCCGGCTGATCAGTGACAGAGGCGATGGTCAGACCGTTCATCAGGTGCTGGTCGAATGGGAAGGTAGCCTTGATGATCACCGAGTTGTCGTCCTGCGAGACATAGGTAGCAGGGACGACGACGGGGTTGTTGAGCTGGTTGACATAGACGACGTTGTACGCCGTGCCGATGACGTACTTGTCTTTCGACAGGGAGAGGCGGACGTCCTGAGTGCGCGCGGTGGGCGTGTCGAGGAAACTGACCTTCGCGAACGTCTTCAGGTCAGCGGCGATGATGTCGATGTTCGGGCAGGAAGTGGGGTCGACAAAGCCCTGCAGAGCAGTGAAGGCGAAGTCGCGGTTGGAGACGGTGGTGAAGGGGAGTTCGTCGGGCACACGGCCGAGGAGGTAGCGGAAGAACCCGTTCTGCTCGCCTTCGTTCGCGACGGCCTGGACGACACCGCGGACCAGGCCGACATCACCGTTCTGCGCGAAGATCTGAACGACTTCGCCCAGCACACCAAAGACATTGGAAGTGAAGGTCATGGCCAGCGCCACGGACTCCTCGAAAGTCGAGACGGGGAAGTTGTACTTCGTGCAAGGCTCGATCGGGGTCTGGTTGAAGTGCGCGAGCGCGTTGACAGCGTTCAGGTTGTGCAGTTCCTCGACGTGCTGGGTGACAGTGAGGAAGTTGACGAAGTAATCGTAGTCGACCCAGGAGGGGACTTCGTAGCCCGGTACGTGGTGCGTCACGTTGTACAGGAACTCCTCGAAGTAAACAGCTTCGATGCGCTCGGCGAAGTCGATCAAGCGGAGGTTGACCAGCCCCTGAGCGGAGATGTTCGCGGGAGGAGTCGAGTTTGAAAGAGTGCCGTGCGCGCCAAGCTCGATCTGCTGCAGCTGTTGTGGTGTAGGTGTGGGGAAGCCATCTGCGAGAGGGAAAGGCGAGCCATTGCTGCCGCTTGAGCTCGACTTAGAGCCAGAAGCGTGGCGAGCAGCCGGTGCGGCAGAAGCGCCGAGAGCGGCAAGGCCAATAGTAGCAGCAGTGAGGAGAGAGGCGTGCATATTAGGAGAAGATATTAGAAGTACTGAGAAGATGGAAGAGTGCGGCGAGCTCTAGCTGAGGTGGGCAGAGATATGCCTCAGGCTGTTGATGTCGAACCATGGTTTGTTGGCCTCTCCTTATATAGCCAACTGGTGCTCAAACCTCGTTGGTCATTGCCCGCCTCGCAGAGACAGAGCACAGGCAGCATTCGACCATAGCAAAGCAGGAAGACAGCGCCATAGCCAGATGTTTGAACTCGCCCCGCAGAGCCTTCATGAGAGAAACTATTCAGTAACGAGACAAGGCGGCCAGGGTAGGGGTCGTACGGAGTAGATGCTCGTTTCGGGTTACACCGCCTCCCTGTAGAGTCGAGAAGAGGCGCTACTTATGAGGGTCGCCGCGTTCTCCGAGGAGGTCCCATGCACCCCGCACCGCACTGTTTTTACCATCTTGAGGTGCTGTGTATGTAGCAACCGTTCGAGTTAAGCTTGCAGAAGCAATGCAGGAGTGCAAGACAACTGGAGTATGAATTGACTGCATGATTTGGGTTGGGTGTGTGGAAATTAACTAAAGATGAAGATGTTTATCAGTCGATTTGCACAGAAAGCCAGGTATTCCATTGTGGTGTTGAGCTGTCAACCACCAAATGAAGCGAAAGATACAAGCCGGATAGCCCCCTCGCGAACCATTAATCCCGCATCCGCGAAGGTACAAACCTTCTAATCACGACCTCCCTAACGCTATACATCCCCAAGCATTTCGGACTGCTCAGATCCGCCTCCTTCAGCTCGCTCATTGCGGGTATAGTAACGTAGGCAAGGATGAGGGTTTTCTTAACTTGCGCGTTAACGCGACTGATGGTGCTGAACCATGTCCAGGTGAAAGGCTCTCTTTGGTAGGTGAAGGGCGAGGTGGCGGCGTCGGAGGGGTCGTCGTATTCCGGACAGAGGACTATGGCGAACCTAACGGTATGTTAGTTTGCTGGGTGTGAAGCACAGGAAGAAGGGCATACTCGGCATGCGTGAACACGGGACCTCGTTTGTAAAGCAGGTAGTCGACGCAGAACTTGATGCCGCCCCGTACTACCCAGCCTAATGATCGGAAATGGTGATATGCGACGTAATTTATGAGGAAAGGGTTGTCGGGCCGTCGGCAGTCGTCCGGCGTGGGCGGCAAGAACGGCACGGGAGAAGACGATGATGATATGCAGAGGCTCCATAATGCAGGCAACGAAAGATATTGACCCTGCTTAAGCTCAGAGATGGAGGAGATAGACGTCTTGAGATGCTTACTGATTCTTTATCCAATATTCGGAGACACTTGAGTCCCCATGCGAGGAAGAAAGCTTCCTGCAGCGTCAGCTGCAAGTGCTCCATATCCTCCACTTGGTCCTCATCCAGCAGCTCCGGTTCCTCTCGCAGCTGCTTTTCGACCTCATCTTCCGAGTCCGTCGCCCTCTTCGTCTTGACCCCATCAGGTACAGATTTCCCACCAGATTTGACGGAGGCGGGTTCGAAGGTCGGTCTAGGAACGTTATGTGGTGCATTGACGAGGGGTATGTCGAGCGTCGGTTCGGGCGTTTGCAATGAGGCGGAGAACGCGGCTTCCGCTTCTTCGGCTGCCTTTTGGATGGCAGCAGCTCTCGAAGCCTTGAACTGCTTCCTCTGTTCTCGTCGCCTAGCGGTGATCTCTTCAGCGGTAAGGACTGAAAGCGCTGTGTAAGCATAATGTATGAGCATTAGAAAGTTAAATAGTTCACGCACCTTCACCACCATTCAGTTCATGTACTCGTCTTTTCACCCAGCTGGGCTCGCTCCTCGACAGGCTGCCCTTGCCGAAGAACCCCCTTTCCCACAATATCCTGACATCTCGCTTTCCTGTCACCCATACACTGCGTGTGAGGGGGTCGTATATGCCTGAGCACTCCGGGTTGATTATTCTTGTGCGCGGGAAAGGCAGGAGGCCGAGGGTATAAGGAGTGGGAGCAGCAGTCTCGACGAGAATAGGAAGCGGGTTGGCATAGATGATATTGTTGGGGTTTGGCCGCCGTTTCGGTTTTGAACTAGCCAAGGTCGTTGGAGTACTCGGCCCAGCAACCGCAGAAGACATTGTTGATGTTGTTGTTGCCTTTGCCCAAAATGGTCGAGTCGTGACTGAACCCCTGCTATCGATCGCCATATGGCGCGGACATTACCGCATACCGCATGGCGCTTCTAAAATTGAATGGGGAAGGAAAGACCCTGTCCATAGCCGGGGAAACAACGCCCCCATCATACATTCACAGAAGTTGTAACATAAGCACACGAGCACCTCTCCCCACCGTTCCTAATCCTCACATCGCTGGTTCAACCACGTCCTTGCGGTGGCTCAACGGGCGTTACAGTCTCTCCTTGTACTACTACGCAGGAACCCGATCGGCTGGTCTCACATACCCTTAGACGACATGCCACCAGCTCAATACGGCGCTGTGCCGACCAGCGATAATGATGGGATCGTCAATGGAGGGCCAGACAGCGAGCAGGGTATCGATGAGCAGTCGTCCTTACTTGGCAGGAGGACGGGTGGATCGAGCTTTGGGCCTGCTAGCTTGCTCTCGAGTGTAGCAAACCTGGACAACACCGTGCGTGGCTTATCGTTGCCATACCGAGGGCCTCTGCTGATATGCTACCTGATAAGATCATTGGCAGCGGAATGCTCACCTTCCCGTTGGCGATGGCCTCATCTGGGATAATACCCGGCATCTTCACCTGTATATTCTGCGGGTTCGTCGCTGGTCTCGGTCTCTTCTTCCTCACCCGATGCGCAACCAAAGTCAAGCCAAACCGCTCCGCCTCCTTCTACAGTGTGGCTCAACTCGCTTTCCCCGCTGCATCACTCTTCTTCGACTTGGCTATTGCGATCAAATGCTTCGGAGTGTCGATCAGCTACCTGATCATCATCAAGGGGCTTATGCCGGCTGCGACCAGGGCGTTATGGCATGCCCTGAACTGGGGAGATGTTCCTGCTGTCCTGGGGAACGGCCGGTTTTGGATCATCCTCGTTATGGCGCTCCTGGTCCCTTTGTGCTTCCTCAGGAAGCTGGATAGCCTAAGGCATACTTCATACATTGCTCTCTTCAGCGTCGGTGAGTCGTTCCACCTCCTAGCCAAAGGCTAGTGCTCATCCTGGTATCAGCCTACCTTGTCGTTGTTGTCATTGTTTGCTACTTCCACCCACCTCCCGGCAGCGTCCCACCAGGAGAGGTCCACCTGATCAAGTTCGACAAAGACTTCATCTCGACTTTCCCAGTGCAAGTATTCGCATTCACCTGTGCTCAGAACGTGCGTGGCTTGTCTACCCCTATCCCTCAGACGTCTAACAGAGTAACGCAGTTATTCCCGATCTACAACGAGCTGCACACCAACTCTCAGCCACGTATGAATCTCGTCATCGGGACCGCGGTTGGCACCGCAACGATAATCTACGAGATCATCGCCATCTTCGGTTATCTCACATTCGGCTCCAACGTGGGCGCTAACATAATCGCCATGTACCCTGAAACGACGCTGTTCGTCGCCATCGGCCAAGTGGCTATCGTCATCCTCGTGCTCTTCTCCTATCCGTTGCAAGTGCTCCCATGCAGGAACTGCCTGGACAAGGTGTGGGACGATGCGGACATCGCCGTGCATAAGGCGGATCATGTATTGGAGGGAGAGGAAGACGGCGGGGTCGAGCCGGTGGCACAGGTGCATGATGCGCATGACCCGAGCCAGATGGGCATCGTGAAGCATACCCTGCTTACGTGCCTCATCATCGCTGGAGGGTTCACCATCGCATTCTTTGTCGACGACCTCCAGCTCGTGCTCTCCTTTGTTGGCTCGACTGGATCCACAAGTGCGTTTGCCTCCCTAGCTCATGGGGAGAAGGTGACTGACACGTTTTGTAATAGCCATCTCCTTCATCCTGCCTGGTCTGCTGTACTTCCAGCTCTTCCGACACGACCGGGAGAGCAGCCGGGTCCTCAAATGGGCATCGCTAGCGCTGACGATTTACGGCATATTCATCCTCGTCTTTTGCCTATCGTTCAACATCTACAAGGTCGCACACAGCGGTTGAACGTTGATCGTCGCTTCCGTGCACAAGATGAAGATGTTGGACAGGGTTGAGGATGAACGTAGTAATTATAGAGACAAATGTTGTAGACTCGTAGATTGTATCAGGCAGTTCACACCGAGCAATAATGCGGATAATAAGTGACCTTCTGCGATGGGCGAAGCACGCACCATGCGGTTGCGTGGGAATGAGGCGCTGCGGAGCATGCGTTACCATTGTCCCAAACCGCCGATTAGGCACCATCTCGGCCCTGAACTTCCAGCCAGCATATCTACAAAAGAGCGTCAGCATGCTGCTCTATCAAGAGCACAAGATGCAGAACGAAAGGAAGGTCAGAGGTAGTGACGAAAGCTACGCATCAGCGCCGACCTCCCGAGTATGGAAGTCGGCGATCAGACTGACGTGCAAATATTCGGTTTTATGCATCATTCAAGCAAGTAAAGCAGGGCAGGAAGGGTTGAAGGACAAAAAGATAAGACGGAAGACCGAACTCACCGGCGAGGCTTGTTCCAGAGCGATGGGATCGGAGCGCGATGGAATATAGACCTTTCACGCGCTCTGCCGCGATACGGGGTGCGAAAAGCTTTTCTCATATTCGGATTCAGCGCGGTTCGGCATACAGAATATACTGCCTTGAGGCCATTGCAGATCAATGTCACCTAATTGTCATTTTGAGTTGGAGGGAAAGATTGGGAGAGATGTAAGAGGGGCGGAAGATGGCACAGAAAGAGCGAGTTTCGAATGCGACCGTACGAGGTCAAAAAGTTACAAGGCCGCAGGAGTTGGGGTCCAAACCGGTGCGCACTGACGCACACGCTAAACGGAACCAATTCCCCGAAGAAGCATTCCACAGCAGCGGACACATCTCGGTGGGTCCCTCGACGGCGGTGTACAATCGTAGGCCAACCCCCGAGTGCGCTGCGCGCTACTCGTTACAGTGTACTGCCGGAGAGGATCACCCCCTCCGCCCCGCCCCGCCTTCGCCTCATAATACTCCTATCTTGTGTGGCTCCAGTCAATATTAAATACCGGTGGCAGACGAAGGAGTCAGAGTCAGAGATAGCATGGCGTCGTCCTACGGGTCGCCGGTCACACCCACTGCGGCGAATGGCAAGGGCAAAGCACCCGCTACTGCCGTGGCCAGAGTGAGGACGGGAATCGTTCATACCAATACGGTGGAGACGAGGGATGGCCAGAAGGTCAGCGCTTGTACCTTTGCCTTCCAAACGATGTTTCTAAGGCAACCTCGCAGGTTCGGGCCAGGATCGATCCTTCACTTGTACGCCCATTTCTGGTGTCTGGGGCGCGTTCCTAACCCTGCTGTCAGTCAACTTCGGAAGTCGTACGCCAACTGTGTTTGAGCCTCAAGCTCACCGAAACATCAAAGCTATATGCGTTGCGGACGGACACTGATGAACTTGTGACGGACGACAACCTGAGCCGAGTTGTGCGGGATAAGACGCCGCTGAAGTGAGTGCATTCGAAGGCTGGGGTTGCGGCTCGCTGACTTGTGGTAGACTCACCAATGCACCTGTTATCGATGCTGCCGAGATCGTCTCCAAACTGCAGAGTCGGGATGACATCCATATGCGACCGGCACTGAGGGAGCTGAAGAAGTACATCAAGGTGCGTGTAACGAATATATGCCGCGCTCAACCTCTGCTGACACCCGCAATAGGAAGAGGAGTTCCTTACGTCGTTCCTCAACCGAGATGGATTGCGTCAACTCCTCGAGATCATTCAATCCTATCATGGGAATATCCTGTCGGTAAGCGCCCAATCTTGGGATACCCGTAACACAGCTTCTGATAATGAGCATATAGGCGGCGCTGACCGCGATGGATAACCTGATGGAACTGGACAGAGGCTGGGAACATTTGCCAACGTCATTCATTACGAGGGTACGCGCTATCCACGCATTCGGTAGGCTCATACCTAATCCTGTCTAGATTGTTACGATAGTCACCACGGAAAGCTCGATTAACGTATCAAGACCGGCCATCTCCATTCTCAAGAGGCTCGTAGAGGCCGACCCTCGCAATAACCCCAATCCTGGACCGAGCTCATCGCGCGGCACCTATGGGAAAGGCAAAGCGCCGTTGACAGTCTACAACTACGGCTTCGACGTTGTGTACGAGCAGACCAGGGTCCGGCCGGCGTTCCTCGAAACGGTCGTCCAGAGGCTCACTAGTCCGGAGGCCACGACTGCTCTGAACAGTCTACGGCTCATCAATGCGCTCATTGCGTCGGCTACGGATGAGCACTGGGAGGACTTCATACGCCAACTTGAGCAGTTGAACGTCAGGAAGAAAGTGATCGTGAGTCGTCGAACCAAACCCTCGTATATGCGCATAAACTTACACCCTGTCCAGCGCTTGATGGACAACAATCACGGGGATGACCTGTCTTCTTCCATCCTAGACTTCCAGTCAAACATTGTTCGCGTAACATATCGACGGAAGACCACGCCGGTCGATACGAGCAACGAGATGCACCGGGAGATGCTGAATCGGATATTGCTCGCTGCAGACTTGCCCGCCGGAGATGGGGATGGGGACAAGTGGACGCGCTTGGGGTTCGAGAGCGATGATATGCGGGCCGAGTTTGCGAGAGTCGGTGTGCTCGGGCTGGAATGCATGGTGCGCCACGCTTTCGGAACTTCAAGCGACCGAATTTGACTACAGGGCTAGCATGATCTGGCTGTTCGTGACCGGGAAGACTTCTCAAAGGTGCGAGCTGTTCCTTACATGTGCGTACATCGATCTAAACTCTAAGCTAGATGATCCTGGCACAAGCCAACCGCGATCCCCAGCGGAGATGTCCGTTCGCCCAAGCGTCCAATGAAGTGGTCGAGCTGCTTGCGGAGCATTGGAATATCTACTCTGGATGTAAACAGATCTTTCCCGCTCTATCACGTATGCGTATTGATACACTTCGACAGATTCAACGTCCACTTCGTATCAGCCGTTCTTGCTTGCATTCCATCGGGTGCATAATCTGACAACTCGATTCTTCCTTCGGTGAGTCTGAGCAGCTATATTTACTCCAATATTACTTGACGTCATCGCAGAATGTGGAACGAAAGTTCTGCAACGAGAGGCGACTTCCCACGCGTGGCAGCCTTGGTTCGGAGCCAGTAAGTGCATATGGTGATCAATACGAATGCGACACTGAAATCTGTGTAGGGTGAAGGTGGCCTTGAAGAATGAGAGCACGACTTCCTGGTTCGAAGTCGAGCGAGAAATGCTCGAGAGCGAATACAGCAAGGTCCGCGAGCGCCAGATGAAGGAGCTCGAGCTGGAGGATGATCTGATCAACAAAGCGCCAATACGGTACGAATCCACCTTTTGGTTCCCTGACAGATGCTAATGGGCCTGCAGGCGGTTACGCGAGGCTTTGTACAACGAGTCATTCAACTTTGTCCGAGAGCAGCGATTCCAGTGCCTGATGGACGGCGCTTGGTTCGTCAATGCCGTACCTCTCGTTACGGCTCAGAAGGAACGACCTCAGCGGGCTTGGCGCTTCCTGCGATTGGTATTTCAGCGGTGTATTATACACCGGCAACTTGCTTACCTGTGTGTCAGGATAAGACGAAGAAGTACCTTCATTATGTGGACAGCCCGGTGAAGATGTCGATACGAGGCGGCCTGGAGGATCTGCCTGAGAGAAGTATGTCGTACGTTCTGAATCATGGAGCTACAGCTCACGTTTTCGCAGTTGAAGTTGCTCAGATCGCTGAAGTTCAGTTGCACACGGGCGCTGCCGCTCCTGGCCTTTTGCCAAGTGTACCTGTCGACAACGCCTCGCTTAACGGCATGACCGCTCATCCGCACTCCTTCTCCCTCATCTCGGCGCAAGGATACAGCTTGGCAGACCAAGTCGCAGACAGCGCAGCAACGTTCTGCGACTGGGTCGACGGGCTCAACATGCTCCGCCGCGACGGCAGCGTTGTCCGGAAAGAAACGCAAGACATGGTCAACGTGAGCGCCCGCTCTGTGCGCTCCGCCTGCTATTACATATTGACCCTCACCCTAGGTGCTTACCGAGATCGGTCTCAAAATCAAGCTGCTCGACCTGACCGGCGAGAAGATCGATATCCCCACCTCAATTCCGTACGAGCCTCCGCCGGACAACCTGGACTTCTTCTTCGCCGATTAGGCTGGGTGGGATGGACATGAGGTGTGAGGATGGAGGCGGTAGTGGTATTTATATATCAAGGACCTTTTTGCCGATTACCACCATACCGAATTTGGTTTGTCCATACCCTCGCCCAAGACAATTGATGCGTATATTTATTGCCTGCCTTCATTTGTGCCTGTGCTGGGATGACGCTGCCCAGTCACGGTCATGCTTGTGTAGAGGTTCTGCAGACGTCAACCTAGGCGCATGCAGATGGACAGCTCGCACGAGCGCCCAATAGATTGAGAAATACAAGGGAATAAACAGATCCTGATATCTGACTGTCCCTGGAATACCGCTTCTCTATCCACCCAGCCCACACATCCGCAGCACCACGCCTCCCAATCTGGCCTACATCGTAGATTTACTGGGCGTTCCGCTGCACAGACCTCGATAGGGCTATCGCTCAGTCAGCCCTGGCCCACTCACACAGAAGACCATAAGGGAGAAAGACACACCATACAGCACCCACTCCCCCCACACCCAACTCCCCGGCAACATCCCCGGATGAATATGATCCTCCCACCTCTCCTCGCCCCTGACAAGCTCCCCAATATTATCCATCCTCAACCTCGCCCTCCTTCTCCCTCCAAACCACGTACTCTGCTCCTTCCTGTGCTGGCTCACGATGTCCCTGGCCAGTTCCTGCACCTGGGCGATCCGGGATTGGTGGATGAGATAGGGCCAGTGGTAGTACTGCGGTGTTTGGCCCAGAGGGCGGAGGTAGACAGGCGTAGAGGAGGGGAAAGCGTGCAAGACGGCACTAGTGATCTCCTGCGTCCTCGTCTTCACCCATGAGAGGAACTCGGCAGATAAAGGCTGGGTGATGACCTCCTCCGTCAACCTCACTTCCTCCTCTTCTCCTGCTCCTTGGGACTGAACGGCGTATTTGGCAGAAAGGTTGTCCAGCCTCTTAGCTAGGTCGAGGTCCCACGCCCCGAGCCCAAGCTCGACCAGGTCGACATGTCTCCGCCTCAGGTTCGCGAGGAGGGGCAGTGCAAGCCGCGTAAGACGCTCTTCGGCTTTGAGCGGGGGGTTGAAATGTTCCGACACGGCGGGCCAGAAGGCCTTTTCACCCCAGGGCCCCGTCGCTGGTTCGGCGGGAGGGGGAGGGGGATGACCTGGTAGCTGGGGCGGAGGAGGAGCGGTCTGCCCGTCATCGGAGCCGGGGTAGAATACCCATAGTAGCAAGAGATCAGAGCGCGGCAGATGGCAGACCCACGGCCTGCTCCTATCCGACCCGAATTCCCGACCTAGCTCCTCCGAGAGCTGTTTCTCGAGTTGCGTCAGCCCGTGCGGATATACCGTATCCCTCGGGTGGATAACACCAGGCTGAACGCCGAAGAACGAGCAGAAATGTTCGAGGTGGAGTCGGTCGATCGAGTCCCCAAACAAGAGTATCGTCCTCCCCACCAAAGGGCTGATGCTCTCGTCCGCTGCTGCTGCTGCGGCTGAGAGGGCGCTCGAGGACGCTTCGAACGCTTGGAGGGACTCGAGCAGGCGGGGAGGGTCGCGTGGACAGTGTGGCGGGTAGTCGGGCGCGGAGTTGCTAGTGGGGAGCCAGTAGTTGTCGGAGGCGTTGTGGGCGTTGACGTGGAGTGTTCCGGGGAGGCGGAACGCGTTTGGGCAGGGTGGGGTGCGTAGGGTGAGGATGCGGCCGCTCTGGAGGTAGACGAAGGACGAGAGGAGGAGGATGAGGGTGAGGAGGACGGAGAGGGTGATTAGGCGGCGGAGGGAGGGGAATGTTGGTGGGTGGTTTGGGAGGATAGGGGCGAGGAGGAGGAGAATGCGTGTGAACCTGCAAGGACTCTGGTCAGCATATATCAGGAGCGGACAAGAATGAATGAAGTGCGCACAGGGAGTTGTCTAGTGATGTGGAGAGCTCTTCTTTCCAGCTCAGCGGCCGCAGCTCGATCGCCAGCGGGTCTTCATCCCTCTGTCCCTCAGCATCCGGTGGGTCGCCAGTGTTAGAAGTAGGCAGGCGGAGGTACCGCCCAAGCCCGGACATGCGGGGGTGGCTAGTGGCTGATTATTCCAAGGTGTGCACGGATCAAAGGGAAGTTGGTCGCCAAGAGAGCCTCGAGGGAGAATCGGACTGCCAGCGGATCGTCACGCGAACTGCCGGGTCAGGGGAAGATCAGAGTTGATCAGATTGTACGGAATGAGCTCAGAGGCAAGGCGAGGGTCGTGTGCAGTTCAAAGGGATGAAGATACGCCGAGGTAGTTTCTTTTGTTGATGATGCTGATCACCCAGTATTGGCTCTCGAGCAGCACGGTACGCCGCCTTTACAGAACTGACCAGACAATGAACTGCAGCAGTGGACAATGATGACGCCCCTGAATGCCTCCGCCTCCCTTCCTTTAATCGGGGTCCCTCAACACCCCTTATTAGGGGTCCTGGCCAGTTCCCCGATCCACGAAATAGGGTTCTGCAGGGCCACTGCGAGTCACATCAGCAGCTGACCCCGCCTGTCCCGTCCCGCCGGGCCGATCACCCGGAGAGCCGGCCGACGCCCACACGCCGGGTTTCGTCGGCCCTTCCTTCCTTCCCCTGCAAACTGGCTCTCGCTTGCACTCCCCCACTCTTTGGTTATATGTATCGGCATCGCGCGGCTCACTGGCTAAATTGGGGCGATCCGGGGCGTCGTACTGAAGGAATGCGTAAGACACGCCTTTTCTCACACCCAACGCCGCCCGAAGGAGAGAAGTACAGTAAGCAGCTGAGCAGGTGATCTGCTCCATCTGTGTGCGGGTTGCCCTGGCCGTAATCACTTCTCCCGGGAGTTCGGGGCACAAGGAAGCGCTCGCGATTCGTTCATTCCCCCCCCTCGACAACCCCGTCAGGCCGCTTTCCAATTGAGTAGAAGGCACAACTTTAAATAAGTTAGTCTGCCGAAGCCGTGTTCCCGGCCGGGGGAATTCGACCCCGCGACCCATAACTGTCCCTCCCCCGCGTGCCCACTTTGGCGTTCGCAGCTCCGTCGTGAGAAGCCTCCCCGCCCCCCCGCTATAAACCGGACCTGCCGGATCGGTGCGACCCCTCCCTCCCCTCCTCTCTTCCCCCGCGCTCACACCCCCGCGCCCCCTCCGCCAATCCCCCCCACTTGGGCGACTCAGACCTCCAAACCTCCACGCCCGCCTCCGCCCATCGACCCAAGAGCAGCAGCAGCAGCAGCCAGACCCGCTCTCTTTCCGACCCCGCCCCGCTTCCCTTCCAACCTAACCACCACCATCAGAGCGAAGAAGAAGGATGACCGCCGCTGCTCTCGTCCTCAGTCCTACTGACCGCCTCCCTCCCTCCGAGGTGGCGAAAGATGATCTCGAGCCTCCGAGCCCGGTGAGGAAGACCTTTGACTGCGACAAGTGCGGGTCGAAGTACTCCAGAGCGGAGTACCTGAGGCGACATGCCCGGAAACGTACGTCCCTTTCCGTTCATTGTCCTCATACGAGTGTGCTCATGACCGAGCAGACGAGAACGTATATCCGTTCAAGTGCCCATATCCGAATTGCACGAAAGAGTTTGCACGCAGGTCAGTTCCTCCCCCGGCCCCTTCACCTCTGTACATGAGGCTAACATACCTAAAATAGCGACGTCCTCCTCCGGCACAGGCGGCGACAACACCCTGGCTCCCCTGTCCCACCCCTGCAAACCTCAACAACAACAGCCACGGGCAACAAACGGCTCCTCCCACAGACGTCGCTCCATTCCCCGCCCATCTCGCCTATAAGCCCCACTTCTCCCACATCGCTCAAACGCGATCGCCGACGTCGGTCGAGCGCCGCGAGCACGTACTCAGCATGGGGCGAGCAAACGCTGCATTTCACCCCTCCGCCGTCGTATCGCGCTCTTTCGCCCAATAGCGGCTTACCGGGCACTCCTCCAGCCGACGACGGCCAGCCCGGAGAGTCGGAATTAGACCTCCTTCCGCCAACGCACGGCCTTGGCATGGGAGGAGTAGGAGGAGGAGGAGGAGGAGGAGGAGGAGGAGGGCTGAAGCCTCTCCCCCTGACACTCGACCTCCCCGCGCTTCACCCGCACGCACTCCCCATCGTCCCTCCCTTCCAGCTCTCAGCTTCCTATTCCCCCACGTCTCCGCTGTACGGCCCGCTGCACTCGCATATGCAGCATGCCCATGCGCATCAACTCCCCCTCCCCAGCCCGCCAGGGTTCGACGATATGCGCCTTCTTCTCCCCCACAACCCGCAGCAGCAGCAGCAAGACCAACAACTCAGCTCACCCGACTCGCCCCTCCCCTCCGGGCCCTACTCCGCCCTCGGACACTACCTACACCACTCTTCCGCCGAAGGCGGACCAGGCGGCGCCACCTGGTCGCCCAACTCCAACTCCTTCGGCGGGTCGAGCACCGACTCCCCCTATGCATCTACGCCGCTGGAAGACCCCGCTCGCTCGCCCTTTCTGCATCATGCTGTCCAAGGACAAGGACAAGGGCAAGGACTCGGGATGGACCCTTCTGCCAGCGTCGGCAGCCCGGAGGAAAGCAGTCCGGGGATGTATTTCCAGCCTATGCCCGAGTCTTTGCACCAGGGGCAGCATCGCACTGGGTCGGAGCTGAATGCAAGTGGAGTTGGAAGCGGAAGTGGAAGTGGGGTTGGAAGTGGAAGTGGAGTGGGGAGACAGATGCAGGCGCTGCATAACCCTGTGTCGGGACAGTTTGCATTTGTGGATTTGCAGAAGCTGTTGAGGGAGAGGCCGGGGGAGTATGCGACTGTTGGGGGGCCGTAGCGTGGTATCTCAGTTTGTGGGCTAGTCGAAGCCGACGACGACGGTCGACTGGGCTGCGAGTCTTCGGTACTGGGCGCCATCTCAAGCCGGAGTCGAGATCGTGCAAGCTTTCACACGGGAACTGCTGACTATCTTGACCATAGCCGGTGGCATCCAAAGCCAAACAGCGTTGGTCTCCCTCATGGACCAGGCGGCCCACTCCGGCATCCTCGCATCCTCGAATCAAGCCTGTGAACCGCACCATCCCCTGCCTACATGTCAAACCATTGGATCATTTTCTTGCTTAGCTATCGTTGTTCTCATCTTGTTTTTGCCCGCTTCTTGTTCCTGTTCTGTTCTGTCCTGTCTCTTGCGCCTCCGAGGGCTGCTTGTAGCGACCATGCACTGTATTCTGTAGAAAAGAAAGAATGGATCCGTGCTTCCTTAAATAAAATATCCTTATTCCCCTCACCCCCACTCTGATTATGGTGAAAAGGGTAGCGGTGCCGTAATCTCGTAACCTACTCTAAATTATCGCTCGCCTTCTTGTTAGAGATGAGGCATTAATTTCCACCTTGGCATTTTTGGTGGTCGCTCGGTTCCGCGACTCCGACGCGCAGTTCATTTGCGGAAGTGCGGTGTCGGCACTGCCCTTTGGCCCCTTCTCGTGGACTCGTGGACTTTGCCGTGAACTGACGCGCTCATAAATCCCCTACATCGCCCGGGTTTACGTTCACTCTTTGCAGTCTCCCGTCTCTTCATCCTCGACTACATAATCCTTCTCACTCTCGAACCCACTATCAGATCTCTTGGATTTTGACGAGCGGCCATTTGTCCACGTTTAGGGGCGCATATAGAAGAGAACAACACGCGAAGAAGGACTAACTAGACATCATGCCCGTCGAAACGGAATACTATGACCTCCTCGGCGTCCCGCCAACAATCGACAGCCCTGCCGAGCTGAAGAAGGCCTACAGGCGGCAAGCGATGAAGGTGCGCCTTCCTTCCTATCGTCAACAACTGACGACCGTTGCTGACATGTGGTCGGGTAGTGGCATCCAGACAAGAACCCCTCGCCCGAGGCGTCAGAGATGTTCCAGAAGATGAGCAGGGCTTACGAGGTACTGAGTGATCCGCAGTTGAGAACGATATATGATAAGGAAGGGGAGAAGGGGGTGAGTGCTGTCTTCATCTCCAGTATCTGAAGGTGGGGATTGACATGGTTGGTCGGTTCAGCTTCAACCGAGCGCTGCTGGGGAAGGCGGTGTAGGCGACCCGGCCGAGTTCTTTGCTAAGATCTTTGGTGGTGATGCGTTTGTTGACTATGTATGTCTTTTTGCCTCTCTTGCGGTTCTGTTACTGAACTGCTGCGAAGGTCGGCGAGATCTCGCTCATCAAGGATATGTCCGACCTGGCCGGTGTCGTTGGTGAGGACGAAGAGGCTGAAGCAGGGACGAAGACGCCGCAAGGCGGTGTGACTCCTGGTTCTGGCGCTGCTTCCCCTTCTGCTGGTGCAACGCCTGCTAGTACGGGTACCTCTACTCCTACTGGAGCCGCGACCGGGACTGCGACGGCCGCACCTGTTGGCGAGTCTGCCACTGCGGCCGACTCCCTCAAGCCTGAGGCACCGCCCCTTGCCCATGCGGGCAGTAGCGCCTCTTCCTCCCGTCTTAGGCTAGACGACGCCAGCGGCCGCTCCACCAAGCCCTCCAGCCTGAGCGAGCGTAAAAAGGAAGACAAAGCCGCCGCCAAAGCGCGCAAAGCCAAGCTCACGGCCGAGCAAAAAGCGAAGATCGCCGAGATGGAGAAGAAACGGGAGGAGGCGATGGAGAAGCGGATCAAGGACTTGACGGAGAAGCTGAAGGCTAGGCTCGAGCCGTTCGTGGAGGCTAAGCGACCGGGCGAGAAGGGCGATCCGGATACGGAGGCGTTCGAGAAGAAGATGAGGGCTGAGGCGGAGGAGCTGAAGTTTGAGAGCTTTGGATTGGAAGTGAGTGGGCTCGTGTTTGCTGGTTCATGTGTGCAAGGTGCTAACGGTGCTTGAAAGCTGCTGCATACAATCGGGGACGTGTATGCGATGAAGGCGACGTCTGCGCTCAAGTCCCGCAAACTGCTAGGCATTCCCGGCTTCTTCTCTCGCCTGAGGGAGAAGGGTTCCTTGGTCAAGGAAGGGTTTGGTGTTCTGAGCAGCGCGTAAGTCTTCGTGCCACCTCAGTCGCACAGCCGTTGATCAGTGTTGTACAGCCTGTCCGTTCAAGCGACGATGGAAGAGATGGAGCGCATGGCCGAGAAAGGCGATATCCCCGAAGAAGACCTCGCCAGTCTCGAAAAAGACATGACGGGCAAGATCCTCCTCGTCTCCTGGCGAGGCACGCGATTCGAAGTCGTCCAGGTCCTGCGGGAGGTATGCGACCGCGTCCTGAAGGAAAAGGGCGTGCCGGACCATGTACTGCTCAACCGTGCCAAGGCGCTGCTTTACCTTGGGATGATCTTCAAGAGCACCAAGGCGGATGAGTCGGATGAAGAGCGGAGGGAGCTGGAGAGGCTCGTTGCTGAGGCCGCACAGAGCAAGAGCAAGAAGAAGAAGGATGCGAAGACTGCTGCACAGCAGCAACAACGTCAGCATTCGCATGTCAAGGCTTAGGATTCGTGTCTCTCGACGAGTATACCCCTGAATTTGTGGATGACCGATACCTCTCGCCTTCTTCCGCTGTTACGACCGTTCTGGTACAGAGTTCCTTGCCTCATTCTAGACTTACGACTGCCCTTTCATAACCTAATAATATCTGTTGACGGCAATGACGCGAGCCTCAAGTTACATTCGGGCGCACATCAAGGCGGCGACGGGCCCTGCTCGGTTTGAGAAATATAGTGCCATTGTAGTCAGTCGATGCTGGTGCTCTGATAATACAACATGGGTGTGCGTGCGGAGGATAGTGAGAAGACGACGACTACACAGAGGCACAGAAAGCTAAATGGGCATAGAGCGACAGGGAGGAGCAAGAGCCGAGCCGCTACATGAGAGACAGATTATCGGAGAACCATAGACCACAGACGTCTCCCATCAACCACTTTTGAGGTGGCCTGGCGGTCATCTCCTGCCAGGACTCATCTTCTATTACGTGGTTTAGACGGTCACGCCTGGCGCAGCGGCTCCGTTCTGCTCGGCGGCTTCGACTGCCGCTGGTGGCTGCTCGTCTGCACTGCTGACCTGCAGCCGCGCCAGGACCTCCGACATGGTCGCGTCTACAGCGGCGACACTTGCCGGCTGGCGCTGAGCTGTCCCGTTCTGCGTCGGCGTAGCTTGCCGCGGAACGAGGTTAATTGCGTTCACGCCCGAAGCCGAGCCGTTGGGCGACAGAGGGGCCGGGCTATCAGCGGGCCGGAGACCTCCAGCCAACCGCAGGCGGGTAGGGTCGAACAGTTCCTGCTGGGGCTTACTTCCCGGCCTCGCAAATCCTTGATCGTCGGCTTGCTGCTGCTGCTGTTGCTGCTGTTGCTGAGAAGTATGAGCAGCATCGATCACCGCTCTGCTCCCGCCGCTCCAAGCGCCCAGCTGCGTCTTCTGCGGCAACGATGCTCCCCTGCCCAGAGGGGGGAAATCGGACCCTGCGAGTCCGCCGGCTCTGCCCCTCGCAGCGGAGGAAGCGGAGACGCCCGAGCTGGTGGACATTGCTGATGTTGGGCGGAGGTCGCCTACTATGTCACCAGTTGGGGAGGAGAGACCGATCGCCCAGTCTGGTCTTGGCGGGAGCGGATGGCGGCCAGAGCCGATAGATGTATAAGTCGCGCGAGAAGACGATGATGTAGAAGATGACTATACGAACGCACGATCTGATCAGCACCCGTCTTCCCGGCAAGGAAAGGGGAGGAGGAGAAACAAGACTTACGACAGTAGAGCTCCCATCATCCGCCGGCGTCCGACTCCCACTCCCGCTCCCGCTCCCATTACTCATCCCAGAAATACTCCTCGTCCCCGCTCCCATCCGTCCACGATCCCGATCAAACGGCCCCGGCGCGAGCGCACCAATCCCAGGACCAAAGCTCCACGAGCTCCTGGACATGCCTGGTCCTGTGCCGTTCATCGCGCCGCTGCTCATGCCGAGTCGGCCGTTCAGGCTATTATTGGGGGGTTTTCCGTTCTGCGAAGGCGGGAGGTTGAGCTGCGGGCCGTTGTTGGTGGACCAGGGCTGGCCTTGGGCGCGTGTATGCTGAGGGTGGGGGTGGTGCCCGTGCTGGTTCTGCTGATGCTGCTGGTGCTGATGTGGGTGCAAATGCGAATGAACAGAAGAATGTTTCCCGTTCGCGCCCCTCTGACCCGGATGGACCTGATGCCCATGCGGGCCATATCCCTGCCCTTGACCAAATTGGAGGCTGTTCAGGGCTGAGTCGCTCGCCGACGCGTGTGGGGAAAGGTATTGCTGCATCCCTTGCCCTTGCATTCCCTGCGCAGGGGCATATTGCTGAGTTTGCTGCTGCGGAGGCTGCTGTTGCTGCTGGACAGGCGGGTACGAGCCCGGAGGCATCATACCCGGGACCATGCCACCGTACCCATACGCCCCGGGCGGGACAAACATCTGCTGCTGCTGTTGCTGCTGAGAGACTGAATCTCCCTGCTGCGGCTGATACTGCTGTTGCTGCTGCTCGCTTTCTTGTCCCGCCTGACCAGGTACGCCAGGTCCAGGAACAGGCGCAGGCGCGACCCACATATACGGACCGCCGTACGGACTCGCGTAGTACCCCATTCCCGGTACGCCGGGAACACCAGGATACCCAGGCGCCGGAGCGAAGCCATACGCAGCTGCCCCAGGCGGCGGAGGGTAAAACCCATACGCAGCGACCGGGATCGGCTGGAGATAGGTCGGGAAGATCGGGTAGCCAGCAGCGACGGCAGCGGCCATTGCTGCTGCTTGCGGGTCGGAGCCTGCTGCGGGCTGGGAAGGTGCGTGCGGGTTGTACAGGGTTGGGAAGGGCACGGAGGGACGTGGGACGTCGTCGGATTCTTCTTCGTCTGCTGGACGGCGGGAGGGGTCGTACGCTGGGTCGTATTCTTCGTCCGTGGGAGCGGGGGCGTTACTGGCTGGCGCAGAAACGGCCGGATTGGCGGCACTGTCCAACGATGCAGAGCCGGCGGACGATTTGGCCGCGAGAGTAGACTTGCGCGACCCTCCGACGTCTGAGGTGGCGGGGCTCACATGGCCTCCCGAGCCCGCAGAGGTGGGAAGAGGCAAGCTCCCCGTACTCCCTCCTTTCCCCGCTTCCTCGCCAAATATCCTGCTCCGAGCAGCTTCGTACGCCGCCTCCCTTTCGGCGATAGTCATCCCCTTCCTGTCCCTGTGGCCCTTACTAGTTGTGCTGCTACTACCGGCTTCAGAGGGAGGGCCGCCGTCCCCGTCTGAGTCGCCTGCGCCTCCGGGGGTCGAGCTGGATGGGGCATCCAACGAGGACTGGGAGCGCGCCCCGCGCCGGGTTGTGGAGCTGCCTACGCGGCGCATGATCTGGATCGTTACTTGGGGCGTCTCTTCGGACGGAACGAGGTCTTGCAGTCTCGTCTTCGGGCTGCGCATATATGAGGTTGGTTAGTATCAAATCCTAAGATGAGAGGAAAAGCGACGGAAAATTGACAACGACGTACATCCTGCTCGCCGACGTGAGAGTAACGACAATCGCTTTGCTCGCTCCGTCCGTCTCGGGCGCGAGTCTGTAAAAGCTCGCACAGCGGTGGACGAGCATGCGCTGGTAGCTCGTAGGAGGGTTAAACTCCGCTTTCTTGGGTCTGTTACGGACGAACGCACACACGCATGGTCAGCGTACGTGGCTGAACAGAGGGTAGGAAAGGAAGACGCACCCAGTACCGCTGAACAGACGCTCCATGCTCTCCCCTACGCGGAGCAGCCAGATCCGGTCCTTCGACGAGCGAAGTGCTTCGATGAGCTGCGCGAGCTCGGACGGGGTTATCTCCCCGTCCGCCTGGGATGGATCGGAAGAAGGCAGGTTCGGATCGGTTTGAGATAAAGCACCAGCGGCGTTCGACGTGCTCGCTTGAGCGTTCGACGAGGAGGAGGAGGAGGAAACGGGAGGAAGGGAGAAGGACACCGCTTTCGGCTCAGGGGGTTGAGGAGCGGAGGAGGCGGTGGTCGACATGGATGTAGAGGTCGAGGTCGAGGCGGGGGTTGGGAGCAGACTCGAACCCGTGGTTGAGGAGGTTGACGTGGAGGTCGACGCTGATGCTGCGGCGCCCACCGAAACGGGGGAATCGACCGCCTTCAACGTCGGCGACAACATTGAGGTAGTACCATTAGTGGTCGAAGGACCTGATGAGGGAGGGGTTGGTCGTGCGGATGTGAGAATCGTTATGCCGTTCATCGTTATGGAAAGTGTGATGGCGTTCGGAGGCGGATGTGAAGAGGGCAATAGGCGAGTGAGCACGCGACTGCTGGATGCGCGCTTGTCAGGTGTCGTATTGATGGAGCGGCGTGAAGATATGACAACTCGACTGCTCCGTTCTTCAGCTGTTCCTCGACTGCTCCAGCAACAGCTGTGGAAGATCGATGTAGCAAGTAGGTCGTCGTCACTGCTGGACGTCGTCGAGGCCGTAATACGTACGACGAAAGCGGCGATGAGTGAACGAGAGCTAGGGCTTAACCATCCCGCTCTTTATCACAAATACCAATTCGACCACCTTCTGTCCTGCCCACTCTTCAAGTGTGGAATGTCGTCGTGCGAGTAGATGACGACTTGATATACTGCAAAGTTGTGCGGCGGTAGTTGCGTGGATGGAATGGAAAGGGAGTTAGTAGGGGAGCAAGGGCAACAGCAGCGGCACAGTGCGAAATGGGTCCAGGGTTTGCACCCAACCCACTGATCCCGCGCTCGCTGGCCGAACTGCTCACCCGCACTCAAAATTCCCGGACAAAGCGATGGGGAAATGGGCTCAATGACAGTGGCAGTGTTGCGGATGGGGCTTCTTTTCCCGCACTGATCGGGCCAGTTGTTGATCAGCAGTTAGCTGAGTTCTTTTATTCGACACGAATATCGTGACAACGGCGTGCCATTCTCACAGGTTTCCTTGTACTACATTACTGTCTATCATTTTGTTTCAGCTGGCCTGATGCGTCCAATTGACGTGACCAAGGGCTAGGCAGAACCCACCATATGTCAAGTAAACATTTACATATAGACATGATAGTTGCCCGAATCGGCACAGCATGCTAACTCATCCAATAAGGCATCAAGAGCGAGTAGCTATGGGCCTGCTTTGCTGGCATCACGCCAAAAGGATCGCTACGGCCACCTTTGCGCAGCCAATGTTTGCCGCTCGTGGTGCAAAGCTAGATAACGAAGGACGCACGCAAACAACCCAGATCATACAGCGAACAAGATGGATCCGCAAAGAAGGTCGCCGAAAATTGGGAATTTCTACGTTTGCCCCAGCAAACACTAGCCTAAGTAGTTGCGGCAGACAAGGGGCGACAAGGGGCAAGCGCAACCGTCTACAAGTTTATTCCCGTGCACGACGATGATAGGTGCGCTGTCGCGCGCTTATCGGAACAGCTTCCGCTGATTGTTACACCCAACTCCGACCGATATCACACGATCTCAAGTTCGGACCTCTTCTCCCTTCATCTCATGACACTCGCCATCTCTCTTCTTTCACTTCTACAAAAATGTCACTCGATGGTAGGGAGGAACCAGTAGCTAGCGGGAGCGGTGACGGTGACAGCCCGGCCGTGTCTGAGCAAGTCGTGCTCGTGCTGTGCGGGTTAATCGGCTCGGGAAAGGTAAGATAATGCTTCGTTGCATAATTCGGCGCCCGTCGCAGCCGGGAATACAAGTGGAGGCTAATCACCTCTCCTTCTCCTCCTTTGTGTTTCTTTCGCAGTCAACATTCGCCAAAGCGCTCCAGCAGCATTTTCCCGACTTTATACGCTGCAACCAAGATGAACTCGGTTCCCGCCAGGCGGTCGAGCATCTCGCGATCAATTCCCTCCGACAGGGACTGTCGGTATGCATCGATAGGACGAATATTGATGCTCATCAGCGAAGATACTGGATCGAGATTGCCCATATGTTTCCGGGAACGCAAATATGGGCTCTTGTTTGTGAGTCACTTGCTCCTTCCTTCCCTTTATTAGTATCGTTTGGGACCTGTTGCTGACGCGAATTAGTTAATACTTCTAAGGAGGTAAGCACTCGGCACATTTCGGCCGATGACAAATGACCTAAACCCGACTGTCTTTCTTTCCCTTGGTAAGGTATGCGCCGAGCGCCTAGCAGGACGCAAGAACCACCCCACAATAAAGACCTACGAGCAAGGACTCGAAGTGCTCGACCTCTTCGACTGGCAGTACCGCAAGCCGACCTACGCCGAAGGGTTCGACCGGATCCTCTGCCTCGCGGACGGAGCACGGGGTTACGCAAAAGAAGACATCGCCAATCTGCTCGACCATATCCGGGACCAGGTGCCGCCTACGCCTGAAGACTTCCCGCTGCCGTATGGCCGGGGCCAGGCAGGGTACAGGGGCGGATATCGGAAGTTGGACTATCGACAGTCTGGACATCCGCCACATGGGCAATACCAGCCTGGAAGGGCGTACGACTCGCCCCACCCGCCTGTGTATCGCCATGCGAGGGAATACAGTGGCCGGGCCAGGGCAGCGCCCTACCACGTAGAGCACCGGTCACCGAAGAACGGCTCGCGCACCTCCGACGGCAAGGATGGGCCGGACAAGTCGTCTCCGCCGGAGAACGGGCGGCACGAGTCGCCTTACCAGACAAGTCGGCGGTCGTACGAATCTGAAGCAGCGACTTCGCCGCCCAAAGGCCACAGTCCGACGTCTCTACGAAGCTCGGCGTCGGTCCAGAGTCCGTTCTCCAACCCGAGCTCGTACTCCCCACGGCCATCCGACAGTCCAGAGGAGGTTGTTTACTTAGAAGTGGAGTAACGCGATTATTCCACTTTCCGCATTTCATCCTTGCCGCTCGTGGTCGGCGGTGCCGACTCTTCTTTCCGTAATCTCTGCTGGATATGTTGTAATCTCTTATTCGGGCTTATTGGAAATCGTCAACGCAGAATGTCATTTCAAACCCTAGATATACAGCGAGAAAAGAAGAAGAAAGAAGGGCAGCAGTACGATTTTACCCTAAGCTACTTTTGGAAAAAGAACAACGATATACTGGATTGGATTGGATTGGATTGGTGGTGGTACGCATGTGAAGGAAAACGGCACTAGTACTGTACTGATTGGTGGTGGTTGGTGGTGGTGGCATGGCATAGCAAGGCATGGCATGTGTGATGTGAGAGGAATCATGTGGAATGGTGGAATGCAGCATAAGTACAGGCCTGTGCGTGCGGTGCGTCTGGTAGTGGTGGAGTAGCCGGGTGGGAAAACAAAATCGTCGTCGTGATAGAAACAGATTATGTGAAAATTGAAATTTCATGGCTGCAGCACGTTTGCCGAAGTCGCTTGCTTTTTTTGTTTGCGGGTGTTCCAGAGCCCACGCCCCTCAGAACGCCCGCCCTGGCGTCTTCTTCCGTATCCGGGGCGTAACGTCGATCGCCCCGCCCTTATGCTTGTTCAGGACCCGCTTCTTCTCCCTCCTCCGCTCTTTGTGGCTCTTCACCTGCCTGTCGGCTTTCTTCTTCGGGCTCAGCGCAGCTCGGAGGGAGATACTGCTCAGCGGCCCGGCGCCTTCTCCGTCCAGCATCACTGGGCTGGGACTACGCTCCGGGACATACGCGTCCCGGGCGGGGAATATGATGGGCGAAACGACGACCATGCTCCTCCCCACCAGGTCAGGGGCAAGCAGCGTGTCGTCGCCTTCATGATCAACCGCGAAAGCGGCTACAGAAAGGCTCATCTCCATCCCGGCTTCTACGCCCTGCGCCCGAGCACGCCGGAACCATTGTCCCAGGGGCACAGAATCGAGTCGCGTAAGATGGCGCATGATTGCGTTATCCCCGGAATCTTCCATGTCGTCCTCGCCTTCCGCTTCAGAGCTAGGGATGCTCTCGTCGTACAGGAAATAAGACGTGTCGAGCAGGTCGTCCAGGTCGAGCGCGTCGGGTGTGGATTGGCGCAGAGGGGCGGGGTCAGGTTCGCCGAGGGAGGAAGCGGCGGACCCGAATGGCTCTTGGTTGTCCTCGTGCTCCGAGTAGGCAGTACGTTGACGTTTCGAGCTGGTGGAGTAGTACCAGCTCGCCTCGCTCCGGCTGCTGCTCTCCCTCCTACGCTTTTGCCCGCCGGCCCAGCAGTCTAAGCCGGTGCCGCGCCGGATCTTGGCGAACGGAGAGATACCCTCGCTGTCTTTCCCGTCGACGACGAAGATCATACTTTTCACGGGGGTGGTCCAAGTTGACAGTCTTGGAAGAGGATGGGGGCGCATGGCTTTGTTCGACGAGGTCGTACGAGCGAGCGGTTTGGCAGGTCGAGCGGGCTTGCTCGGCGTGCTCTGGACAGCCGGCGCTGGCGTGGGTGCTGGGGTCGGAGGGACCGCAGCGGCGGCAGAAGCGATGACACTTGCGAGCGTCGGTGCAGGCGGCGGAAGTGGAAGGTCCATCCCAGTCGGAGGAAGGAGAATCGTATCCACCAGACCCTCCATCCCCAATGCATTCCCCTGCGCCGCGGCTAGCTCGGCATCCCGTTCCCTAGACCTCGAGCGGACAAGCCCAAGCTCAAGCATCGCCTCTGCTTCTTCCCGTCTCAAACCGGGCACGTCCTCCTCGTCTGTCGTCTCGCCCTCCCCGGTCCACTCACTCGATTCCTCAGAGTCGTCTTCCTCGATATCGCCGTCGGCTTCGCTAAGCGCTGATCCGGGGGGCGGAAGAGGCGTGAGGGGGCCGAGGAGCTCGTCAGGCTGCGAAAGAGGGACAAATGCAAGCCTCTCGGGCTCTGGGTCAGGAGGGGTCGTGGGTCCCTCGCCCTCGGCGCCAGCGGGACCAGCAGCGTCGCCTGAGCCAGTGGGGGCTTCGTCCTCAGAGGGGAAAAGCTCCATCATCTCCATCTCGCCGTCGCTTGCGCTTGCGCTGGCCGAGCCGAGCGAACTGTGTTCCCACTCACCGCCGAAGACGAGTCGGCCATCGCCGTCCTCAACGAGGACCATCTTCGGCCTCCTCTCACGCCGGCGGCGTTTATGCGACTTGGTGCGCTTCTCATCCGCCGAGCGTTTCCCTGTCGCAGGGGCGGAAAGGGCGCGGGACTTGCCTTTGGATGAAGCGGGACTATGACTCTTCCCGCGCTGCTGTTGGTGGCTTTTCTTCGTACGGAGGAAAGGCCCAGAGTCGGCAGCATAGTCCCACCCTTCGCCCTTGACGAGTGCGAGCCCAAAGCTGCCGCTCCTCGCATCCTCCTCGTCCTCGTCAGACTCGGTCTCTTCGTCGTCCGTCGCTGCGAGGCGAGGAGCAGAAGTAGATCCAAGACCGTCATAAAAGTCGGAGGAGAAGTCGGAGAAATCGGATAGGTGGGCAAAGAAGCGGTCTTCTTCTTCGTCGGAGGACTCGGTCCAGTCGGGTTCCTGGTCCTGGACGGGCTGAAGAGCGGGAGAGACAGACTCGGGCCGGTGCGGAGAGGCGGTACCCTCTTCCGCACCGGGGACAGCATCGGTATCTCCATCCCCATCCTGCTCTTCTTCGTCCTCTTCTTCCTCTTCGTCGTCGTCTGGACCGGTCAAGGCTGCCTCGTCAGAGCCGACATCCTCCCCGTCCTCCGCACGACGCTCGCGCTCCCGCCTCATCCCCTTCTGCCACGCCCACTTTCTCCGCTTCCCCTCCCTCCCGCCATCTCCTTTCCACCTCCCCTCATGTTCCCACACAATCGCCCTCTCCTCTTCCTCCTCAAGCTCACTATCGTCGCCCAAGTCCAAGTCGAAGGAATCATCACTCTCGCCCTCTTCCCCCTCTTCCGAGGAGTCAGAGTCCGACACGCCAGAAGCAGAGTCAGAGGCGTTGGAAGAAGTGAACGCAGAGACGAAAGTGGGGAAATCGTCCGATCCCCTCCGTGCTCGAGGGGTACCAGCATCGTCCTCCTCCAGATCGGTGAGAGTACTCGTGCTCTCTTCTTCCTGCAGCGCCTGCTGAGCAGCAGAGCGCGCAGCGGCAAGAGCAGCTTCTTCCGCTTTCTGGCGCGCGGCAAGCTCGGCTTTGCTCGGTCTGCCACGCTTGCGGGGTCCACCATTGGCAGTGACGGTTGTGGTGGGCGACTGAGAAGGTGGGTGAGACTCCGTCTTGACGTTAGGCGCTGAAGTAGTAGAAAGAGGCTTGACCCGGATCTTCAGGCCGGACTTGGTTTCTTCTTCTTTCTTGACTGTCGCCGCAGGGGGATTGGTTTTCTTCTTGGTTTTTTTAGGCGCATTAGCGCTAGCTGGGAAGACGCCAGCAGTCGGTCCATGGCCGGCTGGAGGGTTCAGCGCGAACACGCCGAAGGTGCCTCCGGTGTTATGTATATGCGGTGCCCCTCCAGGTTGGGCAAGGGGTACGCTACTGAGCGGTCCTTGTTTTTGGTACGTAGGTGCGGGCGCGGATGGTGGAGGAGCAGGTTTTGTGTTTGTGGTCGAGGAGACCTTGACTGCCCCGCACGTACATTCGAATTCGCACACGGGGCAAATATCGCCCTCAATGTCGATGATGGCGTCTTCCCCCATCGAATCCATTTGTGTTGTTGCTCTACCTGCTGTAGTTAGTGATGGAGCAGGAGCAGAAGCGAGGTGGTGTATGATGTTCGTGGTTTGATGGATGTTTTGTATAGGTGGCCGAGTGGGGTTGTAGTACTGAGGCTGGAGTGTCATGGTTTGTGCATATACTCGTGTATATGCGGAGTGCTGTGGATGTTTGAGGAGCCAGGGCTGGGACGGCTTCTGCCTGCTCTTCTGGGAGGTATTGTTGATGCTGGAACAAAGCCTGTTACCAGCAACGACGACGACGAGGAGCGGGAGGTGGTCGTGTGGATGGAGAAACGACGACGGATGATGGTTGCTCTATAGAAGGGAAAGGGGGGAATGAGGCGGAGTGGTGTTTGGTGTGAGGCGGCGGAGGGAGGGAAAAGTGGAAGCAAATGTAGCCAAATTTCTGACCACACACTGAGCGCCCTTTCACCCGCGGATGGGGGCAGGCGTCCAAAGGGAAAGCAACCGAAGTGGAATTGTGCGGGCCCAGAACCGCGCGGTGATTTCCTACCCATTCTGACCCCGTGCCCACTGTGCCCATGTGAAGCCGCATTAGCAGCAGCGGGAATAATTGAGAAGTCGGGCGGGTAAGGGTCTGAATCGGTGGCGCTGTCGTTTTTCGGGCGGTGCCGAACGACCGGCTGGTGGACAGCGCGATTTTTTGGGACCCTTTGGCAGAGTGACCGGTTGTGAGTCTTGTGACGGTGTACTACTCTCTACTATTGCTTCGCTGCTATTGCACGACACTACTGTGCTTTGATACCCCTTCTCTTCTGAAAGAGTCACTCTGACGGCAAGACGACAATGGCTCGTCTCTCCCTGGCAGAACAGATCGCCCTGCTCGACGCACCTCCACAAGATATCGACCCCGAAGACGCACTCCACGCTCATCCTCATCCCAAGGCTGCCGGAGTAGACGAGAATGAGGCAGCTGAGGGAGAAGTGGACGTAGACGGAAGGTCGCATTATGTGGATGTTGGACCGTCCAGGCTGCGCTCGATCGCGGCTGATCCGACGCTGATGGAGGGGAAGTACGAGGGCGTAAAGGCTAGTCGGGGGAGCTTGTTTGATACGCTGGAGTTTGAGGAGAGTGAGGAGGACGAGCACTCGGAGGAGGAGGAGGAAGCAAGCGAGGATGACGATGAGGAGGAGAAAGGAGAGCAGGACGAAGAAGAGAGAGAAATTTCCTCTGTGGTTAAGCACACACAGGCTGGCCGAACGTCATCCCGATCTTCAAAGGAGGAGGAAGAAGAGCAGGATGAGGAGGGATCGAGAGGCGACGACGACGAGTCCCAGTCCGCCGACGAGGCCAATACCCCTCCTCCTCAGCCCAACGGCCACTCCATCCAAAAATCAGTCTCCTTCGCCGACCCTTCCACTTCCTCACCACCTCCCACCACCCTCACAACCCCCCCAAGCACCACCACCACCACCCCCTCCAACCCCCAACCTGCACCCACTCCAGACGCTCTCAAAGGCCTCACCCTCCTGCGCCAAACAAGCACGCACAACGCCCTCCTCACAGCGCGCATCTCCTTCCAGCGCACACTCACATCCTCGAACCGCCTCCCCCTCCCAGCCCACATACACGCATACACGTCACACCCCGATGCGGTAGACGTTGTGCGAGAGCTTGAGAGGGAGCTGAGGGGGCTGGAGGAGGATGTGTGGGATGTGAGGAGGACGATGCTGGAGAAGAACGGGGTTTCCCTGCCCCCAAGTTTGGGAAAACGAAAGCGTAGCTCCATATCCGACCACCCTACATCCGACTCCAACGACGACACCGACGACGACTCCAACCACGTGCAGGAAGAAGCAGACTTCGCCCAATACCTCCTCGAGGCGCATACGCTCCACTCGGCCCTCTCAGCCCACGCCCACCCGTACACACTCCAAACACTCAGGAAATGGTCCCAGAAGATCCTACCTGTTCATGCGGGCTTATTTGATGCTTCTTCTTCTTCGGCGGCGGCGGCGGCGGGGGGGCAGATCTCGAGGTTTGCACTGCAGACCCAGGCGCGCGAGGCTGCTGGAGGGGGGAGGGACGCGGTGCAGGCTGTTGAGGCCGCTTTGGCCCCTGGGGAGCGGGTGAGGTTGGTACGAAAAGTGAGGAAGCAGGGCGAGGGTCGGATTGGCCCTCAACCTCATACCAGCGCCGAGCAGCCAAATAGTGCCACGGGTGAAGGCGAAGAAGAAGACCCGGAGATATTCGACGACTCCGAATTCTACGGCCTTCTCCTCCGCGAGATCCTCGATTCCCGGCGCACCACCTCCTCCACTCTCGCGGACGGCTCCGTCTCCTCCTCCGCACTCGACTCCCTCCTCCCGAACCGCCGCTCAAAGCTCTTCAAAAAGCCCGTCGACACACGCGCCAGTAAAGGCCGCAAGATCCGGTATGAAGTGCATGAGAAGCTGAGACACTTTATGGTCCCTATGCCTCAGCGGGCTTTCTTGCCGAGTGCGGTGCTCGCTGGGTCTGCCGCGGCGGGGCGGGGAGGGGTGGAGTGGGGGGAAGCGCAGGTTGATGAGCTGTTTGGGAGCTTGTTGGGCGGGGCGGCGGGTCAGTCTGCTGCTCCGCCGGAGGAGGAGGTGAGGACGAATGGCACGAATGGCGTGAATGGGCATGTGCGGGATGCGGAGGATGCGGGTACGGGCATGGATGTGGACGTTACGGTCGGACAGCTGCGCGTGTTTGGCTAGCTTATTGTTACTTAGGATCTAGTAATAGTAGATGGTATATTGCATGCTGGGTAACCCATATCCCGACCGATACTACACGAAAGCGCTCCCTAAATCCCATACAAGCCCGAGCTCGTGCGTCTATCATAGCTCCCAAACCCTCTGCCATCTGCAAAGCCCAGCCCGGCGCTCGTTCGTCTCCCCTCGCCCTCTAGGAAGATGGGCATGTCCCGTGCGATGGGCATCCCGGCGATCACGCGCTGCATGTCTGTCCACTCGGAGTCGCGTGGTGCGGCTAGGTCACCGATGTCGACGATGTGCACTCGGCCTTCGGCGGACCCGATTGCTGCTCGTCGACCTTCTTTTGGCTCCCAGACAAGTTTGTTGAGAGCACGGGGAGAGATGTTGGATGAGACGACCGGAACCTGCGCCAAACAAATCAGGCCACTAAGGTCGAGGAATAACATTTGAGCTCACATCGGTGTCAGCGTTCACGTTCCAGAGATCGAACTTGCCAGACCCGTCTACCGAGCCAAACAGAGCTGGATGCTGCGGGTGCCACTTGACGTCGTAAATTGGTTCATCGGCACCCTCGAAGGTATGCAAGGGATGGACTTCATGAGGCTGCTGGCCCTGCTGTACTTGCTGCACTTGGCCAGCAACGGGTGGACGACCACGCCACAGCTTGATCTTCCAGTCCATACTCGCCGTCAGGAAGAGGTCGGAAAAGTCGACTGCTCCCGCGACCTTGTGGCATGAGAGGCTGGTCACGGGTGCACGGTGAGACCGATAGACATCGGCATTGTTCAAGCCGGCCTTGACGCCGGCACGGTCGTGCCTCAAAGCTTGATACACGCTTCCTTCTTCCGTTCCGACGTAGAATGTTGACGTCTCGTTTGGCGGGAAATCCATTGCGCTGACAGCCACGTCGTCGGTTTTGCTGTGTCCACTATGACTGAGCTGGATGAAGTCCTGCGGTTGGGCGAGCATATCGACCAGCCAGCTGTTGATCTTCCCATCCGTATCGGCCGTGATCAAGTTGTGCGCATTCTGGGTTCCCACAACTTGCATGTTGTATACGGGGTAGAAGTGACCTCCGAGTGAGGAGCGCGTCGTCTTCAGCACTGGCAGATGTCGTCCGTGTCTGGTATCCCAGAGCAGTATTTCTCCAGAGTAGGTCCCGCCAAAGACGAGATTGGAATGGTAAGGAGAGAATTTGACGGCAAGAACATCGGACTAGCCAAGTCAGCGAGTCGGCCATATCAACAGCCAGCCTGCTCACCTGTGAGTGGAAGACAAACTCTGGTCTTTCCAGTAAGTGCATGTTCCATACTAGGACCACTCCGTCCGGATCATTGAGGGCACTCGGATTCTTGTTGTAAGCAGCGACAGTGAGTTCCGGGAACTTGTGGGACCAGTCCACATCCGTGACGGAGCGGTTCTTGGTCCATCGATCGTCGAAGAAGGCGCATACACGCTTCACTTTCTCTCCCTCGAGCTCGTCTCTGAGCAGAGCTTAGAAAGCCTTTCACAAGATGGGAAAAGGTTGCGTACGCGGCCAGATCTGCGCTGATGCGGTAGTCTCGGGTGTAGTCATACCGATCCTGCAGGGCTCTTTGTACAATTTTGGAGGATTGGTCAACAAAGTCGATGAAGCCCGGATCTTGCAGGATACTGGTGCGCTCCTCTTCAGTCAACTCTGGTGGGATGTCAGATCGTCCGCGGACTTGAGAAACTGCTCGCACCTCGTATTTCCTCCTCCAGCTGCTGTTCCATCCGTATTGATTCCTCCTCAATCTCACGTTCTCTTGCCGCCCGCTCCGCTTCCTGTTCCTTTTGCACTCGAATACGGATATCTTGCTCCTGAGTCTCGTCATCTTCCACACTGTCAAGATCCGCCGTCTGGATCTCCTTGTTGTACATGACCTTTTGCTATGCGATCGCATTAGCACCATCTGACATGCGAGTATGAAGACAGGCATACCTTCTGAGGTAGTTCGAACAAGTCCTGTTCGACATCGATGAGATCGACTGTAACCCTCATAGGAGATGGCCTGTCACAGCACTTCAGACCGCAATGCCAAAGACATGGGCAGGCTAAGTACATACTCGAAGCCTTGACCAGACGAGTCGTGCGCAAGGCCGGACGGCGCCGAGCCGTAGGCCAGCCTATCTGATCCAGCATCGCTCTCTCTTGCGGACGAGGATAGACCGGACACGCCAAGTGCGGGAGTCGGTACTCGGCCTGGTCCTGGTGATGGTGGCACCGACGATCTCGATCGCGGAAGATCGCTGGATGTGCCCACTCCAGCTTCGCTCCTCGGCCCTAACAGAGACGTGACAAGATCGTTGACGTCTGACAGCGGTAATCTCGAAGCTGCAGGTGTAGACGTCTGGAATTATGTCAGATTTGATTGATGCACAGAGCTGGGCAAGCGCACCTCGCTCTCTCTTCGTGACGCGGCCTCTGCTAGCGAAGCGGCTCTCCTCTCATCACGCAGCCGCCGTATCTCAGCAAGCTTAGCCTTCTTCGCCTCAATCTCCGCTCTTCGATCTTTACTTGAAGAAGACATGGTACTCAACGCCTTGGCGGGGTTACAGAGCTGTATGATCGCTCTATGATCGCAGGGACAGTGCGCTTGCGAGGGTCGCGACGCGACTTTCTTGCGCCACATTCCTCACGCGCCGTGCAGGCTGGCATGCAGCGACCTTGACGTGCAAATCCGCAAACATCGGACAACATAGTATATGGCTACATTCAATTCTTTACTACTTTATGCTAGCGCTCCGGAGAACGCTCTCAGACCCTCCTGACACCCTTGTAAGGCTCCGTCCAGCCCAGCTGCTCGTACGTCCAGCCAGAAACGAGGGGTCCAGGACCATAGTTGCAGAGATGAACGTTCTCGTCAATGCTGTTCAGGATCTTCATGTCCTCATCGTCGAGGGTAGGAAGCTACAATCATTGTGAGCGGAGACCAAGTGATGCAGAGGACAAGTGCATACGTTGAGATTCTCCTTCTGCCTCTCTGAGTTAGTGCTCTTCGGGCAGGCAGTGTAGCCCCTTGCGATATGCCATGCCAAAGCAATTTGGGCCGGCGAGGCGTTGTGCTTCTTAGCGACCTTGACGACCTCGGGGTGCTCGCGGACCTGGGAGTAGCCTGGACGCACCCCATCAGCATATATGCGCACGGAAAGACAACTCCCACCAACCAGTCGGGGAGTAGGCCGTCAACATGATGCCCTTCTCCTTGCAGTATTTGACAAGGTCGTTTTGCGCAAGCAGGGGATGGAGCTCGACCTGATTGACGGCAGGCACAATCTTGGCGTCCTTCAGAAGGATCTCCAGACTAAAGATGCAACGTCAGTGGCGGAGCCGTCTCGGTGACAACAAAGAGACTTACTTCTTGACGCTGAAGTTGGAGACACCGATCGCCCTGACCTTGCCAGTGCCCATGAGCTTCTCCATGTCCGCCCAGGTCTTCGAGAAGGTCGTCTCCTCGTCCAGGTCGGGCTTGCCATCTGGGCGCTTGTAGCCATCAGCTGGGCGGGAAGTTTAGTAATCCACATGCAGCAGTGGAAGGTGAGTACATACGACGATAGTGGAAAGCCATGGGCCAGTGCATGAGGTACTGCATACACTTAGTAGGATATTGGGTGGATGAGCAGTCGTACACACCAGGTCGAAGTAAGTCAACCCAGCACGCTCCAGACTCTCCTCGAGAGACTCGGCAACGCGGGCATGGTGGTTGGACCTGCAGAGGACAAGGTCAGCAGTTGAGAAGCGGCAGGCTGATATACAACGTACGGAAGCTTGGTAGTCACAAAGATCTCCTCCCTTGGAATACCAGACCTCCGAATAGCATTGCCAACATACTTTTCGGTGCCGTACCCGTAGGCCGTATCCAGGTGCTGTCAAGTGGTCAGCGCAAGTACCGACGACTTGGCTAGCCGCTGTACTCACGCGGTAGCCGTTCTTCAACGCCTGGAGGATCCATTCCTCGCTCTTTGCTTGCTCCTCAGGAGTCGTGCCTGACCAGCAGCCAAGACCTACAACATGAACGGGTCAACGGTGGACCAACATGTGTACGTGGAGCTAAGCGTACCGATGGCAGGCATCTTGACGCCATTGTTGAGGGTGACAATAGGAACGTTGGACATCTTCGATATTACACGCGAGGCAAAAGTTCGCAAAGGTTGCATGAGAACACCGATAGTCTGCCATGCTGCCTAATTATATATCGACAGCGTAGCTCGGGACGAGGATCCATGCCCTCCACAAAATCAAATGGGGACGCGACCTTACGTAACAAGGGTAACTGACGACACCGTCGACCGGACAATGCGCTCTCGGACCGGACTTCTTCCCTTTACGGGCAACTGGCCCAATGGCCGGGAATAGGCTCACTCTGGAAAGACGGATCGCCGGAGGAGCAGACCCGCGGTGTTTCTTCGGTCAGTGGATCTGCACAGGGCAATGCTTTGCGAACTGGCATTCCGTCAAGAGGCTCATGGAGATCTCAAACTTTCCCTCGACTATCCGGACAGCAATGGCATAAGCGGAGAGCCTGGCTGGATTGCAACTAGGGTGCATACCTTGCGTATCTGCTTTAGTTCGTCCCAATCACTCTAGGGATCACAACATCTGCAGGGCAATATCGCTCCCACCAACGCACTATGTTCTCGTGGCCGCTCGACCAAGGATACAAAGAAACATTCAGAAGCATTCCGTTCCTGTCCAGACCCTGACTTCGTCTCCTCCATGAGGACCACCATCTGACCGCTGCGGGAAACTGCGTAAGCTGCGAGCGCAAGCGAGGCTGCTCTCTTGCCTGTTCATAAGGCAGCGCACTCGTTTTGTTCTGGGCAAAACCGGTGCAACGTGTCCCAAATGACCTGGAAAGCTGCTCTACTCTGGCTATACAGCTTGTCGACTGCGTTCGAGCTCCCGCTGACTTCTGATGGACCTGCTAAGATCGCGCATACTGGCGTCTTGAGCAATGTAACAAAATATGTCGATCAGCTCGCTCGGGAGTTCAAGATACCCGGTCTCTCCGTAGCCGTCGTCTATGCCGACAAGGACGAGCCGGAATACCTGAATTGGGGTATACGCTCGGAGGACGGCGATCCTGCTAGCGAGGATGTGCGCTGAATCTACACATTGCACACCTGAAGCCTGAACAACGTCTGTAGACTCTCTACTGTATCGCATCCAACTCCAAAGCGTTTACGGCCACCGCGCTCGGACTCCTCATAGACGACTTCCAGCATGGACGAAATGTGACTCCCTTACCGCCTGATGTTGAGCTCAGCTGGAAAACGAAGGTTGCCGAACTCTTGCCGGAGGAATGGAAGCTCAAGGACGAATGGGCTTCGTCCAAAGCGAACTTGATCGACATGTTGAGCCATGTCACCGGTTTACCCAGGTCTGACGTTGCACTTCAATAGCTTTCATGGGTTCCTCTGAACGAAGAACAGGCACGAGTTCTCGTACGCTGGCGGGGAGACTGTGGAAGAACTTGTCCGGCGACTCCGATATCTCTCGCCGACCTACGAGCTCCGAGAGCAGTTCCAGTACAACAACCAGGTCATCTCCCTATCTCCGTTTACCGTTCGATCGTTTGCTAAATTGTCGCAGATGTACATGACAGCCTCCTACATCATCTCAAAATACTCCTCCCAAAGCCACATGTCCTTCGTACAAGATCGGCTGTTCAAACCCCTCGGCATGGAATCATCGACCTTCTTCCCTCAAGTGGCTCACAAAACCGGCAAGCTCGCCGAGAACTGGATAAACACGGCTGGGCCGTATTTTAACGAAACTAGGAGGATACCATATTTCCTCAAGGATTGGACGGATACGAATATTGCGCTGAGCGCCGGGCCGGGAGGTGTGATCGCTAGCACCAAAGACCTGGCAAGCTTCTTATGTTCAGTCCCTAGTCTGCGAGCTGAACTGGTGGACAGACCCGCTGGGTTCGGACGCTTCTTCTGGACGGGAAAGATCCTTCGAGTGGAGAGCAAGTCATTCCGAAGGACGTGCTTGAGACCATCACATCTGGTCATTCCGTGGTGAACGGCAAAGGGATCTTCCCCGAGCTATCCTCGCAAGTATACGGAGCAGGCTGGGAAAGGTGGTCCTACGCCGGACATGAGGTCAGCCTCGCCTCTCTCTTAGTCATTTGCCTGCTAACCGTGGAGGTGGATGCGAAGATGGTCCAGCACGGAGGGAGCGTCCCTGGGTTTAGCAGCCTGATCACTCTACTCCCGAATGACGGAGTGGGGATCATCCTCCTGAGCAACGGGGATGGACAGGCAATAAGCCAGCTAGCACTAACGGGGCGGATAATCGAGGAGCTGTTCAGCTTGCCTCATCTTGATTGGCCCGGACGGTAAGCATCACCGTTTTCTGCTGATCCGGTCTGTGCTTATCTACTACGCTATAGTTTGCGCAATGTCACCGCTGCCAGCGAAGAAGACCGTACTCCCAAGCCAGGGCATACGCCCCTGAAATCAGAGTCAGAGGGAGAACTAATCCCTCTCAGCAAGTTCGCAGGCACATACCTAAACCCAGGCTACTTCGGCAACCTCACGCTCTGCGCCTGGCCCTCCCTCGAGCCCGACAGTGCCTGCACAAAGGTCCTTTCAGACTACGCATCCGTCGACCCCGATTTCCCCTCCCAAAACCATACAACCCTCTACGCGCACTGGGACCGCCTTTTTCTCAGCCACATAAAACTCGAGCGAACGGGCAACACAACGTTTGAGGTTAAGGCGGAGAATTTGTTTCCGGATGGGTGCGGGAGGGATAGGAGCCCGTTTTTTGTGAGGCTGAATAGGGAGGGTGGGGCGATGGTCGAGTTTGGGCTTGCGGAGGGTGGGGAGGTGAGGGGGTTGGGTGGGTGGGGGCTGGCGGCGGGGCCGAGGGAGAGGGTGCCGGGGGAACCGGAGGGGAGTAGCGAGGTTTGGTTTGATAGGGTTTTGTAAGGTTTAAAACAAAAGGGAATTCAAGTGTGAGTCTATTGACTTTGGGAGCCTCTCGATTAGAGTGTATTGTACACTATCTTCCGTCAAAAAGCGCTTTGTGTCATTTGGATAAGTATGTCAGGCCTCGTCACGCCGGAGTAGGCAAGATGGACTGGTCATCATCCTATATACCAGCCATGACCCAAATTCTAGTGGCTATGCCCCACGAGCGCTTACTTCCGTTCCCGCCAAACGCGACTCATCAAGCGCCCACCACCCCCCCTCTCCAAATCACCGTAAGTACTGTAATCTGCAGCTGCCGGTCAGCGCACAACATCAACAACAGACCGGCGCATGTCCATCTCACTACGATTATCGAGCCTCGAAAAACGTCTGAACCCTACGGGACTATCAATAACAGCGATTGAGCAGCAACCTTGTGGATTGTGAGTTCCTCCCTCTGCTGTTCCTCGGGAGCTGACAACTGATAGAATGTTGTGATACTTAGATGCGGAAGACAGTTTGCGAAGTATACATGTCCGAGATGTAACGTCCCTTATTGCTCTTTGACCTGCTATCGGTCAGAGGTACACATATCCATCTTCCCCGGCTCATACGTGGGAGGAAACGAGGGCTGACGACAGTTATGCGAGCAGGCACACACCCAATGCACAGAACCGTTCTACAAACAGGCAATAGAAGATGAGATCCTCTCCCAGCCCTCCAAATCAAAGGAAGAAAAGAAAGCGATGCTAGAGATGTTAAAGCGGTTTGAGGAGGAGAGCGCTGCTGGCCTCGGCGTCGAAGACTCAGACTCAGACGACGAGGGTGGAGAAGTGGAGGGGGAGGAAGAGGGCGAAAACAATCTGGCTAAGAAGCTCGCTGGCGTGGACATCGGTATGTCCCCCTTCCTCCACCTGTGTCGAGCGAGTGCCGCGGGAGGAAACGAGAAGCGGAAGTGTGCTGACTAGGCAGTGCAGATACGGCAGACCCCGACGAGCTCTGGAACGCGCTGAGTGACGAGCAGAGGAGGGCGTTTAACCGGTTGTTGGAGGATCCGGAGAGCGAGGAGGCTAGGGTGCTTTTCGCGCGCGCGGCGCAGGCCGCGGCAGAAGGGGAGGAAGGATCATCGCTTGAGGAAGAGGAAGAGGAAGAGGAGGAAGAGGAAGGGGAAGGGGAAGGGGAAGTTGATGACTCGCCCTCGCTGTCCTTATCATCGCGTGCAGAAGGTAGGACAGGGAAGGGAGGACCGAGGGTGGGGAAGCGGCCGGAAATGCTGCACGTGCAGGGGAGGGTTGGGAAGTTGATGATCGAGGAGTTGCAGGCGCGGAAGGAGGATGCGGCTGGGTCGGAAGAGCAAGATCAGGAAGAGCAGGAGAGGGAGAGGAAGGAGGGGAGGAGATCGGTGGGAACGCCAGATCGGGCAGGGAGAGGACGCTAAAAAGTGGTTTGAACTGCCTCATTGGACTTGTTGTACGATATTGTAACTTGACTGGTAACTGTTAAATCTCTGTCGGGTGCTTTAAACGCTAAGAAGAGAGGGAACGATCTGCCATCTGGCCGAATACCGAGAAATGATCTAGCATGTTAGTGGGATCACACCCACCAGTATGTACGTTATTGCCGTCCACTCATAAATCTCTCTTTGCAGATTGGTTAAAACCATTCCCTATCCACCCACACAGCCAAAGGGATTTTCACGCCCCTCAATCCACCCGCCCTCTCTCGCCTCTCGCAAATCCTGCGACAAGCCTAGGGTGACAGCGACGACCCGAGCGGTCCTCCCAACCACGTTGCGTCATTCGTTCATTTTGCCTCCGAGGAGTACCGCACCGGTCGTCGTCGTTGGACGCTTTCCTCCTGCGGCAGGCGAGAATTTGCGCCCGCCACACAGGCTGATGTGCTCCTTCCTGGCTGGCTGGCTGGCTGGCTGGGCTGCTACTGGTGAGGTCGCAGGTTGCGCCAGACTGAATGTTAAATAAGGGATGGTGTGTGAGATTATATTTTTTTAAGTTTGGTGTGGCGAGCCAGGAGGGCGATCGGATTGGCCGAACGGGGGGCGCCGAACGACCGCATCGGTCCTCAAGCGCCAACGGAGCAAAGTGGTGGTGGTGGTTTTTATGAGCCCAGGGCAAAGGAGTACTGTAATGCGGGAAATGAGCGCGTGGAGACAAGTACCGTTCGAGTTGCCCTCGCGCGGGTTTTGACCCGCCTCACACACACACACTCACGCTCACACCGCTCTCCATTCGTCTATCAACTCTGTGATCATCATCCATCACTTCCCCCTTCCCCCCTGTTCACCCTCTTCCTCGCACCACCCCTCAACTTCTCATTCGTTCTCACACCCCTGACGTCTCTCTGCCTCATTCGAGTGTGTGTGAAGAGTCAAATCGGCAGACGCAGACGCCGGACTGTGCCCAGTCATACACCAGAATATCCCCTCCCCTTCCGAGTTGCCGGTCAGGGCGCCAACGCATGCGACATTTCCCGCCCGACTTGGCCAGTTAGTACATATACCCCCTCAATCGAATACAGCCGCCCCCCTTCCTCCCCTCGTCCCTGACCTGAGCAACCACCCCTCTCCCCCCCTTCCCTTCCCCCTTCCCCCCAACCAACCAAAAGCAAGACCAAGACAGTAACGATGTCCGACTCGGATGATCTCCAATGCGGCGGCGTGTCGAACGAGGTTGACTGGTTCGGCCTCCGGATTGGCTCGATATTCATCATCATGGCCACCTCGATGGCTGGCGCGCTCTTCCCCGTGCTGGCAAGGAAGGCCCCCTGGCTGCACGTACCCAGGGAAATCTTCGAGTAAGCCGCTTGTTCCTCTTCGGGTGTGCAGCCCGTGCCTGGATCAATCGCTGATCCCATCTTGGCAGCTTCGCAAAGTACTTCGGTTCCGGAGTCATCGTGCGTCTTCTTCCCCTTTCCCCTGTCCGAAACAGCTGCTGACTTGTTGCTGGCGTGCTCTTCAGATAGCAACAGCGTTCATACACTTGTTAGCTCCCGCGTTCGATGAGCTCACATCGCCCTGTCTCGAGGGCGCATGGACGGAGTACGACTGGGCGCCGGCAATCGCCATGGTTGCCGTGTTTGCAGTGTTCATCGTTGAGCTGCTGGCGTTCCGCTGGGGCACGGCCAAGCTGAAGGCGCTCGGTGTCGAAGCGTACGACGTGCACGGACACGATGTTGGTCCTGGGGGACACATGGCCGCGCACGGCCCGGAGGGCCAGCAGCAGACCGTGAACGGCGGGGACCTGCCCCCGCTGGGTAACATCATCTCGCGCAACCTGCCCGCCGAGGCCGAACTGGAGGCGGCGAACTCGGAGAAAGAGGGTGTCGAGCATGCCCACGTCACTTCCGGCGCGGCGCAGATCCTGGGTGTCGCCATCCTCGAATTCGGTGTTATCTTCCATTCCGTCATCATCGGCCTCACCCTCGCAGTGGACGACAACTTCATCCAGCTGTTCATCGTCATCATCTTCCATCGTGCGTCCTCTTCTCCCCTCTCCCCTCCGTGTCCACTCCTACTAACCCCCACCCGCAGAGATGTTCGAAGGCCTCGGTCTCGGCACCCGTCTTGCATTCCTCGACCTCCCCCGCTCATACCGTTTCGCCCCCATGATCGGCTCGATCGCCTACGGCCTCGTAACGCCCATCGGGATCGCCGCCGGTCTCGGCGTTCGCTCGACATACAACCCCAACAGCACGACCGCGTCGATCGTCTCCGGTATCCTTGACTCGACCTCGGCGGGTGTGCTGCTCTACACGGGTCTGGTCGAGCTGCTGGCGCATGAGTTCTTGTTCAACCCGGTCATGGCGACGGCCAGTAACGGCCGGGTGATATACGCCATCGTGTGCATGCTCACGGGCGCAGGGCTGATGGCGCTGCTCGGTCGGTGGGCGTAATCCCCCTACCTAACCCTCATCTTCCCCTTCCCCTGTTTCGTCCGCACGGTCGTGCTCGGTAGTATAATGTAGCATGGCCTGCTGCGTCAGGGCAAGAATAAGCGGATGTACGAGTTTTTGTGCGTCGTTGTCCGGGACTGAGACTGCGTTAAGATTAATTAGAGCTTTTGTTTGAGCTTCTGTTCGAGCTGATTTGTTGTTCTTTTTCGTCGTTTGGCGACATCGATATAATTGTTAAACTCCCAATTTCTGTCGTCCGTGTGCCGTCGAAATTCCGGCCTGTTGCGCCACAGATCTGGAGTACACCTCTTCGCAGCAGCGCATAACGGCTTCATATTCTAGCATAAGCCGGGCTTGTCGTACAGCAGCCATAAAGAGCAGAGAGAGCCGGTATTACAGAAGCAGAATAAAGGAATACAGTACGAGCGCATACATCGACTTCCCAAGCAAGAAGGACGGACCGACCGAGGCTCCACTTTGTCCGTATCGCCCAGCTAGGCCCGGCGTGCAGCCCAGGAGTGGGGTATCACATGCCCCACCCACTCCTGCCCCTATCATGATGCATACGATGGGGCTCGGCGAAACCAGCAGTTCGGAGCCGGTTCATTCCTCTTTCCTCTTGCGTCTTGTGTCTGCGTCTTATCAGCGCATGCGTACAGTACCTTTACTTCAGGAATGGAGCAGGTATGGGGCCCGGTAGGTTTGCGGGTTGATATATATGAGAGACTGGATCTGCCGATGTGGGTTTGGGATGTCCTGGACCAGGGGAGCGGGGAGATTCAGGTCGGATTGGGAGCGGTCTTGGTCGGTGGGTTGCGGGTCGTGTCCTGCAAGATAGAGGCGCATCATCCTGTTCGCTGAATAATGTGCTGATACCGCACGTTCTTATTGCGGCCTGGGGTGCATCAGTTGGTCGCTTTTTGCCGAAATGTGTTGCGTTGGCAGAGGCGTGCGTAAGCATTGGGGGCAGCTTGGCCGGATACCTTCAGCCAGTGCCGAGGCTCGCTCGCTCAGAGGGTTAAGGCGTTCAAGCGGCACGGGATTCCATTCCTCATCACAATATCGTACACAAAAAAAGAAAAAGAGGACTACTATGTTTTTTGGATTTTCTGGTTTGATCGACTTCACTTCATTTGTGTGACACGACGATTAATCCGAAGTGAAAGGGAGAAAGAGAGGGGAGGGGAGTGTCATGAAAGATGGGGAATGGGAGATCATATGGCCTCGTTGAGATTTCGAGGTCTTTGGCATAGGGCTTGATGGGGCATAGTTCGAGACTGATTTGGGTAGTTGGAGATTTCGGGGAGAGAGACGATTTGGGCGAGAGATTTCGGGAGAGAAACGATTTGAGGGGAAGATTTCAGGAGAGCCGATTTGAGGGGAACTTCGAGAGCAGACGATTTTCAGTAGAGCGAGAGGGCGTTGATATGTTGTGAAGAGATTGTTGTTCTTCTTGATGTTGACGCAGAACTGCCGAGCAGGCGTTGTAATTATTCATCATCGCCGGTCAAGTCCACAGGATATGACTCCGACCCGGGCTCCTTCGCGCGACCCTTGCCCTTATCGACCGAGCGAGTCGACGAAGGAGAGGAAGACGAGGCAGAGGACCGACGGGCCTCGGGCTGCTGCTGCTGTGCTTGGCCTTGAGCACGCCTAGCCCTCTTAGCGGCGGCCGCGCTGCTCTCCGCCACTGGCACAGTCACGTCTTCGAGTTTCACCTCTACCTCCTCCAGCTTACGCTTGCTCGGCCTGGGCACGGGGTCGTAGGATGGCTGGGGGGTTTTCTCTCTCTTAACGGGAGGGGAGGGGATGGGAGCGACGGAAGCAGAGGACTGCTGCATTGCTCGGGTTATGTAGGACGGGAGAGGGATCTCCCGAAGAGGAGGGTAAGTTGGCACCGGCCTGCCATCGGGGTAGCGCATGGCCGGATTTCCATTGGGAGGTGCCTGGGATGCAACTGGAGCGAGGTTGGTGGCGTTGCCCACTGGGTTGATCGTGACCATGCCCGGTTGAGGCTGCACACCGGGAGGAGGATAAGTTGCCGTAGCCGTCGCGCTGCCTGCAACCGGCCCAGGTGCAGTAACCATCGATTCACGGCGTGAGACCGGGGGGGAGCCGGCGTCGCTTCCCGGAAGACGCAACTCGCCAAAGGGAATGGAATCGATAAGTGCGGCTTCGATCCTTCCATTCCGCCCTGCATTCGCAGGGTTGCTGCCTCGCCTCAACAGCGCGTCCGAGGGAGCACTGGGATAACTGCCGCCTGTAGAGCGTTCGCTCTCTGACCCAGACCGGTTCAAGGGAGGCGGCGGTCCTGCAGCCGGGTAGCGATACCCCGCGGCGTTTGACGGGGGACCGGTCCAGACCATGGGAGCGGGAGCGTGGCTAGGTACGTTGTTGTTCGGCGGAGCTTGCACGGCGTGCGGTGCCTGCGCCGGCCAAGCGACTGGCCCCACGGGGGCGACCGACGCTGGGGGAGCAACGGGCGCAGGTGGTCCGGTCGGTGAGACATTGTTCGCTTGACGCGGGACCTCTGCCCGGACGTTGGAAAGGTTCATAAACCTTTCACGCCCATCATCGGACCTCCAGATCAGATCGCTCGCAGGTGCACCATTCTGAGTCGGAGTCTGCGGCTGCGGGGCCTGTCTGCTGGGGTCCCTCAGACGCATATTCGCCATGTCAAAATATTCCGGATATAACGCCCTGCGATTAGCGAAGGGGTCGAACGTTGGACGCACGGTCTCCTGACTTGCGGTTGTGGTGGCGGAGCTAACAGTACTTGTGGAGGCAGGAGTGTCTGGTACGACGGGGAGGGGAGACCGCCAGTTGAACGATTGTCCTCCTTGCATGGCCTCTAAGGCAGCCCTTGTTCGCGTTATGGGCGTCATTGTTCCGTCCGTCGCAGGTCGCTGCAAGTTGAATGGTAATTGGGCAGGAGAACGCATGGCAGGTGGGCTCACTGATGGGTCCGTAAGATTAGCGATACTGATTCTGTCTGTACCCGTCGCAGCCCGAGGCGGTGATTGCGCTTGACGCGAATCGCCAGGCGGAGCCCATGGGCGAGAAGACGGGGTTGATGGTTCCACCACTTGGCGAGAAGGTTCTGTGTAGACGCCCGTCGCGGAAGGCAGCGGAGCAGGAATATCCGCCGCAGCATTGGCGGGAGCACCCACGTTGCGGACATGCCGAGAAGAAGCTGCAGCATGGCCGACAGACTCCCCAGGGCCCGCGCTCGAAGAGGAGTTCGCAATGGAGGCGCCATTAATATGATGAGGCGGCGGGGCCTGGACTTGCACAGGGGGATGGCCTCGGTTTGTAGAGCCCGATCCATTGGATGTCGAAGGACCAGCGCGCCCAACTGGAGCAGTTGTATCTGGGACATCATCATCTTGAGTACGGCGGATGGATGGCCCGGGCACTTGGCTCTGGGTCGTGCGGCCATTGCGACGAGGGGGCGCTTGCTCCACCACTTCAGGAGATGAACCGCTAGAGCGACGAGGCGCGCGATTGTTCGCCTTATTGGACTTGCGGGCTTGCGCCTTCCGTGTACCAGTACCCCTTGATGTGCTAGCTGTTGCTGTACGCGGCAGCCGCTGCTGTGTGATGCGTGGTGGGGGAGGCGTTGGGGTATCGTCGGTCCATGACACCACGACACTGTAGCCTGCATTAGCCACACTTATAGAATGTGGAGGGAGGGCAACCCACATTCGCCGAATCTCGGTATCTATCCCCCGACCTTCCGAGATACTTTTCACAGTCATGCCAGCGTGCTTCTTCGGAACCAAAAGTGCCATGCGCACCCTGCAAACTCCGCACCCATCGGTCAGGGGAATCCGGTCATAACTCATCGCGGTCATGATAATGCATGACACGTAGACCCTTGGGCTTAGAGGCTGACGGGGATCATCGGGATGCTTGAAATGATGATTCATGTGCGCGAGGAGCCTGGTTTCGAGCGCCGCATAGTCGATGTCCGACCGTCCTTTCACGTCGTCATCCATATCGACGTCAATATCGGAGATGATGTAGAGCATTTCTTGCGGAGGTGGCCATATCGAAGGCGGGACGCCCAGGTTGAGGTGCCGGACGTACTTTTGCAGTTCGCCGGTGAAGCCAGCCGCACTTCGCTTTTCGATTTGCAGCTGCGGAATCAGATCATTGGGGATAACCGGGAAGAAGACCGCGGGGTGTTCGCAAGAGCCGGGTACGGTGAAGCAGTTAGTGAACATGCATAGACACACCTTGCCCTCGTCCGGAGGAGGGGGCATATTGCTGGCGAGAGTAGGGAGGTCGAGGCGACACTTGGTGACAACTGAGGGGATGATGGTGGGGAGGGGGGAAGATGGGGGGGCGTCGGGAAGGGGAAAACGGGGGGGATGTCATGCTGACCCCCAGGATTGTGGAATCAAATGCGGTGCACCGCATGTCATTGGCCGACTGTGCCGAGGCTTCTTTGATGGCCGATGCTTCCTTTGATAATCGATGGCAAACTTTCAGGGAATTCCTTGGAATGCCACGTGCGGGACAAGGGCTTCCTCCCACACAAACAAGCCGAAAAGGGAAGGTCGCAAGTCAAACTGCCACGTTTCAGGCCTGGCCCTTCCTTCAGATCACGGTATCCCCTGGCTTCTTCACCCTCAAACAAGAGCAACAAGGGACCAGCAATCTAGATCTGTCCGCCTTCTCGCGACGCAAACAAGACGACCAGGGACCATAATCTAGATTGTCGACAGTTTTGAGTTCCCCGATCTTCCCTCCCGAGCGCTCAGCTCAGGAAGCGCCCGTCACTCAGAAGAAGCTGACCAGAGAACCGCAGAAGCCGTCAGAGGCGCTCATCACAGTAGTGACCGGATTAGGAAGGTGACGAGGACAGCTCTCCTCTCGTTTCGAGGGAGGGTCCTAGGCGGCAGGTCCGCCCGGAGGCAAACCATTCACACAGTTTCTGTCTAACGCGGTTGATGAGCGTCCAGCTACGCGGTATTGAATTGCTTCCTTTTAAGGTATATCGCATTGGTGGTTACACTTGCTATGCTATCACGACGCATCGTTCTCATTCCCTCCCTCAAAGGGCACTTTCGAAATCATTTGACACATTAACGAAAATGGTTAGCTATAGGTTGCGAAGCCAAACTGAAACTTTATCATTATGGCGATCGATAGCCAGAGATACTCAGTGCAAGACGAGCTAAGCAGGAGCGGCAACTTTTGGTTGATCGATTTCCCAAACTTCCGTACCAGACAGGACTTTTTGCTTCTATAAGCTCCAGACAGGAACTGTTACAGTATGCAGCCACGGATTGTTTGGAATCATATGCATCCCACGTATCGATCATCTGGGAAGGTGTGTGTGTGTGCTCTACAGCCTTCACCTGCTGATATATGCCCTACTGATCGTTTATAAAACCACAATCCAGTTTAAAGACAAGTGACCTGATTCCAACGGTCCGGGAATGGGTACATACACATTCTGGCGGTGTGTAACAAACTATTAAGAATGGGATCGTCCTTTGGTACTCCCACTCGATGTTGTAGCTCGCTCACTGATGATGTACAGTCACATATATCCCCTCTGCCGGCTTTTTCTTGGTCCCCACTTGGTTCATAGTGCGGAGATTATCAATTTGTCGTACTAGAATCACCGAGATGTATACGCAGTAGGATCCCGACCAATGGGCTTGACAGAGGCTCCCGGCCGAATGATAAGCGGACTTGACGGACCGACGGGGCTTCACATCCAGAATGACTAGTATCGCGTTATCATCCCTTCCGTAATTCGCATGAGCCATGGCAGGATAGACGTGATCGACGAATGGCCATTTATTGAGAGCCTGTATGCATCGTTGTAGGTGTTTCAGGTGGCATGCCGCAGTACGGGACAACGCGCACTCGCCGCGGCTCAGGGGCCGCTTGCAGGAATCGCTCCCCTCACCGCTCTTCGCCCTCATCGCCCTGTTGCCGCCCTTTGAGACTCTCCACGCTGTTCATTCTATTTCCCATCCTCTTTCACACCTATCTAGCCGTACCTGCTCAAGTTGCTTGCTGTCCACTGCAAATTCAAACATGTCGTCGTCGACGGCTTGGCCTCCCGCGCTGAAGTGAGAGTTGTTGCGAGCTACCAATATGCGTCATCTCGCTCACAATGACCTAGGTTATGGATACAGAAATGCCTGGCTGAAGCAACTCCATCCGTCAAGCCTGCGTTGATGGATGAGATCAAGCAGATTGTGGCGAATCACTATGAGGATGGCACGCTGCACACGACGGACTGGGACACGGTTGAGGTCAAGAGGTGCGCACTCCTTCTATGCTCCCGCAGCATTCGATCTGACCGTGACCTGAAGCCTGAAACCGTTCGTAATGCCCAAGATAACTCCGAAGAGGAAGTTGTGAGTGACGATCTCGCCTTGATGGATGGCGATCCTTACGCATCAACAGAGAGACACCGCCGGAGGCCTTCGCCTCCAACTCGGCACCAAGACCAACAAAGGCGGCTAAGAAGGGCGGTTTTACCAATTCCTGGAATTCTACTGACACTTCCAGCAATGGGTCTGCAAGCGACTCAATGCACCAGAGGAGAGAGGACAGATTTGCGAGGGAGCACGATATCGAGATGGAGCGACAGCGGCAGAAGGCAGCACGAGCGGAGGCCGATAACCCACGCCACGTAAATCCACCTTCATCTAACGGAGCTTCATTACTTGATCGCATGGAAATACTCCATACTGCGCCGAAAAAGAAAGCGAAGTTCGTCTATCAGAATGCCGAGAACGCTTATGATCCCGTGAGCATATATGCGCACTCGCTCGGGCGAAAGCTGACGTGTCATGATCAGAATGTGCTAAACTGGGATCGACATACCATCGTAGGCCGTAGTAAGGAGCTGGAGAAGCCGTATCTGCGCCTAACAAGCGTGAGTGGATACTTGACGCCTTGCACGCCTGGTTTTGACAAGCCTACAGGATGCCGACCCGGACAATGTCAGACCATTACCCGTGCTGCAGCAAGCGTTCGATCTTCTTCTCAATAAGTACAAAAACCAGACGGTGAAATACGATTACATGTGTGACCAGCTCAAGAGCATAAGACAAGATCTCACGGTGAGCATTTACCAAGGGTTTCAATAACCGTGTCTGACGGCGGATGCAGGTTCAGCGCATTACCAACGCCTTTACCGTCAAGGTTTACGAGATACATGCTCGGATGGCTATGGAATATGTAAGCTGACTGCAGCATTCTGCCACGCGCTGTTCTCATCTTTGTGTTACAGAAAGACTTGGTGGAGTACAATGCCTGCGCCTCAGCTCTACGAGAGCTGCACGCGATGGGTTTAGAAGGTCACTATGAGGAATTTCTCGCATATCGTCTTCTCTACTTCCTCTATACCAAATCGCGAAGCGGTGCGTAGTTGAGGAAACGTGCTGCGATCCTATTTGACGCTTCCGTAGATCTTAACGTACTAATCTCTCAGCTTACGCCAGCGCAAAAGGCAACACCCTGTATTCGTCATGCGCTGGATGTCCAAAAGGCTATGGCAACTAACAACTATCATGCTTTCTTTGAGCTCTACTTGCGAGCGCCCAATATGGGGCCATACATGATGGACTTCTACGCCGATAGGGAACGATGTTATGCGTTGATCATCATGTGTACCGCGTAAGCCTTCTTTTACTTTCTCTCAGACTATCCGACTGACCGGAGGGTCCAGATACAAAGTCCTTCCGGTTTCATTCCTCAAGACGGAGCTGGCCTTCACGGCTCCTCATCAGGTGGTCAAGTTCCTGGAAGATCATCAGGCTGCGTACTTTCAAGGCATGGATCCACCCTCTCAACAACCTGCCGGACCATGGAAGCGCGTGCAGAAAATCATCCCAGATAAGGACAAGGTCTTGGATTGCACAGCTGCTAGGCCTCATCTCATCAAGGCGGCGGTCAAGTACCAACGGTTGGACATCAAGCGCATCTGATCGTCTTGCTACTGTTTTCGCCCTGCCGGCTTGCGTTATCACCACATCCGCCCTCTGTTGTCATCTCACCACCGCCTTCCGTCCCTATCGTTATGCCCGCCTCATGAATATCCACTGCACGTCTAGCTCAACTCGGGCCTCTGTTTCGAGGTATACCCCATCACCACGCTGCGTCGCCACGCCAGCCCTAACATCAAATAACGGATTACAACCTTGGTAGGAGTGCATTCCCAACTTCTTCTCTTCTCTGTATTAGGTATATGTTCGTACAATAGAATGCATGAGTAGGTTCAATACAAGGCCTCGCATGATCAAACGGGGGATCACAATACAGGGTATAAGCCCATAAACCCGATAGTACACCAGCGTGAGCGAGACTAGAAGCAGCAGTCGCAGTCGAACGGACATAATGGCGTGTCTATTAGCACTTGATCAGCGAATCATACAGCAAACCGTTTGCAACCAACTCACCTCCTCCGGTCTTCGAGATCCCCAATTCGTCCTCCTTGTAGATATTCCACCCCTCCTCTGTCTTCCTCCTCGGCTCCTTGCCCCTCGAGTCCCTAAACGCCCGCTCATCCTCATCCAGCTCCGTCTTCCGCTTCGACTTCATCTTAGCCACTCCCGCAGCTTTGGACAGTGGTCGGTCATCGATCACTTTGACCTTCTTTGCTAGTTGCGGGTTAGAAGGGTCGATGATCGTCTCCGCGAGTCGTTTCTTCGGCTTGTCCTCCGTGTCAGCGGGTGCAGATGCAGGTACAGCTCCGTGTTCCTCAACAGCGGCTGGTGCAGGTGCCTTCTTCTTTTTCTTCTTCTTCTTTGGGGCATCGCCGGTATGTGAGGCTACTGGGGTGCCATTAACGGGCTTGTTGCTCGGTGCGCTCAGGCTGGTGGGTGCAAGCTTGCTAGTTTTGCCGGCGAAGATATCGTCTATCTCCGATGCTTTCGGCATGGCGCCAAGCCTCGAGCAAGCACTTCAGACAAAATAAGTCTCTGCAATCAGGATGTCGCCCGAGTTGCACAACAAGCAGTGGTAAATGTCGTAAAGTCGGGCAGTCCTACCCAGCCTGCGGAGAAACCCTGAGAACAGATGAAGAAGCCGCCCGATGCCAAATTTGAGGGGGTTTGTGGCGGTGTCAGGGACCAAGCTGGAGATGCTGAACTCGGCACAGCAGGAATGCAAGCGGTCCAACATCGTCATCCTGCTGCCTTCAGTCGTTGCTGCCTGTAATTCTGCTTGTCATGTTTCTGGCTATCATGGAGGGCACAGTCCCTCCGATATGCGTGTTCTGCAGGGCTCGCGTTGATGCGTGTGTCTGAGGAATATTGCTGGAGGCGATCCGCTCGCTGAGAACTAGTGCTCGAGTAGTTGAACGACGCACTGACGCTGCTCATCTATAACCTAGCTCTACTCTCGAAGGCGGCTTTGGGTATCACGAGTCACCAGCTCTCTAATGTTTTCCGGGCTTTCCTCTCTCGTCTGTCGTCTTTCAGCACGGCGATGGACACGCAACGGCTCTATCAGCCCAGCGGAACTCGGACGCCTCCTCCGGGCTACACCTTCTCGGGCCTGCATGAATGCATTTCGAAAAGAAAAACGATGGCTTCCGCACCTGACGTACCCATCCATATCTTACACTGGAATCTTGGCCGGAAGAAGTCGCCAAGTTCTCGGGCGGGAGCGGCGATGCCGTCCAAGTTCCAACAATAATCCTCTTCGCGAGCTTCAGTACTTGACGGAATCATATGACACGAAGATGTCATCCCACCAGACTACTACACGTTCGGATGCGGCCTTTTACTGCCCCAGTAGGCCGGCGCTCCAGCTCAGAAGGTGGAGGAGTCGCGCCTTTCCGCTGCCATCGTCTAATTGACGGGTACACTTGAACGCCGCATCTCTGCACGCCTGCCGTCCTGAGCAGAAAGCAGCAAGAGCATGAACATTAGACCGGTCTCATATCCCGCATGGCCTGGACTTCAAACTCGTGGCTAGCCCTTTGCACCAAGTGGTGGTCAAGATCGACTGACCATCGTCCCTTGCGACCGCCGTGGTAGAACTTTGATCTTCCTACCCGACCCCGGCTAGAATGCGAGACAGGCCGAACGAATGCGCTAAACTCTCAAGGTGTCTGTCGGGCCATGTAGTTCCGTCTCTGGAGAGTTATGGCCCGCCTCTTCGAAGGTTTCATACGCCGCTGCCTCCGGCGCGTGAATAGAGAGTTCTTTGAGCGGCGAGGAGCGCGTTGAAATGAGGAGAAGGAGAAGGAGAAGGTTGAGGCTGGGAAAGGGTGTCCTGAAGGTCCGGGAGATGACCGTGCGGTATTTGCAGGATGAGTTGAGGATGGTGCATAGGATGGAGTGGAACCATACGCTGGACTTGGTCTGGTGTGTGCTACCTAATGCTGAGCAGGGTACGCGTTCTAGCTCTCTTTCTCGCTGGGAGGGATGATTCTGATGAGTGTTTGCTGTGACAGACGATACAATCAGAGACCGGGCACTGGCGGCTGTTCTGGAAGACGTGGCGTATGTGCATGAGGACGAGATTGAGGAAGTTGTCGAGCGCGACGAAGCGCTCGTGCTTGGGAAGCCTTAGGGAGGACGACGACGAAGGGAAAGGATCACTTGACTGATTGATGGCGGGGACGGCTGTGCCTAAGTATCGCTCAACAGGAACGTGCTACCCTATCTACCTTAGAGATCACGTTGAAGGTGTTCTAGCGGTTGTTGTTATCAGATTGGAGATTCTGACTGAGTCATTCGCATGCCTGTGCGAGGGCGAGAAGCATGCTCGCGCCACACGCCCAAAACGGCGGAATTCTTCCTGCGCAGTCGCGTATGAAATCCGCCCATCAGCACACAGTATCAAAGAAGTCAGCTAAACAACGAAGTCTCGCGGGACTCCTTTGCCCTCGTTCTCAATCTGGTCTAATTTCCAATCCCCTGTGCCAAGCGTAAACCCGGCTCACGCAGCTCGGGAATCCCCTCATCCTTGATCCCTGCCGCCGACGACCGGGATAAGCCGGCCCCGGCGTGGCTCAGTACATACAGATTTCCGGGCAAGGGTTCTGTACTCTGCGTGGCGGTGCAAAGAACCGGGGGCAGATTTGTTCCCATGTCATGTGATCTGGGATATCTGCTTCCGTGACCCGTTCGACGCGGCTTCAACACCACAACTGGTGAGCTCGCTGTCTTGCTCCCTCTGCTCAACTCTGAGGCCACCGTGCTCGGTACCTCCCTCCTCTCCCCTTCCCCTCTCCTCCTTCTCCTATCCACCTTCCTCCCACAACACTCTAAAGGTGGCCGTACTCGGTGCCTTCCCCTCTCCCCCAGCAAAACAGGTGGCCGCTCACGGCGCCTGTCCAGGTTTCCCGCAAGCAAGGCGGCCGCTCACGGTGCCTCGACAGTCAAGGTCACCGCTCACGGTACCTTTGCCAAGCAGGCCACCGTTCACGGTACCTGCTTGTGCAGCGCATCCCATCCGTTCCCCCGCGTTCCCCTTCCAACAGGGACGTTCTCGAGTATGGAGGAGGAGGGGGCAATTCAGTCGGGACGGGCACACATTTTTGAATACGGGCAGGGCCCGAACGGCGAAGCTATGCCAAAATTTTCAATTTTTACTAATTTTTATTACTTAGCTTTTCTTTTTATGTACTTAAAACTTGTATGTACGCTTAAATAGAGAAATAAAACAAAATTGCTTACCTTAATTGGGTTATAAGTCCGAGATAGGGTCCGGTTCTGGATGCGCGCCCAGAGCCAGATCCAGAACAATTGCCCGGATTCCTCACCTATGTAGCACGGGAGGAAGCGAGGATCTGCGGCAGGGGCGAGGCTCGACCCCGTCGCGGAAACGGGAGCGTTTGCAAGGACCCCTGCATCCAGCGCAATCCAGCTCCCTAGGGTGCTTGTATACCTGATTAGGTAGACCCAAGGAGCATGTCTAGGTCTGTGCATGCACGCACACGAGACCCATGCACCTTACTTGCCAACAAGCATATTGATTACTTGGAGCCTGCCGGCAAGCCATCACACTCGTTCGACTATGTCCTTGAATGCCATTGATCACCACGAATACGATTACTGGCTTCCTCGCCAAGGCACGTTTACCAAGCCCACGCTCTTCGAGGTCGGCAGCAACGGTTTCTCGTATGATCTTGCACCCAAGAAAGTCAATGTAGCCCTCATGGCCAAGAGGCGCTGGGCGCGAGCATTGGTGCATGTTTCTCTTGTTCTTGTACCAAGCTGACGACTTCTAGACATCGGGAACATCTCCGCGACTATCAACGAGACTATTCAGCCAAGAAACGAGCTGAGGAGAAGGCGAAAAGGGCTGATTCACTAGCCCGACTCAAGAAGTACAAGGCTGAGCAACAAGCTGCTCACCGGGCGCGGGAAGAAGGCGCCGAGATCCTGCTTTTACTTGCAACCTCGACCAACGCGTAGACAAGCACGCGTCTCTTGGTATTACTATTATAATTATGAGGCCTCCCAAGGCACTCCAACTCTTGTATCCGTGTACCCCAACGTGGTGCCTAGTAGAGAATTCCAAGACATGTTACTAATATCCGCGAGTGCTGGTCGGCCCTCTTGGGCTGGCACAAGTGCTTGTTGTGCCTCTTGTCCATGAGGTGCAACAAGAGGCTGGAGGGACATGTTCCCGCTCAAAGCAGGATTGGGATCAAGACGCTTGCGCTTCTTGGACCGCGCTCCTTGCATCGGTTGCGAGAGCTGCACGTTTGGTCGACTGCCTGTTAAGTCGACTGCCATGCTGCCTCGGCTCGTGTCGTAGGGTTCACCTTCCTGGGTGCTTGAACGAGATGCTGGAAGCGATCGAGCACTCGGCATAGGAGCCGGAGGAGGTACTTGAGGCGACGAGACGACTTGAGGAATGGCGGGCACGGTGTCTAGCTCTTCTTGCCTGCGCTGGATTGCTCGTTGCTCCAGCTCGGCACCGGTCATCTTGCGAAAGAAGCACTTTCCAGCCTTGAGAGCGTCATGCACTTGCGAGAGCTGGGGTACATTTCGTATATCCGAGGGATTCACGAGGGCAGGTAACGGCCAGCCATGCAAGGTGATCTTGTACTTGTCTTCGATTTCTCGAGCAAATGCTTTGTAGGCCATCGTCGTCCGCTCGCCTTTTGTCGCTCGTTCTAGGCACCGTGGTCAGCACACGTCTTTGCTCTAGCGCGACTTGCACGCACTGAGCCTAGCATCCAACATCACGCGGATCTCGTGCTTGAAGACGTTGGCACGAGATTGAGTTTTCTCGGCCGCCTCTGGGAAACACGTTAGATGTGATCTTGATCGCGATTGAGAAGCTGGATGCACGTCTAGCTCCCCCGCTCAAGGCCCATGACTCCAGTTCCAAACCCAAGTCTGTGATGGGTAACCCCAACACTTGCTCGAACCACTCGCGACAGATTGCGCTGCCGAAGTACTCAGGAGCTGCATAGTCATCTGGATGGCCTCGAAAGATGAACCCGCACATGTGGCCGCCCGTTCGGGTGTTGAAGTCTCGAGCTTGGTCGCGTAACAAGTCTTGCATGTGGTTCGTGTCGACGAGCCGCGACTGCCCAGGTAACCGCACTTGATTCGCGCTGCGTTCTCGAGCAATGATGACAGCTTCTCGAGCTTGAGCCAGCCTGATGTCGTCCGAGTTATATTCGATCACACGAGACGCTACAGCAGCATCGAAGTCGGCATCCCCAATCGCTCGAAATTTGCGGCCTAGGGCATGTCAGCCAGTGCACCGAGCCCATTCGACTACGAGCTCTCACACCTTGATCTCGCCATTCACAAGCCACGCTGTGGCGAGCTGCATTCCAGACCGAGACACCCTCGTGCTTCCTCTTGATCCCCAAGCCATAGAAGTAGCCATGCAGGATTTCTCGTTTCATGCCTAGAGAGTCTGCCAAGGTGTCGAGACGACTCTCGATTTCAAGCCGCAGGTCGTAGATCGCATCACGAGCTTGCGCATGCTTGTCCCGGGTACGAGCAGTGAGACTGGAACGGTGCGACCAGGATTTTACGGGGGTGGATACGCGAGGCATGTGTAGGACGAGATGTGACCGCGGTCATGTAATCGCATTCACTCACTAGACGCGAGCCCTAGTCACGTGCACCATAACAATGCACGCTTCACGAGGTACGAGCACAACAACATGGTATTAGCGACACGGCTAGTAAGCGAGGAACTCTCGCAGAACATCATATGCAAGTACCATACATACTAGCTATTATTCGAGTATACACAGGGCTAGGAAGCGAGCGTCGGGTAGCGAGCGACGAGACAAGCCGAGACAGTTCTTCACGATGCCGAGACATTTTTTTTGCTTGTTTTTGCTTGATGTTCTTGTAGTAGTACGAGAGTCGAGTCGAGAAAGAGCATTCCGAGTAATTTGAGAGCCATGATCCACGCGAGAGCCCAGAAACCGTGTTCCTACTGCCGTATGTTGCAAGTGACGTGACGAGGACCTCGACACCCCACGACCTAAGCGCGACCTTCGTAATACGCGTTGAGCTTCTCGACTTGCATGACTTGCACGATGTCCTCGACCAGCTGAAGGAAGACGCTGGCCATAGACGCGCTCGAGGTCGGTGTCAAGGCATTCGAGTTGCGGGCGTCTGAGAGCAGGGTCGTGACACGTTCGTTCCAGAGACGAGGGGGGTCCCATGCATATATATGCGCGATCTCGTCATAAATCGTGCGGATCGTGTGACGATCCACGATCTCGAGCTGGTGAAGCCAGCTGGCGATGACCTCCGTGACGACGCGAGGCAGGGGTCCAGGGGCCTCGGGCATGCGCCCGTACAAGCGACGAGGGCCTTCGCTCAAGAGGCGAGCAGCGAGGGAGCCAGACCTAGACGGCGTGAGGGGCTCGGAGTCCACAGCGGTCGAGGTAAACGGGGACGACTGCACTTGACGAGGAGTCGAGGGAGCGGGGAGCATCTCGACGCTCGTGGATTGCGTCATGCTATGACCCTTGGCCTTGGCCTTGCCCTTGCCCTTCGAGCCGCTTGGCGTCGGGGTGGAAGGCATCGTGGCCGCGGAGCTAGTAGAGCTCGTGCTCGTCGTGCGGGCCTGGGTTGCCGCCGCTTGACTCGATTGCTGTGTCATCGAGCGAGTGGTTCTGCGGTTGCTTTCTTCAGTCCTCGTCTCTTGACTGCCGAGAATCAAGTTGGCCGCGGGCCAGAAGTTACGAGGGTCAAAGGTGACCACGGAAGCGTGCGAGGTGCGTGCCCCAGACCCTGAGCCTTCGTTGCGCGCGTCACGAAACGCGGTCATGTCATTCGAGAAGGCGGCGAGGACGGCGTTCTCGAACAGCGAGATCATGCCTTGAATGATGGGCATATAGCCCGTGTCCCAGAGGAGGCGAGAGACGAAGGTCTCGGCAACCGGAGTATTCGTGGCCCCGTTGTCGTAGCGTCCTCCGATCCAGAGCTGGAGACTACCGCCGAGAAGTCGGTCGCTCACCGTCATCTAGGCACGAGTTAGCGAGGATCACGAAGCGAGTACAAGGGACGCACGATATCACGGATCTGAGGCGTGTACTCCTCGTACCACGTAATCCTACGCACACGACCGACGATCGGCACCTGCCACGGGTGCACATCGTGACCTGGAAGGTGGAGACCATCATGCATCGCGCCTGTGATCTGGCGAGGAGCAGTCGAGGCCCTAGCACGGTCTTCACGCCACGTGCTGCGGCTTGGGCCGCGAATAGGCTGGGCGGCAACCGAGGGCGCAGGATTAGGCCCGTTCGCGGGATGCAAGCCTTGCAAGGTCGCGAACTGTACGAGCACAGGAATGGGCACGTGCTCGGTCGCGGCCGGTGCGAGCATCGAGGGCGCGGGCACCGCAGGTTGAGAGGAGGGAACAAGCAGAACTGTATCGCGTTCACACGGTTAGCAAGAAGTGTGGCGATGAGGGGCGAGAGCACGCACCAGGAGTTCCGCGACCCGCAGGAGTTGCGCGGCCACCAGTCGCGTTGCCGCCCGAGGCTCCAATGGGCGGGAGAGGAGCCCAAGGGTTGGGCGCGCGTCCTTGTGAGCCTAGATGACATGAGTCATCGTGGCTAGAGCGCATATACGAGGACAAGTACTTACCACGAGGAGGTCCATGACCATGATCCGAGTTGTTGTCGTCGTCACTATCCATCCTTGTTGTTCTTGTCGAGTATGTCTTGTTTTGAAACCTTCCGAGTTGTTGTTCGAGGTCTTGTAATTCGAGGCGTCGAGAGATCGAGGAGGTCGGGAAGAAAGAAGGGAAGAGGGGACGCGTCTAGGGCGAGGGTTATATACGCGGCTCGCGCCACCCTGGCCCTAGCTTAGGCTCGATGCTTGCCACTGGCCACCCTCGATTCCTCGCCATTTTCCTAGCATCACTCCGCTTTTCTCGGTGGAACCTTGTCGCGAGCCAGTTGTTCTAGAAGCCAATCGCAAGTACCAAGTAAATAGGATGACGTGAGGCATGCTCCGCGAAGCATTAGACAGATAGACGGCGTATTCCGCGAATCCTCAACTTGTCCCCTATTCTACTTGACTTCTATACATCTTGCTATCCGGCAACGGACCTTCCACTGATTCGATTTTGCTCAATTTTCGATACATTCTAGTAGCTAGTAATACAAGACTATTGCGCTAAATTTCAAGCTGTCGAAAGGCTTGATTGCCCCGATATCGTGAACATTAGATATCGTGCCCCATTTTCGAGCGGACCCTTGCCTCCTTCTGAGGTTCTCCACCATTCCGCTAGCAGAACCATCTTGTCATCCCGCATCTGGCAGATGCGGGATGACGAGGGGGACTCGGGACATCCACCCATATTTGTCCTGAGGCGGGAACTTGCCGAGTGTATACCGTGAATTCCGGGCATCGAACTAGAATACATGACGCTTGCTACGGGGAACTCGTGCTGTATCTACATCGAGAGGTTCGAGAGCGCGTGACTCATGCGCTCAAACTCCTCGCGGCTTTCGTCATCGACTTCGCCCTCGGCTAGGTCATACAGTCCATCCTCGTCCACAGCAGGCTCGGCCTTGAGAGGCGGGGTGCTCGTTACGGGAGCATCTTCGTCGGTTCCAGAAGAACTCGATGACAGACGATGTGCACGCTTGCCGATGGTGGTCGTGCCCGTGTAGCCTGGCAACGCAAACAGGTCCACAAGGCGAGAGGCGGTAACTTGATCCACTCGCTGCCGAAATTCTAGGCGCTCACGCATCTCCGCTGCAAGAAGCAAGTCACCTGAAGCCTCCATGGCCTCGATCTTGGCCTTCATCGCGACCGGCTCACGATGAATCGCCGTCCAGACTCGTCGCGCCTCGACATCTAGTCGCCGAATTTCCTCGCTTGCACAACGCACTAGAAGCCATTGTACAAGCATGGCGCGGATCTGGGGGTTGGACCAGGCTCGTTCTCGGATGTCGTCACGTGAATATCGAAGGAGCGCGAAGTCCGAGAGCCAAGTGTACGCGAGCACTTGCTCCAACGTGAGTGTGGGCCGACCGACTCTAGTTGCGAGCGTGTTGTACTTCGCTAGAGCAGACCGGATCGCGTCGCTGCGCCGCTGCAGCGCCTCGCCAAGAGCGCGGCGCATCTTGTATCCTAGGTAGAGCTTGAAAATGAAACTCGGTGGCTCGAACAAAGCCCACTCACCAGTGCCACGCAAGTCCAGTTTCTCCAGCTCGAATAAGCGTTGGACCACGAGAGACTCGAGGGAATCGAGGGCGCGATTGTACTCTCGATAGTTTAGGTCATGTTCAGCTCGTTGCCACTCCACGCATTCTGGAGTCCACCGGGATGTGTTCAGCAGCCGCTCGTACCCCAGTGCGAGTTGTTCGAGCCGCTCGATGGTTTGTATACTTGCCACGTAATCTCGTTCAAGTGCCCGCGCCTTCTGATGCCCTGTGAGCGAACTCCACGTGGCGGGTGTCATGTGCACGAAGCCGTCGAATCCCGACTCTTGCAGCTTGCGCCTAGAAACGCGTGAGTCATGTATGAGCCGAGGTATCACACTCAGCCATACTTAGCTGCCTCGAGAGACTGTAGTGTTTCGAGGTACTGGAAAACCAGCATGTCCTCCTCAGGCTCGGTCGCCAGCTGCTCGAAGTATGCCCGCTCCTTGTCGAGGAAGCGACTGAAGTCCGCGTCGCTGATGCCTCGCTCACGCTAGAATTTGACAACCGCGGGTTGGATCGTGGCTAGGATGTGCAGGGCTTGACAATAGTTGTCGAAAAGAAACTCGCCTGGTTTCTCGTCAGACCGAGAAACGAGGTGAGTCCCGAAACGCACCTAGAGACGCACGGCGATCCTCGTCCCACCTAGACCAAAAGAAGTGGAGCGACATGTGACGATGATATTGGGACGCGTGGCGATAGAGGTGGGCGGCAAGGTTCTGCTTCGAGAAAAGCCGCTTGTTGGTCTCGAAGTCCTCCAGCCCAGCTGTGGCGAGGAAACGCGGGTGGAACGCGAGTTGGCATTTGCGGTTATGCGCGTAGCCATGAAACGCGCCCACGAAGAAACGTAGCGCGAGTGACTGGGCTCGAGCACCTAGAGTGCTTCTCGCCACGGTTTTTGAATGCTCGCAACCGATATCGTAGCCCACCGCGACGCCGTGGCCGAAAACTTCAAGGATCTTGCTGAGGCAAGCAATCGAGTACTTCGCTCTATTACTTGTTGTGAGCTAGCTTCAGTTCATGACTGTCTTGCACTCACAGCTCGCCCGCCTGAATCATGTCCACAGACCACAAGACCATCCCATGACGGCAAGCCACGAGGAAGTTGCCCGTAGCATGCAGAGCTTCCATCCAGTGGGAGCTCTTGTCCTTGGCTCGCCATGTTTTCCACTTGGACGTGCAAGCGTGCTCGGTCTTGCTCTCTTCGACACTCTCAGTCTTGCTATTGTTGAGCTCGACCGGCTCCGCACGCTTGCTTCTCTCGCTACACGTTGCGTTCTTGCCCGCCCGTTCCTCCTTGTAGACATCCACGAAATCCGGGCCTAGAATGTAGTCACTCGAGAACTCGCGCAAATCCTGGTATCCTGCGGCTAGGAACCGCTTGCTCAAGTTGTTTCCGTCCGCGGCCACGAGCTTGCTATGCGGAAGTACGGGCTCGCCCTCCAACTTGTATCGAGATGAGCGCGATCCCGACATGGCAGGCAAGGACTCACGCGATACTCGCATGCTGTGCATGAATTCAAAGCTCGCCAATGAGGAGTATCCTGTCCGAAGCCCTTCTTGACAAGGCCTTGGACGTGCAGAAGGGTCTCAACCCAAGCATCATAAGCTTGACAAAGCTGGATGCGAAAGTAGCGCCGATAAGGTCTCTAGACCACGATCAGCTCGGAATGTTAGGTACGAGGGAGCACGTACTTGGTGAATATCGCACAGAATGCGAGCAAATGCTTCATGCGAGACATAAGCACGAACTCGACAATGGTGCAGAACTTCTAACAGGTCGAGTGAGATCGCGACCCTTGGCAAGTCGGGCGTGCAAGGGAAGAAGCCGCGCTCGACGAGATGCGTGAGCAGATTCTCGCTGACACGGCTACAGCGAAATTCCCGCATCTCCACCTCTGTCGCAAGATCAGCGAGACCCTCGTTCATCTGCAATCGTGACGTACGTTTCCAAGTCACAATCTGCAAGCGCGCTACCGTGCCCATCTCGTCGTCCTGCTCGTCCTCTTCTGCACCTCGAGGGGCCTGGCTTTCGGCGAATCTCGTTGGATCGTGCTTCCATGCGAGTAAAGCACGAGCCAGGGCGGGGGTAGCGCGACGCCAGCGGCTAGCCATAGATGCTAGCTTCTCAGCATATGCACCCTGACCCCTAGCATAGTGCCCATGTCGACCGCGAGCTCTGGCTGTCTAGTTAGTATAGTGGAGCACGTCACAGGCCACGAGCAAACCTGCATCGTCGCCATAGCTGGCACAAGCTCTCGTATCGCTCAGTTCTCGCTGACAACAGCTCGTCCACCTCGATTTCCCAGTCCTCATCGTTCGTTGGCATGGTGCCGATTGCCTGGTCAGGTTCGGCAGCGAGCGTGCCGAGGTCGAGATCAACGTCGTCGAGATCCATAGTTGTAGTGTTAGGGGCGTAAGTGTCACCGAGATATCGTAGTGCTTCGGCTTCCTCGGGTCGAGCTGCTCAAGGTGAGCCCAAGTGACGAGCGGGACTCTAGGCGGAACTCACTAGTTTCTCGTTTGAGTCTTTCGCCATTCAGTCGATCCTTGTACGCGTAGATGGCTTTGAAGTTCAAGGTCTCCCGTTTCGCGGCCGAGATTCGATCGGGCAAGCCTGCTTGATACTGGTAAGGAGCCCGTCGGTTCTGCTTGCGTCGTCGAGTGGCCGAGTCCTCGAATTCCGCTATGCGAAAGGCTCTGGAGGTCGAGCCACACTGCGACCCGGAACTCGCCCTTCCGGAGAGTGTCGATGAGCGAGAGGTGGACATGGGGAAACGCGTATGCTGTCGTCGCGGCTAGGGTCGTGTCACGTGCCTTGATATTGGCTGCTTGCCTTCAAACCCGTCAAGTAGAGACTTGGAAGGCGGACTCAAGGCAATCTAGGTACCCAAGCTATCGGGTGTTGCTTGTCGAGCGATTAGACGGCCGATTCACCACTAGAGAGACGCGACGTAAACGCGTAAACTGTAGTATGATACCTAGCTAGTACATGACTGATCCCGAGACCCATGTCGCGCCTTCACTTGCCTCATTAGGGATGCAAGTGCTGGAATAGCTGGAATGCGGGGTCCTGCATACTGCTCGCGGTTCCGCGACGGGGTCGAGGCGCGCCCCCCTCCCGGATGCAAGTGAAAATCCAGTCGTCACGGGTGGGATTCCTGAGCGTCCTCGCGTGGCTTGAGCAGAACAGCCACCAACTCCACGTGAAAACACGGTCTGAAGTCGCGACGTAACCTCCGAACGAGCGTCAAACGGAGGCAGAAGTGATGCTTCTGTCGCACACGCTGGCCCTTTCAGGTGGTGGTCCCCTTCAATTCCCCCAATCGTCCAATCATCGTAAGCTCGCCCCCCCTCAACTGGCAGCGGCGATAGCCCATCCGGGGCTGGCAAAACGTACGAAATCCGGAAATCGAATGTATGCGCTGTCTCGCCAACTTCTTGGGAGGTGCATTCCCGCGGGTGGATGGTGAAGGGGGAGGGGGGCTTCGTAACTATTTTGGATCCCCCTGCTTCGATGGAGGGGAGGGGATTGGATGATCTGACGTAGTCTTGCAACCCGGCGGGGATACGCGCTCCTTCCGCCCGTCAGCCATCAGCGATCAATCTCCCGCCGAACCCACGCACGCAGCTGTGCACCGGCCGAATGCAGAGCACGGCATCCCACCATGTCAACCATATGTCATCAATCAATCATCGGCAGCTCCGCAGGCGGGCACTGATGGGCGTATATAAATGCTGGCACCGTCGACAAGTCACTCCCTTATCGACTCTTGCTCTCCTTCCCACCACCACCCATCACCCCGCGGAAGGACAATGGATAACAAGCAGTATTATGCACCTCCACCGGGGACGCCACAGCAGTATGCGGCTCAGAGGGGGTCGCAGCAATACCCTCAGCAGCAGCAACAGCAGCAAGGCGGCTACTACGCTCCTCCAGGAGGGATGCCGCCCCCTCCGTCATACACCATGACTGCCTCCGGCTCCGGGTCGTCCTCCTCCTCTTCGAGCCGTCCTTCCCAGTCGGGCCCCGTAGTCCGGCGCACCGACCCAAGCGGCCGCACCTCGAACGAGCAAGACGCCCCGCCCAAATACACCGAAGAAGATGCTGCCGCCTTATGGCCTAACATGCCCCCTCCGCCTCCACGCCCGATCGCGCGCCTGCAAATCCCCGTATGCATACCCCAAGTCACGGCAAAGTTCGACAGTCAGTTCGCGCGCGCGTACTCGCCCGAGCTGCAGAAAGTGGGGATTGGGATGAAAGACTGGCTGGACTTTGTTGATGGGCTTAATATCGCGATCGTCTCCAGTCCGCCGTTGCGTGTGGTGGATATGGCCGGTCAGCTCGTTGGCTTCGTGTACGTCCCCTATTCACCCCTTTGCCAAAGTATATGCGTACTGATTCGCTGGCTCGATGCAGCCCGTGGCACTGGGCGATGCTAACCCAAATGCTGATCCAAACCTCGGCCCAAGTCGTCGAGCACGTCATCTCCAAGTCCCTCTCGGACAAGTACCTCCGGCGCGCGAACCAGCAGTTCTTCGAGCCCCGGGGCGTACGGGTCAGGCTGTGCAAGACGGCTGCTATGCGCGTCCTGGTGGGGAAAGACCAGCCGCAGGAAGATGAGAGTAAGGCGCTCAAGATTGCGAAGGGGATTGGGATGGGTATCGAGAATGTCGCCCTTACAATGCCTATCCCGTTCGCCTCCCGTATCATTGAGGCCATCCATGGCCCGCTCGCTCCGGTCGATTACAACTCCGGCCTTACCGTGACGCAGCGCAGGATGCAAGACCTGCAGGGCTTCATCGCCCCACTGCAATTCGACAACCTCCCGCCCGTCAAGAACCCCGAGGACATCCTGGGCAAGATGAACGCCATAAGCGTAAAGATGGACATCGGCTTTGCCCAAAAAGCGGATAAGAAGAACAACCAGCGTCGGCGGCTTCTGGCCATCCGAACGGGACAGGAAACGTTCACCCCCGGGTTGTCGTCCGCAACGGCGAGCATGTCGAACCTCAGCTTGAGCCCGAGCTCGTCCAGGTCTGGACCGCCGTCGCCCAACTCGCAGGCTAGGTCCGCCCCGCCCTCTCCCGGGAGATATGGCCAGCAAGGGTTGGCACCGCAGGGTGCACCAGTGCCGTATGTCCAACAAGGGCCGCAGGGGCAGTATGGCCAGCAAGGGCAAGGACAATATGGACCGAACGGACCGAACGGGTATGGTCAGCAGGTGCAAGGACAAGGGCAGTACGGCCCGAATGGACAGGTCGAGCGTGGGAGGAGCGGTGCGCCGGGAGGTTATGGGCCGCCGCCTGGGGCGCCTGGGCAGTATGGTCAGCAGCAGGGAGGGTATGGTCAGCAGCCTGGTGGATATGGGCAGCAGGGCGGTTATGGACAACAGGGCGGCTATGGCCAACAAGGAGGATATGGCCAACAAGGCGGTTATGGCCAGCAGCAAGGAGGCTATGGTCAGCAACCCGGTGGTTATGGTCAACAAGGCGGCTACGGCCAACAGCCCGGCTATGGTCAACAAGGAGGCTACGGCCAACAGCCCGGCTATGGTCCTCAACCGGGGTACGGCGCCCCCCCACCCCCAGCACGCGAGACCTCCCGCGAGCGCAAGAAACGCCAGAAAGAAGAAAAGCGCGCCCGCTCACGCGAGAAGAAAGAACGTTCTCGTGAACGGAAGCGGGAGAAGTCGCGCGAGAAGGATATGAAGCGACATCCGGAGCGGTATGCGCAGCAGAACCAGTATGGGCCTGGTGGCGCTGGCGGCTATGGAGGAGGGTATGGAGCACCTCCTGGGCAGTATGGACCTCCTCCCGGGCAATATGGGCCTCCTGGTCAGTACGGTCCTGCGGGTCAGTACGGACCGTCGCCTGGGCAATATGGACCTCCGGGTCAATACGGCCCTGGAGGCTACTACAACCAACCCCGCGGCCGCGAAACCAGCAAAGAGCGCAAAGACCGCGAGAAGCGCGAGAAGAAAGACCGCGAGCGTGCGCGTTCTCTCGAGAAAAAGGAAGCGAAGCGTGCCAAGTCCCGCGAGAAACACGCCGGCGAAGACCAGTACAAAGCCGAGAAACGGATGCTTGACGAGCAAGAGCGTATGCTCAAGAAAGAAGAGGACCGGCTCAAAGGCGAGAGGAACGCGCGGTTCTTCAATGGTCTGGGAGGGGGCGATCAGGGGCCTGCGCCGACGAGGACGGTGGACGATGTCAAGTTTGAGCAGGATATGATCAAGGCGCAGAAGAAGGCGCTTAAGGACAAGTATGAGGGGAAGGAAGAGGATGGTGGGCTGCTCAAGCGGAGGGTGCTGAAGGCCGATCGGCTGGAGTATAACCAGACTTGGGATCTGGTTTGGCTCGTCGTGATCGATATTGACAGAGGTCAGTTTCTTTTTCCTGTTGTTTCGTTGATGTTCGCTGATTTCGTTTGCAGACAATGAGATCAACGGCAAGGACGTCGTCGACAACGACGACGACGTCGAAGTCGTGAAGGAGGACGACTGGAGGGAGGTAGTCAAAGCCGAACGCCGCGAAGACGAGACCTACCTCCGCGGGGAGAAAGAGCGCGGAGGGATGAAAGACTCCGAGGAGGATGTCCTCGCTCGGTACAGCTGAAGGAAGCACGCGGGCACGTGCGTCGGATCGGGTATGAAAGTTAGACTCATGTTGAAACGCAACTGTGTACAACAGGATGTTGTATGTCCAGAAACTCATGTGCGGAAATAACGATCGAATGTTTTGTACCGTGTCTTGCCTGATGTGTTGGGCGTGGGAGCTTGCCTGTCGAGGTCCACAATAGTCGGGGAACTACTCGCCAAGACAAGCCAAGACAAGCTTTCGAGCGGCTAATAGCTGTTTTGATCGACCGATTGTGCTGAAATAAGCACTTCATATATTTCTCACCTCGCCTTCCACACCGTCCAGGTTGATGCCCGCCTCGAACAGCACGAAACGCAGTGTGCCTGCGTCCGTGCACAGGAAGGCGCTCACGTGTTTCAGGGTTTGTCGCTCAACCCTCCATCCCTCGGCCAGCGCGGGCTTCGGGCTTCCACCAACCACCAGGGTTCCCCAACTTGCGCGCCTTCTCCCGCCTTCGCATGGAGGCGATGCTCCTTCAGCCACGCATTTCTCTACATTTGTGTCACTTGCTTGAATAGGCAATGCTAGAACTGCAGTACTTACACCTCGTACGGTCGGATGGCGTGAGACTCTGCGCCGACGGGGCGATGTTGGGCTCGTATGAGGCTGGAACTGTATTCGGCGAGGAATTGTCGGGCATGCCAAATCCTGGGCAGGTGAACCCCGCACTCTGAACTTGAGTCTGCCATGTTATGGAGGGCTTCTACCTATAAATGCATGGCTGGAATGCCGGGGAAAAAACTCCAACAAGCAATTCCCAACCCCTCCTCCAAGAAGCCGCTGCACCTTCCTCAACAAGAACATCTCTTTTCAAGATGCACGGCTCTCTCCTCACTGCCGCCGCCACGATCGGCCTCGCTGCCATGGGCGTCTCTGCCGCACCCTCCCGTCGCTGGGGCAGCGGAAGCGGCTCTGGCTCTAGTGGATCTGGCTCGAGCAACGGCTCGCCTTTCCCTCTCGCCGATGGCTTCCCTACCCCTACCCCCCAGCAACTCCAGCAGATCGAGATCGGCGCCCATGGCACGCTCTCAAATGCCACCCCGCCCGCGAACATCTCCGCGCAGGGCCTGGTCAACCTCCGCCTGATCGACTTTGCCGAGCGTATCGAGGCTGTCTACTTCGAGCAGTTCCTGACCAACGTCACCACCGGTGTTCCCGGCTACGAGCTGCCAGACTGGGTGGACTATGACTACTTTGTCAACTTCCTCACTGTTACCCAACACGTTGAGGAGCTGCACAACCTGAACGCGGTCAACGCGCTCGCGCACTTCAACCAGACCCCGATCGAGCCTTGCACGACGTACCACTTCCCCGTGTCCAACTTCGAGCAGGCCGTGACGCTCGCGATGACGTTCACGTCCAACGTGTTCGGTGTCCTCGGCGAGGTCGTCCAGATCTTCGCGCAGAACGGCGATACCGGCCTGGTCCGCGGTGTCGTCCAGACCGTCGCGAACGAGGGCGAGCAGAACGGCTTCTTCCGCTACTTGCTCGGCCGCGTGCCCGACGAGCTCCCCTTCACCACTGTGTCCAACCGCGACTTTGCCTTCACGGCTCTGCAGGGCTTTGTCGACCCCGCCTCGTGCCCAAACATCGACATCATCGCTGCTGACCTGAAGACCTTCGCCCACGTCGCTTTCCTCGACATGCCCACGGGTAAGACCCAGGACGTCCGCCTCTCGCTGTCCAAGGACAAGTGGACCGACGGCAAGGCGTACAACGTCGTCTACGTCAACCAGCTCAACAACCCCGTCGTCGTCCCTGCCACCTATGTCTCGCAGGACGACAGCTCGGTGATCATCAAGGCTACCTTCCCCTTCGACGAGCACCTGATGAACGGCCTGACGATCGCGTCCGTCACTGACCAGGCTGGGCCCTTCGCCAACGTTGACGCTGTTGCCGCTGCTGCCGTCTGGGCTCCCGCTTTCGCCGTTGTCAACTAAACGTGAGCGAAACGTGCACTTCCTTCGAAAAGCTCGCATTATATGTAAACATTCGTTTGTTACAACAAGGACTCTATCCTATGTAGATTGTAATCTTCAAAGGGTATTTGCAAATGTTACTATTATGGACTGTACCTCATAACTTCCTCCTGTCCGTATTCGGCTTCCACACTGCCTTTTACGGTGGGAACCCAGGATCGACGGAAAGAGCCGAAAATCAGGTCATTTGCGTAAGAAAGGTAACGCCTCAGAAGGCTCCAGAAAGAAGATCGGCCGTTGTGCAATCGGATCCGACGATCCCGAGCTTCGCGATAACTCACTGCATGTGAAAATCTCTTCGCGATAATCAGCAAAGTCGCGTCATGTTCTTGTCTGCTGATCGTTCGGCGCATACATGCTGCTAGATGTATGCGCGAGAAATTGTGTTTGTTCAGTCATCGTCATTGCACACATTGTCCAGTCGTTACAACATGGCATCCCGGTATGTACTTTTAGTTAACAACGATGAACGCCGGTGCCCAGATCGCAGCGGCGGACACAGCGTCCACATCGGCAAACGGCCCACTTGAGTTCGTCACAGCCGCGATGGTGAGCCCGTTCAGGAGATGCTCCGTATATGGGAAAAGCGCCTTGAGCGTGACGGTGCTGTCATCGCTGCTCACGTAGCATGCGGACTCGACAACGGGCGTGTTGAGCTGGCTGATGTAGACGACATAGTAGTTCGTCCCGTCGACATACTTGTCCTTCGCGACGGCGAACTTGATCTCCTCTGTCTTGGCCTCGGGTGTGCTGAGGAGAGTGAGCGCGTCGAACGTCTTGATGTCCTTCTGAATGAGGTCGATGTTGGGGCAGGAGGAGGGGTCGACGAAGCCCTGCAAGGCGGTGAAGGAGAACTCGCGCGTCGAGACGGTCGTGAATGGCAGCTCGTCCGGAACGCGGCCGAGCAGGTAGCGGAGGAAGCCATTCTGCTCGCCTTCGTTCGCTACGACTTGGACTATATGCCGGGTGAGCGCGACATCGCCGTTCTGCGCGAAGATCTGGACGATCTCGCCGAGCAGACCAAAGACGTTGGACGTGAAGGTCATCGCTAGCGTCACGGCTTCCTTGAAGTTCGATACGGGGAAGTTGTACTTCGTGCATGGCTCGATCGCCGTTTGGTTGAAGTGCGCAAGAGCAGTGACGGCGTCGAGGTTGTGCAGCTCCTCAACATGTTGCGTGACCGTGAGGAAGTTGACAAAGTAGTCGTAGTCTACCCATGAGGGGAGCTCATACCCGGGTACGCCGCTGGTGACGTTATAGAGGAACTCGGCAAAGTACACAGCCTCGATACGTTCGCCGAAGTCGAGCAGGCGAAGGTTGACGAGGCCCTGGTCGGAGATCGTCGCGGGAGGGGAGGAGTTGGAGAGTGAGCCGTGAGCGCCAAGCTCGATCTGTTGGAGCTGTTGAGGCGTGGGGTTGGGGAAGCCGTCCGACAAAGGGAGGGGGTCAGACGTGTCGCGCGCCTGAGGTGCAGCGTAGGCGCCAACAGCGGCGAGACCAACAGCGGCGGAGGCGAAGAGCTGAGTGCGCATGATGATAATGATGCGAGGGGGTTGTAGATGTATGCTGTAGATGTGGTGTGGGGCAGAGGGGGGGAAAGGTTCTGCACGGGGCTTTTCGAGAGCAAAACGCGCTGCATTTATACGACAGACGCGCTGTCACCTGTTGTCTTCCAGAAAGGCTTGTTTGCCGCCCGAAATGGGAGACATGGCTGAACGGAGCACGGAATGCGGAGGGGAAAGAAGGGGGCGGCGTGACCCATCATCAGGAATCGAGACGCGTCCGAGTGTGTGACTTCCCATTATGACGCAGGCACCGATTCCTGTCACACTCAGTCACGATTGAGGAACATCAGAGGAATGGGGGGATGTTCTTCTGAGGATCGTAAATAGCCACGACGGCCACGGATATCCGCCGATTGGTCCATCGGCCGCAGACGTCGAAGTCGTGAGAACTCTGAACGCTCCCCGCGCACCGCCTTCCGAGGACAGACGTCTTTGTAAAAAGAGGGAGGTTCATCATCATCATTTGCGGTTTCGGGGCCCGAGGAGATTGCACGCACGTTTTCGGTCCAGAGTCCGCCAGTCAGCCTTCGTAGTGGAGAGGCTGTAGGCGCATATATCGAGCCAAAAAGATGTGTGTCCGATCCACAAGTTAGACAGCGGTAGTGGTGGTAGACGGTGGCTGCTGTCTAAGGGACTCGCAGAGAGTTCGGAATGGGGTCCGATGAGACAGACAAAGACGAGGCCCGTGACAAGCCATTTTCAACCGCAGAACGATGCGGGGCGGGTCAGTACTTGCAGTCCCTTTTACCGTACACTCAGCATACAGCCATTCATGTTTCGCATGGTTCGCCTGCATGATTCGGTTGCAAGCATGTTGTGGCGGGGAGAGTCAATGCTGATACCTTGGCATGCCTACCATACATGCGCTCGTGGTTTGCAGCGAGATCGAACCACTTCCCTAGTTGGACCCAATTACTTCATCCGGTTGAACCTGACCTGAACTTGCAATACGACTCGTGAGGCGAATGAAGAGCTTTGAATATGTACTTATGGTCACTGAAAGACCAGAAGCGGAAATACAGGATTTTATTTGCGCTAGTAGTTTTGTAGAGAAAGTCCTCCGCAAGCCAGGCAATTATTGAGGAGGGTTGTATACTGCGCACGAAGCTAAATCAGCAAGAGCATATATGCAGGAAGGCAGGGACAAACGTACTCAGCTTCCTGGTCTTGATAAGGCTCCACTTGAAGCGCTTGACGTACAGGCTGATTGCGGTGAGGGTGGAGAGGATGATCATGGCCTGCATGCCGATACGCTTGCGGGTGTCGTGCTCGGGTTCGGCGGCCCAGTTGAGGAAGGTGACGACGTCCTTTGCCATCTGTGAGGTGGTTGCCGGGGTTCCTATATGAGAGTTAGCACAATACTGGACGCATATAGATGGAAGATAGACGTACCGTCCCCGTACTCAACCAGGCCGTCGAACAGAACACGAGCCATGGAGATGGCACCACCGGGGAAGTATGGGTTGTAGTTCATGCCCTCACGGATCTCGACACCAGCAGGCGGATCAACGTAGCCAGTCAAGAGCGAGAACACGTAGTCCTGGTCGCCAAGACATATCAGCGGATATCCAACCATGAACAAGCGCTGATTGGCTTACACAACCACCATGGCGAGCCTTGATGATCAAGCTCAGATCAGGGGGCAGAGCACCTCCGTTACCTGCACGAGCAGCCTCCTCGTTCGCGTACGGCCGTGGCATGTAGTCAGACAGCTTTCCAGGGCGCTGGAACATCTCGCCCTCATCGTTCGGCCCATCCTCGTACTCAACCTCCTCGGCCATCGCCTTCACCTCATCGACGGTGTGCGAAACACCAACAAGGTTTCGCCATGCGATACGATCGAGAGAGTGGCAGGCAGCGCAGACCTCGCGATAGACCTGGTATCCACGACGAATACTAGACCGCTGTATCAGATACCGCACATGTAAACAAGGCGCGACAAGACGCACCTGGCATGATCGAACGAATCCAAGTATCCGGAATGGCTCCAAGGATAGTGAGTAGGATGAAGACCCTCCTCGGCAGGGGTGTTGGCGCTAGCCTCGGGCAGGAAAGGGATGGAGCCGTAGAGATGGGTGTACCAGGCGATAGTGCCGGCAGAGATGAGGGCGAAGGTTAGAGGAAGGGCATTGCTTGACAACGACTGTACCGACTCCTCGTCAGTTATAGCCTTATATGTGTATACCAGCAGACGTACAGAACGAGTAGAAGCTTGAGCCGAGGCGAATCGGGCCTACGATAATGACGTCTTTTCAGCATCGAGTTGTTGATGGCTCGCCTCTCACGACAGCGAGGAGGACGCGTTGAAACTGCCTACCTGGACGTTGACTGGTCTGCTCAACAGCCTAGCAGAAGCTCCCAGGCTCCTGGAGGAGAGCCTCGAGAACATGACAGTTGAGGAAGGACGTCCGAAGGGAGGGTGTGGCCTTCTGCCTATTCACGCAGCTTGTGAGGTAGGGTGTGCAATGCTCGATTGGGACGACGAGTGCTTCCGAGAACGTCGATGTGCTCACCACCCGCACCACCCGGCATTGGCCGGCCCTAACGCACGGACCCTCTTTCACTCCAGCCAATCAACGTACATCAATTCCGTCGCGACACACACTTGCAACTTCAGCATTGTTTGGACTCAAAAGTCGCTCTATTAGGCACTACCAGACAATATCACAACACAAGCACTGATGTTACAAAGACCAGAGAGCGTGAGGGGCGCCGGAGAAAAGGGACCGCCGCAGCCAAATTCAAAAGCGCAAGAAAGGAAAACAAATATACCATGTGACATCATCGACTTGATGATGGCAACAGCACGGAGCACAATTATGAACATATGTTCTGCTGCAGCGCAAACAAGCGCGCATCGAAATGGGAGCAAACTGGGGGAAATCTTCGTGAATGATATGTACAATTGTCGCTCGGCGACCGAAACCGAACCCAGATGATTGAAGATGAGGGAAAGAGGGCATTAGTCGCGTGCAACCCAGTCAGCGCTGCGTTGAATGAGCTCGGGCGATAATTCGGCGTTGAAGAAAAGCTTTTCTGTCGGAGTCCTACTTGTCCAGCTCTTCTGATCGCGCAAGATCATAGCCTGTTAAACCAGGTCAGATATAGCAGAAACAAGTGATGAGAAGGTCACGAACCTGTTGAGCTCCAAAGTTGCGTTGATCGAAGGCGAATTCATCTCTCGTGTCCTCCAGGGCATCCAAAAGGACTTGTGTGTCCTGAAGGACGGATTGAAGAGCGCGGACAGTCGCAAGGATCAACAGCTCGCGGCGCGAACGACCTGATGAACCGGCTGTGGGAGGCGGAAGCCCTTGCGTAACATTCTGCAGCACGGTACGCAGTATGCGCTGCGTCTCCGACAGGATACGCGCAGCCTGATCGAAGTTCTTCCTTGATACTAGCACGAGAGCACGAGTCATCATCTCTGATGCCAGGATCTCCATTCTGCGACGGACAATCATGGGGTCGGATTGGCCCTGATTTGTAGGCGGTCGCCCAGGATAAGGCAGGATGGTGACGGTGAGAAGGATGGGGTGGACAAGACGGGATACGTTCTTGGCAGATACAGGGTCGAAGAATGATCCGTCAACCTCGAAGACAGGCACTTCATCAATCATGCGATCCATCATCCCATCAACCAGTGTTGGACCGTCACTCAGGGACAGAGCATCCAGGCCCATTCTCTGGACGAACTGGTCCGTTGCATTTAGCGGACCACGCGGTCTCATCTCGTCTGCCTCGCTGAGTACGGAGAGCCCGCGCCGTGCCGCCGCCGGATCGGACTGGTTGTCAAGTTCCAGTTCGACCAGCATTTCTTTACGTTCGCCGTAACGGAGCTCGCCGATCTCGATGTCGACATCCCGGCCTGTCGAAGAGACGATGACTTGCGGACCACCAGACACTTTCCGGATTCGGAAGCGCGCGCCATCGATGACCTTCAGATGAAGCTTCATGTTGAGGAGACCCATGGAGAAATATCCCCCCAGAAGGCCAGCGAGACACTCGCGCAGGTCATACCTGGGTACATATCAGCGGCGTTCAGATGCCATGCTTAAAGAACCCACCAATCCTTGACATAGGTATATGTCCCTTGCGTATGGTTAGACATGAGCCAGAGCGACGCGGGATCATGAGCGCGTCCCCATCCGAACGAATGAATCGGTACGCTGCGCATATAATGAGCATTGAAGACCGGGAATAATGCCGGAACACCTACTTCGCTGCCTCGGTACGAGCGAGAACCAGATCCATCTGCGCTCGGCGCATGGTGTCCGCAGCATCGCTGACCAATATCATGCCGGTGACATAATTGCGTGCCTTGCGCTGCAGCACAACATCAAGGGCTATATGCACATTGATCAGCGACTTTCGGCATTAGGCAACAACGAGAGGCTTACCATTGTTCACAGCAGTCACGACATCCGTCTTTTCTTCCTTGCCAGGTGGTACCGTAAACTCATCGCTGCCATCCTTGCACATGCCGGAAATGAAGGACTCCAGCCTTCGCTTGCTGGTGAGCTTGCCAGGGCACAGGAAGGGCGTCCTCCTGATCCGACCCATCTGGCCAACCTCAAATGTGACGAAGGAGAGGCGATCACGGGGACCCATGTTGCCGAGGATGAAGTCGAGCGTTGATCGGAGCACGTTCAGCTTGAGGGAGGCAGATCCAGATGAGTACTGCCATGCCTGTGGGGTGGGCAGAGAGACCACAACAACAAGGTCCATAGCGGGATGGGGTAGAGGCGGGAGTAGATTCGATGGTTGACCCGTGGGCACAGGCGGCGCACTGGCAGCGCTCATGGGAGACGCAAGCGAGTTGTAGGATGGCGAATGCTGGAGGGAGGATGTCGATGGTGCTTTCTGCAGTCGAGAGTGAACATTCGGTACTCTTGCGTATTGCGCACTTGGGGAAGCACCGGTGACTACCGATGACATTGTCGAGCGTTGGGAGGAGTGCAGCAGGCTATCCTCAGTCGCACTAGCGGCACTGTCCGACATCGACGTCACACCGCTCGCAGACGGTGCGAGACTAGCACCATCTCGTCCATCCTTCGAAGGAGGTGTGGGTCCGCCGCCCAGCAGCCGGGCTGCCTTGCCGCCGCCGTTGACCATCGCCGATGGAGCACCAAATTCAGACTCAGGATACGAGTTTTTGTCCGTCCCGTTCGCGATGGCCTCCTTTCGCCTGTTATCCTCGACAAGCGCCATAATGTGTCGTGCCCAGTTCTGCATGCTAACCCTGTCCGGGAACAGCAAGATGAAGCTGTTATCGTCCATGTGGACTGTAAGACTGTGCTCTGCGTCCTTCTCGCCCGACTCGGTCACTTTCTGTATATGCTTGATGTATATGCGCCCTTTCATTCGCAGGGGACCTTTCCCGCCTCCATCAGGTCCACTGCCAGATGATCCCCCACCAGCCAGCAAGCGGTTCAAGCCCTTTTTCTTCTCCTCGATAACGCATATAATTGCCTCTTTGAACAAATAGACGTAGAATTCGCGGATTTGGGTCTCCCGGCGGACCTTCAGGATGTCAAACATGAGAAGGGAACCCATGTAAGGCATATCGTGACCCTTCCAGTTGTCGATCCGTTTTTCCAGGTCTTCGGCGATACGCTGAAAGGCGGGATTGGGCGTGTCGTCTATCGTAGCTAGCGGCACGACAGGGGAGTGCGGGGTGGGTGCCTGTACAGGCTCATTTTGTGACAATGGCGACATCGGACCGGCATCGATCGATCCTCCCGTCGCCCTTTCCTCTCTCTCCCAAGGTTGAGGTTGAGAGTGGTAAGAAGCAGATGAGGCCGATACGGGTTCCCTCTCCTGCTCGTAGTCGCGGACCCTTGGTAACCTCTGGTCCATACCCCAGGCGGGTTGCATTCTCTCTGCACTCCTCAGCTCCGGCGGTTTCCGACTCGGAAGCTCAACCACAACTATGCAGGTCATGGCTTGTGTAGGTTGTCCATTGCGAGTGATGGTGGGGAACTCGGGTCGGACTTGTATGCCAGGCGTTGTCACGTATACATTCTGTTGCCCGGAGAGCGACGAGTGCATAGAGCTTGGAGGAGAGCGTAAAGGCTCCAGAGGGTCGTCATCTGTTGGGCCACGGGCTTCGATCACAACGGGCGTGCGTGCTCCAGGGCGACCTGGCATGAACGTCGGTCCTTCCCCACGCGATCTGTTCACACCATCGAGCCCAGGATATAGTTGTGCTGCGCCCTGGACCTTTTTCTCACCCATTCCGGTTAGAGCCGCAAGTTCTGTTACGCATCAGATCGCTGGAAGATAGTCTCCTGATCGACTGCGGGACGCACTGTTATTTTTACTGCTGTCCCCATCACCAACTTTCATCGGTCGCCTGCATACACCGCATACTCCCAAATTGGTCTTACGCCCAGTACCGTTCCTAGACGAGGGCGGTCCGTACACCGCCGAGAAGCAAGCCTGTGCACAGCATCAGAACCTGGACCGGATCGGGTAAAGAATATGGCTAAGAGGCTGACCTCATGCAGTGCGTGCCCGCACTCGGGCACGATATGCGGTTTCTCGCCCGGGATGCGGAAGGAGAAGCTTAGTGGCTCCAGGCAGACCGGACAGTCGTCCTCTTCCTCGACGGGGGCAGCGACGACGGCTTGAGGTAGGGGAGCCATCGCCGCGTAGGGATGAGAAGTGTAGGAAGACGTGGAGGATATAATGGACTGGGTATCGGGTGCCAGACGGCGGGGTACCTTGAGCGGCTGCGTGGCGGGCAACTCTTCTTCGTTGAGCTGGGGAGACGTGGGGTCCGAAAAGGACGGGTCGTAAGGTACGTTAGGTGTCGAAGGGAGGGAGTCGCCGCCGTATATTGTAGGGAGTGTTGGGTGTCCGGCGTAGCGGGTCTGTGTGGTGGTGTCTCGCTCGTTTGGGTTGGAGAAAGAGGAGAGATTGGAGCGTATAGATACTGATGATGGAAAGAGCGAGAAAGCCGAAGTACGGCCAGGCTGTGGCCCCGTCTGATGGACAATAGAGAATGAGAAAGCGGATCGAGACGCGTTTGTCGAGTAGGAGTCGCGATGGGTACTATGTCCGACGCTTCCCGGTGTCGGTGTTGACGAGTTTGATGTGTTTGAGCCGGTATCGCGATGCCGTCCCCAGTTCGAGGGCTGCCACTTCCTTGACATAAATGCGATTAGGTATTTGTTGAGAGAAGGAGAATGATGAGAGGGCGCTGAAGTATGGGTAGCAGAAGAGGAGCGGGTAAGGGTAAAGGAGGGAGGACAGCACGCGGGTAGGAGGCAGAGGGACGTGAGCCGATGAGGATATCAGATCAAACAGAAGACGACAAAGACTGATAGGAAGAACAGCTTGGAGAAACAGGGTATTTGGCCAGCTGACTTGCTTGCAAAGCTGATGATGATAAAGAGGAGGAGGAGGGGGAGGAGGCAGGGCGAAGGGCGTACCAGGCTCGATCTGCACAGGGCAGAGGCGACGGTGCAGAAACCTCAGAATACCCCGCTGTGCGACTTTGACGCTCCCTTTGCGCTGTGTCGCCGACTCTCGCTGTCCGCTGTACCGTCGATTGTCTGCCTCCGCGTTTCTTCCTCTCCCTTCCTTTTGCCCTGAACAAATTCCAAAATTCCTCTTCTGATACAAAAGTCGATGGCAGGCCTCAAAAGTCAAGTAGGGAAGAGAAAGTAAGAAGTCAAAGTCAGCAAGCCCTTCAGGACCGTGCTCGCCAGGCGAAGGCGACTCGGACAGGGGGGTCGCGACGGTGATCCCACTCGTCGGCCGCACAAGGGCAAAGGTTGTAATGATAGCCCTGACCTTGCCCTAAGCAACCAATTTCCCTTTGGTGGTCCCCGTTTCTGCTCGTCCCTCTGTCAGGCTCGGGCCAAACCGTCCGCTGCCGGCGGCGCCACGCGACTACCCCTTCGGGTAAGCTGAAAAGAACGTGGTGAGGCGTGAGCCCGCTGGTTTTTTCGGCCACGATTCATCATTCTGCGCTGCCTCTTTTCACACAACTGCAAAAACTGGGGTTGCTTCTGCTTTTGCGGTGCAGCGAAGGCAGCGGATATAGAGAACTTCAGAAGAACCTACAAGTTTCTGCGCCTTCCTTCTCCCCGCCCTCGTTGCTCACCGCGGATCACTTCTCCCCGTTCTCCCCACACGACCAGCACAATGACGCGCGATTTTTAGCCCCATTTTTGCTCACTCCTGTGTCGCAGATCCAGTTACGACAAGGGACACCCCCTCAAAGTCTCACTGCAAGCGAATCCAAATTGAATGAACTAGCTTGTCCTGGGTCTCAGACTGCATCGAGACCACAAATTCCAAACATTCCAAAGAGAACGAAGACCCTTGTGCCACGGCTCCGGCCGGTCTGCCGGGTGCAAAGTTCAATGAACCGCATCAGGCGTAGCGGTCCCTTCTTCTGCTGTTGCACCGTGCCACTATGGCGTAACAACTGCGACTTGCCCTCGCGACAAGGTCTGGATCGTCAGTTGTCGTCTCTACACGTTCCGCAGCGTACACCTACCCCTATAAAGCTTGCGTTGGAGCGTTGGCATCGTCGCGCCATGTCTCGTAGATCAGCTCCCCAGGCAGCCAGCGAGGCACGCCGGCTGCTATCTCCGTGAGACAGCTGCAGCTGGTGCCTAGGCATCGGCGATCGACTGTCCAGACGCTTGACGAGGTGTGTCTGTCGGGTCATTGTGAGTGACTACAGTAAGCCTACCATCTGAAGATGCGATGAAGCTGCTCTCGCTGTTATCGTCTATCTTGGCCGCATCACCAGCTTCTGGAAATGCCAGAACCTTCGCCCATATCAGCTTTTCCCACAGTTTCCAACAATACATCCATTAACCAAATTCGCCTACTTCTGTTGCCTACATTATCCAGAAGCACAGCATATTGTTCAAATGAACATATAGAAGGGAGGTGATCACCGTATTTGTTTATGGACGCAGGATGCACCCCAGATTCTGTTGATGATATCATGCGCTGCAACTGTTCCCTACCGCCGGCATCTGCAGGTGGGCTAGCCATCCGACCGCACACATCTTTGTCTGATGTCTGAACGTCTACTCAACTGTTCCGCGGGGCCCGGTATAGCATTCTGGCAGCAAAGTCATCTCACGCTGGAAAGAGATATCTGAAGGACCTAGTCGCTAGCAAGCCAGGCACCTATGAAACCGGATTTCATCTGATCATCTGATAGTACCAGCGCGCCGACTGAAACTCCAACGGCTCGAACTAGCCCGTCGACAACACATATTCAATCAAAACCTCCAATGCATGCTACGTCGTCTATGTCCTAGACATGAGTCATTCATCATAGGAACAACAACGGCGCTAGCCCACTTCGAACGAACAACGGAAGAAACTGATGCCGCATCCCGCAACTATTCCGCACAAAGACAACTACGCACCAGACCAGCTAGAGTCGAAGCATTGTCCCTCGGACGACCATTTAGTTGATCTGAACTGCTGGATCCCGGGCTGATACAATGCTTTTCTTGAAAATCGTTCTGGCTGCTACGTCGGTCTTGGCGGGATCCCAGGTTTTACTGTCGACTTCGGCTGGCGCAAGTTATGGAGCAGAGGACTTTGCCGCGTATGTCGCCAAGGTTGGAAACGCATTCAAGCTGCCTGGCCTGTCTGTTGCTGTGGTCCGGAAGGGCAAAGCGCCTGAATATTATACTTGGGGAAATCAGACGGAGCTGGGCGCGCCGGTAACCCCAGATGTGGGTGGAATACTCGCTGGCCCGACTTATTTCTCACCCCGAATGCGGTAGACGATGTTCTCCATCGGGTCATGCTCCAAGGCTTTCACGGCCATCTCGATGGGTCTTCTGATAGACGATTTCAAGCATGGCCGGAATGTTACCGCCCTCCCTCTTGGAGTAGAGCTGGACTGGACGACCAAAGTCGTAGACATCCTTCCCGACGAATGGAAGCTCATGGACGAATGGGCGACCTCGAAGGCCAACCTTCTAGATCTGTTCAGTCATGTGACCGGCTTGCCTAGGTAGTTCTTCTCTTGCTTTTGCGACGTGCCCATGCTCAATGACGGATATAGACATGATATGATGTACAACAGCCAATTACCGTTGGACCAGTTGGTCCGTAATCTCCGATATCTGAGGCCAACATACGAGTTCCGGGAGCAATGGCAATACAATAATCTCGTATGCTTCCCAGGCCTTGAGCTACTACATCGCTGATTATTTGGATAGATGTATGCGACCGGCGCATATATCGTCTCGAAGTACTCCAACCAGCCGTACCCTAAGTTTGTGAGGGATCGGGTATTTGATCCGCTGGGGATGACACAAGCCACATACTATCCCCAAGAACCGTACGACAATGGGACACTAGCTGAGCTGTGGGTCGAACAAGCCGGACCGTACATGAACGAAACCCGCTTGGTACCGTATTTCTTGGACGACTGGTCTGATGCTGCAGTGGAGTCGTTCCTCGCTGGTGCCGGAGGCGTGATCGCCAACATCCGAGATCTTGTATGTCCCATAAAAACACATTATTAGGAGAGCTGACTGAGGAGATTGGTAGTCGGTCTGGGTCGCGACGTTGTTGAACCGCGGTGCACATCCAGACACAGGGAAGCAGATCATCCCCTCCGAAGTTCTTGATAGGGTGATGGCCGGGCGGAGTGCCATGACTGCAATGGCGGACTACCCAGAGCACACGCCCTGGGTGTACGGCGCCGGCTGGTGGAGAGTGTCTGACCGTGGTCACGAGGTCTATGCTACCCAATCTCTGTGCCTGTCTGGAAGCTGAACTCGGTGAATAGTTTGTGCAGCATGGTGGAACAGTCACTGGATCCAGTACCTGGATTACACTTGTCCCGAACGACGACCTCGCTATTGTTACGCTTGTGAACGGCAACGGGCAGCATAAGGCACTGCAAGCTTTGACAAGTAGAGTTGTCGAAGACGCATTCGGATTGGAGCATATTGATTGGATAGATCGGTAAGCAGCTTACCATCCTTTCCTTTGCCCCTTCTCAGCCCGTAACAGTTTCCTGAATGCTTCGACGTCCGACCATGAGATGAAAGAGACAGGCAAGCCAGTTGTTTCTCAATCTTCTGCATCATCATTGGACAAGTTCGCTGGGACCTACTGCAATCCAGGCTACTTCGGCAACTTCACCTTGTGCAAATGGCCCTCGGAGCAAGGTAGCCCATGCTCTCGAATTCTGAAGGACTACTCGATCGTAGATCCCGACTTCGAAACAGAGAAGCATCATTCCCTATATGCCAGCTGGAGGCGCCTTTGGAGCTCCAGCTTCAAGCTCGTCCAGCAGAGCGACACGGTGTTCTTATTTATGAAAGATACCCTGTACCCAGAAGGCTACGGACAGGACACGTCACCGTTCTTCCTGCGCTCTTCGGTTGATGACTCACTGGGCGAGTTCGGGCTCCAGGACGGGAAGGTGGTTGGTTTGGGCTTATGGGGTCTATCTGCTGGGCCGCGGGACAGGGTGCCTGGCGATCCGGAGGGCAGCTCTGAAGCGTGGTTCACGAAGATTGCTTAAAAAGTCCCACAATGAAAAATGGACAATCGTAAATGAGATAGAGCAGATGTGTTGAACAGGGATATGTAGGTTATACAGCCAGGATCGCTTGATACACACCGCCTATTACCGGTTTCGGCCCACATGGATGCGCGAAGGATCGGGAAACCGAGCTGCACTCTTCAAAAAGTCAGGCGTTTTGTACTTCTGGGCCATCCGCCTAAACTGATCGAGGCACTCCTTGCTATCCGGGCGTTCGAATGGTAGATGGTCGCCAGCCATGTTATGCGCAAGCCGCAGGAGCATACGCAGGTTAGCCTTGGCCTGCGGCAGCCCATGAGCACCTTGGTCATCGGGGAAAAAAGCCATGCATACGTAGATGAGGTTATACAACAGTATCCGGCCCACCATCCAGATGTCAACAGGGAAGGGATCGTATCCGATGTGTCCTCCGCACTTGCGATGTACGCCGACTTCCGGGGGGACCTCTGCAGGACCTTCCCTGTCGAATGTGAGTCGTGCCTCTCTGGGCTTATAGCGGTGAGAATAGCTGTAGTCTATCAAACAGTAGGAGTAGTTGACGGTGGAAGGGAAGCGTCGGCGTGCCCCTCCTGAGGAGTACGACGGAGGAAGGACCATGATATTATGGATTTGTATATCCCTACGTCAGGCAGTTAGTATCCCGATATACCGTTGCCGGTCTTCTTCGATCACTAACCCGTGTGAGATGAGTTGCGAATGCAAGAAGTGCACGGCCTTCAACGCGTCATTAATATACCATACGCAGACAAGACCTTCTTACCTCCAGAAGCTGGTGGACAAAATCGAACACGTCGCCAATCGTCGTCAAGTCATCCAGCTTCAGAGGAACCAACGGCGGCATGACCACAAACACATAGTCATCCACGTCGTAACAGTTGATGAACTCTAAGATCGGGGGACAGGCCAACTTTGATAGATGCCGTAGTTCAGGTGAGGTAAGCTTCTGAAGGGCGACATACTCCTCTGATCTTCGCTTCACCGCTTTGATGAAGACCGGTTCTAGCTGATTACCCAGTATGGTTCGATGGGAGCGCACAACACTGCCGTGCTTTCGACAACGTTAGTACTTGGGCAAACCGGCGCCCCGCGTACGGGGGGGTGTGAGACACTTACCTCCGGCAAAGAATCGCGCTGCTCGGTTGGCCAGTTTCGCCAGAAGTTGTCGGCAGGGAGAACGATGCCTCCCCTTCTCAGAGCTTTGCCAGCGCGATCCCATATGCTTGTGGTAGAGCTTAAGTGAGTTGGTGGACGGGCATGGACCAGGGCCGTTGGAAGGGACGGGACTGGCGGAGGAGAGGGCAGCGGATCAAGAGATAGGTCGTAGGGCAGGGTGTTCGCTGTGCTCCAAGCTGAACTCCCCAGCTGAACGGGCTGTGGTACCGACAATCGTGGAGGTAGGAGACCAGCGGGCGGCGTCTCGGGCACGACAGTAGCGCTCCCAAAGGAGAAATCGGAGTCAAAGACTTCGTCATCCGAGAATGCTTGGCGCATCATCGCGCGGATGTGCGACATACGAGGGGTTGGTTCACGCGACACGTTCGGACCCGGAGTAGCTGAGCGGGGCAACGGAGCAGCCACTGTCCTGGAGGAAGACGGTGCCGGGGTTTGAGACCGCGTTCGGTAGGTGGAAGGGTGATCGCTAAGCCGACCCACGTCTTGAGCCGCTCTCTCCATACCGCGCGGAGCGGGGGTTTGCGTACGGTTGATAGGTGCCATACTTCTTGTACGCGGTGAGAACGGGCCTTGATTTATTGAAAGTACGCACCGAACGACAGACTGGGAAGAGGGCAACGATACCTACAGGTGCGAAGACCGGTCCCAGATAAATTAGAGGGAAGCCTGGGGAAAGGCCATCAAGACGCGTAATCCATACGAGGCTTATATTCGTCTCGGAGGAGCGGCGTTAGAAAGGAGATCAGAGCGGAGTATCCTTTGAAGTTGAGTCACCAAGGTCCGATAACATTCGTTGCCGGCCGGGACGCCGGGTTGCTTGTCATCAGTCATGCGCTCCTGCGAGCACGTAGAGTCTCCTATACCATCCGTTTCCCAAAGCCAAAGCATGAAGCCGTCAAATCAACGGGAGTTTAGATACTGATACTCGTTGCTGGCTCCGATTCATGATATCGCGAGTGTTTCGAAATGCTGAGCGAACAAAAGGGTCGGAATTGGCCGACCAGAAGGGCAGTGCGAGAAGAGCGAGACGATTTTCACGTGAAGAGAAGCGGGACGTCGGTTTTCCGCGTTTCCAATATACGTCGCATGCCTCTCGCTCTTGCGAGCGCACGAAAGTGAGACACGTTCACCTACTGTGCATGTCCTCGTGTCAGAAGTAGCATTTCTCGTCGATTGAGTAACTCTGCGTTGTGCCAGCTGTTTGCTCGGAAGGATACCGCCTACTAGAAGAGACGGTGAAATGCCTTCGTCTGTTCTCACCACCGAGAAGACGCTAAGGATACAAGCGGCATGCAGCAGCAGCTGGTACCGTTTGCCCGGAAGAGCGCTCAACAAGTTGGAGTGTGCTGTCTGATGAACAATGACCGACGGGTACTTGGCAACTCTGTGTGGAGTTCTGACACCGCGAGAATCGCCTGACGAGCGTACCCGTTCTAAGCCCAGTCCTGTATAATGTAAAAGGGACAACAATATTGTATGGAGACAGAAAATGGAAGGTACAATGCGCCGGGGACGAGATGTACTGCCATCAATGCCGCCGCACGGCGGTGCTGGAAGGCTGGGAAACCCGAGTAGCGCTCTTCAAGAAGTCGGCGTCCGTATGCCGTGCAGCAATAGTGTAGAATTCCGAGAGCGACCGGTGGCTAGTAAAGCGCTCTTCGGGATCACTTATCCTCATACCGTTCGCGAGCGGCTGAAGCGTTCCTAAGTTTGCCTTGACCTGGGAAAGTCAGCGCACCAGGTATAAGATCGGGAGCTACACGCGTACGTTGACCAGCTTCAGCTGAATCAGGCGGCTCATCATCCAGATATCCACGGGGAAGGGGTTATATCCGAGCCTGCCGCCGGATGCTCGATGGGCCACAACCTCAGGTGGGACGTCTGTAGGGCCGTCCAGGCCGAACACTCGAGGATTTTTCTTATCCGGTACGTAATTGCGCGAATAGCTGTAGTCGATCAAGCAGTATGTCTTGTTCACCGTGGAGGGGAAGGGTGCAGGTGCTACTCCGGCAGCATAGGCGTCCGGCAAGATCATGATGTTCTTGGTCTGTATGTCCCTGCGATATGGTGTGAGTGCAGAAACGCGAGTCTTTGGAGAGAGCACATGCCCATGTGAAATGCCCGTACGATGCAGGAAGTCTACAGCCTTCGAGGGTGATGAGCAGCGCACAGCGTCGTCATAATGAGAGCTCCTCACCTCAAGTAGTTGGCGGACAAAATTGAACACGTCACCGACGGTCGTCATATCATCCAGTTTCAGAGGTAACATAGGCGGCATCACCACAAAGGCATAATCCTGAATATCAGGGCAATGTATAAACCCCAAGACAGGAGGGAAGGCTAATTTCCTCAAGCGGGAGCGCCATAGTTCTGACGAAGTAAATTTCGTGATGGCGATATACTCGCCCGATCTCCGTCTTACTGCTTTGACATATACCGGCTCGAGCTGGTTGTACGGGAGTATACGCTGAGTGAAGACGACGGAACCGTTCTAAAGAGGTGGTCAGCGCGAACTACACAGGTTGTGATATCGTAAGAGACTCGCTGCTGGAAGAGAATCCTGCTGTTCTCTTGGCCAGTTACTCCAGAAGTTGTCCGCTGGTAGGAGGATGCCATTCAATCGCAGACTCTCACGAGCGCGATTCCAGACGCTCGAACGAAACTCCAGCCGAGCCCGAGCCCGAGCTTGAAGTAGAGCCGCCGGCAGAGACGCCACCGTTGGTGTCGAAGGCAGCGGAGGTTCCGATCGCGGAGGCGGCAAGACAGTCGCGCCTCTCCAAACTTCACCGTCTGAATGGGAAGGGGCCCAGATGGGGCTTGATGGCGGCAGGGGAGCGGGTAATGGTACATTGGGTGTGACGGTCGCGCTTCCGAAGGAACAGTCGGGGTGCAATACGTCCTCATCCGAGAGTACGTGACGAACCGTAGACTGAACGTGTAACATGGCAGCTGTAGGTGCACGTGTTGCGCGGGGCCCGGGTGTGGATGAGCGGGCAGGTTGTGCGGTAGCAGATCTGGCGGAAGATGGTGCTGGGGTCCGAGAGCGCAGTCTATGGGTTGAAGCCTCGTTGAGCGGGGCTAGGTCCTGACCAGCTCCCCCCAAACCACGAGGAGCGGGCGTTGGTGCACGGTGGATAGGCGACATACTGACCCAGGTCCTCAAAAATGGGGATGGGGGAGAAACTGGATACTCACATGAATCTGAGCGTTCAAGTACAGCAACAAGCAGAGCAGGAGCGGAGATCCGGAATTCTGAGGAGAGGAGTCGTGAAACCAGAGAGCCTTGGCGAGGCCATGCAGATGCGTAAGCCATTGCACTTATCTACTTATCAAACCAGCCCAGATCACGGCAGTTAGAGCGGAGGTTCTCCTTTCAAGTTGAGTCACTAAGGCGAATAGCGTGCGGGAGCCCCGGAGCGCCGAGGGCAGCCCATCATCCGTGCGCTCCGCATGCCCCTAAACAATCCTGAACAAGCTGCTTCGCAAGTTCAGAGGCCTCAGAACCGCGGAGATTGATACGTGATGTTTAACCCGCTATCGGCGCTCAGACGTTTCGCATTGTATCGAGAGCGACGCCAGATGTTAATTGATAGTGTTTCCAAGATGGACGAGCAGGAACAAGAGGGAAGCGCACAGGAAAAGCCCGTCGATTTTCACGTGTTCAGGAAGCGTGACGTCGATTCTCCGCGTCCCCGAAGCGAAGCCGCATACAGCACCACCCTCCCGCTCACGCTCACATTCACCAGCAAATGCGGGCCGGCGCCCAAACACCGTGCACAATCTCATGGCACATAACTCAAGTTCCAGAGATATAGTCTCATTACCGTCTACTATACCTGAGGAAACGTCAGCCCCAACTTCGCCCTCGGACCCGGATCATCCGTTTGCGAATGCGCATGGGCTGCTGCAGGTTGATCGGAGGATTGACGTCGAGGAGGAGGAGCAGTTCTGGGAGGACTTTCCGAGCGAGGTGCGCTCGCTCGAACTCAACAATATGGACATCCAGGAGCTGAAGTACGAGCAGGACGAGTTCTTCGACCCCCAACTCCCATCATCGAACCGTTCCACCCGCTCCAGATCAACCGTAGCGTCCCTCCATCTTACGGACCACTCGCAAGAAGACACCGGCTGCTTCACGCGCAACGTGAGCATACCAGGCTGGTCATTTGTGGGTGATAAGGTCGGGGCGGCATATGTCGTGTATGATTGCGCTATCCAGACGAAGGAGGTGAGCTTGACATAGCAATCGCGCCAGCTGGCCTTGCGCTGATTCGTGAGGCAGGGTACGACAATACACGTGTTGAAGCGGTATAGCGCATTCTTGCATTTACAGCAGGAGCTGGAGAAGGCTGTACCGGTACGTACACCATGCCGCCGCGTCCTGGCATGCTCACCACAATGTATGTAGGAGCTGAAAGCGGTCTTGCCTGCCTTTCCACCAAAGAACACATTCGCTAAATACCGACCCGCCTTCCTGGAGAAACGAAGACGACGACTCCAGTCATGGCTCGCAGCTGTGCTCCTCCATCCCACACTTGGCGGTCTCCCACAAGTACGAAAATGGGTAATTGAATGATTCCCTCGATCAACCACCTTGGCTCGACGACGATCCGGGGGATGATTGCAAGATATTGCATTTTGGTATTACGTTGTGTCTATGGTACACTCCCTCACGCTACACGACCCTCTTCTGCATTTTCTCGTCCATCTCCTCCTTCGAGATCGGGTCTGGAGTAATCGTGACGACATCTACGATCCTGTTCGACTTGGCGTCCACGACCTGCTGGCTCGTCTCCGCTGCGCCAGGCGCCGTCCCTTCAGCTGCGGCAGGAGTCGGGGGAGGAGGGGCAGGGCGCTCAACCTCAGGATCAATCCAGTTCGGCGCGAGCTCGTCACCCAGGGCTATTTGGGTACTGATCTCCTTCAAGTTCTCGAGTGCTGCTTCGGCTTCGCGTTTCAGTCGCTCGAGCTGGGAATCGGCGTCGTCCTTATACGACAAACTCGCGATCGCCTCGGACGTTACTTGGCGCCAGCTCTTGCCTTCTTTTCGCAAGAGCTCGGTCAATTCGTCCTTGATCTCCCGCGGGGTTCCGACCCCGTCGTATCCGAAAGCGGTGTAGAGTTGGATGGTCGAGGCGCCTAGCTTGGCGTACTCGAGCGCGTCGGCGCCGCTGGAGATGCCGCCGCAGGCGATGAGGGGGATTGAGGAAGGGAGGAGGGTTCGAAGGGTTTTGAATGCTTGCAGAGTAATGGGTTTTAGTGGTGGACCTGACAGGCCACCCGTTTCTTGCACTAGAGTAGGAGCTATATGCTGTATTAGTAACGTATATGCGCACTGTACAGAATAAACACATACGAGACTTGAGCCCGCTCGGCCGCTGCACGGTCGTATTCCCCATAATCACTCCGTCAACCTTCGTCTCCCTAATAGCAGCAGCCACATCCTCCAGCTCATCCCCACTCAAATCCGGAGCGAGCTTCACAACCACCTTCGGCTTCCTTTCCCTTGGTAACTCATCCCTTTCCCTCACCACCTCGCCCAACAGCTCCTCCAGCATCCCACGCGCTTGCAGGCTCCTCAAGCCAGGCGTGTTGGGACTGCTCACATTGACGACCAACACGTCCGCCAACCCTCCAAAACTCCTCACCCCCTGCAAATAGTCCTCAATACTATCCGGACTGCTACTCTTATTCTTCCCCAAATTGACCGCCAGCACCCTCCTCGGCCTCTGAGCGCAGTTGTCCGCCTCTGCCCAGGGAGAGAGTCGGGCGCGCAGTCGGCCGAGCACGCGCGCGTGGCCGTCGCTGTTGAACCCGTAGCGGTTTATGATTGCTCGGTCGGCGGGGAGGCGGAAGAACCGGGGTTGGGGGTTGCCCGGCTGGGGGTGAGGGGTGACGGAGCCTACTTCTACGTAGCCGAAGCCGAGGTCGAACAGTCCTGTACTTCGGCTTAGTAGGAGTCCGAATTGCGAAGGGAAGGAAGAGGATTACCATCGACTGCTTCGGCGTTCTTGTCCAGACCGGCGGCGATACCTAGCGGGTTTGATATTGGCAGATCCCAGAGCTGCCATGATTCAGCACATAAGGAGAGGGAAAGTGGAGGGGAGAAGTTGCGCACCTCGCATTCCAGCAACTCATCATCCGGCTTCACATCCTTCGGCATCAACCCCGTTCCCAGCATCTTGACACCCAACCTATGCGCCGTCTCCCCGTCCAAACACGCCCTCATCAGCGGCATCGCAACATACTTATGCACAGCCGCGCGGGAATCATGGTAGTATACCGCGAACACACCGGCGCCGACGAGGAAGAGGCCGCCGTAGATGTAGGATGTGAGCGGGGTGGAGGAGGGGGCGGTGGCGTAGGCTACGTTGCTGGATGTCGAGGCTGAGCGGGCGTGTCGGCCGTGGGTGGGAAGGGAGGTGAGCGGGCGGCGTAGCCCTGATCGCAGCATTTTAGCGAGCTGCGATGGGTACTCTCTAATAGCAAGTACTGGGACTGGAATGGTAACAAGCAGGGAGAGGTCGATGTACGCGCTGTTGCTTCCGTTTACGGTAGGGTGCTCTGACCTCTTCTCCGACCAACCCCTTCCCTTCCGCTCCTTGACTGACCAAACAGTGCGGGGATAAGTAACCATATCATATTATCTTGGATACAGAGACATTATCAAACAATCTTCTTAAAGAACGCCTCCGAGCTCTCCCTCGGCTTCCCAACAACCCTCTCCCTAGGCCCAGCCTCAATATCCCAAAGCCCGACTCCTCCTACCTCCCCATCCTGATCAACCTCGAACTCCGCCCGGCTCTCCTTCATCTCCCACCTAAAGAAGAACGGGCTCTTGTCCTTCCCCGCTCCCTCAGGGTAGAGCGTGTCGATGTACAGCTTGAACGTCTCCTTCTCTGTTGGGTGGGGCAGGAGTCGGAAGTGGGTTGACCACAGGGTTGGCCAGTATGCGTAGAGTGCGTGAGAGCGTTCGGAGCTGAAGGTAGAGCCGTATGTTGCTGAGTAGGCGGAGAATACGGATTTGCAGGCGGGGCTGGTGGAGGCGGGGTAGGCGCAGAGCGTGAAGTTCTCGAAGTAGCCTGGGGCGGCGTAGGTGCCGAGGTACTTCGTCAGGTCTAGCGTTGTCTCCTCCCTTGCCTGCTCCTGCTCCTGCAGCTGGAGCACCTGTCTCGCTTCAGCAGCCTGCTTGGATTTTTCTTCAAACCTGACTCCTAGTCAGCCGCAACCCTCAGCTGTGGTCGAGTAGGCTCACCTTGTGGGCCAGTCAATATGCTCAAACCCGAACGCATCCTCCATAACCCTATAATGCAGACTCTCAAGCGCAGGATCTTTCATGTCCCCATTAGTGAGGCTAATGATCCCTAGCCCCGCATCGCGGAGGAGGGAAATACGGCTCGTGAATCCCGGTACGTTGCCGGAGTGTTGGACGATCTGCGTTCATCATCAGCTGCTGCGCTCCATTTCCCGCCGTCTGCACCTTCGCGTGCAGTGGCAAGGGGAGGCGCAAGCGAGAGGGGAGGCAATGGAGAGAGAACGAACTTGATGCCCGGAATACGAATACCTCCACCATCCAGCGGCATACACCTTCCCCGACAACTCGGGATACGCCGGTTTGGGCTCGACAACCGTCCGCCCCGCCATCGTCTGCTCGATCACGGACTTGGGGATCACCTGCTTTCCCGAGCCTGGGTGTTTGCCATTATTGAGGAGGGTGCTGACCCATTGGACCTGTCCGTGCGCATCAGCACCACCTCTAGCCTGCACAAAAGCAGGCGTGCAGAGAAAGAGGAAGGAAAAGAAGCGGTGAAGGAAGAAAAGGAAGAGAAAGGGCGTACAAGATCTCTCGTGCAAGTAATAACCCCCCCAGCACCAGCATTAACCCCCACACTCCTCTCACTCCAATCCCTCAAGAAATACGGCACTCTCCTCGTCAGATTCCCCCCCGGTCCAGCAGAATAGACCCAGTTCTCCGCCAACCGGCCGGTGGCGTTCGCTTGCTCGGGTGAGTAGGTCGAGGAGCCCATGTTTAAGGATGAGAAGATGCGCGAGTGGACGAAGGATTCGTAGGTGGTGTTGGTGAGGCGGGAGACGATGTAGGCTGAGGTGGCGTACATCTGTCCATTTGTCAGTTCCAGTGCGATACCTCTTCGACAGTAGTCGGGAAGAGCAAAGGAAGGGAGGGGTGGGAAGAGGACGGACCATATTGTTATACTGCCATTGCTCGCGCAGCTCGAACGTCGGCCTAAGATCCCTCAGAGACTGGACGAGCTGCTTCAGGTTCATCCTCGGGCTATACGCCAGATCATGCCTATCAAAAACGAGCCATGTCAGCCCTCATCACCCTGCATCACAAGAGGAAAGACGGAAAGAAGGGTAAAACGGGCTAGGAAGCAAGGGAAGTGGGGACCGACTAACCTCGGCATACCGGTCGCATGACTGACCAGATCCCTCAGCTGGACATGCTTTCCCGCATATTCGTCCATCAACGCCCATTCCTCCTCATCCATGATCTTAGACACTGGAGTCTCCCATCCAATCCTATCCAGTCCCTGGGGCAAGGGTGTGGAGTTCCTGTCCTCGGCATAGTCGGAGATCACGAGACCGAGCGAGGTCGCAGTGAACGCCTTTGAGTTCGAAGCGATAGAGTACAGCGTCTACCCAACCCAAAACCACATGAGGAGGCAAATAGAGAGGGAAAGGGGAAGATCGTACGTCTGAGGCGGAGGGCCGACCGGATTCGGAGCTGTTTCCCCAGTTGTAGAACGCTTCGGCTACGCTTTCCCCATCTGGGGAGAGACGGACAACGGCGACTGAGATTCCTGGGAGGTGAAATCGGTCGCCTAGGTAGGCGAGGTACGAGGAGATGTTGTCCTCTTCTTGGGTCTTGACATGGTTGACAGTCTGGAGCGGCAGCTGGGACGCAGCTATACACCCCGCAAACGCCAGGCAGAGGAGAGCTGAGGGACGCATCGTCCTGCTCAGCAGCGTAGAAAATTTACGCCAGACAGGAACACGAGCCCAAGTCAATCGGAAACCCTTCCCAATCCGGCTAAAGGATCGTATAGACAGAACGAGGAGGGCAGCAAAATCCAGCTTCAGAGCAGGTCAAGTTGAAAGAAGCAGCGTGCGGCGAAGCGCCGAAGCACCGCGCTGGCGCTTCGCGAGGGTTTGGAGCGGGAAGCTAGGTCACATGACCAAAGATAAGATCTGATCGTCAAGTCTGGGTTTCATGCTGGTAACTCGCACGTTTCGGAAGGCGGAGGGTGGTCATAATAACACCGCTGCATCGATGTTGCCCAGTAGCATTCATCAGTTGCATATACATGAGGCAGAAATGGGCAACAAGCTGGGTGAAGTAGGAGATCTGACTGGTATGTGAGCGAGCACAACAGACGGTGCGGGTCATCACCAAAACGGGCGAAGCAGCTTGCCCCCAGCTTCTGCGCCTTCTGCCAGCGCACAGCTCCCCTATCATCCTCTTCTGCACACTTCGTACACCTTCCCAAAAACGCACATTCTGCCAGCAAAGAATACCGCCCGCCCTGATCGGCGCCCATCAAGAACCCGCCGATCTTCACATGTCTTCCTACCCAATCCGGTAATTCACCGAGCACCGCCTCCGCGTCCAACACCACCCCGATGCACGCGCATCGTGTGTGGGTGGATGGTCGGCGTTGGATGATGGCGCTGGCGAACATCATCATCAACAACCATCTACTACTTATATCTTCTCCTCCTGTGCTCGTTGCTGGTTAGGGGGTTCTGTTATATACCCGCCCTCTCCTGGCGTTCACCTTTGCTTGGTGCTGATTTGGTGAATAATGGCTGATATGGAAGAGAACGACTCGGCAATCTCAGGTGTGTAGATTCATACTACAGTCGCGCAAACAGGGGCTAACCAACTTAATTCGAAGTGCCAATCAGCACAACTCACCGAACATCCCAACCAACCAGGTCAATCCTCAAACGATCCCGCCAATCAGCCGGCAAGCTCCTCCGTACCGTCTCAAGACCCGTAGCATTCCGCTTACCCAAGCGGGAGCGGCCAGCAGCGCAGAGAGAACCAGGCGAGCCGGATGTGGTCGCTATCCGGCGTCGGGACTCGCAGGGCTCTGGAGGAGGAGGGGGAGGGTTCTTGCGAGCGTTCTTATTTGGCGCACCGAGGATGAGAAGGGAGAGGACGGACGACTACCCCGAGGATGAGGACGGCGCTGATGATCCTCTCTCGCGCCTCCCTGACCCGCTGGACGACGGGAGGCCGATCATGCCATCTCCAGTGGTGATGCCCCATCCAGGAGGAGGGATCTCGTTCGTTCCCCCCACCCAGCTGCCCGTGAACCCGCCCCCTCTCCCGCTCGACCCAACCCCGCCACAGGAAGGGGAGTATAGGAAGGATCATCTTCGGCATAGCCGGAGTGGGGGGCTCGAAGACCCTCATCTCCCGCATACGCCGTACGGCGCACGAGCGCACGGTTATCCGTCTGAAGAAGTGGGCATGGGGCTGGAAGGGACGTGGGTCATGCCCCAACCCGAGCCTTCTGCGGCCGGCTCGGGCAGTGTGAGCGGCTCTGGCTCGGCCGGGGACGGGCTGTCACCGAGATCGAGGAGGAGCTCGAGGAGGGAGGATCTGCGCAGCCCGAGGTCGCATGAGTCCCATCGGTCGTATGCTACGAGAAGGGAATACGACCGCGAGCTCGCGGGCATGCCGCCTACGCCTCCGCAGCCGCATAGGAGGGTCGTTGCGCCCGACATACCCCACTCGCCACCTATGTCTCCTCTCAGTCCTCGATCAGCAAGGTCACACCGCTCACATGCCTCCCGCCTCCCACCGCCCGCGCCGCCAATCACAGTTGCCTCCCCCGTAAGGGAGATCCCACCTGAAGTTCCGCCTCGGGAACCTCGTGCGATGGATTATGCCTATCAGCCCGCACCTGCCCCTGATCTCCTCAACACATCAGCGGCGGACCAAATACCGCAAGTACACATCCAACCCCCCTCTGACGGCCCATCCGCCCAGCCGTCCCGCGCACCCTCAAGACCGGTATCCCGCTTCTCCCGCCTTTCACGTAGGACACACCGCTCGTCCGCCTCTGCGCCTCCTACTGCTAGTGGACCTGGTTCGCCCCAGTCTTTGCCGTTGAGGTGGGACCGGATCCCCCATGCCGCCCGGCCATTATCATATTTCTTCCCCCGTTCTCGCCGTGCTAGCGCCGCCGTCGCCGGCCTAGACCCCGCAGAAGCAGCAGCAGCGCAAGCGGCCCTCGCCGCCCAGCTCGACCCAGACGGAGCGCGCTATCAATCCTACTTCCTCTCCCGTCTCCCACCGCACGCCTCCCCACTCGAGCGTCTAACACACACGATCGAAAACATATCCCACTACCCCTGGCATCAAAAGAGGTTCAAAACCGTCCAGTTCGTCCCTGGCGAAAAGGGCGGCCTGGGGGCGCGGTACGAGATCCCCGAGCTGGTCGCGCAGGGCGAGGGGTGGGCGAGCTGGTATACCCGTCCTGGGGAGACAGGAGGGGTGGGGGAGAAGTTTGGCTATACTAGCGGGGGCGGTGGTGGTGTGGGTGGGAGGGAAAGTGTGGTAGGGCAGAGTTTTTATGCGCCTAGGAGGGAGGTGGAGAGGCCTATGCGGACGGTGGAGACGTATGCGGGGTGGGAGCAGCCGGATCCGAGAGGATATGGAGCTGGACAACAGGGGAGGGGGGTGACTTCGCCTGCTCTGCCGCCGCTGCCGATGGATGCTACCCCTGGCCCATCGGCATATCGTTCCCAACCCCCGTTGAGGAGAAGCACGACTTCCCGTTCCCGGCCACACAGTACGATCACCCTCCCTCCTCCCCCTCCCCCAAAATCGCCCCGCGTCTACAGACCTCGTGGGCTACACGGGTCCCTCAGCCCTCCTCCGCTCCAAGCGACAGTGGTGTTTAGGGAAGATGGAACGCCGGAGCTTATCATCCCTGAGGGGGCGGAGTTGCCTACTAGTCCGATCTTGATCACAGACCCGATGGGAAGGACGGGGTGGTTTATGCCTCAGGCTGGGATGGCGAGGAGTGTGGAGGGCTAGCTGGTTGAGGGAAGGTGATCTGTATCGAACATGGACGATCTGTTATGATGCGTAGCTTGATGTAGGATTATGCTGACTTCATGCGAGACTGAGCACTATTTATGCTGTCGAAAATATGCTGATGATGTCACGGAAAATGACCGTCTTTCGTCCAATCTGTCGGGCAACATGATCATGCACACGCAAGCAACTCATCATTGTGTGCGAAAAAATTCCGGATGCTACCGTCCGCTATGTATAGATAAAGCCTCGCCAGAAAGTGGAAAAAAAGAAAAGGGGCTAATAGAATACGCTAGCGGTAAAGGCTGGAGATAGTCCTTGGGGGTGGAGGGAGAGGGAGCGAAAGGATGACATGCAGAATGCACGATATATGCGCTGGCCGAAGGAGGGTGAGGGAGGCGGAATGATGGAGAGGACGGGCGAAAACTAGTCATACATTTGGAAAAGTGTGGAGATTATCGACGAGCGGGTCCGTTTGCCGGGGCGGACTCGGGTGGGAACCGACGCTGCATTTCTTGCCATTCTTTCATGGCTACTGCTTCGTCTTCCGCACCCGGGCGGCCCCAGGGCAGTTCTGGTCGACGTCCGCCCGGATGATTCGCAGAAGCGGAGACTGATCGGCCCTGGATGCGCCTAGGATCACCGCGGGGATCACCGTCCATAGGTGGAGAACGAGAATCGCGTCCGTCCATTGGAGGGTAAGGTCCTTGCCGAGGGATCTGGATCGGCGGAGGACCATGAGGTGGGTGAGGGTGAGGAGGGTGAGGCATTGCCGCTCCTGGGGGAGGACGCATCCCACTCTGAGGCGGTTGTCCAGGATGCATCGGCGGCCGGCCTTGCATCGGTCCGCCGGGGAAGACCATCCCCGGCTGGATACCACCAGGAGGCATACCGCCTGGAGGAGGTGGACCTCCCGGGCCGAAAGGTGAACCCATTGGCAGACCGCCGCTCGGCGAGCCAGGAATAGGTGCAGAGGACGGACGTGCTTGAGGTCCGTTCATCCATGCTTGCTGGGGTGGCATGGCGCCAGGCGGGATCCAACCAGGGGGCGGAGACATCTGAGGCGGTCGACCGCCTGGTCCACCGGGTCCAGGAGGCCCAGGAGGAGCCTGAGGATGATGGAAGATCTGGCCAGGCTGGATGCCGCCTGTGCCTGGACTGGGACCACGGTGCTGCACAGGCGGCATACCGAGCCCTCCGGGTCCACCAGGGCCGGGCGGACCGCGAGGAGGCTCACCAGGCCGAACAGAGGGAGGAGGTTGCGCGCGTTCTGGACGACCGCCTTCCGGAGGAGCGGCGGAAGCGGAGTTGGCTCGTCGGGGAGGTTGGCCGCCGCCACCGGCGGAGACACGGTTAGGTAGGTGGTAGGGTTGACCGGCGTGCTGAGGGATTTGGGAAGGGTGGGCACCGGGAGGGATAGGTCCTGCTGGCGCTTGGCCAGATGGATGCGGTGGAGGTCCTTGAGGAGGCGGCCCTCGACCCAAGCTCTCTGGGCCTCGCTGCGGACCACGGTTTTCAGGTGGAGGACCGCGCCCATCAGGCGGAGGACGACCATCCGGCGGGGCAGAACGGGGATCCATCGGTGACCCGCGCCCGTCAGGCGGCATACGCCCAGGATGTCCCTCCGGCCCATGTTGCTGCAAGTACTGAGGATGCTGGGGATGTTGTTGCGTAAACGGGTTCATAGCTCCAGGAGGGGGGGAACCCGTCCTCGGTCGACCAGGATGTTGACCTGGCGGTCCGGGTTGAGGCTGCCTCATCCCCGGATGGGGACCGTTCGGCATAGGATGGCGAGGATGCTCGTGTCCCGGGGGAGCTTGGCCTTGGGCGATCATACGATGCTGGACTTCATACTGCGGTGAGGGGATACCCATCTCTGCTGATGCTCGGTGGCTCGTAGGGCTTCCGGTCGCTTTAGATCCGTGGTTGGAAGGAGAAGGAGGAGGAGGAGGGGAGGATGAGCGGTGGGTAGCTGCGTGCGGAGGTCCATGGGGTATAGGATGCGGAGGCGAGTTCTGTCGTCCGAAGCTGTTGCCTCGCTTAAGCAGAGAATCGTGTTCCGAAGGTCGTTTCCCAGGGGTGCCGGCGACCTGAGGCCGGTGCTCGACAGGCGGAGGTCGTTCTTCTTTCTCTTCTTTCGTCTTCTTCGGCGGCTCTTCCCCGGCAGGGCGGTTGATAATGCCGAGGTACCAGAACATGAGGTTGCTGATGAGCACCTTTATGACCGAATTAGCAACAATTCAGGCGCATATATGCGCGGAAAATGGCTCACCTGTTCGTAGAGAGGTCGCCTAGGGCTGGCGAGCTTGATATGGCTCAGCCGGTATACCGCACGCTCAACATGTATCGGGTATCTCGAATAGTTGTTCAGCCCCTGCGGGCTGGGGCTGTTGGGTCTATGCAGGTCCTTTCCGCTCTTCGACGCGCCAAGCAACTTCGCGGCCGCCGCTTGGCCCGCGCCTCCCCCGGAAAATAGACCACCAGAATGAGACTCCTCGGCCTTCTTCTTCCCTCCACCGAAGAGCGAGCCAAAAAACCCTTCTTTTTCCTTCTCCTTCTCCTTCTCGGACCCGCCAGACCCGCTCGACTTGACAGAGTCTTTGTCGGACGCTTTGGACTTGGAGAGCTTGGACTCTTTGTCTTTCTTTTTGGAAAAGAGACCGCCTTTCTTCTCTTTCTCTTTCTCTTTCTCTTTGTGGGGCGGGGTGACTTGGACGATGGGTTTTGTGGGGGAGGGGGCGGAGATAGGGCGGCTGGGTGTTTGGATATGGGCGGGTTCTTGTTTCTCCGGAGGCGGATGGGCGAGTGAAGGAAGAGAGGTGGTCGATGCAGTTGCGGAGGGCGTGATGGGGTGGTGGACCACAGTAGAGATGGTCTCCTGGCTTTGGGTAAGAGAAGGAGTAGGGCTGGGCGGTTCTGCGGCCGTTGTGGGGCTTTCGGGTGGAGAGTGGGATGGGCGACGTGGTGACGAGACGGGAGATGGAGTGCGAGCAGGTGGGGCGGTAGATACTGGAGAGGGTATAGCAAGATGACGCTGTGGGGTAGGGTGTGCCAGCGTTGGCACTTGCTGTGTTTCTGGCTGAGGTGGGGTAGGCGGTTGGACTTCAATAGGCACCGTCGGTTTAGACTGCCTGGCGGCGAGGTCCGACTCAGACGTCGTCCTCGTAGGAGATTCCACTGAGCCAGGGGATTCGCCATGCCCTTCATCCGACATCGCCTCTGGAGAAGGAGCACCATAGCTGTCAAAGATCGCTGCTTCGTCCGAATAGCTGATGGGACGTTCATCAATAGGTCCTTCTGCTGACGTGTCACCGCTCTGCCGACGTTGGCCTCTTCGAGTAGCGGGGAACCGATGTCCACCACCGTCACCGGAAAGGGAGGGTTTGCGGATCTTTGTCCGTGCTGCTCGGCGGAGGATCTGACCGGGTCTGGGGACGATGATGGGGGCATCTGCTTCATCGACTTCGGCGATGTCGTCGATTGTGTCAATGACTGGAAGAGGACATTCAGTATTTTGCTCTGTGGGGTTATGAAGGGCGAGTAAGGGCATAGACATGGCATCGTACGGGCAAGCGCCGTATTAGGTAGAACAGATTGTCACAAACAGAGGAATGGGAGATGGAGATCGACTCACAAGCAGGAGCCACGTTCAAGCTCAAACTGCGCCTCAACACGCTCCGTAGCCTGCTCGGGTCGTCGCTCTTGCTGGCTTCCTCTGCCAGCTCCTCAAGCTTTTGCAGGTCGTCAATCGTTAGTTGTGGTCCATCCGTTTCACGAAAAATGCTATTCCGGTTTCGCCTTCCGCTCGCCATGCGAGACGGCGGCGGCACTTGCTCATTCTCGACGCCGTCGTTTTCCTTCGGCTGGTACTGTCTTGACAGCATTGATTTTTTCCGTCCGAGCCCTTCGCTCGCCACCGTCGTCTGAGAGTGCGTCGTCGTCGACAGCGGTGAGGTAGGTGACCCATTCTGGGGAAGAGCTCGTGTATGCGCCTTGAGAAAAGCGCGGAACTCGGTAGGTGCCAGTTCGGGGTGGAGGTGCGCAGGCACCCAGAATAGGTTCGTCGGGTCGTCCATCGCATCGTCTGCGACCTTGGCTACTGGGCTCGCGACCTTCGGACTAGTCGGTTCGGGGATGGTTGACCAGTAACCCTGCTGCGTGACGGGGGAGGTGCTGGTCGGGGAGAGCTCTGGCAGATCCGGGTCCATCATCAATGAGCCCTTTTCCGTCGAAACTGACCTCCTGCGTATTTCGCGCAGGTTGGAGTACTCCCTCTGTATTTGGGAGGGCGAGGGCAGACTGTTTGACGCGGGGAGGCTGCTGGCCGACATGGTTGCTTGACTAGACGAGGGTGGGTAAGTTGCTGGCCGAGCAAACTATTGCCACCGTCGGTCGACAGCGGCTATGACAGACAGGGGTAGATGGATGGGGGAAAGAGGGAGGGAGGGGAAGGATGACGACGAGGACGAGGACGACGATGGTGAGGAGGTGATGAATGACTGCTGCTGACTGCCTCTCACCCCGAATACAGACAGGACAGCAGAATGGGGAGGGGAGCGGCAGGTGCAGCAGTGAGGGCCCGGCACCCGAATGTCGAGTGAGGTCGCACTGCCCAACTGGAACCGTGGTGCGCGCGTCAACTGCAACTCACAGAACACACGGCAGCGAACGCCGGCATCATTCCCCTCGCTCCCCCTCCTCACCCCCTTCCAATCTCAGCATTTGATTCCGTTTAGGCTGGGTCAGCTTAGGGGCGTAAGCACAAGACATACCCTAACAACCAATCCATCCATTTGTTACTGCTGCCGAGTCTATCACCGAGCGAGCGAGCAGCAGTGCAGTCCATCCACGATCCAGGTACATTTTCGCAAACATACTGCTCTACACCTAATAACTACTTCATGGCTTACCACTATCTCTTGACCTTGACGAATCGCGTCAGGACGATCCCCGAGTAACCCGTTCCTAGAAACCACCTCGTTCCTCGTTCATCCGTCACCACCGAGACTCCACCCGAAGCTCGGCGCTCTAGCGGCATCCCATCCCTGAGAACTGAATGGACGTCATCTCCGGGGCGTGATATCCGCATATAGACCCCTTGGTTTACAGACTCGCAACTGTGTAGTCAGCAACCAGGCTCTGCTGGAGGTGTAGGGGTCATTCATTGTAGATCGCGAGCAGATGCGACGATAGGCAGATATATTCGCGTCAAGCTCCCAGCTTTCAGGCATCTTACGCAAATCCTGAGTAAAGAAATGCCAGCATGACCCTCTCTCCTCGCCTCCCAGCTGGCGCGGGCCGATGAACTTACTCGCGCGCGAGCGAGTTCGCGCGCAGCAGCACCTTACACGTCAAAAGATTGTTTTGCTGTTAGATGGAAAGATCGCGTTTCTAAAATAACGGCGTCAAACTCGATCGGAAGATCCTCCGTCGCACCCGTAAGGTCGGTACAATGGATGGTCGTACTCGCGCCGATTCCTCCACATACTTGCCAGCGCAGCTGGAATTCATTGGGTGGTTGCTCGCTCTAAGAAGAAAGGATGATTATATGGTCCTGCTTGGATCCCCTGAAAAGAAAGGATGAGAGCGACGTGGCCGAAGATGTTCGTTCGACCGCAGAAGAGTCAGGAACGTCACTCGCCCGTCGCGTACGGAGCCTGAATTTGCCTCAGGACGCGTTCAGGGCCCAAACCGCGACACCGCCGACTGACCACACCAACCCAACCCGTGATTGTTGGTCTGTATCCCAACGCCAAACTTGAGGGATAATGGCCAACGAGCTACACGTCAAGTTCCCCGTTGGGAAGCCCGATGGCCTACACCCGGACCTCCGGCTTCTGTCGGCGGTGTCGTCCAGGGCTACGACGATTGGGATGGCGGTGACGAAAAGAAAGATCGATATTGTATGTCCCCTCGCTCTGGCATGTATGCTCTCAGGATGGGGATGAAATATTGATGAGTTTGTGCTAGACGGGAAAGAGAAAGAGGCCGCCGAGACGAGAGAGGCAGATATGGATGGTTAATGTTGAGGCTTATACGGCTGAGATGCGGAAGGTGCGTTCTTCTGTCGTCGGCGTGATTGTCCAGTGGCAAGGAGGGCTGATCTGAGAGCAGTTGTATATCGCAACACACCCTGTCTTCTCGTCTGCTCAGCTGCTGTGGGAAACCGATAGGCGGCAGAACCCCGCTGCCTCCGACCTTGGGTACGCTGCGAGCTATCCTGCTAGAGATGCATATTTGACCACATTTGTCGTAGGTTGCCCTCCACAGCGCAAATCCAACACTACACCCGCTGCTGGGCGCAATACCGCCGTCAAATCGACAGCGCCGACAACCCCTCCCCCGAACTCCAAGCGATATCCTCCATCCTCTTCCTCGTCGAAGTGCTCTACCTACCCTCGCGAGGACTTACAGAGGGGTTGGTAGGGGATGAGTTGCTCGATTGGCTTAATACGGTTGATGTGCGGCCGACGGGGGAGGAGATGGCCGAGTTTGAGGGGGCGGAGAGCTGGAAGGTGGATGGGTTCTGGTCGTATCTACAACGGTGAACTTCTTTCTTCTCTGCTGCTTCGGAGAGCGCGTGCTGATATGAAGGCAGACTGGTACTACGAGGACACTTCGCGATGGCCAAAGCAGTGCTCGAGCAACTCGCGGACCACCATCCCTCGGCGGTATTGAGCAACGTCGTTCGAACATTGCTTATACCTCTTGTGGAGACATTCCCCAAAGCGAGCAACTTCGACCGGCAGTCGACCTATGAAGAAGCCCGGTTCAGATGGGACGCGGAAGTGAAAACGAAGAGGAAGCAGTTTGACACGCTGCTCAAGGGCGAGCGGGGGGACTGGGTGGATGGGTTGAGAGGGATCCTAGAGGTGCTATCGTCTCCTCTTTATTCAGTGATGTATCTGACCGTGTGGACAGATCATGGACGGAGAGGAGGAACGTATCTTTGCCCTAGCGAACAATGACGGGATTGGGTGGACGGAGGCGATTGGTGTATGGGGTATATGGGTAGATCCATCGATGACAAGAGCGGATATCTCGTGAGTGGCTCCTCATCCAGGCCCGCATATACCCACGGGATGCTGACGAATCGGCAGCGAGCGAGTGCTGGACCATATTCTTGCTGCTTTACCGTTGGATACTACGAACACCAGTGAGGTGTTACGAGCTGCTTTGATGGCAGGGGATACTGTGAAGGTGCATAGTTTTGCCTGGCTGGTCGCTGTTTTCGGACATCAGGCTGATTGATATCGCAGGTACTAGCTCTGGCAGCTGAAGGCAGTAGCTGGCTCGTCGCCCATCTTGCGGATATGTTCCAGAAAATGCAGTACATGGAGGATCAGTACCTCGAGTACGTATATGCATCCCACTCCCACCGCGTCGCACGCCACCTCTGACTATCCGCGTACAGGCGAGGCGAATTCGGACATATCCGATCATTCTATATCCTCGGATACTGCGACCACCTCCTAGCCGACCCATCAATGTTCGAAATCGCATTCGACTACGCCCGGCACAGCGGACAAGAAGGCCGTGTCTGGCTCGCGGAGCACATTACCAAGATCTCCATAGGGCTAGGAGCGGCTATCGCACCGCCAGACGCGGAAGAGGAAGTGCAGGCTGTCCAGCCGCAACCGCCGGAAGAAGGGGGCATGGACCTGGATGTGGTGATTGGCACCAAGCACGATTATGTTTTGCCGGGGGACTCGAGGCAGCTGGAGAAGCTGATTAGGGACTGTATTGCGAATAATCTGGAGGCGGAGCTGCAGGATATCTGCAAGGTGCCTACAATCCTCCCTACCAATTGTTGTGCTTGCTGATAAAGTCCCCAGGTGGCTAGTGAGACCTTTGCAAGACAACGAAAATACGGCTACGCCGTCTCCTACGCCATCAGAGCACGCGATATCCGACGACTACGCTGGATCGCCGAGCGCCTAATGGGCGAATACGTCCGCCACGGCGCGAAGACATTCCTCCAACGTGCTGGCCAGTTGCCGAACTACTTCCTCCTCGAGGGGAGCGAGGATGAAGTGCCTATGCCGCCAGATCACGCGATGTATGCTGCGCCGTTGCGGTTCGTGTGCAGGTATTGGCTCTTCCAGAAGCTGTATTCGGAGAGCGAGTGGAGGGAGGCTGCGGTGCTCCTTGTTATGTTGCTGAATAGCGGGGTGGCGCCAAAGAAGTGGTGGGGCGTGTTATTGTGGGACACTCTTCCGTTCCTGCAAGGTACGCTTCTCACTTCCTCTCCCTCATCCTGAACTAATCGAAGCACGCAGAAGGAGAAATCCTGATAAACTACGTCGACTCCATGGACCTCCTTCGCTGTCTGGAAGAGATCTACATGGCCGCTTCCCAAGGGTACGGAGATGAGTACCTGGAGGGGATGGTGGGTATGTTGACTAAGGGGGAGCAGCTGACGCGCGAGGAGCGGAAACGCGTAGAGAGGGACGCGCTGGAAAAGCTGAGCAATGTTCGGCTTGCGCTGGCTGGGCAGATCGCGCGGTGCTGTGTCATTTCGAGGTAGTCATGTAGATCAATGTATTGATACCCCTGAAGTGGATGTTTGATGTCAATCTAGTCATAAAAGGAGAATGTAGTCATGGAGCAGAGATAGGAGAGGAAGTCCAGTATATTGATATCACGCATCACGTGACCAACGCGTGACTTCACGTGGCCGCAGACCCTGGTCCCCGCTGGCAGCGAGGCGCGCAGACCTGCCCTTCGCGGCCTTCCTCTTCGGTCTTCCCTTCCCTCCACTAACCCCTAAGCCATCCTCGCATATACCAAACTGATCAGCGAATCATGGCGCCTCTCGACCCCCTGAATACGAACCGACCCGTATCTCGAATCCAGTCATTCGGGCGCTCATTCGAATCCGTATCTACTATGAAGACGACGACTATCACTATCCCCTCGAGCCAGCAGGAAGACGTCGACTGGCCGCCTTCTCCCCCGAAGCCTGCGCGCATCATGACCGCTCACGAGAAACGGATGGCGCTGATCCAGCAAGCCCTCGCAGAGCCCTATGAGGAGCATCATGGTGGCGTCTCTCGTCCTCCCCCGCCTGATATCAAACGAGCCACCGTGGCAGTCTCGAAGCGACAGAACCCGTTCGAGGAGAAACCTCAAGTCAGCAAGAAGGCCCGTGTGCTGCCATGGGAGATGGATCAGAGCAAGCTGAAGAAGAAAGGCGCTATCGGCAACGAAGCGAGGCGTACCCCTAACCCTGAACCTAAGGAGGAGCCGCAGAGGATTTTACTTAGCAACGAACAGTCACAGATCTTGCAGCTGGTGTTACAAGGACATAGCGTCTTTTTCACCGGTTCCGCTGGTGCGCCCTCTCGACTCTTGTGGTCCTAACAGCATCTCAATGTTCGACAGGTACGGGAAAGTCCGTGCTTCTGCGCGAGATCATCCAAGCCGTTCGGAAGCAGCACCAGAAAGACGGTGATGCACTTGCCGTCACCGCATCGACCGGTATCGCCGCATGCAACATAGGCGGCACAACCCTGCACTCTTTTGCTGGCATCGGGCTAGGAGAAGGATCCGTGGGCGATCTGATCAAAAATATCAAGAAGAATAAGAAGGCGAGCGCGAGATGGTTGCGGACGAAAGTGCTGATCATCGACGAAAGTGCGCATATATGCGTCCTATTTCGGACTAGGCTGACCAAACTCTCTAGTATCCATGGTGGATGGCAATCTCTTCGACAAGCTCGCACAAATTGCGCAGGTACTGAGGAAGAACCCGAAACCTTTTGGAGGAATCCAGGTGCGTGACTGTGCCAGGTATATGCACCCTGCCTCATATCGCACGTAGATCATCGTCACTGGCGATTTCTTCCAGCTGCCTCCTGTTACTAAGGGACGCGAACAGTGCAAGTTCGCGTTCGAGGCGGAAAAGTGGAATGAGTGCGTCTCGCGTACATTCAACCTCACCCAGGTCTTCCGTCAGAAAGACCAAGGTATGTGACTGCTCGCCGTCGGATGACTGTATTGACACCATCTGCAGAGTTCGTTGATATGCTGAATGAAATGCGGCGTGGGCAACTGTCGGAGCACTCCATCAGGCGGTTCAAGGCTTTGTCCCGACCTATCCGATACGACGACGGTATCGAGCCGACCGAGCTGTACGTCGGATTACATCGGCTCTCCGCAATGGCTGACGGTTCCTAGGTTCCCTCATCGTGATGATGTGGAGCGCTCGAATCGCGTACGTATGGATAATCTGAACGGCGAGACTAGGACATTCTACGCGATGGATGGCGGCACTATCACGAACCTGCAGCAGCGCGAGAAGATTCTAGGCAATCTGCTAGCGCCAGCTCAACTGACGATCAAAACCGGATCTCAAGTCATGCTCATCAAGAACAAATCCGATGATAATCTTCTAGTGAACGGTAGCATGGGTCGCGTTCTCGGCTTCCTCAGTCGAACGGAGTTCAACATGAGGGGAGGCAACATCTACAATACTCCTGATGCGGAAAGTATAGCAATGTATCAGAAAGCGATGATGAGGGAGAAAGAGGGTGATTCTGCGATGGTGTTTCCCGTGGTGGAGTTCAAGATCCCTGGATCTCCGATGGGTCGTCAAGTTCTTGTCGAACCCGATACATGGAAGGTGGAATCCAACGGCGAGATTCAGGCCAGCCGTTCGCAGGTACGTTCCACCGGAGAATTCACGTCTTCCTCGCTGACTGAACCGTCCAGATTCCCCTCATTCTCGCGTGGGCGATGTCTATTCACAAATCTCAGGGACAGACTCTTGACCGGGTCAAGGTCGATCTCGGCCGTGCTTTCGAGATGGGTGCGGTATCCCTAGCATTCGAGTACTCTTCACCTTGCTCACCCTTCTGCAGGACAAGCATACGTGGCCCTATCTCGTGCCACCTCTCTCAACGGTTTGCAAGTGTTGCGCTTCGATCCCTCGAAAGTAGGTCCAGAACCTCGTTGGCCTTGCTCCTTGCTGACAGCAATACAGGTCAAGGCGCATCCAAGGGTTATCGCGTGGAGCCATACATTAGAGTCACTGCGTTCTGCTTAGAGGTTACAGTTTCAAGCGGGGTAACTGGGCGTCTCAAGGGAGACCTCATTCACATGTATCATATCGGCACTGCACGTCTCCCCTGTATTCCAACTAATAGCTCAGACGAGAAACACACTTTCAACAATATGTCCCGCCGTTCCTTCTGGGCTATCCTCGCTCCGGCTCATGGAGCATCCCTCCGCCGGGTGTCTTCCTTATCAAGCTCAACATTCTCATGTCTCGCTCCGCAAGGCATTACCAAATTCCTCCAAGATCCGCGCCCGCTATGCCCGGGATCCGCTCAGGAACCACTCGGCAGCCGCAGCTCATGCCAGGAAGTCAGGAAGTCAGAAAACTGAGGTAAACAGGACCCTTGCCACAGGAAAATCCTGCCCAGAAAGTCTGTTCTCCGCGCCCTTCAGTAGGCGATCCCTTTGCACTCTGTAGAATTCGCGAACTTTGGTCGTCTGCTCAGAATATCCTACAGAATATTATGCAGACACGGGTTGTTCGATCGGCATCCCGTAGGCACCTTCTAGGTACGGATAGATTTCGCGTGGTTCAAACGTGCCGATCAGCGGTTATTGACAGCTTCGCGCCTTTTGTGCAAAAAATAGAGTTTGCGGCGGATGTGCCGTGGGGCGTGCACATTTGGGTTTGGGTCATGCCATTTCGTTGGGAGGCTGGAGAAGGTTCAACACTTCTGCGGGGCTGGTCGAGTTTATTGCGTCCTGAAGATTTAGCCCGAATTGGTCATGTTCCAGTCGTATGATGTGCACAGTATATTCAGTTGTACTGCAACTAGTACTCGCTTAGTCGCGATAGCACCCACCAAGGTCTCCCGATGTCCCGCTGGGCCAGAAAAGAGTGGAGGCACCTTCCTCATGCTCTGCGTGGCACAAAAGAAGGAATGACCCGGGACCCTGGAGAATGGACCCTCAGCGTTTTGCACACGTGTGGCGCAACGTGAGCCACGTCACCGCCGGACAAATCAGGCGGCCGTAGATCCTAGCCGGCTCCAGGGTCCTCGACGTGTGTCGAAAAGGACCGGAGCAAAGGGTCTCACGCCCTGGAAGGAAGGCTTCGGGACGGGACTCGCGCTTACGCTCGCTGACCAGGGATCAGCTTGGTCCATCACACAATAATGCATGCGCAGTCAGCCTTGGTTCTTGGCGGACGGGTTGACGCTTTGAAGTGAAGCCGGTGTCAGCGGGCTTACGATCAGGATTCGACTGATATGGCACGATTTCCGCACGGGTCTGTCGGAAGAGTGCGGAGGTGCTCGACAGGTTGTTTGACCTGATGTCAGTGTTGGGAGGAGGAATGACTCAATGTCGGGGGTTACTTGACCGTCGACTGTGAGGTGCAGGGTCGAGCAGGGGTTTAGAGGGGAGGAGAGTGGATGGTGGGTCGGGTTAGGTTGGATGGAGGCCGTGCTGTTGCACGTTTCGGCGTTTCGCCACATCCAAGTGGGCTTCAGTCGACCAGCAATGTATCAGAAATGGCATACAAGTGTACAGTACACATGTGTTCAGACTTCCCGCAGTTTCGCTGAACAGGTGTATGTCGCAGCGATCGGCCGAGCATGGACTGTGAACAACGGGCGGCTTGCTTGGCTTGGAATGTGCGCCGTTGGGCGTCGCCCGTAACTCTCCGCGCCGATCCGTGGACTTTAATTTATGTGCCCATGCAAGAGTGGAGTCAGTAGGGACGGGCACAGCAGGGATCGCGGTATTATTATGGTACCTTTCAGCGGCTGCGGTGCCCCGCTCTCGTGACGCATCTTTCCTAACATAGCCAGAAATATGATCCTCCGATATGAGCGAAATGATGATGCGAATCATGATGATGGATGTACTGTAATGCTGTCGAGGTGAGTCGGGCGGCGCTGGCCGATGGTGGATACGATTCCTCGCGGCTTGCGGCGTTTGGATACGCTGCGGCTGGCTACTTTGCGCGCGAGTCGACGGGGCGGTGGGTCCCGGGTTGGGTGGTGAGGAGGTCCCTGGATATAAGACCCTGATTCGCGCCTCCCCTCTCTGACTCCCTTTTCCCTCTCTTCTTTCCTGCCCCGCGTACAACGCCAACGCTTTCGACGAGTAGCAACCTCAGCTTGTCGACCCCGCAGCCTCAGACATATACGGAGCATAGCCATCGCGCGCGGACTTATTACGTGTGGCGCATTAGTCAGCCGCTCAAGCCCCGGAGGATATCGTCAAGCCGTTTGCTTTGCGCGTTCTGCTTCCGAACAAAGGGTCTCCTCTCTCAACGACCATCACCTCACCTCATCCTCACTTCGCACTCACCTCAGCGAAATAATGGATATCCTCAATCCTACCGCCGACCTCGAGACACCGCCTTCAGCACAACGGGTTTCTCGTGCGGGCAAGAAGGAGTACAGATGCAGAGAATGCAGTAGGACGTTCACGACGTCGGGACATCTGTCCCGCCACACTAGGGTCCACACTGGCGAGCGTAACCATGTCTGCCCTTTCCCAGACTGCAATAAGAGCTGCAGCAGGCAGGACAATCTTCTCCAACAGTGAGTAGCATGTGCTTCTTTGAAATGGTTCGATGGATGTCGGTCCTGACGCATCACAGTTACCGGATGCACCTGCCGAAATCCGAGCATCCCTACGCAACGACCGAAGTGAGGCAAGCGTTGGAGGACATGTTCAGACAACAGGGCATCGAGCGAACTTCGGCACCGCCACCCCCAGCACGCCCCTCACCTCCTTCGCGTTCTCCCAAATCCCCGCCAGCGCCGAAAGTGCAAGCACCGCCGCCCCCGCCCCCAGTGCGTCCTCAGTCATATCCGTCGCCGCCACCGCATCTCCCGCCACCGCCGATGCAGCATCCCTTGCCGCCGCCTCCGCCTGGGATGTACCCTCCGGGATTCATGATCCACGGATCGCCGACGTACGACCCACACGACCCACGTCTTCAGTCCCAGGACCGGCTGTCTCCTGCTTCTCCATCTTCGCCAGCTCATTCAGATTCACCGAGCACGCCTGAGTTTCCGATAGACCCTCAGCTGTTGCAGTCGCACCCTAAACCCGTCGGAACATCGAATCCTCAGACACCTTCCTCACCTCCACCCGTGACAATGTCGCCCTTCGGTCCGCCCCAGCGTCGGGGGTACGAAGTATCCTATATGCGGGGTGAACACTAGTTGAGGGTGAGATTTGAGACCAAAATACATCCTGACCGAGATGACTAATACCCAAACGCCCAGGGTTCCACTTCCTCTGCTCGCACGAACGCAGTAAGGCCGAACATCGTCCCGAGTCCAGCGAGCGAAACCACCGCGGACCACCTCTGCTTCTCGCGCCACTCCTAGCGACCAGCGAGCGACCCCACGCGTCTATAATATTTCACCGCGACTTCTGCAATTGTATTCTATAGAATGCCCTTCGCACCGTCCGTCCCGCCGCCCGCCCTCTCGTGTATCCGTGTTTCGCAATCCTAGCACTTCTCGTGTCATTCGTATGTATCGAGTTGCTTCGTCCACGCTTGCTCTCTTCTGTCCTGTTCTGTTCGTTCGTCGCTACATGCAGTACACTTCGGATCGGACACACCCCTCCGTTTCCTTTCTTTTTTGCTAGCAAACGCTTAATTCCATTTGGGCTGAGGACAACTACATATGCATGTGTCTGGCTGTGCTGGCTTGTGATCTGCGATATTTTGGCTACAACGATTTCAATGCTTTCAATACAAGCACTACATCTACGTCAGAACATCGTAAGCACAAAATATCTTGACAGGCACAGCCCACCTGTCCTTTAGATGGTCGGACAGAAAACGGCCGAGAGCCGATGACACCTCTCCCTCTGATAATAATGCCTCTCCGGCAGGAAAGTAGGAGGCATGGATTGAGCTCATGGGGTGGTGACTCGCACCGCTCGCAGAGTTCGCGCCGAAGGCCGATATCGTGGGGCGTCGGAGGGCGTCGGAGGGCGTCGGGTCGTAGGACTGACAGGCAAACAAGCGCCGGCGTTTGGGCTGTGCACCCGCGGCACTATTCCCACCCCATCCCATCCGACTCTTCCTACCAGACCGTCCAATAGCCGGATGGGGAACATCCCTCCCAACTCACCTACACACATCATTCCCTCGCTCTTCCAGGAAGTATGTAACTTACTGATGAATCATGCACCGGGACTGGGAGCGAGTTGAAGAAGACGGAAACCACGGGATCGTCCGCCGTAAAGCAGTGCACCTCACTTCAAACTATTTGGGCATCGTATGTATAGACTGGGCAGGGTCCTTGCTCTCTTCCTGTCTTAGCTGTCTTAGAGACCTTTGAGCGCTGTGTAGATCCGCGAGCGCTGGGAAGAGCCGGGGTCAGGGTCTCCGACGTCCTGCTGAATGAAGCGTTGGGTTGGAATTAAGACTGTTGCTGAGTGAGCTGATGATGCTCTGACAGATGAGCGAGGTAGATTACAAAGCTCAAGATGCAGATTCAGATAGAGAGATAGGTCGAGAGGTGGTCTTCTTGGAAGACTCTATACTGTAGCCTTCTGGGCTGTGGGAGAGCTTCCCACGCTGGATTGTATGGGCCATAGAGCGAGTTGAGTGAGTTGTTGATTCTTAGCCGGTGTGGGCTGGGCTCGATTCCCGAACTCGCCGGTTGTAACACATTCCCTTGACTCGGAGATTACGTCGAGGCCTCGCGCTAGATTCTGGGTTTTGTTGACGGCTTCTCCCTGAAGTTTCCGGTTAACGATGGGTAGAGTTCACATGCTACCAGAATACTGTAGAGCAGTAGCATGGTCTAGTGTGTGATATGACTTGACTTGCCGGACGAGAGCGGCGGAACGAGTGCCGCGTTTGGTGGGTGTGAGGGAAGGCTCCGGCCGCCCTGTCCTTGGAGTCCTTTCGGTTCTCGGTTCGTTACAGGAGCGGCCGATTAGGTTTCAGGGTCTTTGAAGGGTAGTCATGCTGACTAAGCGTGCTGAGCGGATGGCCTGCGTCATCCCTGTGCCTTGCCCCGTTTCCTTCCTTTTTCGCTCCGGTTTTGTTTGTGCTGGCGTGACCCACGATTATCACCATATCAGCAGTCTGACCAGCAGGGTCTGACCCATCAGCACCCACCTTGTGCACAGCATACAGCACCAAGCACCAGCACGACTCTGTTCTCGGCACATTCACTCACTGAGACTTCTCTTTGCTTTTCTTGGACGGTCACTCCCCGCTCGGCAGCCCTGCGCTCAATCGTCGGCAAGGGTCTTCTTACCCCTGTCAAAGGCCCATCCCATGCTGCCCTTCGCTTCTTCTTTCCCGCCCAAAGGGGTCCTCTTCCCAAGGGTAGTGCGCTTCTCGCCCGATCACTCCGGGTGCTCAGGGCTCGCTGCGCAACGGCTTGGCCCGTCCTCTGTCCAGAACATGTCCACACTCTCCAGAGCCGGCAAGACAGAAGGTCGTTGGCTGGCGCGCTAAATACGGGTATCAGCTCGCAACACATGCACGGTCTAGAATCTCACGGCCGCCTTTGGGCCGCGGGGCGCGGGGTGAGGACCCGTATGTTCCCCCCTGCACCGCATGATGACCAGGCAGGCAAGTGGCCACAGCAGGGAATCCCTATTCATTTCGAACCCGGAGCGCTCTGGCTGGGCCGCCGGCCGCGCGCGTCATTGTTGGTATTGTCAGGCGTGGCTGGATGCCTGGCAGCCTTCTCGACACTTCCTTCGTTCGGATTTCCCCATCTGGCGGTCGGAACGCAAATCCCACGGGCGCCTGCCGTTTTGTGTGGGAAGGTTCGCCCGATCGCACGAAAGAACGGGTCCCTTTGGTTGATTCGATTTGGGAATCTATACCTCTGGGGGGTTAGAACGCCAGGGTGTGATGTCGCAGACCGCACCATAAACCCTGAATGGGGGGAGAGGGGGAGATTGACAGGGTCCTGGCCGACCTCCCGGGGTGTTGAGGGGCTGCAAACCGTACCATCAAGGGGCACTTAACCCGCGGAATTCGTTCACGTTCACACTCTACGCACGAGGGTTTTGAGCCTTCTCTCCTTCTCCCCTCCCCAGTCTTCCCTTTCCCACTTCCGCCCCTCTCCCGCCCTCGGCTGCTCCTACTTAAGTGTTAGCTTCCCCCCTTCCACCCCCGCCTCCTCTCGCGGGTCTGTCTCGCCCCTCTTTCTCCCCTTCCCGCTTGCTGCTCTCGTGCTGCTGCTTATAGGCTGCCCGCTGCTCCTGCCAACCCAAAGCACAGCTTACGTCGCTGCATCTCAGCTCGGGCTCGATCCCTCTCTATTCAGCTGCTGCACATCTGACCATCTCCCCCTTTGGCTGTGCTCTCCCCGCGCTCTCCGTGCCGATCCGACCCTGAGCCGCTGCTTACAAAAGCCAGCCGCGTCCCCGGCGTCATCATTCCCGTGCCGCTCTCTGACACGCATATATCAACAATCCTCTGCTGACTCGTCGCTCTCTGGCTTATTCCCTGGACTTGCAATGCCCGGATTCTCGATCCCCTCTGCCTCAGGCAGGCGTGTCGACCTCCTTAACCCCGTCGACGTCGATCCGCACGAGCTCATCCGCGCCTCTTCCCTCACTCGGATGTCGTCGAGCGTCTCTCCGCCTCCTGCACATGAGAGCTCAACCTCTCCTCCATCCGCTGTGTCTCCCCTGCCTACACCTAGTGGGCGTGGGTCCAGCAAGCGCACGTATATGTGCCAGGAATGCTTGAAGATCTTCTCGACGTCTGGTGCGCATATATGCTACCCTAACCCTTTTGTCGCCTCTAACCCCGCTCAAAGGCCACCTCACTCGGCACTCCAAGGTTCATACGGGGGAGAAGAACCATATATGCCCATATCCTGAATGTCAACGTCGCTGTTCTCGACGTGACAACCTGCTGCAGCAGTAAGTCATCCCTGCCTGTGGTGGCCCTATTGTTCGTGATCTGACGCGCATATGTGCAGCTATACTATGCATCTCACTAAGGAAGAGCGCGATCTGCCCACGACGTATGTCCGCGAAGCGCTGGCAGCGATGCAAGTCCGCATGGGCACATACGTCCATCCCTACCCTCGCGGATCAGGTGGCGCAGCCGCGCTCGCAGCAAGCGCAGCCAAGGTCGGCGCCCCTCCCCCGCCCCCTCCGCCTCAGCATGCCCAGACCATGCCTACCCTGTCTTCCGCTGCTCGCCAATATCCCGAGCCCACGACCTACAGCACGACCGAACATCCTCCGCCGCCTAGGTTCATCCCCCTGACGATGAGCCCTACTCCCCTCAAACCGATGGAGATCGTCCCGGACGACATGTATCGCCCTCCCAGCATGAGGCGCACCTCGTCCTCTTCCTCTAGCGAGTCTACCCTTGGCCCGATCACGCCTCCCACCCCGTTCGCACCGCCTATCTCGAGGAAGGAGTACCTCCCGCCTGCAACCGAAGACCGGCGGTTCCAAGTCTCCTCCCTGCGGGGAACGCTGTAACGCCCCCTCGGCTTCGTCGGGGCACGTCCACTCACGTAAATAACTGCAAAGACCAAGACCTGCTTTCTCGGATCATTGCTGCTCGTTCTGTTTTCCTCAATTCTGTACTATATGCGGCATCGGTTTCGCCAAAGAACATGCGTGTATCATCCTAGCCTCTGTTTCTCCTTTCCTTCTTTCTTCCTTCAGTTTCTCTACCGGTTCACTCTGGGAAAATATGACCGTAATACTCCACCTGCCTCCCCAACTTCCCAAGTATGCTGTATCGCCTCCCTGCTTCTTATCATCACTTCGTACTAGTTAGTGATAGAACCCAATTCGCTGTCTATGTTGTTCGCCCTTACGTCAGAAGAATGAAAGCCCGAATGGTCAAGCAACTGGAACGGGAATGGCCAACCCCACGCTCGGGAGCCCTTGCAACCCTGGAGCGCTCCCTATGCTCGGCAAAGCACTGCACAGCAAAGCGAGCGTACGATCTGCGACAATACCCAGGGAGGGTTGGCTGGGCAGTCCCTCGATCCTGGTCATGAGTCCCCGTTTCTGTCAAGTATAGCAGGTATCACACGCGCAGCAAGGGGAGACTTCGCCCGATCTCGAGGGAGCTGGAGGGTAAGCGGGAGAGTGGGCAAGAGTATGCCAAATAAGGCAATCGGATCGGTGGCTTTCGTCGCGAGAACATGATCGGGCAGAGCCGGTTGACTCTCGCAGTGCAGTCACGTACCATCTATGAGTGTCGGACTAGCAGGAGAGGAACTACAGTGGATCTTGTTCGCGCTTAATGGTATATTGCGCTTGAGGGGTATGTTACGTGTTCCCTGGACTTGCTATAGAAGGTAACCGCTCCTCCCGATGGTCACGTTTCCGCTCCCTCGGGGTGACACGGTCGACCCAGAAAAAGATGGATAGAGACATGACTCGGATGTTCGCCGTTCTTCCCGGGGACGAGAAGAAGCATTTCAAACCGACTGTCTTAAAACTGCCCTGCTTGCCGTTCTGTGATGCGCATCACCTCCACTTCCACTGCTCGCTTAGCTGGGGGTTGGCTTCCGCTTCTGTTCACCAACCCGGAGAGCCGGAACGGAACGTCGTGCTGGGGAAGCGGAAGAGTAAGAGCGATGGCGGTGTAGAGTACAGTACACGGTCCGTACCTCTTTTCATCCAGGTCTTAGCGCTCAGAGCCCACCGCCAGAAGAAGGAACACAGAACGAGCGACAAATGGAGCGCAGGGACGGCCCTTGCTTTTTGTCAGGTGGCGGGGGCTCAGCAGGACTGAAAAAAGGAGCGACAGGCGTCGGGGTTGGGTTTACAGGATCGGTAGAATTCCGCTTAAGCAGGTATAACGCGCGCAAGAGGCATCACCCTCCGAGTCTTCTATACTTTCGTGGAGGCCGGACGTCGACCGAATGGTCATGTTGCCAGAGCCGAGCCGAGCCGATCAGCGTTCTTCTCCCTCAACCGCCATTCGACTTGGATAAAGCCTTGAGCCCACCGCATTACAAGCCGAAGACTGCCTGCTATCCACACTTTCATCTCTCGCATGGAGGAGAAGAAGTCAGCGCACGAAATGGGATCCTGATTCTCTTCTTTCGGGCGCCGTACCGCTGCCAGTGCTGGTCAGGACTACTGTGAGGTCACATTCGGCATCATCGGTCAAACCTACAGTATCTTTAGACTTTCACGCCCGGGTACCGGCACCGACAGCGGGGCCGACTCGGGCGCCGAGCGGTCAAATTCGGGAGAATGAGATTATTCCCTTCCTTCCCGCATCCCAGCTGCCCACGGTCCAGTCCTTCGGCTGATCATCGGCAAACGGCCGAACCGCAGGTGCACGCCGCTGGGTAAGGCACTCGTGAGATTGGGATGCTTTGGAGTACAGCAGTGGAAAGGGGGTTCTGCGTGCGGAAATGGCGTCCTATTGTCTTGCGTGCATGGAGCGTCCAAAGCCGTTCCCGGAGTCCGAGACAGGAGCACTGGTAGCGACCGGGTGAGGCCGGGAAACAAGAGCGGAGTAGAGCGCGTCTTATGCGAGCCCTGGAGGATCCTGCGTCGATGTAGCGCGTTCTTGTACAGGGCCAGGGCTCTCAGAATCTGACGATCGTCCTCGTAAGGCAGCTCTGGTGGGCAAGCCGTTGTCCCATCATATATTTTGTCGTGTTCTTCGCTCAGAAGCTGCGTATCGTACACTTGAAACAGGTCCCTAATTTTGCCTCTGACTTACTCTGCTTGATACAACCGGAAGAAGCTATGCTTTGTGGCCGGTCGAGCTGTGGATGTTTCCTGATTTTGCTGTCTTCAAGAGCTCCTGTATTACGCACGACAAGGTGAGGTGATTTCTCTAGAATGTGGTGGCTCGGGAGAGTCAATTAGGTTTGCTTTAACGCCGGCATCTTTCTGTACCTGAGAGTTACAGAAGCTGCAACGTCATGCCAGTAGAAGAAGATGAGAGCAAAGCAGGAAACCAGCAGAAGATCCAGCGATATCCAATAATGAACAAACCGCTACTTGATATCGCCAGACGACTCCGAGCCCACATTTTCTCCCACCGTCAGGCACCCCGCATCTGAGAGAGGCACATGACCAATATCAGAAGAACAAAAGCCAGCAAGTCGAGCGCATATGGTCGTCATGTGCAACGTCCGCAACCGTGGTGGTGGTGGCCAGATTCTTGCGGCTCCTTACGTCCGCGCGGGAGCACTCGGCATCCGCTTAACTCCGATAGGCCCACCGTTCGCTTCGTGTCGTGTACCGTCCGTCGTTGCCCCGCTGCCGCTGCCCCGTTGGTCTCACTCACAATCGCCGCGTTCCCCGACAGCATACATTCACCTCCTCGCCGTCCTCAGCGACTATCGCGTCCTTTCCACAGAGGTATACCCAACGAGTACGGAATAGCAAGCAAAAACGATGGGATCTTTCCAGTCTTCGCTCGTCATCACCGCCGCGGTCGCAGTAGCCGGCGTAGGCCTAGTCTACGTCCTCACCCGACCATCTACACGTCCTCCTCCTCCGCCAGCAGGAGGGCCTCCAGCGACGACATCCGGCAAGAAGAGCAAGAAGAAGAAAGGTGCTTCTTCCACCACCACCACCACCACCACTACGGCCGGCGTGCTGGGAGCGGGACAGAGTGCGAACGAGAAGGAGAAACGACTCCCCGGTGGATTGGCAGACGATAGCGAGGCTACCAGCACGACTGTGCCTGACGACCCTCCCCGAGCTGCGTCGCACGAGAACAAGAAGAAGAAGAAGAAGGGCAAGGGCGGGTCGACTGCTGCCTCTACCCCTGGTGGGGCGGGTGCTCTTGCCGGTGCTGGTGGGATGACCTCCGCTCCTCAGCCTGCTGGATCCAGTGCGGGTACGGACACAGCACTCCTGGACGCCGACGGCCCCTGGACACGCGTAGAGACGCGCCGTCGCCCATCCCGGTCCGCTGTGTCCAACTCCGGTATGTCGAGCGCGAGCGGGGCGGACGGAGCTGGGCAAGGGCATGGTGCGCATGGGAAGGCAGGGTCGGGGAGTGTGGGAGATGTGACTACGAGCGTTACGGAGGAGGAGAGCGGGGCTGGCGAGCCGGGGGAGGAGAAGTCCCATGTTGGACAGGGGGAGATGAGGAGTACGGTGGAGCGTATGCTGACCAGGCCGCGGAAGACCGCTGTGGATGAGTGCGTACTACTATCCCCCTCTTCTCTCTCTCATTATCATTATCTTGATGTGCTGCGTACTGACCCGTCCCGCCCGTGCGCGTAGTATGCTCGAAACCCCCGCCCAGCCCATCCCGCGCGTCATACGCGTCAAGCCCACCTCCGCCGACCGCCCAGCAGCCGGGTTCTCATGGGGAGACTACGAGGACGTGGAGGACGGAGCTGCCGGCGGTGCAGGCGCAGACGAGGCGGACGACGAGGGCGAGTGGGGGATCGTTAAGAGTCGGAATCGGCGAGCGAGTGCGTCTTCCTGATCCTCTACCTATCCCCGCATCCTATGCCTAGCGAGAATATTGCTCATATTGTATTTTGTTGTACAGCCTCACAGAGCACCTTCGCGAGCGGCTCCTCCTCCGGCCCCACAGCCAGACCCTCCAAAGCCCCCGAATCACTCACCAAAAAGCAACGACAAAACGCGCGGAAACGCGAGTCCGAAAAAGCGCTCAAAAGCGAGCAAGAAGCCGAACGGCTCGCCCAGCTCGCGAAGCACAAGCGCGAGCTGGAGAATGAGCGGATTCGCGAGCAGGCGCGTGGCCGGGCGGGCGGGGGTGGGGTGGGGAGGTTGAGTGGGGGGATGAGGGCGAGTGTGAATGATAAGGGGGCGTTGGTGTGGGAATAACAAGGGCGGTGCAGGGTGGTTTACGTATTTGGACTTTCAAGCTTGGGGCTGCTGCTGGTTTAGCTGGGGCCTTAATTTCATAGCTGTCGCAAGGGGCGCAAAGGGGGACGTCACATTCGTCTACCAAACCAGAACCAGGGAAACGCCTGAGAAGTACATACATCTGACGAGACCTACCACAGCCCTCAACATCTCAACCACCTCAACCACCTCAACCACCTCAACTCCGATAATCCCCATTAATAGTCACATAATCCTACCCCGCATCAGCCCCCATCCCCACCATGTCGTCAAAAAGAGACACTCACATGACTCAAATCACACGTATAATACCTCGCCCCCTCCCCCCCATTGCCTCCCTCGCCCTCGCCCTCTCCCATACCCAAATCGATCCGAATCTCCAGATCCTCCATCCTCAGTATCTCCTTCGCTCGCACTTCGTCCACTTTTTCAGGCTCGCCGTTCACGAGCAGCTTTAGTTCTGGGGAGGAGTCGGAGGGTATGAATGATACGCTGACTTTTGTTGGGTCTGGGGGGTTGTGCAGGGGGACGGAGCCGACGGCGGCTAGGATGCGGCCCCAGCTGGACGTAACTGCTGTCAGAAACTGTATTCCTTCCGCACGATAGGAGCGAAGAGGGAGGGGAGAGGAGGGGAGAGGGACTCACTTGGCGTCCTCGCCATAAAGCGCCGTCTTAACCAACGCCGACGTCGCCACTCGCCTCGCAACAGCCCTCGCATCCTCAAACCCCCCCGCGCCCACAACGCTAACAACAACAAACTTGGTCGCCCCCTCCCCGTCCCTCACCACGAGCTTAGCCAGCTCAGTCGCAAAGCTCGTCAGCTCGTCCCTGAACTGCTCGTATAACTCTGGGTCGCCCGACTCGGTAAGCTCGTGCGACATCCCGCTGGCGCCGTTGGCGAGGGCGATTATGCTGTCGTTCGTGCTCATGTCGCCGTCCACGGTGATGCTGTTGAAGCTCCTCTCTACTGCGTATGTCAGAGCGGACTGCAGAGCGGGAGGAGAGATCGCCGCGTCGGTTGCTATAAGTCCCAGGAGCGTAGCGTGTGGCGGAGAGGCGGAAGGAGGGCCCATATCAGGATGAATCATCCCAGCCCCCTTATCAACCCCCGCCATCCTGACTTTCTTCCCTCCCAAGCTGAACGTCCGCGTGCGGAGCTTGTAGAACGTGTCTGTTGTCATGAACGCCCGGGCGGCGCCTTCCCAGGAAGAGAAGGACGAGCCGAGGTTGGCATGGGCGAGGGCGATGCCGTTCAGGACGTTGGTGATGGGGAGGGGTTGGCCGATGACGCCTGTGGAGAGGACGAGCGTTTTGGCGGGTGCGGCGGCGCCGGCGACGGAGGAGGGGAGGGAGGTTGCGGGCGTGTCTGCTGAGCTTGTGCCGCCCGTACGGGCTTCTCGGAGTGCGTCGACAGTCTTGGCCATATCCCTCGCGTCTTCTAACCCCTGTTTGCCCGTAACGGCATTCGCGCACCCGCTATTAACGACCACCGCAGCAGCCCTGCCCCCGCTCTTGAGCAGAACCTCAGAACTAACAAGCACAGGAGCAGCCTTGAACACGTTCCGTGTAAAACAAGCCGCCGAGCTCGTCCGCTCTTCGGTGCTGACGATGAGCCCGAGGTCGTTTGCGCCCGGGCGGGACTTCTTGATACCGCAATGGACGCCAGAGGCGAGGAAGCCGCGCGGGAAGGAGGAGTCGGGGATTTCGTATGCTAGGTGGGACTTGGATGGCGGCGGGCGGCGGGAAGTTGAGGGGCCGCTTGGGGTGTCGGTGCTTGAGGAGGTGGCCATGGTGCGGAGGAGGGTGGATCGGGTGAGGGAGGGGGATGCACGGAGGGCTGTGAGCTGCGGGAGAGCAGCGAGTGGGCGGGCCATCGTCGCCGGTATGCAGCAGATAGCTGTTGACAGTTACTGCTATAAGTAACTGGTAGGGAAGGCAGGAGGTGCTGAGAGACCTCTGGGTAAGAGGTTCGCTGTCCTCTGCTTGCTCGATGTGCGCGAGTCACGGGCGGCGTATACACTTCCGGCAGTCCGGCTCGGCATCTAAACCCACAGAACGTAATTGGCCACTTTCCAGTTATCTGTCCAAAGAATGATCTCCATCGTTAATTACCAACGGGCAACCAGGCTATTATAGCAGCGAGTACGATACGGTGAAATAACCAATAGAACGCTTTTAGTTATACATATGTATTTTCGAAGTACGTGAGATGTAGGGACGACAAAAAAGGAATCCCCCCAAGCCCCTCCAAAAAAAAGAGAGCAAGACGGACTGTCTACCCATCCCATCATTCTCCCACCTCTCCGTTCCCACTCCCCCCAACAATCAACATCAAGATGATCAAAAGGGGGAGAAGGGCAATCCCGAGCGGACTGCACAGGCGGTAAGGAGAGAACTTGGAGACGGGCGACGGAGAGGGTATTCACCGCGTTCAGGGTCCCCCTTTCCAGGACCCCGGGAAGGGGGGTGAAGATCACCTGACCAATATCATTAAAGGTGATCTTTAACAATGCCCGAAAGGGCACTTTTGGACAGACTGTCCTGGCCCTTCTTGGGGCCAGGAAAGATTATCTTTCCTCCTCTTCAAGTAGATAGTAATGAAATATATTTTGTCCTACTTGGCCAGGGGCCTACAGGCTACCTATGACGCGCGCCAGGCGAGGGGATCGCCGATCCTCATTCCCAACACCGGAATGAGACGACCTTGTCGTCTTCCCTGGCATTTCGAAGACCTATCTCCCCCACCTTTCAGCGCATACATAAAGCGCCTTTCCCTCCTTCTCCCTCTCCTTCTTTCCTTCCTTCTCTCTCTTTCTCGTCTCCCGTCTCTCCCTTCTCTTCCTTCTCTTCCCTCTCTTCCTTCTCTCCCTGCTCTCCGTTATCTTCTTCCTTTTCTTTCCCCTTCTCTCCCTTCTCTTTCCCCTTCTCTTTCCCCTTTTCGTTCCCCTTCTCGTTCCCTTCTCTCCCTTGTCCTTCTCGACTATGTACGACTCCGAGTCCGATTTGCCGCGTGCCCGGTATGTGCGTGGGCGTCCGCATACGCCTTCAACATCCCAGAGCGAGATCGAGTCGTGGCTTTCCGGCCTGAGCCCTGAGCAGCGCTCGCAGGTCTTCTCCCAGATGCAGCAGATGGTCGGGGGTGCTGCTGCTGGAAATGAAGGGTGAGTGGACATTCCGACGCCCAGCACAACTACATCACTCACTTCATCTTAGCAGGGCCAATGTGACCCCCAACTCCTCCGCATCTTCTCTGGGTTCGTATATGCGCACCCCACCAACCCCTGCCCAACCGCCGAGGGGCGAACCCGAAGCTGAAGAGGTTGACGAGTCGGATACGGAGGCGTTGTCCCTGGAGGAGCGAGTGCGTCGTCTGGAAAGGGCGCGGAGCAAGAGGATGAAGCGGCCGAGGAGGATGGCGAGCTCTGATGACATCCGCCCTGCTCCGAAAGTCCCTCGTGGATCAGTCGCTCAGGTGAAGAAGGCGGATCTCAGCTTCGCGGAGTCGAGGGTGCGCAACTATCTGATGGTGGGTATTCAGTTTGCTATGCGCTGCGAGATGGCGTACTCACATTGCTTCAGACCGAGGTGCGGGAGGCCATGTACCGCCTCATAGGTTACAGGACCGAGCGCGACAAGCCGCCCCGCGAGTATATGCCCGATGTGAGCCTGCCCCTCTTGGGTGAGCCCACCCAGTTCCTCGTGCCCAACTTCGACGGCAAGATCGACCACCCCACCAACGAGCAGATCCGGAGAAGGGCGGCGAGAGAGGTTCTGGATGTGGAGCTGGTGAGTAACTGGTCTGTACCGACACCCAGCACAACTACATCACCTGTTGTAGGAACAGGACACTGTCGCTAGGGAGTTCCGTGGGCGTTGGCTGGTCGAGGCGGAGCTGTGCGAACTGGCTCGAGTATCCTGGGACAACATGAAGGAGCTGTATAAGAAGGGGAAGAAGGCGAGGTTGGATGGGGGCGCGTCAAACGCCGAAGAAGCTGTGGCGTCTCGGCGCCGGGAGCGTAGAACATATGTGAGTGCTCTAGTCTGAAGAAGGACAAGGAGACTCACCTTGTCCTCAGCGCGCTCAGCGTATGCGAGCAGCTTTGCGTGCCTTCTGTGATAACCACGGCACCCTCGAGCACGACACTCTGAAGCACATCCTCGTCAATGAGGAATGGATGGGCGAGGAGTGTTCATGCGACGAGGACGGCACGGTGAATGCTAGTTGGCGTCTGAAGATGTACGAATCGGGCAAGATCTCTGAGGAAGATTACGAAGATCCCAACTTGCGGATCTTCGAAGAAAAGCGGCCCAAATGGATGCATAAGAATGTGAGTAGTTGTGCTGGACGTGGGGTAATTGCTCACCGGCCATTAACCAGTTCTGGAACTGGACGAAGAAGCTCTTGGCGGACGCAGAGAAGAAGACTGCGCCCACACTGCGCGGTCAGGCCAACCGCGGTAATGCAAGGGTGAAGCGTGTGGATTTGGGGCGAACGATGTTGCTGGTACCTCATGTGCCGCCCTGGGGATTCATGTTCGACCCAAAGTGGAAGGAAGAGGAGCTGCCTCGATATCGCGACTGGCAGCACCGTCCTGAGTACCCCGACCGGGTATCGGTGCACATCTGGCAGTTGCTCGTGAAGGACAAGCCCAGCACTAGCACTACACGCCCCAGGCCTCGTCGCCTGTGATGTAGTTGTGCTGGGCGTCATCTAGAACCTGAAAGAGAAGCAAAGTGAGTGCTGAGTGTTGTGCATGGGCGATGGGACTGACCTCTAAGCAGTAAACCATATGGCATTATGGATTGGTATCTGCGAACAATGCGTCATTAGAAAATCAGCAAAAAAATTGGAAAAAGAAAGAAAAGAAGTGCCAAAAAAACTTACGTAGGCTGCCTTTACAAAGATCGACCGTTCTGTAGTACAGATTAGTATAGCGGTAATGCAATCGTGTTTGGGAACAGTACTTACCTTGCTCATGCCGGTTGTTACCCAGATCTTGCGCCCCTCCAGCTCGATCGTACAGCGTGCAGCAGGCCCGCATATATCTTGGGCGGGGATTAGCTCGTCGGGGCCAAAATCCACGTCGGGGTCGAGGTATTGATCGTGGCGCCAGAAGTCGACTTCTAGCTCGGGGAAGGACCGATAGAGTTTGGCGTTCGGGGGGGTGTCCTGGAGGGGAACGAGCCAAGCAATGAGGGCGAAAGTGCGGGGCCCAACTGGTTGGATGCCGGGCTGGTTGTGCTGAAGAATGCCTCGCAGCTCCCCTACCCACTGCGTTCCGGGCTGGAACTGATAGAGCACCAGAGAATCCGATTTGTTGTTGCGATGTGCTGGAGAGCAGATAAAGCGTTTGCCGTCGAGCGAGAGCTTGGTGAAGGAGGTCGCACGCGTATTGAGGAAGGTGCTCGTTCAGGGCGCAGTGGAGTCAGTGGGGCGACGAAGGGTGATGTAGTTGTGCTGGCGTTGGTACCAGCTAAGAAAGTGGTCTTGCATCTGGTGGTTCAGATGCAGGAGGCTCCGGTGACCGGCAGGCAGAGCACGCTGGACGCCGGTCTCCTGCTCGGCATGATCGCGCGTCTCAGCTGCGAGGGAGGCTAGAGTCCCCGTTCGAGCGACGTCTCGACCTCGATTCTGTAGTTCCTTGCCAAGAAGAGATGCGAGGAGGTCTTCGTGTTGATGAGCGAGGATCATGCTCTGCCATGTAGTTAGTTGGACGTCGGATTGCGGAGACGATTGGGCGCACCATCCTGGCTAACCCCATTTCTCTTTTGAACTCCCTCGCAAATGTCACCTCTAGCACGCCTCCCTTGTGACCGTTGGTTTCAAAACCCTTGAGCACCTTGTTCAGGCGTTCGAATAGGAAAGTCCAGAAGCCATGGACGGGTCCATATCGTCGGATCTGGTTGCCCATGTGCGTGACCCAGTGGAATGAGGGGGTGACGTTCGCGTGGCCGTAAATCTGCGAGCCATGTCAGCGGGGATGGATGATAGGTGGGCGGGAGAGTGATGGAGAGCGCCCAGCAGCAACTACATCACCCTTGCCAGATGTGATGTAGTTGTGCTGGGCGTCGGGCTCACCTGGACGAATTCCTTGAAGAACTCGTTGTAGAGGTCGGACGCTCGAGCGAGTTCTTCCTCTTTGATCTCCCGCCTAGTCCATATCTTGAGGGCGGTTGCCAATTTGAGGTAGTTGCTCGCTGCCTTCAGGTAGACACGGTCTGACGCTCGTTCGAGGACAGGGGGGATCTGGGATGAGGTTAGCAGGGAAGGGGGAGGATGAGGTACGGGGCGCACCGCGGCTGGACCATAGAGCAGAGCCAACGCTCGCCATTCGTCAGACGTCAGGCTGCCTCCTGCGGGAACACCAACTTGCGAAGGCAGCCTGGCGTACCAAGATGGCATCTTGAACTGCACGGATGCGATTAGCAAGGACGGGCAGGCGAGGGTAGCTGGGCGCACCGTGCGTAGAACCGAGTGTATCTCACTCAACTCCCTCTTTCTACCTGCCTCTGTATCATCTCGTAGTACCTTCTTCCCTTCCTTGCCGCCCAACACCCATACGTGATACCATAGAGTCTTCGTGATGCCTGCGACCAGGTTAGAAGGGGTAAGCACGGCCGATACGAACTCACCTTGGAGGAACGCGTGCATCGGATCAATGACGCCTTGCACGACCAGATCGAAATACGGCAGTCGACAGAATTCGGACCAACGGGCCCCATACCTGGCTAAGTACTTGGCCAGCTGTTGCTTGCTTGCCCCACTGCGATGGAGCTCAAACATCCGAGCTGCTCGACGCTTGTGCAGATCTCCTTGTCGCAAGGGGATCTCGTCCGTGTCCCAACCCTTCTCCAGCATGTCGTCCCGTGAGATGGCACACTGAGTGCAGGGCCACCGATTGTGTCGATGGTCGGTGAAGCCGAGCATCTTGCACAGGGCTGGGTGATCGCACACCACAGCCAACAGGGCTGCACGGATTCGACGCCCTATAGACATCACACCTGCATTAGCTGGTGTGATGTAGTTGTGCTGGACGACGGGGACGCACCAGCAGGTTTGTTGGGAGTCTTGATGATGATCCCCTCCTTCCATAGTCGGAGGAGATCAGAGATCATCCACAAAGGGCCGCAGGAACCGTTGCAGCTGTTCAGCGTTGGGTTCCCTCGGCCCTGGCAGAATCCCTATTAGGCACAAGTTGTGTATGCGAAACCTGCGGCTGTAACTCAGGCACAGAAGGGGATAAGAACGAGCAGAGTGTACCTGCGCTCGGGGGGGAGATTGGCAATGCACACGGAGAGTGGCCCGGTAGAATGGGACTCGGCGAATGGAGTGGAGTTCGGACTGAACCTGGCAAACGGTTAGCAGAGTGCCCCAGACATGGGGGGCGGTGAGACTCACCAGTCCATAGAGACTAGCAGGCCCAATCGCAGTTCGTCTTGCCCCTCGGCTTCCAGTCGAGTACGAGGGAAGAAGGGGGAGCCGTCCGGTGCCTTCATGTCCTTCCAGACACTGCCGTCTTGAAGGCCGGTGAATCGCTGCGAGTCTAACCTAGAATCGAGGTACGACTCGCATGCGTCCTCAAAGCCTGGCTGCCCCAAGAAATCGGCGAGCTGGAGGGAAAGCAGATCGTAAGGCGCTTGACGGCAGGGACGGGGAGCTTCAGATTTAGGAGCCGGGCGGTACAGCGGAGCTCAACAGCGTGGACAGAAACGCTGCCATTCCTTGTCGCCGGCGACATCCACGCCCAGTTCCTCGAGGAAGTCCGGGTCCTCCTGTTCGCCGTCGAAGCGCTCGAACTCCCAGCATTGCGGGCAGAGAGTCTTGACTTCGAAACGATCCAACAAGCGCATGCGCTTGTAGATCGTGTTCAGGGTGCGGGGGGGTGCTGTGGCGGGTGGGTACGAGTCCAACGGCCGGATGATCTTGAAGAATACGAAGATCGCGTAGAATATTGAGGCGACGAAGGCACACCCGGCGTGCGGTAGTTGGTATCGCGCGTGCAGGTGTAGAACGAGCAAACAGACGGCCCTCACTCCAGCATTGGAGTGTACGTCCAGATAGCAGTTCCATGGCTCCTCTGAAGCCCGTTCGAGCTCTTCAGGTGCTGGCGGAGGAGATATAGCGATATTGAGCGCGTCGATGGCGAGTCCTTGATCGGAGTCCTCATCATCCACGTTGAAGTTGGGATCGGCAGGACGATGAGCGTCCACAGGTTCGCGAGAGGGGCTACGACTGGGTTGCAGTGCAGAAGGTGAAACGGCCGGAGGGGTTGATGGAGCATCTGGGGGGGGAAGAGACATCACAGGAGGTTGGAAGGCCTCCTGTGATGTAGTTGTACTGGGCGTCGTGTTGGCCACTTCAGGATCATCTCCATCATGGTCCTGAGCATCCCAGATTGGGGGAGAGAAGGGAGGGGAGCGCGGGGATTCGGGTGGGGGTGGATGGAGGGGTATTCGCTCGTCTGGCGTCGGTGTTGGCTCGAATGCATCGTGGTCCACTTGCATGAGCCCATCGAGCCCGTCCGATTCGTAAGCCTCTTGCACGACCGCCTCCTCTTGCTGGAGGCCATCCACTGGATGTGCTTCAACCCTCATTGCGTTCCCAAGCGCTGCTTGGCTCGCCGACCTCGCCATCGTCCTTTGGTGACTCCTGAAGCTGGGTATCGTCCATTGCCTCCCCTCCGGTCGTGATGTCGTCTTGCACAACACGCAACGACAAAACCACGCCAGCCTTCGCAGCAGAGAGAGCCTTGACCCTTCCCTGACCATTGGCAGCTCCAGCATAGGACCGACGCATGCTACAGGTGATGTAAGTGCTGGACGTCGGTGAGGGCAGGTTGACCAGGTGTACCTTTGCTGATAAACCCTCTGCTTCTCCTGACACCTCACCTACGACCAAGAAACCCCTTCCACCACTCCTACCACGTCCAACAGGCCGTCGTCGAGGCGTTCGAGTAAGTCGCCTTGTGAACGCTCAGGCTCACGCCAAGCAGGTGGAGACGTCAGCGATCTCGGGGAGAAGGATTTCGGCCAGGGTCCCGTTGTTATCAACAATGACACTCACAATGACGAAATCTTCTGATGCGACGAGGTCGTCGATGAGGGTGGAGAGGAGGAGAGAGGAGTCGTTGTACGCGTGCTCTCGAACGCGTCTCACGCTGGATAAGGTTTTAAGGAGGAGATCATATTTCCTAGACCAGGAAAGATGGTCTTTCTTCGGGCCAAGCGCGGGTTTAGACAAACGAATGGATTCTAAGTTAGCTACGGCCCTAAAGGCCAAATACATGCGTTTGAAACAATCAAAGAGAGTGAGGATTGGCCCACATGGGCTGTACAGGCGATCAAAGAAGGGGAGGAAGGGATGGTAAAAGGTGGCTTGACTTCACAGTGGTGTTGGTATTCATGGATATGGGCACACAAGAGCAATCAGGCGAAGCTGCTGATGAGGCGCGCGATAAGGTGTCCTCCGCCATTCTTGTTGCCAGACGAACGACGGGCAGCCTTGCCACGCTTCCTCTTCTCCTCCTCCTCAGCCTTCTTTCTCTTCCTCTCCTCTTCCTCTGCCTTCCTCGCCCTCTCCAAGTCAGCACCTCGGCTGAAGACGTCAGCGTACACCGCTGCGTCGATTAGGTCCATCCACTCCTCTGTCAGCTCAAAGCGAACAGGAGGAGGGCTAGGAGGGGGAGTCGGTGCCTTCTTCCTCTTGAAACGTGGGAGGTACACTGGAGGCAGTTCGTCGGGATACGCTGGGGCAGGCGGTTCGGCCGTTGGGCTGGATGGGTCGCCAAGGGTGTCGTAGGAGGGAGCAGGAGAGTTAGGGATGTTGGTCGCCTCTCCTATGGCGGGCTCAGGCTGAGCGTCGGTGTCGAAGTGGTCGGTGGCATCGACATCGCGCTCACGGCGGCTAGCCAGAGCGAGGTGAGAGGCGGAGGTCCCCCCCGAGCCATCCTCCCTTACAGCAGCCGCTGTGTGGGCAGAGGAGGTGGAAGAGACCTCACTTGACGTCTCTTGGGTCGAGGTCGACCCACCAGACACAGCTACATCACTTGTGGTGATGTAGTTGTGCTGGACGTTGGACCCTGCACGATCTGCAGAGTCCAACATGGCCACAGTGTCGGTGACCGGGCTGTCCCGAAGGCGGACAGCGGGGGTGCCATCCCGCAGGCGAATGGCGGTGCCAACCCGCAGGCGGTTGGCGGGGGTGCCGTCCCGCAGGCGGACGGCGGTGATGTAGTTGTGCTGGACGTCGGGTGCGGCGTAGGACTCGGCCCAACCAACCACGCCGCTCGCTTGGTTGGGCCCTGCACTTCTCGCGTGGGACGAGTTCAAGGCACGTTCTAATTCATTGTCAGTATTGTGTATGCGTCCCTGAGTGTAGCAGGACGCACCAGCCCCCAACTCCTCCTTATTTATAATGAGCTTCTCCACACCTCCCTCGACACTCTCCCCCATGTTGACTGAGATAGGAAGGGTCCTGTTCAATTTAGTTAGTTTTGACCTAGTCGAATCTGAATTCAACACTTACAAGTTGTTGTCCAATGTGGAGGTCTTCAGTTTGACTTCTTGCCTGAGGTTGAATACACAGAAATGTTGGTGATGATGGTCGTTATAGTCAGAGGTCGAGGAGGAGGGACTTAGAGGCGATGAGGAAGCATGATGCCAGCCCCTGAACACGTGCAGCATCTGATGCCGTCTTCGGATGCTGCCCTAAAGCGGCAACGCCGATCTCCCCGCAGATCGGGCCGATAAGGGTCGTCGTCGAGCTCATTGTCTTTGATGTCCTCCTTGACGACCAGCTCAGAGCACGATCTATTGTGTGAACAATAGATCGTACTCACCCCAATCCCTCTCGACTTTACCCCCAACCCCAGTCCGACCTCCACAACCGACCCCACTTGCCACCATTGCCTCCCCCTAGCCTCGTGTCGCTGTGCTGGCGGCCGAGCCTCGTGTCCGTCCAGCACAACTACATCACACACGCCAAAGCGGTGTGATGTAGATTTCCGCCGCCACTTTGCATTGTCAGGTCCATTCCCGACAATGCAAAGTCATTGAACCCATGGCTCGAATAGGGGTAGAACGCTCCGGAACCAATTCCGGAGCGCTCTCCCCTTTTATCACCCCTCCTTCGCTCGTCCCTGCTCCCCCTCCTTCACCACGCACCACCACCATGGCCGAAGTCGAAACGGCCTCCAACGTCTCTCTCGCTCAGCCCTCGCCTGCCCTCTCCCCCTCCAACTCCGCCATTTGGTCCGAGTTCGAGGAGGAACTCGAAGCTGTCAAGACGACCCGCGACGCCTGGGTCGACCTCATCCCCGCTCGCAAGGAGAGCGGGGATGACTCAAAGCCTTCCCCCTCGCACGAAGGGGGAAGCAAGAAGACGAAGAAGAAGGGCAAGAAGCCCGAGAAGATTGAGTTGGAGGTCGTCGGGGAGGGGAACAAGCTCGCCCCTGAGCAGGCGCTCGCTCTGCTGAAGAAGTTCGAGGAGTTGAGGGAGGCGAAGAAGAAGGAGAAGGAGGGGGGGGAGCTGACGGAGAAGGAGGAGGAGGAGCTGATGCTCCAGGCTGCCGCGGTGAAGGTGAGTAGGCGTCCCCACAGCACATACACCTGTCGAAAGGCAGGTGTGATGTAGTTGTGCTGGACGTCGACGTCCAGCAACAACTACATTCACTGACGCTGGGCCCAGAGTCTTCCTGGGGAGCAGGCGCGCGCTCTCCCTGCTCCCCAGGACATCGAGCAGGCCGTTCAAGAGGCCCAGGACGACGAGGAGGGGGAGGGGGACGAACATCAGTGGGCCGATGACCCTGTTCGTCCCTCCTTGGACTGGCGGCGCGAGTTGCAGCTGAAGCACCTCGAGCTCCGTCGCCAGCCCAACGTCAACCTCGCCCTGGCCACCGAGGAAGAAGTCGAGGCGGAGAACGCCCGCGTCAAGGAACTTGGCAAGGTGTACGGGTACACCCAGCAGGTCGAGGAGTACGCGCAACGAGACTTCGAGGTGCGGGCGGGGTTGGGGATCATTCGTCGTCGGGGGCTGGACAAGTCGTGGGAGGAGGGGAAGAAAGAGGGGAAGAAGATGGCGGCGGAGCGCCGCAAGCAGCGTGTCGAGGACACCCCTCGTCTCGCCTGCATCAAGCAGCGCGGGCTTTATCGCCTCGAGGACTTCAAGAGGCGCAACAAGGACCGCCTTAAGCAGGCGTGGAAGAAGTCCTGGGGCGAAGTCAAGCGTTTCTTCGAGCGTTTCGGTGGCCTCATCATGAGGATCCTCCTCGCCTTGGGTAAGTTTTTTTTTTATTAAACATTGTCCATTACTAACTACTCTATCTAGCCTACCTGGCGGCGAAGAAACAAGGCTTCGACGTCCCGGGCGGAGGAGCTGTTCTCGGACAGATGAACTCGCTCGCTGAGGTCGTGCACGAGGAGGAGAGCATCCTGTAGAGTAGCCGCTTAAAGTTCCCCCCTGTTCTCTTGTCTCGTCAATGAATGAAGTGTTGGCCAAATGGCCAACACAGTTTACTGTTTCATTAATGTAGTAGTTGTGCTGGACTTCGACGTCCAGCACAACTACATCACACATCCTCACGCGAGCCGGCGATTTCCCTAGCGATCTTTTGAAAAGGTAAATAATATCTTCATTAACTACTCTAAAGGGGAACGATCCTAACTACAGAACAGGCGACAAAAGAACGCCTTCACCTACCTTTGCTCCTACTCCCTTGCAGGTCACCTGCACCCCTTTCCCAAAGGGGTAAGGAAAGGTTGCCTTTCCGGACCTACCCTGACGCGGGAAATCCCGACCCTAAACGCGGTGATTTGTAGGTGGGCGGAATAATTGACGGAAGTATCGACTCCGATAGGCCCTGAACGCATTCGCATTCGGACGGTCCCGTCGCCACTGATATTTGGGCGCTTTCAACAAACTGAAGCATTGTTGTTATTTCTCAACCCTCTAATTCTCCTGCTCTTCAGCCAAGATGTCACGAAGAGCGTGCGTACTTACATTCAACAAACGTAAAACACTCTAACGCAAATGTAGCAAAAACGACCTCATAGTCCGCGTCCGCTACCAAAACCCCCTCCCCGAGCCCCCCTGCCCCCCAAAACTCCTCCAAATCCCCACAGGCCCAACCCGGTATGGCCAGCCAAGTTTCACTGACAGCTTGTTCGACGCACGGCCGTTTCCGATGGTCGTCGATGCCGAGTTTGGGATGCCGTTGGATTTGAGTCGGTGGGAGGGGGTTTGGAGGGGGGAGGAGGATGATCCGGGTTCGTCTGCTTTCTTTTCCCTCTGTTGTCGTCTGCATATACCTCTGGCTGGCTGGCTGGCTGGCTGGCTGGCTGGCTGGCTGGCTGTAGAGAGGGAGAGGGAGAAGAAAAACGAATGCTGACTGCCAGAGCAGAGCTGAACCCACCCCGAGAGGCACCGCTAGACCCACGCGACGCCTTCCTCTTCGAGCACATCATCCCCTCCTCCTCCACCACCTCCTCCCTCTTCCCCGGCACCTCCTCCAGCACCACCACCACCACCACCACCTCCAACGCACTCCCCAACGTCTCCTGGCTGCGCAAAACCGAATACATCTCCAAAGAGTCCGTCAACCGTACCTCTTCCTCCCTCTCACTCTCCTCCACATCCGCGATCGATCGCGCAGTCACCCAGCCTGTCGATGTGAGCCGGGAAAGACAGTTGGAATTGATAGAGGAGAGCTTTAGAGCTGCCCGGGAGGCAGGAGAAGGGTTGGAGGCGTTGAGACATCCGAATAAGCCTCCTGGGGTGAGGGCGGTCGAGGTTTTGCCGGTGTTGCCGGACGAGAGGGTGTGGGGGACGAGGGTGGACGTGTTTAGGTTCTCGGAGAGGCCGGGGGAGAGGGAGGTCGATGTGCGTCTCTGCTTCTCTCTGCTCTTCTCTCTTTCGCTTCCTGTTTCTGTCCCTTCCCACCTTCCTCCATACTTCCCCACTTGGTCACTGCCTTCTTGCCTGCCTGCTCCCCACCAGCAGTCCTTCTTATTTTAAGAGTGTCGATCATGCACCATTGAATCCAGCGCGCTAACAATTTCTAGCAACCCGACCCCCGCCTAGACTCCGCCATCATCAGACCCATGAAATCAGAAGACGACGATTCCTGGCTCCTGGCCTACTATCTACTAGCGGACGACGCAGCCGCCAAAGCCTACCGGGAGAAACTCGCCTCTGTCTCTTCTCTCCCTCCATCCTCTTCCGGCCTTGCCCCTGGCGCTGCCTCTGGCTCCGACGCAGGCGCAGGCGCAGCAGGAGCAGGAGCAGGAGCAGGAGCAGCTGCCCCTGACACAGCAGGGAACGGAGCGGGCGCAGCAGCGGCAGAAGAAGAACCGACCGAGTTCCGGTTCGTGAGGGACTACGAAACGATGAAGGTCCTTTCGGAGTGTCCGAGTGACTGGTTGGTCGTGTTTGATGATGGCTCGAAGGGGAGGGAGAAGGGGTTGTATTATAAGGGTATTGAGAGGCGGATGTGGTTGAGGAAGAGGAGGGTTAGGGTGAGTGCTTGCTGCCTTATCTGTTCTGTTGTTTTTCTTTGTCTTCCTTTCTCTCTCTCTTGCCGCTCTTCCTTTTCACACTTGCCGCTTTCCCTTTTCTTTCTCTTCCCTCCCTCCTCCCTCCCTCCCCTCCCCGCGTTTTCCGCCTCCCCCTTCGCTCTTCCCCCTTGAGTCTTTTCTATTCCGGTAGGTAGTGAGGACCGTGCGCTGACGGACTTGGTGTGCTCTGCCAGAGAAACGACACCACCGCTTCGGCCAACAGATGGGACGCGATCCACCTCCGGCACGTGCCGATGGACGAAACCGAACTAAGAGACTTCCGCGAAACGCTCGCAGAAGTGCAAGATCCCAACTGGACAGCGCACAAAGCTGCCGAAGCCGAAGGCGAGGCCGAGGTCGAGGGAGATGCGGAGATGGACGCGGAGGGAGAGGTGGACGCTGATGCGGATGCGGAGGGAGAGGTGGAGGTTGATATGGATGATGCTGATGGGGAGGTTGATGCTGCCGCTGGGGGAGCGGGAGGAGGGGGGAGGGAGGGAACACCGATGAAGACGGAGGGGTATGCTGTGAATGGCGTGAATGGGGAGGTGTAGGAGTGTATTTGCTTGTTTGCTACTAGGTGGGGCGGGGTCGATCTGTACACGTCTGTATGTGGTGAATGGATTCTGTGCCAGCCTTCTCTACCGTATATCAATAGCTCAGCGACCTGACGGGTACCACTGTCTAGAGCCCACTCCAGGACGAGGGAGCACAGGTAGAAAAAAGAGGCAAAACAAGTCATCATAAATACTTAATTGGGTGGCTCGTATATCGTCCGGGTATAGTGGGTATCTAGGTATGTCTGTTGGATACAAGCGGGGGTATGCATGTGCTGTGCTATTTTGGGTGGGGCGAGGGCGTAAGGGTGTCGTCAAAGAATCTTCAGAGGAACGAACAACAAACGACTTATAGGACCGAATAACGAAAGGCAATGGACGAGTTCTTCATGAGTAGTGGAAGAAAGGTCTGCTTTGGGGTGGAAAAGGTGCTGTGGAGGGGTGTTCAGCGGCGATCCTTGTCCATCGCGTGCAACTGGAGTGTGCCTCCTGCTTCGTCGCTCCTCCTTAGCAGCTCGTCCCAGAGCGCCGCTTTCTGTTTCTCGCTCAGCGGCGCTTTACTGGACGAACTCCTCATCTGGCGGAAGGCGACGCCCCCGGCGGGCGAGCTCGCCGAGAGCGGGGAGACATTAGGTCGAGATGTGGCGGAGGGAGAAGGAGTGTTGAGCGACGCCGACCTGGGTGGTGGGAAGGCCTGCGCAACTGTATACTGTGGTTTTCTCGCTGTGGCATTTCCCGGCACGTGGACATCGCCGTCGCTCTTCGTACGTGGCATGCTGGCCAGAGACGGTCGCTCCTTGCTCGCCGAAGACGAAACAGTCGCACCGGCAGATGGCGTCCTCAGCAGCGTGATATTCTGCAGCCCCGTAGGCTCGGAGATGGAGATCATCAGCTTGCCGGCTTTGTCCCTCTTAGTCGCAGCCTTCGAGAGCGTGCGTCTCCTTGCCTGCCTTTCCTCTTCGGGTGTGGCGGGTGCAGAGGGGAAGTTAGAGTCCGGCTTTTTGGATGCTGGAGGATCGCGTAGCTCGTGCGTGCTGGGCTTGCGTTTCGCCCGCCCGGTATTCGGAGAAGGGAGGTCGATCGTGTACGGCAACTCAGAGGAGTCTTCCGCTTCCCCTGCTTTCCTAGCCTGGGGTCTCTCAGTAGTGTGCGGGGGAGTTGTTCCCGGCGCTGTCGCCGCACTCCGAGGGGATGGCTCGAACGAGTACACCGACGAGCTCGCCGATGGTCCAACGCTTCCTTCTCCCGTACAGTCGTTTTCGCTGCCCGTGCTGAGCTTGGTCAAGTGGATGGGGATGGCTGGTACAGGAGGCACGCGCTCGCCTTTCCCTCGGGGAGTCTCGAGCTGCGTCTTTTCCTTGACGGTGGTCGGAAGAGGTGGGACGGGAGGCGCTTCAGAGGCGCGAGAGCGCAAGTTTGGATTGCTGAGTTTCTTTAGGAAGCCGAATCCATGCAAGTGTTGGCCGAATGAGGGACGGCGTTTATGTTCTGTCTCCAGACCTGCATCTGCTGCTGCTGCAGGCTTCGTATGCGATTTGAACTCATTTGTTGCTGCTGTCGTAGGTCGGGAGGGCCGTTTACCTTCGAAGGAAGCCTTGCGCGGCAGATCGCGTGGTTTGGGGCGGTCAAAGGAGCGGGTTCGTGGTCTTGCTCCTGCTCGAGCGGGCATTGGTGGCTGTTCATCTCCAGAGAGCTTCGTGGATATCTTCCTTCCGAGCTTCCTGAACCCTGTCGGTGTACAAAGATCGCCCCACTCGCTTGGCGCAGGGGTGGGCAGGGGTATAGGAAGATCAGGGTCGCTTTCCCAAGGAGCGACCTTCGGATCGGGCGTTGTCCGGCCTTCGCGATGATAACGTCTTGCTGAGGACTGCGAGCGGTACGCGAGTGCGATAGCCGCTGCAGGGGTGAGGGCTGTCGTGACCTTCGGAAGGCGCACGGAGGACTCGCTCAAGTATCCGTCCGTCTTGACGAAAGCCGAAGCGCGATTTCTTGCTTTGGGACGGGAAGAAGAGGCACGCTTGAACTTTTGTTTCTGCTGAGGGCTCTCTCCGATCCCCTCCCCTCCCGAGCTATAAGTATGCAAGGGTGTGGCGAGAGCATTCGCGCGACCACGATCGCCTTGAATAGCTGGTGCAGCTGTCGACGGACGTGGGGCTATCTCCGGTGACGATCTGACCACTGTCAGCCTTTTTTCAGTCGTATCCCCCGCGGTCCTAGGCCTCGCGCGTACTTCGGGTGACTTGAGTGTTGAGTCGAGCTGGAAGGGCTGACCAGCTTGAATTTCGTCCGACCGGGGAGACGAAGGTGCTTCGGACGCAAATTGCGGTGCGGGTGGAGATGCCAATACATTCCCCGATGTATCGTCGGCGCGTCCGAAACCGCCGGCAGGATGGCTTCCCACGGGGGTCGCTGGTTTAGTCAAAAGACGCTTCACGTCCACCGGCGATGTATTCTTGCTCAATGAATTGGTAAACGAGGCCGATCGAGGTGAAGTTGTACTTGTCTGTGGCATGAATTTGCCAAAGTCCATAGAGCTTCCTCCTGAGGCGGTGTGGGGTAGTTCGCCACCGAGCGACAGAACGCTCATTCGGCGAGCGTACGGAGGCCGCTGAACGACTGTTATTGCGCTCAGCTCAGCCGCAGTCGGTGACACGAGGGATCGAGTCAATCCGCCAGCGCGAGCTGACTGATACCTGGTATTAGAGGAATTGAGCATATCGTGGCTGGAATCCGAGAGGCCGAGATCCGCTGACCCAACCTCGCGTTGACGGGGAAGATGCGCTTGACTAAGAGACGTTGGTGGCGAAGGTATTTGAGGTGCCGTGGAAGAGGAAGCAGATTGCCCTCCAAACCGCCAATCGCCCGACGGGGCTGTGGCAGGCCGCGCATGATGATGCGTTGCTGTTTCCGAATAGAGCTTGCCGCCGATACGGGTTCTGTATTTGTTCGGACCCGATGATCCGCCAGGGAGAGCAGAATGACTCGAGGTGATCCTGCTAGGCAGTGTTAGACCTCGTTCCGATTCTGGCGCAGTCGATGGTCGACGCTGATGTTGGGGACGGCTCGCAGGCCGCATCTCTGAAACGCCAACACCAGGGATTGAGGAAGCTGTCATAGAGACACCTTGATTCTCGTCGGGAGATTGTTCATCGTCTAGGTCCAGAAAACTCGACGGCTTGGATGGAGACCGCTCGAAGTGGAACTGCAGATTGAGTGGATTGGACGTCGGCGGGGGAGTGACGAGCGGAACGATGGGTTTGTCGAAGGTCGAGAGTAAGTCGGTCATCTGCAAAGCAAACATGTCGGCCACTTTGAGCAGCAAGTGGATGGGGACATACAGTTGCGTAGACGCCACAAAGCGCCTAAAGGAGAGGCATCTCTTATTCTGAGTCGGACAAAGATCAACCGGAGGCGTTCTTGCGCACTCTGCCTGGCCTTGTGTGGCCTTCCCAGCGTCGTGCGATAACGCTGTGCCGCTCAGAGACAAATCAGATGCAGAGATTTGAAAAAAGTGACGAGGTGACGGGTCGAGAGAAGAGGGCTGTAAAGACTGGAGCTGTGGGGACAGATCAGGGTCGAAGGCCAGGAGGCAGTGAAGCGGATCCCGACGGTGCGAATATGAGGAAGCCCCAAAGGAACGTGGCCGCGGCGGTCGTTGGAGATGAGATTTTATCGGGAAGTCTTGATGTCGAAGATGACGATCACGGAAGCGGGCCGTGTGAGGCGGAGCGCCGATACGTCGAATACAGTCATAGGCCACGCCTTTGCCGCCCATGAGTATCCGGAATAAACATCGTAAGACCGGGCGAGTCCGATTCACCAGCGCTGCACTGCTGCGTGTCACCTGCCCCTTAGCCTTAAGGCGGTTGCCATCGACACTCGATTTGCCTGATGGGAAAGGAATCCAGGGATGGAAAGAAGCACGGAAGAAAGAAGCACTCGGCCCTGTCGCCCGACATCCCCTCCATTGTCACGCTGTTGTCAAGAAGCACCCGCGACACTATTTCCTCCAGAACAAACCGTCAGCTTCCAAAAACAGGCGTTCATTGTTAACTTACAATTGCCAGTACCTCGGCAGCAATCGTGTTCCGGATAACTCAAGACGATATACACGCTAGTGAGACAGGATTCCGCCCGAATGAATGAAGGCCATTAGCTGGCGTCAAGAAGGTGGCTGTCCATTACGCGACAATAACTTCCGGTCGTGAAGGCTGCATCGTTGTCCCGCTCCGTCTACATAAACCGAGCCCGGATCGAGATGATGGTCCTTGCGGACTGCATGCGTGACCTCGGTTAGACTATCCCTCTGTCATACTTACGAGTCACTTCTGTCAGCAATCCACGCGCTGTCTTGATTCTTGACTTGGCGAAATAATATTGCTGATGCCTCGTGGGTGCCGCACGTCGATTGTCGCTAGCACAACGTCTGATTGCCTAACGCGCTGGCCCTGCTGGAGGTGGATATCTGGCCGGATGTCATGCTATGCCTGTTTTGTCCTTAGAGCCCGGTGTCAACAACGTTCGGATACTGCATGGAGCTTTCTCGCTATTTCCTGACTGAATAGGCTTGCGGTGTGGCCCTGAGTTGCCAGCTAGCGCTTGATCCGCAACAATGGCGTGGGACATTAAACTGTGCTGATGCTTCGAGGCTGCTGTGCAGTACGGTCGGTTATGTCGAGCTATCTGGCCTGATTTCGTGTAATCTTCGGATCCGTACAAGGACATCAACAACGCCGACAATGCGGCTATGTATGCTCGTCTCTCGGCTGGCGTGCGTGTCGATAGCGGCTCTTGTATTCGGCAGGCATCGCCGCCGCATTACGGGCACGCTCTCGCCGCTTGCATCAGCAATGAAATGCGGAAGATATGAAGTTGCTTGTCATGGGACTGAGCTCGTTCTGATTGTCAGAATGTCGGAACATTGGGATGAGGTTGCCGAATTGGATAGCTGCTTTCGGCACGAAGTGCTTCTTCTGGGAATGGAGTAAGCAATCATGTCTCTGACGGTTGTACGCGAAGATATCCATGGTATCACACGTCCTAAGCCGTCATACTGCGATATCTCCTCCGCGTACAACACGTGGGGCGTTCACCTTCTTTGTTTCTTCGTGACCGTGCTTCTCTTTCGATTGCATCGATGGTGAAAGTAGAGCGTAAACACGTGTGTTGGCATCTCTCGCAGGGGTGATCCAACGCATCATCGCTGATGATGTAAAGCCGATGATGGGACTGGAGCTACGCACTCTCGCTCCATCACTGGTCCGATCGAATTCGGATACTACGCTTTCCCGATCAGATGAAGACGGGAACGAGTTGATGCTCCTATCTGTCATCTTGATTTGGAATGGAAAGTCACCGAGCCCGCCAGTGGAGTCGGTCCAAAGCTCGCCGACGACCTTGGCAAGAGAAGTGCTCCGACCAGAAGCAGCAGAACACGGGGAGCATCATTTGCCCGGACGACGACCCACGACCCACAGCCTCCGACGGGGATAGCGAGTAGCGTTCAAGAGCCGCGTTTTCAGAGAGAAGGCAAACAGATGGCAAGGAGCTCGAAGGGATGCTGAGGTCTTCCGATGGTCTTCCTACTGAAGCCGGCGGTTGACCGACGTGCCGATGCGGCTCCTGTACGGTGTTCGGGAGTCTGTCCGCTCCACCTCACGAAAGGTGACGCACTTCTTGCTCTTCAGGTAGGCTTGTTGCTACTTCCGAGAATGCAGTCCAACTATCGGAAGGCGGGTTTCTCCTCCTGAGTATCGGAACAGTGGCACTTTCCATATAGAGACTGGTAGGAGAAGGCAGAGAATGCCGTTTGCAAAGCCACGGGATACCATTTCGCTAGTTGCATCGTAACGGCGAATTCGCCAAGTAAGAGGTTCGGTGTAGCCGAGAACACAGGAACACCCCGTCAGAGCATGTTCAGTTATTTGTGCAAGCACCTTGAGCTGTTCGCTCCTTTCCTCGCGGATACAGCTCTTGGTTGAAGCAGTCTACTCGTCACGTGTTCTGTGTTCCTGGAAGAGCAGGAACACAATCCCACTTTGGCGCCCGTGCAGCTTCTTTTGGCTATCGTGTAGCTTGTTGCACCGCCCGTTGCTCGGTGCCGTGCCAGCACAGCGGGATAAGGGTCGTGTTGTGCCTTGTGAAAATCTCTTATCCCGTCCTTAGGGGATCGAGTCGTTCGCCGCTGCTCGTCCTCGTTGTTGAAAGCCATCCAAGACAATATTGCAGTAACGTTGGTTCATCGTAGTGAGATGGTAGTCTCGGAGGAAGAGACAGCGGCCCCTACGTAGGCCAAGGGTTGATGAATGAATAAATGTCGGAGCCACACGGAATCAGATGCCATCATTGGGGGATCTCCATGAATCCATGCGGGGCGGGTCGCGCCTCCTTTGAAGCGGAGTGTATTGATCGTCCACTGCCTTTGCTTTGCAAGGGTTCGACCCTCATCACCATCCCTGACAGTTGAGTTATCTGGTCAAAAAGGCTGCCTTTTCATTACTGTCGACCATCTCTACGCGTCTTGCTACCTCTTGACTATCTCTTCTACTACTGCGACGCGTGAATCACGAACTTTGGAATGATGGCAGCCTCATTCCCCGCGTCTACAACGTTACCTCCAACGACGGAGGTGACACCGTTCACCTCTATGCCACCCGTGTCGCCCAGCTCATGGGCGAAATCGGCCGCCTCACCCGAATCGCTCCTGCCGTCCTTTACCTCGCAGGCACAGTATACGACGATTATGTCGGTGTCGAATGGCGCGACGCGGTATTATGAGTGGCCGGTCACCGCACTACCTGCCACCACGTCGACTGGCAGCAGCTCGTCGGGAGGAAGCAAGACGACGACCATCGTACTAAGCGTCGTGCTTCCGATTGTGGCCATTGCTGGCATCGTAGCTGTGCGTTTTCTTCTTCTTAATTTCCACGAATTTCGCTCATCTTTGTCTTACCAGCTTACACTTTTATACCTACGGAAACGTACTCGCAGCAGACGACAAGCATGGAGGGCCCGCTATCCCAGCCAATGGAGCTGGGATGCGAAATACCACGACGCGTACGTCTTCGTCCTCACATTCTCCTCTTCCACCCATCTGACCTAGATCCAGCGAACCCGACCCAACACCCCTCGAACCAACCACATCCCGCCCAGCCGCAGAAGGCTCCTCGGCCTACGCGTTCGCGCCCTCCTTCTCGCCCTCGCATTCCCGATTCCCCAGTTCAGATCTTACAAGAACGCCGCAGGATCATCCAAGTCTGCCTCAGGCGATCCATCATGGACGGGAGCGGTCGATGTAATCTACATTCACGCGATCTGATCTGGGATCGGAAATATGCTTTCCATCTTCATGTTGTTGTTTTCTGATCACGTTTACCGCATTTGTTCATGATCTTCATACCCAATTTCCTGGATGAGCTACTGGTTGGAGGATCCCGCATTTCAGGCATTGTGCTTGGTTTCATGTCCCCTGTACATAATTGTATTAATAGCAACTTGGTTTCGGCTTTCAGCGCGGGCTGTTGCATCAGCTTGGATGAAAGTGGCCATCAAGCCATAGACTGCAGTACCTATTTCTCTGGACCGTAGCACTAGGTTGAAGCATGTTAGAGCAACAAAAGCATGGTCATTCCGATTCATTGGAGTCTCCTTACTCCGCCTTCACGTCATCATGAGCAGCAGGGTCCTGCTCGTCAACAACTCCGCGGTGTCGAGCTCATCATTTCCGGCCCACAACGCGCACTCACCCGAAAGACCGAACACGAGCTAGACCACCTTGAAAAAACCTTGGTTGAAAAGGCCCTCCTAGATCGACTCTAAAAGGGCTGACGAGTCTCTCAAGACGATCCGAATCGATGCGCGCATGATCGACCTTCCCTGCGCACGCGCCGTCGTGCGCCGAATCCACTCCTCGTTGCCCAAGCCGCCATGGGCGGCTCAAGCGGCGGCGAGCACGAGCACGAGCACAAGTGCCTTAGCGCACGAAGCAGAGCCAGCGCTGCAGCAGTCTATCCGTACTCTCTTTCGCCGTACCGCTCAGCCCGTCGCGCTCCTCACTACTCGGCGGTCACCCACTACGTCGTCCGCCACCCCAGCATACCACGGCGCGACCCTCTCCTCCTTTACCAGCATCTCCCTCGCCCCTCTCCCGCTCGTTGCATTCTCCCTCCGCCTCCCCTCCCGCGCTGCACAGGCGATCGATAACGCCTTCTCTGCCGGTCTATACCCCAAGCCGAGCCTAGTGGTCAACCTCCTCAGTGCGGAACAAGCCGACCTTGCGCGCCATTTCTCTCGACCTGATCTCTACCCCGATCCGTGGTCAATGCACGCGTTTGACCTGAGCGAGGAGGGCGTACCGATCTTTCCTGGTAGCTTGGGCGCGCTGAGCTGCGCACCGGTGACGAGTTTCCCGCTGGACTGGACGGGGCTTAGGAAGCTCGGGGTGAATGTCAGTCCGGGGATGGTTGAGGAGGTGAAGGAGAACACGAGCGAGCTGTTTCTTGCTCAGGTCGTGCGGGTCGAGCTGGAGAGCAGGTTTGACAAGCATCCGCTCCTGTATCAGGAGCGCGTGTTCAAGACCGTCGCGGAAGGGTCGCTGGAAGAAGGGGAGCCAAAAAAGCCTGCCCCTTAGCAGGGCGAGATCAGTCTGAAATTTGAATGATATTGGTGAGTCGTGGACAAGGACTATCTATGCAAGGGGGATCACGCTGACGTGCTGTCTAGTAATACAAATGATAATATGTCGAAAGGGGATATCGAGCGCAATCTATACCTTCATGTAGCTAAATAGCCCACCGAGGTCGACCCATTGTCGGCCGCACTTCTCAAGATGTTTGTTCACAAGCCGCGACAGGTCATCCAGCAGCTGATGGTTTGACGTGACGATGGCCCGCACTTCGTCTGCAACGATCCGATGAGCTGGCGGGCATGATCAAAAGCAATAGCACGTACCTAATCGGGGAGTGTTCCTGCATTTGGCCTCCGCCTTCTTTGCGTCAATTAGCGAGCTGTAAAAGAGGATTTGGTGGTACAGCATGAGGTCCGTATACTCGAACGACATGTTTCCGCGGCAGCCAGATCGCATGCATCGCCTGCCGTAAACGCCCATGCTGCGTGTCCTGTTGCCGCACGTCGGATCGTCACAAACCATCCAGCCCTCATAGTACTTCGCGATGTGGTCGCGAATCGAGCGATCTAGCTGCACCTGGAGACTGGCTGGGTTGATGCGTGCGGAACAAGCAGGGCATTTTACCCCGTCCACATGCAGCACGCAATCCTGTGAACCGATCAGCAAGTTTGCCCCCCGAAACATGGCTGAACTGCTTACATCCTTGTCGGCTAAGGAGCCGAACATGAAGGACGCCTCGCATTGCCGGCAGCGTACGATGAACGCGTCGACATCCTTGAAGCGCTCTTTGTCCGGAATCTGAGAATCCAAGGTGCCGAAGAGTGTCTCCTCATTCTGGTTATTCAGACCAGTGCTGTATCTCGAGGGGTCGAGGCCTAAACATTCAGCAAGCCTAGCGCGATCGGTGCCTTCAATTGGCTCGCAAAGACGCTCGATAGGTGGGAGAATCTGTTGCGACAGGTAGTGGACGTAGTCTAGGCATGAAATTAGCAGCCAGGGAGAAGGCACCAAAATCATGTTCTTACCGATTTGCAGTCCGCTGTTGACTTTCCGTAGCTCGTCTGGGTGATGGGCACGGTCTGCCTGCGCGGTCCGAGCTGTTTGACCATCCGATCCAAGGCAGAAGATATACGGAATTACGTCGCCACCGCGAGCGCTGTTACCACGGGCCTTCATACGAAGCGCGACCTGCACATGCGGCTGACTCTTGGCATCGGGGTAGTCTTCTGGGTTCTTCCCAAGCCTCTTGAAGATGATGAACTCGTCCATGTCGATCTTGCCCGAACGAACGTCCTCGCCGATCTTGGTGAGATACTCGTGTATGCGCTCTATTACGACCTCCGTTGCTTCCCCAGACAGGATGAATTCGAGGACCGCTCTATCGGACATTGTCAGCGAAGTCATACTGCCATTAAGGAATGCTTACTGGGAGACAGTCTTGGACAACGCGCAGTATTCACGACGCTTCATGTCCAGACCCTTCACTTCAGTCGTGGTGGAACCGTCTTCCTCCACCTTCAATGCGGCGTACTTCTTCTTCTGTAGGAGAAGCAGGCGTTGGAATATACCGTCCAGGTCGATCTCCAAGAGTTTGTAGCGCTCGTTGACATGCTTCTTGAACTCGTTGGCAATCTTCTTGGCCTCCTCTAAGTCGGATACGTTGGAATTGACGAAGACGGAATCAGTATCACCATACACAACCTGAGAACGTTCAGCGGCATTCGTGAAAAGTTACGAGAAGCGCATACATCGAGTTGCAGGCTCTCCGCTAGTTCCCTGGTATGCGTGAGAATCTCACGACCTTTATATGTTGTCAAAGCGGCGAGTGGTCGAGCGTAGAAGCGCGAGTATTCGAAGCCGAGACAGCCATACATAGAGTTGGCCGTTAGCTTGAGCGCTTTCTGGCGGATGTCATACTGCTGCAGCTTTGCCTTTGACGCGGATTTGTCCTTCATTAAGGACTTGACCTGTCGCCGCCTGTTGACCAATGTAGCGATAAGGCGGGGAAGGACACCTTGAGCAATGTCTGATGGGGGAACATCTGGTATTTTCTCCTCTTCGCCCTGCGAGACGGGTCAATAACCAAGCAGCATACACCTTAGACAAACTCACGTCTTCCTGTTCTGGTCGCTCCACCGTCGTGAAGTCGATATTGTATTCCTGAATGATACTCGGGTACAGACTGTTGAAGTCCATGACGAGGATGTACTTGTCCCACAAGCCCCGTTTTGGCTCGAAGACGAGACCGCCCTTGTACTTGTCCTTCTTCTTGCCCGGGGCAGGTGCTCCGCCCTCGACCTCTTCCGCTTCGGCCTTCGCGGCGGCAGTTACCGCCTTCTTGCCCCACATCTTGTCTGGAACAATATACTTAAGCCTGTGGAACTCGTGAAGCAGAATGTATTCGTTTCGCTCAGCACGACCACCGTTCAGAGTCTTGTTCCTGTGGTGGGAGTCAGCTCAGGGCGGAATGATGCAGGCAGCCGTTGCCTTACCAGGAGTTCCCAGCTAAATTGGTCAATTGACGGGTCAATGGCAAGATCTGCACTCTAGCAGCAATAGCCATCTGGAAGAAGGTGTCCATCTCGCAATGCCGGACGAAGTGCAGCAAACGGTCCGGAGTGTTCACGGTACTATCGAAGTATGAAGCCGTATCATCCGGATCGATGTCTTCTCGCTGGATCTTCAGCTGGCCTTGACACATCTCCGTCAGAGACCAAGTCGTGGACGTGATCATGCTCTTTGCGCCATCACTAGCCAGGTCGCAAAGCAAGCGACCGTTCAGGAACTTGAGGTTCATCCCCTGTCGCGAGATGTTGGGCCATTTCGCGCGGCGGAAGCGTCCGATGCGAGAAAAGTGTTCAGTTTTCAGTTCACGCAGACGGTGAAGCAGAATGTCGAGCGAGACGCCCAGAAAATCGTGCCCAATGAGTATGTCAGGATCGTAGCGGTGGATGGTCGCCAGAAGGTTGCCCAATAGCATGCGCTCGTTCTTCACGGTCATGATCTTGGATCTCTCGGTACGAGCTTTGTTCTCGAAACCAGCTGGGAAGCGGTCCAAAGGGCGGACAATGGTATGCATAGAGGACGGTAATTGCTCCGGAGGGGTAGGGTCGTCAATATTGACTGGTTTGAAGTCAGATAATGTCACTACTGAGATAAGAGTCGCTTACCATTCTCCCACGTTCTCAACGTTGCACAGACAATCTCCCGCTTATTCTCCTTGTGATTTACGATCGTCCGCAAGCTGATGCTCATGAGAGTCAAGGGAGGCATCTCTCGCGGTGCCGTTGCATCACTATCGGGGATCGGATTGATATCCTTGGGATTCGACACGATCACTTCCAGTTTGCACCAGGAGAGCTGCGACAACTTTCAGATACCAATGTGATGCAGAGAGCAGCCCACTTACGCCAGCCTGGCTTATCCGCGGTTCCTTCACCTGCAACCAGCAAGGACCCATGATCTTCCGCTTCAAGACCAGCAGCTCGAAGGCGCTGGTGCTGGTACCAAAAACGCGACTGAAAGATGGACCAGAGACATCATTCGGGAGCTGGGGTTCTGATTACCCGACATCGCATCAGCAACGAGATGAATGAGGTGTAGCAGTATCTTACCGTCGAAACCGTACACGACCTTCATCCATTCCGTCTCCTCAGTCGGGACATCCGGCTCACCGAACGCATATCGGCGTTTCACAAATTTGGCAGACCATTTCTGGATGCCAGCTTTGCGCCTTACATGATCAAAATCCTGGAAAACCTCTGCATTGGTAGGCATTTCGTCTGTCTCCTCACCATCCTCTGCAACCAAATTCAATTCGGGTCTGAAGGAACGGAGCTAGACACACTCACCAACTTTCCTCTCCCGCTTCAGCACGAACAGGTTCCGCTCAATATTCTCAACAGTGACACAGCAGCTGACCCATTTGCCCGTCGGCTTGTCCATGACCTTTCCGACGAAATAGACTTTCCCATCGTTCTCGAGGTAGTCGAGCCAGAAGAAGCGGAGTGAGCCATCTTCTTCTAATGCAGACACTTTGCTGACGACGGAATTGTTCGCGGCAGCTGAGCCGATGGTGTCGTCTGACTCAGCCTTGACATTAAGCTTATCCTGGACAGACAGCCATGACGGGAAAGCAGAGTCCTTCTTGATCGGCCGTGGCAGATTGTCTGCTGGTTTCAGGGGTGAGAGGCGAGCCTCTGCAGCAACGTCAGTCTTCGCTCAAAGGAAGTGATATGGACTCACCCTTCTGTTCCTGCTTAACGATTGCAGGCTTGTCGTCGATCGCCATGTCGTCAGCATAGAAATTATCGTAGAAAGAATCATCGTCAGGCATCGTGAGATTGCTGAGCTTGCTTGCGACAGCTCCAGACTCCAGCCGAACCTTTTTCGCCGGGCTGCTGAAGTTCTCCAACTCATTGCTGAAGTCATTCGTCCAGCCGTCTGCAGCGCTATCGCTTGACGGATGGGCAGCCCTGCGATTACGAGCGCCAGAGCTAAGGCTGGGAACGTCGCTGTAGGGGTCTACAGGATCGGAGGAAGAAGCGATCACGGCTGGCGGTCGCCTGTGTGATGTGAAATTTGTAGGCGCGACATGAGCACCAGACTTCCTTTTGACGGGACGCGCGCGGGGACCGGCCGAGGAATTGGCTTCCATAGACTGCAGAAGCGACGCCATGAAATCGTGCTCTCTTTCTTCGTTAATGACAGGCCGGTACGCCGAAATGTCTGGTGTTGACTCGACTTCTGGTCGCGGGCGTTTCTCCTTCTTGCCCTTCTTCTTTGACTTCTTGTCCTTGTTCCTTCGCGCTGCATGCGTGTCAGACTCATTGAGCCGTGTCCAGGACAGGGGAACGCACCGTAGTCTTCCTCCCAGTCCTCCTCTTGGCTCTCCTCACCACGCTCCCAATCATCCATGCCATTGTCGGCATATCCCCCACCGTCGTCATCCTCAATGAAGTCGTCCCTCTGAAGACGTCCTTTCACTACAGCTTTGTACTGCTCCTCGTCCAACTCATCGTAGATCATGCCATCATCTTCCGCTTCTGCCTCCTAGGTGGACGCGTCAGTAATCGCGCCTGGGACGATGTCCGTCAACGTACTCTGTACTGTTTTGACCTTGGAAGACCTTGTCTCGCAGCTTTTAGTTCAGCCAAGCGGTTGGCTCTCGCCGAACGGGAGGCCATCGTTGCCAAATGGTAAGCAAGAGGGACGCGTGAGGGCAATGGAATGAAGGCACCGTCGTGCAAAGACGCGTCGTGACACAAAGCGCGTCGCGCTTCATTACGGGTCATTCGGCTCCGGCCCGCCCACGTGCGCCTGGAAACCTTCGCTGGCTCCCTCCTCCTACCAAGTCTTTCCCAAAAGCATCTTCTTCGACTCCTTAGGTAGCGAGTAGCCAGCAATTGCAGTTGACGTTGTCAAGACATCGGTTCTAATGGCCATTACCAGATTAGAAATACCAAGCGGCAGTCACAGCACTCCACAGCCGTCTGACGGCTACGTCGGAGATCGCACTCATTGAATACCGAACAAGACTGTACGTTCTCGAAGTGCTTACTTATCGAGCGCACGAACATCGGTAGAAAGGGCAGGAACTAGACTCATTTGACGAAACAGACTAACCTCATTTGATGGAACCTACTATGGGGCCACTGACAACATGATGGTAGTTGTGGCCGGCGCGACTTCAGCAGCGGAAGCCTACCCCAGGGCACTCGGTCTCGGTCGAATCGTCGCAAGTTGCGGACAACTCAGCCGCACTATTCCTACACGCTTACAGCGGTGGAACCCGGATATCAAGGGGAGCAGGAGTGGTCGCACGTGATATCAGTAGGATACGTCGTTGGGGCGACACCCATGACCGAGTCTATCTCTTCGAAGGCATTACTTGCAGCCAACCAGAACCCGTATGCGTGGGAATGATCATGTTTTCACCATAAGCATGAAATTACATGAAGGCATCGACATTGTGCATGCCGAATACACCATAACCAGAGACCTCATCTCTGCCACCCAATGCACCAAACCTCGCTCAAATGTTCGAGGGGTAGAGCATGATCCTCACCGAAGCACCGAACGCCCGTGGGGGGAGGTTGGAGCGGAACTTGCCCTTGACAACGCCAGAGTTGCCGTGCGGACGGGTAACACGCCTGAGATCCGGGTCAGCATGCGTTGAAGGCAAATCCGAAGATATTAGGCGCACCCCCAGATGACACGAATCTTCGAGCCACGGACCTCCTTTTGCGCCTTGTAGACGTAGGCAACACGCTAGACAGCCGCAGTCAGCACACAGACCACAAATACGATCTCTCCGCAACCCACCTTGCCCAGGTAGAACTGAGCATCCTCCTTGTTGGTGACACCCTCGATCTGGAGCAGGGAGGTGTTCGGCCGGGAGTTGCGCTTTGCGCGCTTGTGCCCGAGGACACGGCCCTTGCAGTACAGTCTGCGCATATGCATCAGCATGTTGCTCGTGGTTACCCAAGGGCTGCAGGTCGTCTGTGCAAGTGCTCCGCCAGATACATCCATCCTCCATCCACGCCATCCATCCGTTCCAACTCATCCCCGTCGCCCTCAACCTCACCAGCACCTGCCCAGACGTCCTTCCAGCCGTACAAAGCGTACTCACCGTGAAGATCCCATGGGTGTCGATCGGTTGGCGAGTGTGTGTCGGCGGTCGTGTACGGCGGTAAGAGATTTTGGACGACGAGGAGGACCGCCTAATCCGGATGCAATTCTGAGAGGCTGTGTCGGGGAGCAACCGCTCGGAGAAAGTGGATTCTCCTTATTCATCCGAGCCGAATTAAAAGGCGGAGGCGATCTCGCGCTCTGGCAAGTCGCGCAGCCTAGTCGGGCAACCGCGATGCCCAGTTCGAGATGCTTTCTCATCGGCCGTTTATTTGGAGGTAGCCCTGCCAAGCTAGGATTGCCGCATTCCCTTTATGTGAGCCGGGCGATGATGTATTGGACTGATGTCTCTAGGATCTTTGTACAGTAGTGACTGATTCAAACGTGGGCCAGCTGTTGGTGTTCCACTTGCTGCAAATGCCACTTTAGGAAATCGCATCTCCGACCACTAACAAAGAAAGACAAGTGCTGTTGACATCTATCTGGCGGTCACGAAGGTTTCCTGGGAGCGTACACTGCTGCATATAGTTAGGCATGCTTTGATCTGATGGCATCGATTGATGGATCTGAGGTCGCGTGCCTGACATGCCCACGCATGATCCGGGCAGTCTCCACGAGGAGTGAGCAAGGAACGCACTTGATCGTGATTATACATTGTTAGACAGACAGGGGTTGTGAATGCCAGCAAGCAGCATGATGGATAACGAGACCGAGTCGTTCAGAGAGACCGTTGTGGGGAGACAGAGGACGAACGACACTTGTGGTCGAGGGCATGATCATACAACCGTGAAGCATTCGTGGACAACCGTTATGTGCTGAGACGAGCTGAAACCGAGAGTGCGAGTACGTCGGGAGTGTTGAGACGCCGTAGATGATACATCTATCAGTTATAGGTTGAGCCTTCCGGCGGTTGGGGCAGCTTGCGATTCTGCGGCGAAGCCATCTCCCTAAATGCGGTGTTAGAAAGATCGACACAGCGTGAGCACGGTGAGACGCACTTCCTCATCTCGACGAGCACGGTCTCAATGGTATAGTTGCGTTTCCAGTGCGCAAGCACTCCGAGCTTACCCGCCTCTACCTGTATAACATGTGTAAGCCCAACCTTGCTCCTGAAGGACAAAGGATCAGCGGTCCTACCTGGCCATTTGCAGCGACGAAAGGGAGGTTCACCCGAGAAACGAAAGAGACGCGAGGAGGTGAGTCAGGGTATGACTCGTCGCAGTGGATCTTGAGAGAGTAGATCCTGTTCTCATGGACAGTCTGCCTCGGCTGTCAACGCCGTACTCTAGGAGATGAGGATTGTGAACTCACATGACCAGGCCCAATGATGGTCCCATTCCAGTTGGACATCGTTATGTCGTCGCTGTCCTCGAGACCATAGGAGCACGAGCCATCACCGATGCCCTTCTCGCCTTTCTCAAGCTCTTCTAGCAAACGGAAATTACGTGGAACTAGGATTAAGTTTCTCAGATACGAATACCATCTCCATAGGACGCTTCAGCTTACCGACAGCCATGGTGTGCTGGAGGGTTGGTGAGAGAAGCGCTGGAAGGAGTGTAGTTGCACGAGACGATCTATTATAAGGTGGCGGTGAAGACGGTATCCTGATGATGGAATGATCAAGTCGCTTGGCGGGATCAATAGACACGCAGTCGGAAGCACAGCATATGCTCCAGAGACCCGTACTCCGTACCTTGCCCCTCCCCTCTTAAGTATATCTCCTCGACACTTTGCTTTCCCGAACCACCGTGTTGCGACGTGAAACCGCCCCTTCTCTCTCCATTCTGTCAGTCGGCCACACGGGAGAGCCATGTTTGCAAAGGTGAACCCGTATGATGATATCGTCAGTGAGTATCGCACCCTTATGAAACCGCATGTATGCATCTCTGACATCAGGAAAGCGCGGACGACGGACGAGAACCTCACAAGTGAAGACTGGAACCTAATCTTGACGTTATGCGACAAAGTAACGGATGAGGGAGAACAGGGGTGCGTGTTGTGGTAGTTGGGCATCAACCGATGGCTGATCCACCCACAGTGCTCAAGATGTGGTTGCTGCCCTCCTCAAGCGCCTGGCGCACCGAAATGGGACCGTGCAGCTTTATGCTCTCTCTGTTGCAGACTCTTTGGTGAAAAATTGCAAGGCTGAACTGCGCCGGGAGATAGCGAGCAAAGCCTTTATGGCCGGTATGGAGAGGTTGATCATGGACCGAGTACGCTCCACGGTTGCTGCTGAAGAATAAACGCTGACCAACTTCTAGACGACCCATGACAAAGTCAGGAAAAAGGCACTCTTCTTTATCAGGGAATGGCTGGAAACGTACGAGAGTGCTGGAGAAAACGCCGCCATGATCGATGAAACATATAAGAAACTGCAAGATAAGGGTACGCTGGTGGTAACTATATTTGTCAATGCGCCCACTAACTGCGGTTATTAGGGTATCACTTCGAGGCGCCCGACGAGCCCCCTCCCCCTGATGTTGCCGACGAAGTGCGAAGGAGGGAGGAGGAAGAACTACAGCGTGTTCTGCGCCTATCAATGGCCGATACCGGTGGCAGGGGCGCATACCACAACTCGTATGAAGGTGGATCCTCTTCCGGTGCTGGAGGGAGCGGATCGTACGGAGAGCCGGAGCCACCTGTGACAAAAGCACAGACGACGCGTATGTCGTCTTACGCAGCCACGACCTCGGCTGGCCCTACCAGCCCTGTTCGGAAGCAGGAGTACCAGAACGGTCGCTCCGGCTTCAGCTACCCCTCCACCACCTCATCTGCCGCTGCTCCGGCCCCTGAGCCCGCCGTTCCAGTCGCTCCAGCTGCAGCGTCTCCTCCTCCTGCAGCTGGTGAACCAACAATCTCCCGTGTTCGCGCTTTGCATACATTCGAACCAACTGGAAGAGGTGAACTCGCCTTCGAAAAAGGAGACATCATCAAGGTAGTCGAACGGGCGTACAAGGACTGGTGGCGGGGCCAACTGAGGGGCAAGACCGGAATCTTCCCCGTCAACTATGTCGAACCCCTTCCTGATCCGACGCCCTTGGATATCCAACGGGAAGCGGAGATGGAGGCGCAAGTATTCGCCCAAGCAGCCAACATCGACCGCCTGCTGGCCATGCTGAGGACTCTTGACCCTGCCAGGGACAACCTCGCGGACAATGATGAGATCCAGGAGCTGTATCGGCAATCCTTGTCACTTAGGCCGAAGATCGTCAAGCTTATCGACAAATACAGCCAGAAGCGTGCTGATCTCATGGGAATGAACGAGGCATTCCTCAAGGCGCGCAAGACGTTCGACAGAATGATGGAAGAGAGCCTTGCAGTGCACAATCCTGGAGGTATGTACCTAAACAGCTGTTTTTAGGCGTATTGCTTTTGCATCATGTTTAGTTTCTCTCCTTGACTACAACCGTGCCCAGCAGGCTCAGGCTGGTTATGACCCGCGTGCTTCTGTCTACGGCGGTTATCCTCAGCAAGGATACCCTGGTTATGAGCAGGGTGGCTACCCGCAAGAACCCCAGTATGCTCAGCAGCCGCAGTACGGCCAGCCTGGATACCCGGCCCAAGGCTACGACGCAAATGCCTATGCAGCCCAGCAGCCCAGCTACGACCAGTATGGCCCGCAGCAGGCAGCCGGGTACCAGTTCCCTCAACAACCTGCCGCTCAGGGGCAGTATGATCAGACTCAGGCCGTCTATGCGCAGGGACAGTATGCGCAGCAGAGTGCGCAGTACCCCGATCAGAACGGCCAAGCGACCGCACAGGCGTATCAGGACGAGAACGCAAGGGCATGGGCAGAGTACTATGCTTCCCAGGGACTCGCGCCCGATGGAAAGACTCCGCTTGCGCAGTGGCAACAACAGCAGGGCGGCCAATCAACACAGGCTGCGCCAGTCCAAGCACCACAGGCGACTCAATATGCTCAACCACAGCAGGCTCCGCAACCGGCACAAGCTCCGGCTCCAGGTTATCCCGCCCAACAAGTTGCTCAGCCCACCTCCCCGAGCTCGCACCCGGTGCCAGACGCGTATGCCGCCCCGGCCTCCGCACATCCAGGAGCCGCACAATCTCCGCCTGCTCCTGCTCAGTATGGAGGATACGATCAGCAGCCTGGGCAGCAACCACAATACGCAGGATACGATCAGCACCAACAACCTGCGCCTCCGGGCCAAGCTCCAGGCCAGCACCCGTACCCTGGACCCCAGCCTGGCGGACCTCATCGCCAGAGCTCAGTGGGCTCCCTGTCCTACGCTCCCCAACCGCCTGCTCCTGCTCCTGCTCCTGTTCCTGCTCCTGCGACCTCTCCCCACCCCCAGCCCGGATACCCTGCCCAGCCGCAAGGATATCCCGGTAGCCCGCCCCCTGCGAGTGATCCTTACCACCAGCAGTACGCCTCTATGCAGCAAGGCTTTGCGAATATGGCTGTGGGCGATCCGCAACATGTGCAACACGCGCCACCCGCTCAGCCAACAGTTTGATCGCGCCTGTTTGGAACACAAATGTTCGGGTTATGACTTCTTATTCACAAACGTCCCTTGTTACGAACTTGCTTTTTGTACATATATATATCTTGCGTGCTTCTTCCCACCAAATGTGAGGCATTGTAATGTGCGAAATTTTTGTGTTGCTGCAACACAGCATCGTGGCTGTCACTTGGCGTCCTTATCATTGTTGATGCACACGATGACTCGTCTTCTTTCGAACAATCACAGGCCAGCGAACCCTTACATTACTCATCGGGAGCAATAGTCAATCACATTCCCATCTCTATCATCCTCCCCAGTACCTCTATCCAAACGCTATAAAGCCATCACGTTCTGAGCAATCAACCAGCTTGGCTACTTGACCCCGGGACAACATCTTCAGAGGGCATTGGAGCGACTCGGTGGTGGTGTGTTGCTGCTTTCGGTTCCTCGGTATGTATACACATGGTGATCATGAGTTCAAGCTGGCTGCTCACGTGATGATAAGAGGCGGAAGGATGGCTAGCTCGTCTTCGTCGTCTGGTGCAAGCACACCGCGACGGTCTATAGAATCCACAACTGGGCTATATACACATGGAAGTAGCATACCCAGAACGAAGAAGAAACACCGACGGCCGTGGTCGTACCTGCCAGAAGACATCCTCCGCCTGGTGCTGGAAGAAGCACATGCTCTAGACCACCGCTTCGGAGTCGCCGCCTCACAAGTCTGCTCTTACTGGCGTGCTGTTGCGCTGACCACACCGAGGTTATGGACACACATCTCCACTTCTAGGACGGCAGAAGCGATCATATGGCTTCAGCGTTCGCGGGCTGTGCCTATTGAGCTTACTATGCTCAACAAGAGCTACGAGGACACCCTTTCCACCTCGCTGCTTAGGCCCCTTGTGGCCAATCTCCACCGAGTACGGAAGATAGATATCCGTATCTTCCCTTCCGGCAACCCACTCTGGATCCGCCAGCTGTTCCTTGCCTTCGACCAACCAGCGCTGTTACTGGAATCACTCGCCTTTGAGCTGCAAATGCCATTTCCGTGGCCGCAAGTCTCGAGCCACACGACCCTCTTTGGCGGAATCGCTCCTCGTCTTGCCAGCTTGACCGTCAAACTCCCGCAAGACGAACCTGGATGGATCACGCCTTTCTTCACTCCCGCGCTTACCCAACTCACCCTAGCTCAGACATCCGACCTGCAGATGTGGGCTATCTGGGAGAGAGCATGTAACCTACGCCAGTTGCGGATGGAAGATATCACCTGGTTCGATGTGCGTTGGCATCCGGTTCCCCCTATCATAGTCAGCCTCCCCAAGCTCGAGTCCCTCTCTCTTCGTCGCGCGCCACGAGGCACAGCTGTCACCGTCCTCGGTGTCATCACCGCTCCCTCCCTTACATATCTCTCCATCGACCTCCGTCACCCACCCGACAGGCAGGCAGGATTAGACATCGTCAACGCGCTCAAGAGATCTCGCCTCCCCCTCCGCCAACTCCGGACGTTGCGCATTCAAGTCGCCGCCTGTCAGGAAGAGGAATGTCTGGAGCTTCTTGCGCAACTGGAGAACGTCGAGAGGCTCAGCTTCTACAATGCTGATATGGACACATGGTTGCAGGCCCTTGAAGCGCACCAGCCGAGTACCGACGGTAGCAAGCTTGTATGCCCAAAACTGCGCGAGCTCGTGCTCAACATCTGTGAGCTGAATTACGCCAATGCGGTCTCTCTCGCCGCCCGTCGTCGATGGGGATATGCACACAACCTATGCGCAAAAGTGCAGAAAGTCTCGCTCCAGTTCTGCCATTATACGCATATGGAGCGGACGACCAGTGTGGACGGTTCCCAGCCGGAGGCTGAAGGTGTCGAGATCTTGCTTGCGTTGCCGTGGAGTGCGAGGGAGAGGAGCCCGTTGAGCTCACTCTGGTACTCTGAGTATTAAGATGGGGAAGAGATCGTGCTGAAGTCCTGAGCAAGACGTACCAGCAAGAACACGTCGCGCCATCCAAGGATATACTATATACCGGACGACGGCCGCACGCCACCGGCAATCGCCGTCAGAAGACATTGGACACCTATACTTGCCAAGGCACCCTGAGGCCATACATTGTACAACACTGACACCTCCCACATTCCCACTTTGTATATCCACAACCGCTGTTGTACCGGTCTCTTTTTTTTTTCCTCACAATCGCATCGTTAGAGACCGTCCAATATCACTTGTATTGTGCCGCTGCGCTCGGAGATCATGCAGCTGAAATGCGAGAGAAGATGCATGGGTATTAGTACACATGAAACAGAGCAGGACAGGAGACACATCAGAAGCAAGCAGTGAAGATAACGAGCGGACCGCCTGGACAGCTTATATCGCCTCAACGGGCATAGCTTCAGCAACCACCACCTCGGGCTCCTTCGCCCTCGCCCGCCTTGAATCCCTCCCCAGCCCTCCAGCCCTCTCAGCCTCCTCAATAGTATACGCCGGCACCTTCAAATCCTTACACCTCCTCCTATGCACCTTCCCCTTCCAGTGCACTTTCAACGCGGCATCGCTCTCGAAGTATCGCGCACACTCGACGCAGTAGTGCTGCCCCAAGCCTGGGAGATCAGGGTCGATGGGTTGGTTTTCTAGAGCAGTGCGGTTGACCGGGAGGAGATCGTGTAGCTGGATTTGGTCGAGATCTTTTGTCCGGGCGCGGGTGCGGGAGGCCCGATGGACGTCTCGTTGCGCCTTGTGTACTCGTGAACGGCGTAGTCGACCCATGGCGGTTGGTTCAAGGAGAGCGGTGATAGGTAAAGGAGAATCTGGGCGATAGTCAGTATGATCCATCAGAAGAGAATACGCTGCCAACTTACAAGTTGGATACTAGTCCCACTCGAGAGGGATGAATGCGCTCTGAATGGCGTTTTTAGCAAAGTTGGTGGACGTCGGTCCCTTGCGTTGTGGTAAGAAAAGTGGACGAGCGCCAGGGACAACAAGCGCCCATTCAAACGGGATCAATTGTGGCTTCTTCCCACGTGAATGCGGGGTCAATGCTTATCTTTGGCTCTGCTGGCGCGTTCCCCGCAACGACCCTTTGTGCTCTTCTCGACTCCGCGATCATCCATCTGCTAGACTAGACTCGAACTGCTAGAGAGACTATCTGGTCCTGCCGCTGTTCAATCTACGAACTAGAGATGTCACCCGCTGTCGAAATGAAGAGCGAGCTACCGGCCGAGCTTATCATACACGTTCTCGAGCACCTTCCACCTTCGACAGTGCTCAGACTCCGCACCGTCAGCAAGCAATTCAACGCCCTTGCAACCTCGCGCTCGCTCTGGCTCGCCCTTATTGCTCGCCTACCACCGCCAGTTCCCTTGCCGCTAAAGGGCGACTCTCCAGCTTCGCTGCCGACGGAGACGCTCATCCGGCTTACCCATGCAGCCTACGCGCTAGCTGCAAACTTTGCCTCTTCCTTGCCTGCACCACGCCGCACGCTCAAGCTCAAAGACCTCCACCAAGATCGGCTTACATCCGTGGCGCTCCTGCCTGGCGGACGATTCCTATTCACCGGTTCTGTCGATGGCTGGGTCCGATGCTGGGACCTCGCCACGCTCCGAGGCGTCAAAAACTCTCAGCCTATCAGCGCCGGGAACGTGGGTCGCGTGGCCCAAATGAACATGGAGGTCGACGTCTCCGCCCTCGAAGTCCAATGGGAAACACCAAGCCAGCGAGGTGAAACAGCCGCGATCGTGGTAGTTGGAAGCTACTACTCCGTGGAATCTTGTCGGGTATTCCGGATACTTCTCCCTCAGCCAACGCACGACTATCCCACCGGCAGCTCACCTCCAAAGTACACGCGATCAAGTTTCTTCCCGCTCGGATCGCTAGTCCAAAACTGGTGCGGAACACAATCCGTCGCGCTACATGGACATATCGTCGCTGTTGGCGGCCACCTATCCCCAATTCAGCTACTTAACTGGCGCACGGGCGTGCAGAGCGTGCTTACCGTCCCGGACGCGGACAGGCGTTCAGTAGCAGTCATGAAGATCATCCCTCCGTGGCTTTTGAGTGTGACCCGCTTGGGTCAGATTGAGCTCTTCCGATTGCCGCAATGCGTCTTGGTGGACGACCCGAAGGAGGTGGTATCAGATGCACCCGGTTCCCTGGTGTCGAGCCACCCGCTGCCGATTCCATCTGGACCAGTGACGTCCGTCAGCATCTCCTCCCAGTATCTCTCTGTCGAGCCGTCGTCCACCTCCCAGAAGCCTCATTATCACCCTCTCACCCTTCTCGTTCAGCAACGGCAACAATCCACCCTATACAAACTCGTTCCCCTCTCGCAGCCGGCCTCGTCCCTCCCCTCCCTGGACGCCACGCTCGACTTCCCGTACGCCTTTCCGCCAACTCCCATCGCGACCCATCCCCACCCACCTACCCAATCACCAGAGAGTGCCGCCCTTGGCGCCAGTGGACTCCGGTGCGCAAGTACGAGCAGTATCAGGGATTTCATGCCTTTCAATCGGCTCGTCCTCTGGGCCGAGTCCCCACCACCTTTGCCCGTCCTCGGCTCTCCCGTTGCACAACCATCATCATCTCCCCCATCTGGGCCGAATGCATCCACAGCACCGCCTACGGCCGCTGCTGGGACGATCACGCACTGTCCGCCGACGCTCACGCCCAGGTCGGTCAAGGACGATATCCGCGACCCGTCAACCGTGTGGATGTGGGAGGAGAGCAAGGATTTGTATACTGAAGTGGGGATGGATGAGGAGTTGGGACGAGTCGTGGTGGGTACTGCGAGGGGAGGTTGCTGGGTGTTCGACTTCTGATTCGCAGGATGTGGATGCACTGGACAGTCGTCTACTTGAAAGACATGACGGGCTTGTACTGTTCCGCTTTGAGAGGGACATTGTACAGACGCACAGTCGAGGGTGATAGAGACGAATTTCCGGTCTGCATGGATTGAAAAGAGAGACAGAGACAGAGACGTGTGGCTACTCGTAAAATCACATAGGCATGCTGTACCGCGCACGTTACAGGATAGGCTATGGACGGGCTGCGACACAGAATACAGACAGGGCTACAAGGCTTGAGGAACTAGCAAGGAGAGTACTCGCGATAAATAAGGGCACCGTGAACTATCAAGATGCTTAAGGGAAACTCCCCATACCCGGACATAAGCATTGCTGTAGTGCGGCAGGCTACAGAACAGTTGTGTCGCGGTACGTCCAGGGTTTCAGGGCTCCATGGCCAGGGAGCTGCATTAAAGTCTCAAACTGCTTGCACTCTCGGCGGGCCCTTCAACCCATTCTCCACGGTCATCTTGAAGTTCTCGAAATCGGAAGGGTTCCACGTGTGCTCCGCTCCACAAGGACATTTAGGCGATGCCAGGCGCAAGGATTCAACGACCCGGAAACAGAAGCTGGCACCCAACACCGGTTGCTCCAATAAGTCCGCTCGAATCGTCTCAAGCCAATGCTTCAACCAGGCAGGGCTTTCCTCACGAGTTCTACAATAGGGCCGGCAAAAGTACCCGTTCAGTGGATCGTAGTACGTGTCGCTGTGTCCCAGTGCGCCCTTTATGGTGCTCAAAAGAAGCTCGGTCTTCTCCTTTCTGGCCCTGTTGACAGCAATGACATGGGTCCCGGATACCCCATCAGGCTTCTGTAGAAGATGGTGGTCGAAGGGCAGGCTGCAGAGTCTTTCCAGTGCAAGACTGGCCTCGAACTCGAGCTTCAAGTGCTGTGCTGCGGCGTACACTCCCAGGGGATGTTCATCTAGATAGGGAGGCCATGAGAGACAAAGGCCTAGATTATCCAGAACGCAGTGGACGCTGTACTTCTCTGCAGCGACCAGCGCATCCTGGAACGCTAGGAAAGTGTCCGGTCGTCTCCTCGTTCCAGGATAGATGTAAGACAGCAGGAGGGCCAACGTCGTACTGGACTCCGAGAACGGGATGTGAGGAAGTTGCTCGTCTCCTGCAGAATTTCGGGTCATAGAGAACATAGCCTGGAGGCCTTCGAATGCTGACTCGAGGTAGGATTTGTGAGCGAGGAGTAGCTTGCCATCTCCAGACTGCAGCGCAACGTCCGGCTGTGCCTCGATTGTCGAAGGCGGGGTGAATACGACCGGCATTTCGAGCTGAGCAGACATGATCGTGGGGTCGGATGATGATGAATGGTCAAGGTGGGCGTTCGCGCGTTGAGCGGACTCAAGTTTGGGAAAAATCGCAAGTCTTCCGGAAGACCGACGGAGGCATCAGGAAAACTGCGGTTGGCGCTGGTACTGTAACGTACTTACCACCCTAGGCAGCCGACCCCCCCTACCGAACAGGCCGGATCTGACATATGATCCCGAATAGCCTAGTAGGGGTCCACCCTGTTGTCGTCTAAACGGGTCCCCAACACGATCCGTTTAGATCGTCTAAATGGGGGATCTCCATTGATCCGGGGCTCGTACACACCGTCTAATCACCGACACGCCCGCTTTGGCGCGTGCTCGGCAGAAGAGTGTAGATAGAGATTAGATACATACAGTAGATCAGTGAAATTGAACAAGTTCGCCGACCTGTGGGTTTAGACGGTGGATTGCTGTCGATCGAGACATCCGAACGTACGCATGCGATATAGCTGAACAGGATCCATTCTGTGTATAAAGTCTCGGACAACGAGCAGGCAGGAACAGGTATGGGCGAGGATCTACGATGGTACAGAGTAAGTTGAAAGAAAGAAAAAAAGATGTCAAGATCGCGATAAGAGAGCAAGAGGAGGGAAAGTGCTTTGCTGGTCCAGAAAGAGCCTGAGTCGATCCTAACGATAGGTATGACGGGGATGCCTCCATCTGCGTTCTGCATAAGGATGATCGGCGTTGTCCACCATGACCCGAGGGATGCCCTCCTCGTCTTCCTCGGTCATGCCGCAGGCCTGTTGATCGTAAAAATCGTAGACCGGAACGTTGTGGAGACGTCCATCGAGGTACCCGGTCGCATGGAAGTGGGGGATCCTTGGGTGAGCCGGCAGCGAACGGCGGAACTGGTCATCAATGATCGGAGGATGAGGCGGGGGAGCTCGACCATAGAACCAAGGATTGGTTCCCGGCACGGCAGCGTCATGCGCCATCGTCTCCCTGTACCCGAGCGCGGGAGGCAGGTATGGAGCAGGCGTGATCCCACCCGCACTCCAATCCTTGTCGTGCGGACTGGCGGTGGATCCGGATCGAAAAGAGCTCTCCGACGCAGGCGGATGCGCGTCGTACTCGTAGCGAGTGTAGTACGGCTGCGATCCCCCAGTGAAACGCGCCTCGCCATCGCCCTGGAACTGCGTGACCCTGCTGCGGCTCGAAGGTGCTCCAGCAGGACCTTGGGTCGCCGTGGAACCAGCGCGAGTTGAGAGGATCTGTCCATCGTGCCGATCCATTTCCTGGATCTGGTGGATGGCGGTAGCAGGCGTGTGCCTCGCCCAATAGATCGAGGGGGTCGGTGGAGGAACCAGGCTGGATGGGGGACTCTGAGTAGACATTGGGAGCGGCTCGAAACGCTGAAAGTAGGAGGGACCGGCGGCGGCATTACCAGCACTCGGAACGGCGAACGGGTTTGGAGAGGTTTCACGATCTTCCTCCTGCTGGCGCCTAGCGCGTTCCATCTGTCGGCGGGCAGAGGGCTTGATCCTGTTCGAGTTGAGAGGTAGCATCGTCTGATCGAGAGGGAGATCTGAGGGGACGTAAGCGGGGTTGTCTGTGAAGAAAGGGAACAACGGGGCGCACCGAACGGGCACTCCACTCTCCTATTATGCGATCCTTGACCCAAGCGAGAAGGCGATCGTCGTGGAGGGGGGATCTGAAGAGGGTGAGCTGGCAGAGCAACGCAGTCATGGGTCATCATCCGCTTACAGGTCTGGCTCTGCGTTCTTCAGAAGTCGAAGGCGATACTATGAACGTTCGAGCACGATCCAGGCGGTCTTCGAGAGGTTTTGGCAATGATAAGATGGTTCGAAGGCAGATAAGAGAGCGAGCAGCGTGGTTCGAAGCGGTGAGTGGATCTATTTGGTCGTGGAGGGAGCGAGAAGGGATTGAAGGGCAGGGAACGGGCAGGGAACGGGCAGGCAGAAGTCCGACCGGGCCGGGTGGACTAAGGGTCCTCCGGTCAGGAACACGATCCGGTGGGAACAACCGGCTTCGGGAAGCGGGTTCTCCATTATCGGATGAACTGGCTTACATTGGATCGGCACGTACTACTGAAGCTCTATCTAGACCTCAACGCTCAACCTTGCGATCTCAATGCCACACCCATTCCTCGTCGATCTGATCCACCTCCTCCTCCTCGAGCAGGGCAGTGATCGCTCCCCCTCTCAGTGTTACCAAGCAAACGGCCGACCATGTATACATCTCGTCAATCGATAGCGGCTCGTCCTGCCGACCATTTAGGAGTCGGATCTGCTCAAATTGAGCGACGAGCGGACACACGAACTCGGCAGGAGCGATGAGTTCGGGGGACCAGGTGTAGGGAACGAGGCTGACGTGTTCGACTCCCAGCCGAGGGGTCTGAACGGCAATCCATTGCTCGAAGTCCGCCTGAACATGAGGGGCTGGATCGTGGAGGAGGATCGCAACGTCTGGGAGGTACTCGTAGACGGCTGATATGGCCGTGCACCATTCATTCCTGGATCGAACGATGTGAGTAGAACAGTTTTTCTCGTTCCAAACAATCCACCGACCTGTAATAGCGTCCGGCAGTCTCGACAGTCCGAATGGATCGCAACAATCCCGGAAAGGAGACCAGCTCTCTGCTCCTCGAAGGATTCTGCTCCTGTGTCTCCAAGATAATGGCCCGGCGACGAAGAGTCGTCCAGTGGTAGAACGCCTGTTCCCACAGGAGGTTCCCCATCCGAGGCACAACGTATGCGTAGCCGACCAGTAGGAGATCTGTTGCGTCGCTCGGTTCGACAGTTTGCTCGGCAAGATCCGGGCTGACAACTCTTCCTCTCAAAATATCGACCTCCGTGTGTGGCCCGTAAGCGGTACCATCGATCAAGAATGATCTCTGGCTGAGTCGGGCATCGGACCAGGGGAGGATACTCGTTCGTCCCGTCCCTCTCTCTTGCTCGACGACGAACCACTGATCCAGCATAATCAGAGGTACGGTCGCTTCACGTTCGGTTCCTAGCGGGACGTGCTGTCCCAATTCGGAGTAGAGGTGACCGCCCGCCGCTATCCAAGTAGGATCAAACAGATCCGACCCTTCGAATGGAATAGTCATGGAGATGGAGAGCGAGAGGAGGAGAGCGGGAGCTGAGGGAACGGATGCCGTGATCCACGAATTGCCTGGTCTGTCATGGGATATTGTCGACTTATGTACTGTGGCGGTCCCCTCCCCTGAACTGATCCGAGTTGCCCCAGTTCGTTTCGATCGTGTTGATACGGTTCGACAGTGATTAGACAGTGTTGTCGTCCTCATTGATCCAGACCCTACCGGGACCGTGGCTCCCAGCCGATCTCCGCGCCTTCTTTCTACCACCAAGGTCCATCCTTACGAGCCTTCATTCTCCCTCTGATCACCATGGATTGCTCCAAGCCGCGAATCCGCTTCGAGCCCCCGCGACGCAGACGTAACGGTCCCCAACGGTCGAGATCTCAAGAGGGGATCGGAGGTACGGTCACTACGCCAAGATCCCCTCCTTCCAGCTCGGCTTACAAACAATCAAGAACCAAGAGGCGCAAGAACCGGGACGAGTCGCTTGACAGTCCGCTCCCCTCTCTTCGAGCTGGATCGCAGTGGAGAGGGGCGACAACGATCGCCCTTACTCCGGTCGCCACACCTGCCGATGGAGGTTCTCAAGAGTGGGACGATATCCCTGATCCTATACGATTGCGCTCCTATGCAAAGAACAGGAACAGTAAGATGAAAGAGCAGACGCACGCTCGCTGGACCGCATTGATACCCGACTTAATCGTGGCCCTCAAGAACTGGTCCGCTCTCGGCAAGCGGAACGCCGATACAACGCCAGTGTTCCAAGATCCGCCATGTTCGGCTGACTGTCATGGCCATCGTCTTCACCGAGTCGTCTGCATCGATCTGACAGGTGAAGATACCCTTTCAACGCCTATCCAGATACTGATGGTCAGGTCAGGGTTCGAGCTTCAGCTGCTTGCCAGCTGCCCCAATCACACCATCGCTTCGTCATTGATCCAGAAAGGATACTGGCCCAGTTCACCGATGCGACCGCCGCGGGCATTTTCGATTGATCTGCTGGGACACTACCTCAGTCTATACGATGCATGTGCGACCCCGAACGATGCTTTCTGTGAAGCATTGATCCATGAACATGCTGAAAGGGGGTTCTACTATTTGTCAGCAGATGAGGTGAGCATATGATTTCGTTCGGCTTGACCCGTTTCTCAATTGTGTTCCAGAAAGGAGGCAGCCCATTCCAGGATCCATGGAGACGGAGCTTCAGCAGTGCCGCTTTCTGGTTCGATATCTGCAGGCAGGCGTGGGAGCTGGAGCTGAGAGCGTTCACGGAGACCTCCCCAGCTCAATCAGAACGTCCTGGATCCCATGGGGATACTGTGTACTCACCTGCAGATGATCGTCCTTTATTGGATAGCGGATCGGTCATCGCAGACCGAGCGAGCGCAAACCTGCGTGGTCGATGCCCTGCATGCTTTGCCCTGGATAGTTGGGGTCGACCGGCAGACTCGTGAGCTCTTTTCCCAATCCCGATGACTTCCATTGACCTGGATCTCGCAGAGGATCCGATGTTCTCGTCGCTCTCGATGGTAACCGTCAGCTCAAACGGCTTCGCAGAACGGGATCATCAAGCTGTTCCCACCAGGCACAACTCTTTTTATCTCGCTCGAAAGTTCAGGCAATGCGAGAAGCCATGATCACGGCGAAGGAAGGAGCTGGCGTTCCGCCCACTCGCCCATTCCCCAGGCTCGACTCAGAAGTCGTGGAACGCTGCCGTCGATCCTTCAAAGTGGCTAATGAGGATGCGAACATCGTTTCCGATCAGCTGTTCGACATCACCGGGGTGCTTATCATGGTCTGTTGCCATGATGTGCCTCTGTTCGCATGCGATATCACTACTCCTGGAGAACGCCAAGAATATGGTCTTGCACTGATCCATGCACTGATCGAGGAGCTTCCACGAAACGCCACGATCGGCGTTCTTTATGACATTGGTTGTCAGGTTGACACCAGCTGTGACACTGTGAGCTTAATGATCACCGTGATTGGGAGCCAGCTGATCGACTCTTTTTCCAGTACAGATATCTGGGGGACGCCAGACCCCGTATTACCTTTGCCTGTAGCGTCTTGCACGCATACGGACACGAATGGGCGTGCCAAGTCCTTTACCATCCGAGGCGGAGATCTGGGTTCGGGCTCACAGATGGGGAAGGAAGCGAGCGGGTCTGGAGCAGAACTCGTCGGCTGATCCCTATTCTAAGGCGAGCAAGTGTAAGCGTGTCTCCCTCCTCGTAGATCCAGCCAACACTCTGCAGGTGGAACGACGGTCTTTTGTCCTGGAACGCAAGTTCGAGAACTGCGGAAAGAGCATGAAGAGCTCCCTTGGCAACTGGTTTAAGAGAAAGTACCGATTGATCCGCATACATCGAATAAGCGCAAGGGCAGAGATCGAGGCATCCGGTCTGACTGAACATGAGCTGAGGGAGCAGCTTGTGCTGCAACGTGCGGAGCCGATCCCTCAGAAACCTGGTCGGTACACTTTGCAGAGGATGGATTTGGATCTGGTCTGATCCATGACGAGTAGATTCTTCTAAGGAACTCCGCCGTAAGCTCGAGCTGTTCAAGCGAATGCAAAGCGAGCTCGAGAACGTTGGAGAAGCGATCAAGGACACGATGCAGGCTATGAGCCAGGAGTTTGGCTTGCCCCGCTCGGCTGCGATCTTTATCCGCCTGAACGAGCGACAGGAGGAACTTCAACGCTACGGCCGATCGCTCTTTGCCGATATGAGGCTCGACGGTTCTTACTTCCCTCAGCTGAGCGGTGTTTTGGTGCAATTCATGCACTACTTGCTGCTCGCTCGCCAGGAGAAGATCAACATACGTTCGAGAGTGGTCGAGCACCTCTGGGAGCTGTCCCGCTTGCAAAGGGCGAGAGGAGGGGGTCACGATCCCATCGGTGTGTCATTCAGAGGTACTACGTTCCGCTCTGATCTCTGACCCTGCATCCAGGAACTAAGGTTCGTGACGCTATACTCAAAGGATGGGCGCCTCGATGGCGGTCCACGAAAGCGGCTGTTGAGCGGTACAATAGCTATGTCGAGATCCTTGAGCAAAGCCCGCACCCGGGGATCTCCGTACCCTTACCACCCAAGCTGGATATAGCCGATCTTCAAAATCCATCGGAGGATCACCCTTTGTGGCAAGACGTTTGGTGGCCAGCGGAAGCTGCTCCTCCGCTGTGGGTGACCAGTCAGAAGGTAAGGAGAGGGATCACCGCAATCTTACTCTTGGATCGATGCGACGAAGAAGAGAAGAGGCTGATCATGGAGAGTGATAACATGGCGCGCTGGTGGGTAGAGGAGATGATCGCGCTCTTGCAGGCCCTAAACCACGCACCCGGTACGTATAGTCAGGCTCATCTCTGCCTGGATACTCATATCCATCCAGATCTCGCCAGTCGACATGTGCTCGAGCGTCAGATCAGGGAGCACGATTGGCTCCAATATCGCTGGCGTTGTCCCCCTCTGTCTGCTGTTCGCTGGAAGAACATCAGGGAACGCGTTCCTACTTCAAGATCAGAGGCTCAGGATGAGGAGCGGGACGATTTGGACCCAATCATCCTTCAGTGGAGCGAGCCGGCAACGGTAGATGATTGGGATCATGAGGGGGACAATGACAGCCCCGCAAGCTCTGTCAGCGATCCCTACGATCGGGCTATGGCTGATCTGGACGCAGTAGTGGAAGAGCTGGGGGCTGTAGTGATTGACCGGCGCGATCTTGAACACGAGTCCGAGGTTGACGACATAGATGCTTTGTCCGATCAACCGAACGACTGACTGCTCATTCACGGTATTTGGTCCTCAAATCGTGCTTAGATCTGTGTATGCTGTTTTTTAGAATGAAATTCTCGTATCAAATGTGGAACAGGATCGTAGTGCAGATCGATCAGTGAAGGGGCTGAATAGAACTAAGAGACACGATTGTCCTTCAAGATCGGTTTCTTACCAGCTACGATAGTGTTCGTAACGCCGCTGATGATCTCGAAGAGATCTCTCCTTTTTGAGAAAGGTCCGCATGTTCGGCTTATATTCACTACGTATGACAAGGTCCTAGCACTACCACTTCCTGACTGTCCATGATCGAGAAAAGAGAGAGAGAGAGGTAACAAGGGAAAAGAGGAATATACATGTCCAATATTGAGCTCGTTCATGCCCAATGTTGGATTACGGACGCTTAAGACGCAGGGATCGCGATCGCAGCTCTCATGTCTTCAGCTCTAGTTCTGTAGGGGGATCTGCCCTCACTCAGTGCGATCATGCTTCCCAGTACGATCGCCCCCATGGTCGGCAAACTGACCATTGTTCGCTGCCGCGAGTCCCGCATTGACAGCCGCCTGGATCTGCTCCGTCAATCGGCTGAGCAGAGAGCTGAGGGGTCCCAGGAACTCCGACACATCAGGCGGAGAGGTAGCAACGGGAGCTGAAGCCTGAGATCCTTGCTGAAGCTGTGAAGCAGAGATCCAGAGGCTTCGAGCTTGCGGCTGCACGGACGTCTGAGCTGCACGTTGAACATGGGAACCATTAACTGGTTCCGCATATACATGATCTCGAGTAGGACTCGGAGCGGGAGTGTACTGGCGATAATTAGCAGCTGCCGTTGAAGGCTGATCTTGGACCGGAAGACGTACCGTGGTAGGCTGACCAGGAGCAGATGCAGGAGCAGGAGCAGGAGCAGGAGCAGGAGCAGAAGGCGGAGCAGACTGCATATGATCTTGCACAGCCGCACCAACACGCGAACGATCAACTTGAGTAGGAGCTTGAGCTCGAGCAGAAGCAGGAGCAGAAGGAAGATGGCGAGAAGCATGCGAGGGCCCATGAACGGGATACGAGCGAGCTGGAACGGTCCCCGAACCTGAAGGCAGAGCAGGAGCAGCTGCCTTTGGCGGAGTCTGTTCCAACAGACCCAGACGAACATATTCGAGGACCTCCTCGTCCCTAAAAGGTGTCCAATCCACCGGATCCATCTCCTCGTCCCACTGCTCGTGGTTCGGGGACTGAGGTGGCTCTGCGTGCGTCGACGTGTGACTGAGGTCAGAACGAGGTGACTAGGATCCTGATGAGCGCCCGTTCTCCACAAGAAAAAAACTTACCGTTCTTACTTTGAAGTCGATTGGGTGCTCGTAGGGAGGAGGGTCCGTCTAGATCGCATTCAGTCAGACGTGCAAGATCCGAGGAAATGAGGACGCATACATAATAGCGCACACAGGCGTCCGGGAAGAAACGTACGGCAGGACGATCGTAGGGTTTGGCCTTGCTCGAGCTCTACTCGCTATGAGCGAAGACTGATCCAACAAGATTATAGAGTACTTACCGGCTTGTCTTGATCAATGGTCTTCAGAATAGGACGGGGCTCGGTATAGGTGGAGCCTGAGCGAGAAGGTCGGGATGGACCCGCCTGCGGCTCAGCCGGCTCATTCAGGAAGTGCTGCATCTGTTCGGCCCTTCTCTCGTCCCAGGTCTTCTTATAAACTGATCAAAGGTTAGTAGGATCAAAAGAAGGCGTACAAGTAAGTAGACAAACTGAAGTAGTCGCAGCCCGGGGCCTTGTACAAGACGTTCCTGGACTTAGGATCTTTGTCGAGGGTACCGATCCCCCACCGACCATTGGCACGTAAGACCCAAGAGTTCACCGGTCGTTTGTCGACCGGCAGAACAAGCAAAGCTTTGTCAAGCCGGGCAGCTTCTTTCTTATGGTACAGCCATTCGTTTCGTTCATGACAGACTGATCCAATCGTTAGCATATATGCGTCGAACGAAGGAAGGGGCTACCGACCAAAGAACTCCTCGCCTTGTCTAGGTCCCTCTTTGCGCTGAACGTATTTCCTGCTGGGTCTTCCACAGTCACAGAACGGGCGATCTCCGCGACCGTCGTCTTCCATTGCTTCAGCTCGACGCAGGGTAAGACAGATACTGGAGTAAGAGCAAGATCAAGGTCAAGGATGGTGGTTGAGCGTTTGAGTTGAGGATGATCGTGGTCGAGGGGAGAGTTTGTTGAACTGTTCTTGGATGGTTGAGCAAGATATGAGGTCTTTTTATACCTCGAGCGTCCTGCTTTGATCGACAGGAGGAAGATCAAGTCATCGAAGTAGAGCTTGAGATAGGAGCGTAGTGCATACGATCTCATACAACACTCCCTGATCGGCGAGTCATGAGAATGATCGGCGGAGAATCGGCGCTCCGCGGAACAACCCAATAAGATCAATGACTCACAAGCACCCAGTCGTACACGACGCTCCTACTGAAAGGGGTAAGAGCAGTTTCCAGATCAGGCGAGTCACGATCAGCATGAGAAAGACGTCTACAGAAGATCTCGGTTGTTCACTCCCTATTCGGGGCACTCAGGGGTAGGTTTCAGGCCCAGATCTGAGCAAGATATCGATCTGGGCTAGTCAGACGGCGGAGATGTCCGACCCCTATCTACAAAAGATCTGGCACGAGTAATAGGAGCAGGATCGGTCAACCCCTGAGCTGCATGTATGCACACAAGTGATCACATTCGAATACCTAGCCCCAGCTACAGAGATCTGCTCGTTCCTAATGTTCCCAGAGAACGACGGGCAGAACGAAAGCCTTCAGCTCGGGAAGAAAGCAGAGAAGGAAGGAAGGTCGTCAACATGCTGGGATCCTCCAGAGTCTGCCAGGCCGAGATCATGTAAGGATAGCGGTCGAAGGGTGCTGGTCATCTCATCGCTTGAAAAGAGCTGATCGATGCCGGGCTGCGTGGGGAACACGGACTGGATCGATGGAAGGGGCTGTCGAACGAACATCGAGCCTGAACCCCCATTGTCATCTGTCGACACCCAGCGATCCAGCAACACGTTTGCGGAGTGAGTAGCCCTGAGTTCAGAGTCATTGTGTGACTCTGAGTCTCCTACATTACTTCATTTGAGCTTGGAGCACCGCCGATCACTGAATCTACTCACCGGGTCTGGAACGTTTAGAGCGCTGGTGGCTCTCAGGATCTCTGGTAACGGATCGACGTCGCTTGCCCTTCCGCCTCGGACTTGAAGCCTCGCCATCCCCGCGGGGGTTCATCGAGGAGCCCGAAGATGAGGGAGACGATTGTCGGTCCCGCTGACGATCTCGGAGCGATTTCTCTCGAAGAGATATACCTCCAGAAGATCTGGCTGGGGCCGGCAGCGCCTTACGCCGTGCGATCTCGTCCTTATAGGACCATGTGGATCCATCGACCCGAATTACAAGGGGGGGATCCTGCCCGGTAGGATCACGTATTGCAGCTGAAGATTGATGTTAGCTTGCCGTTCGGGAGTAGGACTCAGAGCAACCTTTGGACCAGCGCCGAACGCCTGCTCGTAACTTCTTGACCTGCGTTGTGTAAGAGATCCAGATGGGTCGCAGGTCGTCCACAGGGGTCCGCTGTAGATCGAGAGGCAAAGCATGGGGGAAGGGACTTGAGTTTGGCCAATTCACAAGCGTGCACTGGAATTGGATCATGGCATCTTCGATATGAGGACCCCAGCGATTGTTTCTCGGAGCTTTTGCGGCCGGATTACTGAGCATCATCGCTTGATCTGTAGAATCGTCTTTGGTAAGGATAGATCCAAGATCGAGAAAGTGTTCGCACGGAGAAGAGTCCTTCCCGCCTCCTTGATCTCATCTTTCATTTCTCGGACGCCAACGACCTTTGTTCCCTCATGTACTCGAGGATCAACTTGTTCATCAGGGGGTGGATTCGTGGTGAGCGCCGCATACTTGTGCCTTCAGAAGGAAAGATATGAATGAGCAGCAAAAGAAGATCAACATGCGTACGTGGTCCAGTCCCGCATTCGTATTCGCTCACCATCGAGGGTCAGGGAGTAGATCGACTCCCCCATCTGCACTATAGATCAGCATCAGTTGATATTTCTCAGGAAACGCTCACCCCTCGAAGACTTTCGGATTCCCAGACCAAGACCATTTGTCCCCCGTCCAGCGGATTCAGCCCGACGAGCTGGAACCGTCCACCAATCTGGGTTTTGCTCTCCGCGTTTGTGAACTAACGCAGATCCTAAGTCCACAGCTGGAAGAGGAGAAGGAAAGACCTACAAGCCACTTGGAGGACTGGACCATACGATCAAACAGAGCCTGACGCTTGGCTACTCGCATTTGATCGTCTTGAGGAAGTGTATGCTCGATATCCCAACGCTCCAGCTGCTTCTGGAGATCGGGATTGGTGCGAGCTTCCCGAACGTATTGCTGGTGGGTGAGGTCGGCGTTGTAGCTCTCTGAAGACTAGTGAACAATAGATCATCTGCTTAGATCTGGAGACGTACCGCCAGGGCCGAGCTGCGAACGCGCCCGTTTCTGGAACAGGATCCAGGCATTTGTCGTGCGAGCCAATGATGAGAAACCCCCAATATCCTTCCAAAGTCGATCCGGTCCGAGCCCATATTGCTCGCAGGTGACATCGACGATCGCTTGAACCAGAGCCTTCGCGACCCTTCAACCAAGTTTTGCACTTTCTGGTAGCTCGCCTTTTGCCCGGGGCCAGATCCGATGATAGTAAGAGGACATGAGGGCGAATGCCCGCTCACGCCGATGTAGAGCTTCGGATTGATCAGACGACCCAGCGATACTTGCCTGGAGCGCCTCGAAGACTTGTCGTTCCTCCGCATCGACGATCTCATCATCATCATCATTCTCCTCCTCCTCCTCCTCTTCCTCCTCCTCCTCATTCCCATCATCGACCAGCGCACGAGACGATCGTTGCGAGTGAGGACTCGGCGGATCCGATGGTGGTCCTGCTGGCGGATGATTGCCGGACTGCCCGCCATGAGAGCCGGGAGGTGGTTCATTGCCGCCACCAGCATTGCCGGATTGCCCAGGATCCGCTGCCGCTCCTGACCCGATAGTCTCCCATGAGGATGAGCCAGACCCTCCAGATCCTCCGCCTGAAAGAGAGATCGCCGTAAGGTCCGACGGCAGAGCAAAGACCGTGTTGTAGATCTGGGGATCGGAGAGCCTCCAAGCCTGAGCGCCAGCGTTCTTTAAGACTGTATGAGCGCGAACGGGACCTGAGGCGGAAGATGCTCACTGCCAGATTGTTCAGATCCAATCTCCCGTGATCGGTAGAATCAGAGGACCAGCTATGATCAGCCGAGGGGATCAGGTTATGGAGCGCAGGAGCGGGCTCTGGCGGGAAAGGGAAGCTCGATGTGCCGGTTCCTGGGAAGGTTTCTGGGTAACCGTTCAGCCATTTCACTTGTGGAAGTAATATAGAAGGAACGTACGGTTCGTTAATCCAGGAGCGGGATTGCTGAGCAGCTCCCGGATAAGATTCGAAAGCATCGAGTTGTCTGCAGACGGATCACCCAAGACTGCGGGCTCGTACGCGCGGATCTGATCCAGAGCTGACGGGCCAAGGATCTGCTGATTGGCGTCCACCACGGAGGTAGTGGAAGGATCAAACTCGAAGGGCATCTTTGCATTAGAGAACGACAGCAGGTCTATGTTCTGCGAGTGAGCCTTGAACCTTGATCAGGTAAGAACGGAACGCACCGTCTAAGCAGCCCAATGCTGGATCCGGCGGAACGTTCTCCTTTGCATTCCTCTGGTGGCGGAGATCGGTGTATTCAAGCATGTTAGATCGCGTTGTGAGAGCAGACGGATGGCAGTAAGACGGCTTGGAGCAGATTAGTCCAAGAACTAGAGCGGTTCGACTTCTTGGACGAACGATTATACAGTGCGTCCGCGATGACCAGGCCCGATCTCCAGATCTATCCACAACGCGTCAGGGTAGTCACGTGCCCGAATTCATCTCTCAGTCAAACGATCTCCTGGAGCTGTAACTGAGATCTAAAGTCCAGCTCTATTCACCCGACAGTCTCAAAGGATCCTTCATTCTTATATCTACATACATCGAAATATATCATGGCGAACGGAAGGAACAAAAGAAGATCGAAAAAGGGGAAGTCGTCGGCGAGCGGAACTGCCCGGAAAGGTCAGAATCCAAACCAGCAGAAAGGTGAGCGTGCCCAGCTTTGATCGTGATCGTTTTCTCATGGAAAGCAGGCGAAAAGGGAGACATGGCGCTGCCTGATCCCCCGACTAGCTCAGGAGGACCTCCCATGATGAACGCCTGACCCAGTAGGGAATCAAGCGTCGACACAGTCAAAGTCGAGTCCCCGAGCTGTCCTGGCGATGGTTCGCGCGAGGATAGCAACCAACCCATCGGATCAGAAGAGGCACCGAATCCCACAGAGATCGAGAGCGATTTTCTCAGAGCTGAGCTTGGAGTGCTGGTGGATACGCTCGTTGACCGGGCAGAGGTCCGTGGTTCCTACATTGATCCCCAAGTCCACGCGTACTGATCTCTCCCAGCAATCTCTCCAGTACGATGCTCAGAAGATGGTTGAGTGGCAGACGGCTCGATCGAACGGAGCGGTAGGGTTGGCAAGACCGATCACGATCCTGGACCGAGTCTGGGCATACGTTGAGGTACGCTCCTCCGCAGGAGCTTCACATCGTTTGCAGATAGCTCATGCCCCCCATAGGTCCTGCGATCAAGGCATGAGAACCAACACGAGGCGGAGCACAGTGAAGTCCACGGATCTGCTGAATGACACGTCTGCTGTGCAGCTCTTCAGCGTTCACGCGTGCTCTGGCCGCCGATCGGATCTGAGATCGGTTTGGTCCGGGCTTTGGCCTGCTTGGCGCATAGATCCGTAGTTCCCTTGAATGTAGGCGTTGTCTCTGTATGATCTCGAGTGGTTCAAGGATGTGTAATGTGCTTTTGGAACGATCTTGCTCGGCTTGTCCGTCCCTAGCGCCATGGATCCTTGACCAAGGTTCCTTCCTCCCGTCAGAATTCGATCTGCCGACCCAGCCAGAGTCGTCGGCACTGATAGTGAGAGGATCCGGCCGCTCTGTTGTGAGATTGACGAGCCAAGTGGGATCGCGGCACTTGCGAAAGACTGTAACAGGGTGACTTGCGCGTGAGAGGGCGAATGCGAGCAGAGTGACTTGAGGGATCATATGCGTCCCAGCGTGAACTAGGCAAGGCCGTGTAGCCCGATCGGGGCTGAAAAAAAAGGAATAGTACGGGGAGATGGGTCTTCTTTGTAACCCCGGTGCGTTCACAGCAGATCCTGTACTGACGGTGTATAGACAGTGATACGGTACCGATCGACCGGTCCCCGAAGAACGTATCCGTTGTTTGGGAACCAAATTCATTAGGACCATTACTCGCGGAACTGGGTCATCTAGCTACTAAATCGTCAATCTGACGAATCGACTATGAATTCGATGGACGGCACAGAGCAGTTCCCGAGATGCCCAGTCGATCCGGGGTGCAAGTTGGGATCTGCGCTGCTCAGTATGAGGTTGGCAGGGGAACCTGACGAGACTTACGATACGCGAGGTATTGATCCAATAGGTCGGTGAACCATTGCCAGGCTCGATATCCGCCATCCTCTTCTTGAGCGATCAGCTGGCTCCGAAGTCGTTCAGGTCCAAGAGTAGCCAGATCGCAGCGGTACTCTCGAAGGCACTGGCGGGCCCGTTTCTTGTTCATCTTGCCTGAACACATCCTTAGTTCGACCTGCTTATCATTGAGGTAGAGTGGAACATACCAGTCGGAACGGGGATCCTGGCGTACCATTGCGACTGATACAAGTTCCACAGCCTAGCCGGGTGGGATGCGGGATCGGGCGGAGTGAAGAGATGATCCCATACATCTTCGATGTCTACGCCATAGTAGAAAGCCAGGTAATCGGCGAACGCTTGGGATAGTCGATAGACGATGGGTTCAACAAGCTCTCGACTGATTGAGGGGAAGTGACGGGGGATCCTTCTGATATGGCACCACAGTTTGCGAGCGAGAACCAATCCCTCCTCCACGTCAGGTGGAACGTGGTGTAGATTGGGATTGAGGATCGAGGGAAATTCGCTGAACCAGCGGAGCACGAGCGACCGCCATGGATCGATGGCCTCTCTCGGAGCAAGGGGATGAGCGCGCCAGCGTCGTCGATCCATGGGGCATCCTGAAGGATGCATGTTGTTCTAGCAGCCCGCGTTCTTGTAGTAGAGGGATCCATGAGTAGGACAGTGCACGAAGACCATTCAAGCTGAGGTTCGGTCTCTGTCTAAACGGTCGGAACCTCGATGCTTCATCAAGATCCTGTCTGGCAGGGTCTTCTACGTAATCGGCCAGGATCTGCTCGGGCGTGTCGGTGATTAGACGGTGTGTACGAGCCCCGGATCAATGGAGATCCCCCATTTAGACGATCTAAACGGATCGTGTTGGGGACCCGTTTAGACGACAACAGGGTGGACCCCTACTAAGCTATTCGGGATCATATGTCAGATCCGGCCTGTTCGGTAGGGGGGGTCGGCTGCCTAGGGTGGTACTTACTATGCTTGTGAGCTTTATTCAGCTCGACGGATTCCGCTCTACCTCTCAATGAAAGCCTTCCGAATTGAAAGGTCTTCGACTTTGTCTCGGACTTTTATTACAAGACACCTATCTGCGATTACTGAACATACATCCACGTGTATACAAGCCCGCGTCAATCCCCTCTGCCGGCTTCGGTTCCGCGACTCTTATCCCAGTTTTCCGGGCGCCAACTCTGAAAGGAACGATGTCAGCTTGGGCAGTCAGTCGAGAACGCCGGCACTGACATGATTCTTCTTGTTCAGGTGTGCTCTCCTCAAGAACCATTGCTTGCTGGTGAATTCCTCCGCGGGCTCTTCCGATACCGGCTGCTTGTCAATCAATCCGCCCTTCAGTCGCTTCAGGACCACAGCGTTCTCCGGTCGGCTGAAATAAACCAGGCTATATCTCGTCAGGCTCGCTTGCTTTCCGGGTGGGCTCATCACCCGATGAATGTTCGAACGGAGTAAGCCAGCCGTGAACTTCACCAGTGCGTCTCCGAGATTGACGATCGCGCAGCCGGGTACAGGCCGGACGTACACCCATTCCTTGCTTGCTCCGGGCAGGACGACCTGCAGCCCGCCGAGCCAGTTGAACAAGATAGTGAGGCTTCCGAAATCCGTGTGCGGTCCGGCACTCAGAGAAGGCTCGCCCGGTGACGGTGGCGCCTTGATGAGGCGGACGTGATCCCCCGATTCTTCGTGCAGGCGATGGAGGTTCGCAAGCGTTCCAGGGGCCAATCCTAACTGGTCGTTGAGGTGGTTCAACATCATCTGGACGATATTGAAGGCGTTGAGAGCGAAGGATCGGAATAGCGGTATGTTGGAAGTGATCAGCTCAGGCACGGGCAGGGGTTTCGTATTTCCGACAATGTCATCCTTTTTCAACTACCCGCCACATGATCAGCAACGTTCTCCCCCCTTTACCAAAGCACCCTTACGTTCAGCTGCTCGTGTCGATCGGTCTTGCCCGTCTTATCGACTGCCAGCGTTCCAAGAGCCTTCCACCCAAAAAAGCCATCGCTTCCATCGACAACCTCTCGATCCGAGATTCGCTTTTCCTCCAAAGGCAGTTCGAAGTACTGTTTCTCGACCTCCAGCAGTGCCTCGGCATCGCGAAGAAGTCGTTCTCCATCCTCGCAACCTCGAAGATTAAGGTAGCAAAAACCGAGTCCTTTCCCGATCTTGAAGAATTCCGCAACTTCACGAGCATCGCCTGCCTGCAGCTTTGCTAGCGAGAGCGTGACGAGCGGGGCTGTCGGGATATCGTCAGGGAAAGGAGGAAGCCCTGCGAAGGAGGTCAACGGGTCGGAAGAAATGTCACCCATGCTCGTCGCAAGCTGTCTTGAGCCACTCTGCGAAGCCGGCCTGAGGTATCTGGTCGCTATATAAGGAGGGGTCGCGCTCGATGCTCCTACGAGTCGGCTGATCCTTCCGTCCAGGGTACCGTCGGCACGTTGATAAGGCCCAATGTCGCCGCTGAGCGATCACTAATCCTCCACAACTACCTGTTATGGAGCCTATCAGCTGGTCAAGTCATGCGTGCAAGAGCGTGAAGATGAAGTGAACGGACCGGGAGAAGCTCATCCAGCAATTTAGACTTCGATGATATCCCTATTAGGAAGTACTCGGGCAATGATGTGACGAGAAGCTGGGACAGCCGCAGGAGCAATACACTCTTTATGCGGACCGCCCTGCCCGCCCGCGGCCTATATGTCATGCTGAGTTAAGCTCGGGTGGAGGTCTTCCTTTGTTCGTCCACTTGCCGCCCACCCCTCCACCTCCCGACTGAATGGCACGGCGGGCATAGGGGTTCTTTTACCCCACTTCCCCGCATGCATCGCGCTCACGAGGAGGCGGGGCCCCGCGAAATTATATCCGGCCGAATGGGCACGAGGTCCAACGTAATACAGCTCGTCCAGCCATCAATGGACGAGATAAAAGGTAGGACTTGATTGGGGCGACGTCTCAGCGACTCCTCATCCAGGATCTCCCTCTCCCCTGCCTTGCAGTCGCTCGTGCAATATGTCGGTCAGCGATTCTGAGAAGGACGTGCCCGTCCACACCGAAGTGGTGTTGGACGAAAAAACACCCGCACAGCAACATGTCGTCGATGAGCTGGATATTCACCAAGAGGCGATCATGTCTAATGTTCGCGCCGAGGAGGTTGCAGAAGAGATGCTCTGGGTCGACGCTGCAAAAGCTGAAGCCCTCCGCAAAGAACTTGCTGAAAGTCGGCAAGGCGGCTATCGACCCATCACGGAAGAAGAGCGAAAGGCGCACTATCGCCTGAATCGGAAATTGGATCTTTATGTGCGTTCAGCAGCTATAGAGCGGCGACTACGGTAAAACTTATCTTTAGGACAGATCATTCCTTTCCTTGCATGCATATACCTTTTCAACGGCTTAGATCGGAGCAACCTCGGCAATGCGCAGACCAACAACTTCAGCAGTGATATCGGCATCCCCGCCGCTGCCGTGAATCAGGCCAACAGCCTGTTCTTCGTCACGTACATCCCTTTCCACCCGATCATCGTCGGTTATGGCAAGAAGATGGGACAGACTCGCTTCATTGCTGTCATAGGAAGCATATGGGGCATCCTCACTATTTCCCATGCCTTCGTCAAGAACGAGGCTCAGCTGTTCGCCATCCGCCTATTGATGGGTGCGGCCGAGTGTGGCTTCTATCCCACGGCCGTTTCGTACTTATCCAACTTTTATCCGCGTTACGACTTGGCCTTCCGGTTCTCCCTCTTCTACAGCTTCTTCGCCATCGCCGGCGCTTTCGGAGGGCTCATCGCGTTCGGCGTCTTCCAGATCCACGGCGCGCTCCATGGCTGGCAATATTTGTTCATCATCGAGGGCATCGTCCCCATCATCCTCGCAGCTGCCGCGCCTTTCATGCTGGCGAAGGAACCGAAATCGGCGTGGTACTTGACACCACAGGAGCGAGAGTACGCCGACAAGCGCATGATCATCGATGCTGCTTCGAACTTGGACTCCACGTACAAGCTCACCAAGCGGGACATATACGAAGCGTGCATCGATTGGCGGCTCTGGGTCACGCTCGCTGCCAACATCATGTCCACTCTGGCTGGCCAAGGTCTTTCCACGTTCTTCCCTGTCGTCATCAAGGTAAGTCGGTTGTCCACTTTGAGGACGTTGATTTGGCTTACCGCACGGTAGGGGCTGGGCTATTCCGGTGCACTCGCCAATCTGATGACTGTTCCGCCCTACGTGGCGGGTTCGGTGGTTCTTCTGCTCTTCGCATGGTCATCCGATCGGCACAGAGAGCGTACGTTCCATATCCTAGGGTACGTATATCTTGACGTCCGATATGGATAGAGGCTCACCCCGCATCGTAGGGGACTCGTGCTCGTAATTATCGGTCTGGCCTGCACGCTCGCATTGCCGCTTGAAAATACGGGCGGTCGTTACGCGGGCCTCCTCGTCCTGCTTTCAGGTTCGTTCATATCATCCCCGTTGAGCGCAGTCTGGCTCGCCGGCAACACACCGGAGCCGGGCAAGCGTGTCATCATTATCTCCTTCAATGGGTGGGGTAATCTTTCCGGCGTGATCGGCTCCCAACTCTTCTTGCCGCAATATGGACCGGACTACCGTTATCCGTTGAAGGTCACGCTTGTTTTGATCTGCACCTCCTTCCTACTGTATATTGTCGTCCACTGCCTGCTTCGCTATGCCAACAGGCTAAGAGCAAAGAAGCTGGCAACCATGACGCCGGAGGAGATCGAGGAGGAGAACAGATCGGACGTTCGGGTCGGGGACAAGAAGTGGACCTTCGTGTACGGTCTGTAGAGGACCAAAGTCATTCCGGTGATGAACGTGTAATACCTCATGGTGCCATGCTGCTGTATGAATTGTATCAACGAAATCTGACGAAAATGATATCACGCACTGTAAGCGCTGGACGCTCATAGTTCCGCCGCACTATTGGTAGGCAATCACCCCAGATCATCAAAGCAGCACGGGGAATAAGTGATATGAGCCTCCCACTCGTCGTGCATTCCCACGGCCTGTGCGCACAACACTCTGCGAGCAAGTTAACGGATCGAGGAGGGGTAGCGACGGAGAGCTGACTGAATGGGGAGCGCGCGCCCTTGCTCCAACGTGCTTGCTCTTTCCATATTGTCGATCATACGCAGACCATGTCAGCAACCGAATATGCGCTCGGCTCCTTAGCCCTTGTACTGGCCCTTCCGCATATCGCCTCCTTATCCACCTTCCTCCAGAGCCACCTGCTGAAGCGGTGCACCATCAACACCTACTTCCATTCGCCTCAATCATACGCGCTTGTCACGGGAGCGAGCGATGGAATCGGGAAGGGGGTTGCTACGGAGCTGGTCAGAAGAGGCTTGAACGTCATTATCCATGGGCGGAACAGGCAGAAGCTGGAAGGCGTGAAGCAGGAGTTGGAGGCGCTGGGGAAGGGCACGGACATTAGGATCTTGGTTGCGGATGCGAGCGACGCGAATGTCGACTGGGCGCGTATCGATAACGAGCTCAAAGGGTTAGAGATCACACTGCTAGTGAATAATGCCGGGGGCATGCCTATACCATCAGTCCCGTACGTGTTGCCTTCCAAGAAACTCGGACATGGATTGACTGTTTCCAGCTTCGATGCTCAACCTTGGGAGAACATCGAGGGCGTGATACGACTAAATGCGCTATTCGCCATGCGACTCACGCATCTCCTCATTGGCCGTATGCGCTCTCTACCTAGCCCAACAGCCGTTCTCTTCATCGGCTCCATCGCATCTGAGCTGCCGCCACCGTACATGGCCGCATACGGCTGCTCGAAGTCGTTCCTGCAAGCCCTCGCAAAGTCTCTCTCCTTCGACGAACGACGCTCGCTTCATTCGAAGGTGGAGATCCACTATGTCCAGACTGCCAATGTGAAGACTCATAATGGCGTTCACGAGAAGGCCTCCTGGGATACACCCGATGCCGAGAGCTATGGACGGGCGGTCGTCAGAATCGTGGGCGTGAAGACAAGGGAGGTGTGTCCGTGGTGGGTGCATGCAGTCCAAAGATGGACAGTGTACTCAATGGGCGAGCGGATGGCGGAGAACGTCATGCTCATGGCCATGCCAGCGCCGAAGAAGGACTAGTGGGATCTTATCCACTTCTTCGCGTCATTGTATGGCATTAATGTACTTCTTCGAGCTTATCTAAAGATCGTAACTATCGGACCCATCTACAGACTCGAAACGCATCTAGTAAACAGAGAGCAACAACCGACCCGGTCATGATATCTCTTCCGTCACATTACAAGCCGTACACGAACGTCAGCTTCTTGTCGGCATAGCGAATGTCAGTCGTGTTTTCCATCTCGATCTCCTCCGGAGTCATGTTGGCAACCTTCTTTGCCTTCCAACGATTCACGAGGCGAAGGACGACGTGCACGCCGGCGTAGCCGACGAAGCTGGCTACGATGAGACCAAGAGTGACCTTGAGTGGATACTGAAAAGCATACTTAGCACTAGGAGGGTGTGGCCAGATGAAATCCCTTACCTGGTAGTCGGGAGCATACTTCGACAAGTACAGCTCACTACCAATAATACCAGCAAGGTTGCCCCAACCGTTGATACCGAGAATGACCGTCCGCTTGCCGGGCTCTGGCGTATTACCCGCAAGCCAAGCCACAGTGATGGGCGCAGAGATGAACGTGCCGGCCAAGAGGATGACCAGACCTGCGTAGCGACCACCGGTGTTGTTCAACGGGATGGTGATCGTCATGATCAGCCCAATGATGACGATGAGCAGAGCGCCAAGGATGTGGCCCGTCCGTTCATGGAAGTGGTCGGATGAGAAGGCAAAAGCGAGCAGACAGATCGTTCCGATGACATAGGGCGGAACCGTCATCAAGTTGGCGTTGGCGCCGGAGTAGCCCAGGCCCTGCGTGAGTACGTATCAGCGATCTGCGCTCTCGCGTCCTAGTTAAAATACTGACCTTCACAACCAAGGGGAAGAAGATAGTGAAGCCTTGAGGGGCCGTGGAAGCGAGGATGTTCCATGGGAGGGTGATCCACAGCTTCCAATCCTTCAGAGCTTCCACTACGTCGCGCATTGAGAGCTTGTACTCCGAATCCAGATTAGCGGCCGAGTCGATGACCATGCGCTTCTCGGCATATAACTTCTGCTCCGCATTCAGGAACCAGGCTTTGCCTGGTCCCTTGGGTAGCCAGAAGGGGATAAACAAGGAGATCCCGATGGTGCAAGCACCTTCGATGATGAACAGATACTGCCAGCCGTGCAGAGCGCCCTTGATCTGGAAGCATCCGTAGGCAATCAGCCCGCCGAACGCGCCAGCAATGGCGTAAGAGCCGTAGAAGAAAGCAATCCGTGTTGCGAGAGAGAATCGAGGGTAGAACTGAGCGAGATAGGAAACCACCGTGGGGTAGAAACCTGACTCCGCGACACCGATCAGGAGACGGATCGCAATCAACTGCGCTTCCGTTTTAACGAAAGCATGGGCCAGTGTCAAGACACCCCAGCACAGACTGATGATGGCGAGGAACGTGGTCTGGCCAAACCGCTTTCCGATAGTCTACAATAAAGATAAGTGGAATGATACTTCAGAGCGGAAAGATACTCACGACAGCGACAGGTTGCAACGGCACATACGTGCTACGACGCGTCAGAACCTGTCTGGATGATCTCCTTCGAAATCGCGTACCAGAAGAACAAACTTGTAGCAGTGTTTACGGCGGAAGCGGGAATGCCGATGTCACCGGCGAAATTATCCGTTTGCGCATTGCCCAGGTTGCTTCGGTCGAGGCCATTGAAGAGGTAGACAAGGGCGCAGAAGGGAATGACCTGTTGATAATCGTCATTGGTAATGCTCAGTTCAATATCCCGAGAAACTTACGAAGAGGTCGAACTTCCGGTTCAAACTCCGGTGTGCCCGCTTCTCCTCTGGCGTTAAGGGGATATATCCCTCTTGGCGACTTTGGTCCAACTCCTCTTGGAGCTCGTGCGCTCTTGCCCCATCGACTTTAAGTAGCTCAGCTGCCACCCTATCCGGCGTCACCTCAGGCTCGATGGCCTCTCGATGGATGTACGTTTCTTTCTCGGCAGCCCTAGCAGACATGCTGGGTAGTCAGGTGGATGGGCAGCGGTGACAGGCAAGGGGCGCAGGCACGCAAGCATAACCTGTCGACTTTTAGGCGCGGCGAAGACCACATCCTTCCCTCCACAATTCCCTGATTCGCGACATGCTTCGTACCCCGCCGAAGCGACGCGGTTTGCCCAACGTGTGAATTTTTGTGGCAGGAACAGGGGTGATTCGATGTGGGTCCGGACCTGGGGAATAATTAAATTGCACCCGGGGCCCCGACTGCCGAATGTGGCTTGTGGGGTGATTCCGTCGGCCTCATGACTCGCCGAGAACACCGCCGCACCGCCAAGTCGCTCGGCCGCGGGCTCCTGCACGGTGAACCTTTGCCCCTTGAATAGGTTAGACGGCGCGGACGATCGACAAGTTTGGTTAGCGGCCCGACGGTTCCAAGCCAGACTCGCGGATACCTCCACCTTGATCGAACATGCGGGAATCACCGGCTTCGGGAAGTCTTTATAGCGACCCCCGCTGCGAATAGGCTGTCCACCACAACTCCACCTTTCCTCTTTCAAAAAGACTGTTTCAACATTCGCGCTTTCATCATCTCAACAACATGGGCGACGCAACTGATGTTCAAGCCAACGGGGTGAACGGGAGGTCGAAGGTGCTGCCTCCTTTTCCGGATGATATCAAGACTGCTCCGCTCGTAACTATTCACCTCTCGAAGTTGCTGGCCAATGATGCGGAAGAGCATGCACGGCTCTTCGAAGCTAGCAAGAATTTGGGGTTCTTCTATCTCGACATGCGGGGTTGCCCAGAGGGCGAGACCTTGCTGAGAGAAAAAGACGAGCTGTTCGAGACCGCGGAGGAGTTCCACGATCTTCCGGTCGAGGAGAAGTTCAAGTACGATTATGCTTCCCGCGGCACATACGCCGGATACAAGGGCGTGGGAAGGGAAGTCATCGATCGCAAAGGCACAAGGGACCGCAATGCCATTTATAACGTAAGATCGAGTTCGGTCCCCGTGCTAGTCGATTTTCTGACTGTCGCCGCAGATACCGAAAGATGACATCCTGGGCATCAGCAAGGAGCCATACCCTGTGCCTCCTTTGATCGAATCGAAACACGACCTCCTGGAGCAGTACACGAAGGCGAACAACGTTGTCCTGCAGACGATCTTCTCCTCCTTGAACAAGTCACTGCAGCTTCCAGAGGGCACGCTGAACAACCTTCACCGTCTGACGGAGCCGTCTATGTGCCACGTCCGGTTCATCTGTGCTCCACCTCAGCCACCCGCAGACCGCGGTGTCACTTCCCTCGGCGAGCACACCGACTTCGGCTCTCTTACGATTCTCTTTAACCGCATTGGTGGGCTGCAAGTCCAGCTGCCAGGCGAGGAGAAGGAGTGGGTGTACGTCAAGCCCGTCGAGGGATGCGCGATCGTCAACCTCGGCGACGCCATGGTGGTGTTCACGAAAGGCCTACTGCGGAGCAACCTCCATCGTGTGATCACACCACCGGGCCTGCAAGCCGATGCGACGCGCTACAGCCTGGTGTACTTCTGCCGCCCGGAGAACGCGGTGATCATGAAGCCTCTCAAGGGCGGGATCCTGGATCAGATCCAGACTGACGCCAGAGACGACGGACCAGGGGAGACGAGCGCAGACTGGATGAAGCGCCGGCACCTGGGCAGGAAGCTGGAGTACTTCAAGGGCCCCGAGTCGTGGGACAACGCTCGCGGTACCGAGGGTGCTCGTATGACCGCGTAATGCGTTCATGCTCACGACGTTTGCAATTTTTATGTAGTTGTACGGTCGGAGAATGTCAAGCTCTGGCAGGTTGAATGGTAATTTATCGCAATGTTCTTCTCGTTATTATCTCCCGTCCGCAAAGCCAGCATGGATACACACACATATATGCAGTAGATCAAGCCCGCTTCGACTTGCACACCTCGACGACGTTCGCTTCGCATTTCTGGTACGTTGGAAGGAGCTCGGCGTACGTCCTGACTGCATCGGGGTTCGGGTCGGCAGCCTTGGTGAACTGCTCGTGGACGTCGTGCAGACGCATATCCTCAAAGGTTCCATCGTGTGTCTGCTTCCAGAGCGCGAATTTGGCCAGCAGGCCGCCGCCTACCGTAGCGCTCGCAGAAGTCTTGGCGATGTAGGCTGGGAGGCTGAGGATATCTGCACAGACTTGCTGGATGACGGGGTTTGCTGATGAGCCGCCGGTGACAACTAGTCGGTCAAGCGGCTTCGCGTTCTTCGGCATGATCTCCTTCAGCCGAGCAAGTATCGAGAGCAATTGCGACTCCAGTACGGCGCGTGAATGTGCGTTGTCCGGGATGGACTGGACGGGCTCGCCGTCATGGTAGAAGAACTCGCCTTCCACGCCGTCGGGGATGATCTCTGGTAGCGGGAAATAGAAGCCCATATACCCCGAGTTGCCAGGTGGAGTACTGAGCACTTGCTCGTTGAACTTGTCCCAGGATTTCTGGGCGTACCGGTCTCGGATTTGTTCGCGCGTTAGGGCGCCGTTCTTGTAGCAGAGCATGATGATGGAACCGCCTGGCGCTGTGGGGTGGGCGAGAAGGTGGGAGGTGGTTGTCCGAGCGGGCAGGGTGCCGGATGGGGGGACGGAGACGAGGAAGGTGGTTGATGTGCCGAGGGAGAGGATGGCGTCGCCTGGTGTTGAGAGTGATACGATGGAGGACGGGTTGTCGCCTGTGAAGGGAGCGACGATGCAATCTACCAATCCGAGCTTTAGAAAAGATGATCCTTCGAGTAGGCGTCGATGGTACGCACCTGGGCTAAGCCCATACCGCTCAACCCACCACTTGCCCACTTTACCCAGGATGGTCCCACCCGGCACCGGCTCCCCCTTCAGCTTCTCCCTCAGCTCCTTCCCACCACAGGCCTCCAGCAGCTTATCGTCCCACTTGCACGTCTCAAGGTCCATGAGGTTCATACCCGACGCGTCGGACACTTCGATCGGCGCGATCTGGCACAAGAAGAGGGAAGAGAGGAAAGACGAGACGAGCGAGATGTATGCGGTGTTCTTGTACACTTCCGGTTTCTTTCGCGCGATCTGACGTATATCTGTAAGCGCATATACCTCACTTGGAGCAGAGAAAGCCGTACCTTCGCGATCTGCGAAGCCGTAAATCGCTCATACGCCCTGCTGCCCGTGATATCCGCCAACTTCTGTGCCCCACCCACGAACTCTTCCAGCTCTCTGCACTCCTTCGTAGTAGAGGAATCCTGCCATGTCGGCGCATTCGGGAGAGCCAGCGCGTCCTTCAGCTGCTCAGCCAGGCTCTTCTTCGGATCAAGCCCCTCAAGCAAACTCTCTGCCTTCCTCGACCAATACACACTTCCGTGCTGCTGTGCCGCTCCCGACACGCCTGCGATGCGCGACAAGTCGACATCGGAGGACTTGAGCCGCTCCATTAGGACGTCGACCGCCTCTATCCAGACGAGGACGGGGCAGAGCATCTCCCCTTGCTCGGAGCCGCGGATGGCGCCGTTCTTTGTCCCATACTGGGGGAGGTCGCGGTCGAAGTGCACCGCTTGCTCGAGGACGAGGTCTTCATTCTCGTCCGCAATAGAGATCTTCAGCTGCTGGGTCGAAAGATCAAGTCCTAAGTAAAGCGGCCCAGTAGAGGAAGGCATGATTATAGAGAAAAAAGATGATGAAGAGAGGTATCGGTGTAGTGATTGATGATTGAAATTATGGCGCTGTTGCGTTTCTGCTGGTTACATCGCTACCCAGCGCCGACCTATATCAGGGCTCTCGTCCTCGGCCCTATACCTCAATTAGGCAGAATCGCCGCAGGTCGGTAGATCCAGCTCCCAAAGCTGGCGGGTCGGAGCACATCCCTCGCCTACAGATTGACCCACAGCACGTTGCTCCGTTGCTCCGTAGCGGGGGCGTAGATATAAGGCCGGCCTGAATGCCCCGGTCGCTTTCAACGATGTAGAGGTCGAGGTTATTTCCTTCTTCGCGTACCCTGACAATGGGCACAGCCCCTAAGTGGGGAGGCATGAAGCATCGGGTGAAGTCGGCAGGATGCAGAGGATGGCCAACCCAACGGTTTTCTCTTTTCTGCTTATCGCGGAGTGGGAGAATCGGCATGTCTAATTACGACTTGTCTACCTCCACAGGATCAAGGCCCGAGATTATAAGCAGGCGGTGGTGGGAGAAGGAGGAGCTTTCGAGCATGAGCCACATCAGCGACATGATATTTCAGCGTTCATCCAGCACCTTCGGTGAACGAGCAACAGCGGTTCGGAGAAAAAGAAGATCGCAGGTTCTGGCGTTAAAAGCTTCCATTTGGGTGGGAAGAGCGTCGTCATCGAAGGGTCCCAAACTGCCCTGAAGCGGCGGCTAAAAAAGACGCGCCGGGCTGCTCGTCGAATCAAAAGATGCGCCACTTTGGGGAAGACGAAAAGAGCAGGGCCCTGGGCGCGTCTTTGGGAATTTGTGTCCGTGTGGGTGTTGGCTGTCCCCAGCCCGAGCCCCAATCCCCACAAGGACCAGAACTCGACATTTTGGGCGCCCAACAGGAATTGGCGTCAGTCTCTTTTTGCACACTTTCTTTTGCTGCGTTGTGCGTATCGCCCAACCCAACAGAGCGCTCGGGTGGTGATCGAACTCACCCGTTGGTCTGGCCCCCATCTCTCCTGTCGATCGTCATCGTCACCCACTCGGATCAGTCTGTGCCCAACGGTTCCGGCGCGTCCCACACAACCACCTTCCCGCGCCGAGAGAGCATCAGCGCTCGCACCAATCGAGAACCATATAATCGCCCATTCCCCCGACCCCCTCCGCTTTTCCTCTTGTCACATACCCTCTCCATCCCTTACAACCCCCCACCCCCTTGCACCACCTCCTCCCCGCCCTACCGCCGGACAGACCTAGAGCCTGACCAACTCTTCCTACCCGGCTGACTCAAATCATGGCTTCGACGACGAGCCAAAATGTCGCACGCTTCATCGGTGAGCATACATCTACCGTGCCTCAGCGTGCACAGTGAGCTAACTTGCATAACAGGAGGCAACTCTGTCGACAAGGCTGAACCTGGCAAAGTCACAGACTTTGTAAAGTCCCATGGTGGTCACACCGTGATCACCAAGGTGCGTCTGCCTACCCTACGCCTTTTAGCAGAATTTGATTCCAGATCTAGGTCCTCATCGCAAACAACGGTATCGCAGCCGTAAAAGAGATCCGCTCAGTGCGCCAATGGAGCTACGAGACCTTTGGCAACGAGCGCGCAGTCGAGTTCACCGTCATGGCCACACCTGACGATCTGAAGGCGAACGCCGAGTACATTCGCATGGCGGACCGATATGTTGAGGTTCCCGGAGGGACGAATAACCACAACTACGCCAACGTCGATGTGATTCTTGATGTTGCTGAGCGTGCTGGTGTGCACGCTGTGTGGGCGGGATGGTGCGTTGCAGCTTTTGCCTAACGGCCCAGTGAAAATATTGCTAATGCTGATTATAGGGGTCACGCATCTGAGAACCCCCGCCTGCCGGAATCACTCCATGCGCACAAGAACAAGATCGTCTTCATCGGTCCTCCTGGATCCGCCATGCGTTCCCTTGGAGACAAGATCTCGTCCACGATCGTCGCCCAGCACGCCGAAGTGCCGTGCATGCCCTGGTCGGGTACCGGTATCTCCGAGACCACCCTCTCTGAGGATGGGTTCGTTACTGTCGCTGATGATGTTTACCGCAAAGCATGCGTGACGACTGTTGAGGAAGGCCTGGAGAAGGCGGAGCAAATCGGCTTTCCTGTCATGATCAAGGCCTCCGAGGGTGGCGGAGGGAAGGGAATCCGCAAGGTCGAGCAGCCGGAGCACTTCAAGAATGCCTTCCAGGCCGTGCAGGGCGAAGTTCCTGGCTCGCCAATCTTCATCATGAAGCTTGCTGGCTCGGCTCGCCATTTGGAAGTCCAGCTGCTTGCGGATCAGTATGGGAATGCGATCTCCCTGTTTGGTCGTGACTGCTCGGTCCAGCGTAGGCACCAGAAGATTATTGAGGAGGCTCCGGTTACGATCGCTAAGCCGGAGCGGTTCGAGCAGATGGAGAAGGCCGCAGTTCGCCTTGCCAAGTTGGTCGGATATGTTAGCGCTGGTACTGTCGAATGTGAGTATATGCGCCCTTTTGCCCCTCTTTCAGTAGCTGATTGTCCCTCCAGACCTCTACAGCCACGCTGAGGACTCGTTCTACTTCCTCGAGCTCAATCCGCGTCTGCAGGTCGAGCATCCTACGACCGAGATGGTCTCCGGCGTCAACCTGCCCGCCGCCCAACTCCAGATCGCGATGGGTATACCCCTGCACCGGATCCGCGATATCCGCCAGCTGTACGGTGTTGCCCCTCAAGGCACCTCCGAGATCGACTTCGACATGACCAACCCCCAATCTGCGCTGAACCAGCGGAAGCCCACTCCTAAGGGTCACGTCGTCGCCGTCCGTATCACCGCCGAGAACCCCGATGCGGGATTCAAGCCCTCCGGTGGCCATCTGCAAGAGCTCAACTTCCGCTCGAACACAAACGTCTGGGGTTACTTCTCCGTCGGCTCGACCGGTGGTCTGCACGAGTTTGCCGACTCGCAGTTCGGCCATATCTTCGCTTACGGTGCGGACCGGAGCGAGTCGCGCAAGAACATGGTCGTTGCGCTCAAGGAGCTGTCCATTCGTGGTGATTTCCGCACTACGGTCGAGTACCTCATCAAGTTGCTTGAGACGCAGGCGTTCGAGGAAAACACGATCACGACCGGCTGGCTCGATACGCTGATCAGCAACAAGCTTACTGCCGAGAGGCCTGATGCCACCCTCGCAGTTATCTGCGGTGCGGTGACCAAGGCGCACATGGCTTCTGAGGCATGCTGGAGCGAGTACAGGCGGATCCTCGATAAGGGTCAGGTGCCCGCGAAGGACACCCTCAAGACCGTCTTCATGATCGACTTCATCTACGAAGGCATGCGGTACAACTTCACTGCTGCCCGCGCTTCGCCCACGCTTTGGACGCTTTACCTGAACGGCGGACGCACCCTCGTCGGTGCCCGTCCTCTGGCCGATGGCGGTCTCCTTGTCACTCTTGACGGGAAGTCGCACTCCGTCTACTGGCGTGAGGAAGTCGGCGCTCTCCGCCTGATGGTGGACGCCAAGACCTGCCTGATCGAGCAGGAGAACGACCCCACCCAGCTGCGTTCGCCCTCGCCCGGCAAGCTCGTCCGTTTCCTCGTTGACAGCGGGGACCACCTCAAGGCCGGCGACGCCTACGCCGAGATTGAAGTGATGAAGATGATCATGCCGCTCATCGCTACCGAGGATGGTGTCCCCATGTTCGTCAAGCAGCCTGGTGTCACCCTTGAGCCTGGTGATATCCTCGGTATACTCACCCTCGACGACCCTGCCCGCGTGAAGCACGCCAAGCCATTCGAAGGCCAGCTGCCCCCCATGGGCCTGCCTACTTTCGCTGGCAACAAGCCTCACCAGCGGATGGCGCTGTACATCGACACGCTCAACAACATCCTTGACGGGTACGACAACCAGGCTGTCATGCAGTCTACCGTCAAGGACCTCTTCGACGTCCTGCGCGATCCTGAGCTGCCTTTCACCGAGGCTGCCTCCATCCTTGCCGCTCTCTCTGGCCGTATGCCCGGCAAGCTCGAGGACCAGATCCGCGCCGCCATCGCCCAGAGCCGTCATCGCGTGGGTGCCGAGTTCCCAGCTGCGAGGATCAAGAAGCTCCTGGAGAACTACATGCAAGAGAACCTGCGCGAGCAGGATCGTCCGATGTTCCGCACTCAGCTCGCAGCTGTGTTTGATCTCTGCGAGCGCTACCGTAACGGCTTGAAGTCGCACGAATGGTCGACTATTGCCAACCTGCTCGAGCGGTACGAGAACACCTCGAAGCTGTTCGGTGGCCGGCCCGAGACGGTCGTCCTCAAACTGCGCGAGCAGCATAAGGACAACCTGGACATTGTTGCCCAGTATGTGCTGAGCCACTCCCGCGCCGCGAACAAGAACAAGCTCGTCCTTCTCCTGCTCGACCATGTCAAGGAGGGTGGCTCGCGAATCGCCAACCAAGAGCCGAAACTGTACAACGTGCTCAAGGAGATCGCTGCGCTCGAGAGCAAGTCCTGCCAGCCCGCGGCGCTCAAGGCACGTGAGGTGCTCATCCTTACCCAGATGCCGGCGTACGAAGAGCGTGCGGTGCAAATGGGCGACCTGCTCAAGAACTCAGTCAAGACGACTTATTACGGCGAAGCGGGCGACGATACCCGCACGCCGTCGTTCGAGGTACTCAAGGAGCTGATCGATTCCCGTTATACGGTGTACGACGTACTGCCCACGTTCTTCCAGCATGATGATCAGTGGGTCGCACTTGCTGCGCTTGAGGTGTATATCCGCCGTGCCTATCGCGCGTACGAGATAATGGATGTCAGCTATGAGGAGGGTGACAACCTTGGTGATGGCGATGCGCCGAATGTCGTGACCTGGAGGTTCCGCGTTGGGCGCTCGTACTCGCCTCCCACGACGCCTCGCGTAGAGAATGGGTAAGCTGAATTCGCACCTATTTGTAATCCCAGTGTACTGACTTTCTGTTTGTAGTACGATCAGACGCCAGGGCTCGCTCAGCGACTTCTCGTTCCTCCTCCACAAGAGCCAGAATGAGCCTGCTCGCTATGGCTCCATCGCTTCCTTCGAGAACCTCGCAGCTGCCGAACGCGGCTTCAGCAAGACTGCCGAGCTGCTGCCTCCCTCCAGGGACCCCAACCAGCAGAACGTCCTCTACGCCGCCCTGCGTATCTTCCACGAATCGGACGACATGCCGGACGATGACTGGCGCGCAGCCTTCCTCAACCTGACCAACGACAATAAGGAGCTCATCGCTTCCCGTGGCGTGCGTCGTGTCACCTTCCTCATCTGCAGGAAGGGGATCTACCCGTGGTTCTACACTCTCCGCTACAAGGACGGCAAGTGGGAGGAAGACGAGGCTATCCGGAACGTGGAGCCCGCTCTGGCCTACCAGCTTGAGCTGAACCGCTTGTCCAACTTCAAGCTCACGCCTTGCTTCGTCGAGAACAGGCAGATTCACATCTACCATGCTGTCGCTCGCGAGAACCAGCTTGATCAGCGATTCTTCGTTCGCGCTCTTGTTCGCCCTGGTCGCTTGCGCGGACCGATGAGGACGCGCGAGTACCTCATCTCCGAGACCGATCGCCTTGTCGGCGCTATCCTCGACTCGCTCGAGATCGTCCAACCGCAGTACCACAACACCGACTGCAATCATATCGCCATCAACTTCGTGTACAACCTCCACGTCACGTTCGAGGAAGTCGAGGAAGCACTTGCCGGCTTCATTGAGCGTCACGGCAAGCGCTTGTGGCGTCTCCGCGTTATCGGTGCCGAGATTCGCATCGTGCTTGAAGACGAGGAGGGCAACGTAATGCCCATCCGTGCTGTCATCGAGAACACTACCGGTTTCGTTGTGGAGTATCACTCGTACCAGGAAGTTCCTAGCGAGAACGGTGTCACGATCCTCAAGTCGATTGGCCAGATCGGCCCTCTCCACTTGCAGCCCGTCAAGACGCCTTACCCGACCAAGGAGTCACTGCAGCCGCGTCGTTACCAGGCCCATTTGGTCGGCACGACCTATGTCTACGACTACCCTGACTTGTTCCGCCAAGCGCTCAAGCAGGTGTGGGCAAAGGTCAGCAAGCAGAACCCTGGCGTCGTTCCTCCCAAAGATGTTCTGGACGCCAAGGAGTTGGTCATGGACGAGAAGGGCGAGCTCCAGCCTATCGCCAGGCCGCCGGGCAGCAATGTCTGCGGTATGGTCGGCTGGATCTTCACCCTCAAGACGCCCGAGTACCCCAGCGGCCGCCAGGTCATTGTGGTGTCTAACGACATCACGTACAAGATCGGTTCGTTTGGTCCTAAGGAGGATGATTACTTCTACCGCGTGACCGAACTTGCTCGTTCCCTCGGCCTGCCTCGCATCTACCTCTCCGCCAACTCCGGTGCCCGTATCGGTATTGCGGAAGAGGCGCTTGGCCTTTTCTCGGTTGCCTGGAACAACCCCGACCAACCGGACAAGGGCTTCAAGTATATCTACTTGACGCCCGAGAACCTCGAGAAGCTGAATGAGAAGGCTGCCGCTGCGGTGCGCACCGTTGAAATCGAGGAGGATGGCGAAGTGAGGCACAAGATCACCGACGTTATCGGTCTGCAGGATGGTATTGGAGTGGAGTGCTTGAAGGGCTCTGGTCTCATCGCTGGTGCCACCTCGCGCGCATACGACGATATCTTCACCATTACCCTCGTTTCAGCTCGTTCCGTCGGCATCGGCGCCTATCTCGTCCGTCTCGGCGAGCGCTCAGTGCAGGTTGAGGGTCACCCTATCATCCTTACCGGCTCAGCTGCCCTCAACAAGGTGCTCGGCCGGGAAGTGTACACCTCCAACCTCCAGCTCGGTGGCACCCAGATCATGTACAAGAACGGTGTTTCCCACCTTACCGCAAACAATGACCTGGAGGGTGTCCAGCAGATTCTCGAGTGGATGTCGTTTGTTCCTGAGGCACGTGGCCAGCCCTTGGCAATTCGCCCGTCTCGTGATAGCTGGGATCGCGAAATTGGCTACTTCCCGCCGAAGGGACCGTACGACCCGCGCTGGTTCCTCAACGGCAAGACGGACGACGTCGATGGTGGCTCTGAGTGGCTCAGCGGTTTCTTCGATGATGGATCGTTCCAGGAGACGCTGGGTGGCTGGGCGCAAACCGTTGTCGTTGGTCGCGCTCGTCTCGGTGGTATCCCCATGGCCGTCATCGCCGTTGAGACGCGGACCATCGAGCGGGTCATTCCTGCCGACCCTGCCAACCCATCTTCGTTCGAGCAGCGGATTATGGAAGCTGGTCAAGTCTGGTACCCGAACTCGGCATACAAGACTGCTCAGGCGATCTTCGATTTCCATCGAGAAGAGCTTCCTCTCATCATCTTCGCCAACTGGCGTGGGTTCTCCGGAGGACAACAGGATATGTATGACGAGATCCTCAAGCAGGGTTCCAAGATCGTCGACGGTCTGTCGGCATATAAGAAGCCCGTGTTCGTGTATGTCATGCCCAACGGAGAGCTGCGTGGAGGTGCCTGGGTCGTCTTGGATCCGTCTATCAATCCTGGTCACATGGAGATGTACGCCGATGTCGAGTCCCGTGCTGGTGTTCTTGGTAAGTTGTCATTGAGAATCTTCGAGCCATGTGTGCTAACAACTGCTGTAGAACCCGAGGGTATCATCGAGATCAAGATGCGGAGGGAGAAACTGCTCTCTCTCATGCAACGCCTCGATCCTCAATACTCCAGGCTGGCGGCGATCAGCAAGGATCCTAGCAAGAGCGCTGAGGAGCGTGCTGCTGCTAAGGACCAGCTGACTGTACGCGAACAGGAGCTCACTCCGACCTACAAGCAGCTTGCCCTTCTCTACGCGGATCTCCATGAGTGCGTTTCTCCTCGTTCTCCGAAGATCGTTACTGATGTCATGATAGTCGCGCCGGCAGGATGCAAGCTAAGGGCTGCGCGGAGCCATTGGAGTGGAAGAACGCTCGTCGCTTCTTCTACTGGCGTCTGCGTGCTCGTCTCGCACTTTCGGAAGCCTTTGATGAATTCAAGGCAGTCGATCCCGAGATCACACAGCAAACGTTCGAAGCTATGCTGCTCACGGCCCATCCCAACCTGAACTTCTCGGACAACCGCCAACTTGCGGAAACCCTCGATTCCCTTGATCTTTCTCCGACTATCGAGAAGGTCCAACAAATGGCTGTCGCAAGACAGATTCAGGCGCTGTCGTCCACCAACCCGACTGGTGCCCTGAACGGCCTGCTTGCTATTCTGCCATCATTGAGCGCGGAGATGAGGTCGGCGTTACTATCTGAACTCCAGTCGGGCGAGTCTGGTACGTCCAATGCGCCTTGCGGGATCGCGTAATGGCGTGCTGAGCGATTCCGTGCAGGACCTCCTTCGTACTCCACTCCTTCGCATAAAGCCGCTGCGGCATAAAAATTCCCTCCTTCCCTCCCTTTTCCCCTTAGGTAGTACTGTGTATCCTTAATTACGTCGCGCGCACTGTTTCCCTCCCCCGCATTCATATGTATAGAGGTCGCCTTCCCTGGCGAGGCCTAGCTTAGAGTTACCGTCTTCATAACGCAAATGATACCTCGTTATACGGAATTGTAAAGTAACACGTCGATGGTGGCCACCCAAGCGGGCTTCAAGCGGGCTTCGAGCGCACATAACTGCACTACTTGATATCGTAGTCCCGAACACTCCTCAACGTCTCCTTCCAATGAGGCCACCCTCACTAGCACTCAGCGCTCTGCATCAGCTGGTTTACCTCTCTCGAAGCGATCGCACCGCAACCCCCGCCCCATGACGGTTGGGCTTGAGCAACGTTCTTCAACTGGTTGTTGAGTAACGTCCAGTCAAAGCATCACGTGCAAGCATAGGATCGTGTTGATAGATGTTGAAAACTCGAGGTGGCCGTAGGGTATAAAGAGGAAGATGAGGTGGTGGACGGTGGGGACGAAGAGGGGATGTTCCTCGACAGTGAGGTCTAGAGGATGGTGGTTCCAGATTGAGGAGGAGAGGCGACCTTGATGCGGAGGCAACCTGACGCGCGCGTCTCGGTCGCCCGTACCCGCGTCGCAATTTACCCACGTGACCAAAAGCAATCAAGGTCTCGTGATAAGAACCCCTATCAGGCTCCGCGTACGCGCGCAGCTATATAAACCCTGGGAATCCGTCACGTCGATCCATCCTCATCCGCCCTCGGCCCCTTCTTCGACAACGACCACTAGCGACCCCTACTCTCCCACCACCCCCAACCCAAACCTAAACAACAATGTCCGGACGCGGCAAAGGTGGCAAGGGCCTCGTACGTCTCTCTCTTCCTCCCCCTCGCTGTCATGCAATGTACTGACGCGACTTCCTTCCAGGGCAAGGGCGGTGCTAAGCGCCATCGCAAGATCCTTCGCGACAACATCCAGGGTATTACCAAGCCCGCTATCCGCCGTCTCGCTCGTCGTGGTGGTGTCAAGCGTATCTCCGGCCTGATCTACGAGGAGACCCGTGGTGTTCTCAAGATCTTCCTTGAGAGTGAGTCCAACTGCTGCTGCATATATGCGCTTTGCTAACTAGCTATCGCAGACGTTATCCGTGACTCGGTCACCTACTGCGAGCACGCAAAGAGGAAGACGGTCACTGCTCTCGATGTTGTCTATGCTCTGAAGCGCTCGGGCCGCACACTCTACGGTTTCGGCCAGTAGACGCTGTACTCCTTCCCCTCTTGTGCTTCTGTGGTCATATGTACTATATTGTAATCGCACACTATTCCCTCTAATACAGAGAAACAACAAACACTCGCGTCGCGTCTCAGTCCCACTTGCAAAGTCCGGATACTTACCCTCAGCTCAATGCCTAGGTATGTCTGTCGCCTCAAACAACAATCACGGTCGAGCGCGAAAGCGGTTTAGCAGATTACGGATCACGCCGATGTCTTCGCCTTGTCCCTTCCTGTGTCCCTTGACTTTGGCTGCTGCATTTCCCTGAGGAGACGCCCGCCTCGGCGCTTCAAGTTTGTACGATGGCCTCCGCCCTACTGCGGCTGCATTATTGACAGCACATTATTCGCCAGTCATCCTTGTCCGTGTCGTTGAGATTTCGCGACTATATTTGTGAGTTGTACACTCAATAACCTCGTAATTATTATTGGAACAATGGCGTGATCGCCGCTGCTCGTTATCGCTCATTCTATCAAGATCTTTCGATGTCGCTGATCTTGTTATCAGCTGGAGCGCAGCACCGACCTGATCAGCTTCTCATTTCTCCGCTAAGTGACGTTTCTTCCCAGGTGATCCGCCAAGTCGCGGTCTCCTGCTCAGCTGACACACTCGCCCTATCTGCAGGCGAGAGATTGTACCGAGGGTCTAAGAGCGGGCCCGCGATTATTATCGATCCGGTTCGATGGACCTACACGGAGTACGGCATAGTTCTGCTATCCCATCAGTCCGGTCCGTGATCGTTGCCTTCCTTGTCATAGAATCTGATTTTGGAGGCGACCGTGTACCAACTCGCTTGCCCCTTTCAGGTTACGTCCCCAAAGCCGCTAAAAGATACTCTGCATCCCTCTCTGGGCGACCGGCTTCCGGCCCAGCGCTCCGTGCATGGTGAAGGTGGTAAGAGCGTATCCCTCGCCGCTCTCACGTCCACCACGACCTTCCCACTTGATGGGGTCCATGCCGATTCGGCACGTTGGTCGCCTTTCATGTTCCGCGGCGGGGAGCAAAAGACGTAAACTTCTTCTCCTATCACCAGAACCAACTGCGACTAGACGACCGGATAGAGGGAAGAAGTACCGCGTCCGCCTTGTGCTTCGGTGGTGTCTCACGCCCTTCTCCTCGGACCGGCGCTTCTCGCGCGGTTGCCTTACCAATTGAGGGCGCTCCGTGCTCGCCGCATTTTTCCAACATGGCGCGCTTCGCGATTTCTCATCACCAACCCTGTCAATCTCAGGCATCATCGTGGTAAATTTCGAGGTACAAATTTGGACTCCGGCTAATTTCTTATCGCTAAACGGTCTCCGTACAACTTGGGATAGATGGAAGCATGGTGTAACCGAAACCTCCGAACTACAATGGAAGAAAGGGAAGAGGCGGCCTCCAGGTATGGATGGATCAGAAATACCCATGCTCGGGCGCCGGCGTGGCCGAAGTGACCGTCTTCAGCTGCACAGCAACTCCAGCGTTCCGAATCGACAACAGGAAGGCCTGGCGGAGCTCTTCCCTGCTGTAAGGGATGTCGTCGTTCTCGAACATAACGCGCCCGGCAACTCGGGGTCCGTTCGGCCAGAGCTCGCGGATGAGAACAACATACCAGCGAGCCTGTGCAGTCGTGCCCAAGGTGCCGTAGGCGACAGTCCACTCCTCAAAACGTTCGACATCGCGCTCGAGGGTCCAGTATCCGTTTTGGGTGCCGAAGGGAAGGACGAAGATACCGGGGTCGGTCGCCATCAACATCTGGTAAAGATAGGCCGCCTCATCTGTGGAACCCCCGTAAGTACATCCACAACGGGCAGCCTGCACAAGCTTACTATGATGAAGCGTAGTCTTGTTGAGGTCCTGCAAACCAGTGTTGTAGTCGTGAGGAGGGTTGTTCGCGTCTGGATCTGGTAAGTATTATTCCACTTATTGATGGTACTCTACTCACAGATTTCAGCTTGAGCAGGGTTGTAGTACATCCTGACTGGCATGGCGATTGTAGGCGATCTGGTGACGATTTTCGACTTTGGCCTGTGAGTAAGGAGGGTAAGGTCCTCTGAAGGCGCGGTGAGGCCCTCTATTTGTACCTCAGGCTCACCCCAAGGCCACTCTAATCTGCAAGACTCGACTATCGAACGTTGGTGCAAGTCCGGATCATACAACCGGTCTGCCGATTTTGATGCGGAGGCCCACGCAGCAGGCATGTCAAGTGATCCTGTCCATCAAGGCAAGAACGAAGGCGGCGAGGCATCCTGGCAGAAGAAAAGGGAAGAAATCGCGGCGATTTGGCCCCTATCGCCCAATATGCATTTCTTATTCAATGCCCATCAGGCCCGGCGCCAATCCGAGCCAGGTCTGGGGCATTAGAGGCAGGTGCACAGCGTTGCGAGCTGCACGCTGGCCGGGTTTTGACTTTCATCCCGCGTCCGTCTCCTTCTGAACCCGGATAAGGCCAGAACACCCTAGACTTTAGTCTTCTCCCTTTGCCCTCATCCCGGCAGTTCCATTCAGCAATCAGGTGGAGCTGGTCGAGTCTTACACTAACAAGAGGGTCACGGCATTCGTCTAGCAGCGGAGAGATCGAGAAGACCGGGGTCTCTGGAATACCGCTTGCCGCATTCAGCCTGTATCCCGTGTAGAAGACAATCCAGGGGAGGTGCTCTCGCCGCACCCTCCTCAGCAAGGACAGGACACGCGTGTACTCACTGCACTTCTTCCGGTAGCGCCCTACTACTGCCCCGTCCCGGAATACCTGGCATCCGGCAACGCCCTATCCGAAGCCGTCCCCGCGGTGGCCTCGAGGACGACAGGGGTTATCCGGCCATTTAAGGACGAGAGAGGACGCATTCGGCATACACGGGAAGGAGTCGACCTGTTACAAGCTTTGATCGACGTCATTCCTCCTTCAATAGGAAACTATACCCTTCTCGGTCAATGGAGGATGTACGATTCTCAAGAAGAACGGAGAAGAAAGGGGAGTTGTTTCAGACGATGCCTCCTGCGTTGCGCACAGGTCTCGGTTGGCCCGGCTGGTCGAGCGCGAGGATACCTGCCAAGTCGACTGCGGTTGCCGTAACTGGGAAGACCGACAATGCGAACTTAGCCTCTTGCGTGCTTCCCAGCTGTGAACATCTGGAGCCGTATAATTCAGCCGTCCATCAGCTGAGCGCGTGCACAGCGAAGGTGAGGCCGGCGGCCAACAACAACTGACAAACTAGGTGGTGAGGAGGATAAGTCGACACGTGCCATCAATGCGGCGAACGGCCGTAGGCAAGCCATAGGAGCACGAGGTAAGCACGCTCCGGTGCGTCATTACGCCAGCCGTTCGGGGCCTTCCGAGCAACTGGGATACTTTGGCTATGACTGACGCCGTGCGGTGTCCCCGCCCCGTTCGGGTGTCGCAGTGGTGTATCCCGTGCTTCGGGTTATCAGTGCCTTTTACCGAGTCAGGATTATTCGCGGGCTCTCACCGCCATGTCGACCCTGCTTGATTGAAGAGCGCTAGTCTCTCCGCTCCGACGGAGAGAAGCGGGCTCGTACCTGTGCATCACGACAGGCAACAGGGTAGGAAACTGCGGTACCGACGTCCACAAGGGTAGAGCAGCATGAGACGGCATAAGTTGCTCAATCCAACGAGAATCTCGCAGCGACATTCCGTGTCCGACAGATCAACGCCGTCGCCGCTTATTTGAAGCGGAATGACAAGAATACCGTCGTCTGCTCCTGGTCGAGTACTAGCGGGGAAAAAACCTCGGCATGCGCGGGATCGCGTCAGCGTTTCCTCCCATCGTGCTCCAACCCTCTCGGGGATGCATATATATGTCGCACTCTATATCTCCGCGAGATCTGCAGCACGAGGCACCTTGAAGTCGAGCACACGAGCCGAATAGTGGGTTGTCCCATCTTGCTGGTCCGCCGCAAGTCGGATATCGGCTGTTGAGAAATATGCAGCGCTGTGCTCGGGCATCAGCCATATAAGTGCCTATCAAACCGCATCTCTCCTCGTATGAATGGGCGCAGATACCAGCACATCCGCGATCCATACCTGTGCATGACCACAGTTCGTCTCAGTCAATTCCCCGCCCCCTTCTCGTCTTCGCTAACCAGAAGAGTCACGCGATTCCCAACACGCCGGGATCGGCCAATAAGCTCCGGCTCATTACTCAACTTCCTTTCGCAGGAGGAAAGAAGATGTCCTTCAACCCCGCGGGGTTGCGCTTCTCTGGCTCAGGCTGGGAGGTTCGCCAGATGTAGAGCGGTTGCCTTATCCGACTTAGGATGGTGTGCTTGTATCGCTCTCCATCTAGCGACTTCTGAGGACGGCCGGGTTCGGGCAGGTTCGCCTTCACCTCGAGCGCATGTAGCTCGCAAACTTGCGTACATGTATGAGTGTTGCTGACTCATATCGAGTCAAGTCAAGTACTGGCATGAGCCGACGAGTTACCGTTGCTAAAGAGAAAACAGAGCGAATTTAGCGGCGATAGCGTCGGTCCCTGCTAGACAGCGAGCGAAACATCGTCACACTGAAGGTGTGCCTGTTGGTTGGGTAATAGTCGCTGGATCACCTTCTGCTCCGCGCCAACGTCTTAAACTAGGGATCATCGGGGATGGGATCAAGCAGCTAAAGAGGTTGGTTGATCGAACAAGCTGACTCTTGCGCGTCCTCTGTTTTGTGTAGTCGCTGAGCGGTCGCTATTTAAGGCATACTCGTATCCGGTGCCGTCTCGCATACGTACTTTGATCCCAACCCAAAAAAAGAACCAGGATGACCCGCGAAGCCTTCACCAGAGGCAGGGAAGGAGCAAATTCACCGTACAATATACTCTACGCGTATCAGGCTCATACTTTCTGGAATCAGAGCAGTCTGCACTATTTTTCTTACTCCATGAGAAGCTGGACGGGATCTGGGAACAGTGGACGATTACCGCGTTATATTCTAAACCAATGCTACAGAAATACAAACACAGAATACCGAACCGAAAAACCAGAATGCCACAAGACAGAACATGAAACATGAAAAGTATACAGAGAAAATGTGTGCGTGCGTGAATAACTTGAACTTGCCAAGATGAACATCGGAAAGGATGCGCCGAAGATGTACGATGGGGGTCGCCAAGCTCTTGTGCGTAGTTGTAGCGGGACGGGAGGGGAGAAAAGAACTTGAGCTTGCACGACGGCGCTAAAGACAATCGAGATCGACTCGTGGGGATCGTTGGGTTAGTCGAGCAGGCATCTCGAGATTCGAAGTTCCCGCGGCATCCTCTCGAGAGCCAGAGCCAGCCGGCTCAAGCACTAGGCTTCCTCCCTCGGGCTTCTCGTCATCTTCTGCCCCCATGGTCAGCTCAATCCCCCTCAAATGCGAGTTGAATGCCCACGAGGCAGAGAAAGGCAGAGAAAGGCAGAGAAATGCGAAGAAAAAGAAGGGGACTCACAAGCCCACTAGCAGCAACGACCACCACCTGCCCGCCAAACCTCACCGCTTTCCTCACTTCCCCCACTCCCACTCCCATCCCTACCTCTCCTCTTCCTACGCCCACGCTGCCCTTCCTACTCCCTCCGCCTCCGGCTAGAGGTGGGTGGTCAACCATCGTGCTCCCCGTACCCGTACTGCTCCTACTCAAGCGCCTCATCAACCCCCCTCCCACAGCGGCTACGCCGCCTAGGGCGTGCGAGAGCCCAAAGGAGGGGAGGAAAGATGTGCTGCTGCTTGGGGTTGGGGTTGTGCTGCCCCAGCTGGTGCCGACGCTACTTGCTGTACTTGCTGTACTTGCGCTGCTCGCTGTGCTCGCTGTACTCGCTGTGCTTGCCGTGCTCGCCGTGCCGGACGAGGAGGGCGACCCGGTCCCACTCCCGCTCCCTGCGCTCCCCGGCCGGGAAGGCTGGCGCATGCTGCTCCTCCTACTCCCCCCTCCTGGGCCGGAACCGGAAGGAGGAAAGCGGACAGGTGGAGCGCGGGGCGGACGGACCGCCACGCCCCTAGCGATCTGTTCGACCGTCGGCGCTTCTAGTGGCGGGAGAAGGGGGCCGTAGCGCATTGCCGACAAGGCGGATTCATGGTCTTCCTTTTCCTGCTGCAGACAACTAGTAGTCAGGGGGGGCTGTTGGTGGGGACTTTGGGGCTGGGTAGGGACGGACCTGCGGTGCCGTGGACGGCCTTCGGAGAGCGGACAACGTCCTCTTTACACTTGTTAACATCTTCCCTCCTGCTCCTGCTCCTAATCCTCCTGTACCTGTACCTCCTCTCTCCGCCTGCTCAGACGCGGACACGTTCGCTCGTTCGCGCGAAGCCGACCGAGGCCTAAACGCCCCCCTCAACCCCTCTCCCTGCCCCTGAGAAAACGAGAACGACCGTAACCTCACTCCTTGTACACTACTCGACCTCAAACCCGCGAAGCCGGCCCCCGACGTAGACTTGGCGGTGTCCGGGAAGGGTATAGAAGTGGCTGCGGATGTCGAAGGTGGAGAGGGGAGGAATGGGGATGACGAGGCTGGCGAGGGTGTTGAAGAGGGAGAAGGGAGCTTGAGCCGCGCTAGGAGAGGGGCTGAGAATGACCGTTTTGCTTGGCTGGGGGGTTGGGTCGTAGGTGGTAGTCGGTGGTGCGCTGCTTGTGCTATCGGAGGCACTGCGGCGGAGGGCGGGTAGGTTGGAGACGACGAAGGAGGACGGGAGGACGAAGATGGGCGGGATGAGGGAGGAGGGGAGATGATGTATGCCGTGTGTGATGACCCGGCGGAGGTGGGGGTGGGCTTCATCGAGTTTCGGGTTTGGTGGTGAGGTCGGGTATGGGGAGTGAGAGAAAGCTGGCGGGAGGGGGGTGTCGGGTGAGATGATGAGTGCGACGGGTGCGAGTGGGATGAAGGACGTCTGTTGAAAGGAGGAGTAGGCGGTCTGATCACACTCTGTCGATATCCTGATGCTGATGCTGATGCTGACGCTGATGCCGCTTGTGATGATGATGAAGAGGAGGCAGCAAAAGGAGACACAGCAGCAAAAGGAGGCGACATTCCCCGCCTCTCCTCAGCCGACACTCAGCCTCTATCGGGTAATTTCCGTTGTCGTACGTGGTCAGAGGAGAGAGATGAGCAGCCGGTGACGCACAACCCGACACACACAGTACTCCCTCCCTGCCTGTGTTCTACAGTAGTACCGTACCCGCTCTGTCGGTTCCGGAGCAGGAAGAGAGAGGTGCGCTGCCGACGCCGAGGATGCGCTTGCACCTCCCCTTGGCTTGCACAACTGGAGGGGAGCGGGCGAGGGTCGCACCAAATTCGGACACGTCCTCACCCTTTTACACGACCACGGGGGCGTAAGCAGAAACGTATCGGGTTCGGCAGGAATGGACGATGCCGCGGCTTCTCGTTTTCTCCGTGCCTGATCTTACGCTCGTGGCGCCCCGACCTCTGAGACAAGCTGGGTAAGCGCTCGGGTACGCTTGGGCGCTTTGCCGGGTGGGATGTCTTGCTTCTATGCTGGCGGTCCCCCTTTCTTGGGGAGGACAATAAACAGACAATGACGCATGGATTTTGCGTGTTGACGTGCCCGTTCGTTGCTGTTGACGTGGCCGCAGCACCCTCCTTGCCCACCTCAGGAATTCGCTGGGGTAAATTTGGCTGGGGTAAACATTACGGTCAGGGACAGGGCGATCGTGCGAACCGTAGGGCGTGATCGGGAAGTGGAGGTCACGTGATGCATTCTGCATTCCTGCCACGCCGGGGCTCGAGCGAGCGACAAGTTTACTTTGACTTTCCCTCTGTAGTAAGGGGGTGCGCTACTGTATCTTATGAGCTTGAGCGAGCAGGTTCGCCAGCATGTCCGCTTTCAAGCTACAATGACCTATCGGATCGTTGATAGTTGTCTATACGCCCTTGAAGCCGGAAGCCGACGCGACGCGACGCAACTCAGCCTGAGATGAGGCAGGAGGATTTACTTATCCGCTTTACAGCGCTTGTGCTTCATTGAATGGACCGCCTGCTATCGATAGCCTGCGCTTATACCTATGCCTATGATTCACCCCGCACTTCAACGCTCCTATCTATCTCGGACTCGCTGGCACACGTGCGACCTGCGCTGCTGCCTGCTTCAGAACCGGATATGTATATGTACTGGCCCGCCCGGGCAGAGGCCACTGCGTCGGGCTCGTCGAGTACCCACATCCGGGACTGGAAATGGACTTGCAACTTCGGGCACGAGTCAATCGCTTCAAGAACATCACGCCTTTCGACGGGTGGCCAGATGAAAATGCCTTGACGAGGCAGTTCACCCCCGCTGAACGAACCGCGCTGAAGCAGCTCAAAGTACGTCCCAACCTCCAACCTCCCCACTCTCAAGCAGTCCCATCTCTGGACCGACCGCTCATCGCCAACCTAACTAACTATGTCATCTATCAGGCCAAGCTACTCTTCGCGTTCCAAATTGCCTTCCCCATCGCTCGTACGGAACCGGTCACCCTCTGGGGCGTGCAGCTGGATCCCGATCCAGATTCTCATGATGCCAGAGCGAGCGTAATGTTGATGCATTTCCTTCGTGCGCGGTACGTCTCCAACCCCAATCAACGCCGTAGGAGAATGAGGGCAACCCGTTGACTCTTATGTTTATGTTCGGGGTTGGTAGGGATCTCAAGGTCGACGCAGCGCTCGAACTGCTCCTCTCCACCCTCCGCTGGCGAACGACCTTCAACCCCTCCCTCACTCCCGACTCCGACGAGAACCTAAACCTCAACTCCAACTCCAACTCCAAATCCGAGGAGGACGACCCGGAAGACGTATTCGGCAGAACAGGGCACATATTTGGCCGCGACAAGCAGGGCAGACCCGTGTTGTATCATCTCCCCGCCCAAGGCGCGGCCGAGCTGAGGGGGATGTATGCCGATCCGGAGAGGTTTGTCCGGTATGTCCTCCCTCCCTCTTTTCCACCCCTTCCTCAGAAAGGAGGAGGAGGAGTCTTCGATTGTCGATGCTGATCGCGTGAGGTGGTGTACTAGGTGGAAGATCAACCTCATGGAACGAGCTTGCTCATTGTTGGATTTTGAGAGGGTTGACCAGATCGTTCAGGTGCATGGTGAGCTCTCCCTAGAGGGCAGGCGATTCCCCGGCTAAAAAATATTGTGTAGACTATGAAGGCTTCGACTGGAAGAGCATTACGCCGGAGATGAGGGGTGCGAACGCCGAGCTAATCAGGTATATCTCTCCTTCCCCGATTCCCTGCCACTACGATACCGCAACGTCCCCTAAAGTCAAGTATCAGTTCACTCATGCCCCGATTCATGTAGGCTCATCAACACCCACTACCCCCACCTGACCCACACCCAATTCTTCCTCAACATCCCCGCCCCCACACGCTGGTCACTCTATCTCTTCGGGCCCCTCCTCTTCGCTCCCAAAACCAGATCGAAATCGAACTCGGCAAGAGACAGCAGGTCCGGGGAGAAGAACGTCGTGCTCGGTCTGGGGCCGGAGGTGATCGGGAGGGGGATGAGGGGGTATGTGGCGGAGGAGGAGCTGCCGAGGCGGTATGGGGGGAGGGCGGAGGTGGGGTGGTGATCGTACTGTATCGATGTCCTTTTTGTCTTTGTGTCTGCATCGCCTCCATCAAGGGGCGTGCCTGATTCGGCGATGACAGTGAGGAACACGAGGCGCTGCCCCTATGTATTTGGGGATCCCCTCGCGGAAGCGCTAGCAGAGAGAACCCGGGCGGCTCTGTCCCAATCCTCCAACAACGGCGTAGCGCCCTCTCACGTCTCCCCATCTCACCCATCTAACGCCCAGAAGTTGGATACCTATATTTCCTCGCGATTGCGCTTCGGACGGACAATACACATCAACCATGCCGCCTTCAACCCCTTCCCGTGCCTCGGCCGAAACGTCCACAGCGAGCGTGGGCCAAGCGCCTACCGCCACTAACGAGCGATACGGCCTCCCTCGCGCTCTTCGACACACGGCCGATATCGTCCTTCTCTCCTCTGACGGCGCCCGATTCCCCGCACATAAGTCCTATCTGGCCGCATCGAGCGCTTTCTTCGCCCAGATGTTCGACGACGAGATGTCGGACGGCGACCAAGGCGGTAGCGAGGACGAGCTGCCTACGGTGCAGCTCTCCGAAGACAAGGACACCCTCGCCTGCCTGCTCCCCTGCATCTACCCCGGCTCGAAACAGCGGCCTCCCTCGCTGCGCGTCCTGCTTGCGACCCTCGCCGCGGCGAACAAGTACGATATCCCTTCTGCGCGCGATTCGATGCGGCCGCACCTCATCTGGCCGGAATTCTTGAACCAGAACCCGCTCCTCGTGTACTCTGTGTCCCGGGCGTTGCAGTACGAGCCAGAGGAGCAGTTGGCACTTGAGACATTGTACAAGCTGAAGGAAGAGGAGGTCCTTGTACTTGATATGGAGGGTGTGCGTGCTGCCGATCTTGCGGCCGTGCAGCGCAAGCGTGTCCATCGTGCAAACAAGATCGTCAAGACTGTCAATGATGTACTCGCGTGGGATGCTGGCGCGCGCACGCCTGCGAATTGCTATCGCCCGGTCTGTCCAGTATGCAAGCAGCAGCCGATTTGGGTGTATATCTGGACGAAGCGGATGATGCTCGAGGTTCGCAAGCGGCCGATGCTCGATAAGGCGTTTTCGTTCACTTTCCTCGAAGGCTCCAGATTGAAGACGCCGCGGTGCAGATGCACCCCGGACATGATCCTTTGGGATGTGAGGCACTTTGAGGAGCTGAAGAAGAGGGTGGAGGAGGCGCTAAAGTCCGCCAAAGCTCGACCGCAGTCGTCTCTCCGCAAGTAACGCCCTGCCGCTACAAAATGCGGACGAAACGCCCGCCGCAGAGCAAGCATGTCTGGACCGTTTCGAGCACTAGATCGGCGAACCAGCCGTGCGTCACTCGCCTGCCGTTCAACTCGCTAGGCGGGAGGAGGGCCTTCCTGCCACAGCCGACACATGTCCGCACGTTTGGAGTGGCGAGCGGGAAGGTGGTAATTGAGCATCGTTCTGTTCAAGAGGTTAGTTGTGTAGAGGAGAGAGGGAGGGTACCCACCCCATATGTGGCCGCTTCTGCAGCGCACTCGTTCCAAGCTTGATATAGGCATCGAAAACTTGCACACGACGCAAGCGTCTCCCACGTCGATCGGCGTGCGCAGCTTGGTAGATGACTCGCCAGATTCATGCAGGGCGTCCGGCCGTCCAATCTGAGTCAGGTTGAGGCCGATCGATTGCGCTAGATCCTCGGACGCTGCTTTCAGCGACTGAACGTCGACAGGTAGCTGGCTTGCTATGGCCACCATGCGTTGGAAGAAGGGGCGATCACGTTCTGTGATGAGTGAGATCATGTGAAATATTCTAATGTTGCATAGTTCATACCAAGGACCAGCGACTGTTGGCCCCGCATAACACGCAGGAATCCGGAGATGATATGGGCTAGGATAATATGTTGAATCAATTCCCTTTGATCCTGTGATACAGTATAACCAAGTTTCTAAAGAATGATGGTAAGCGAAGAGCGTGAAGCAGATGGCCAGAAACTCACAACAGCGAGCCCCAGAACCGCTAACTTGCTTCGCAGAATGTCAAGGTCCCGCTGCTTACACAGATTCGCGGTGAGCTGACTTCGCAAGGCGTCCTCGCCGCTCGATCCCTTCTTTCCAGGACTAGGAGGATCCAGCAGGATGCCACTTGAGTCCGGTACGGACACTTCTAGTATGCGAGATATCCCATCCTTCACTTCTTGGGAGTCTCGGTTCATCAAGAGGTCCAGGTATATGGACAAGAGTCTCTCGCCCCGGTGCGAGCGTGTACCATACGCTGCTGAGCAAAATTTCAGAACGGAGCAGGGATGAGAAAGCCACAACTTACGATGTTGGGGATTGCAGATCGACTCCACGTTGTTCAGGGAGCGTACCGGATTTTCCGGATTGTCCAGCATTGTCGCCATGACCAACGTCGTAATCTGATTAGACTCCGCAAGATATTCAAGGAACGTGGGATGCGTTTTCCTGCTCAGACCTTAGCTTCACGACCCGTTCCTTCTAGCTGAAGGACGTACATATACGACCAGAGGGCCACCCGATCCGTAGGTACACAGGCCCCGAATGTCTGCATCACGGCGACCTCTGAGCTGTCAGAGCCTTCAATCTCGACGCAAATGTTTCTTCTCCTGCTCGTCAGCAGGACTGGGCCTATCGGCGATCCGGATAGCTCAAAGGTAGGGTTTGTGGACACGCCATAAACCACTTGGATTGAGCCGTCGGAGTAAGAGGCCACAAGCACATCTTCGGTAGGCAGGTAGTCGAAGCCTTGAAAGCGTTAGACAGTGACTTGAAAGGGGCTGGAGACTAACCAGCAGGAATACCCAGAGCGGTTGCCCCGGAAAATACGGGTATCTTCTGGAGCAGTAGACGGCGATTGCCGGTCCAAGCGAGACCAGATCCGTCTGGTGCCACTAGACCTAAGATCCCTGGCTTGGAGTAGACAAGAATATGTCGGGAAGTATCTGTCTCCGGTTATGAACGGTTGAGATCGACAACGAGATGGGCCTTACCATCCAGCTGTAGCCACTTCAGCGCAGTGATGTCTCTGCCATCTGGGGCAACCAACGGCACAGGTTGACATTGTGCCTTGACTTCTCCTTCTGAAATGTTCTGCATGACCGTAACCAGGCGCACAGAGCCGTCCGGTAGCGCGCAAGCGAGAGAGCAGGCAGCTGACAAGTCTGAGCCAATGGCACATGAGATCCGGTTGCATGCCGCATACCAGATAGTGGTTCCCTCCGCACCCAGGGAGACCAAGCGAGGTTCGTGATCCAGTCCTCACTGACTTCGACGTAGGCAGATCGCGTCCAACCCTCAGGACCGCCGTATCTAATAGCATTGAGTAACGCAATCTTCGATATATGAAAGAGCTGACCTCCATAGACAGATGCCACCTGCTCTATTGCCCAGCGCAAGGAAAGAGAGATCTCTGGAGGGCGGAACTCCATCTATGTCAACGGCGCCCGACCAGGCCAAGGCTGATCCAGATCAGCCGCTGCCCAAACGTCCATCACACACACGACATACCGCTCGTCTGAGCTTCTAGTACCTTTTTGAGAGGTGTAGTGCCGGAAGAGGCATTCGTTGGCGCAGGCTTGCCATCATTGAGAAGCAGGCTTGTCAAAGACATTAGCTGCCAACACTGAGCACAGGTTGTTTCCGCTGTTGACACGCTTACTGACCCTGGGCCATTCGCCATCGACATAGTTCTTGCCTGAGCCAAAGACGAATACCTCCAGATTGGTATTCAGGACCGCAGCGAGACATCTGGCAAAATATCAGCAGGCGAAACCGCAAGCTACAGATGGTGCAACTCACGTTCCATGCTTGCCGATTCCTGCTGGCGACCAGGTGAAGTCCTTGCACTGGATTGATACGGAACCAGGGACGAGCGAAGCCATCTCCAAGCACTCGTCCGCCCATGTGAAGTGATCGTACAGTCCAATGTCGGCTACCGCGCGATACAGCTTGATCGGCTCTATTCCCGGCTTATGGTGGGCAGCGACTACGGCCACCTCCGCCGAACCCAGGTCGTAGGACATGCCAATGTTTGGCGTCTGACCAGCATGCAGTCAGTATAACTGACCGGCAAGGGCTAAGTACTACATACGAGGATGTGCAGGGCGGCACGTGTAAGCACGCCGATTTGACCGTCCTCATTCCGTTGTAAGCTGGTGATCGAGGCTCGATGCACCGGGGCTGAAAGCTCCACCGCAATATGGATGTCAAACATCCTTAAAACATTCGAAGGAGGTGAGATACGATAGACAGATTCTTGACAGCATGTAAGCACATATGGAGACCATGTAGGTCGTCCTGAATGTGCACCTGAGGAGGCTGGCAAACATCCGCTCGTCGACGCGTTTTCGGCCGTCCTCGTCGCGTCGCGCACCCTGAGCGCGTCCTCCAAGCAAATGCAGGTGTCATTCTAGCCCTTTCACAACAGCATGTCTTTCTGATCACAGCTGCACTTAATTTTGCTCGTGGACTCGACTATACCGAAGCTCCGACTCAGAATATCGCGTCAGGGAACGAGCCCAAACCGCCATGACGGTACGCCTGCCGCACTCCGAGGCGGTAATCACCCTTTGGTGACCTCGATCAGGATCTTGCCTTCTGCTATCTTCACATGACAGATGCGCAGCTACGACATATTGATGACGACCTTGACGGACTGGACTACGAGCTGGACTACGAAGGTGCATACCTCTGGCAAGATGTGACCTCTTCAACGCTAACCCGATCCGGCAGAGATCGATGTTCCGCTAGAATTCTTACCACCAGAACCCGATGACGAGGACCGTGCGTATCTCGTTCCTCGAACCTGAGCAAGGGGATGCATATCTAACGGCTTAGCAGGTCTACCCTCCCAGATCCATCCTTCCTATCCATATGGCAATCCAACCAAAGCACCTCCCCCATCAATGGCCGGTACCGTCCCCATGGGTATTTTGGGCGCACGTGCGCTCTTCGAAGACGTTGCCATAGAACGCAAAGGCTTCCAGGCCCGGCCGAACTGGACAGATCTCGGTCTGGATCAGCTATACAGGGTCGATCCCGAACGGATCGAAGCAGCCGCCGCCGCTGCGGCAAGACATACGAATCAAGCGAATCCGCAGGCTCCAAATAATGGGGATGTGCAACAGCCTGAGCTGGAGGAAGGAGAGGAGGGTGCGCCAGAAGACGAGCTGGAGGCTGCTGAGGGCGAGGAAGAGGAAGAGGAGGAAGATGAGCTGCCCATCTCAGACCTCGAGAGTGGCTGACTGGCGAGGTCATTAGCCAATATTGTATTTCGTATCGCCTTTCTCTTCTTTCAATTAAATGTCGTTATGACTTGTCATGTGCGTCTCTTTGCCTCAGGATCTGTCAGTACTTGATGCAGCCATAGAACTTTCCGGATTATCGGAGATTTCGGATTAATTGATAAGATTATCCATAATCACGTGCATTGACTTCTTTCCACCATCATCCGGCGGTCTCCGACCGCCGCTGCGGAACTTGGCTGGCACATTTGTGCGGCCAACGAACTCGGCACCCACGTCCCTTTGCCCCTTGTCTTTCTTCCTTTACAGGCTTTCCATCACTCGCCAGAATGGCTACAAGTACTGCAGCAGAGACGCCGGAGGTCAAGACGACCGTCATGGAGGAACCACAGAACAACCTGACGCGCAAGTTCACGGAGGCGGAGTGGACCGCGTTGAAGCAGCTCAGGGTGCGTGTTGTTCTCGAAGAGAGTGCCATGAACATGCACTCAACCTGCGCTACAGACCGAGCTACCGCTCATCTTTGAGGAGGCTTTTCCGAAAAAGGAGAATGCACGCACTGACCCGATCAATATCTGGGGCGTGTCTATTGACCCCAATAGGCTGGATGCGCGGGCTAGCGTGGTTCTGATGCACTTCATTCGGGCACAGTATGCCACACCTCATGCTCAACCCTCGAGCGGCCACTGACAGATTCATAGGGAACTCAAGGTCGATGCCGCGAAGAAGATGCTCATCGACACGTTGCGCTGGAGGGCCGAGTTCGACCCTGCGAAGGCAGCTGAAGAGCCGTTCGATGAGTCGATCTTTGGCAAGGCTGGCCACATGTTTGGTCGGGATCCTGAGGGACGACCCATCCAGTACAACATCTATGGAGGAGAGGTGGACACCACAAAGGTGTTTGCTGATCTGAACAAGTTCTTGCGGTGTGTGCTGTCATCGGCCTTTGTGTGGATGCGCGCTGACTCCATGTACGTAGATGGCGGGTGGGTCTGATGGAGAAGGGTTGCATGCTTCTCGATTTCGAAAATGTCGATCAGATGATCCAAGTGCATGGTACGTCACATATGTGCATCTCCCGTGGTTACCACTAACGGCACCGAACAGACTATGCTGGTGTCGGTCTGTCAAGTAGAACGCCAGAGAGCAAGAAGGCTGCCGCGGAGGCGACAAGGTAAGTACCGGTCAAGGAGGCTGTATTCCAATTCTAACGGGCTGCTGCAGGATCTTCCGCGACTACTACCCCGAGACGCTATACAAGAAGTTCTTTATAAACGTTCCAGCCTTCATGACCTGGATCTTCTGGCTGTTCAAGCCAATGCTCTCCGCTCATACGCTCGCGAAGATGGAAGTCCTGGGTGTCGGGCCTGAGACGATTGCAAAGGGGATGCTGCCTTACATTCATGCACACGAGCTGCCGAAGAGGTATGGCGGGACGGCGGAAACGGACTGGTAATTTTGTTCTTTGGAAGGACGCGGCTACTGTACCAGCGGTTCAGACGACCTGTCGGTAGGCCATCTACGGTATCTTCATGACGTCACGATTTCTTTCTTGATCGCACCCCTAATTAACACCTTTTCCCTGCATTGTTGGCTCTGAATGGCTAGCCATGTACGTGAAGCTCCTTCATCAACCTCGACGCGCCGGCGTTAAAGGGAATTGCGGCGAAAACGTGGGCCGAGAGACCCGTGGTTGGTAGTCCTCCAATACTCGTCGAGGCTGAGTGGTGGATTCGCACAATGCAAGTGTTCCTGCATTCATGCGCTACTGTAACTAGCTACCGAAAGTCCTACAAATTATATGACCAACAAGGTACCGGCGCCGGTTGTTGCATGTGCGGTCATCGGCCGGAATCGGCATTGATCCCCGGTCACAGCCACTGACGACGGTGTGCAACGTTCCAAGGAAGGCACCCCACACCGACGCACCATCATCCTCCGTCTGCGCTCCATCCCCTGCTCCCTCATCCTCGTCGGCGCTCCTTCCTGCCTTAGGACACGGTTTCCCTGGGCTAGAGAAACAAGATGTCCAGCTTTGAAAAAATCGTCAAGATGGCGTGTAAGCCCAAAGCGGCTCCGCCAAAGGCAAAGGCGAGCTCGTCGTGCTACGTCATGCCGACAGCGATGTTGACCGAGAGGACAGTATCTTGACCCCATCGTGATGGCCACCTACTCGGAAGACGGCAGCGTGGGAGACATATTGAAGGCTCTGGCACCTAGACTCCGGGAGCCAAATGCGGTCGTGGGTATAATGTCTCTGCGCACCTATTCTGAGACGGCTTAACTGTAGTACAGATTGTCTTCAAAGCTCTCATCGTGCTCCATACCATGATGCGGAACGGGTCGACCGATAACGTCTTGAGCTATCTGGCAGAGAACGACGTCTTGCGTTTGCGCAACGTTGCTCAGGGGCAATGGGAAGGTACGTCTAGTTGTTTGACCATATTAAACTTGTGCGCTGACCGGAAGCTGCAGGCTACGATGCTCCGGATAACCTGATCCGATATGCCGCCTACCTGGAAACCCGTGTACGAGCCTACCGCGACCTAAAACACGATGCCATCCGTGTTCAGTCGGAGTCCAACCGCGATGCCCACATCAACAATGAGCTCAGCGGCTCTACCCGGAAGAAAGGCAGTAGCAGCACGAACAACCCGCCCCAAAGAAGCAAGACGATGATGGGTCGAAAGCTTCGGAGCATGTCAGTTGAGAAGGGTCTGTTGCGAGAGACGAAGATTGTACAGAAGCAGATGGACGCTCTGTTGGCTTGCAAGGTGTGCTATTTTTAGATTTTAGAGGGGTTCGCGCTGAACCTTGTTTGCAGTTCTACCTTGACGACTTGGAAGACGGCGAATTGACGATAACCGCTCTACGTCTTCTTGTCAAGGACCTTCTTATCCTCTTCCAAGCTGTCAATGAAGGTGTGATCAATGTGTTGGGTGGGTCTTTATCGGGATGCAGAGGGGTTTGTACTGATTACCCGTCTCTCCAGAGCACTACTTCGAGATGTCACACGTGGATGCGGAAGACTCCCTCAAAATATACCGGCACTTCTGCAAGCAAGCAGAAGCAGTTGTCGAATACCTGAGCGTGGCGAAGAAGATGCAGAACCTTCTCAACGTGCCTATACCCAACCTCAAGCATGTAAGTTGTTATATCCCGGCTGGTATTACCGTATCTAAGTTATATTGCTCAGGCGCCTGTATCTCTGGCAGGGGCATTGGAGGAATACCTCAACGACCCGAACTTCGAACAGAACAGGCTGGAATACAAACAGAACAAGGACATTGCCGATGGCAAAGCACCTCCCAGACCAGTCGAGACGAAGAAAGAGGAGCCCAAGCCTTCCTCCTCTACGAACGGGAATCAGAACACGAACACGTCGAGCAACGCGGGTCAAGCTGCTTCGCAGACCGTCAATAAGGAACTGGTCGATTTCTTCGCTTCCCTCGAGGTCGGCCAGCAGGACATGTTCAACCCACAGACAAACAGGTGCGTACAACAAAGTGACTTCTCGGTAGATGGCTGACATAAATATTTCAGCCCCAGCTCGCTCTACTTCAGCCAACAAGCCGCTGCGAACCCCTTCCACGCTCGCCAGTCTATGCTTCTGCCCCAAGCTACAGGTGCTTTCCCTGGCGCTGGCGCTTTCCCAAGCTCGATGCCCTTCCTCCAAGCGCAGGCTACAGGCTTCCCCAACCGATTTGGGGCGGGCATGCCCAATGCCTTCTTACAGCCTACCCATACCGGTATGCCTGGTGCTTTCCCCCAGGCGCAGCCGCAAGCACAACCTGCGTTCTTGCAACCGCAGCCTGGACTCTTGCAACCTCAACCTACGGGCAATCCGTTCCGTCAGAGCATGTTGCTCCCGCAAAGCACCGGTATGCCATCAATGGGTGCCGGTCCGTTCGGGATGAATCAGCCACAAGCGCCGAATACCGCTCCTATGAGGACCATGTCCGCTTTCGAAGCGCCGATACCACAGTCCACAAGCCCGCCAGCCATGCAGCCTGCGCAAACTCAGCCAAAGCCATTTGGCACTCAGTCTCTCTCTGGTCCACAACGCTCTGCTTCGACGCCTCTGACAAACAATCCGCTGTCCGCCTCTACTTCGGCCGCCGAGCGAACGGCTGCTGCGCCTTTGCTCCCTATGAAGACCGGCTCACGCAATCCATTTGCTCCATCTACGGAGATCGCAGCTCCGCCCCCGCCGCCTCCACCCGTTCAGCCTACCCTCAATGCTCTGCGGACCGGCGCTCCGTGGATGACCTCGCACCTACAGCCGAACGGAGGGCTGCCTACTCTCGCCGAGTCGCCCGTATCGGAAACGCCGAAGTCCAACGGGACAGCCCTTCCTCCTACGACCGGTATCATGGCCAGCGTTGCCTCCTCTTTTGTCAAGCCCGAGGATCAGAACAAGAACCATTTCTCGACTTCTGCCTTCGGCGGTTCATCCAATCTATCCAGCTCGTCTACGCCTTTCTCTACTTCAAACAAGCCGAATGAAACGGGACCAACGCCTTATCCTGGTACCGGTCAGGGAAGCACGCCGTTCTCATTCGGTAGTGCAGAGAACAAGCCTGCAGCCGCACCGCTCACGAGTCAGCCAACGGGCTTCGCTGGAAGCAGTGTGAAGCCGTTCCAGCCCACATCATCCTTCGGCGCGTCTCTTCTAGCCTCTTTACCGCCTATAACCTCACCACCACCGAGCACGGGTGCCACTTCGCCACCTGCCGGTGGTAATGCCTCTGGTGCATCAAACAACTCCAACAACCCACCTTCTTTTACTGGTTCTGCCTTCGGCAGCTCCGCCTTCTCGAACATATCGTCTCAACCCACGGGCGTCAGCAGCGCAACCACTGGGATAAGCAGTGCCCCTACAGGAATCAGCAGCTTCAGTGGGCTCTCTTCGAGTACAGCAACGACACAGCCCTCGCAGACTGGCCAAACCGGAACTTCGCATCCACCTTTCGGGCAGAGTTTTGGTGGGTCAAGCGGGGCGCAGAACCCCACGTTTGGAAACAGCTTGATACCTCAAGCTACTGGAATGCCAAATCCTTTTAGGCAGTCGGTCTTCAATCCGTCAGGCTCAACATCCTCGCCCTTCCCAGGCCCGGGTAACAGCAGTGCGACGCCGTTCCATACCCAACCCTTCGGCCAAGCTGGACCTGCTGGTGGCTCATCACAATTCGGCCAGCCGCCATTCGGGCAACAGCAGCAGAATCAACAATCTGCGTTCGGATCCCTTATTTAACCTTGTATCCCCTTCCTGTGTATATACGATCTCTTGTCTTAGTATGCTACACGTACACGACGTGTCTGTCTTTTGTGGGTTTCTGTAGGTTGCCGGTTACTTATGCGAGGTTTTATTTTGCGGAGGAATCCGACCCATCAGTGAGGAATGTCCTTTGTCCGCCACCAGACGCGTCGAGGGACGCGACTTGATTCATTACGTGCCTCCTATTGCCACCAACTCTCCGCTACCGCCTCAAATCCACTACTTACTCACCCTCCAACCATGTCCGCAACCAATGGTGTCGCTACCTCAGATGATCCTATCAAGGAATATGTTGAGCTGGCTCAACGCGCATACGCGCTTCGAAAATATGAGGACGCGGTGGAGAACTACGCGAGTGCATTGGAGGCATTGTGAGCCAACATTCGATTGACCTACGGGTCATCCAGCTCATTATTGCCTAGTACAGAAAAGTACGGAGAGAACAATCCGGACTCTGCGGATCTGCTGTACAAGTATGGAAAGGCTTTGCTGGAGAACGCAATTCTGCAGAACTCTGCACTAGCGAAGGAACCACCCGTCCCTGGTCCAGGTACGGCGCATATACTTCGTCTCCCTAGCTTCGCCATCTCACCGGCTCGTCAGATGATGAGGCTCCTGTAGATAAGAACGGCAAGATCATCATAACAGGTGATGGAGATGATATCGATGAAGGGGATGAAGACGAAGAGATGGGCGAGGTAGTCATGAAGGGCCAGGAAGCGGCTACCCTGGATGAGGTCGGTGGTGGGGAGGAGGAGGACGAAGACCAGGAGATGGCGGATGCTGAGCCTGAAGATGATTTCAATGCGGCCTGGGAGGTGCTCGATCTTGCACGTGCATTCTATGAAAAGAAGGAAGATGAGGAGACGAGGCTGAAGTTGGCCGAGACCTACATTGCGTTGGGCGATATCTCACTTGAGACCGGTAAGCCTCTGGCGTCGTCACGACGAGCACGGCGGCTGACTTCACTGCAGAGAAATTCGATCAGGCGCTCTCCGACTACACATCCGCGTTGAAGCTAAAGGAGCAGCTGCTACCCGTCTCATCTCGCCAAATCGCAGAAGTCCACTACAAGCTCACCATTGTTTGCGATCTTACGGTCGGCAAGCTTCAGGAAGCCATTACGCATGCTCAGGCTGCAAAAGACAGCCTGGAAGCTCGTCTAGCTCTTCTGAAGGAAGCGCAGAGTCGCGAGGCTCCTCCAGCTGAAGCTACGAATGGCAAGGGGAAGGAGGGTCTGGGAAGCCAGGAGCAGGCGAAGATCAATGCGATGAGCAAGAAGGAGCTTGCTGCGGAGATCAAGGATATTGAAGAGTTGAAGGACGAGATGTCCGCTAAGGTATGCCGTTCGTGCAATGTGTCGCGACGGGCCGCTAAGAACACTACTAGATCGAGGACTTGAGCCAGGCGCCAGAGCAACGTGAAAGCGCACCGGATGCAGTAGCCCGTGCGCTCGACCAAGATCTCGGTGGACCTTCTGCAGGCCTGAAGGATCTTCCAGTCAACGACCTTACGGGCATGGTCAAGAAGAAGAAGGCAAAGCCTGCTACTGAGGAGGCCTCGGCTCCATAGTCCTGCCCATGTCAGGTTTGCTCAGCGTGCTCCCTGCCACATGTTAGTTAGGAAATGCCCCACTGTAGCTCTTTTCAGGACATGAATGACCCAGATTCGTACATTATCCATTTTCTACCATACAAGCCCGACGAAGAAAAGTCTAGAACGGCAACCTACTAACGCCTTGTATCTGCTGGTGCAGGAACGGTTTCTTCCCAGTACCAAACTCGCCAGCAACGCTGCCCTTCCCATCCGCACTGCGGAGCATATACTTGTATATGACCAGTCCCTCCAGCCCCACTGGTCCTCGTGCGTGCGTCCGACCGGTGGAGATGCCAACTTCTGTGCCTAGACCATATCTGAACCCATCCGCAAACCGGGTTGAGGCGTTGATGAACGTGCCTGCGCTGTCGACCGCACGACAGAAGAGCGCCCCGTTCGCCGCGTTCTCGGTGACGATGCTGTCGGTGTGGTGAGAGGAGTGGGCGTTGATGTGCTTTACCGCTTCTGACAGCGACTTGACCACTTTGACAGCCAAGATCAGGTCGAGGAACTCGGTATCGTAGTCTTCCGGCGAGGCCTCACGGACAAGCGAGTCAAACAATTTGCTGCTGCCGAGCTCAGTCGATGATCGTAGAGCAGCTAAGGAGGCAGCATCGCATCGTAGCTGAACGCCCTTCTCCAGCAGTGCCTGGGCGACCTTAGGCCAAACCGTCGATCGCAGACTTTCGTGTACCAGTAGTGTTTCGGCGGCGTTACATGCGGATGGGTAATCGCATTTCGCATCCACTGTGACTCGAATCGCTTTGGTCGCATCTGCGCTTTCGTCGAGGTAGACCGAGCAGAGGCCGTCCGCATGACCCATCACGGCGATCCGTGATGCCTGCTGGATACTCCTTACGAGTGCGTTCGAACCACGGGGAATGACAAGGTCAATGTAGCGATCTTGTTCCAGCAGAGCCGAGATCTCTTGTCGTGTTTGGACGGATTGGATGAAGGCTGGGTCGAGCGGGGACTTGGAGAGGGCGGATTGAATGATGGAGGTAAGAAGTGAAGCAGTGTGGAGGGACTCCTTTCCTCCCTTGAGAATCGCGGCGTTGCCTGGGCATCATTAGCTTGAGATCTAGGACAGTGAGGGGTCATCTGCGCACCAGACTTGATAGCCAGGGCAGTGATGTTGACGACTACTTCCGGTCGAGATTCGAAGATGACGAGAAGCACACCAATAGGACAAGTGACTCGATACAGCTCCATCTCCTCGTCCAGCTTGGTCGCGTAAGTAACTTGCCCCGTCGGGTCCGGGAGCGCAGCAACGTCCGAGATGCCCTGGAGCATGTCGTCGAACTTGGTGCCCTTAGTCAGGTCGAGCCGCTTGAGCAGTTGTTGCGAAAGACGACCGGCTTGCACCTCCTTTTCTGCGGCCTATTACCCAACTTCAGATCCAGTTCCGTACTTCAAGACTATAGTAGACGCACCTCGAGATCCAGCCGGTTGGCCTCGAACACTTTCTCCCTGTTCTCCTGCAACGCTTTGCGGATGCTGGCGAGAACCTCATTCCGCTGCTCGGTCGTTACCAGCTGAGATGCTTCAAACGCTAGCTTAGCGGCTTTGGCAATCTCCTCTGCCGATTTTGGCGCCCCATTGGCTGCTCCGTTGCTCGTCGACATGGTATATGCTTGAGTTCGTTAAAGCAAGTAAGTAGCGCGCCCGAGTCAGGGACGAAGAGCCACAATTTCGTAAGGGCGCCTAGAGTCGCCTCGTCGCGTGACCCTGGCGATTTCCTCCAGCTCGTCCTCCCGCGCTTGTCGACCTTGGTTCTACCGCACCAGACCGGATTGCAGTGAGGCAGTATGGCAACTCAATACATACCACCCGAGCCCGAAGTTCATGGACCTGAGCCGCCCCCCAGCGGGAAGAAGCCCAAGGACTACAAGAAGGAGTTCGAGGTGCGCCGCCCGCCTGCTCAATGAATAGAGCAACCTGGAGCTGATCATGTACGTGCAGGGCCGTGTATACACCAAGTTTGTCGAGTATGTGTATCCTGCATGGTGCGAAACGAGCATAGGTTGACAAGACGTGCAGTCCTTGTGAGCAGGCGGCCAAGGAGTCTATGGCCTGCCTCAACCGCCACAGCTATGATCGCGACCAGTGCCTGGACTTCTTCCAAGCATATCGAGGTGCGCCTTTCATATCTGCTTCATTCTTCAAGGATGCTCATGGAACTGCAGATTGCAAAGCTGAATGGGTACGATTTCGCAATCAGAGATCGGCGAGTCCCCTTTCACTGACGTGTTCAACAGTTGAAGCAACGCCGGGAAGACCGGAGGAATGGACGATGAGCACTAATTTATCGAATATTTCAAGGCGTATGACCGTATGGTGCTGTATCATTAATCTGTTATCTGCGAAGCGATGGATTTTTAAACGTCGTTGCGCGGCGCGTGTTACTCTCGATCGAGTAGATGCGCGTTCGTTGCTTCCAGGAGATCAAGATCATGAAGTCAGAGAACTACCCCTCTACAGTTACACATCATACGAGAAAGAATCCTATGCTGCCACAGTCCTTGCCCTCTTTCTCCTCTCATCCGCCTGACCAGCGGCGGCGCTAGCATCTCCATTCGCACGTGTCTCCCCAGCCGAACCAGTCAGCACACTCCGCACCACCGTCTCCCACATGGCGTCATTGACACCTTTTGCCCTGCTTAACTGACTGCGTAATCGACCAAGCTCGGCTTCCAAATCGCTTACGCGTGTCTGCAGAGATGCGACGGATCCGTCTGGCGCAGCTGATGGTACGTCTGCGAGGAAGTACTGGTGATGCTGCAGTGCAAGCTCTTCGATTGTAGGTAATGCTGGCTTGGGCTAGACAAGGGGTCAGCCTATTGTGCCGCGACTCCTTTAAGAACGCGCATACTTCGTCCAGTGCAAGCATCATCATCGGCACCTCATGTCTCTCCCTCGTTCTCGGATCCTTCACGCGCTGGAATGCCGCCACAGGTAGGACTGGCACCTCCTCCCTGCTGCCAAAGCCGAGAGTAGCATGTCCGATCAGATCAAGAGGACGCAGCATTGTGATGACGGTGTTTATTGAATAGCCCTTGTGTGGGCTGAGGGTTCGTAGTAGTTGATGGGAAGCGATGTCGTAAATGAGGATGGATCCCTCGGATGTACCAGCAATAAGTTGGGCAGATGTGAGAGATATTGTTAGCGATCTCAGAGGATGTCTGCACAAGCGAAACGTCGTGTCAAAGCGCGACGTCTGTCTGTCTAGCACCTTGCACTTACTCAGATTTCATTTTCCGGATGTCTTCCCCGCTGTCGTCTAACCGAATAGCTTCAGCACCTCCGCCACCTCCGACGGCCTCCATACGAGGCCCTGCTGGGCCGCGTCGTTGCCGGAACAACACCATCTGGAAGATGTCGCCTTCAGCCGAAGCGGCGAAAAAGGTCCGTTCGGTCCTTTCTAGTGCCAGGAGGGAAAGTGGGCTCGGAAAGACGAAAGTAGTGAGAAGTGATTTGGTTGCGACGTCCCAGACCTGAAAGAGCATCAATTTGACCAGTTTCCGAAAACATGCAGCATGAAGCCTTACTCTGGCAGTGGAATCAGCCGAGACGGAGTATAATCTGCAGTTGGGAAAGGCGCCCATGCCCCATTGTAGGTCGGTGACGCCGAGGGTGTGGGCCGTTGGAATCCAATATGGGATCGGTAGCTTAGTTTGCACCTCGTTATCCATCAAGCTGCTCAGCGATGAGCTGGGTACAACGGCAGACAAGGAGAGACGAGCGCACTTGCAAAGAAGCCAGACGCTTATACCCGAGTCTTCGCTTGCTGTTGCGAAAGCGGTGCTATCATCCGAGAACCGGACGACGGTGACACCGCGATAATGGGCTTCAAAGCTGGAGAAAAGGATGCCGGACGCAACCTATCCTCTGAGTCAACGAAGGATGATTGGTACAGAAGAGATAGGATCTCACCTCCCATAGATATATTCTCCCTTGATTAGTTCCACCCACGCAGAATTTTCCTCGACTGTCCATGGCGAAACATGACAGCTTTTCCGGCACGGCTATTCGTTGCATGACTTGATCCTTCGGCGAGAAAGAATCCGAATGAGCTCATCCACGAAGCCAACGATAGGCGAAAAGCGCACCTTTTGGAAGCTATAGGCATGGACCAAGGCCTTATCTGGCTGAGAAGCAAGCATGATACCGCCTTGGCCGCCTTGAGTTTGTGCAACAGCCGTACAATTAGAGGAAGAAGAGGTTTGCTTGAAGGAAGCGAGCGTTGTGCCGGTTTGCAAGTCGTGCAGGAAGATACCACCTGACCCTCCGCCCGGGGTCGCGGGGCCAACGGCACATAGGATGATTTCTTGTGGGAGAGACATGCGTATAGCCGCGATCGACAAGAGCGATCAATTTGGCCTGGATAGGCTGGACCGGAGAATACAAAAGAAAGCAAAGAATTCGTGCAAATTTCTTGATCGTAGAGCCAGTAAGATAGTGACGGATAAGACGCAATTCTCAGCTTGGATAATTAAGGCGAGGTCCAGCTTGATTCTAGCAAAGCAGCAGAGTCGAATCCAAGAGCAAGCAAGGCTCAGTATAGAGTTCGAAAGAGGCCAAAATACTGTAATAGACGGAAAATGCCGATGCGCGCTCATCATCAGGCTGTAAGTGGCGGTGCTGTCTGGTTACAGATTGATTCCGCTCACTGGTGAACGGAAGCTGAGCAAAAACATAACAGTTTCATGAGAAGACGACCGGTTCTGAGTCATTGTTGGTGTCGAGTCGGGCCGCTTTGCGTGTTGAGTACTACGAAGGCTGCAGAGAGTGTGAAGTGCGATCTCGAGGGTGTACTTCTGACGTTTAGGTGTTTTGCACAACATCTGCATTTCCGCCTCTACTTACAGCACATCGCTCTACAGTGCATACACGTACGCAGCGGGGAAAGGACAAACAACAGAGCAGATCGTCGTCAGGCTGTGATGGCACAGAAGGAAGAGCGGCCATCACAGGCGACGAACGAGTGCAGCGAGGGGTTACCTGGGGAATGCAAAAGAATGTAGGTGTAGCGCAGCGCGGTTGACACGATCAACGGGCGACGGCGGGTGCACGTTGATGAACTTGGAAAAGGAGACAAATAAGGGGAGAATTGTTCAATGGATGAGCAAGGATGAGATGCGACGCAGGAGGACCGGCAACCATGGAAAGAAACAGTTGAAGCTTTCTGGAAAGATGCATGAATGACGGGTATAGACTTGCTGATTGATGCTGATTGATGCTAGAGTCGGAGATCGGGAGGCAAGAGCGTCAACGCTTCTCCTTCTTGAGCTCGACCATTTCGCTACTCTCGCTCTCCTTCTCGCCTCGACTTGAGTCGCGGCCCCAGTAGCCGTCGATATCCTTCGCGTCTAGACCGTCGCCACCCCATGTTTGCATCTTTTCGTAAATGAGCTCTGCGCCGACCATCGCGGGCACCTCGATCACCAGGCGGAAGGGTATGGCGAGGACGAGAGAAAGCAGCAGGGTGACGATCCATCCGACAAAGAGAGATGGGTTCATGTTCGGCAAAACGGCGTAAACGATGAGTGGAGCCATCAGTGCGGCGCCGGCGGAAAGTCGCGCTACCCAGCGGAACGGACGAAGCGAAAGGATGGTTTTCGTCAACGGGCTTGAGTCCACAGCGATCAGAACCAATGCAGCGAAAAGGATGTCGGTGAACATGATGCTGCTGTAGGTCGTGCCGCGAACGTTCCAGGCAGCCATGCCATTGTTGATCGGGATGCGAATTGCAGGTACCAGCTCAATGATGAATGCGATGACCAGTGCACCAACCTGCAGCGGGATGCGAAGGAAGATGGGCAGACCGAGCAACGGAGTCCAGCCATGTGCACCCAGATCCGTGAGGAAGACACCGATCAAGGTGGGCAGAAAGTATGAGTTCGTTGCCCACAAGAATGGTGCAATGAGGATCATCAACCAGTATTTGCTGCTGGGGAGAGGCGCCATGACGACGAATAGAATAATGGCGAAATAGGAAGCTTTCAGAGAGGCATGAGCATCGGCTGCCCTGCGAAAACAAGCGCATATACACACCTTGGAAGATCAATGCAGACATCCAGAGGTTGCTGCCGAACGCCTGGACCATGGCTACGTTGTTGGCTCCCCAGGTAAAGCAGCCCCATACAAGGTTCATCAACCCGGCGAAATTGCTGATGTCTTTCCATTGTGGTACGACGAAATTTGCGTTGTTCAGTGTCAGTGCAGCACTGTTGGCAGTGTCGCCCAGAGCCCATTGGATGATGGCAACCACCAGCACGGGCGCGGCATATCGTATCGGCCTAAGCAGGATTTGACGGCCGAGAAGATGGAAGCTGGGACGATACGAGGGCGAGTTGGGGTAGGGTGTATACAGGGGTGCGACAATGGTTCGGCCGGTGAGCATGAGGAAACAGGTGACTCCGAGAGCCTGGGACACCAGTGGTTCAATCGATCCACCAGGCGCAATGGCGAGAGGGGCCGGTACGGTCGGCAGGAAGGCCTGGAAGAACGTTCCAGTGAGCACAACCAGCGAGGCCGCGAACTTGAGGAAATCCAGATGGTGCTCTCGTGGCGTCCATAAGCTCTTCCGCTCTCGCGACGGCATGAAGATCGCTAGGGAAGTGTACGGCTCCGGGGTAGGTACGGCATTTGACATTGATCGGCTGAGACTAATACTTCTCGCGCGAGAATTCGCCGACGCCGCAGAAGGTAACCGCGGTCGTTCGTAAGGCGACGGAGGCTCGGACAGGCTGGCAGTTGATAGGGTAAAACCCTTGCGCAGTGGATGTGCCGAATTTGGCGCGTTTGGCGACAGCATAGCAGAGTAACGCTTCTTGTTGAGCGGGGCGATCGAACCGGTGTCCGAGTCGTAGTTGCTCATGTTGCCGTAAGACCCGTACGGTCCGGAGACGAGGGTCGAGCTGCTCGCCTCGCCTTGCGGCATGCGGTACGGGCCAGATGGCCCATGCAGTTCAGAGGTAGACATGCTAGGCGACGGCGGGTACGACATGGACGGCGAAGGGGAATGATCCGGCTGGTCATAGTAGTGCACGTCGGTGGATGGGCGGCGAGGGGTGCGGTTCATTGTCGATTAGGTGATACTTGATGGTAGAAGATGTGGGGAAGATTGGGTAACGAGTGACGGGTTGTAACGCAAGGAATGGATCTGCGGTCAATCGACTGAGGCTGCTTTGAGGTTCCTTCTCAGGGAGGGGAGGGAGAACTCAGACGATGAGGAAGAGGATAAAAGAGACAGTGGGGAGAGAGGAGGGAGAGAGGAGGGAGGAAAGGAAAAAGGGTGGTGAGGAGAACGGCTTGGAAGCCGCCAAGGAAGGCGACCGCGGCACACGGACTCTCAGTGGGCCATAAGCTGCACGCGTCCTCTTACCTAGACCCGTATGCAAATTGAGCCCAGACCCAGCGCGTCCCACATCGCGCCGCCAACCCCGCAATAGCATCCGTTAAGGGATTCCCCTGAGTTCACTTGGTGACGTCGAACGTCCAATCGGAATGCACCATGTCGCTTGCTCCCGGCGCTACCCCTGCTCCTCTGCCCTGCCCATTGGTATGTCTGACAAGGGGGTTTTAAGGACAAATCAAAGCATATACGGCTCACTCTACCGCATCCATTGCATATAGAATGAATGACGAGGGGCTTCATTATTGTTGCATCGCCTTGCATCGATGCGCTGGTCTCTGGCCTCTGATGCGCGCCGATGGCATCGGATGGAGCCCGAATGCTTTTCCGCGGCGAAACCTAGCAACCGCTAGCTCTCATCCGGACTCATCGGGAAGACTCCAGCTGATGTATGCGCGCACGGCGATCAGTACGGCTGCTGTCCTCCATGCGACCTCATTGGGCTTTGCTTTTCCCTATGCTGTACAACTTGCGTTCTTGATAATCGCATCTATAAGTTAAGGCAAACCGGGTCAAGGCGATGCAGAAACCCCGCGTGGCTGCCACGTTCTGGCGCCACGTGGCGCGGAAGCAAAAACGCCTGGCGCGGCCTCCGGGCTAGGGACCAGGCTGAAAAAAAGGGTTAGGGTCCTGGGGGGGGACTTAAGTATACACTTATTAGTAGAATGTTTGCGCAAATTGTAAAATAAATTAGAAAACATGTAATATAGAGTTAAATAAGCATACAAACCATTGTGCAAATTAAATAAATTAGAGTAAAAAGCTGCAATTGTGGTAGGTAATATGATACTGGGGGTTTTGGGACAGGAATTGGGGCAAAGGAAATGTGGTACCGGGAAGTGCAGATATGAAACCCACTTGCTTGGGCTACCTTCTTAAGTTGGCCCTTGACATCGTCCTGTTGCTCAAAGCATGGGATCATATTTTCCCCTGTTTTGTTAAATAAACACTATGGGATCAAAATACTTGGCATAGCAATTGAGCAACAGGGTAATGGGGTAGGAGATGTGGAACACATGGGAGACAGGGATGTGGGACAGGGGATGGGAAATGGGAGACAGAAGACGGGAGACAGAAGACGGGAGATGCGAGATGGGACATGGGACACGGGGGATGGGAGACGGGAGACGGGAGACGGGAGACGGGAGACGGGAGACGGGAGACGGGAGGGTGGGAATTGGTCAATGGGAGACGGGAGATGGGAGATGGGAGACAGGACACGGGACACAGGAAATGGGACATGGGACATGGGACACGGGACGCGGGCAATGGGAGATGGGAGATGGGCGGGTGAGAACTGGTCAATGGGAGACGGGCGAGGTTCCATCAGACTCAAAATCCCCTTATCATGGAGTGGAGCATTTTCTGATGCAAGAAGTTTGATTATCGGAGAGAGGAAGAGTCATGAAAGAGGAAGTTACTCAAGATGAACCACCATGAACAGCCAGTTATTTGTGCCACATACAATGCCGTATCCAAGGGTAGGGGATTTTACGAGCAAAGCACGGCAGAGGTGTGCATGCATGAGCCTGAGAGACATGAGCTACCTAAAGAGTAATCTACCACTATTCTTGCTCAGTTAGCTGATTCACTTTGCATACTTGACAAATACCACCATGCGCCACCGGAGCGCAGCGGAGGTGTGCAAGCATGGACCTGAGAGAAATAATCTACGTAAAAGGAAGATTTACATTACAATTGGATGGTTAGCTAACTTACCTTGCATACTTAACTAATAACTTAAGTAGAATTGCTCAAGAAAAAGGGAAACCGACGAAAAAATCACATTGCGGAACGATGAGCGAAGCGAGACGGGTTAACCTCGTCATAAACTGAAAGAAATACGGCCCAAGGCGGTGCACAAAAGCCACGTGCTGAAACGCACGTGGCGCGGAAGCAAAAACGCCTGGCGCGGCATCCGGGCTAGGGACCAGGCAGAAAAAAGGGGTTAGGGTCCTGGGGGGAACCTTAATTATGAACTTATTAGGAAGGTTTTGGTGCAAATTGCAAAATAAATTAGAAAACGTAATATACAGTTAAATAAGCACACAAAATATTGTGCAAACTAAATACATTAGAATGAAATCATGCAATTGTGGTAGGTAAGAGGATACTAAGTGATTTGGGACAGGAATTTAGGATTGGAAATGGAGTGCCAGCAAGTGCAGAGGTCAAGCCCACTTGCTTGGGCTACCTTCTTAAGCTGGCCCTGGACATCGTCCTGCTGCTCAAAGCATGGGATCATATTTTCCCCTGATTTGCTAAATAAACACAATGGGATCAAAAGACTTGGCATAGTGATTGGGTAACAGGGTAACGGAGGTAGGAGATGTGGAACACATGGGAGCCGGGAGCCGGGAGACAGGAGACGGGAGACGGGAGACGGGAGACGGGAGACGGGAGACGGGAGACGGGAGACGGGAGACGGGAGACGGGAGGGTGGGAATTGGTCAATGGGAGACGGGAGATGGGAGATGGGAGACAGGACACGGGACACAGGAAATGGGACATGGGACATGGGACACGGGACGCGGGCAATGGGAGATGGGAGATGGGCGGGTGAGAACTGGTCAATGGGAGACGGGCGAGGTTCCATCAGACTCAAAATCCCCTTATCATGGAGTGGAGCATTTTCTGATGCAAGAAGTTTGATTATCGGAGAGAGGAAGAGTCATGAAAGAGGAAGTTACTCAAGATGAACCACCATGAACAGCCAGTTATTTGTGCCACATACAATGCCGTATCCAAGGGTAGGGGATTTTACGAGCAAAGCACGGCAGAGGTGTGCATGCATGAGCCTGAGAGACATGAGCTACCTAAAGAGTAATCTACCACTATTCTTGCTCAGTTAGCTGATTCACTTTGCATACTTGACAAATACCACCATGCGCCACCGGAGCGCAGCGGAGGTGTGCAAGCATGGACCTGAAAGAAATAATCTACCTAAAAGGAAGATTTACAATTGGATGGTTAGCTAACTTACCTTGCATACTTAATGACTTAAGTGGAATTGCTAAAGAAAAATGGAAACGGAAAAAAATCACATTTGAGGAACGATGAGCGAAGCGAGACGGGTTAACCTCGTGATCCCGAAAAGTCATCGCTTCGAAAACGCGCCAAGAAATCGGAGGAACCGCCCCATTCGGAGGCGAAGAGCTTCCGTTCATTGAGGGGAAAAGCCGGAGCGCGCCTGAAACCTAATTGAGCACTATCAACACCTGAACCAGCAGGAGAACAAGGGCATCAGACTTTCCTCATGCCTCGCTATGGGCTTTGTACACTATCTCCAGCTTGAGAAGCTGTAGACGATGCGGCGTATCCTCCCGCTTCTGGAAGGGCACCCGCGCGGGTCGGGTGGATCAGATAATCAGCCACTGGCGGCCATTGACTACGGCTTCAGGCAAATTCCGACTGCTTCCCGAACGTAGGGGCCACTTTCGTCGCGCCGACATTGGGGACTCCTCGTCTTCATCGTCCCTCTCCAGTACTCTTGATCCTTGTATTCGAGCGAGGAGGGACTGAACGATTGTCAGAGCGCTAGAAGGATCATCTTCTGCAAGCTGTGTTTGCAAATCCGGAGGAAGTAACGCTATCTGAGAAGAAAGACCGGTTTGGGACCGGGCCTTGATTGCCACTATCCATAGAAGGCGTACAATTCCGCCAGTGACGCCGGTCAGCACCCCATTTTGCACGTGTCGACCGACGCCGCCCAAAGCAAATCGTCAAGATGACTCTTAGCTCCGGTGCTGCGTCTTCGTCTTACCAACGCTCGACCGCTTTTGAAGACAGTTGGAACTGGAGCGAGAAGGACAAGATGACGACTCCATCTGACCTTACACCGGCTCATTACCAACCCCGTCATCAAACATACGGCTACTCGACGCAGAATACGTACAGCGGTATGGAACGAAGTATGCCGACGCGCGACTACGACGGCGGAAGGAACTCATTTGAACGTGGAGATCTCAATCGAACTGGAGCTTACGGGGGCTTTGACCATACTCATGGTGATTCCCTCCCATCGGGGCCTCGTGGACGATATGCCAGCAAGGAGTTCAACAACAACCGATATGACGACAGACGAGCGCGGTCTCCCCCTCGCAGGCCTGGCTTTGATCGCTATCCTTCCGGTCCTTGGGCGGGTCGGCGGAATCTGAAGACTCATCGCCCTATCGCCACATCTCGCGATATGCCTCCAGCTCCGGACGAACCTCGTAACGAGAAAGCCTGCTTTAATTGTGGCGCTGATGGCTTCGACAAGCACGACGCTATCGAGTGCCCGCACCCAATCGACTATGAATATCAAGCCAAGTGGTTAGCGTACAACGCTGCCCACTGGGACCGGGTGCGAGATTATCGACTCAATTACTGGCATAACGAACCTCTCCCTGCGGACCACGGCATATATCCACCCAGACCCCGTCGCAGAGAGTTCCCCATCAAACAGGAAGCAATGGACATCGACTCCATCAAAGCCGAGAACGATGCCGATGTGAAGTGGATCAATCCCGCTGACCTCGCTCCTACCACCTCTGGCACAAGCGACTGTGCTTCCTCGGAAGCCAGTTCCTGTACGCTGGTTTCGCCCATCAAGATCGATCGTTCCTCCCATATGCGTTCGCACGAACCGCCATCCGAGGTCTCTGAAGAGCATATATCGTCTGTTCCCGACCTGTCGGCGCATAATGGTGCGACCGATGACCCCTCGAGCGATACCGCGATGCGTGACACCTCCGACGCTGATGTCGTTCTTTCAGTCTCCGCTCCAGCCGCACGTACCAGCCTTAGCTCGGATCACAAAGTAAAAGCTGAACCGAGCGCGACGGTTGCTGGTATTACGGCCACTAACCATGCACCCTCGATCGAGCCCATGCTCATTGAGCCGTCGGACCAGCTCGAGATGAGCATCTCCATGGCGGACGATCTCGACAGGCTGGATGCGCTTGCCCGCGAGCACAAAAACGCCGTGCTTGCGCCATCCGACACTCCCCCTACCACTGTGAAAGCAGAGTCGGCCGAGCTGACGCCGAGTGGGCGCGGCGAGGCCATAGCCGCCTCGGTCATTGTGAAGAATGAGACCTCCGAGGCGGGTGATAGTCTTTCCACTTATTCCGCGGATCTACCTGCTATATGCGTCTTGCCGCCTACACCGCTTCCTACCCTCCAGCCGCTCCCAGATGCAACACCCCTTCCGGCAACCCAACCTTCTGCTACTCTTTCAGTCCCACCTCGCTCTCCAACTCGAAGGAATCCCTCTCATGCGACCTCGCCGAGACCGGATCAAGCAAATCTTCCGGTGTCTGCTGCTCCATCCGCACCGTCCAAAGCGAAACAGGTTCGACCCCTTCCGATGACCAACTGGGAGCTGAAGCCGAGTACGCATCCTACGAAGCGCGGATTCACGATGAACGATACGCCCACTCTCGTACGTTTCTGACTCTGAAGTGCAGCAGCGGATACTGACATTGCCTGACCTCCGCAGCGATCCATCAAACGCTGCGTGGACGCGCTGAACCGGCTCGCCCGTCCTGCGAAAGAAGATCCGCGCTTCCAAGAGCATTGGATCACGGGCGACATGGACAAGATCGCTATGAGACTAAGGGACGGGTTCGTCATCAAGCTACACGGCGGGGACAGCTGGGAAGCACGAGGTTTCAATCTCGAAACGCTGACGAAAGAAGGTGTCCTGCGTAATGCGGCGTGCAAGGATAAAAAGTTTGAGTTTATCAGTAAGGCTTACTTCTCCTTATTCCCGTGGAGTTGCTTGACGAACCGTATGTTAGATATGGCGAAACTGGCAGCGAGATTCGGCATGAAGGACGACGCAGATGATAATGGAATCCATGACACGCACGATTTTGCGCAGTTCTTCGCTGAAGCGGAGAACGTCAATATCCGGAAGAACCTGCTTGATTGCTATTATGAGGCGTACAATTGGCCTCCACAATTAAGGTCCGTTCCGGTCAATCCTCCAAGGAGGGAATGCTGACGAAACCATGCCAATTCCTAAAGGCCTCTCCAGTCGCGCACACTCAGGTCCTACATCGGCGAATACCCGGACAAGAGTATGGGTATGGAACTCTCAGAGCTGAGCGAAGAGACCTGGTTCATCGCTTCCCACGCCCTGAGCTGGACCGGGGGGCACCACGATGCCGGCGGGCGGTACACGTACATCCACGTCCTTCTCGGCGAGAAACGGTGGTACTACGTCCGCTTGAAGCCTGAAACGTTGGAGAGGATGAAGACTGAGCCTGAGGAGGTCGCGCTGGATTTGATTAGTTATGATACTGAGCGGATGTCGAGGGCGGCGGATTTCTATTATGTGCCTCTGGAGCCGGGGAACAGCCTGTAAGTTCCTCGCTGCATCTGATACGAAGTGGGAGGAGGCTGATGAGACGCGATAGGTTACAACCATCATGGACAAAACACTACGTCTGGACAACCGAAGACAGCTTCATGGCCGGAAAGCTGTTCGACCTCCCCTCGTTCGAGCGCATGGAAATGTGCATGCGCGAAGAACACGTCTGCGGCGAGACGTCGACCAACGCAAACCGACACGGGTGGTATAGCGCGCTTCTGAACTTTGCCGTCACGCTTCCGACCGTCAAGCCGGACAGGAATATGTTGCCCGACGACGACCTGCGGGCCCTGCACCGGATGCTGCTCAACCCACGCGCGTACGTGGCGCAAGACGAGCAGTGGGGCCAGAAAATGGACCTGAACCTCTCCCTCGTAGTCGAGGAAGCGCTCCGTTGCCGCAAGACTGTCCCAGCAAAAGCCACAGAGATGCGCGCGCTCAGTCTGCGCAAGTTCAGGAGGTTCAGCTCCGAGCCGGGATTGCACGAGCTGCATGATCTGCGCGTGAAGTTGCTGCTTAAGGCTATACCGGCTTTGGAAGATCTGTTTAGGGAGAGGGAGCTGGAGGTGCCGGTGGTGCAGATGGTACCGTATGGCTCGGCGGCACCTTGAGGGAGCAGAGGTGAACTGCCGTATCTGCGTTTGCATTCTTGATATCCTAAAGCAATCTGTACATACCCTCTGTTAATACATGTTCTTCACCACTTCACGCACAGCGAACAGGCCCAGAAAGCGCAAAGACACCGCGCAGAGCGCCCTGCACGTGTCTATGCGGAATCAAAAGAAATAAACACGTGACCTTAACGCGCGTCTCCCGCCCCTCGGAGACCCCGGCGACTCCCCGGTGAGAAGCACAGAAGGCACAGAACCCTTTGTTGAGCAAACCAACAACGGCGGCGACCGGTGCTCCATCAAAAGCGGGCCACTCACCCTCGCGCTTCTCTCTCTCTTCACACCACGCACACTCTCGCCACTTCCGTGTTCAGCGTCAACTTCTTCCTTACTCTACTTGGATAGTTGAGCAAGTGTCAGGAGAGAAGAGAGCGCATATAGCTTGCGAGGGTGAACGACGGGCGTTTGGCCTTTGGAAAGAGACAGTCACAGCGCTTCAACATCCAACAACATCCAACATCAACCAACATCGCCGCTCAACATCCCACATCTTCACCCACACCAACAACACCACACCCCACATCCAACACCAACACCACCATCACACACGATGCCAGCTCTCGGCTACTCCCCCGTCCCACCGCGCAGCTCCCCCTCCCGCACCCCTCCCCGCCCACGCGTCCGCCTGCCCCGCAACACCAAATTCACGTTCGACCTCCCCCCACCCACAGTCCTAGTCCCCCAATTCCCCACATTCAAAGCCACTTTCAAACACTGGACGGCCCTTCTCGAGCGTCGTGACCTCGACGCCTCAGAGCGAACGGACGAGATGACGGACTATGATTACTGGCCCGAGTTTGAGGGCAGGTCGGGGACGCTGGAATACAGTTTTGACGAGGAACATAAGATGCGGTGGAACGCCAGGACGATGAGGGAAGGCGCGTTTGAGCGGTATAGGCGGGTGACGGGGAAGTTTACGCCGCAGAGGAGGATCGAGCAGTGGGTTCAGAAACAGGCGAGTGTGGGGGATTATGAGGACACTGTTAGCCCGGTGAAAGGTATGCTTTGCCCTCCCTTCGCTCTGTGTTTGTTTGTTGAGGAGATGGTTGATCATGGGTCGTAGCGCGCATTCGCGTTTCACCGGAAGTACGCAAGTCGATGGAAGATGCTGCTCGACAAGTAGCGGCCAAACGGGCTCAAGCAGCTTATGCTGCCAATCTGGCAAAGGCGAAACAGGATGCCAAGCTGGGCGAGAATGCCCGTCCGAAGAGGAAGAGCTCGCCCAGAAGCAAACCTCTAAAAGTGGTGGATTTCGCAGGACCGAGAACGAGGAGTAGCGGGAGCAAGCCTGCCGCACCTGCTCCTGCTATTCTGGCACAACATGTCTTAGCCCCGAAGCAGAAAGTCGCTGTTCGACAACCGCTCACCCCTGCGCGCCCAACCGCTGGGAAAAGGAAGCTCGCTGAAGTTCCCGCTGCTGAAGAAGGACGTCTTTTCAAGAAAGCTCGGCCTGCGCCTCAGCCTAAGAAACCACAGCCCACCGCAGAGGAACGTCAAGCACGGAGAACGAGGCTGCACGCTACTCTCCTCGCAGGGTTCGAAGCTGGCGGCGAAGAACCCTTGCGCCCAAGAGCACCAAACGCCGCTAAAGCGGAGTCGAGCGCGCAGACGATCGTTGCGGTCGCTGAGCCGGCGGTCATGAAGCCAGAAGCGGCGCATCCAGCCCGGGCTGAAACCAAGCGCCGTGTCCTACGGGGAGCCGCGTTCCATGCTGCGCTTGAACGCGCGCTTGAGGAAGATCCGTATGGCGAGACTGGGAAGCTTATGATCGCCCAGGCTCAGAGAAATAATGCGAAGACTGAAGAGGAGGTATGTAGACCTTCCACGCTTTTCCCAACCGCAAGAGACTGATAGCGTGCTAGCGTGCTGCTGCAGACAAGGCGGTTCGTGCCGCAGAGGCTGCCTTCCTTCCCATGCCCGCACAACCCAAGCAGTCCGGACCGGTACGTCCCCTTCCCTTCTCCTTCTTTCCTTACCTTCCCGCTGACCCCCTGCGCCAGGCAACCCGTCTCCGCACCCGCGCCGCCGCAGCCGCCGAAGCACGCAAGCTCAACCAGCCCGCGCAGACGTCCGAAGACCTCAGGTGTCCAGGCTGCAAGCACTTGTTCGCCAAGCCTCAGACGCTCAAGCGGCATCGGGAGAACGAGCGTGCCAAGGCTGGATGCCGGATCTGATCTAGCTGGCTGTTTGCTCGCTATTGGGGACGTACTGTTTTTGGACGTGGAGGGCTTTTGCTGTTGTGGTTCTCGGACCTGGAGGAGGGAGCAGGAAAGCGGGGAACCGACAGCGTATCATCATCATCATCACTACTCGACATCATACGAACGACAACGACACACAATACTCCGATTTGTACATCAACAGAATCGTCGCATTCCACCTTGCTCAATCGGAATGTCTGACTGGTTCCTTCTAGTTACTTCTTGTTTTCGTTTCAGATTGGTTTGTTGCTCCTTCGAATTGTATACCTACAACATCACCCGAGGTCACTTCTCTCGCCGCACAGTACCTCCCGCAAATATCTAGCATTTTCTTTTCGCACAAATTGTCATTGTTGATTCTTTCGAGCATGTATAATTCGTAATTCTTGCTTTTGTTCTGAGTTCTGCAGTGGTGGGCAAAATGTATATCCCAATCAATCACAATCCGTCGATCGGCTCTGGAGGGTGGTCGTGGTAGCGGATAGGGCAGAGAGAGAGACGCGTCGCGTTCGCGTCTCTCGTCCTTGCGCGTTGCAGTCGCTGCCGACCATGGCTAGAATACCCCTCACGCAGCGTCCGCTAGATCTTCTCTACTTCATATTCTTCCTAGTAGGTCTTTCACATGAAGCCGAGCAAGCCAGATAGCTAATCGTCTGCCCAGGTCCATATACCCGCAACGATATGCATGGACCTCCAGCCTTTCTACCCCTCCCAGCTCGTCCCCCAACGCCTAGAGGACTTCCTAGCTTGGTACATAGAGACGACAAACGACCCCGTCGTCGCCGGTGCAGCGGGGTACATAGGCGGTCCGGGGGATTATGCGTGGATCAAGAGTTTCTTCTTATTGGAGGGGTGCGTCCTCGTTCTCTATGTATGCGAGAGATTATAGGGAATGCTGATTGGGGTGGGGAAGGATGTTTCAGCTGCCGATGTTTTTTGTTGGGATGTACGGGCTATACAAAGGTGCGCATGGAACTCGTAGCCATGGATGGAGAGTGTACTGATATGCGACAGCAGCATCGCCCCGCATAAACGTCCTCATCCTGATCTACGCCGCCTCAACGGCCACGACAACCCTCGCGTGCCTCGCCACCGTCCTCGAGCTCCCCCGCACGAGCGAGCAGACGATCAAGGCGGGCGTTAATTCCCTCGAGGATGGGCAGAGGTATATGTTGTTAGCGAGTTATGTCCCGTTCTTGCTTGTGCCGGGGTTGATGGTGCTTGATATGGGGGGGAGGACGATGAGGCTTGTGGAGGCTGGGATGAGGGTGGGGAAGAAGCATGAGGAGAAGAAGAGTCTCTGAATTGCTCTCTGAATGGGACAGACTGTTTGCATCTCAGAGAACGAATAATCTTCGTTGCCTTAGATCTTTCCCTGGAGGATAGCCATCTTTCACAACCAAGCTCAGGTGCTCTCATACCCTCTGCGGGTTGTCTACACCCTGCGTGGTTGATGAGGAATTTCGGCATCTCCACCGCCGAGTTTAGGGGACGCCAAGCCAACGACTACTACTAGTAGTAGTCTTGAGCCTATTTCTGGATCATTGCCTCATCAACCTCTCGACCCTGACTGTGTGAAGTCGTAGATTGATGCGGGGGCCGTGTTATACAGGCTTAAATCCGTTCTGATGGCCCTGTAGCGCGGGGTATAAGAGATGACTTGATGTCCACGACGAGTTTGCAACTTCTGAAGTTCCTACGCCCACCTCTCAGTAGGATGCCCCGAACTCCTCTCTACCAGCGCCCGCTAGACCTTTTGTACTTCGTGTACTTCACCGTGGGTATCCTTCATACGAGTCATAGCGCCCTCCTGGTTGATGACGAACGACAGTTCCACATCCCCGTGACCTTATCGATGGTCGCCCAGCTGCTCCTGCCCAAGGAATCGCTCCCCATCAAGTTCAGGGAGTTCCAGGACTGGTATCTCGCCGAATCGGGCGATCCGATCCTCCTTGGCGGGTTCGGGCGGATTGGCCAACCGGGGATGTTCGCCTGGTGTACGATCTCGCTGTATAATGAGACGTACGTGTAGCTTCGGGCGCCGGAATGTTCTCGCTGAGGTGGGACTTTAGCTTTACACAGCTGCCAATATTCTTTGTAGCACTTTATGGATTGTGGAAGGGTGGGTAAGAGAGTTCGGAGAAGGCATAATGCTGATCTGGTTGAGCAGGCTCGACACGAATCAACGTCCTCATTGCACTCTACGCTGCGTCTACAGTTACCAGCATCCTCCCCTGCCTCGCTACGATCTACTCCCTTCCAACGACTTCGGAACTCACACAGAAGGCCGGTCTTATCTCCTTGACTGCAAAACAGCGCGCGATGCTCTACCAAAGCTATCTGCCAATGTTCGCGGTCGCTACCGTGATGATGCTGGACATGGGCTGGCGCACGTATAAGGCGGTTGACAATGGTCTGAAAGCTATGAAGCAACTGGAGGCAAAAAGCAACTAGAAGGAGCGAGAGGACACACACGGATCTGGTGGGTTAGCAGATACTGCACGTGGGCGCTGGATAGCTAGACCGTCTGATGAATTAGTAGCAAAACGGTTGATATTGGTATTTGCAGGCAGGTAGCTGTTGGTGAAGCGCTCTGCAGAGAAAAGCCAAACAGCTCACCTCCCACAGTATGTCCGAGCGCTCCATACGACACCCACGAAGCTAGCTGTGTCATTGTCAGAACAATAACTACTATACGAAACCTAGACATCAACAACACAGGAGAAAGGACGGCTACTGGGACCTGAATTTTAGGCGATCGGAGCTGGGTCGAGAAGGCGAGCTAAGCTTTACTCGTTGAAAGGATCTTCTTGCAGATAGGTAGCGATGATCGACCTGCCCGAGAACTGACGACCCGCGACCGCGTTAAGAGCCTTGCTGGCAGATGCTGTGTCAGCGAACTTCACGTAGACGCGACCGACACCCAGTTCGACGTCCGACTTGACCGGTTCTGAATCGCTGCTAGGCACCCATCTGTTCTCGCGCTTCTGCGGCCGTGGGATCTTGATGTCGACAACCTGGCCGTACCTGCCCATCTCGTCACGCACGTCCTCGAGAATATCTTCATAATCCTGGTCCTTGATCAACTCCTCTGCTGTCACCATGTTGAGCAAGAGCAGGATAGGGCTAGGCGGGTTGCTGTTGTCGACAGGGAGAATTGCAGGGCGAGGAGGCGGGGGAGCTCCTGGCATATTCGGCATGCCGGGCTTGCCTGGGTTCGCTCCGATGGAAGCACGCTGTACGACGAGATAACGGTCACCTAGCTCCATGCCGTTCAAACCTTGGCAGGCAACGTCGGTAATGCTGGGATCCATGTATTCAAAGAAGGCGAAGCCCTGAACCAAAGGTTAGACTAATCAATACGACCCAAGAACGAATTGGAGCTCACCTTCGACTGGCCAGTAGAACCGTCTTTCACAAGGTTGAAAGCACGAAGTTCACCGAAAGTCTGCAGGAGCTCCATGACCTGTGCTTCGTTAAGGTAGGTAGGCAAGCCACCGACGAAGATCTTGTTGATAGAGTCCGGCACATTAGTGGACACAACGCCGGGTACGATACCGCCGAATACAACTGCCAGATCGGTCGCGCTGAGATAGTCCTTGGGCCTGCGGATTTTGAGCGGCTGCCCTAAGAAAACGGTACCGTCTAGTTCCAGAGTCTTTGTAGCATCATCGGGGTTCGAGAACTACGCAAGATGGCATGAGCACATATTCCCGGTCGAGTAATAGGACACTTACATCGATATATGCGTAATCCTTTTCGTGGTTGACCTTGATCTCCTGCAGACCTGCATCTTCGCCTTCGACTTTGACGCCCAGTTCAGGAAGCGTCGACTTGAGGAACGCCCTGAGGTTCTCCTCTGTAGTATCAGGTGTAATACCAGCAATGTACAGTCTGCGAGCCTGCTTTTCCAGATTTTCAGCTGAGGGTGGCGGGATGGCCATTGCTGCCGCTGCATAAGGATCGGGGGCAGAGCCCACCGGTGCCGGGATGTTGATGGCCACCGTATGCTGCCTGTTAGCGCCAGGAAGATTGAAGTAACCTATACCATTCGTCAGGCCACGGTAACATGGTTTGAGAGGACTGCGCACCTGTAGCCTTCGCCTGCATAGCAGTGTAAGCCTCATAGCCGGGTGCGTGCACGTCCCAACCGGAAGCCTTTCTCCTCCTCTGGCTCAGAGGCACAGTACCAGGCGGGGTCGGGCTTCTCCTTTCTGGCGTCCCAGCCTTCTCCCGTCCACGCCCTCTGTTATCATCCCTCCTACGCGGATCTCGTCCTCCACCACCGAAGTCGTCGTCCCTCCTTCTCCCGCCGCCGCCGCCATAACGGTCATCCCTGAAGCCACCGCGATCATCATCATATCGTCGACGATCATCGTCCCGACGACGAGGATCGCGGTCGTAGTCTCGTCGACCTCCTCCATATCGGTCGTCACGGCCATCGCGGCGCGGATCGCGGCCTCCTCGGGAGCCGTCCATGGGATCATCGCGGGGCGGCCCACGGCGCCCTTCACGGTCGTAATCATGACGAGGCGGGCGGCGGTCTACGAGAGCTTCGTCAGCAATGCATCCACAAGGAAGGAAGGGTTCGCAGCATCTGCGTAACCGTCAAGCATCTTGTACTTACCGTAGTCAGCCATTTTGAGGATAAATACTGGGAATGATGCGGTCGGTTGGAGGCAAGGGACAAACGACGAGGTTGGAGGGGTTTAAGGAGAGAAACTGAGAGCACAGCCACAGAAGCCTATCATGAGCTGAACAATACGAACGCCTCATACAGTTCGCAGAGGTCACATGTTGGTAGACAAGAAATCTAAATCAGTGGAGTGCATATGAAGGCTTTGTCCGAGAAATGAGCAGAAAAAGATTGCATTTTGGATATGATACGATTTACAGCTAGAACTCTCACGCCTCACTCTTCGACGGACCACCCCCAGCCACTGTTGTCGCTTGCGCACCGACGCCGTAGATGGCGGGATCAACACCATGGTACTTGTGGTTAACGAAGTTGAACCTGTGCACAGTCAGTGATGGCTAGGAAAGGTGAAGACCCGTGCTCACCATGGCATCACAGCTATAAACACAAGAACGTGAACGGTCAGATGATACCCTCCCCCAGGAGAACAGGTGCGCACCAAGCTTCAATTGCGAGTTCTGCGAGTTGCGCATGGCGACACCTTGCATGTAGTCGCTCAAGGTCGACTCGCCATACAGCGGCTTGCCTTCCCGAACCCGCTTCGTCATCTCCGCATAGTCCTTATTCACCTCCCGCAAGTTCTCTGTCCAACCCCAGAATCGCTCTAATTGTATGCACTTAGTACATGGAGAGAGGTGGGAGGAGATACCGGACGTACTTGATGACTGAATGTATGCGAAGAGAAACCCAGCAGTAGCACCAATCAGACCAGCCATTCGCAGCGGCATACGAAGGACGTGTGGCGGAGTCTTCACGCCGGTGGGCATGTCCAGCCAGTCTGGATCATGCATAAGTGTACTAATCAATGTCGCCTACAAGGGCACACGTACGGGAGTGCCAGATGATCGCAGGGCCAGACAAGGTGATAGCCCCTGCCCAGAAGAGGTCAGACGGCCGCATGAAGCGCACCACTCGCATGAAGTGCGGGTCGGAGTCGATGAGAGGGTACGGTTGTGATAAAGTGGGCTGGAAGTTTGGTCGCCCGGGGTACTCCGGCACCGGAGGGGCCGACTCTTCAGTCTTATTGTCAGCCATTGTTGTCCTGCAGAAGTACAGAAAGTAGCAATGTCCTGCAGTAGAGACTGAGGTCGCGGTGACCTCGACTTCCGAATGGAGGGAACGGAGACAGAACTGAATCCGTTTGGACTTTGCGGCGCGCGTTCGCCACTTCCCGCAAAGGGCAGAGGCTGCGTGGGCGGCCACTGAGGCCAACAGAGCGCCTTTTCTCTCAACGACGACCAACATGGACTCGCCTCATCGTCAGGCGCGGACCATAGCTCGAACAAGTGCACGACAGGAACGATCTTCACCGTATACCAGACCGCGTACGCAGTCACTAGCGCTCCAATCGACACAATCGGTGAGTTGACAGGGTTGTGCGTGAACCGTGGACGCTGACTTGAATCACAGCGCCAACCCTCGTCAAGTTTCTTGACACTTCTGGGACGTGCAGTATCATGGTGGGTAGGAACAGGCCCCACGAACGGCGCGAGTAGGGATGCAGAAGGGAGGCTATCTGACGAAGATATGGAAGAGAGACCGGAAGAGGAGGAAGAGGAGAGAGATGGCACGATGACTCCCTTAGGTCCGCCAGGCGGCTTCAGCAGATCTGTATGTGCCCGATCTCCTATCGTCCGCGTCGTCTGACAGAACATAGATTGCACCCCCGGAGAAAACCCAGGACGAGGATGACGACGTCCAGATTATATCCCCTCCGCCACCAAAAGAACCACCACCTGAGCCGGCGGCGGCTGCGCCGCAGACGCCCGCACCAGCACCGAGAGTATCCTCTTTCAACAGCTTTGCTCGTAGCTTCCAGCCTGTCACTCCTCAGCAATCCGTCTCGTCCTCGCAAGTGCCTCCATATGGTGAAGACAAGTCCCCTGAAAGGATCAATGCGGCGATCAGCGAGTTCTTCGCGAAAAAGGGGTCTGAGCCTCTCTCTCCTATTGAATGGGCCGGGGTGCAGAAGATGCTCGAGGACCTACGCCAGGCCACAGCAGGTGAGCTCAGTGACTCATACATCCGTGCCCTCATTCATGTAGCATATAGACGGTTCCGGGGAGTCTTTCAAGCTTTCCGCACCCGCATACAGCACTCCAACTTTCCGGGTCGGTACGCCTGACCGTTCCACCCAACTACGAGCAAGCCGCTCCGTCGCTGCATCACCTCGTCGCTCGACTCCAGTACGAGGCACCCCCCCACTATACATCGGGCCAGGCTTCGGCGGTAACTCCCGTATGAGGAGTTCCACAAAACGCGACCCGCCGCCAGTTCCCAAACCCGAGACACCTACACCAGCAGAGAAGAATACATCGTTGACCCGCTCTACACTTAGCGCGTCGATGCTCGCAGCACCATCTTCAAATACCCCTGCAACGCCCGCTAAGGCTGCCGAACCCGTGAATCCATCCATTTCCCGATTGACTCGCCAGCCATCGGCACCGTCACCCCTCCGCAACGCTATATCCCGTAAGCATCACCCTCATTCTTATGGTATGCTCATCTCATGCTGCGTGTAGAAACATCCCCTAGCGGCGATCGTGTCTCGCCACCTAAAAGAGGGCCTACCATTGCTGCAAGCCTGTTGAAGGACCTCTTGGACGCCGGCAAGGTCTGTGGTCTTCCTACCTGATTCTTGGATACCGCTGACCAGAAGCGTGCAGAAGGACAGCAGTCCGCTCCAAAACCCATACCTGAACAGGCCAGGAGCCATAAAAGGCAAGATCAGGCCAAAGTCAAAGCCTGCTACGCCAACCCGCGCTTCAGATGAACCTGCCAAGCCAGCGGTCAATGGTACGAAGGTACCGGAATCGCCAGCGCCCGAACCGCAGACTGGAGCCAAGCGGGACGCGAAGGCTGCCTCACTTGACGAGCCTGCTGCCCCGACAGCCTCGTCGTCGCTCTTCGCAAGTAAAGAACAGCGTGCGGCTGCACCAAGCCCTCCTGCAGCGAAGAGGGCGCGCACATCCTTCGCTGACGCACAGGAGGTCTTCGATCTCCTGGAAGCGGACCAGGACAGCCAGCCGGCTCCTCAGACCCACAAGACCGCAGCTGCGTCACAGGAGACTGGTGAACCAAATCCGACTTCCTCGACATCGTTGTTCGGGACTAACGGAGGGTTTACGTTCCCGAAGTCGTCGACGAATGTGCCCTCATTCGACTTCCTGTCGTCATCCTCTTCAACGTCGAAGCCCAGCTTTACGGCACCTTCATTCGACTTCTCCTCGACCTCCTCGACCAAGGCGGATGCTGCTCCCCCTTCATTCGGTCTCACCTTCCCAACCCCCAAGCCGGACAATCCTACGCCGTCGTTCGGCCTCTCATTCCCCACGTCGAAGTCGGATGCTTCTAACTCTTCCTTCGGCCTTTCCTTCCCAAGCTCCAAGCCAGATGCTGCGCCTCTATCATTCGGCATCCCCTCCACCTCCTCGAGCAAGTCCGATTCTGCTCCCGGTCTGTTCGGATCTTCCGCCACCGGAACAGACAGTCAAGCGGCGAAGAAGGCCGACGATACCGCGAAGGCAGCGCCTTTTGGTGGATCGGGTCTGTTCACGAGCAGTGCTCAGCCACCACTGTTCCCTTCGACTGCTTCATCCTTCTCGGGACTCGACAAGCCATCAGAACCATCCACCACGCCGACAAAGCCGCCACCCAGCAACCTCTTCGGGCAGCCATCCGCTCCATCGTTTTCCGCCGACTCCTTCGGTGCCACAAAGCCAACACCTGCCCCACCATTCGGTGCGTCGAATGTATTCGGCATGGGCAGCTCTGCAGCAACGTCTTCCTCTGCAGACAAGCCCATCACGTTCGGAGGACCTGGTGGTAGCAAGTCGCTTTTCGGTGTTGCAATGAAGACGTCTACTGCTCCTGCTCCTCCCAGCGCGACATCCCTTTTCGGCGGCTTTGGCTCGACCTCCACAAGTACATCTGATACCTTCGGTCTTCCAGCTACCAAGCCGACTACCTCAGAAGCACCAGCCACGAAGGATGTCGAGATGGAAGCAGCGCCAGCGCCGGCATCGAGCGCTTCCGGTTGGGACAAGATCATGGCCCATGCCTCATTCCATAAGAGTGCAAAGCCTGAGGAGCCGAAAGTCGATGCTGCCACTACGAAGAGCGATGCAGCATTGCCGATGTTCTACTTCAAGGTTGCGACCACGCCGTCCGCTGATGCGGCCGCCGCGGTACCAAAGGACCAGCTGCCCATCTTTTCTTTCGATAAGAAGCTCACGCCTTCCGGACCGTCGGCTACTATTGGATCTGCCAGCTCGGCATCTGCTTCCTCCGGAGCCGGTACGGCCGCGGCCCCAGCCAAACCTCCTGCTCCAGTCGTTGCATTCGATTTCGCCGCTGCCGGCCTTTCGAAACCGACCTCTAGTGGCAGCACATGGGAATGCCCCGTTTGCATGATTTCGAACAAAGCCGACGCTGCGAAGTGTGCGGCTTGCGAGAGCGACCGGCCTGGAGGAGCGCCTGCGCCTGCCAAACCGGCAGCTGCACCAGCCATGCCTACTCCACCTCCGGTCGTGAACAACTGGGCCGGGGTCTGGGCACCGCCTGCTCCTCCTTCCGGGAAAGTGACTTGCAAGCATTGTGGCTTGATGACCGATAAGGGGTTGGAGAAGTGCCAGGTCTGCGACCTGAAGGATTACGAGTAGTTAGAATGTTCGCGCAAGTGATGTTCTCGTGCGGATAGTGTACAGTGCATTGGTATACAGAAGAAGTGGGATCTAATGGTACAACATTCCGATTTGCTCAGGAGCTCATTTGAATTCGAGCTTGCGTGCAACCTTCCTTGGTCCGTCATCGTCTCCCATTGTAGATTTTCGCTTCTTGACGGCACCCTGCCCGGTAACGGCGGCACCTTTACCGTCCAACTCATCTGGTGGAAGAGGTCGGGGCTTCATCGGCTGGCCAGTTCTAGGCAGCTTGGACGGGTGGGTGGGATGCGGTAAGGATGTGAAGTATGTGTGGTGCAGTGCCTAGCGACGTATCAGTCAACTCGTGAACACCGCACGCGCAAAGATTGCTTACATCTTTAGCTGAGATGCGCTTGAGCGGGTCATACAACAGGAACTTTTGCAAGAGATCCAATGCAGGTTGACTAGCCGCCGTGAACAGATCCTGCATAGACGGCCTGGGGTATTTGCCCAGGTCGACATAGTCCGGCAGTTTTGTGTGCCCCTGAAGAGACATTAGGAAGACGCGGAGAAGTGCATCAACAGACGTACAGGCCATGTCTCCTCTGACGGAGACCCCAGAGCTCGGAAGATGGTCTTCAGCTGATCCATATCCGTCTCCCCAGCCATATACGGCACGCGCAACATGAGTTCTGCGAATATGCATCCCACGGACCACATATCCACCCCTGTGCCGTATGCTCTGCAGCCGAAGAGCAGTTCGGGCGGGCGATACCAGCGCGTAATAACTTGGCAGGTCATCTTCGCCCCCGGGTCGGTGAAATCCCTCGCTAGGCCGAAATCGGCAATCTTGAGTTCTCCATTAGCAGCGAGCAACAAATTGTTTGGTTTGAGATCCTGCACATGGGTGAGTTTCCTACTGACAGCTGCATGCGAAGACCAGCGCACCCGATGGAGTATCCAATTCCGATGGCAGAACTCCAACCCTCGACAGGTCATCGCCATCCACGACTTGATATCCGCCGGCTTGAAGACATTGCTCCTATCCTTAATAATCATCTCCAAATCTGAATCCAAGAACTCCAAAACCAGGTTCAAGTTCGACTTGTTCGAGTATACATCGAGCAGCTGTACGAGTATTCAGCATATATGCACCAAACTGCGTGAGCAACGAGGGCGGCGCGAACCTCAATGACATTCGGGTGCTTGAGCTCTTGCAGGAACTTGACTTCCCGGATTGCGGTCATATCCAGTCCATCTCTAAATTGGCCAACTTTGATCTTTTTGATAGCGACCGGTCGGCTGGTCGAGACTTGTCGACCTGCATTGCTCGTCAGCGAGAGCTTGCATCCTGCAGAACGGACGGGGTGCACCTCGATAGACGACGGCGAACGTTCCCTCTCCGACCTTGGCCTCCTTCGTCCACCGGCGCATGGCCTCTAGATTCTCGCGCTCCGCGACGTCCATCGTGTGCGAGAGTCAACTCTGGCTAGAATCAATGGAGTTGGAGGGTGAGGAGGCTAGGTTATGTGGGCGCTCGGCGACCCTACGTCTCATGAAGCGCGCGCGTTTGTTCCCGAGTTGAATGCTGGTGCGCTAGTCATCAACGGAAGCCCAGTAGTGGTATCAATTGCAGACTAATGGTACATGTATACAAGTGCTGTAAAGAGACTGAAAGAAATAAAGCGTAAACGAGTGACTCTGAGCGGCATTCTGCGGCTCCGACGGCATTCTGCGGCTCCGACGCAACAAGAGGAAAAACCGTCTCCAGTACATGAAGGTTCATGGCACGTCATGGTTGTATATTACAGGGGCGCGGACGTTCTCAGATACCTGCCATCATCGCAGCTGGAGCCCTGGAAGAGAAGGAGTTGTAGGTGATAGTGGGAGCCGATGGACCACGATCGTCGGAGGGAATGAAGGCGTCCTTTTCCGTGTATGTCGGCGTCGTAGGACTGGGGGAGATGGCGCTCAAGGGGGAAGGTCCTTCTCCCGGACCCGAGCTGGGAGTTGTGTTGGGGGTGCCGTTCCTCGGTGTGAGGGAGCCGGATGAAGACACGTAGTCGGGCACTCCACCACTTGCAAAGCTGCGAGCGACGTACCACGAAGGATACCAGCCGCGCTCCCCTGTTGCGTCTTTGATAGCCTGAAGCTGGGTTAGCGGCCAACAACGGTGTAACGACTGATTATACGCACATATGCCCAATGGTTGTATCGCTTGAATACCCTGAGAGCATCGCCCTTCTTCAGCGTCAGCTCATACTTCCCGCTCGCCTGGTAGTCCTTCAGAGCAAACGCAGGGAACTGCGTCGAAGTGATGCTAGACGCCAGCATCGGGATCAGGGCAGGGTCGCCAGTAGGTGCACGACCATTCCTCGATAAGCGCGCAAACGCCTCCGAGCGAGGAGTTGTGAGCTCCAGCAGACAGCCAGCGGGGATCCATCCGCGTTCGGCAGTGGGGTCCACGATGCCGTCTCCGGTCAGATCGCGCTGGCCGACCCACCAGCCTTTGAATCGCTGAGTAATGATGAAAGAGTCACCCCTGAAGATGTTCGCGTCAGCGCAAACATGAGGAACACACAGGATCTGACTTACATCTTGACGTCGAACTCGTCTGCTTGCTCAGCGATATGCGGATAGATCGCGATCGTATAGACGGGTTCTTCGAGGGTCTCGATCTCCCCTCCCGAGCGAAGCGCACCATGTCCGCCCTCCATCTCCTCGGGATCCAAGCCAGCCAAGCCTTTCGACCGAAGCGGCGGCGGGCGATCAGCTCTGCTTGCAGGAGATGGAGAAGGTAAGGGACCATTCGTCGCACTTCCGCCGTGCTCGACCTTTGAGGCTGAGCTTCGCTTGGCTGCTTTCTCTTCGGAAATCGCGATGGGTGACTTGATATCCTTTATGTGCCGCAGCATGAACACGGGGTGCTTGCCCCGCTCCTTCTGTTGGCTGAACAGCAGGAGCGGTTTCTCATCGTAGTTCAAGCATCGATCTAAGCCTAATCAGCATCATTAAACCAAGCAAAGCGCATAAGATACGTACCGCCGCCACCCTGCCCATAACTAATAAACAGCGCATACTGTTGCCAGTCATCCTTGATGTTATACTTCTTGAGCGCGGCGGGCAAGACTTTCCAGCACGGATCCTCCAGACTATGCAACGAGCCTGATCGATCACGCATACCATCGCCGCGAGAGCGCCCACTCCTGCGGCCGGAGCTCCCGCTGGCGGGTGTCACCGCACTCTGCGGCATCAGGCCTGATGCGGTTGGTATGCTGGTCGGAAGAGAGGACATGTCGCTTCCCAGAGTCGATACAGCAGATATGGAAGAGAGCAAGCTGTCGTCGGCAGTAGCAGAGACAGCAGACTGTGGCGAGCGGGCGAAATCAGGTGAAAGGGTGGCTGAACTAGACTGGGCTGCACCGGACGTCGACGGCCGCCGTTGCTGCTCCCTCTGATCGGTTCGAGATGACGGCCGATCAGGATGCCTGTCGGTGTTGGGAGTAAGGCCTGCAGAGCTGGGTGGGTTGCCTGAAGTCGACGGTCGTCGATCGTTACGGGAACGAGGCCGATCAATATCCGGCCGTCCCGAAACGGGCGTGGACAAGCCTGAGGACGGCCCCGCAGATGTGCTCGGGCGGCGCGAATCGGAGATACGCGACGGCGGACGCTCGCCTCGCGGGAACTGACGCTCACGAGCTGAAGAGGGTCGAGGACCTTCTGCACGCGTCGGCGTCTTTCGCTGCTTCTCCGACTCTCGACCAGGGATATCGTGCTCCGCCGCTTCGGGAGAAAGATGCGGGAAGTCCGGTAGATCCGCTGCAGGAGACGTCGACTGGTATGGCGCCCATTTGACAGACGGCTGTCGTCGGAGCTTGTCATTGCCTCCCTGATATGCGGTCAGCAAGCAGTCAGAAGACGAAAAGCAGAAACGTACCCCGGACTCGGACGTAGGAATGCTGCTACTGTTCTTCGACAGGCTCAGCAGTTCCTCGAGTGTCTCTTGTAACCGCCGGTTCTCCTGCTCTAGACTGGCCAGCCGTGCATCTGGACATGAACCGATAAGAACGCGGTCCAAAGCAGGGTAGGCAAGGAACGTACTCTGTTGTTCGATGATAGCGAATATACGGTCGTAGGTTGAACCATCTTGAAGCTCATTCGCAGCGGGTGTAGAGCTGGCGATGGACTCCGCTTCATTCCCAGTCAGTACAACCCGCATATCGACAAGATAACGCGCATACATGGTGGGACGTATTGATCTGGCTCAATAGGGATATTCTGGGCGACTTTGATCTGGTAGACAGCCTTAAGGATGGCAAGTCGATGACCGACGCTATTGATGCCAATTTCCTTGAGCTCTTCTTGGTTAAGAAGCAGCAAGGTTTCGCCAGTGATACCATTCTCTATACTTAGAGGTCAGCATGTACCAATTTAGCGCACGCGCGCAGCAACGCACCCTTCAGCTTGCGCTCGTACTGCTCGAACCCCGGACCAAGCCCACACATCCACTGAAAGACGGCATTCTCGTCCCACTCTGTGATATCCCCTCCCGGACCCGGGCTAGGACATGAAGACGACGAGCGTGGAGAATGCTGGTCGGCCGTTGCCGAGGAGTGTGTCCGCCACTTGGCCTTGTACAATAGAGGCACCATCCTAGGCCTGCTCCTGCGCCTCCGTTTGTTGTGCTTGAACGGACGCGTCCAGGCTTGACAACGGTGGTGGTGCTGGCAGTCGTCGACACTCGTAAAGGGATAGGAGGAAAGACGCTTGCCGTTGGACGGGCAGTAGGATGGAGATGGTGCGACGGGGGTGGTGAGTATGGGGTACAAGGGCCCTTACGGTGTCTCGCTCGTATTCGACTGCCCAAGCGCGACAGACCAAAAAAGCACGGAGCCAATCTTACATGAGCCATGCATAGCCTCCCCTTTTTAAGGCATAAACGGGCCTGATTATCAGCTCGCCTGCTTTGTCGCTGGGCAAAAAGCGCGCGTTGCTGTTCGTCGTTACGGACAAAGTCGTTTACCGCCGGCTCAACAGCGCATCTTCCTACAACGTCGCCCCGTCCCCGCTGGTTCGCGTTGGCTTCTGGAACTCTATCAGCGAGCTCGCACTCCTCGTCGGCATATGGGGACGCCGTCTGCGTCAATACTGTCCAACATGGGCTGATATCCTAGGCGACGGATGACAAGATCTGCTCATTGTCCTGGAAATTACGCCAGGTGGATTTCCGGCCTCCATTCTCCATCGCCCTTCCCCGCGTTCGGAGTTGTGACGCCAGATCGCTCGTCTCTGTCGTCACTGAGCTGCAGATATCCGCCTCCTCGTCGAACAGATCATCACATGGTATCATTTAAAATTATAGGAAGAATGACAAAAGGTTTGCGGCGAGCGCGGACCTCGAGCGCGACTAGAGACACCTGCCTTGTCCCAGAAGACGGTCGTCGGTGAGCGCGTCCGGTTGCGGAATTGCTTCCCTGGCCGGAGCAGCGCGCTCATTATCCATTGGGTGGCTGTGCGGGACCTGCGTCCTGCGCCGAAATGGACCAAGGAGTCGTGGGGGGCGGGGCTCGATCGAGCGCACTCGAGGATGACCCGCTGGGGGAGTAACCCACCGCATTCCCGAGTTGGGGCCGTTACAGCCCATGCACTATCCAAGCACAATGAAAGTCAACAATCTTTCTACGCTCACATTCCACCTTCTCCCCAGAAACGGGAAATGCCCCCGTGTAATAAAGTTGCCTTTTGTTCGTCTCGGTCATGGGCACAAATTTGCGTTGCCCGAATCGTCGTCATCGTTGGTGGGATAATGAGCCCGAGTACATCCAATACTTGAACATCAAACATACCACCTCTCGACCTCTTCGTCGCTGTAATGCGCTTCATGACAACGCGTTCATGCAGCAATCCTCCAACTTGGCTGAGACATGGTGTCGTTTCATCGTTGTCGCGTTCGCTGATCGTCCCTGGACGCGCTCACCGCATCGTCTAACCTCGTCTCATCTGTCGTTCCGTCCCATTTTGTTCGCCGAACTCCCTGCGTGCAGTCTCTATCGAACTTGTCGACGGTGAACTGTTCACTTGCAGGATGGATGGACTCGTCAGTCGCTTGCGCATCAGAGCTTATTCCACCCTGGCCGACGACAGCCACTGCACCTCACAGCGCTGCACACAACGTGCCACTTGCAACATAGATTACGTTGTTAATGTTTGTTACATTGGTATGTGCTAGATACAAGTGAGGACGAAACCCTCGCAAAGAAATCCCAGCACGAAGCTGAGGAGGTTCCAAAAAGTAAGGCCAGGGCTCCGCCTCCAGCCCTCGCAGCCTGTCGACCCACGTCGGCAATGGGTCCTGTGCCATAACGGCACCCACCAACGGCCACTTTGGGACATGAAGCGTCCATACGCGGCCACTTTGGGCCACTTTGGGACATAAGCGTCCATAAAACGGCCACTTTGGGCCACTTTGGGCCACTTTGGGATGCTGTGATGTAAGCGCACGGATGAACTCACCTGAACAGTCCACGAGGGCCACTTTGGGCCACAATTCAAACCGGCCACTTTGGGCCATAATTTCTGCAGGCCACTTCCCGGAGACAGAGGTCAAGCACATGTCGAACTTGCAAAACATCGAAGACGGTTCAAGAAGGAACAGCGTTGGGGAAGGATGCCGGGTGACGCGGACTCAGACTTGAGGGTGGGAGGGGGAATGGAAAGGGGTGCTCTGTCGTGTCGCGGGGAGTTCGACCAGGGTTTAAGTATGCTGCACAGCGACACGCGAGCCGCAGTTGCGGCAGCAAACGAACTTCAGGGTGAGCTCGTGTCTGCCGTGCAGTAACGGAGGGAGCGCCAGCTGGCCCAAAACGGAAAGGGCGGCGTTCTCTCTGGTCGGGGCGAACCACTCCGCCGTGGACCTGTTCACCGCTGCTTACAACATTCTGCCCCTTCTGATAGTCATGTGGTCTTCCTCTTATCGAGCTGATCGGCGCTCCCGGTCCCCGTCGAGACCTGTCGGGGATCGTTATCCGGATACTCCACGTCGAGATCTGTCCAGAGCCCGTCTCCAGGATGCATCTCTCTTGCCGGCTGCTTCAGAACCCCGGCGATATCAATCTGGATGCTGGCTTTGTACAGGAGCCCATCACTGGCAGAGCTGCCCACTCCGTCCCGAGCTACCCCCGGAAGTCCTTCAGGAGCAATTGCGCCGTGGCAAGGCTCTCAGAGACTCCCGAAACGCCTGGCATTACAAGGTCGGAGCAAGGCGAGGTACGTCTTTTCCCATCGATCTTGTCAGTCATGATGGTCTTTTTTCTGAAAAATCGTATATTGCAGCGGTCACCAACACCCACCGCGGCAACCAACCAGTTGAAGATATTACGCGCCGACTCGACGCTCTTCACCCGGACGTGTCCAGGAGTGCTACGCCGCCAACTGCGAGCTACGCAACAACGAACACGCTGGTGCAGCTTCCACAATCTCCCTCTGTACATCGCCCGAAGGCCGTCGACAGTATTGAGTGGGACATGCCCACATTACAAGACTATAGAACCCAACGCGGATTCTCATTTCAAGGAATGCCAACCAAAGTACGTTCATCCCGCTAGAGCGAAAGCGTGGTGACTGAAACTCAAATAGTGGATCTCGAAGCATTGCATCAGGCCTATGGAATCCGCCTCCTTGCCCGCTAGAGAAGACCCAAAGCTGAAGGTGTTCTATGCCGACGAAGATCTGTCGAATGTGGCTGGCCTTCTCCAAGAACAACATGTCGTCGTCATCCGCGGCCTGGAAAGTTTTGATTGCGAGAGCCTTGGCGACCTTCTCCGCTGGCAGGGCGTTCTGGCGCCCGAGGAAGAAGGGGAGATGCATAGCTTCATAGGTATGCAAACTCTGCTGCGCCTTTGTCGACTCAGCACATGCTACATCATTGTCAGATCAACGGAATCTTTCGAAACAGCTGCATGCTGTCCGGATGGAGGAAGCCGACCAAGTGCACGCGCATCGTATGGATCACCACTCAAGCGATACAGAGTCAGAATACGATGAGGAGGAAGGCATTCACGTTTCTCGAAGCCTTCAGGAATTTTGCCAGTTGGCCGAGGACCCATCTGTTTGCCTGAACCTGCTAGACCAGGCCTTTCCATTCTACAACTGGCCTCGTTGCCTGTGGTATGTGTTACCCGTGGGCTGGAGTGACATACTGAGCATCTGTAAAGGTCATTAGCGCAACAGACTTGCCAGTTCCGCGTGAAGAACCAAACTGAGGCCACAGGCGATGACCGTGCCCTCGAAGAGTCGTGGCTCGTTGCAAGCCACGCATTCTCCTTCACTCCCACGCACCACGACACCGGTGCGTGGAGTACCTTCACGCACATCTTGAAGGGGTTGAAACAGTGGTACTACTTCCGAATGAGCGATGAAGGCGAGGCAGCACTCGGACGCGACCCAGAGGCTGTGATGTTAGACATCTTGTCATACAACCCAAACCGGATGTCTCGGTGGGGCCAATGGTACTATGTTCCTCTTCATGCTGGGGACGGCTTGTGAGTGGTTTCATTTCACATGAATTCAGCATACTCATGGCTTGTAGGATAAGCTTCCCTGGACTGCTGCATTGTGTGGTCACGCTAGAAGACACAATCATGGCCGGCAAGCATTTCGATCTCCCCGACTTCAACCGCATGGAATGGGTACTGCGGGAAGAAGTGGCATGTGGTCATCGGTCAACCAATGCCAGCCGGCCAGGAGTCTTCAATTCGCTGGCCTTGTACGCTTGCAGGCTCTCGGCCGACACCCCTCCATCAATACTTCCTGGTACGCATGTCCACCACAGCTGCAGACAGCATGCTAAACAGTTTGACAGATGCACAGCTTGTTTCGCTGTACCGGATTCTGACACATCAAAACGAGTACGTTTCGTCCGCAGAAGGAGAAGATCGCCAGAAGCACGACCGCTGGTGGCGATTCCTTGTCGTGCAAGAGGCCCTTCGCTGGCTCAACAAGGAGAAGGGGTATCCACGGGACAAGTCGCAAGCCGAATGGGTCGACATCAACGCCGGCGAGCTCGGACACATGTCGACTTTCCTCCCAGCACGACATGGTTCGGATGTGCATCTTCTGCAGAATGCCATGTCCACCCTGGAGAAGATCTTCAAGCATCGCAGGCTACCCTACGACGACATCAGACCGGCGATCACGACCTACGCGACTATCAAGAGGAGCGCCCGGAAGAGAAAACCAGATGGTGATCGGAAGGATAAGAAAGGCAAGGGCAAGTCAGAGCCACGAGAGAAGAAAAAGAGCAGAACGGGCACGACTTCCCGGTCGAACAAGATGGCGATTCATCAATCTCCGGCAGGACCGAGCAAGCCGAGCGCGTCGAGGTCGAATAGTGCGACCCAGTGGGCAGAGGAGGAAACCTACGTCTTGAACTACAGTTCAGACCTCACGGATATGGAGGAGGACTCGGACGAAGAGGGGGATCCGTGAGCGCGAGTGTAAGCGGAGAACGACGAGAACGAATGACCGAAACCGTGTCCCCGCTCCCGCAATGAAAACCTTGTATATGATTGCCTGTTGCTGAATCCATGCCAGAGTTGCCATGTCCGATATAACGTGCAGAGCGCCAGCACTCAATTGCAGGGGCGCCTTTGAAGTCGAGGATGTAGACGGTTGGCAGGAGCTAACAACAGATGCCTTAATCCGGCAAGGCTGTGCGCCGCATCGATGATGGCAGACAATGACAATACAATGCATGCATGCGCTGGCAACAGCGTCTTTCCTTGCTGGTTGGCGCTGACAGAGCACGGCCGATAATATGCGAAGACAGGACGCAGTTGATAGTCCAAGCAGATCGTATATTAATGATTAGGCTATTTTAACATGCGATAGGAAAAAGCTCGCTGAAACGGTCCGGTTATGTACATGAGGTCAAGCATCGGAGAGGAGCACGGAAGCCGTACACCAACTCCACACATATATGTATGACAGTGCGGGGAGAATCGGCCAGGCGATGCTGAGTACCGATGGTTGGAGCGTTCGTCGTTAAGCCGCGGGAAGAGGCTGGTTTGACGATGCGCGACGCAGGAACAAACGAATAACAACAGGAAGAAGGCATACACATGGCAGGGGGTGCGAGCGGTCAACGAGCACGTATTAAGCCAGGTTGAGAAGGATATAGGGTAGAAGGAAAAGGCAGTGTACAGCAAAGCGGCCAGCAATGCGATGCAAGGGAAACAGCGAAGAGCAAGAAGTTCGAGGATGATGAATCGCAAAATAGAGCCGGATAAGGAGACTAGGCGCAGGAATGTTGTGGACAATATCGTTGACGGAGGCATGTTTCGAGCCTTCCGCGGCATTTCGTATGCGTGAGTCGGTGCGTGAGTCGAGGGGTGTATTAGTCTCCATATATGCAGTGCGAAGACTGGCCGACCAATCCGTTGGGGTTAAGGGCCGGTAGTGTAAGCAGTACTTGCTAGCCGATGTATCGGGAGATGCCGAAGACGAGACCGTGTCAGGGGTAAATGGTGGACAGCACGACAATGATGCGCTATCAGACGGTATCACCCGTAGTCCATCAAATTCTTTGATGCAGGCGCAATCTCACCCTCGCCTTGGCGGCGAAGGGCGGCTCCTCCCCTGAGGCGGGTCACCCAGACTGAGGAAGCTACTGCCCTGCGGAACTTCACCATAGCCATTCAGCTGAGACGGATGAGGACGGTACTGAGGGTGTTGCTGGGCAGGCGAGGGGCGACCCTCTAGACGAGCAAGCGCGGCGGTGCGGGCATCGGTCGGGCTGGCGCCGTATGATGCAGCGGTCGGTGTGCGGGCGTGTCCCGGAATAGGAGCTCCGCGGGCGGGTGGAGGAGGGGTGCCGTAAGGGGGTGACGAGTAAGCCGACGGAGGGAGCGAAGGCAGAGCGTGACTGGGAGCCGGAGCAGGAGGAGGGATGTTGGCGTGTCTGGTATGCGGAGGGCGGGAGGGCACGCCGTGCGGTCGCACAGTGGGTGTAGGTGACACAGCACGAGCCGCTTGAGAAGTAGGCCTAAATATATGCGTCAGATAATGAACGAATGAAGGCGATCACGAGGGGGACGCACCGAAGAGAACCAACAAAGGAGGACATGCTCGCATCCGTGTCATCGCCAGACTCGGACGGATCATCGACATCGAGGAAAGAGGAGGACGAGGATGCCACTGGTTGAACGGGGCGCCTAGATGCAGGGTCGGCCGCATAGAGACCCCTGGTAAAGAGGTCTGAATATTCTGAGCGCTGAGGTGCCTGAGGGGTGGCCATCATCGTAGAGTGGAGGGGTTGCTGAGGTCGTGCAGGTTGCAGAGAGGGCACGGCAGTGGCAGAACGGTAGAGCTGTAGAGGGAGTCGGGGGGATGAAGGCTAGGGGGAGGGAGTTGGGGTGGACGGGAGGGAAGGGGGCAGTGGAGAGATTATAAGGTGTTCAAGGAAGCAGAATTGAAGGCTATAAGAGGAAAGTGATGAGAAGCGCGTTGGAAGTGCGCAGTGTGCGTGGGCAAAGAGGTCGGAGGCGTGACCGAAGGAGGCAGGTGAGTACCCAAAGACGGCGGAGGAGGGCAGAACCGAGCGGCGGGGGCTGGCAACGAATTCCGCTCGCAACGGTCCCACCGCCTTTTTCACGTCAAAGTGACCCAAAACGCATCACCCCGTTCCCAAAAGAAGAACGCGAGGCAATGCACGGCCGGACTGAACGGCACCGGCACTCACCCAAAGATGGCAGAACACGAGTCAGGCGGGATCAGATGTTCCCAATTCTCCTCCCAAACCCATTAAAGTTTGGGTAACCACACACACACGCTCGAACGTGGCGGCCCTGGCAACCACCGAAATGCCGCCCACGTCATCCCTCTGCGTCAGATCCCGCTCGGCCAGCAACCCGCTCCCAGAAGAAGAAGAAGCGTCGTGGTTGCTTCCGTGCCTTAGTCGCCCAACCACATGCCGCAAATTCGGTTCGTCCATGGCAACCGGACCCCAGCATGAGCCCCTTGATCCCCCCCGGCGGAAACCGCTTCCTGCGCCAGCAACACATTGCAATTTACATTACAACTTTTGTTCCTCCTAATGCTAAGTCTCAGCATCCAGCAGTAACACAATATACGACGCACAATGAAAGGCATCAGCAACACTCCCAGCACTCTGCTGCGAGGCCAACATGTCCGCGGGTCACCGTCGACACTCGGCGGACAACAAGCTATTCCAGTATCAACGCTTTGAAGACGCACAGCCCAGCGCCACACCTTCTGGTCGAACAGTTCGCCGTGTACCAGCGCTAACAGTGCCCCATTCCCCATTTTTCATGTCTTCGGAAACCCCACAGCTCCCGATGCTCGATCGGCTTCCCCGTCAGCTTCTTCGGTAAGGGTAGGCCCGGCCACGATCGGTTGCAGGTTGACGTGCAGGACCCGTTCGGGTGAAGCCTTTGGAAAGCACCGGCTGTCTCGCACCCGTTCTGCGCCGGGGGTTGTCCACCGTTGACGCCCCCACCCAACGGCGCCAGTGTCCAACCTTTCATTCATACTTCGGGATGGCGAATCTCCAGAGTTTCTGCCTTACCCAGCGATCTCTGTGCTGCTAGTCATCGCCATCTGTTAAACTGGAGCCGCAGCTCCTCAAGCGCCGGGGTTCCAGGACTTCGCACCGATGGGTAGATACCGGGAAATGCTATCTGTCTTTTGCGCCTATCCATCGCCATCCCTCGCACGATCGGTCCTCGTCCGAAGCACCGCATTCCGGAGCGAGCCCCATCCGGCTCGATGGGCAATTCCAAAATCACGCCCGTGCGATGAATTGGTTTGTTTACGTACATTCACTCGCAGGGCGCGAACACCCATCCTGCTGACCAACCCAGCTGTCGCATTATCAACGCTCACTCATCATCCAGCATCGAGTCAGCGAGCATCATACAGTCAGGAAGAATAAACAATATCAAGATCCGTCCGCGGCTTGTTCGGTGCATCCGAATGCGGTGAATAGAGAGCATCAAGATCGCGCAGGCTCGGGTTTCTGAGAAGCCAGCAACGACAGAAAGCGCTGACAGCTCGTCCGGCTTCTTCGCACGGTTCTGCTGGGCGCTAAGCCCGCTTTAGAAGCTACAGACTCCGATTAGAGGTCACCGGGAAAGCGCGTGGTTCTTGGCATGTACCCCGCAGCAGGCGGGGCAGTGCAGAACGTGCGCTTCTGGCTTCTCTGGCTTCTCCAACTGGGGAGGGACGAGTCCGAAGCGGCCGCACCTCGCCGAGCAACAACGTATTCAAGCTGACCAACTTGGCAGCGGCTGACAGCTCAGCCTGCCCCTGCCAGCTGGAGTCAGCCAAGTGTATAAAGCCCGTAGGTGTGCAGACAGCGGACGTCAGCATCAGATGTTTCAGAATCGTCAACTTCTTAGCTCGGGAATAAGACATCAGTATCGAGCATCTGGATATCGGGATCGGGCTAGTCTTGTTGTGCGCTCCCGGCAACTTGGCAGCCTGTCAGCGGCGGGCGAAGGGAAGAAATCACAGGCGGGGGAAGCGTTGCTGAGAAAGGGAAGATGCGTCAAAGTGGATCCGTTAGACGCGTCGTCCAATCTCCGCTGTTGGGTCGCGTGTTCTTCCCACGTCTACCTCGCAATCCGCAAAGATCGGCAGACCATTTCGACATCTTCCACGCCATTTCTGGTGCTGTCATTGCCCAACTTTGGAGGGAAACAGCTGACTTTCGTGACAACGGGACACGAGTCGAATCTGCTCCCGTCCGACGCGTTCATTCCTCCCCGAACGCGCACGACGCGTCCGACATCGACTGAACATACGATGACAACACCGAACGCTGCACGGCCGTCGACCGCGGTCATCCCAACACAGGCAGACGACGCCGTCCTCTCCCAGAACCCGTATGCATCACATCCGCAACTATCGCAGCTGGAGGGTGAGGTGTTATGGGAGTACGCGAAGACGGCGCGGTTGGTACGAAAGGTGCGTCTCATTGTCAGACATCTACATGCGCGAGCTGACGAGTTGTCCGGTCTTGCTATCCGACTTCTGCTCCTTCTTCCACGTGTACTATGGCTTGTCGACGTACTTCAGCTGTCTGGAATTGCCAAGGAACTAGGTGGCCGGCCGAACGAAGAACTTCTGGCGCAGCTTCGCATCCTAGAGCGGAAGATGGGGCTCGTGCTGACTCTGGTGCGTTCTCTTCTTGGAACATTTGTATATGCTAGCTAACGTACTGCCCCGCATAGTTCAAAGCGAGCGTATGGGCCGTCATCGTCGAAGGCGAGGAGGCGGAGCAGGAGATGCTCGCGAAGCAGCAGGAGGAGGAGGCGCGCCGGTCCGCTTTACAGGAAGGGTCGTACGCCGGCGAACAGGATGCATATGCCTAGCTCGGGCGGCGGGAGGACGTTGGTTTTGCCTTGGATGGGCTTTATGAACCCCTACTTCTGAGAAGGAAGGGTGCGTTCGAGATTGGACTGGCGGGTGGCTGGTCATGCTACTAGGGGACGAAAGGGCAGCGGAGATATTGCAGGCTGGGCTGGAGGAGGCTGGCTACTTCAGCCCATGCCGTAACAATGATCCAGCAGTCTATGGCGAGCGCGTTCGCCACCTGTTCGGTCTTGGATGCTGCTACAGATCTCGGGATGTTTCTCTTATGGGGATTATAACGTATCGTCTGTATTTGTAGATGTACTGTAACAGAGCAACGCATACATCCATCTCCTGCGCTTGACCGTGCTCCTTGGACTCAGTCAGATCATCATGGGCGAACATGAAGCAGCATAGCCTCTACTCGAGGGCGCTATCTGGGGCAGACAGCTCGCAAATCACCTCGGCAAAGTATGCTAGGCTCCATATCATAATGTTCTGCCGCCGACCTGAGAGCGCGACGAATGTGCTTCTGCAAACTCGTCAGTCTACTCCGTGACCAGGAAGGGACCGAAAGCTCTGGTCATCGCTCGATCAAGTTGAATACTACTACTAACAGGCTCTGCTAGTTGCTCGGACCTAACGACACATCATCGCTTCGGCCATCAGAACGTCGCCGGCCGCAAAAGCCCCGCGTTATCGGCATCCCACGGCGTATTCAACAACATCGGGCAGGCTCATGCCGACATGACCTCATCCAAACGCGGATGACGCCCACCACAAGAAATGACGAGGCAGCGATTCTGACCATTCATCTTGTGTTTCTGGTTGATAAGTCGCTGGGAACGGCGATTGCAAGCACAGGACAAGACGTGTTCTGTTGCGGCTCGGCTCGGTTCGGCTCGTTGCGAGGGCTTTCGTTCACCTGTGGGGGATGTTGCTGTTCGCAGGACTGAGATGATGGACTCCGGAGCACGCGGATGACTGCGCCGAAAGATGAGGCCGGAGGACTCGGCGGTGCATAGCAACGTGGAGCGCCGAGCGCGGACACGACGACGGAGGAATGTTGCTCGATCCACGTGAAGCGGACATTGCGTACACATTTCCGAGGGCGCGAACACATTCAAGCTTTGGGCTTCTTGGTGCTGAGAATCTGTGGCTCCATCAGATGCATATCCACGGGAAGGTTCCCACCGATAGTGCGATACAGTTCCGGGATCGATACGCGAGACCGATACTCTGCTATAGCCCACTCATCGACCAACGTGATTGTTAATTGGACCGATCTCCAACCCTGCAGGGTCCGGAGTACACTTCTGCCCAGACCTATGTCGCTCATTCCAGGCACCGACAGCTGTCGAGCGAATCTTGGAGAGCCAGTGGCGTCCAAAGCGCTGGGTTTGTGGACAATGGCGAAGTCTATTACCTGAAGGCTAGCGGAGACTTCAGGTTATTGAGTCCGCGTATGCGGTTTGTTCCCACGCGCTAGCCGGCGGTTATCGTTTATTTCGAGCTTGTTGCGATATGGCGTTCGATGTCTCGTTCTGGGCGTGTCATACCACGTTACTAGGGGACTGCACCCCATCGCACAAGATCGGGCTATGCGTGTGTTGCTTGCGGATGTCCACTGCGTCAGGCAGGCGTCATTTCCACTTCCGGCGTGTGCCTGATTCTTGCCTTACTGCGGTCTGTGCGCGTGCCTTGGGTCAGCGGATAGTGGAGAGTAGAAATGTATCATGTAGGCTCGGGAGCTCACGAGTTCGAATCACACGTGCTGACTGCCAACTTGCTGCGCTGGTCGCCATGACAGAAAGCCCAGCGGTCCTAGGTCCGAGGGAGGAAATGTCCGCCCCACATCGACGATAATGCAGGTACCTCCTTTCTTGACTAGGCGCAGGGTGCGAAAGGAGCAAACCAAGACCCCACGGATGGATTTCTCTTGCTCCAAATTCGGTGTCGGGAATTCGCTCCGATGCTCAGAAACGATTCCACGATAGGAGTGCTCCAGTTCCACTGATCGATGACGCTGGCGACAGATATGCGGTTCGGACCGGGTCAGAAATTGCTGCTTACGATGACATCGCGGTGGTAAATGGCCGTCTGGAACACCAGTTATGGGTTGAGACCGAAACAGGAGACGAAACTTCTTGACGTCCGAGACAAAACAATCAGAATGTTTTGACGACGGAGATCCGGATCGCTGTATACTGGTCGCCGGTCGTCGCCAAGCGCTCGCAGGCGATTCTGTTCATCGGAACTTTGGAGAGCAACGCGGAGTAGCACGTCTATCGTCAGATCGTGTGCGGTTTCGGACCCGTTGCCTTCTCCAATATCCAGACTAAGGCGTACTAACAGAAGACCGGATGTTCCGCGAACATATTCTTGAGCAGATGCTTCAGTCGACTCGGAAAACCGAGTCGCTCTAAGAGCGACCAACCGAGTAAGGAGGAAGAAAGAATAGGAACGTTCCGCGAGCCACCCGAAGCTATCAGAAACCGTCGCCAGCCGCCCTCAGAAGACTTCCACCTTCCGGCGGATCATGCAGAGGGAACGGTGCAGCGGCACTACCCTTCCCTATCTGGGTTTTCGCCGAAGTTTCTCAGAACAGAAAGAGGCTTCCTTGCCATTCACATGCCATCGCCGGTAGAGTGCAGTTAGGCAAGTGTGGAGTCGGTGAAGATAGTCCAGATTTGGAAAGGAGCCGCCGATCGTTGAGGAAACGGCTTTTCCCGTGGCAACCAGTAGCCATCTGGGTGGTCGCGGGTTTGGGGAAATTATGTCTGTCAACAGGAGTGTCTTGAACCTTCCGATGGGTATACAAGATGGTAATCTCGATAAGAGAACGATGGTGCGCTGTACAGGATAGGCTGGTTCTACGAATAGTACAAGGTTACGCGCGATGATAGGAAAAACCAAACAGCACCTGGGGCAATAGAAGATGACACGGAATAGGCAAGACGGTGCACCTTCGCCGGATGTCCATGGACGCCGAGAATGTTATGAGGAGATGCGGGCTTGTTGTTTGCGGGCTGTGCCAATCTGGGTGTTGTTGACCTGAGAAACGGGTACGTGTTTTAGATCGCAGTGATTGAACAGAATGCATCGGCCGTACCTTTGTTGCGAAGCGCAAGGAGCACAGAGACTCATTCAAATGAGCAGCGAGCGGAGACAGATTGAGAACCATCTACGAATACGGTCAGAACCGCTCGACCGCCGGCACAGCCAATGCTTACCAAAGTCTTTGAGTTACCAGAGAGTGAATTCTGAAGCAGATAGGTCAACTTGGAATTGCGATAGGGGATGTGGCCTTTGTCGGAGCCCTTCTCGCCGAGTGCTGCGATCACGTCGCCGAGCGCACTCAAGCTCTTGTTGATTGCTTGAGTCTCCTTCAAGCGATCCTTGTCGTTAGCAGCACCGCTTGTGGCCAACCGCTCGGAGCCCGCTAGGTCAACCAGGTTGAGACAACCCTCGCACGATTCGCCAGTAAGAGGGTTGCTCCCGCTCACGCGAAGAGTAAAGACGGAGTGGGAACGGGAGGAGCGCTCGTTCATGAGAGTGGCATGTACGGTGCGCCGGCTCTGAGCACGCATCAATAGTGTACGAACTTGAGAGGCAGACTCTAGGGGTACTATCGCGAGAGTCAGTAGTGCAGAGCTTCCTCCGTCCAAGGCAGCTTACCAGTCACGACATCTGTGACAGTTGTCCTGCCATTCTTTTCGTGCTTGATCTCATGCTTCTTCTTGTCTAACTCGCCAGTACCGAGCAGATCATTGATTGTCTCGTTATACTGTGCCAGACTCAGCCACCGTCCCTCTCAGAAATAGGCAACCACCTACGATCTCAAGGAACTGGCCTTCCATCTTGTACCTCCAGCCTTTGCTGCCAAGTTCCTCCGTGACCTCGAAGATCTGCTTGACGGCACGGGGTATCATACCCGCCGCGTCGTCGGAGGAACCACCTTCCATCGTGTATGTCTTTCCGGAGGAGGTCTGGCCGTAGCCGAAGATGCAAACATTGTAGCCGTCCGTGCAAGACTGTGCGAGCTGGGAGATCTCTTCGAACACCTCGGCCTGGGTTGCTTGCGGTTGGAACACCTACCAAGCTCATGAGCGGACTGTAAAAGGACATCTATTCCGGCACATACCCGGTCGAATGTGAACGGCATGACTGCCTCTCTTGAGCCTCCAGTCGCTGTCTCTGATGACTGTGACAAGACGATCTCCCGACTTTCTTTGCCGGGGAATGTCATCATCGCCATGCTTTCCTCATTCTCCCGCTCATGGGCTAGGAAAACTCAGTCATGTGCATTTCATCCAATATGAGGACAGTCTTACGCAGGATAGGACGAACACGACAGAACACGCGGATGTTCCCCTTGAGCTCCATGACGGTGTTATGAAGCTTACGCCGCAAGCCCTCTGCTTCCCTCAGCTCCTGTTCCCGTTCCTCAATCACCTTCTTCGCCTGCTCAAGCATCATCTCCAGCTCGCTCGCCCTTCCTTCTCGCTGCCTGATCTCTTCCTGGAGTCGCATAGCTTGGGTCTTCAAGCCGGACACTTGGGTTTCAAGCGTAAGATGCTCGTTCGCTTGCTCAGCCATGGCCCGTCTCAGCGCGGAAGAAGTCTCTCGCTCTCGACCGAGATCGTCGCGTGCTAGGCGGAGATCTTCCCGTACTTCCCGAAGCTCACGGTCGAGCTTCATCCGCTCAATCTCCCAGTCTTGTCGTTCTCTGGCGTGCGCGGAACGAAGCGACTCCAGTTCAGCAGTGGAAGCTTGATACTGACGCCCAGAGTCTGCTTCCACTTGGCGGAGCGTAGTGAGTTGTTCCACAGTCAGCTGGTCCTTGAACGCCTTTACCTCGGCAACTACGGCGATGGTCAGTACTGCGAGCCATGAAAACAAAGTTCGCACTTACGCTGGACGTTCTGCGACATCAGTGCTGTCTGCATCCTCTCCATGCCTTCCAGTAGGCTGGCGATCCGGTCATCAGAGAGCGGACTGGCGACCGCCCGGTTCAGCACACTACTTCCCATGCCGCCACTCCCTTGCCTACGCGTCTCAGCTACTGAAGGAGGCCGCGTCCTCGTTGTTTGAGCAAGTTGCCGCTGGCTCTGACTTTTCTCGATCGAGCTCTTCGTAAGTGTGGGCGGCCGAGGGACTGTGAGTGTACTCCGTTCAGAAGGCTTCTTTCGTGCGGCAGTTGCGCCCGAAGTGGGAGCGAAGCCGCGATCCGCACGGACGGAGGTTCGGAGCCCAGCAGGACGATTGCTTATGCTTGTACCAAATGCAGGCGCCTTGGCAGGATGACCGGAGCTCACGTCGTCAGATGCCTTCCGTTTCAGCGCCAGCGTTGGAGGTGCCTTGTCGGGTGATGAGGCAGGTCTAGGCAGACGCGATGCTGCCCCAAGTACGGGCTGAGCGTGGACATCATCAGTTCTCGTCCTGGCATGTACGAGGAATATGGATACCTTGTTCTCGTTTGTGGGCATTGTTGCAGACCCGAAGGAGTTGTCGCTGTGGTAGATACGGCCAACGTTGTGGTCAGCGTCGAGTGGGACGTTGATGTCGAGGAGGACGTTGATGTCGACGAGCGTCGATGTGCGGGGTGGCGCGTCGTCGCCGCACGAGGCACAGTGATGTGACCGTCAGACCCTTCAGACCCAGACGCGACAAAGTAAATGGTCACGTGTTGTTCTTCCCACTCCTTCCAGATCACGCGTCTTCTTCGGGAGCAGTCGATCGACACCGCCACCAACCGAGCTAGGGAAGCTGTGGCTGGCAAGCAAACCTGCCCTGAAGAACTGTATCGTACCAACCCAGCACCGCTCCCTAACGGAGGCAATCCTCGGCGAGCGACTGCAGACGGAAAGTGGGTACGCTGATCGACTCGAGCACGACAATCTCGACTTTGACGGCAACGACAAAATACCCTCAAGATGGTGAGCTCGTTTTGGGCTTGTGTGGGATGGAGCGGATATTGGAGGATGATGGGACGGTGTTGGCATGCTTCGACTGGTGCTGAGCGTGTTGGGCCGATTGCTGTCTGAGTGACGGTGCAGACCGTGGATGGAGTGGGCTTGGAGATGGGAGGTACAGGACCGCTGTCTTTATCGACGGTCGGATCGTGAAGCCTGCGCTCGGTCATCGCCAAAGCATCCCATGCCGTCTCGTCATCCCGATATCGTCTATCCGCCAATCCCTGCTTCGTCCGTTGAGCAGCTTGTTGACCATTTCGTCTAGACCAAGGGTACCTCCTCCTTCGGTAAGCGGCACACCAAGTCGCACACCCTCTGCCGGCGATGCGGCAACCGTGCTTTCCACAGGCAACACAAGAGTACGTCTTTCAGGCCTGTCTCAAGCGGCATACACTGACTTTCTGTGACCAGCCTGCGCTTCCTGCGGCTACCCCTCCGCCAAGATGCGCTCGTATGAGTGGGGCCAGAAGGCTAAGAGGAGAAAGACGACCGGAACTGGGCGTATGCGCTACCTCAAGGAGGTTAGCAGGCGGTTCAAGAACGGCTTCAGGTGCGTCGGGTTCACTCGTTCGTCTGCAAAAATGGTTACTCATGAAGGTGCAGGGAGAACACCGTCGCTAAGAAGAAGGTCAAGCCTTCCTCCGAGTAGGCTAGGGCTGGGCCTCTAGTGTCGTGCTCTGCTCAGGGATGATGCCGTCGCGGTGTAACATGCTATGCAACTATGTCTACGCAATGCATGTGTTCTCATGATCGTCCAATTGTGTTGGCTGTTGGTTGGGGGATTGCGGGAATAAGTGGTATACCATTAAACTGCGCGATTGCGAGGATGCATAACCATATCTGCATGAGAAGAGTCAAATGTAAGTGCATGAGGAGAAATTGTCCGGATCTATGTCTCCTCGAACCCGCCAACCGCCTTGAGGGCTCCAACAACCCTCCTGTACTCTCTAAGCAGCTCGCCGATCTCGCTCAAGCGGAGCTCATCTGGACTGCACGTCATAAATCTTGCGTTTGGTCCAGGAACCTTGGGTATCGTTATGGGAAGAGCGGGTGCCGGTGGAAGGGCGGGCGACAACTCGCGTGGAGAAGGCGAATGCGAGTCGGTTTGCGGCGGATGTTGAGCGTATCCAGAGGGCAAAGTCGGCGAAAGAAGCGATGTCCTCCTCGACCTCGGCGGTGATGGTTGCCTACGTGGATGCTCCGGCTGCGGCTGTCCAGACGTCGAGGGTGTCTTCCCGTGGAAACGGCCAGCAGCCATACTAGCCAGCCGGTCCTGGATGCTCATCCTCTCTCTCCGCTCGTCCCGCTCCCGGCTCTCACGGGACATCATACTGCTGAAACTGCGAACGCTGCGCACATCGCTCCTGTAACCGCGTTCCCGATCGTCCTCGTCTTCTTCCCCTTCTTCGTCTTCATCCTCCGTTTGGCCGGAAGTGCCGGTGGTTTCCTCATCCGAACCTTCCTCCTCCTCCTCCGTATCGGTCTCTCTCTCCTCTCTGATCGAGTTTGCCCGGGAGCTAACTTCGACCAGCGGTCTTCCGCCCTCCTCATCCTCGTCCTCATCACGTCCGTGCATGCTCCTCGTCCTACCATGCCCACCAGGCAAACTAGCAGCCATGCTAGCAATGGAGAACCCGCTTGCGCGCCTAAGCAACCCAAACCCAGGCCGGCTTCCGTTCCACGGTGCCATCTTCGAAAGATCATCAGTCGGGGATATAGGCTCGGCAGACAACGGTCCTTGACTCAGAAGTCCGCGCAGTGCGGAGAATGAAGAGTCCACGACGCCGGAAATGACCTTGTTTGTAGAGGCGGCCAGCTCGCCGACCTGGTTGACAGTTCCCCGTAGACGGCCGCCCATGTTCTCAACCGCTTCAGCTTGCGCTTGGGACTGAGGTGAGCGAACGAGCGGGATGGGAGTGAGATCGTCAATGCTGTCATAAACATTAGCATCGCATACTGTTAGGAACGGAGACGAGTGGGACTTACCTAAGCACTTTCTCCTGCCCACCCAGACCCAGCACACCGAGATCCACATGCTCTAGGAACTCGACCACCGCGCTCAAGTTGATCAAGCAGTAGTTCTCTTCCCCACCGATGGTAGAGTCCCTATACCGCTGCACGTACAGCAAATGCGAGACGAGCTGGGCAGGGTTGGACTTGACCACAGCGAAGATGATGAGCGGGAGCATGAGGTCTGCTGCTGCTGTTGCCTGAGGCGCGGGCGACGATCCAGACGAGCGGGAAGGCGAGGGATGCCGAGGTGGGAGAGGAGGCGGGATCGGGTGCTCCGGCGTTCCTTGCAGGGAAGGTGGGTGGTCCGATACCAATTCTGGTGGGAGTCGCAGTGCCGGTACTGGGGGAGGAGTGCGCACTACGGCGTCCTGACCTTCATCGAGGTTCGCACCGGATGTGGGGGCCACACTGTCCTTCTGCGCCTGATACAGTTCCTCCTCAACCGAGGCATGCCCGTTGACGTTCACGCGTTCCTGCAGTTCCCGGTCCTCATGCTGCGCCCGCGGGCTGTTAATCCTAGGTTTGGCAGTCAGATCCCCCTCATGCGGCTCTCCTTCCTGAGGCAAGATCGCGGGACGAGCAGTCTTCTCCTCCACCTCGGGCTCAGGACGGAGCCGAAGTGGCGGTAACCTGGCCAATCCATCCGCGACCAGCTTATGAGCAGAAACGAGGATCGCAGCCTTCTCCTTCGGTGCCTGGTGCAGCAACAGCTTCTGCAGCTCTGTTACTCCGTTAGCCTTCCCATCGCACAGAGAGCATAAAGTCACCTACCGCGCCCACACTCCCGCACGACTTCCTCAACACCCTCCTTGCTCCCTCCGCCGATCACGTCCACTCCCAGATGTTCCAAGCCCAGGTCGAGCATGTTCAGCGCGGCGATCCTGCTCGCCAGAGCCGCATCGTGTCTCTCGTCATCCGATTCCGCGGGCCGGAAGAGCCTATCGAACAGGAGGGTGCACACGGTGCTCTCAACTCGATCGACCGCCTCGCGTACGTTTGTGAGAACCGAGCTGGTATCAGTCGCGAATGACGCCTTCTCGTCGACTTCTTTCTCTTCCGTACTGTTCCGCTCTCGGTCCTTCTCCTTACTCTCGCTTCGGTCCAGCTCTTTGCTCCCCCTGCGGAGCAGGAGAGAGCTAGTGGGACTGCTCGCATGCTCGTAATACAGCTGCAGATCCGCATATATCGCCGCGTAAAACTGCTGGAACGCCTCAGGAGTCGGTACGAGTTCTGGCACTGGGCTAGCAGGAGAGGCAGAAGTGCTTCCGAGCGATGTACGGAGCTTGCTAGGCTTGGGCGCGGGCTTGACGGCTGGTAGGTAAGGGTTGACGAATGCCGTCACTCGGTCTGGTAGCCAGGAGGGTAGCCCAGACAGTGCGGCTTTGATCTCCCCCCGCACGGCTTTCCCGATATCTTTGCTTATCTCGCGAGTACGGAGGATCTTGTCCACGGGCCAGACTTCGATCGTCGGTCCTTCTGCGGTGACTGTGTTGCCAGCAGTAGGAGCTGGAGTGCCGATCTGAGGTGTTGGTGGTGCAGAGTGGGCGGGCGTGGAGGCGGGGACGGGAGTGGCAGCTGCTGACTTGCTTCCGAAGAGGGAAGCGAAGGGCAGGCTGGCTAGACGACCGGTGTGCTGTGCTGGCTTGGGTCGGTTTGGCAAGGGCGGAGGTACGGGAGACGGTCTAGGAGGAAGCGGGACGGGCGAAGGAGCGCCGCTTACCGCGAACGTCGGGTACGGAGCGGGGAGATCGCGAACCAACGGAACAGGCAGCGGAGCTAGTCCCTGGAGAGTAGGTGCTCGCGTTGTTGTAGCAATAAGATTGGTGAACTGGGTTGAGTCCGTCGGGAGGAAGGAGCGGAAGGTCAGCGTGTCCCCATCCACCACACCTCGCAGACCGGAGAGGGTGACGAGAGGTGTTGGGCTCGTCCCTGGCGGAGAAAGGAACACCACGTGGTCCCGGACAAGATCGGCAGTGATCTCGTTGTTCGGAAGAGGCTCCTTAGGCAATAACAGGGTAGCCTACAAGCGCAGACTAAGTATCAGAGGAAGGAACAAAAGGATAATGCACACCTTGCCAACAGTGATCATACCCCATACTTCCTCCCATTCCTCGTCTGCAGCAGCTAAGCTGCTCAGCCGATCCAGCATTCCCCATCCTGCACTTTCTCCGCTCAACCCCAAGCCCTGTACTTCCGACTTCATATTCTGTCTCTGCAGCTCACGAGTTGCTCCTCCCGCGGCACCTGAGCTGGTTGGGCTGCCAGTGGCATTGGTGCTCGTCAGTGCAGAGGCAGTAGCCGTTGACGTTGATGCGACGGGTCGGTGGCGCGGGGTGTACGGTACGTACTTGGGAGGAGTAGAGGTGGATGCTGTTGCCTGTGATGAGCCCGACGCGAGGGTTGTCGATGGAGACAGAGTTGGAGTGGACGTCGCTGATGGTGCCGGTGAGAGGAGTGGATGTGCAGGAACGGGATCCTTTGCCGCAAGATGCTGTCCTTGTGCGCGACCGATTGACATCTTCTACTTCTGTTTGCAGATGGATTGTAGTGTTGAAGAAGAGAGGAGGAGACGCCGATATGCCTAGTGAGATGATGAGGGGTATGTGTGTATGATGACGAGGCTGATTGAGGTCAGCAGCTGAGGGTGATCGACGCCTCGGTTCCGCCTAACGCCACGCAGTCAGCGTAGCACTGACGCGTCCTACCGCGCACAAGAGCAGATTCGACAATGTCAAGCAGAAGCGCCTCGAGGATATTGTTCCAACAAAGAAGCAGAGAAAGCAAGTTTCTAGTGAATAACGCTGCTGCAGCTGGAGGGCAAGGGATTGGGCAGCCTATCATCAGTCGGCTCGACACGCGTCATATCGCCGTCTCCGTTCTCAGGGGAAAAGCGAGGTGGCGATGCAGAAGCAACGATCTGGCTTCCACTTCGTTTCTCCGTCTTCCCCTTGTTCCCCGCGGCTATACCACAATCACCCACCATCACATACAGCTGCAATATAGGCTTCATCAGCCCATGCCCCCGTTTTCTGCCAACTTTCCTGACCCATACTGGCGAAAATAGGGGCAAGGCTCCCATCTGTTTCCTCTCAAAGGACCAACTGCTTCCGGCTTTCCGTTCCGTCCTTCTTCATCGCTTTGAGTACCTTCCCAGTCAGCGAGAACGCATGTAACCCCGGATCGACAGGCGTTAGAGTGCCCAAGGAACGGGCCGCCCGATGGACAGACTGCTTGGGGAGAAAGTGGAGATATGCGCTCTGGGATATAGACGTCTTCCCCGCATGCCTTCGTCTGAACCATGAAAGGCTATTGTTCGACCATCTCATTTCCCCAGTCCGCGGCCACTTACGTCCTCTTCTGCTGGTGGGTTCGGGCCACCAATAGGGGTGGAGCAGTATGGCACGCTCAACAGTGCTCTGACGGGTGGGATGGCTCCATGTCGTGCCACGCGGTCACTCTCTCAGTCATCACGCCACAGTCTCGACCGGGTCTCCCCGTCCTCCCACGTCCTCACTTACGCCTACTCCCGCACCGACGCACTGGCTTCAGGCATACAACATGACATTAACACACAAAGAAGGGATGTACGCTTCACCTGCGCACTTATCCCCGCCCTCCGCCGAGTCCTCCACGCCCTCCACCATCTGTCCCTACTTGCCGACGCATCACCACCCAGGACAGAAGACAAGAACAGACGTTTCAAACCCGACGGGACGAGCTACGAGAAGAGAATGAACGATGGACCGAGAGACCCGTCAACCCGCTGCATACAGTGTGACACCTGGGGCATGGAGCATGAGCCGCTCAGCAGGAGCAGGAGCCGGCCTGCATGCGTGGGGAGGTGAGTCATCTGTGGTACCGTAGGACACGAATGGGGAAAGGGGGACGTACGCTGCAGGAGCAAGAGGTCTTGCAGGCGTCGCAGCTGCAGGAGCAGGAGCTGCCGGAGCACTCTGTCTCGTTGACGAGGATCTGGACGGTGGTAGCCTGCGTTCGCCAGGGGAATCAGTCATCCTGCCCTCGTCACGAATTCAGAAGACGGCTCACAGCCATTGTAGTTGGTTGAAGTTGCTCGAGTGGTGTTCTGCGTGAAGCGGTGGTGGTGGTTGGATGTTTGACTTGAACGTCTCGGTGCCCTCTCAGCGGGGTTTATATACGCCTCAGAGAGCCCTCCATCCGGCTTATGCTTATCGCACAATTGCATGCTCCCGGAAGTAGAACGGGCAAAAGCACCGGGTGATCCGAACACGTCTTGTCACCCTTGGGGCCTTGGGTCCCCCTTTCTGCTCTCTAACGAGTCACACGGCTGTATTGGATCCTACATTCCTGTCTCCTGTGACTGGAGCGTGTGGTACTGTGAGTGCCATTAGCGTGCATGTGGAAATCGACGGCGATCCATGACGAGCCCGAAAGGGCTCCTGTTCCGGCGGTGAATGATCGCGGCTTCCATCCGCCGGTCCTCCCTCCTCGTGAAGAAGGGAAATGAGCCTAAGCGGCCGTAAGCCGGACTCTGAGGCCTCCTAACCGGGCAGTCATCCCATCAGCCCCTTGCCAAAAGCATCACATCGCCTTTCCTCAAAGGGTTCAAACGCCGGCGGAGCTCCGGGCTTCCGTGGGTGATCATGCGTTCCTCCGCAGTCAGCTTTACGTTCGCGTGTACGTACCGAGCCGACCGAACGGCGTTCACATAATGTCTCACATTGTTGGGGATAGTGCGTTGGAGTTCCACCGCCGATCCTGACTTTCCTCTTTCAGCGTGATCCCGCAAGGGGGGAGGACTTCGAGGAGGTGAGACCCAAGAGTGTGGCAGACACATAGGGGTTCCATCTGCCTTCCGTGCGGCGTGAACAGATGCATCCGCATGGCCTGCTGATGAATAGGTGTTCCCCTTTTCGTCACAGATGCGATACAGACGGCCGAACACGTTGCATTCCATTCCCACCTCCTAGCCGGGTACAGTCGGCAACCTCGGTCCGCACATGCTTTCCGTCGGCATCCACGGCACAGCACGGTGGCGCCACGTTGTACCTATTGCAGGGTACCGAGCATCTGCCTAGCGAACTCGCGAGCGTTTCCGGCCGCCTCGGTGTACTTAGCCAAGAAGAACTCGTCGCTTGGACCTGAGGAAGCGGGTTAGACTATGCGAGACCACACCCTTACGCTGACTGGAAGAAAGGGGGAAGCGGACGTACGACTGTGCATGACTAGCCCATTATGCCACGTCTCGTACCAACCCCTGGCTGCTTCTATACCGAACTCGTGCGGCACCGCGAACCCTTTCAGGCCCTTCGCGTAGTACACTTGGTCCTTGTGACGCGGTGCATATCCACCAGCAACCGCGTCCCTCCAGGAAATTTCTGCGCCGATTGCTTCTCGCAACGGCAAAGGAGTGTTCCACCGCGTATGAAGGGCCCCAATAGCTCCAAGGATTACCCCTCGTGACTAGAGCAGTACACGTCAGTAGGATCATGGGAGGAGAAGAAGGTAGCGTACTAGCTGACGGGTCCCAATAGCGTACTCTAGGAAGAGTCGTGGTATTGACAAGTCATACGACTTGATAGGGAAGAATTGCGGATCGCGGTACACTGAGTTGCAGTAGAACGTTTGGTAGTCGTCAATTGCAAACATCACAGGAAAGCTACGACGGGTCAGCCAGGAGCCTGGACTACACTGGAAAATACGTACTCTGTCTGCCTCCCCAGCTGGTCCAGAACCGCCTCCAGAACGACCACCTTGTCCGTCTCAGGCTCCAACCCTACATCCACTAGTCTCTGCAGTGCGCCTCCGGCTACAAAAGTCTGCCCCTTGTCGCTATAAACAACATCCTGATCGACTTGGATGTTCGCCAAGGCAGCGGAGTTCACGACTTGCAGGACTTTGAGGAGATTATGGGCAATCTGTGGTTGCTGGAAAAGCTTCGTTCGGGGATCGTAGTGGTAGGGAGAGGTGGAGTTGACTATCTCGGTACTACGTCCGATATACAGGACGACCCATCCATTTTGCAGACCGTACGTGACGGCTTGCATGAGGAGTGTGCTCTTGCCACAACCACTTGGACCATCTAGCTCGGGGTTCAGTTCCAGTTTATTGCAGGCGAGGAATGGACGCACGTAGAACGAGTCCCGTCGGTTCAGCACTTTCTCTCACTTGATCCTTTAACTGATGCAACTCTCCCACCAGCCGCTCAGTCGTCTCGGTCACCACGGAGAACGGCTTGGAGAAATATTCCTGCTGGAAGACAGGCTTCGTAAATGCGGCAGTCTAAATCCAAGGTCATTCAAGATGGTACCACAAGTGGGCAGATCGCGCTCACCTCCCAAGTGGCCCTCCCAGGTAGCCCAGAAACCTTGAAGGCTTTCAAGGCGACGTCGGGATAGGCCCATGGTTCACCAACTTTGAAGGGAACAAGGCTCTCCTCCTCTATCGCCTCGCCTCCACTCATTAACTGTTCAAATGTCTGCTGGAGCTCTGATTTGAGCTGCGGCATAGGCAACTCCGGCTTCGTAGGCTTGAACCATGCTGCGTCAACCTCGGCGTAGTTTACTTGCGGCTGAGAAGGATGTCAACAATCGTGGGCCTTTTCAAAGACTGAAAGTCACGTACAGGGTTCCTGTGCGGCGGCTTCGCCCTTCCCTGGTCTACCTTCTTCTTGAAAGCAGGCTTGACACCTCGTGTCTGAGTCTTTGGTAGCTGAGCGCTCGCTGGGAGGAAAGTGAGCAGACGGAGGTGACCGTTAGCGGGAACGAAGGCACACCTTTCTCCGCTTTATGCTGTACCCGGGACGTCGATATGCTCCTGGTACATAGCTGACCTTGTACCGAGGTAGGATATAGGAACACGAGCGGTCTCCGGAGCGTGTACGCCATTGCCGACATTGAGGTCGGCGGTGGACGCGGAATTTGGGACGACGAGCGCGACGAAATTGGCAGCCCTGAACCGTCCGGAAGCAGTTGGAAGGCAGGGAACGCCACAGCATCGAGTCGCAGTGCGCGCGCATGTACGGTGCATCATCCTACTCTCTTTCTTACCATCCACCTTCCGGAGTAGACTGCTAGTCCTCCGACAATATACTTAAAAACAACCGCAATCATCCGCAAACATGTCTACTCCTGACGTGTACTCGCTCTCGCAAGGACCCATCACGAGTCATGCGTTCAATGCTGATCGGTCGCGTGAGTGCGCAACTTGAACCAGCAGTACCTATCTGATCGTCTCATTAATCAGAGGTCTGCGTCAGTCTCAACTCGAACGAGGCCCAAGTGATGGCCTACGACGGCCGAGAATGGAAGACGACCGAGACGCTGTCCGAACACGACAAGCTGATCACGTCTATCGACTGGGCACCCAACTCGAACCGGATCGTTACCTGCTCCCAGGACCGGAACGCGTACGTCTGGACACAGGTATCGGATCCCCAGACTGGAGAAGTTACGTGGAAGCCTGTGCTCGTGCTTCTGCGGATCAACAGGGCTGCGACTTGTGTTCGCTGGAGCCCGAATGAGGACAAGTTCGCCGTTGCGAGCGGGGCGCGGTACGTATATGCGGCGCTTCCTGGGTTGCCAATGGCTTATTGCTCGTGCTAGTGCAATCGCCATCTGCTCATTCGATGAGGAGAACAACTGGTGGGTTTCTCGTCACCTCAAGAAGCCCATCCGCTCTACCGTCCTGTCGATCGACTGGCACCCGAACAACGTTCTTCTTGCGGCGGGCAGTGCGGATTCGAAGGCTCGCGTCTTCTCCGCTTTCATCAAGGACGTCGATAGGCGCCCTGGTCCTACCATCTGGGGTGACAAACTGCCATTTAACACTATCTGTGGCGAATACGCGAGCCCGAATGGCGGCTGGGTGCACAGCGTCGCCTTTTCCCCGTCAGGAGACGCGATGGCTTTCGTCAGCCACGACTCGTCGATCAACGTCGTCTACCCGGGTGGACCAGCCGTCATCTCCATCAAAATGTCGATCTTGCCGTACGTCACCCTCACCTGGACCTCGGAGGGCTCCATCGTTGCTGCCGGACACGACTGCCAGCCGCACGTCTACCACGGCTCAGAAGACGGCTGGGCTATGGTCGGCTCACTGGACAGCTCCAAAGGGTCGCAGCACAAAGCTGGCTCACGCCACCAGATCGAGGCCTTCAACCGGTTCCGTCAAGCCGACTCGCGGGGCACGCAGAACGAGGAAGACAGCGAGCTCTTGCCTACAGTTCACCAGAACACGATCACGAGCGTGCGCCCCTTTGAGGGCGCTCCTGGTCAGGTGACAAGGGTTAGCACCAGCGGCGTGGATGGCAGACTGGTCATATGGGATGCGAATGCTGTTGGCCAGCCTGTTGGCAACTTGGCGGGGAAGCTGGCTGGCATGAGGGTTTAGACCAGCTGCCACGTCGAGTGCCGTTGCTGTTGATAGCCACTTGTGCGCATGGTCAGCATGCGGGGTGGGTGCGTCAGCAGAGGAATAATGTTGAATGCAGATAAGACCCCTACGCTGAATACTAGGTCGTAATGGATAATCATTGCCTCTGGCCTTGTACTCAGCCCGTAGTAGGCTCAACATTATGCATGGGTCCAATTATTCGTTGCTATTTTTGAGCCGCCCATCGTGTGTGCCACTCTGTTACGTGCCGGTTGCATGCCCCTTTTACCGGCATCTCCCTCCCGCAGTTGCCCCTGATATGAGTAGATGGGGCTGTGCAGACGCTCCCCATACCGTCGGAAGGTCGTCCTCGCACTCCCTATCGCTCACCACTCTCTCATCGTCACCGTCAACGGCTTACTTCCCCATCCTATTCCAAGCCTCGTCCCGCCTGTCACATATACTTATATACCTTCCACCACTCCTCGGACACTCAGCAGGTCGCCGCCTCTCTTTCCCTTCTTGTTGCTACTATCTATCTATCCTCTCTACGGTAACCAATGGCGTCAAAAGCGGCCCACAAGCGGGTATGTCTTACCTCCGCTGTTCGCGGTCAAGCACGGGCTGATTGTCTGGCAACGCACAGCTCACTAAGGAATACCTCGCGATGCAAAAATCGCCCCCTCCGTTCGTTTGGGCCGCTCCGGACGAGAAGAACATCCTGAACTGTGCGTGTATTGTACGGGATGTGGGTGTTTCAGTGCTGACTAGCTTATGACAGGGCATTATATCCTCGTACGTGACCCGACATCCTGCATCCTTCTGTGCTGGACTCCCGTTAAAACTCTTCTGTAGCGTGGTCCGCCAGATAGCCCGTACTATGGTGGCGAGTACTATGGCATGCTCACCTTCCCTTCCGACTATCCCTTCAAACCGCCTGGCATCAAGGTGCGCCGCTTTTGTTCAGGCTGGGTCGGAACCGCTAACCGACTATGATCCCTGTGCATTAGATGATTACTCCAAGCGGGCGGTTCCAACCAGACAAGAAGATCTGTACGAGCATGAGCGACTACCATCCCGGCACTTGGAATCCGGCATGGAGTGTGGCGACCATGTACGTCTCATGTCGCTGCCTGACCTACCAAGTTGCTAACGGCTGCTCTAGTTTGACTGGGCTCTTATCCTTCATGCTGTCCGACGAGATCACCACTGGGTCCATCACGACGACCGACCTTGATAAGAAAGCGTTCGCTAAGAAGAGCCACGAGTACAACCGGGGGTTGAAGAAGTTCAGGGAGATGTTCCCTGAGGTGCGCTGGCTTCTTCCTCCACCTGCAACTCGCCCTGACTGCGCATACAGTATGCCGAGGAACAGATGAAAGACTTGCCGAACATGGGAGAGGCAGCTAGAAGCCAAGAGACGAAGGCTGCAGTCGCCTCCGCTGACGCGAGTGCATCGACTACGACGGCCGTTGCACCTCCTGACACACGAAACGACGCAGAACCGAGTGCGCAGACCAAGCCTGCAGGACAGACAGCGGTTGGAAAGACAGCACCGGCGCCTGGTCAGCCGCAGGTAGTACCCGCGGGATGGACCGGTCGCTTACGAGTCTTCACCGCTAGGTGGCGCTATCTGATCGTTATCGCGCTCGCTGTGCTGGTCAGCCGGGCGCTCTCTGGGTAGCTGATTCGCCCGTCCACCGCCCCTGCCCATTGGAGCTCGTCTTTCTCATGTCGCATCATAGTTTGACCAGCATGTCGCCCTCTTCGTTCGCACTTCATTCTGTACAACTTACATCTTCACGCACCGCTTTGTAACACCTGTACAGCTTCAGTTGCGGATAATTGTACCGGAATTCATCAGGATAGTCATCCGTTATGGATTGTGCGGTTCCTCGACCCATAAGCGCTTCACCTTGCCCTCTACGCCCCCGACGAGCGGTCCAACCCTCTGCCAGATAGCGCTCTCAACGTCCTGCAAGCTCCATCCCGCATCCAGCTGCACCCATCCCTCCGTGTCCTTCTCTAGCTGCTTGAACCACCCCCTCACACGCTCCTGCATCTCCCGCTTCTCATACCGCTCCTCGCCGTACCCTCCTCGCGCAGCCGCCGCCTCAGGGCTGATATCGAGGAACAGGACGAGGTCCGGCGCAGGCAGGCCAACGTCGGGAGCACGACACCAGTCCAGCGGAAGACCCTTCGAAGCAGAGAACGCCACTCCGGAAAAGGCGTATCGGTCGGCAATGACGGTCGTACCCTGCTCGAGGAGCTGATGGATACGCGACCTGCCAGCCTGATCAGCTTCGGTATAGACGCGGAACGATGACAGACGTACGCGAGCTCCCAGCGGTTTGCAGAGAAGAGAAGATGGATCGCCCGGTCGTCCAGCTCGGATTGGGACCGTAGGTAGTCGTCAATCATCTTCCCTATGGCAGTGGTACGGTCTACAATACGCGTTGTCGATCATGAGCCTGGTCCTCCTAAGGATGCGATGCGGTAATAGGGCTCACCGGGGAACTTCAGGAGCTCGACAGGCCGACCCAGCGCTGAAATCCTAGCATGAAGACGAGCGGTTTGGGTGGACTTGCCCGACCGGTCAAGTCCTTCTATGACTATGAATGCGCCTCGAGACATGATGGACGCATGATGAGGGGAGACGTGCGATGAGACATGGACGCGTCGCGCTCTCGCACAGGGCAGCGAATGCTGGCATGGACCTTGTGCAATATTATCCTCTTGCTGGACTCTCGATATATTTATACTCATCAAATCTGCTGCAAGTCAAGTCGTCTCATTCAAACGGATTCTGCCATGTGATTTCAAGGAGTAACGACGGTTTTTACATGCCATTCCCATGATTGTACGATACTTGGACGTCCTGGACATGCACGATTGGACCGGCTTGCTTTCACCCTTGGCAACCTCGTCTGCTCTACCCGCCTGCTTCAGCGCCTTCTTTGTCCTCCCTGCTCTTGCTCTGTGGGCCAATGCTCGTGGGCCATGGGGACGCTGATATTATGCGGAGGACGGTCGGCCTGACGTGGCTGGGACCGACAGACTCCATGTTGTCGCAACTGCTTGGTTTGGTCTGTCACCAAGTTGGAAGGGAAGATGCCGAGTTGGAACGATGTTTGGCCCATTGATTCCTCCTAACCTGAGGTTGACATCTTCTGGGACTTACTCCTCTTACCATCAGATCTCCGTTATTGTCCAGCGGCACAAGACCGCGTGTGCCGAGGCTAAGCGGGAAGCGAGTCGAGTGTCCACTTGTCGCACGCCTGCCCGTTGCGCCGCAGCAGATGCGCTTCTTGTCTCGTAGAGCTTTCGATGACTTGTCGAAGATCTTCTCGAAGGTCTTGAGCATCCATCTGGCGTTTCAGTGGATGATCAATGATGCCGAGCGCGCGCAGCTCTTCCGACAGACTGGCTGATCCGCCAAGTATGGGTATGTCATCAGTTGCTGGGCTGGCTGTTGTGCTTACCTCTGAAGCTATCTGACCTGGTCTCGCTGATGCGACGGGATGTTGTGACCATGGAGTTCATCACTCAGACCTTCTCCGTCAACGCTTTCCAACCTACGTAAACAACGACATGTCGCTCGAGAAGGCCGTCCGCATTCGGAAGAGCTTCGTCCGCATCGAATACGCTGAGTATCGAATCTTCTCTGGCCGGCAACGAGCAAGCTGAATGGGCCGATGAAGTCCTCTGAGATGCGCTAGGAGAAGGCCTGTCAGAGAGTGCAGGCGGTCCATCGCTCCGCACTCACCACCGTAGACATCCCTTCGAGGCAAGAACCGCATTCCGTCCTATATCACTGTCACTGAGGAACATCCCAAGCCATGCCTTCTTTCACCGGCTCTTCGGGCGGGTTTTACGCAAATCGAGCCGAGTAATCGCCCTCTACGATGTGCCCTCGAATCACCTTCACACATCGTCGAGTCGGGGTTGCGACTGTGCGGCCGGCTCGCATCGGGCCCAGGAGCAGTTTCTTCTCCTGACAGCCCAGCCAATCCGAAGTTAAGCAAGGGTTGCGATCTATGAGAAGAAGTGGCTCACCGGGCAACGCAGCCCCCTTGAGGCTGTAGTGCTTAGCATTCTGGGCGTCACGCCGTGCTTCCCACGGAGAAAACGCTAATGAGTTTCTCCTCAGGTAATTCTTGCTTTGGACCGTACTGGTCAGAATGAGGAGCTACGACGTAGAGCCCGCACTTGGCCCGGTATCGCCCTTGGGAGAAGAGTTCGGAGCTGTTGGGATATGGGGGAGATACGTTTGCGAGCGTTGCTCAAGAGATCACGGGCAGTGATCACGTCGCGGTCGAGAGAAATGACAGGATTGTCCTTAGAGCTGTCTGGAGCGACGGGAATGAGATGAGGTAGATGACAGAGTATGACTTGGTTTGTCCCCGCTGACAATAACCAACGTCTTAGGCCAGGGAGGAGCTGCCTCCGCTACTGCACCGCCGCAATCAAGTCCAAAGCTCCTCCAAGAATGCTCAGCGGCTCGCCCTAAAGTCGGTTTGATGCCGCAGCGGCGGTCTGTGCGACTCCCTGCAGCATATTTAAACCCGCCCAGGTCCGTCGTACCCTGACCATCCTCCCTCTTTCCCGCGCATCCATCACCCTTGCTCACAATTCGGATGTCGTGTGGCCTTCGTGGCTTTACCCTCTAGTGGCCCCCGTGGACGCTATCCTCCTCTTTCCCACACATCCATGACGCTTGGATGTCGTGTGGCCTTCGTGGATCACTCCTTAGTGGCCCTCGTGGACGTTCTTCCCGAGTGGCCTTTGTGGACATCCACCCCTGACCCTTGTGGTAGCTGCCGAATGTGGCCTTCGTGGTGCTTCCCCCTTGTGGCCGCAATGGACATTCACCAACAGTGGCCCTTGTGGAACGATGTCCGAAGGTGGCCTTCGTGGTTGTCCATCTCCGTTAGTGGCCGACGTGGATACTACCCCGGGTTGATCCCGGTGGGTGCTGCTACAGCACATCTGGGCCCATGCTTCGGCATGGGTCGACGGGTTGAGAGGACAGAAGGCGTGTCCTGGCCCAATTTTTGGAAACCCTGTCCGCTTCATGCTGGGCAATTTCTTTACACCCTCTTCGTCATTTGTTGCTAGAACATGCCATCATAATACACGCGTTAGCAATGAAATCTATTGTGCAGCAGATGCGGTCCATCCTGTTTGTCTGTCTAAAATGTAGCAGCTGTCAGTCAGGGCGCCTCTCTGCAGTACGAAGCTCCCGTGCGCAAATGACTCTTGGACTGTTTTACTGCACAAGCGGATAGTGGAACTCAGACGTGTGTGAGACAGAATGAATGCAGTAGAATGTGTGACAAGAGTGCTCTCGCTGATGGATGAGAGCAGACAAGACGAGGATAAGGTTGTCTGACAACCGCGTCGGCCCGTTCCGACGATGAACGACGCAATGTCTCAGGATTCTTGGCGCACACAGAGGAATGCTGCATAAACGCGTTGCCGTGGATCGCATTACAGCAACGAATTTGGGTGAAGAACGTTGAGTCGGTGTGTGATGTCCTCGACCAATTGGTTGACGCGATGTGGAGAGGTATCTAAGTGGATCATCTGGATTCGGTTCCCGGCAGCTCACGACGGCGACGGCGAGCGTCGATCAGCTCGAGATGAGGAAGACCACATAACTATCAGAACGGGCGGAACGTTGCAAGCAGCGAAAAGCGGAAAGGTCGACTACGAACTGGTTCGCCCCAGCTAGAGAGAACGCCGCCCTTTCCATTTGCGGCCAGCTGGCGCTGCCTCCGTTACTGCACGGCAGCCGCGAGCTCACCCTGAAGTTCGTTTGCTGCCGCAACTGCCGCCCGTGTGTCGCTGTGCAACATACTTAAACCCTGGTCGAACTCCTCGCGACACGACAGAGCACCCCTTTCCCTTCCCCTTCCCACCCTCAAGTCCCCGCGTCACCCGGCGTCCTTCCCACACTGTTCCTTCTTGAACCGTCTTTGATGTTTTGCAAGTTCGACATGTGCTTGACCTCTGTCTCCGGGAAGTGGCCTGTGGATATCATGGCCCGAAGTGGCCGGTTTGAATTGTGGCCCAAAGTGGCCCTCGTGGACTGTTCAGGTGAGTTCATCCGTACGCTTACATCACAGCATCCCAAAGTGGCCCAAAGTGGCCCAAAGTGGCCGTTTTATGGACGCTTATGTCCCAAAGTGGCCCAAAGTGGCCGCGTATGGACGCTTCATGTCCCAAAGTGGCCCTTTATGGGTGCCCGGTTTTGGCACAAGGGCCCATTTTCGTCATGGGTCGACAGGCTGCGAGGGCTGGAGGCGGAGCCCTGGCCTTACTTTTTGGAACCTCCTCAGCTTCGTGCTGGGTTTTCTTTTCGAGGGTTTCGTCCTCATTTGTACCAGCACATACAAATGTAAAGCGCATTAACAATGTAATCTGTGTGGTCAGCGACATCCATTGTGTTCAGCTAGGTGCAGCCGCTGTCGTTGGCCAGGGTGGAATAAGCTTCGATGCACAAGCGACCTACGAATCCATCCATCCCGCAAGTGAACAGTCCGCCGTCGACAACGTTGATAGAGTCTGCACGCAGGGAGTTCGGCGAACAAAAATGGACGGAACGACAGATGAGACGAGGTTAGACGATGCGGTGAGCGCGTCCAGGGACGATCAGCGAACGCGTCAACGATGAAACGACACCATGTCTCAGCCAAGTTGGAGGATTGCTGCATGAACGCGTTGTCATGAAGCGCATTACGGCGACGAAGAGGTCGAGAGGTGGTATGTTTGATGTTCAAGTATTGGATGTACTCGGGCTCATCATCCCACCAACGATGACGACGATTCGGGCGACGCAAATTGTGCCCATGACAGAGACGAACAAAAGGCAACTTTATTACACGGGGGCATTTCCCCCGTTTCTCAATAGAGAGTGGAATGTGAGCGTAGAGAGAGGCTTGACTTTCATTGTGCTTGGATAGTGCATGGGCTGTAACGGCCCCAACTCGGGAATGCGGTGGGTTACTCCCCCAGCGGGTCATCCGAGAGTGCGCTCGATCGAGCCCCGCCCCCCACGACTCGTTGGTCCATTTCGGCGCAGGACGCAGGTCCCGCACAGCCACCCAATGGATAATGAGCGCGCTGCTCCGGCCAGGGAAGCAATTCCGCAACCGGACGCGCTCACCGACGACCGTCTTCTGGGACAAGGCAGGTGTCTCTAGTCGCGCTCGAGGTCCGCGCTCGCCGCAAACCTTTTGTAAATTCAAACTAACTACAATATCCTTTACACGCTCTGTTCCTGTCTGCGGAACCCTATGATGTTTACTCCGTTTTATACAACTATAGAAGACATTTGTACATCATCCCTCCTCCTAGCTACACAAGATCACCGCGACTTCGGCCTAAACAGCTTGTCAAACACACTCAGCCCACCACCGCTCTGCTGCACCGGCTGCCCCGGAGGAGGTCCATAAGGACTCAAATACGCTCCCTGTCCCCCCGGAGGACCATTAGGCGGTCGATAAACGGGATATGGCGCCTGTCCGGGTCCGTACGGTCCGTTTGCAGGTTGAAGGTATGCGCCATTTGGCCCTTGTGGTGGGTATCCATATGGCTGACCTTGCGCCGCGGGAGGACGATAGGCTTGCTGCTGCTGCTGCGAGGGTTGAGGTGCTGAGGGAGGAGGTTGATAGCTCTGCGGCCTCTGCTGCAAGGGAGCCGGAGCCGGTCTGCCGTTCGTATCCACTCTCAACTGCGGGACAGACGGGGATGGCCGATGCTGTCCCTTCCTGTCTGGGTCGTCGGCGCGTCCTTTTCCTTTGTCCGGCTTGAGATCGGGTGGGGAAGAGGACGAGAAGGGGGAGAACATAGAGATGGGTCGTTCCTTTCCTTTTCCTTTGTCCACCCGAGGGTTGGGCGCTGGCGGAGGAGGAGATGCGCGTCCTTTCCCCTTGTCCTTCTTCGTCTCTTCCTCCTCGGGCCACTGTTCCCACTCTCCTTCATCCGCCTCAGCCCGCCCTTTGCCCTTCGCATCCTTATGCAGGAAACGTTTCGGCGATGGAGGACTCTTTCTCCCCACGGGCGCGTGGGAGGGTTGAACGGGCGAGGCGCGACTGGGCTTGGGGGCGGCTTTGGGTTGGAGTTCTGGCATTGGGATCTTTGAGAGATGGATTGTGAGTGATTTTGGCGGTCCGGGGGGTTGGTAGTCGTGTTTTCCACTATCATGCACCAGTCAGCTTCTGCTACACCCCACGATTTCGAGAGAAAAAGCAGGCAAAAAGGACGGGAAGGAAAGCCCAAACATGGAGGAAAGGAGGCCAAACGGGAGAGGAAAAGAAAGGGAATGAACAGATGCGAAGAGAGAGAGAGATAGTACGCACTCCTTCGGCCCGGGTCCATCCAGATTGATCCTCCCCCTCCTCCCCTTCCCCCCAGCCTTCTCATCAGCGACCACATACTGCCAAACCTCCTCCTCCTCCTCCCCCTCCTCCGCCCTAACCCGATGTATATACCTCTTCGTCGCCTCGGCCACCTGGACACACTTGGCGACCGTCTGCTCCGATTCCGCGCGCAGGAGGATGAACAGGATTGAGGGGTCTCGCAGGAGCTGAGCACATTGCTGGACGTAGTCCGAGAGGGGGACGTCGGGGAGGATGAAGATCTCGTTGCCGTCCCTGGGTATAGGCGCAGGCGGGGGCGGAGGAGTGGGGGGGAGGGCGTCGTGCAGCGAAGACAGGGAGAGAGAGTCGGACGAGGGCTGGGGAGTCAGTCGGGCGGGTTTGGAGGGGACGGGCGGGCCCGATGTCGGAGGAGAGCCGGAAGCGGATGCGGAGGTGCGTGGGACGCCTAGGAGAGGAGGACGCGATTCGGAGGATTTTTGACGGACGGCGTCGTCTTGCATGTCGTAGAACGTTAGCAGACACGCAATAATACATATCTCCAGCCCTGACCGCCCAATCACAACATGTTAGCTACTGACCCTCCACATGAGAGCTAGAGGCAGACGCACCCTTCCGATCCTCAATATCGAACCTCTGCAGATTATAGTCCAATATCTGGAGCGCGCTGCGCTTCGACGTCTGGGGCGCGTCGCACGAGCAGACAATAACGGGCGGGTCGGGCTTCCTGATCAGGTAGCACGCTTCTTTCTTCCACTCGAATTCGTTCCTTTCCCCCTAAATCAGTATCGCTCACTCGGAGCAGGGAGGGCAGGGTGGAGACGTACTCTTCCCATTGGAATGTCCATTTGAATGACCTGCTCGTGGGTTGGTATGAGTAGGAGGGGGAGAGAGGTGGAGGGAAGATGGGGAGAGGGAGGGACGTACAGCGTGCCGGTAGATTGGAATGAGACAGTCACATTAGGGTTGAACAGCTCGATCGTCTTCATCTTCGCCGCCGGGCTCGTACCCTTCACAGTGCACAGCAACGCATCCGTCAATGGGTCTGCACATCCAATCAGCCCAACCGTTCTACGTTGCACCCCAGAGAGTGGGGAAGGGGAGGGGAGTGGACGCACCACTAATACTCATCTCATACACCGGCTGGGCGCTAACAAGCCTCTTCCGGTAATGCACCTCCCCCTGCGGGTCCACTAAATCCACAGCGCCGAGCGAGGACTTGGAAGGGGTAAGGACAAGAGTGAAGAGGTTGGCATCTAGGACCATCTTCGTGCCTCTGAGTCCTTCCTTTGGCTGCTTCTGAGGTCGGGCGGTAGCTTGGCAGGAGTCGGCAGGATTAGCAGCGCTGACAGAGTTGTGGGCTTATATTTTGGTGGTGGGAAGAAAGGAGAAGGCGAGGATTGGATGGTGGTTGGACATATGTAGGCCTTTGAGGCGCCTAACACTGCTCGCCGCTGTGCGAAGGGAGGCGCAGGCGGCGAGGCACCGAACTCAGGGCACTCAGGGACTGCGGTATGCGGGGCACGGACGGCACTTCGAGGAGGCGATGCGGATGTCGACAAAGGGAATGGAGGCGGTGGGGTCGTGCTTTTCCGGCGGACGGGAGAGTGGAAATACTCACTATGGATGAATTCTTTAGATGATTGGCTGTAGATCGGATTCTATGTAGGGAGTACACATGTGGATCGGTGGAGCGTTCATCACGGACTATCAATGAATAACCAGCCATCACGGGCGCCTATTTAAAATTCGCTCTCTCCTCCCTAACCGATAGCCCACATCAACCCAGTCTCAACATCTTGGGACTCTGCATCACCATACCGGGCAAGATGAATCATCGACCCTCAACCTTAACCCCCACCCCACCTCCCCCCGCTCCACCCAACCCGCCCAACCCCTCCCGCTTAACCCTCTCCTCAACCTCCATCTCCCTCAACAGCTCGTCCAAATCCGGCGAGACCACAAACCGTCTCTCTACGGGCCCGAGCGAGGTCATCTGTTTTGTAAGAGGGTCGATATGGACGACTTGTTCCAGGAAGGAGGTTTCCGAGGCGGGGTGGACCTGCGTGTATGCGTCATGCGTCAGCAACTCGCTCATCGACAATCTCTATGCCAAAACGGGACAGGAGGGGGGGGAAGACAGCACGGTCGGAGAGACGGTTGTGTAGAGTATTGGGGGGACAGCACGGTCGGAGAGACGGTTGTGTAGAGTATTGGGGGGAGGCGTACCTCCATGACGATCCCCTCGCCCAGCACGATCTTAACCCTCCCATTCGCAAAAAGCTCCATCCGCCCAATCACCCCGTCCACTTTCGGCGGAGCAGGCTTCGGCCCCCTCCCACCAGCATGGGCGGCGCCAAAACTAGGCTTCCGGTCTTCGGCCTTTATGCCCTCTCCTGAAAAACGGACCGTTTTCTCCCCCGCCTGCGTTCCTCCAGCTGCAGCAGCGCTCGGCCCAGCGCTCGTGGCACCGCCCGCCTGTCCCGGACCCGTATTCCCAGCGAGGGGTGCATCGACCATCTCCACATCCCCCTCTCCTTCCCCAGGGTCAGCCTCAGCCGGCTCAAAAACGGGAAACGGCCTCGGAAACTGAAACCAATACACCCTCTCCCTCCCCGCTTCCGGGTCCAGTTCCAGCCCTAGCGCACCGGGAGCAGGCTGGGGGAGGAGGAAAGCGGGGAGGAGGTCTTCTGCGTCTGTTTCTCCTTCGGCTGCTTCGGAGTCGGAGTCTGGTGGGCTGGGGTGGATTGATGTGGGGGGTTTGGAGGATGGGGAGGGAAGGGCGGAGGAGTGAAGGGAGGTGGTGGATGGTTCGGAGGGTTCGAGTTTCGCTGGATAGTACACATTCGTCAGTCCTGCTCCTATATTGCACAGCAAAGAAGAAGACAGAAATGCAGAGCTGCACTTACTTCGTATTTCCCCCATCCTCCCCAACCCCAGCGCCGGCTCCTGCGCTCGCTCTCGCTCGCGCTTAACCCTCTCCTTCCCCTTCAAAACCTTAACCCTCTTCAAACTACTCGGCGCACTCTCATCCAACCCCTCCACAGCATCCAAGTCAACAATCTCGACCTCCTCATCCGAGTACTGTTCCGCCTCCGCCAGCACCAGTGCTGGCCTCTTCTGCAGGCCCAATCCCCCTACGGAGTGAGCGGAGGGGGTTGAGGAGGACGAGGGGTGCGAGGGGAGGGGGATGGGCCCGGGGCCGGAGGATGGGCGGGGGCGGGAGGAGGTGAGGAGGGCTGAGGGGCCGAGGGCGAAGGGACCTGAGGCTGTCATTTGTAACTCGCCGCCTCCTCTGCCTGCGCCGGGGGGAGCGCCTCGTCCGCGACCACGACCTCGTTCGAAGGTTCCCCTCGTGGGTGCACTAGGACCAGGCGTGGGTGTTGGCTACAGGGTATCGTCAGCATAGGCAAGACCTCCAGGAAATAGGAATGCGTACAGGTTTGACATCTTCCGGCCTACATAGGACTCAAATCAGTCACGCGCTAAAGACAGTAGGAAAGAGAATGGACGCACTCCCTCTTCCCCCTAGCCACAGGCAGCTTAGGCATAAACTTCAACTTGCTCACTCCCGTCCTTGCCAGGTCCTCCGGCTTCCTCGCGAGATTTCCCGCTGTGGGTCTAAATGCTCCCGGACCATCCCGGAGAGTGCCTAGTGGGCGAGGGGCGGCTGGGGGGGCATTGGGATTCTGTGCTGAGGGTTGGGGGGTGGGACGGGTGGGTCGGGGGGTTGGAGGTGGAGGGTGGGTTGAGGATGTTGGGAGGGAGGTGGGGAGGGAAGAGGGGTTGGGTGGGGAGGCTGCTGTTGCTGTTGCTGTTGGTGTTGGGCGGGAGGGGGCGGCGCCGCGCGGTATGGCACGTCCTCGTCCTCTTCCGCGAGGAGCAGGTGGTGGTGCTGACATTCTCTCCTATGTCTAACGCAGATAGTCAGATACCGCGGTAGGAGGAGTAAGAGTAGGAAGAGGAGGAGGGGAGGGACGGTTGGAAGTAGTCGTCGACCTAGTCAGGGACGTGCAGATAAATTGGGCGCTGGATCGGACCCTTTTGTTATTCATAGGGTTCGCGATGGGCGCTAACGTCTCGCCTCCCACCACCCACGGACAGCATCTCCATCACTTATACCCCAACTCAGTCTAGATCATCTACAACCTCCTTGACAACCCTCTGCTTCTGGAAATACCTCTACAATCAGCACCGCAGCGAGTAGGAAAGCAGGATGTCAGCCCTCAGCGACCCCCCTCTCCCCCACACACCCATGCGAGAAGCCCTCCTCAACCACCTCGACCGTCTCTCAGAACTCACATTCGCCCTCTTCTCATCCCTCACAACCTCCATCTCACCCTCCCTCCCTCCCAACCCCTCCGACACTAATGACCCCGCCAACCCCAACCCCGAACCCGGGACCGGAGAAGCAGCCGGGAAGCAGAACCAGCGAGTCCACCTAAGCTTGAGCGGAACGCATCGGATGCCCGACCCAACCCTTTTTCTAGCGGTGGACGAAGAGCTAGCTCGGACGCTACAAGGCGCGAGGCTGCACCAGCTGAGGTGGGGGGCGATCGAGCGGCTTAAGAGGGAGGTCTCTGAGCTTGAGGAGGAGATCCGGCGCGTTCTGGGTGTGCTGGAGGGAGGGGAGAGGGAGTTGGGGGAGATGCTGGAGAGGGGGGAGGAGGATGGGAGGGATATTGGAAGGGCTAGGGAGAGTACGTCGCCTTCCCCTCTTTCTCTCTTTCTCTTTCTCTTCTCTTCCTCTGCGCTGTCCTGCGGCATCTTGCCTTGGCTGGACGATAGGGCATGGGAGGGCGAGCAGGCTGAACGCTAACGCACGCTCAAACAGACCCAATCAAACTGCCAGACCTCCTCTCCTACGCCCAACACCTCGCACCATTCACCTCTCTCCCCCCCTCTTTCCCGCCCTACCGTCTCTCCGACCCTTCCTCCTCCTCCTCAACCTCACACCCCGGCATCTCCGGCCCCGGACTGGCAGGAGGAGCAGACGAAGAAAAACAACCCTTCAACATGCACGCCCCGACAGCCGAGATGCTCCGCCGCGGCCGCTTAAACGCCGAGGGCGGAGGAGGAGGGATAGGGGGCGTGGGGCGGGAAGGGGAGGTTGGCGTCCGTGCGTGCTCTTCCTATACTATACTCTTGCGGAGAGGGGGAGATGCTTACGGGAGAACAGAACAGGAACAGATCGGTTTGGGGGTGGAGGAGCAGCAGTCGGTTGTACCTGCTGGGCCGGGTGGGGGGAGGGAGAGGCCGAGGGCGCAGGAGGTGTTCGAGGAGCTGGACTTGAATTTGGATCTGTGAAGCTCGTGCCCAGGTTTGGGCTAAGACCGCAGGACGTGAGTTGCTGTAGGGGTTTAAGGAAGTTGAGGAAGTCGGGGCGTCACCATAATGATGAGGTTGCTTGGGGGCAAAGGTGTATTATTACTATTTCTACTTTCCGGGTTTATGGGATGTGCGATCCTGGGATCCTGAGATGCAATGACATGTTGGCGATACCACCCAACTCTCCACAGCAGCGTCTGAACCGCTCTTCCTCCTGTATGTTTGGCATGATCTTCTAGTAAGAACATCCCGGTACTAAACAGAAACAACCAACCAACGCAACCAGCTCGGAGAAAAGCCAACACCCAATTACCCAATATAGCCCATCCTCCGGACCTCCGACTCCGCGAACTCAGGGTCGGCCAACTCGGTCCGACGCCCTCTCCCCTCACTGTTCTGGTGCACGCTTCCCCGGTGGAGTCCCCCACGTCTGGGGAAGTCGGAAGGCGTTTAAATAACCACCAGCAAAGCAGCCCAGCTGGCCCATCCCTCTCCTCCTCTCTATACCTTTCACTGTCTACCATCTTGGAACCGCACTAGAAAGTAAGAAAGAAGAGAGAAAGATGGCAGCTGCAGTCCAATCCATCCTCGGTAGCAACAAGCAGCCCACGACGATCCGATGGGGCATTATTGGCGCAGGATGGATCTCGGGCTGTTTTGTGAGGGATATCGTGTTGGATCCTAAGACGTAAGTCTTCCTCAACCCCTCCCCCTTTCCCCACAACCTATCTCCACTTCTCGATCCATTCTCCGCCCTGCTGCTCCTGCTCTTTCGCCGTCCTATCGTTCTGCCGTCACGCTCGCCCACCGTCGCGCTTCTGCTCTCCCACTCTTGGAGAGATGGTGCGACTTGGATGCTGATTCTCTACACGTAGGCGCGGCGTAGAAGACGTAATCCACAAATTCGTCGCCGTCGGCTCGCGCGACGTCGCAAAAGGCCGCGAGTTCGCCGAGAAGAACGCGCCGGGCGTCGCAGGCGTAAAAGTCTACGGGACGTACGAGGAGGTCGCTGCTGACCCGGAGGTGGACGCGATCTACGTCGGTGCGTCCCTCTTCCTCCTCCCTCTCCATCCCATCCCATCCCATCCCATCCCGTTCCCATTTCCGTGCTGTTCCGTCTTCGCTGAAGGAAGCACAACGCTGATGCTATCCGTGATTTCATGGTTTTGCAGGCACCCCGCACACCTACCACTACGAACACTCCCTCATCGCCCTCAAAGGGAACAAACACGTCCTATGCGAAAAACCCGTCACGTCCAATGCAGCAGAATTCAAAGCCCTCGTCGCCTTCGCCAAGGAAAGGAAGCTCTTCTTTATGGAGGCGATGTGGACCCGGTTCCAGCCCGTGGCGGAGTACGTCAAGGGGATTGTGGCCAGGGACGAGCTGGGGCCGGTCAGGCTCGTGCAGGCTGATTTGGCGGGGGATTTTAAGTTGGATCGTGTGTCGCCTTTTCTGCTTTTGATTCGATTTGTGGAGAGAGGCTGAATGGGTGTGGTAGAAATCGCGAAGACTCACAGGATCCTCGATCCCAAGCTGGGCGGTGGAGCCCTGCTTGATCTGTACGTCCTCTCTCCATCCATAGCCCAGTAAGACGACAGCGACTAAACCTCGCCACAGCGGCCCCTACCCCTTCGTCTGGCTCATCATCTCCCTCTTCGAGCACCCCTCCAACGCCTCCCGCCGTCCCACCTCCATCACCGGGTCCATGCTCAAAACCCCCCTGACGGGCGTAGACCAGAACACAGTAATAGTCCTCAACTTCGACCATCTCCCCGCCCAGGCCATCCTTTCCTGCTCCATCAACCTCCCTTCCCCGAGCCCGGCAGTCCAGATCCGTTGTGCCAATGGCACAATCACGATCGACCCCCCGATCTATAAACCTACGAGCGTCGTAGTCCAGGAATTCGCGCCGGGGACGAGTAATGTGGTCAGTGAGAGGAAGAAGGTGTTTAGGTTTGAGGGTGGCGGGTGGCATTTCCAGGCGGATGAGGTGGCGCGCTGTGTTGCAAGTGGGAAGACGGAGAGCGAGGTGTGGACGCTGGAGAAGACGTTGTTTGAGATGGAGGTGTTTGATGAGGTTAGGAGGCAGGGGAAGTATGTCTTCCCGCCGGGGGTGGAGAAGGTTACGGTTTTCCCTTGAGCGCAGGCGAGCGAAGCGAGCCAGTGGGCGTGACAGCAAGCAAGCGAGCGAGGTCGAGTGACTGATTGACATGCGTTTTAGTGGAAACTTGAACTCCGTACAGTGGGAAATGTATCAAGCAGATTAAGACTACAATGAGAATGATTGTACAAGGTGTCCGCAATACAGCTCCTAGTGCTCGCGCATAGTCGTGGGAAAGTGAGAGGACGGTTCACAATTCGGATGTGTGTCATAGGTCAGAGGTAGAACTCCGGCTTCTTAGCGTTTATCCCATACTCGCCGAGAGCAGCACTAAGGTCGTCCATCGTCAGTACCGTTCTGGTGCGGTCGTTCTGCCCGCGCATGTCAGCATGCTATCATTCAAGGGGGATGTGGAATAATGAGACACGTACCCGAGCGGATGTCCCAGCAAGACCGGTCGCTTTCAGCCTACTGGGCGCAGCGTTCGTCCGTATCCTCGCGTGCTGGAAGGCGTCCGAGGCGATATCCGCAACGAACTTCTGAGCAGCGAGGGAGATGAGACGTTTCCTATCCCGTACACCCGTCAGCGCCGCACCAGCAGCTACACGAGCCTGAGCTGGAGAAAGGGGACGTACAAGCGAACATCATGGCACTCAAACCCCACCTGCTGTAAATAATAATCCGTCACCTCCGCCGGGATCTACACCCTCCTCAGCTGCCTTACTACCGCACAGCAAGGGAGGACGTACGAGTGGCTCATACTCATCAAGCATGAGCATAAACTCCGCCAACGTCCTATCCTTCCGCGCAAGCTCTTCTTCCCTCCTTGTATGGGCTTGACTGGGGCCGGCAGCGGCATTATCCTGCCCTCCTCCTGCTGGGTTGGCGCTGGATCCAGCAGGGACGAGCTGGGTTGAGGTGGATGCTTCGGGTTGGGGGGTTGCGCCGTCCGACATTTGAGCTGACCGTCGTCGTTGTCGAGCAGTGGGCGACTGAAGTCGAAGTCAGGGACGCGAGAGTGGCGCGAAAGAAGTGAGAGGCGTGACCTGCCCTGAGGCGCGGACCCTTTTCACGCAAACGAGCAGCACTTTTCAGCGCGTCTCTCCCTCCCTCCTCTCTCTCCTCTCTCTCCTCGCACTCTCCTCATCTTGCTCGACTCCTGCTCCTCTCGTCTCGGCTGTTTCTTGTGGATTGTAGAGATGGTATATGATGATGATGGTTAGTACCTGGTTCGGTTTATGTCATTCGAATGATGCCTTGAGGCATTTGGCTTTATGCGGCTCCTGCCGCACTGCAGAAACCTATCTCAGCTACCTACAGGGCATGGTCGTTCCGACCGTGTCCTGCTTTGTCTGACTCTTCTTGTCTCAACACATATCTCATCGATCTCTTGCTGACCTTTACTTCAGGCCGATACTTGTTACTGTGCGGTGGAACTCGTGGAGTAGGTTGGGCGTGGATGTGCTCAGCACATGTATTTTGCTATATACGTCGTATTGTACCACAAAAGTGAAGAAATTTTATCGTCCCCGGGAATCAGTCCGCCCTCCTGGTATCTTCCTCAGGCCGCACCGTCCAAAGCTCAAGCCGACAAGTTCCAAGCACCTAAGCACTAAGAACTACGCACTAAGAACTATCCTCCCCCTCATCCCCACTCAGCCCACTCCTCCCATCCCTCTTCGCAAACAGCCCCGCGGCCGCCCTGCCCCCTTTCCTCCTGGGCGCATACTCACTCGCATCTACCGGTCCGTGCGGGTGCGCTACGGCCACGTCGGAGGAAGCGACCTGTTCGGCCGATACGAGCCTGCTCCTGCCCCCAGCTGGGGTCGCCCGTGGGCCTCGGGTACGGGATGTCCGGGCTGTGGAGAGCTCCCCCGAGCGGTTGCGCGTTAGGGTAGAGGCGCTCCGGGTTATGGGCTCGTCTTCGTTTATGAGGGCTGAGACGGCCGGTGAGGGAGGTATGGCGGGTGACGCGGGCACTGCGCTCTCGGGCCGTTCGTCTGAGGTTCCCTTCGCAGCAGGGGTGGTCTCGATCGCGGGAGGTTCTGGTGCAGGAGGCTTGGGGCTAGGAACGGGCGTGGGGCGCTCAACTGCGATTGTTGGCGTGCTGGCGTCTGCTTCCTCGTGATCTTGAGTAACTTCATGATCATGTTCCGGCTCCTCAGCAGTAGTAGGTTTCTCCTTCTCCGGCGTAGGAGGTACAACGTCCGTCCTCACGTTCACCCTGAACGGCTCGTCCTCCGGGGGCGAAGCCGGCGATGGGAAATCTCCCCTGGAAGGACTAGCGTTCCTCGACCTCGGGCTGCGCAATAACATCTGCGCGTGCAAGAGCTTCTGCTGGTCTTCGTTCCCGTTTAGGCTGCTGCGGGAGAGACGCTGGTCCACCAGCGCGGTCCGTTTGCGCGTGGGCTGGATTCGCGAGGTCGCGCCGGATTCGCGTTGCTTGCGGGAGATGATGGGGGGTAGGATCGTGCTGCTTTGGTTGAGCAGGTCGATGAAGAAGAGCGTGGGGTGGCGGTCTTGGATCGAGAGCTCGTTTTCGTATTTGGGTCGCAGAATAGCTGCGTTGCTGTCAGTACCTATCTCATCGACCAATTGAATGCATGCATACCTCGTCCAAGGGATAATGCAAGCTTCGTCTTGTAGACATCATCAGGCTCCTCCACCTTGGTATTATCGATCAACCTAGCGAACACCTTCAGTACCCGGCCACCAGCTCATTGTACAAGGTCGCTCACCCCTTCAGATGGCTCATAAGCGCATCAAGCGTCTGCAAATACACCCTCGGTAAATGTCCCAACACCCTCGTCAGATCCTCCGTATGATCAGCACTGTTCTGTTCCGCCCCAGCTCCCACTAACGACCCGTCAACACGCCGTCTCCTAACAATGGAGGTATTACATACCAGACGGGTAAATCTTCCGCACTTCTTCCCAGCCTTCCCAGGAGCCGAGAGGGGGGTTCATCTCCAATAGCCAGAGCTTGACCGTCCCTGCCAGAACGGGGGCGTCAAATCGCGCTAAGAGGTCGAGCGGGGGCGTGTCGTCTGGCAGGAACCTGTTCAGGCTGTCCCTCAACTGGTGGATGTTTCCTAGAGGGACATCGTAGATCCAGGTCCGGCGACGTTCTGCGACTGCGTCAGCGACAGCATAGGATAATGCAGGAGAAGGATGTACCATCGTCGGTAGCAAGCTTCTTGTATGCTTCGTCCAGCCCCGTCAACAGACCCGTAAGAACGCCAGGAACAGCAGGCTTGTCCCTCTGCTCTTCCATCCCCGCCCTGAGGGCGTTCCACCCACCCTCACCAGCCCAATTACCGAGATCAATGCCGAATGACACGCTCCCAGGGCCGACATGTGCCACCGATTCGTATACGTGGGCTGTAGGACGGAACGGACCAGTTCGGTATCGCTCGATCAGGGCAGTCAGGTCCGCCTCAGGCTTGTAGGTGGCGATAAGCGTCGAAGACCTCTCGAACGACGCTTGCAGTGCTGACGACAGCGTCGAAAGAGTGCCCTCGTACTGCAGCAGAACAGTCTTGATAGCCCTCAGTCTCTCCACTTCCCAGCTCTGCAGGACCTTCAGCCCATGCTCGATCCTCTCCTCCAGATCCAACCTCTGCTTGTCCAGGTTCCGGACTGCGGTCGCATACGCGTGATCGGCCTTATCGGCTTCGGCCCGCATCCGCTGGATACGGTCGTTCGTGTTCCCTCCCAGTGCGGAGGAGATGTACGAGGCAACTGTGCCGGAGCGCTTGACGAGTGAGCTGGCGCTTGAGACGAGCGTGGGGGAGGAGACGCTCTCGTTGTCTGTTTCTTCAGAGAGCATGAACGCTTTGGGACGGAATTGGTAGAATGCTTCTTTGCTCGGCTCGAACTTATTCCCTAGAACGGAGTCAGTCAACACTGGAGCGATAGTGTAAATCACGCATACCGATTGCGCCTACCCGCCTCCAGACACCAATTTCTTCACCCAGATCACGAGCCGCATCCTCAGCAATGTCCAGACTGCCACCAAAGGCCTCCACGTTCTCCCTCAGCCACTTGGTGATATCCTCGCCAGTAAAGCATTCATCATACTCGCCAATAATCGGCACCCGGACACTCTGCATCGGCAATTCGGCCCTCGCACGAGCAAGCAGGGCAGACACCGTAACAGGTGTAAAGGCAATTCCGGCAAGGTAGATCGGTTCCTGCCCGCTGCTGGCTTTCGCAGGTGTGAGCGGGACGTCAATACTCGCTTGCCGGTTAGGAGAAGCTTGGGTCTGGATAGTAGGTGATTCCTTCATCTTCCCCTTTTCTTCGGCTGTGTACCGAGGTGTCGAGGGCAGGTCTTTTTCTTCTTCGTCTTCTTTAACGCCGGTAAGCTTGGAGGGAGCCATCTTCTCCCGCAGGCGTTGCTGGATGCGGTCTGTCACGGTGCCTGTGCGCTTGATCGAGCCAGTGGGGGAGGCGGTGAACTTCTCGCTGATCTCGCTCGTGGGGGCGAATTTGGCGCTGCGGTGCTGTTAGCCATCCGTGCGGATTTCCAGAGCATGCTAACGTACTCATCCTCAGCCTCATCTGCCGCTCGCGTCTTGGTGATATATTGATGCTTCAACTTGGCCACCTATACGAAACGTTGAATACACTCTTTGCCTCGCCTTATGACGGTGATCCGTACCTCAGCAGACGACTGCTCATACGACTTCACCGCCCCATCCAACAAATACTCCCTACTCTCCTGGATCCTACTCGCATGCGCCTCCGCCCACTGCTCAAACGGATTCAAGACGATCGTCTCCAGATCCCTCGCAACAGCACCATGCGCGACCTCGCCCTGGATCATCGATTCGCGCTGGAGGCCGCGGAAGGCCATGAGCAGGGAGGCGCCATCGTCTTTTCCGAAACCGGCGCCTCGGGGACCGGTGAGGGCGGGGTTTGTGAGGGTTGTTGAGATTGCTCGTTCGGCGGTGATGCGGGCCTGGTCGACATCATTCAGTATTTCGTCCTCGCATGAGGTGAAAGCAAACGGCGACTCACCTTGATGAAGTTGATTATCTCAGAATTCTCCTCGACACCCTACATGACGCATCAGACGAAGGCGCCTCGTCGCACATATGTTGAACGAACCTGCTGCAGCTTCCCGTAGAGCACATCAAGTCCTCTCCGGTAATCCTGCGTCCAAAACGAGTTGGAAAAGGACAGAGGAAGCGTGACGACAGGCATGGTCGATTTCCGTGTAGGGTCTTGTTGGAGATGAGGAGTGCGTCACCAGGAAGGCTGATGAGCTGTCGACCAACAACGCAGAAACAACTTGAAGTCAATGGACAAGTCGCCTCAACCAGCTCTATATTTGTCCAACGCGAGCGGTTCAGCTGTGTAAATGTTGAATGATGGTCTCCAAGGGCCTTGCAGCCAGGGGTAGCGTTCTGTAACGTCAGTATGCCGGCGTGAACGGACTGGAATGCGTCGAGGCGACCGTGGGACGCAATGCGGGAGGCGCTTCCGGTGGCGCAGCCTCTGAGCTCCAACAGCAAACAGCATGAGCCTTGGCCTGAAGACGCCAGGGTCCAGCATGGCATCACCAATTGACGGCGCGCGCCGCAGGCACGGGCACCTGCCAAACTTTTGATAGACGCCCTTTTCCGCTTGCTGCCCTGCCCTTATCTATCTTTTCCCCCTGGTACCTCGCTTCACTCTACGTTTTATTTACTTACAAGGACCTTGCTAAGATAACGATCGAGTTACGGAGATGGCCGACGCACCCCATCTTGGCGCTACCTATAATGAGATCCATACCGTGCGTTTCTGTGCCAATCTTCGGAGATCACGCGACTGAAATCGTTTCGCAGATCATTGGGAAGGCGGCGGACAGGATCAGGGAGCAATTCGCGCCGGATATGATGATCGCGATCGGTTCGTCCTGTTCTCATTGCGTCAAGGAAGTAGAGACTGATGTACTGTTCCGTATTTAGGAGGAGGGTAAGTGCTAGCCTACTTGCAAGGCGACCTGGACCTATATCCTGCCCGCAGTGGATTCTTCCCGGCACGTGTTATGGTGCGCCTTTCCTCATCCTGCCATCCTCCACTCTATCTGACCTGCATCCGATAGAGGACGTTCCTGAAAGATCCCAAGAGCATGCGGAACATCCCTATCCAGGCTATTGGGCTCAGCTTATATGAGTCACTGCCTACGACGACGGCTGAGCAGCAGGGTGTGGAGGTCGTGAAGACGCAGTGGTTGGGCGCGGACATGCAGGCTTTGCTGGGGCACAAGGTCCTCATTGTCGTACGTTTTGGTCCTGACCGAGAGAAGTTGAGCACGGGCTGAGCCAAGATAGGACGAAGTCGATGATTCTGGGAGGACGCTCTACTATGCTATTTCAGAGCTGAAGAAGGATGTGGAAAAGGCACTCGCCAAGTTGCCCGAGGAAGAACGGGAAGCCAAACGGCCCAAGTTTGCCGTCTTCGTAGGTACGTCCTCGGTCGCCGTCCTCCCACCGGGCAGTCTTCTGACGAGCCGGCGTCTTTTCACATTCATTCCTTCGCCGACGAACGTTCAGTGCATAACAAGCTCAAGCCGAAGGCGGAGAAGCTTCCAGACGATATTATGTACTTTGCTGGCCAAGAGATTCCCGATGTCTGGTTTGATTATCCGGTGCGTCAATATCGCTGTTCCAGCCCTTGTCCATCGGCTGATATCGGGAACGTGTAGTGGGAGATGAAGTACGTGTACAAAGCGAGACGTGGCGGGTAAACGGTGGGACTGATGCGTGTTGGCAGGGATATATATGCGCATGACGCCAAGGTGCTGGCATCGAGGAAGGCGGCGGGGGCAACGGAGGAGAAGTGAATAACGCTTTGATTGACACGAATCGCACACGCTCATATGTAGGATAACAAGCCAATTCCAAGGACGAGATCGATCGGTCAGGGGGTTGAGAGGAGAGGGGGGTAAAATAGAATAAGACAGCTGATTACACAGCCCAAAAAGGGATATACAGCGCCTCAACGTGAGCCGTTACTGCCGTGGCGAAAGGAGCCAAAGTTCCGAGGCCGTAAGAACACCGCGCGTCAGAGGGAAGAGAGTGAGTTGCGTCCATCTTATCAGGCGGCCGATTGTTTCCGTCCGGTTTAAAAATCGCCCTATGCTTTGGCGCAGCCAAAAGGGCAATAGAGTCCATCACCTAGCCGCGGCCGGGCATACCGACGACTCCCACTCCTCGCCGTCATTTCATTTTTATCCTTACTCCAGCGCCGCCATCTCAGTCACCTTCCACCACCACCAGCACCCCTTGTCCGTCCCCCGACCTCATCGACATACGACTAAGTAGTCCCCGTGCAAAGGCATTCTACCACCACTACTACCCCTAGCAAAGTTAACGTCGCCGGGAGCAACAGTCCCGACCCTTTGGAGCGAGAGCTTTTATCGCCGATACCCGCACACCACCCGCCTCTCGACCTCCCCCGAAGCTGGATCTGCACACCACCCCCAAAGTAAAGGTTTCGGACGGAGAGAGGGACCAAGTACACGTATACAGGACTCCTCCTCCTCCTCCCCCTCCGGCCCAGTCAGCCCTGCCCATGGCTGTCGAGGATGAGGAGTACGAGGCGTTGCCGTTGGGTGTCGGCGTGGGTGTGAATATGCTGGCGGGCGCGATGGTGCGTCCCACACTTCACGTATGCGTTTTTTTATTGTTATCGCTGACTTGGTTGTGTAGGCTGGCATATCAGAACACGCCGTTATGTTCCCCGTCGACAGTATCAAGGTATGCCAAGCTGGCTTTTTCTGCGGACCCGTGTTCACATGACCCTATCCAGACTCGTATGCAAGTCTTCAGCACGTCGCCTGCAGCCGTATATTCTGGGTTGGGGAACGCAGTAGCGCGGATATCTTCTACTGAGGGGTTGAGGACGCTTTGGAGAGGAGTGGCTTCTGTGATCGTCGGGGCGGGGCCAGCACATGCACTGTATTTTGGGACGTATGAGTTGATGAAGGATGTGACTGGAGGGAATAATCCGGGACATCATGTAGGGTCAACAGGTGCGTTTTCTCTTTTTCGAAGCGAAACGGCGGTTTTGACGTGCATGCAGCATTAGCAGGAGCTTGCGCTACGCTGGCCCATGACGCGTTGATGAATCCTTTTGATGGTATGGACCTCGCAAAAGGCGGCGAAAATGTGCTAATTCATGATATATAGTCATCAAGCAACGTATGCAACTTTATGGATCCTCTTATCGAAGCGTCGCGCAGTGCGCTCGATCCGTCTATCGAAACGAAGGAATGATTGCCTTCTACGTTTCCTACCCAACCACCCTCATGATGACCGTCCCCTTCACCGCCGTCCAATTCTCGACCTACGAATCCATGAAAAAGATCCTCAATCCGCAAGGCACATACTCGCCCTTAACACACGTGATGGCTGGCGGGATCGCCGGAGCATTTGCGGCAGCCATCACGACGCCCTTAGATGTCGCCAAAACCCTGCTTCAAACGCGGGGAACATCCGATGACATACGGATACGAAACGCACGAGGCATGACGGATGCCTTCAAGATTATCTGGCAGCGAAATGGGATCTGGGGCTTCACTCGGGGTTTAACGCCTCGAGTTCTGACGTACATGCCGAGCAACGCGCTTTGCTGGTTATGCTACGAATTCTTCAGTACGTATACTTTGTCTCCGTTCTTGTGTGCGTATTTCTCATCCCGTTCCCAGAGGTGGTGATCGGGGATGCCAGCCGTGCAAGCACCGGCACGGTCGCAGTGCCATGATGGACGTTCGTTCTGATTGTCCTTTTTCTGCATATATATCACGCATACTTGCTATTCTCGCACGCATACATAATTGTAATCCTCTACAACTTGTGCATGCTCTCGCGATTCGATTTCCATTCGGGCTGCCTGATCGACTCATCATCCACAGGCACTAGAACCAATTGAAGGCTGGCTGGCAGGCAGTCGTTTGTAATCTAGTTCTTTTTTTCGATGCTTCGCTGAGCTGGGGCTGATAGAAGGGAGCGAAGCGCAGAAGATCGAGGGGAAGCGTGGCGCAGGATCCGCGCGGTCCGAGGAGGCCTCGGTTATCCCGGCAAGCCTGTGACGACCCACCTCGGGTCAGGGACGACCCATTTCGGACTTTCGGACATCTCCCTCATCCTTCTTCGTTGCCGTCGCTGTTGCCGCCTGCAACTCAATCTTCTCTGAGAAGCGTCATCTGCTCATTATATATGTCTCTCCACGCTGCGGAACTTGCCGAGCATATGAAACCTAATCTGATAAGATACAGGGCCAGGCGACTCTGGCGGCCCGCATTCCTTGGCGACTTCCTAATCACACGGAAGCGCCGTTACGTGAGGGCGGGCCAGGGCCTGCTCGGCCTCATCCTCATCCTGTCGATATATGCGCTATATTTCGCGTTCTTTCGGAAGAGTCAGCCGGGTCTGGCGGCGCAAACAGCGTTTTCAGCTCGTCGTCATCGTTTGAAGAAGCCGAACGAGCCGGACAGCCAGGCAGCACCTGAGCTCGAGCCGCTCCCCATACTGCCTATAAACAGACCCTTCGATGCCGAGGAGTACGACATCGTGCCTAAAGAGAAGGTGACAGTCGTCCTCCCTGTCGACGGCGGATCATACGCGCACCTTCCGAGTCTGCTAGCTCCTTTCTTCATCAATGCCAACCGGCCAGGGGAGATTATCGTCGCATCGCCGGCATCTCTCGTTGGGGAAGTCGATGCGGTCGTCAAGGCTACTCTGCTGACTCTGCGCAATGTGGACCTTTCCGTACAGGTTCGTGCTTGGCAGGAGGACCTGGGCGCGCGCGTGGGCTGGCTGCACGTCGCAGCAAGCAGCACGAAGGACTTCATTCTCTTGCTGGACGAAAACGGCACGCACGAGATCGACGCAGAAACGCTGGCCATTCTGCTCGAGCCGAAAGCGCTACCCTACCCCGTCGGACCTCGAGGTGTCTCCTTCTCCCCTACGAACGTATCGTGCATCGCGCATACAGCTGACTCGTACGTCCCGGTCGCATTTCTGCTTCCACCTTTCGTGATTCCTACGACTCTGTTGCGGGAAGCTGATTCCATGATTCGTATGAACGACATGCGGATCTGGTTCTCACTTGGTGAGCGGATTAGTGGACTCACTCACTCAGGCTCCGGCGGGCTCGCGAGAACTCCTTTCCCTCCATCAGCTACGTCAGACACGCCACAATGGTGCCATACCGCCGAAGAACAAGTGCTCGATCCCCCCTCCAGTGGAAGCCTGAATCCTCGTCAAGCCGTGCACGAACGATATCGTTCTTTCCAAGTCCGCGAACTACCAGGAACGCCAGAGTTGCCTATCAGGATCGTCCTAATGACCATGGAAGAGCTGTTCTCGTTTGCTTTCACCATCTGCCGGATGGCAGGCCGGGGTCAGTCCATTCGCGTCCACGTAGTGGAAGCCTCTTCGGATCCTGCCGGGACTGTCAATACCGTTTCTGCCGGTGGCTGCCACATACACTATGACCTGCCGTCCTCGGACGCTCCGATCGAGTCTCTCCAGACGTGGATTTTGCGGTACTGTCAATCGCGCAGTATCCTCCTGCATACCATTACGAGGGCGAGCGACGCTTTGCTCCTAGGTCTCTTGCGCATATATGCTACTAGTTCGTCTTCGTCGTTGATCTGGTTGCCTGCTGCAGATCTGCATTCTTCTGGCTGGATGGGCGAGCTGACTTCGGAAGAACTGCAGAGTGACTTCCTTGGTCTCTGTGCGTGAGTGACCTGCTCACAATTGCACAGAGTGGCATTTACCGCATGTCGAGCTTTGCGTGATCACCAACAACCGACCTGCTTCTCTGCGCCGGCTGCTCACGTCCGTCCAGCGAGCATACTACTATGGTGACAAGCCTCTTCTAACGGTAAGTCTCGAAGAGTCAGCAGATGCAGAGACCCTCCGAATCATACGAGAACTCGACTGGCCCGGCGGTGGCGCACATGCATCAGGAAATGCGCGCCTACTACGAAGACCCTCGTAGCACACAGGGACTACGGCCCTATCGTAGCTAAGGGTTGCTATCGTAGCCACAGTAGTCTACATAGATAAGGTTGCAATCTACGTAGATTAGATTTCAGTCTGTGTGGCGCGGCTTCATTCCGTACGACAAGTGCAAAGGAAAGATGTGATGATCCTTATCACGGGAATTGAACATGATTTGAAGTCGTACAGATGCGAACTACTAGCTGTGCGAGTGCAACCTCGTCACAGTTTACAGCAAATTGTACGAACGCGACGATGAGACTATGAACATCCACAACCCTCACATCACCTGCGCCCGATCTTCATCATCGCAACGAAATAAGCCTACTTGAATATTAGCAAATGTATTCAGTGCGCGCAAGGATCGGGGACTTACGAGAGGCTTTAGACCATGTACCCCAAATCCCCAGCATCCCTCTTCCTCGGCTTGATCGTTCGTCTGGCCCTCGCAATCTTGTTCCGCACAGTCTTCAAAGTCGAAAGGCAGCGGTCGAGGATATCGGTTTCGAGCGCAACAGTCATGATAACGATCCATTCGCAAAACAGGTCGAGTTTCTTGGCGACTTTGCCGAGTAGTTGCGCGCATGTGCACAGAACATGCAAGAAAAGGAAGACGATTACGAGGAAACTCAGCCAGAACGGGCTGAGTATACCTCGAACGATCCTCCACGCGCACGACAGTTGCTTGAGTTTGAACAGGAGTAGCCCGATCGGCAGAATCAAGGCGAATGCCATGACTAGGCGACTGTGAGAGCTGAACCGATCTTCCATGCCGATGGTGCGATCGAAACCGGGGAGCAAGAGGTTGGAAATGGTCGAGATGATGAGAGGAATGACGGCCATTGGGAGTATGAGCAGTAGGAGCGGCGTGCAGAGTAGGTTGGCGTAGGAGGGGCGAGGTGGATGAGGTTGCGGTCAGGGACGACGTGGACGACGACGACGACGCAAGGGACGTCGACGACGACGACGCAAGGGACGTCGACGACGACGAGATATTCGCAAGTTTCACAACTTGCGTACGCAAGTCCGCACTATCTTCCCTTCTGTCCTGCTCTCTTCAGACTGCTTTTGCAGCACGTCCTTTGGCTGACTAGCGGCATGATGTTGGACACTCTTGCAGTCCTCGAGGGCCGAAGATGGATGACGGGAATGACTGGTTGAAGCGGCCAATCTTTGAGCGACGACATAGGTCTCGAGTCCGCGATGACCGCCTTGGCGACCACTAAACGGGATGTGAGACCTGTTCGCATCGGTGATTGCTCAACCTCTCTTGCGGTACCGTCATGATCGAACTCGCCATGAAGCTGGGCAACGCGAAAGCTTCACCATACCGACATGTAAGTTAGGTGGTCGGCAAACGAATTAATGTAGAATTTTTTGTAGACCGACATGGCGTTGTCTGAGGTTACTCCGGCAACAGGACCATCGTCCCAAGCCGGAACGAGGGGACAACTTCTTGCCACGGTCACCAGTGGCACGACGGACGACATCTGTTCTCCAGTCTCATTGGTCTGCCGCGATATTTTGTGAAGGTAGGAATCGGGTTCTGGGGCCTTCTTTGTTTTCTCGTACCAGTGCACGACGATCAGTGGCTCGTCTATTGCGAGACTGTCCGTGTGGTTCCAGACCAGTGGCTTGTGTGCTCGAAAGACAAGCCGGACTTGAGCGGCTTGTAGCCCTGAGCGACATGTTAGATCGGGGCTAAGGCAGGCCGGGTCCGCATTCCGCGAGACAAATAAGCCGCTCACCGTCCAGAGTCTCCATACTGGCAACTTTGGGATCAACGACCAACAAGACTGGATCATATTGGGCTTCTTCTGGCAACATCGCTATCGCTCGTTTGTTCATGCTCGTGCCGATATTTCGAACATCTCGTCGTGACGGTTTCGCTCGAATAGTGCGAATACCTCCTTTGCCGAACTGCTCGTCTAACTTTGGCAGATGTATGCGGAATTGAAGCCATACATCTAGAAAATCGAATCGAGCGGGAAGGACGTAACTGGCAGGAACCGAGGGTCTACGACGTCCTGTATGCGCAGTACCGGGTGGAAGGCTCTTCATGTACCAGTAAATAGTAAGCTGCTCGCGAAGATCGGGAAGAGAGAACAGTTCGGCCACTTGTTCAAGGGTATAACGTTCGAGATGGCCCTTCTTGGCGACTTGTATTGGCGACTTGCCCAGCAAGGACAGATGTTGGGAAGCTGAGGCGGAACTGTCGACCATTTCTTCATGGCTACAAGCTCTGTCGACGGCAGGATCGGTCGGCCCGAAGCCATTATCGTCCGTCTGGTTATCGCTACACTGTAGGTCGAACTCCTCTTCATGCCACTGCTGGGTTCGCCAACCAAGATAGGCACCGAACTGATGTACTTTCTCTTGCCGATTCAGCCAAGTGACCATCTGACGACAGTATGATTTCTTGTTGGTTGCCTTGTACGCCTTTTTCGCATAGTCGATGTGATAGCGCTCAGTGGTCTCAGTGTTGTAATTGTCCGTCGTACCGAGGCGACTGATAGTCCCTCTCCAATGTTCCAGGTTATGCAGCTTCTGGACGCGGAAGTGGTGTATTGTTCCGTTCTTTCCTTTTCGTGCGCCGTTGCGGATGAACACCTTCCGGTTCTGGAAGTAGCGGTTCTTGTACACATCGAGAAGTCCCAGTGTGGTGGACGTATGGCTGCTGTATTGGGCCATCTGAATGAAATCCAGATGCGCTCGAAGGGTCCTGACGGCTTGTGGCTCCATTCCTTCGGCTCCCAATACAGACGCAAGAATGATTCGCTGAAGATCGCGATGTAGACGTCCTGTCCACTGCGAGATTTTGCTGACCCCGTGACGCCAATCCCGCATGCCCGTCATCCTCGGAAGCGCCATCACCCGGCGGTCTATCTCCTCCATAGTCACGGTATTGAACACCCACTGCGCGGTGTGATCGAAAAAGCCCTTATGCAAGCCGTGGAGCACGTCTTGCGTCAAAACAGAACATATGTCGAAGCAGGGCAGACTTTCCCAGAACGGATTTTCAACGCCGTTTAGGCCTGCAGCCTGACAAAGCTGGAGGAATCGATAGCTGCTGGCCCTGGGATTATCGGCTCTGATCTGCTTGAGGGTGGAGAGAATCCAGGCGCCAGACCGAGCAGGAAACCGTTTCGTTGTCTCATCCAGCCCGTGCCCTTTGGCCATACACGAGACACACGCTGTTTGACTCAAACCGGCGAGCATCAGCTGTTCTTGGAGGTCGGCAGCCCATGCGGCTATGCGTGCGACGACGAGAAGTATATTGCCGTCAGGATCCACCATTGGAACAGGTTGGAGCGCGAGGGTCTCCAGGGGCTTGATGACTATCTTCATGCATGCATGCCACATGCGTCGATTGAGCAGCCCCTGAATAGCCTTCGTCTCGCTTTTTCCTCCGGATACATGGGTGAAGGTTTCGGTCGGCATGTAGGCGAGTAATACCCAAGCCCTGCGACTGGGCTTGGAGCGAATATCCTTAGCGATGGAACCAATCGTCAGGTATATTGGATGAACGGACTTGTCGCCCGAAAAGTTGGTGAGATGCGTCTTGTCTGAGCTTAGAACGATCGGGATAAACGTTACGTTGGAATCCAAGCTGGCCTGGGCAATGAACACGTCAGACATCGCTAGAAAAGGCAAAGGAAGGAAGCAGACCTGCACTTGACAGCAGTAGTCTGCGGTGAGCATTTCATTCACAATTCTAACCCGCCTTCTTTCGTCTGTGAATACCAACGACGGCTCCAACAGAACGGACCCAGAGAATGTTGGATTCCCTAGGAGATACCGAACACAATCGACTGGGTTACGATAGAACAGTTCCCGGGGTTCCCCGGGTGCCTCGTCCAGCGTCACGATCTCGCTCCGCCATTCCGGACCGCCAGGCAGCTTATCGACTTTACTGAGAAGTTCTCGCGCATTGCGAAATGAAACGGGATGAGCCCGAACCTAACAGAAAGTGCGTGAGAAGAATATCGTCTGGACGATGAGCATACTCACATAGGCGCTCTGTAGGAATTGATCAATGTCGTGCATAGACAGAGGTGCCTTGAGGAGGAATGCGGCCAGCTCCCACTCCTCGCAATCGGGGAATGGGAAGAATGGATTAGACGGCTCCTTCTCTCCAGCCTTGAAAGCCTCCCATCTTGTGTTCATGTGCCCGAAAATCTTCTCGTCCGGATCACCGGGCAAGTACGTGCGGTAGGCGCGATCAGCGCTCGCTGCTGGTGCGCTGGGATAACATGGCTCTCGGCTGTGAGGCTGTCGGGAGGCACCGACCTCTTCCCCAAGTCCAGGCCCATCGTTGGCGTCCCTTCCCGTCGGCGCTGGATTTCGTTCCTCTCCGTCCGAGAACCGGTCCGCGGGCTGAAACCATCGCACCTCGTCTCCCATCACGTTGTCATATTCTTCATGTGGCTCCGACTCAGATTCGAACTCCCAAAAATCGTCCTGAAGCATTTCGTGTTCGGGAAGAGGTGCGTGGAGGATATCCGTCATCCATTTCCGGCAGGAAGCAGCGTTACTTAGGTGTGCCGATAGACCGCATTCGCCGCTGCAGATTCGCCCACATGTTACATTCGGACAAGCCAAAGGATTGGGAATCTGTTTCACAGACATGAGAACTTCTTCTGCGCTCGGCGATATAGATAAGGCACCTTAGAAAAGCGAGAATAGTCAAGCAGTAGTCTGAGAGTGAGTGACGGCAATGGCAACGGTTCAAGTTGACGTTGAGTTGAACCCAGTCAGGGTGGCGCAACTCCCGATTCCTCCGGCTGTTTCGCCACTCAATTCATAGTACCAACTCGAACTTCAGGGACCCTACTTCACCACCGAGCCCGATTTAGTCATCATTGCTCATTCCTCAGCGAGCGAGGTGATGAAAGCTGCGAAGGATTGCTGAGGCTTGAATAGATCTCAATTCCAATAATCAAACAGGAACGCTTTGCAGGAACGGGATTGCTTGGAACAAACGTTTCCAGGGCCAGGTCGGCAATGAAGCTGACCACGCCGCAAAGTAAGCTTGACAGACCATTTGTTACCCGTGCGTAGTACTACATACGAGACCGGGTTACAAAGCGTAATACTACCCATACTACCCATAATCGGCTGCGAACAATCGGTCGATGATATCAAGGGGCGTGGATCCTCAAACAGTGATAGGTTGCGCACCAGCAAACCCAGAACTCCCGTTTCCCCCATTGGACCCTCCGCTCGGACCGTTGCCGTCACCGCTAGTAGGTCCGTCCCCATCGCCGTCCTCATCCCCATCGCCGTCCTCTTCCGCCTCCGAGCTCTCCAGAATGTGCTGAAGATCAGGATCATAGTAAAAGTGCCTCGTCGAGATATGGCGCCCATTAATGTCTGTGAGTTGAACCGTGTAGTGCAGATCGTCGCCGTGAGTGTGGGAGCCCGTCCTGTCAACTCGTCTGAGATCATACTTGCTTATGGAAGTAACACGGACATACCTGAACGAAACCCTTCCGATAACGCGATTACGCCATGTGCCGTTGCTCCGCGCGAGAATGGCTCGGATCTGCGCGATAGCATGCGCCGTGAACTCGGGATCCGAGCTGCAGTGATCCTATCAGCTAACATTTGCAGAAGCACGCAGACAGGACGTACGCATGGACTTCGGTAGGGTGCTGCACAGAGAAGACTGGAGCCGCAGGGTTCACGCCGACGATTTCGAAAACCGTCCAAGTTTGTGGTGCGCCCCTCAATGAGCGACCAGTAGTTTGGCGGGCGTTTCGGATGTTCGTGGTTGACCAGCTGTCAGACAGCCGGTTGAGCCGCCCACGAACGTAGGCCACCCATTCGAGCCAGTTACTGTGCGCGTTAGGGCGTTTGGAGCGCTTTCCCTTGGTGCCGTTACCCATATCGACGAAGTGGGGAGAGCAGGGATGATCAGAGGGTGAGTTAGAGCCTCCTTTAAGGGTTAATAGCGGCTTCGGAGGCTATGCTTTGCGCAGCGTGGCCACGACGCGCCGGCCACTCGCAGGCAAACCGCCAGATTGCCAGCGAGTAATTGCATCAGATATTCTGTGACGAGTTCAGTGGAAGATACACGCTTCTCCGCCATTGTTTTGTGGCAGGATCGAGTCAGCAATCAACGAAAGCACGCTGCCAGAATCGTTCAGCAGCAAGTCGAAGTCAGCTATTGCTCCAGATTTGAGCATCTCATCTTCGCCATCGTCAAGTTGCCAGCATCCCGTAAGAAGGGATAGAAGCCAGACCAGAATGGGGAAGCTAGCCAGAGGTACGGTACAAAGGTGGGGCTGTTCGCGGACCGCGTGGACCAGCTCCTGCGATATCAGGTTCCTGGAATCTAACTCCGTCAAGGTCTGATACATTTCGGGTGCGCCGGCACGCCATCCCCTCACCCTGGCCTGCTGACATAGAGCTACGGTAGATTGCCGCTGACCTTGTGGCACCCTCTGCTTTTGGGCTTATGGCAAATGGAACAGCCCCCGATGGGTCCCGTCCTGCCTCCCATCACGACCACCTTATCTCCTCACTCCTTACCAGCAAACCAGCTCTCACTCTCACATCACTACGCTTCTCTACTCTTACGACATGTCTGCGAAAGCTAGCGGCCGCACAACGAACGTCTTAACAAGCATCTCCCATTTGGCTCAGGCGTTGCTCGCCGCACGAAACCGCCGAACAAGCAGGGATCTTGAATGCGATCGACTGGACGAGCTCCCGGAAGAGCTCTCCGTGATAGAGAGTCAGTTATTTCAGCACGGTTACGACTATTGCCCTATCCGCTTCGGTATGGAGCTCCAAGGAGGCCGATACATCATCCTTCGCAAGCTGGGCTGGGGCCTGTTCGGCATGGTGTGGCTGGTTGAGAACCTTGGGCAAGTGCCGCTCGACTCATCTGAAGAAGCTTGCCTAACCCCCTGTCAGCGAAGATGCTGCGACCGAGCGGTTCCGTGCAGTGAAGGTTCTGCGTGCAGAAGATGTGCGCGCGGAACTGCTGTACAAGGAGGTCAAGGTCTTAAAGAGGATAAGAGCAGCAAATCAGGCTCATCCCGGACGCGCCCACGTCATCCAACTTATCGACGACTTCAAGATTCAAAGCCTGCTTGGGGAGCATGTTGCTATGGTTTTCGAAGCCTGTGGGCAGTCTTTGAACCCCCAATGGACTTGCTTGCTCTCTGTTGAGACGCTACGCGATATTTTCAAGCAAGTGCTCCAAGCGCTCGATTACATCCACACCTGCTGCGGCGTCATCCACACAGGTACGTACGCGGTCGATCTGCAGGCCTCACACTCACAAGAATGAACAGATATCAAGCCCTCGAACATACTTCTTGCCATAGAAGATCCTAAAGTAATCACTAAACAGATCGCTTGCGATCCAGCTCGGCTTCTTGCCAACATACGCATTCGTAATCAGAACGGAGATACAGCAGAAGTACCCATTGCGCCATCCCAACCTATTGCTGTACCAATCAGTAACAGCAGACTGAAAATCCGTCTTGCTGATTTCGGAATGGGCATGTAGAGTCTCCCGGATATGCTTTTCGGAGTGCTCATATGGACACAGCTGATTGGTCAGCGGGAACGCACCGCACAGTTGTGTTAGGGAGGTTGCTGAGACCCCCAGAGGTATTTCTGCACGGAGCTTGGAACGAGAAGGTGGATATCTGGACGGCCGCGTGCTTGGTGCGTACCTTTCCTGATTGGGCGAAGCGGGATACTCAATTTCATGGCGGAAGATCGTCGAGCTCATGGATGGCAGTCCATTGTTCTCGTGGAAGGAGACCAGGAACTGCACAGGAGAACAACGATATATCGCTACCATGATGCAGCACGTGGGCCCCATGCCGCAAGAGCTTCTGGCCTCCTGCGGCAGGAGCAATGAGTTCTTTGATAACCACGGTACTTCTCTCCGTGTCGTTCGTTCCTCTGATACGCTGACAAGGCGACAGGCCGGCTCCTGCACCCGCCAGGACATATGAAGTTAGCGAGCATCAAGAAGCGGCTTTGGAGGAAGCACGAGACTATGAGCCCACGCAGTGTCGACTTGCTGGAATCCCTTGTTTTAGGCATGATGCGTCCTTTGCCAGATGAGCGATTATCTGCTGCCGAAGCGCTGCAGCACGAGTGGTTTTCCCTACCACCCAAGGAGCACTTCAAGCCTCTCGACGTCGCTGCTCAGGTTGAGCAGGCTCCTCCCGTCGAAGCGGAAGCGGCACTTCCGCTGAAGCCTTCTGCCCCGGAAGACCAGTCTAAAGCCGTCGCCGCCGAGCAGCCTTCGCCAGCCGAAGAAGCGATATCGCGGCTGGAACCTTCTGCGCCGGGAGACGTCTCTGCCATGATTGCGGACACCAATAAATTGGCCTGAAAAATCTTGCGGTTCGCGATTTGTATCATAGTGCGTGCTGATGCATTTTGTAATACTCATGCATACTACACTGCTTTTACAAGACCTGCTCGCGATGTCCATCACTGTGCTTGCATTTCATTGTCCCTGCCATTCCACTTCTCAAGTGACCCGAATCCATCCAGTACCTACCTGCAGTCTTCACTGTCTGTCCAGATGTATGCGCGTGGAATTGTCGCGTATAGTAGGACGGAGCTGTTGTGTCTCATGATTCTGTAATCGAGCGTACAACCTCCCATTTATTTGGGTCGTCCTCGCTAAGACCGCCCAGCCATTGGTAATCTAGGCCTTCCCCAGTCCAGACGTCGTGGACAGCGAATATCGTCAGATGCGGGAAGAAGCCCCGCAGTCGAGTGGCCAGCGTATAGTCGTCCATGGAGAGTGCTTCGGTAGGCAAATCGATATCAAGAAACAATGCAACGAGGTTTTGCAAGGGGGCGAGATGCCTGAGCGCCGTGAAGCTGCCGAAGTATGCATATGTCTCATGAAAGTGAGCCTGAGTTTGAGTATCTAAGCAAATGAGATTCACCTGTTCATTGTCGTCTTCAATTTCGATTTGCAGCATTCGCAAATGCGAGGCACCTGCGAAGAGAGCAGATGCCATGGTCTCAAACATCTCACATGACTCGGTCTTCAGCTTGAGCACACGAAGCGTGGAGCACCTCGATATCTTCAACCCAAGATCAATGCTAATCTGTTCATCCTTGAGATCAGAAAGCAGGACAGCGCCCTCGATTGCGCGGCCGGGCATGAGGAGAGCAACCAGCGACGGCGTTCCGCATATAGTCGTCAGTTTGGGGAGAAATGACGAGCTAGCGTAGTTCGCGATGAGAGTTTCGAGAACGCTTGACATGCTTTCTTCAACGGCCAGGGATTCCAGGTTTGTCATGAGACACATAGCTCGGAATGCCATCAGAGAAAGAGCGACCGCAGTAAGAGTAGAATCCTCCGTGCTCATCACCATCGCCGTGAAGTCCTGGACCATGAGAGCACGATCGGGGATTTGCATTATGGTGCGATACAGCTTGATCTGAGCAGCTAGAGGATGATGCCGTTTGTGGTTAATGTAGGTCATAGGTGACTTGTAAAGCAGATAACGAGTGCAGACGAAGAGGTCATAGCACGTCATGGAGAGAGCTGCCAAGGTGCGGCCGTCGCCCCACAAGTCGACGATATCAGCGATCCTGAACAGCATATCGAGAGGTAGAGCAGGCATCGACATCTGAGGGATGTTGGCAAGCGACTCTTGAAAAAGATGTAGCGAAGAGAGGATGCGTAAGAGAGTGTACTATGTGTCAGATCTACGCGTTACTCGCCGGACGATATGAAGAACGCGTCTCATACCGAGTCACGAGCCATCACGGAAGCATTTAGAGTGGCGAAACAGGGATAGGACGTGCCTGTTTCGCCACTCTCGGGTCACGTGGAGTGGCGAAACACCACCACTCTCGCCAACTCATCGTTAGTAGTTACATTGTTCCTATTTATGCTGAGTCGCCCCTACCACCTTTATACTTAACTTATACCCCCTTGAGCACGTCTACATCGAGTGTATGCGTCTCTTATACCACCTTTCAACGTCACCATCATGAACATGAATGCTTCTTTTCCCGACAATTACGAAGTTCAACTTCCTTTTGACAAGAGCGACTGCCCATCCAGCTGGTTTCTGGGTCGATCGCATCGCCGTACGCCAGGTCCACTTGTGGGATCCGATGGGACTATTCAAGCCGACCTTCCCGTACAAGTCATGGAGACTCTTATTTCCATGATCGCAATGGCTGTCACATTCTTTGGACGTCTCGATGGAGAGCGATGTCTGGTCGACGCAGCACGAAGCCTGCTACGGTCAAATGGCAATCCGCCGACAAACATGCGTGCTCTGTCACGCGGTATTCGCATTCAGCTGGCCTACTTCGTCGCCAGTGATCGTATCTTCTGGTCTCACTTCAGGATCAAGCTGGACTCGACGGTGCAGTATGCGAGTCGCCTGAAGATCGAGCCTATGTATTTTTATCCACGGGAGGGTGATCCGAGCGTTGCTGCATCGGCGGGACCGAACTCGGTCAAGTTTATTGCGTTGCTAAACGACTTCCCCGCTACCGTGGACGACTTCTTCATGAACAGTATCCGAGTTCTCGCCCAGAACCCGATGAATCAAGGTGTCGCAGAGGAGGATGTCACTTTCGAATGGTCCCGAGTCTTCTTCGGCGCTTCGCACGCCTTGGCTGGCTTGGGAAACCTGTTTCTGCTAGGCTCGATTCTGGGCGACGCTGTGGTACGTATGTCTATGAAAGTCTCTTTCCTTCTTTGCTGACTGTTATCAGCACACAAGTGTCAGTCAATACGGTGAACCAGACCTACCGTCCAAGTACGCTCAATATGGCCCGCTTGCGAACTGTCTCCGCACACTCCATTGTGCGACGGCGACCTCGATTCTCATGTTGATATCGAAGCATGCTGTGCATAAGCAATGTCCTCCAGTCGAACTTCAATGGTCGGTGAGTGGGATCTACTTGTCCTCCATAGAACTTATAATCTAATCAGCTGTTACAGAGGTCAGAGCTTTTGGGAAACTTCATCCCAGTGAATCCCGATAATCAGTTGGCCCAAGCATTCCTTGCGACGGAGCAAATCTTCTGGGGCGCTATTTCGACCATCATCCAAGAGTTGCGTGGAGGGACCTTAAAAGCTTACGGTTGGAAGAGGGTGCTGCAAATGGTGCGCGGTTGGAAGACTGAATGGGACAGCGTGAAGCAGCACCTACGGAATTCCACTGTGGAGCTTGAGCCAGCTTGCACTCTGCCGCCTCTGCTTTCGGAACAGTCGAAGTCCGTCACTGGTCCTGGCAGATCCCTCCTCGCTGGCTCGTCACCTACGCATGAAGAGAACTCACAGGGAGGGCGAGGTGGTTCTGAAGACGCTCGAGCTCCAGGCACGGCCCTTTCGCAAGGAAGCCCGCATACTTCGACCCCGAGCTCTGGATCTGATCCTCCTCCCGACGGTAACGTGACAGAGATGGAAGATGAGGGCGCAGGGGACTACCCAATCCCACTTCCCGATATGAACGAAATCCAACGTCAAGCGAGCATCGAAGACCGCCCCATGCAGGGTTCTCCCCCTAACACTGCCTCAGGAAGTGTCTCTGATACTGCGACAAGCGAGGAACCGTCGACGGCCGAGTCATCCCGCAAGCGCAACCGCGATCAGCTCGATCAAGGGGATCAGCCGCCAAGAAAGAAGCCGAAGCCTGCAAATAAACCCAAACCTGTCAACAAGCCGAAGCCCGCCAATAAACCTAAACCTGCAAATAAACCCAAACCCTCGAACAAGCCGAAGCCCGCCAACAAACCTAAACCTGCAAATAAACCCAAACCTGCGAACAAGCCGAAGCCGGCCAACAAGCCAAAGCCCACGAACAAGGCAAAGCCTGGGAACAACTTCGGCCACCCGCACCCATGGATGCGCCGCCGCAAGAGCCTATGGCCGTTAGGGTTCCAGCCTGGCTCGAAGGCGACTTCAGGTTCATGGAGAGTCAGATTTGCCTCCCCTCTCGTGACCGACCGGGCAGGCTCTACTCCTACAACGCAGAGCACGACTTCATCTTCGGTACCTGCAAGGCGGATCCAACTTCGTCCGAAGGGCACGACCGTGAGCAAGGAGATCCTTGACGCGCTGGCTGACGTACCTATTCGAGCGAGGGACGCCGAAGCACATCTTCCGTTATTGCGCCAGGCGAAGGGAGATCTCTGGCCAGACATAGTGAGTGCCATAGGCTTGTGACAGGCTTGCTTGCTGACCCCGTATGCCTCTACAGCCGGATGTAGTCAGTGGAGATGAGGACTCGGATACTGAGCTCGACGTGGAAGACACGATTAGGGAAGTAAAGCAGATGAAACAGCCGGCCGATGTATGTGACTTTGCAGAGCGACACCTCGTCATGCATGCTCATTTGTACACAGGGGCCTACCGCGCAAATCAAGTTTGACCACGATCGTTATGTTCTTGAATTGCCGATTCGACCAGGCATCCGGAATGTATGCTTCTGGCTTCATTCCCCGTTCGAAACTGACAGAATTCTTTTAGGCTGCTGCTATCCGTCATGCTCGTCAGCTATCTCTTTTCGTAGAGGTGCCGCCGCAACCAGAAGACGATCCTGAGTGCGGCTGGCCTGAGAAACCGTTCACGCCTTCTCACAGCCCCGTATGGTACTACACTGCAGCGCATATACACGGAATGTCCAGTCGCGCACTGCTGGATGCATTCAGGACGCATACACTCGTCATCAGAGATGCTACTCCAGCGGAGGATCTGGTGTCTTTCACTACTGAGTCCTTAGGGCGAGAACGAGACCTGGATATCCTCCGCACGACCCAAGGTAATGTAACTCGTGCCGTTGCCTGCTGCGCGAATGCTTACCCCAACTTCGCCTGGTAGTTCAGTCCCAGCTGCCACGATCGGAGCATGCAAAGAGCGACAAGACCCCGGGAGTCAATGCCAGACGCTTGGATTCTTCGCTTTGCAAAATCCTGCGCCTGGTGGAAGAGTGCAAAGACGAGCATTATATCTCCACGTTTCTAAACAACCCGTTGGCGGAGGTGCCCGATATACCCGGCTTGCGGTGAAACTGCCTTCAACGAGTCCAGGATGCCCATTGCTGATCCGCGGATAGGAAACTCGCATCTTCTATCCATGCGTTCCGGCAGACAGCACACTGCGAAGGAGGTTGTCCGGATCCGCCTCTCGGGCTACTTGGCTGGGAAATGTACCAAACCAAGGGCTGCTATCACATTTGGCATCAAGACTACGGCGGAATGTGCACCGCCATCCAAATTCTCTGCGGGAAGAAGTTCTGGATCCAGTATCACCGCACCATTGAACGGAAACTAGATCTAAACCTACGGCACAACCTGGAATCCGTTCTTGCTGGGGAGTTGGGGGAAGCTTGGGGGATACCTCTGCGGCAGGGCGATGTGATGTGCGTCACTCCCTTAACTGTGCATAGAACGCTTTTCTGATTTCCTCGCAGGTTCCAGGGTGCCGGGGTCTTGCACACGGTCTTCTCCGAGGAACATTGCGTTGTGCGCGGATCCAACTTCGTCGCCTCGACCCAAATCCAACACACAGTCAATACACGAATCACTCAGTCTCAGATCGGAGAGCACATCACGAATGTTTTCGATCCGCGAGATCGTATCGCGACCTTCCAGATGTTAATATACACAGCCATGGTGATAAGGAATCGACCCGAGATGCACGACGTCAAGTGGCATGGATGGAAGGCGCCACCTAAGGATATGTCTGATGGACCGGGTATGTAGCAAGAGCATAAATCTTCCACAACTATTTGCACTGACGTACATTCATTATAGCTGCTCACATCTACAGCACGCTGGAGGACCTCTCTGCTGCTATGCTGGACATCATGAACCACGACAACTACCATTATCAAGGCACCGACGGCGACGACAGCGATCTAGATCTTCTTGATCGAATAGTCAGTCAACCCTCGTACATAGAAATGAAGGATATGGCGATGCGATTCACCAGGAAACTAAGACTGCTCATCTGGAAGTCGAAGGAGGCTTTCGATGATTACTGTCTTGTCACTCACGGTCGACTCAGAAGCAATCAAATCAGACAATGGCAATCGCAGCTCGCTTACCAGGAGGAACGGCAAAGCCGGAAGAAAAAGAGAAGACGAAACTGATCCGCATCCCCCGGGACTCTATCATATCCTGGGATATGAAAAGACTGTCTTTCCGTTGTGCCATACGATGCTTTGTACAACATATCGGCTCTCCTGTTGTATCGTAGACTGTACACCGCTCCCATGCTTTGTATTGGAATGTAATTCATTGACAATGAGGACTCAGGCTCATTCACTGTCCCCGACATCAGACTTACAGCAACCAGCCGGGCAGTCGAGATAAGATTTCCCGAATAGAAAGTCAGGGAAGAAATCGGGATTGATTACAGGCCGAGGCCGGGACCTACGTAGCATCACCGGAGGCAACGGGGACACTCCCAGATCTGCGGATTGTCACCGCCTCTCCGCTTTTTTACACGAACTTCTACCTGTCTCCAAATTTTCCTTGAACCAAGACCTGACCCCCTCCAGTCGCCAGCATGCCCGACAGCGATAAGAAAGCTAGGAAACGTTCAGACACGATACGGAACCGGGACGTAGGATCTGTTACCGTCTACCATGGATATGACCAGCTGAATGAGTACTAGTCCGCTTCAGCCGTACAGAAGTACGGCGGGCGAATAACGAGGTCGACGTCGAATGCTCCGCCTCAGCCCGTTCCGGAGGACGAAAAGAACGAGGGATGGAGTGGTCACGATGGTCCCCCACAGATCAGAGGCCGCCCTGACAGAGGAAAGCAAGTGTTGCACACTTACGGGAAACGGGTGATGGTCTTGTCATTACACGCGAAGACATTATATTGACGAAGCACAGGGAAACCGTACGCGTTCGACCGGCAGAGCTCAGCGTAGTCCTGAAGTCGAGGAAGGGGAGCATCGGAGCATCGGTACGCAAACGCTCCGCACTTCATCCACGGCTTGTAGCCTACACAGAGCTAGCAGCACAAACTCCAGTAGTCGACAATCCCACGATCCGACGGATTGAGTCTTTCCCACTTTCGCAAGAAGTTCCCTCCTCACGAATTGTACTTCCGGCGACAGCAACAAAACCTCGGGATGGGCGCGTCCAGAGGCAAGAGGTATGGTGCATACGCAGCAACGGCCCCAGAATATGGCGACGTAAGTGATACAGAGCTACAGCAGTGCAGTCCAGGATATCCAAGAAGAGAGCCTACCCGATCAGACCGATGAGCCGCCAGAAGAGGATGACCCAGTCAGTGAAGCAGACGATGGAAAATCAGACAGTTCGTGTGGGTATTGCTCGGTAGCGCCATGGACAATCTCACTGAAATTGCTCAGTGCTGGATCGGGAGAGGACGTTGTTTAGCAGAGATTGGCGTGCAAGCACGAATCAAGTAAGGACAGGATATGAGTTAAGCTGTTTTGACTGGCTCATTGTCTTTCTTCAGCGAGAGCCGCGGGAGAAGGTGGCGAAGACTGGTCCCGTGTCGGAGATTCCTATCACCTCGCTTGGTCCATTGTTCCATGTCGTACGTTCTCGTCCTGCAACTATCAAACTCCCCTGGCTACTGACTTCAAGGTTCTAGAGGCGAGACCACTCAGGCGAGATCTGCTCTCCGAGCATATCCTGTATTAACTGACAGTCAAATCTAGAAACTGCAGGACCACCTGCACTTCGTGGTGTGAGCAAGCGACCGAACGTCGAATCTACGGGGCACAGTAGATCACGACGCCCTAATATGTCAGCGACCGTTCTGAGCGCCGAGACTGTAACCGATGGAGCTGCGGAAGGGTTGGAGGCGGGAGAGAAGGGATACGAGATCTATGATGAATGTCGGGACGGAAGGGAAGGGAGCCAGGAGAACGAGCGAGACGGCGAGGAGGAGGAGGAGGAGGAGGAGGAGGAGGAGGAGGAGGAGGAGGAGAACGATGCGGTCGGGCAGAGTCTGGGCAAGCAATGCATGGATGAGTCTCTGGATTGTATGGAGGAGGGTGATGTTGGACCTGAACGTGTACGTGAGATTTGCGGATCGCGATAGGATACTAGCTGACGCTCACGCTATTAGTTCCTCTCTGAGCTGCGAGCGATAACCAGGGTGGGAGGGAATCGGGTACGTTTATCCAGAATGGTGCTGGATCTATGGAAGCTGACTTCAGCTTGAGGGAGAGCAAACTACCGCTCAAGCGACTCTCGCCGTACGACGCTAGCTGCGAGTCTTGCTCTTGATCGACTAATGCGAATGCAGCAGTACAGCAAGAAGAGGCAGCGGGAGTCCATCGACAGGGTCATTAGCGGCTGGGGACTGTCAGGGGTCGATGGCTTCGACGATATGGAACCTTCGGAGTTTGACGTTGAGCAAGGGTTTGGGGACATGGAGGGCAGACAGGGCGGCAAGGCTCTGAGCATCGGGTTTCCCCAGGTGAGAGCACAGCTGCATCGCAGCGTCTGAATTGTGACCACGCTGATAGCAGTCGAAGCTCGCTTCGCAGAACCACAATAAGAAAAGGCGACTACTCGTTACGGAGAGCGAACTTCAGGAAGATGCCGTGCAGAATATGGTACAAACTCAAGCGACTTGCGCTTGTTTGCTGATGTGCTTTATCCAGGACGCCCAATCACTCGTTGTTCATCTTCGCAATAAAGATATTCAAGCCCGAAGCGGTCGAAACGCCCAGCCCGCCACGCAAAATAGCTCCACTGAGCCATCGGCAGATGCTATCCGTATCCACCTAGTTCCGGGCGTCAATCCTAAACTCCTTCGAGCATACTCTGCCGCCATGAAAATCACCCTCACGGAGGCCAAGAAGAGAATGAGAGTGATCGTGGCGACCTTGGAGCCGTATCCAGACAAGAAGCGCGAACTGGAACTGATCAGGCTCTGCGCTGGCGGCGCCAACAACTTTGCTAGGGAACGCGCCCGGTCGGAACCAGCACTGATTGACTTCGAACGGTATCCTGGACAAGAACGAGTAGTGCGTTCTTTGTTCTTCTGCACGCATCAGCTTCTGACTTCAAGCGCTTTCCAGATCGGTGATGTTGGAGGTTGGCTTCGTAGCCAAATAAAAGAGAAAGCGGAGAAGGCGGTTTTAATCGCCTACCAATGGGCTTTGGAGGGCAGCGTGCAGGAGGTCAAAGCGAAAATCCGATGGCTCTTGGAAGATTATACCTTCGTTTTCACTAGCGCGACCGCGAGCAACTACCTCTTGCAGGCGGCAAACCGAAGCAACCGAGACTTTCACCTGGAACATACTGGCGCCTTTCTTCAATACGCTTTGGTGCATGTGCTCGCCTACCAATTCTGGAATAAAGGCGCGTGTGGTGACGCGCTTCTCCCTGAATATCGTGATGTTTTCAATCCTGTCCCTTGCGTCCTCATCGCTCTGACGGTGACCGCTGTAAGTCTGAGTTCTAGGATATATCATTGCCAGGCTCATCTCCTACTAGCTCCATCATGCTTTAGCAGAATGGGAAACCGGCTACTTCGTCATGCGTCACTTCGAGTCGAATGACACCAATCGATCCATCTATGAAACAGTTCTTGCGAATCTCGAGGCGATGAGGAGACAAAAGAGAGAGGAGTGCCGGGAGATGCAGATCGCGCTAACCACGAAAGCAAGGTTAGCGTCAGATCTATCCTGAGCAAATACTTACTAACGGTAACGGCACAGCACCCTCCTCCAATCGGAGGGCAAGGCACAGGACGCGCGCAACAAACTGCCGGCAAATAAGAAGCTCTTTATCCCGGGTTTGCGTTAGCGCACTTTCTTTGTTGTCCTCCCTCCGGTGTTGTGGCTCTCATAGGAATGCAATCAATGCATGATACCACTAGATCAATAATTGGCTGCTAGTTTGGCGAGGGATCAAGCTTGTGGTAACCACGACAGCACTACGTAGCACCCAGCATTCTACCAGAACTCTACGAGTGATGTTCGTGTGCTCCGAGTGAGCAACGATAGGTCCATGGGAGAGCCACGAGATATCTACAGGGCACCACAGGAGTGGATGAAGCCGACAGAGACTGCGCGAGCCACATGACGCAAACGCCTCTATATCGGCTCCGAGTACCTTATGAGAGCCGAGGTGTGCTACGACTGCTACGAAGCTCCCGTAGTGCTATGTAGGGTCCGGTACACTTCCTGATGTGTTCGGCATCGGGTCGTCCACGGTGGTCTCATGCCTGCTGTCGTCGAGGCTTGGTATCCGTATACGAACGACACATATGGTGTTCTGCTGGAAGACGATGTCGAGCTGTCTCCCCTGTTCTATGCCTGGATCAAGTTTGCCCTCCTGAGATACCGGTACGGACGAGATCGCGGGCAATCTAGCCGACTGTTCGGGATCAGTCTGTATCAAGCGAAGCATATCGAGCTGCGTCCAGAAGGACGCCGGCCCTTCCACGCCCAAGCGTTGTTCTCCAACTCGTCCATCCGCTATCCTCACACGCCCTATCTCTCACAAGTACCTTGTAGCTGGGGCGCGGTGTTCTTCCCCGAACACTGGCGAGAATTCCATTCCTACCTGTCCCTACGCCTATCGCCCCGAGGGCAGACTGTTCCGGCAGACATCGTACCCCACATCCGCTCGAACAAATGGTCCCAGTCCTGGAAGCGCTATTTTATCGAGATGACCTACCTACGAGGCTATGTGATGCTTTACCCGAACTACGACCACTTCGTCTCCCTCTCCACCAACCATCTGGAACCTGGCGAGCATGCTCATCTGAATCTGATCCCAGAACGGCTTCTGTCAAAGAAGAAAGCGCAGTTCCAGGTTCCTCTGATGGGCATCGAGGCGGGCGATTATGGTGTTCATTTGCTTGATCTGCCGCAAGGCACTCTACCGGATTGGCAGGATCTGCCTGTCTTGGATCTTTGGGGCAACATCGCTTCGCTGGATCTGCTCAAATGGCGTGGTGCATATCGACACGAAGAGATTACGGAGTGTAACAGATTGCTGCACTTGGAGGAACCGTCGACTTACAATGCCGATGAACTGCTTTGTCTCCACAGAAATGATGAGGACGACGAGGACGAAGAGGAGCCCGTCGAAGATACAGAAGAGGCAGCGGTGGACGAGCCGGAATGAAGGCTACGAATGAAAGCTGCTGCCAAAAAAAAGCGCATACACGCCTGTAACAGTCGCAGTCCATAGCGATAAATTGACTGTAATTGCTACAACACTAGTCATGTCCTCCTTCACATCTGGATCTGCGAGGCATCAATGCCAAGGGCATTCAAGAACAAGTTAACGTTATTAATCTTCATGCGAGCCTCCTCTTCGGTGGTCGCGAGCCCAGTCTTCTGGCTCATGACATTCTCGAGCACCTTGTCGCGCATCTCTGCGACGAGCTGTTGTTGTTGAGCCATGTCGGCGCTGACAGCGAGTGCTGCGAGGAACTGCCAGGTCGGCTGATCGGCCAGCTCGTCTGCTGCGGTTGGGCGGATATACTGTGCTGTGCCGAATGGCAGATGCGCGTGCCTGCGTGCGGATGGGAAGAGGGCTAGCAGGGTCCCGGCCAAAGCGTTGAAGAGAGCGGTATATGTCTTCTGCCATTGCTCCAGCTCCTCTGGAGTGGGCTCGTCTGGTGGCGGAGCGTGCTTCAATCCTTCGGCTTGCGCCAAGAACATCGTCAGCAATTCAAGGCCGGGCTAGATGGGCACGGTCAGCGTTCGCAACTCAGCTGCTAAATGATTCGACTTACCCTTGTGCGCGCGACTTCTGCAACATTACAACGGTTGATCAGATGACCAAGAAGGCCGCTGACTAGTCGAAGACCAGCACGTCTCAGCGCACCGATCAGAGCCGGGAGCACGGTTGACAGGAACAGTTCGGTCTGCTTCTCCATCTCTCGCTTCTCCGGGCTGTCCGGCTTATCGAGTAGATATGCCTTGCGGACAACGTCGAGCTGGCTGAAACAGGCGATAAGAAGAGTTACCACCGTAAGGGATTCCTTCTGGCCTAGGTGGCGCAAAATGCGAGGTAGCAGCTTCTTCCCCTTAGCAGGTCCAAGAATGGCGATCACCGGATGAGGGTCGCTGATATCCAATGGATCCATGACGTGCATTTCGTACCAAGTTTCCTTGATCAAGGCAGCATATCCGGCTTCCCTACAACATAATCAGATAGAGTTCTCGTCCTCCTGCAGGTCATTCACTGACCATTCGTGATGTTCCGCTTCGTGACCTTCACCTAGAGGTTCCTCTCGTCGCTTTTGCTCCAGTGCGAGGACGAGATCGTAGAGCTTCTCGATCCGCAGCAGGATTTCCTTCTGAGACAGCGAGGCCTTACGCTCAACAGGCTGCATACAGTCAGCTTCCAAGTTCATGACGAGAGATGGATGAAGCTTACAACGTTCGACCTGCCCTTCTCGCTGGTAGGGGTTGCCGGAGGCGAGGCCATGACATCCTTGACTTGCAGCAATGGTCTGGGTGCAACCTTGGAGGTGCGGCTGGACAGCTTGCCCAGAGCGCGGATATGCTTTTCCTCTGCAATTCATGTCAGCCTGATGTCTCCATGAGAATTGAAAAAGCACGAACGATCCGCGCTCTTCTCCTTCTCTCTCGTCCTAGCATGCTGGACAAGTTTCTCAACCTGTTGACGCATCCTTTCCATAGCCTTCTCACGCCTACCAGCACCGCGGCCAATACCCATCCCCACGCCAACATCGCCAAACTTGATGACTGCCTCACCAGCAGCCTGCTCTCCCATCCTAGCACGAACAATAGCGCCAAACACCTGCGCGTAGAAATCGTCCGCGTACGGATCTTCAGTCACGAGCTGCGACACCTGAATACGGGTGATGAAGTCCTTGTCGCCTTGGGACATAAGCTCGTTCCTGCGTGCCATACGTGCGAGCTTCTCGGCTTTACGCCGGCGTTTTGCTTCGAGCCGCTCGGTAGCCTTGATCTTTTCCTGCGCGTCGCGTAGGAGCGCAGCGCGCTTCTCGACGGAAAGCTCGATGATCTCTTCCGGCGTACGAGTGTCGGGCGTCTGTTCGCGAACGACGGGCCGGGTCGGCGCAGCTTGTCCACCAAGAGGCGGGAAATCGAGCAAGTCGCCAACGTCGCCTTTGAAGAGGCCGCTCTCCGGCCTCGGCTGCTGCTGCTGATGCACACTAGCAGGTCTAGGTCCGTCGAAAGGCAGGTTATGAGGCGTTCCTTGACGAGCCTCAAGAGGCAGGCCGGGCAAACCCTGTGGAGGCCGTTGCTGCTGGATAGGTGGCTGCTGGATCGGCTGCTGAGGGGGCATGGGCCCACCGAGCCGAGCAGCTTGCATCTGTCGCTCGATCTCGTCCAGTGAGAACATCGTGTTCGGCGGCGGGTAGAATGGCTCCCGGGGCAGAGCTGGCTGCTGCAGATGGACTTGACGCATGTCATCCGGCAAAGGAGGCATATCCAGAGGCCGCTGTCCACCGGGCACTCTCAGATCTGGAGGCAGATCCATTTCGTGCCGAATTGAAGGCATGGCGAAAGTGTTCTCTGGTAGAGAGTGATAAGGCGATGGACCGCCTAGAGGACGCATCTCAGGCAGAAGATGCTGCTCGGGGGGTAGCACATGTCGGCCACCAGACGCTGGGCGCATCTCTTGAGGGAACAGCCCTTCCAGCCCACCTCGCGGAGCCGGCATGCCAAAGCCCTGCTGGGGTTGATGCGGCTGAGGCTGATAATGCCCGTCCCCAATAGGAGGCAGTGTCTGCTGAGGTATCTGCGGCATAGACTGCACTGGCGGAATTGGTGGTGGCGGCGCATGCTGTTGTGGCGGCGGTGCATAGTTGTCATTTGCACCGAAAGGCGGCAAACTCGGTGCCGCACTTACTCCTCCACCACGAGACTGAGCTTCCATCTCTGCTTCTATTTCTTGGAGAGTCATCACCCGCGGTTGAGACGGACGCTGTTGATGCAGATTGGCAGGCCTCGGTGGCGTGGGCGTATGGGTAGCTATTGAAAGATGAGCCCACTTCATTCGGTCTATAGAAGCACGACGTACGAGGGGTATGACGTGCTCCAGCCAGGGATGCTCCAGAGGAGACAGAAGGAACGATCCCTCCGAGGACAGAGGATACTGAGTTGTCCTTCCATAGTGCTTCAAGAGAGGCTTCTCCCTTCTGTCTTGACGAAGATTCTGCGACGAGGTCAGATCCTGCACGATCACCAGTAAACGTGACTTGCGTCTCGTACTGGTAGACGTGGTCGTCCTCGAGGTTGGCAGGTGCGACTGAACTGAAGCGGGTTTCTTCTCTTGCTTCGGAGGTGCCTTCGGCACTGGGGCGAACGACCCCGTAGTCCTTGCAAAGTCGAAGTCGGTGCCTGTTACAGGCTTTAGCCCGAAACTAAAGCAAGGCCCGGGGAGTACGTACCGACGTTTCCACCTCCAAAAGTCTCATCATTCAAATCATCATTCTCTTCTTCTAATTTTCCTATATCATAGCCATATCCTCCTGCATCGTCCCAGTTGTATACGGCGAGGTCCTCGTCCTATTGTAACACTGTTACGACCACGTACTTCAGAGCGAGCCTTTTCACTGACCTCCTGCTTCCCCGAGGCCAAGAGGGCATTGCCGTTACTGGCGTCTGCAAATCCGCGAAAAGCCATGGTCGACCTCTTCAGACGTCCATTGTCGAATGATCAGGGACTTTGTACGATGAGTAGGCTTGAACTGTTGAATGCAGGCTGGCCACTTCCCCGAGAAGGTAAGGGAAGCCTCGTCGGATGCTGACGGCACGCGGCTGACCGGAAGCAATTTGACGCGATGATGGGAAGGGCGATCAGAGTCGAGGAGGCAAGTCTGCGGACATCACGTTTGTAAAACCCCTGTTATAGGCGCGTCTGGTATGAGACAAGTCGTGAACGCGATCTAGTAACTTGTAACAATATGTCTAAGAGCTATGAAAGATTGCTGCTTGGCAGGTAAACCGCGTCTGATGGTTATGTGGCAATTTCCAACGACCATAACGGCCGAACGCGTGAGAAGCTGAGATGGCCGGTGCGCCCGCAACGACGTCATCATGCCAATGGGCGGATTCATTCTCCCAACCCAGCCTTCTTCCCAATCCAGGCCAAACACCTCGGTTCGCGCATAAAGCGCGTCCCTCCTCCTCCTCCTTCCTCCCTACTTTCATCTTGCACCCAACCATGTCTGCCGCCCTCAACAAGGCCGCAGACGCAATTACCAACACCTTCAAGGGCGCCGCCAACGGCCTCTCCAACGGCAAGCCTGCGCCGATAGACATCCCGAAACCGCACCTGGGTTCCGCAGCGCTTTCGGGGCCTAAAACGCCCGCTGATGAGGGCCTGGAGTTTTTCGCGCGCGAATACCAAGCGGGTGACGCGCCTATTCAGGTGTATGAGCTCCCACTGGAGGAGGACGGCGGACCTAACAAGGATCGTTCCGTGAGTACCGGCCAAAAGCTGGATATATGCGCATATATCTGAGCATATATCTAGTACATTCGGCTACCACCACCCACGACGCCCTATGTGCTCCGTCTTTCCCTCGAGGCTGGTACTCCGCCGTCCAAGAACGGTAACTTGAAGACCAACTTCCCTCTCGAGGGCGGGTCCTTCGGGAGGGAGAAGTACTATGAGCGCAAACTTCCGACCGATCTCTCCAAGCCCATCCAGATAGACCTCGCCATCTCCGCTCCAGGTGCATTCGTCTACTGGATCGAGTATGACCCGCCCATGTTCTCCTCGGAGAAGGGCCGCATCAAAGGCCGTGAAGGCTACTTCAACGTCGACCCCATCCTGAAGATCCATCCGCGTTCATCCATCCTGTCCGACAAGCTACAGCCTCTGTCCGTCTCAGCCGGTGGTGGGAAAGTGCTGTCCAACAAGACTGTCAACTTGCCTCTCGATGGTATCGCTATTCTCACTGTCGTATCTAAATGGATGGGCACCATCTCGAACTGGCGGCCGCACTTCGCCGAAGCGATGCAGAGGGGCTACAACATGTTACACTTCACGCCCCTGCAACAGCGCGGAGAAAGCCGAAGCCCCTACAGCATTGAAGATCAGCTAGCGTATGATCGCGAATTGTTCGACAAGCCGGTCTCTGCAAAGGAGGGAGCTGTACAGATGGCTGAGCTGCTGAAAATGGCGAAGGAAGAGTACGGTCTGCTCAGCATGACAGATGTCGTCTTAAACCACACCGCCAACTCGACCGAGTGGCTCTGGGATCATCCGGAAGCTGGCTACAGCCCGCATAACAGTCCTCATCTGACGCCCGCGCTCGAGCTGGACGACGCTATCATGCGCCTGTCGGCAAACCTGGTCGCGCGGTCCCTCCCAACCAGGGTAAATTCCCAGCAGGACATCACCACCCTTGTCAATGCACTAAGGGACGACATGCGTGCACTCAACTTCTGGCAATACTATGTACTCGACGTCAACGCAGAGAAGAGCAGGGTGAAGGCTGCGCTTGCTTCCGGTAGCGTCCCTCAATGGTCCGGCGACAACCTTACCGGCAAGAGCGTCGTTGAGATCGCCCAGTATCTCAGGGATCATAACAAGATCGAGAACTTGCACGCCTTCTCGTCGAGGTTCTGTACCCGGGTTGAGCCAAACTATGCGGCGAGCCTGATCAAGGCCGCCTTCAGCGAGCTGAAGTCGCCGGAAGAGCTTTCAGAGGCTTGGGGTCGCGTTGTCGATGTCATCAACGTACCTCTCTACGCCGAGTGGGAGGAAGACACCCGCGTCGCGCTGGACAACGTCACCAATCGTATTCGCTACACGCGGCTCGATGATAACGGACCTAAGCTGGGTGAGATCAACGCTCGCATGCCCCTGGTCGAGACCTACTTCACGCGTCTGCCTAAAAATGAACGGACGGCAAAGCACGATCCGAGCCAACTGTCCGTTGCCAATAACGGCTGGATCTGGGGAGCCGATCCATTGCAGAACTTCGCCCTGCCTCCGTCAAAGGTCTACCTGCGCCGCGAAGTGATTGTCTGGGGTGACTGCGTTAAGCTTCGCTTTGGCAATGGACCAGATGACAACCCGTGGCTTTGGGCTTACATGAAGGCGTATGTCGAGCAACTCGCTGGCACTTTCGACGGTTTCCGCATGGACAACTGCCATTCCACTCCTCTCCATGTCGGTGTCTACTTCCTGGATGCCGCTCGCAAGGTCAACCCCAACCTCTATGTTTGCGCCGAACTTTTCACCGGAAGCGAGGAGATGGACCTGGTTTTCGTCAGCCACCTGGGCATCAACAGTCTTATCAGGGAATCGATGAACGGTTGGGACCCGAAGGAGATGTCTCGTCTTCTTTACCGTCACGGTGTAGGCAAGCCTATCGGATCCATGGACTCTGCCTGCTTGGCGAGTAAAGAAGACCTGCCCAATCCGCTCGGAAAGGGCGGCGTCCGTCCATGCGTTATCACTCCCTTGCAAGGCTCTGCTCCGCATGCATTGCTTTACGATGTCACGCACGACAACGAGTCACCGCTCCATAAGCGTAGTGCGGAGGACGCATTGTCGACTGGAGCACTTGTCACTTTCGCGTGGTGCGCAACGGGTTCAAACAAGGGCTTCGACGATCTGTACCCTAAGCTCCTTGATCTTGTGGGCGAGTCGCGCAAATATGAGGTTCTTACGGGTGAAGAAGATCGCGGGATCAGCAAGATCAAGCGGTTGCTGAACCATTTGCATGTCGAGATGGTGCTTGGCGAGTACAACGAGGGCCACGTCCACCAAGAGAATGACGTGCGTGTCCGCTTTCCCAAATCACTGCTACCCACTAACTAGTCCTCCAGTACATCGTTCTTCACCGCGTCCAACATACTACCCAGAAGGGATACCTGCTTGTAGCTCATACTGCCTTCCATAAGGGCAGCAAGGACCGCGGTTGGAGTACGCCCATGAATTTTGTGCTAGTGGACTGTACTGATGCATATTTCAGTCAAACCCATCCAGCTTCGCCGTACCAAGGCGAAGTTCATCGTGGGTGCAGCTATCAATATCTCCAGCTACGAGGATATCTCAAGCAAGACCACCCTACTCGGCCTGCCTTCCAAGCTCGAACTCCTTCCTCCCTGTGAACCGGTGCCCGGTTCCGACGGGGCTGGTCCTTTCTCGGAGATCCGTGTGCCGGATTATTTCCCGCCTGGGAGCATCATGCTTTACGAGACTCAGTTGGATGGACTCGACCCGCAACTCGAGCAGACCTGCAAGCAGGGTGCCGACGAGGCCTTTGCTGACCTCGACCTGGTCGACCTGAACGTTGTGCTGTACAGGGCAGATGGAGAGGAGCGCGACGCCACCGGTAAAAACCAATTTACACGCGCGTGTACGGGAGCTGACGGCCGAGATTAGATGGCAACGGGACGTACGATGTTCCTGGGCTTGGTCCCAACGTTTATTGCGGTCTTGAAGGTTGGATGACGGCTTTGCGTCATATCATGCAGTATAACGATCTGGGCCACCCACTGTGTGCGCATCTGCGCAGCGGGACCTGGGCATTGGATTGGATTGTCAACCGTCTTGTTACGTAAGTATTGCATATTGCGGCTGGTTTCACCGATTGACAAGGATTTAGTCAACAAGGCGTGTTTCCTAAGCTCAAGGTCCCCGCTACTTGGTTCCGCGAGCGTTTCGACCAGATAAAGGCTACCGTTCCCGATTTCCTGCGGCCGAAATACTTCGCTATCGTGGTGTACGAAGCATATAAGGCGGCCAGACGCGCAGTTGTCGAGCAAGGTTCTGATTTCGTCTCCTCGGGCCACGCCTTCACGCAGGACTTGGCACTCGTATCCATACAGATGCACGGCTTGGTGAAGTCTGCTTCTCTGGATCCCGCAAGACCCGTACCTTCCCTGGCAGCTGGTCTTCCTCACTTCTCAGCCGGTTGGGCAAGATGCTGGGGCCGCGACGTTTTCATCTCTCTCCGCGGTCTTTTCCTCACTACTGGTAATTTCCCGGCTGCAAAACAGCACATAATTGCTTTCTGCTCGACACTCAAGCATGGCCTAATCCCTAATTTGCTTGACTCGGTTCGCAACCCGCGTTACAACTCCCGCGACTCGCCCTGGTGGATGGTGCAGAACATCCAGGATTATGTCAACTCTGCCCCAGATGGCCTTGCCATCCTCTCCGAATCGGTTCCTCGGCGGTTCCCTGCTGATGACACCTGGGTTGCATGGAACGACCCTCGCGCATACGCGTACTCCAGTACCGTGGCCGAGGTCATCCAGGAGATCCTTCAACGTCACGCCGACGGTATCCACTTCAGGGAATACAACGCTGGCCCCAACCTGGACATGCAAATGACGGATGCTGGGTTCAACATTGACATCTATGTGGACTGGAGGTCCGGAATTATCTTCGGTGGCAACAAGCATAACTGTGGCACTTGGATGGACAAGATGGGCGAGTCGTCGAGAGCCGGTAACAAGGGCGTTCCTGGTACTCCTCGAGATGGCGCTCCCGTCGAGATCACTGGTCTCCTGGCTAGCACCCTGCGCTGGCTAGATCAGCTCTCTACCAAGGGCAAATTCCCTTTCAAGGGTGTGCAGGCTGAGAGTAAGTGCTTCGTTTATTGACCTTGTATCGCTTACTGATTCCGTCTTCAGTTGATGGAAAACGCCGTCTTGTCACATACAAGGAGTGGCACACTCTGTTGAAAGACTCCTTCGAATACCATTACTACGTGCCGCTCGACCCGAAGGACGATGGCAAGTACAACTGCCAAACCAGCATCGTCAACCGCCGCGGTATGTACAAGGACGTCCATGGTTCTGGCCCAGGTCGTGAATGGTCAGACTATCAGCTCCGCTGCAATTTCCCCATTGCTATGGTCGTCGCACCCGAGCTGTTCGATCCTCAACATGCCCTGGGTGCGTTGATGCTGGCCGATCAGGTGTTGAAAGGCCCGCTCGGTATGAAGACGTTGGATCCCTCTGACCAACAATACCGCGGAGACTACGACAACTCAAACGACAGCACCGACTTTGCCGTTGCCAAAGGTCTCAACTATCACAACGGACCGGAGTGGATGTGGCCTATGGGCTACTTCCTTCGTGCCTACCTTTACTTCGATACCAAGGTTGGAAGCGGCCAACAAAACCCGAACGAAACGCTCCAGTACCTGCTCACTAGCCTTCTGCCTGCTCGCCGCCACATTCGCACGGCTCCTTGGGCTGGTCTACCAGAGCTCACCAACCGGAACGGCGCGTTCTGCCGCGATGCATGCCCGACTCAGGCATGGAGTGCCAGCACGCTACTCGATTTCCTCGAGGACGTTCACAAGATTTCGCGCGCGAACCTGTAGGGGAAACCGGTTCGCCATAAAAAAAAAAAAGAGATTGCTATTGACGAATACCCCCATGCCAAGCGTAATTTTGCTAGAGGCAAATCAAACTGAGACCAATGTTCTCTTTACAACAGTGCAATAGTTTTGTGTAGATTACATCAATATTATATGCAAGGACTGCTTTACCATTTTGGCTTGCCAACGAGGATGTCGGTGCTGCGCCGCATGTTTTAGGCGCGCAGTCGACCAAAGAAGCGCCCAGCTAAGCGCGTCTGCACAGCCGCTAAAGCCTCTCGCATCTTCCGGTTATCCCCTGCCGTCGACCGTCGTCATCATATTAACCCCTTAGCTAACAGCGTCTACTGACCTCCCCCATTCGATAGCTCGCGTTCTTACTCGTCTATCCACAAACTGATCATGCCTACCGACCTGCCATACGCCGCCGACGCAGAGATCTCCCTCTCATGGGACGAGCTCGATGTACGTCTCCTCCCTTGCGGCGCACGACCCCGCGCCCCTGACTGCTATGTCTCCAGGTCCTAAGACAGCAATACAATATCGAGCAAGAAAAGGGCTTCGTAACCGTCCAAACGAAATTCAACTACGCATGGGGGCTCGTCAAGTCCCCACAGAGGGAACATCAGGTCGAGGGCGTCAAGCTGCTGCAAGGTGCGCTGTGCTGCTGCGTTTCCCCTTCCCCCTCACAGGGGGGAAAGAGCATGGGCTCATAGGTTGAGGCAGAGATATATCGCGCCGAACCGGGGAGGAGGAGAGAATGTCTTTATTATCTCGCGTTAGGGCACTATAAGATGGGGAATTATGAGGAAGCGAAGCAGTTTAATGGTGCGTTCCTTCCCTTCTACTCTTCCCGATCACTTAACTCAGAGTGTATGCTTATGATCTGTCGTGCAGACCTCCTGATCGAAAAGGAACCCAACAACCTCCAAGCCCAAAGCCTCAGAGAACTGATCGACCGTGCCGTTTCACGCGGTACGTCCCCCCTTCCTCCCTGACTCGCATATGTATAGCACATCGCTGATCAGAGAGCAGAGGGATACATCGGGATGGCCATAGCCGGCGGAGCCCTAGCCGCAGGCGGGATATTGGTAGCGAGTCTTGTCCGTCGAGCTATGCGCAAATAAGCAGAACCCACGCCTCATGCGTGCGCAGCTGCGTTCCAGCGGGTGGGCGATATGAACTCTCCCTGTCGCTGCCCACCAACGCCCAACACCCCTTCTCCTTACTAGTACGACTATTGCCACTGCTATCCGTGGCTGCGGCCAGTTCGGGCCGATATGGTGCGAGGCCGCTTGTACAGTTTCCAGCTTTTGTTGATGTTGATACAACTACAAATATGATGCATACATGATATCTCCAAAATGGCACATAAAGATGCAGTGCAGCCTGGGGCGGCGGTATGAAGAACACAGACAGGGGTTGAATGATTTTGGAATGGGTAGAAAATGCAAGCAAGAATCAGAGTCCTCCGGTATGTCGTGAGTGTGGAGGATAGAGCCGGAATGAGATGATATGGGATGACAGGAGAGGAGAGGAGAGGAGAGGAGATAAGGTCTATGTGGGCAGGAATTGGGCGGCTTGGGCTTGCATGTCTGCTGCCGATAGCTGTTTTTCGGGTCAGGCAGGGACGAAGGGAAGAAGAGAAGCGCGACGGGACCTTGAACGAGGCCAGCCCCACGAGTACAGAAGCGATAAAGAACAGACTGGCAAACAGCAGCCAGAATATTGCCCACACTGTCAGATATCAGAGTCAGTGAGCGAAGCAGGTAGATGAGGGCGGGAGGACCCACTGTGGACTGGTATATGTGGATATAAGAGGCTGAACTGCGTTGCATCGGAGTCGTTTACTTTGTTGAAGAATCTGTCGTCTGAGAGGTCCCCTTGGTTCCAACATCAGTCACACTGCCCGCGAGCATGAGGCTGATAGTAGACGTACAGACGACGTAAAATATGCTCATCGTTCCTGTTCCCTTCTTGTCAGCTCTCAGTCTACGTGGAAGGACGTGAGGGACGTACCGACAAACAAGCAGTAGAAGCGCAAAGCGTTGGCATGGTCAATAAACCAAAACCCGATCAACAAGCCCTCATAAAAGAACGTCAAGACGATCGTCCTACGACCCCCACCAATCATCATCAGTACCCTCCTCCTCCAAGCACACGAAGAAAGAGAGCTCACAGCTTATCCCTCACCAACGCTAATGGACACAGAAGCCCAACTGCGATGAACCAACTGGCTATCTTTGACCCCAGCGTGTCCCATCCTGCTATGAGCATGCAGAACCCGAAGAGGGTCGAGCCGATGTATCCTGCGCTCAGGATCGTAGGTGGGTGACCGCCCTCGACGCGAGTCGCTCCACCTAGGTTCGGGTCGATCGTTATACTACCTCCGGAATCAGCATGGCCTATAGTGAGAGGGTGGACGAGACGTGCCTTAGTATTCGACCTCCGGTTAATAAGGCCTGTTATCCTTTTAGCTGGGTTGGAAGGGAGGGGAGGAATTGGGAGGGCGCACCATCATTATATGACAGAACTCGTGCCACCCGACAATTAACAGCTGCTCTCAATCATCAGTATCTGCACGGATCCGGAGCGTGCGGGAAGATGGGGCGTACTTTGAGCGGGACAATCAGATCCCTCACTCCTGGGACGTGCCATAGCGGGATGAGGATGATAAGGTATACAGCTAGGACGTATAGGACCACCGCCTGTGCTTATAGTCAGCCCGTGTGAAGCAATACCAGCGAGGAGAGAGAGGGCGCACCTGGTCTGATGTTGGAACTAGCGGTGGAGTGTAGGGCGTTACTACTGGTGGTGCGACGGGTGGACGGGGTATTGGTTGTGTCGACATTCCTCCCTCTCTCTTTCTCTACTCTCAAGCCAACCGTAATCGTAGTCGCAGTCGCAGTCGTAACAGACAATCCAAATGGTCAAGAATGTGAAGAATGTGTAGAGCAAAATGATATACACCACCAGTAGACCAGAGGGATCGAGCACGTACGCAGCAAGGGATGCACACACACACACCGCTCGCTGTCCCTACCCGATTGAGAAGAAGCCAAAGGAGCGTGCCGTTGGCGTCGGGGAATGTTGGACCGTCGGAGCCGCTTCCTTGGCGCAAAGGAGCAACGCGTGGAGGGCACGTGCCTGCTTTTTATTCACAAGCTTGCGGCCTCACACCGTTTGGTTCCGCTCAAGATCGAGCCTTGTGAGCTTTTGCTTCAGGGACCTCACTTTGGTGCGGAGGAGGACGATTATTTGCCTACTACCTGGCCTGGCTGCTTGACTTGATACTGTTCTCGAGCTTGAGAGTGTCCAAAAAGATGGCTATCGCGCTAGACGACACGGCGCTCATACGCCAGAGCCTGGAGAGGCATAATGAGGCATTCTCGAACCTGCTCAAGCTGATCCCACCGCAGTACTATATCGTACCCAACAGCGAGGAGGTGCGTCCCTCGCCCTTCTTGTCTCGCCGTTGTCGTTGGCTGGTGTGTGGGGGGATGAGTGTGACTGATGAGATTGGCCGGGGTAGGTACCGAGCAAATGGCAGAAGAATACGAAGAAACAGAAGATGCCGAAGCAGGAGGTGAAGGAGGCTACTAAGAAGGCTAAGAAGGCGAAGGTGCGCTCTCCTCCCCGTACTCTTCCGTCACCGCGGAGTGCTGATCATCTATTTGCACTTGCTGTATGGTACAGATGGACCCAGCCAATCAAAAGACTACGCTGGACATCCTGAAAGAAGAAGAGGCGGCGCATGAGGCTAAGAAAGCTCAAGCCGACGTGAAGGGCAAGGGGAAAGGAAAGCGGAAAGCGGATGAGATGGACTTTGACGACTCCGACTCCGATTCCGACTCCAACGAGCCTGCCGACCATCCCGCCGCCCCAGCAAAAACGGACGTAGAGCCCGTCCCCATGGGCTCCGGCTCAATCGTCGAGCTCCGCGCCAAACTGCACGAGCGGATTGCCGCTCTCCAAGCCAAGTCCGGCCGGAGGAGACAGCCTGGTGCGGGTGATGAGACCGAGCCCGGGGAGGAAACAGACGGTATGATGCCTAGTACTAAGGATGAGTTGTTGGAGATGAGGAGGCGGAAGCGGGCGCAGATGCGGGATAGGCGGAGGAAGGAGACGAAGGAGCGGAAGGCTAAGGAGCGGGCGGAGAGGGAGGGGAAGGGCAAGGGCAAGGCGGTGGGTAATGCCCCTCCACCTGTACGTGCTCCTTCCGTTTGGGGCGACTTGCTGGATTTGCGCTAATGGGGAGTCGGAATCGCGCAGACGAAGTTGCTTGTTCCGGAACCTCCGAAATCTCGGCCCGAGCAAGGGACGGCCTTCAACGTCTCTGTCCAGAACCCCAAAGTCGCCCCGGTTTCTAAAGCGATCAAGCACCACGCTGCTCCCTCCGACCCCAAAGCCGCTCTGGCAAAGCTCGAGAAGAAGAAACAAGCGCTGGAGAAGCTTGATCCTGAGGCCCGGAAGAGGCGGGAAGAGCAGGACCGGTACGAGAAGGCCCAGGCGAGGATCGAGGGCGTCAAAGTGCATGATGATCCTGCGAGGCTGAAGAAGGCCGCTAAGAGAAAGGAGAAGGAGAAGGAGAAGAGCAAGAAAGACTGGTGCGGTCCCTTTCTTCCCCTCATTGCAGAAGCACGCAATTTGTTGACGATGACTCGTGGTGATTGTGATTGTACAGGGACAAGCGGAAACGCGAGCTCCAGATCTCGGCGGCTGCGAAGCAGAAGAAAAGGACGGATAATATCCTGGCTAGGAACGAGCGGAGGAAGGAGAAGAAAGCGGGGGTTAAGCCGAAGAAGGGGAAGGCTAGACCCGGGTTTGAGGGCAAGCCGATGCCGTTTGTTAAGCGCAATAAGGGCAAGGCTGGTGGGAAGAAGTAGCTGTGCGAGTAGGGGTCGTTCTTGGTTGTTTAGTGGGGAGACTTTATTCATGCATTTCATTTCCATTCTGGTTTGCTATTGGTGCCGTAAACTGCTGGCTGGGACTAGCGAGCGGTAACCGGGTTTGGGGATTGCTTACAACCAAACAGAGATTATAATATCCGACCACTCGTGCTGTAGGGGATCTTCGGCTGGCCACATCTAATTTCCGTCAGCTCCCGAGTGAAGTGTTCCGCTGTGTAAACCCGACCACTTGATTGATCGATCTGAGTGGCTGAATTTTCCACGCCTGTGCACCCAAAAGGGACGTTGATGACGCGAGCCCGTGACTGGCTGGCCTCCTACAAGAGCTGTAAATTTGGTTCCGGTGATGGAATGCGCAACTTGTGCGGTACCTGCTCAGTCGTGAGTCCCTTGGTCGAGCACCGAATTCCTGCGGTCACTTTGCCCCCACTTTACGGGCACGCACATTGAATCCTCAGTCGAGCACGCAAAACTATCTTGCTGGCGTCTTTATCTGCAGAGCGAAAAAGGGGAGGGAGAGGACCGGACCGGCGAATCCGGCAGTTGACCGTGCGACCGGCGGATTGGTGCTCCCATCAGCCATGCTTCAAGCCTTGTCACTCACGCCCAACTCGGGCTCATTCCCGCCATCTCCGACCGAAATCGTCGACAACCGAGAGGAGCAGTCGCCTCCATCATCACCCGACAAGGTTATCCAGCAACAGCCACCACCACCTTTCTGCAGACAGTGCAAGCTGCAGTGCGAAGGTTGCCAGGCACAGCACATGGAAATCCAGGTACCATGCACGGACGCCAGCTGCCAGGGCGTCGTAGAGTGCACAGACCAATGCACAATCGTCGAATGTGACCAGGAAGCCTGCTACGACCAATCTTGTGAGAGCGTATGGTACGCACAGCCCCACATCGAACCGTGGAATGGCGCTTGGTTCTGCGACGCTTGTCCGAAGCCAGCGGTTAGTCCTCTCCTTTTTCTCTCCCTTTTTCTACCCCCCTAGCTCCCGCACAAACGAGGATACTAATCATTTGAACGACCCCTACAGTGCTGCGACGAGGGACATACCGGCCCGTACTGCACCGATACCAACTGTTTTCCCACCGAACAACTGTTCCCTCCTGCACAACTCGATCTCGACATGCCGCCCTCCCAGCAACGCCGCGGCGGGGCTCCGTTCTTTCCAAATCAGCAACATTATTTTCAAGCCCTCGCCTCCGCATACCCGGGCTCGATGCCGCCCCCGCCGATGAATATGATGACTCCGCAGGCGCACCAATACATGTCAAACCAGATGGCCGCAGCGATGGGATCAGTCCCCTTCTCAGGCACGGGCTCCAACACGCCCTCTTTGGCAAGCTCGATGTCCGTGCAGAGCTCCCCCACGCCTTCCGCATTCAACTCGCATACCCTGCCCCTGACCTGCCAGTGGGCTCACTGCCACATGGCTTTCGCCACCCTCGAGGATCTCAAGACGCATATCGACTCCCAGCATCTTCACCTGCCGGGTGTGCCCTGCGCGCACGTGGCACAGCCGCCAGGTCACACGCACAGTATGCACGCCCCACCTACGCTCGACCCCTCACTACTCGGATTCGACCTCAGCGGCGGTACAGAATGTCCGTGGGGAGATTGTGGAACAGAACTGCGGGCAGAGTTCGAGCCCAACAGCATCGCCGGTGCACTCGCCCTCGCCGAGCATCTCCTGCAGAATCATCTCAACCTCGAGCACATGGACAGCATGCAATCCAGCATGGACGTCGACCCGCTGCTTAACCATCCCCCACCATCCAACCATGTGCAAACGATGGTCTCACCCGTCAACAGCGCCCCTCACTTCCAGCCCCAAAACTCTCGTGCGTCGTCCTCTACCACAGAGGAGCACGTCTGCGAATGGGAGAACTGTAATGCCGTGTTCGACTCGGCGTCGGAGCTCATGCAGCATCTTACGAACTTTCATGTCGGCTCGGGAAAGAACGAGTACTGGTGTCGGTGGCGAGGGTGCGATAGGAACTCGGAAGGCAGGGCCTTTGCGAGCAAGCAGAAGATTCTGAGGCATGTTCAGGTAGGCACTTCCACCTCCCATTCGGATGACATGTCTGATGACTGGTTAGTCCCACACTGGCTACCGCCCCTATGAATGCGAGATCTGCCACCAGTTCTTCTCGGAGCCGGCAACCTTGCAGCAGCACAAGCGCAGGCATACGAACGAGAGTACGTGGCATCGATGTGGTGATGTGATACACGATCTGACCGTGTATCTAGGGCCGTTTGTTTGCGACTACCCTGGCTGCGGCAAGGCTTTCGCCATTGCTGGCGCGCTGACTATCCATAAACGCACGCATAACGGCGAGAAGCCGTTCAAGTGTACCTACTGTGATCGGTGAGTAACGCAGGCACTGCTGTGGTATTTGTGCTAACGCCACATCTTCGAAGTGCATTCTCTGAATCCTCCAACTACACCAAGCATGTAAGCCATTTTACCACAATCTTGCTGTTCCAGGTGGCTGACAAGCAACAGCTGCGAACGCATACAGGGAGCAAGCCCTACCAATGTCCCGAGGTCGGCTGCGGCAAGCGTTTCTCCCGCCCAGATCAACTCAACCGACACGCACAAACGCACAAGTCGCCCCCACAAGGACGCGGGGCCCCACCAGCCGCAGGCGGTGACGACGAAGAGAGCGACGAAGAGGGGATGTAATTACGCCATACATGGGTTGAACGGAGTTATACATAGCTCGCTGCATTGCTGCATTGTCATTGTAACTTGCACACATGTCTTAGGGGGTCATCGCATCGGCCACGGATTCGGTCATGTAGACGTGCTTTTGTACTCTGTGGCATTGAATCAAGATATTATTGTAACAATGGCTTTTGCCAGCATTAGCGCCGACTCGCATTCATTGAACCCGTAAGGCGGAAGCAAAGTGATGCGAGGAGGCGGACGTGCGTCCCTAGCGCAGGGCGAGGCTGAGCTCTAGAAGGTAGACCGAGACGCAGCATTCCGAGTAACGTTACGATACCTTTGGCAATATGGCGGCCACTCTGCGCGCCTCGACGGTCGCCAACCTCCTTACTGGCGCTGGGGGGTATCATAATCTGAAAGGTGAGCTGTATGCGCCCGCGCTGTCCTGCAGAGAGGCTGACAAGACGTTTCAGCGCTGATCAAGGCGATCCGGGCATGTAAGGTGCGCACCTTCCCCATCTCCCCGTATATGTCCTCGAGCTGACTTGGGTATCTTGAAGACACTTGCCGATGAGCGCGCCCTTATCCAGAAGGAGTCTGCGGCGATCCGGACGTCCTTCAAAGAAGAAGACTCCTTTCTGCGACACAACAACATTGCCAAGCTGCTTTATATCCACATGCTTGGCTATCCCGCCCATTTTGGGCAGATCGAATGCCTGAAGCTCGTTGCCAGCCCGCGGTTCGCGGACAAGCGGCTTGGATACCTGGGGATCATGCTTTTGCTGGATGAGAATCAGGAGGTCCTGACGCTGGTGACGAATTCGCTCAAGAAGTGCGTGTTTTCATGAGGTCTACGTGCAAGGGGGGAAGTGGCTGACTGTGCGGGAAGTGACATGAACCACTCGAATATGTATATTGTGGGGCTGGCGCTGTGCACTTTTGCGAATATCTCGTCGGAGGAGATGTCCCGCGATTTGTGTAACGAGATCGAGAAGCTGCTTGGGTCGAGTAATACGTATATCCGGAAGAAGGTGCGCTATATGCTTTACTTGCTCCGCAATCGGAAGCTGAGATCTGTCTGCAGGCTGCTCTGTGCGCTCTGAGAATCGTTCGACGAGTACCGGATCTTCTAGATCATTTCATCGACAACGCCAAGATCCTGCTTTCCGACCGGAACCATGGCGTGCTTCTGACCGGAGTCACGCTTGTAACGGAGATGTGCGAAAGCGATGCTTCTTGCTTGCCCGAGTTCCGCAAGGTGCGTCAAAGTCGTATGCTAGCACTTGCGGCTGTACTGATACGAGAACAGGCTGTTCCCCTGCTCATACGACATCTCAAATCTTTGGTCACAACGGGCTACAGCCCGGAGCACGACGTCTCCGGCATAACCGATCCCTTCCTCCAAACAAAGATCCTCCGCCTCATCCGCGTTCTGGCTAAGGGTGATGCCCAATCTAGCGAAGCGGTCAATGACATCCTCGCTCAGATCGCCACTAACACCGATTCTGCCAAGAACGTCGGCAATTCGATTCTCTACGAGACTGTCCTTACGGTGCTGGAGATCGAGGCTGATGCCAGTCTGCGTGTCATGGCTATCAACATCCTGGGCAAGTTCCTCACGAACAGGGACAACAACATCCGTTATGTCGCTCTCAAAACGCTTAATGACGTCGTTGCCATGGATACGAACGCTGTTCTCCGACACCAAAATACCATTCTTGACTGCTTGAGAGACGGCGATATCTCCATTCGGCGGAGAGCGTTGGAGCTGTCCTATGCGCTCATTCGGGAATCGAACGTTCGGGTGCTGACACGAGAGCTGCTCGCATTCCTGGAGGTTGCCGATAATGAGTTCAAGCTTGGGATGACGACCCAGATCTCGCTGGCTGCTGAGAGGTTTGCGCCGAACAGGAGATGGCACATTGACACCGTCCTGCGCGTATTGAAGCTGGTCAGTGTCGCTAGTCTTCCCTTGACCGAGATTGTTGACATATGACAGGCCGGAAACTTCGTCCGAGAGGAGATTTTATCATCGTTCATCCGGCTAGTTTGCCACACGCCAGAACTACAGGCATACACTGTGGGCAGGCTATTCTCGGCTCTTCAGTCGGACGTATCGCAGGAGTCGCTCACTCTGGCTGCTGTCTGGCTGATTGGCGAGTTCTCCGACATTCTCCTGGCAGAAGGCGTAACCGAGGAAGAGAAACACAGAAGTGTATGGAGTCTTTATCCTGGACTTGCGCTGCAGACATGTTGACGTTTGGCTCAGGTGACCGCTTCCGACATAATTGACCTCTTCGACTCCGTCCTCCAATCACCCTACGCGAACCCCCTCATCCGCCAATTCGTCCTCACGTCCCTCACCAAACTTTCCACCCGTATCTCGCCGAATGACCCGCAACAGCAGCGCATACATGGCATGTTATCGCAGTATACCACCAGCCAAGACCTGGAAATCCAGCAACGAGCAGTCGAGTTCTCGAGCTTGTTTGGTCAGGGTGAGATTGCGGAAGGTGTGCTGGAGAGGATGCCTCCGCCAGAGATCAAGGCTACTGTTCTGGGAGTCGGTACGTTGATAACGTGTTTAGCTGGTGCATATAGCTGACTTGCTCTACAGTCAGCGAGGCGAAGCCTGTTGGGTCTACAAGGCAAGACAAGGACGTGCGTCGTTCAGCCCATTTCCTGCCTCATTATCTAACCTTCGTGTTAGTCCCTCATCGACCTCATGGGCGATGAGACCGCCACCGTGGCACCAACGAACGGGGCCAGGGGCACCAACCCACAAGATCTCCTCAAGGACATCTTCGGATCGGACAACGATACGGCCTCCATGCCTGCCACTGTTGCATCGCCAGTATCAAAGCCCAAAGCCTCAGTCAACGATATCCTTGGTCTGTTCAACCAGACGCCGTCGGCATCAACACCCGCGCCGGCCGCGGCACCCGCAGGCCTGGGCGGTCTAGGGGATATTTCCAGCTTGTTCGGATCACAACCTGCCGCCACGTCTCCCCCGGCACCGGCGGCCGCACCTGTCCCAGTGCAGCCCGCCGCTCCAGCGAAGCCCGCAGCATCGAAGCTTCCTGCTTATACCGCTTATGATAAGAACAACCTGAAGGTCACGTTAACGCCTCAACCGTCTGCGGCTCGGCCTGGTATGGTCACGATACTGGCGACATTCTCATGCACTGGCTCCGAGCCTGTTACTGGCTTGAATTTCCAAGCTGCCGTTCCTAAGGTGCGTGAATCGCACACCCCAAGAAGGCTAGTACTAATGCGGGACAATAGACACAACAACTGCAAATGCTGGCTATTTCTAATCCGAATATTTCTGCGGGTGCTCCTGCCACGCAGCAGATGCGGGTCATTGCGCCAGCCGGAGTGAGTCAACCAGTGTATCGGCGTCTGATTGTGATCTAATGCTTCACCCACAGGCACAGATCCGCTTACGATTACGTTTTAGCTTCACGACCGCTGGGCGTGCGGTCCAAGACCAAGTAGACTTTGCTGGTTTCCCAGCTGACCTGACCGTGGCGAAGTAATGTACGTTAGGGATGTAGCACCCGGATAGTAGTCTCCTTCTATGATACCCATTACAAGAGATGCGCGATATGAACAAAATATGCCAAGAACGAACAAAGTCAAGAAAGCGGAAAATGTCCGTCATCACTTCGGACCAAGTGTCCCGGACGGCGAGACTGGCGATGTCATCCCGCCAAGCTCGCTCAGCGACGCGGTCGAATTCGGACTGAACATAGCCTTGAGTGTCTGTTCATTCCGCTTCTGGCGCAGGCGCTCGACTTCCTCTGGACCACCCGTCATCTTCAGCTTCTTCCCCTCCACGAAGTTGCTGAGCTCGGCTTGGAACTCGTCAGAACGGGAGGCCAGCTCCCTGTCTCTCTGCTTCTGAGCCGCCTCGATCGCCTTCAGACGACGTTCAGGATCAACCTGAGCGCCCCTAATCTCCATCATTACTGTGCTCAACCCGCCATGGTTCTCCTCAGGGGGTGGCGGACGGTATGACCGGAGCGCCTTCTGCGCCGGGCCGCTTCCCTTCAGCGAGATGAACTTCTCCACGTGACCGAATACCTCCTTTAGAGCCTTGTGATCTTCAACGAGATCTGCCAACAGTTCCTCCTGATGCGTAAGGAACTTCTGCTCTTCCACGATATTCTCCAGTTCCTCGCCCCAGGTCTTCTTCCACATGGGTTTGATGGTTGACACATGCTGAGATAAACTCTCCAGCTCGGTGGCACACGCATCGATATCGCTCTTGAGCTGCCGCATCAACGTCGGCTTTGGAACGACCTGCCGCTTGACGACATCGGCTTTGAGATTCTCAACCGAATCGGTGAGCTCCTCGATCTTCGTAAGAGCATCTTGGCTGCGAGTGTCGAGTTTATCCTTGCCAGCATTAATATATGCCCTCGTCCCCCCGACCTTAGTATCGGCCAATTCACGGACGGCGTTGGTCTGAACTCGGAGTCCGCCCAAGGCTTCCTTCGTTTGGTTGATGAAGTCAACGTAGAGCTGCCGCATGACACCCAGGTCCCGGCGAATGTTCTGGACTTCATCAAACTGTGTTTGAAGATCGTGGACTATTCGGCCGGCCGTGATATCAGAGGCACCAGTCATCTGCGGCTGGATCGGCTCAAGCGGAGGTGGCCTATTAGTCGTGCTGAGCCTCATCTTCGAAAGTTTGCTGGCTGCGGCCTGGAATTGCACATCCGAAGGGCGAGGAGCAGCCGGCCCTCCGCTGGTCGGCGGAATGAAAGTTGGACCGACCGACATCCGACGGGATGCAGCCATCGCCTGCTTCAGTTCACGGATATCCTGGGACACGGCAGAGATCTGCAGATCGATATGCTGCTTCACCTGGTCGAGCGCTGAAAGACAATGTCAACGCCGAGTTTCATACATGTATAAGCCATACTCACGTTCGACATTCAGCAACAGCCTGCTGCCGTTGCGGATATCGTCCAGGTTTTCAAGCTCGTATCGAATCCTTGTTGCGGGATCTTCGATATAAATGGCAGGGAAATTCTCCAAGCCAGGGTTGTATGAGAACTTGTCCATGAATAAGATCCTCAGACCGGCGAATGATATCGTGGGCTCCATTTCAACCTTCTTCGTATGCATGCCCAAAGTTAGGAAGACAGTTAGAGTTCCTGAGGGAGAACCCCGAGCCGCGGACGCGTCAACACGGCTTTGTTGGATGGGTGTAGAAGTGAACGGCGCAGAAGACTCGTTGGCAGGTTGTACGGCGCTGAAGTTAGAAAGATCGCTCCCAGCACTCTCGGACTTAACGATGCCATTCGACGATTTGGCATTGCTGATGAACGCGGGTAGAGGAGGAAGGGGCGGCACATCGTCCACCTTGGAAGGACTAGGCGTTTGGCGAGTAGGCGTCTCAGGCGTCCGCGTCCGGCTATCAGATCGGTCGATCCCTTTGCCCTTGACGGGCGACTCCTCGCCTTCCGCCAAAGCACCCAGATCGATAGGCAAGAAAGATCGGCGGTTCTGGACCATAGCAGCTGTCTGCTTGTCCCGCGCTGATGGGCCCGCAGCACCCATTCTCTGGAAATTGAAGGTCGAAAACCGCTTTGATGCCCTTCGCTCCAGTACGTCTGCCCTCTGCAGAGCAGCAAATGATGTGTTCGCGCCGAGAGTGGTCATCCGATCCTCGTCGCCCGTTGGTGCCAACGGCGGGGTATCCTCGCCTTCCTTTGGTGGGGGAGTGGCGAGTTGTGAGCTATAGGTGCTTGGTTGGGTATCATCTTGTCTGGATATATTGACGGACGACTCCCCAAGTGTCGCTGGCGAAGCCTCAGAGACGACAACATTTGGGGCTGATGGGGCTGATGGAGCTGGCGGTGTATGTGGCGGCGGTGTTGGTGGCTCTGACTCATGAAGTGCCTTATCAGTCCCTCCTGTATCCGTTACGCGCAGTTCTGGTTGAGACTCCAGCGGCGGCGTAGACACCTCTTGTGCTGGCGTCACAGGTTTGTCAGACAATGAGAAGCGCCTGACATCTGGCGGCACCACCGGTGGCGGGAACGATGGTGCTTGCGGCTTGACCGGGCTTGCAGGCTCTTCCGGTATGGACGAGAAGCCACGATTTCCCGTCAAGGATGGACCTCGACGAGGTAGGTCTTTCCTTGATTCTCTCGAGGGCGACTCAGTGCCTGCTTGTAGCGTTGATGACTGACCAGTTCGACTCGGTGCTCTTGCAGATGATCGTGATCCAGGTCGAGATGGCGTGTCATTTTCCGATCCGGCGTGATTGGAGCTGTGGTCGTCCCGTCGACGCTGAGGCACAAAGCCGCCGGGAGTCCTCTCCGAAGAGAGGTTCGCAAGAGATGACTGAGAATTGCTCTCTGTCAGTCCTGGAGCGCCTCTGCCTTCGTCCACAGACTGTGTTCCTGGTCGGCGGGAAGTTATACTCCCGCTTGCCCGACTTGCTGTCGGAGTAGGCACAGATCGATGCTCCCTGGCTCGAGAAGCAGACGGGGTGACTGTCCTTCCCTCTTCTGATGAAGCGGAAGGCGGAACGTCCGTCAAAGCGCGTGACGAGCGAGAGCCGCTGCCGGATGACCGTGAGGGCCGCGTAGCCTGCAGTCTGCGATATTCCGACTGCTTCGTTCGGAGGCCGTTGAGAAGGTTGGTAATGATTGTCCGGACCGTCGGAAGATATCGCTCCAGTGAGGCTGTGGAGGCTTCCTCTGCAAGGCACAGCTCGAGAACGTCGCGGAGATCTTGTGGCACAGATAGCAGTTCGCTAGCGACGCATGTAAGAAAAGTGCAATATTGTGAAGGAGTGTACTCACCTCATATCGATGCCACAGGAAGCAAATGCGGCAACGGCTGCATTGAAGTCGTTTCCGAGCCTAACGTAGACATCGCTGACTTGATTCTCGGTCGCCCGCATTTGACTCCATAGCGTCAAAGACTCGAGCAGTTGCTTGATAGCGACCAAAAGCCGGGTAACGGTGGTCTCTACGCCATTTCCGGACTGCACACGAGTAAGCACTAGCCCCTGAGGTGATATGGTCCACGCACCGATGAGCTTGGTCTTGGTCGACCCTCTGATCTTCTCGATTGCGAACCAGAGCTGGACGACTCAGGGGGTCGCTCACTCCTAGACGAAGCGGAGTAATAGGTTGATGAATATCCCCTCTCTGACCCAGATGAAGCTCCTGACTGCACCCTGGCTGTCGACATAGTCCAAGCAGTGTGCTAGAGAAAAAGAGTAGAGATAAGAAAAAGAAGAAGACAAGACAGACAAATGACCAGCAATAATGGCCGTCTGACGCCTTGCGTCTTGGTCTGTCCAACCCAACCCGTCCCGGCCGAAGTTAGGAAGGACCTGCTAAAATGCCTCCGTTTTGCCTCCTGCGGACGCGGGTCATCGTCGGATAGGGTCCCTTGGGTTACTAGGAGGGGTCACTCGCCCACATCACAACCGGTCAACACGCAGCGCCAGTACATCAGCTCACCCAATATATACCCTCAGTCCAGCTCATCGTCTCTCTGTTTCTACCCTCTATTCAACCCTTGACATCGCTCGATACCCAGGACTATGCTCAGCAGAAGTGTATCGTCATATAACCCGAGAGCGTCACCGTCTACCACTGTCGCTTCGGACCCTCGCGACAGACGCTTGAAGCCTCGAGTCTCTTGCCCGCCCGTGCCAACAGAGGCAAGCAGACACGTTCCGAGGCACTAGGACATGCTCTCATACAGACCAGGCGTCGTCACCGGTTGCGGTAGACGAGCATGCTGAGCGGCTCACGCTGTCAGGCGAACAGCTCATGCAGGTGCTCGCGATGTGGAGTGTTCACAGGAAAGCAGTCTGGCAAGTGAGCGCGACTTTCGCCAGGTTTTCGAACGAATGTAACGCTTCGGCCTCTGTTTTCTCTGCCGCTGGAGCGGACGCCACGTAAGTCCCATGTGCTCAGCTTTTGGGACGCATATCTGATAGTCTGGATGCTCAGGTACCTCAAGACAATACCGTCTGAACTGCGGCCAATGCTTGAGCAATTGATGTCGGAAGACCCCTCCATTCGGCGCTTTGAACTCTTCAAGCCTTCATTGGACGCGATTGTGGCCAGGTTCCTTGGCGAGTTGCGGACTATCAAGGAGCGACATGGGCTGGCTTCTGTGCCAAAGCCTGCTCCCCTTCTTAAAGTGAGCACGACGAGTCGAATACAGCGGCGGGTGCTGACACCGTCGCACTAGTCCCCGAGCGTCAACATGACCCTCGAAGCTTTTGTCAAGTCTATTGGAAAGCTGAAGGACGCCATCGATATCTGGAGCGTCAAGGAAACCTCAGGCGAAGACATACGGGCCGGCTTGGACCACCTGGACGAAGACTTTAAGGCCCTGTCGACCTCTTTCAGCGAACGCGGTATAGATCTCAAGTAAGATGACCCATATTCATCCTGGAAAGGCCGCTCATGATTAAACAGGAGCGAGATTGCCCCGATCTTCGAAGAACTGAAGACACTTGTCGAGGAGCTCGTCACGCCAGGCATCGCAGGCGAATGGGACGAACCCTTCTCTGACCAACTGAACGCGCTCCTCATCCGGCTACTGAGTGGACTGAAGAGCAAACAAGCCCAACTCTCTCAAGCCCGAGAGCAGATCAAACGACGAGCGACATTCCGACTCCGTACGTCCATCTTCGAAGAACAAGCTTCTAACGGGCCCAGGCTACCAAGCACTTTATCTCGCAGTCATACCGGAAGGAACTTCACCAGCTGAGGGGAACTTCCAACATTGTCGGAGGAGGTAGGCGATCACCCGGAGGAAGGAGGCGACACCCGGAGGAAGGAGGCGACACCCGGAGGAAGGAGGCGATACCCGGACGGAAGAGGCGGATTCTGCGGACCTTGATTCATTGTACATGTACACTGGCGAGAGAACATTGTTGTATCGATACCTATACCATCATTCATGCCGTTTACAGCGTTCCACTCCGTCCGCTGAGACATCCAACGCCTCATAAGCGCCGGGAAGGATTAGCGCCGACCCTGGGTATACTGCCGAACTTCTTCCGGACTGAAAAGCTGGACCCTCACTTTGCCACGGACCCTTGCCTGCCTCTCCTCTCTCAGCAGCATTGAACAGCACAGAATGCCGCCACCAAAAGCGAAAACTGGCAAGTCGAAAGGGCCGAAGGAAAAGGTCTTCCATCCCGAATCGCGCAAGGCCGGTCAACTGGAGCGTAAGCTGCTGAGAAAGCAGAAGCTCGAGAAGGCCGCCGTCGCAAAGTCGCGCAAAGCGCTCGAGCAAGGCGCGTTCCCCACCGTTCCCCTTCTACCCGATGGCTGACAAGGATAAAAAGTGGATAGGAACGTCTTCTTCCTCCATGCTCTGCCTTCCGAGGCACTTGCGCTCACCTTGAGCGAGATTCACGATATCCTACGTGATGTCTGGTTGATGAGGCACGACGAGCTGATCAAGGCTGAGGAGGCGGCGAGACGAAAAGGCAGGCCGAGGAGTACGAAGGAGGAGAAGTTACTTGCGCAGAAGCACATGGATGCCGAGGAATATCGGACTGGTATCGGTGCGTACATCGAACGATCGTCTAGGAGGAATGCTGATAGTTTTGCGCAGAGATACCCGATCTCACACATCCTGCTAATGTCGCCTTGTTCCGGAAATGGAACGCCGATGACCCAGGCTTTCTACCCTTGCTGCGCTGGATACGCGTATCGAGTGAGCGGCCAGATGAGGTGGTGGTGTCGAAGGAGGGGAACCAGAAAGCACTGCTGAACGCAGCGGCGGCGGCCGGTATTTCATTAGATCTGGCACAACAAGCTGCCGATCCAATGGATGAGATACCGCAGGTGGCGGACCTGACTCTGGATGCGGTTCCCAGCGCTGCTGTGGACGGCCTTGCAGCGGGTTTGGATAATCTACTGTGATTGCTTTGAGCCTTGGCCGCTACTACATGGGTACGCAAGGGGTGGTCTGTAAATAGGTACAAATGTGAATGGGGGGTAGTGTTCACTGTTGTTACAATTGGGGCCAAAAGGGGCAGCTTTGCATGCATAACTCGATCCTCACATCCGAATGTCCGAATCCTCGATCCCGAAACCACGTCGATTTCACTCGTCATCACCGTAGGTAATCTGACTGTCTTGGTGACTCCAGCGTTGCATCCCACTCGTGTCGTAACCGAGCGTAAATGACCTTCAACGTTGATAGCGCACCCTTCTCTTGTATGAGGGTCATCACGGTTGTGTAGCCAGCTGCGTTCTGCACGCTGTTGGTGAGGTGGAACTCCACACGGAAGCGAACGGCTTTCGTGACGGCCATGACACCAGCGGGGTCTGGAAGACTAGTGAATAGCAGGCTTGGTAACGGTAAGAAATTGAACGTACCACGTATCTCATCCAACTTGCACTTGAGTACACCTGGCCCGTCAGCATTTTGCAGGAGTACAGTGACACCGAAGTTCTGCAGCATCTTGCGACACTCGTCTCGACTGACAGCCATGTTGTAGCGCGACAGAAGCTCGTATTGAGGCGCCTTGAAGTTGAAGAGGTTGTTAAACCATGTCCTCTTCGGAGCACTGACTTGGTTATATGACATTGGAGGAACCATAGGAATGTCTTCGCTGCTACTGGTGGACACTAGCACCAACATCGTCAGCTGTTGATCTGCAGGAGGCACCAAGTCGAAACTCACGAATAGAAGATGCCTTGGAGATGATGCTCTTCTTCTTCTTCAGCGTTCTGTCCGGCATGGTAGGCAGCACGATCTGCACATGTCGCTCGCCGAGTGCATTACGTCTTCCGGTCCAGCGATTATGCCCCTCCATGGCCTCAGCCCTGTCAATGACGACGAAAGCGTCACGACCAAGTTCCCGAGCATCGAGAGCCGATCGAGTTCCTTCTACTGATCGTCGAGGTGTGACATTCTCTTTGTTCTCCTTGCTAGGAGAATCGACAGAATATGCTCGCGTCCGTGTAGGCGTTGGAGCTGGACGACGAGGAGCTGACGGGGGAGCTGATCCGCGGTGTCCAGGAGGATTGCGAAGTTGAGGTGCAGGTGGAAGCAAGCTAGCCCGGACACCGACGCTTGGTGGGCGTGGTCCCCTTACCGCCGCTTCATTTCCTGAGATGCCCAGACCAACTTGGGCGTCGTAAGGGGGGGACGCTGCTTCATCCCTGGCGTCCTCGAACTGATTAGGGTCTGAGAGGCTGAATGTCGCGCTGGAAGGAGTAGGGGGAGGCGGGTTGACAAGGGTGAATGGCGGGAAGTTGGCGTTCGAAGCCGTAGAGGGCGTGGGTGATGGCTGGCCAGAACCGACGAAGAGGGACTGCCGCGCCTCGATCTTGCTCAGATGCTCCACAATGTCGTTGAAGAACTGCTGCACCAGCGGATCGTTAGTCTGAGGCACTTGTATCGGTAGCTTGGGAGACATGACGCTGCTCGCAATCGTGGATGGCGAGCCAGCTGAGAGCGCAGGAGTAGGCGGCAAGGATGATGTTGCAGGGCTGGGTGCTCTTGGCGCAGTGTTGACAGCTGTAGGCCGCTCTGGAGTACGCTGCGGTGTCGGTGTCTGCAGACTGATCGCAGGAACGGCCGGTGATGTAGGAGACGAGGGTGAAGAACGATCCGGTATGGGAGCAGGAGGTGCCAAGAACGGCTTCTCCAACCGAGCTCCCTGATCCACCCTTGGAGAGGCGGGAGGGCGGCTATGGGACGACGAGGTCTCAGCAGCTTCTAGCTGAGGTGACGGGAGCGGCCGTGGACTGCGAGCTGTAGTGCGAGGTGATGAGTGTGCCACTGGCGAAAGCAGACGTACACCAGGATCATTACTCGGCTCGCTGATTCCCCGCATGACAGGTGGTCTGCTTGGTGTCGACATCCTAGAATCGTCCTCACCGGCCGCACGCTTCGGCGTCGGCGCAGACGGGCGAGCAGGTGGTGTTGCCTGCGGTGTCCGACTCTCGATCTCCTCGATCTTTGGACTCAAGGCAGGTGGTGCAGGAGCTGGACGATGCCTCTTCGGTTGTGGGACAGCCTCGTCCTCATCCATGTTGAAGTTCTCCAAGTGACGAGCACGGTACTGCAGCAACAGATGATACACGGCCTTTTCCCATGTTTTCCTTGTGTGCTATATTAGGCATGAACAACCGGATATTGAATTAGACTCACTCGTTATTGAGTAGACCCTCCATGATTTCCTCATCCGGAGCGCCATGCCAGAGCGTGCGGAGGTTAGCGAAGATGTCCGCGTCAATGTCGGCAGCGGAAGCGACTGGCCGAGCAACCTCTTCCAGCGTAGGCGGCGATACGACGCGACCAGCTATTGGGCGAGGTGCACGAGACAGGAAGAATGGGTGTTGCAGAATTTCCGGCATCTACAACGTGTCAGCAATGGAACATTGCGAGTAAGGGAGTACCTTACGGTTATCCGCTTGGTAACGTCCTTCTCCAGCATCCGTGAAATCAGATGTTTGCAAGAGCTCGGAAGATCTGGCGGCATGATATAGTCTCCCTTCTTCACCATCTGCAGCAGCGTGCGGATATCGGGGTGGTCGAAAGGAAGTCGACCCGTACATAGCGCATATAGAATGACTCCACAACTCCAAATGTCGCTGCATGCGCCAGAGTACTTCTTTCCTTGAACGATCTCGGGACTCGCATAATGTGGGCTGCCACAGCTCGTCTCCAACATACCACCTGCTGCGCTACCACCTTCCCACGCGGCCATACCGAAGTCGGCGACTTTGATGTTCTTTCTTGACCGATCGAGGAGCAAGTTCTCTGGCTTCAGATCGCGATGCGCAATATTGAAGCGATGGCAGTAATCAACGGCGGAAATGATTTGCTGGAAGTAGTGCAGCGCTTCTGGCAGCGAAAGTCGTCCACGCGAAACCAGGTAGTCGAACAGCTCGCCACCCTCGACGTACTCCATGATCAGATAGCTAGACAGAGATTGAGAACGACCCAGCCTCGTCAGAGAGTAGTAACTTACAGCTCGTCACTCGTCTCCCAAACGTCGTACAGGCTGAGCACGTTTGGATGATCGACCAGCTTCATGATGACGATTTCCCGTTCAATGGCCAGTAAGATCTTGTCAGCCTGCTCGCCGGCTGCGGACATCGATAACCGGGAGTTCATGAGCGCATGTTTGGACACAATCTTCACTGCCGCATATTGACCCGTTCGAACGTGTCGTGCGATCTTAACGCGACCTGATAGAACACACTCCTTTAAAGGCTGAACACCACGTCGATTCATGGTTTACGTACCAGAACTGCCCTTTCCAATCGTCTTCCCTGTCCTCCAGCATCCGATCAACTTTGGATCGTCCTCTCTCCTTGTTCCCCGCTTCTTCAGCTCCGAATGACCCTTCTCCGCCGGCATAATTAGGAATAGGTTGTATGTTGATTATAAGGTGTATAATGTAGGGTGTCGAATACGCTGTTGTCGGGCCTGTTGAAGTGCAAGAGACGGTAATGAGGCAAGGGGAAGCAGCTGGGGAGGCGGACTGCGAGGGGAACGACGGGGTGAGGAGAGGGAAGGAGGAAGGCCCAACCGCGGACCGGACGAGCCCAGACGCATATTTGTTACGAGCGCGGCACACTCCCGGCGGACACACCGTTTCAGACAGTGTAAACAAACAGGCATCATAGGTGATGGTGGAGAGGGGTGAGGAGGGCACAACGGATAGAGACATCTCATATTGAAGACGCGTGCGGCGGAAGCTATGGTCTGAGATGGCTCGCAGGGCAGGCACCAACGTGTGATCCTCGTCTCGACTCTCCCCCTGCCATCGGCATGCCAGTGGGCCCTCCGCTCGCCCATTCGTTTGCAAGGCTTCATAACAAATTGGGAAGGTCGTCCATACATCTCCGATAGTCTGAGTAAAGTCGCACTAATCCCTGCGGGACGCGAGGGTCCTCGAGGAACCTGCATCGACGAGTGACGCGCGAGACTCATTTCCGTCCGGACCTGTTGAAGTCGAGCCTAAAACCGCCAAGACTACACAGGTTCCAGCTCTCTCACTCATCCTTGATTTGAATGATTGTCGCCTGCAATCATTCCTGCAGCTCGCTCATTGAGCCTGGTCGCCGCCGGATTGAGCAGCCTGCAATCCCGCCAATACCCGGGAACCGGCGTCGTCGATCCACTGGTGTACCGGTTACGTTAAAGAGTCGCGCTAATACCACTAGCGTTGTCTGTCACCTATCTTCTGGATCTCCCGCTTCCAAATCGGCCACTGGGACCGTACCGACTTGTAGGATGTGCGAACATGTGGGAGTCCCGGGTTTGGGGATAATCGGCCTAGCCTCAACTCGGGCGGTACATCCATGCGGTGTACCTGAACGATGCAAGACAGGTTGGATCAATTCGGTGCTTCAGTCTCTCCAATGATCTGAAGATAGCGCGATCTTGCCTCGACAGGCGTGCGCGTATCGGTAACCAAAGAAGTGGATGGACACCTCTTGTTCGGCCTGGTTCAGCGTAAGTAGTGGCAGAATCCGGAAGTCCACGGATGCCATAAAGACTGATTATCACAGAAGAAGTCGCTAGAGACAAGACTTGGGCCTGGTATCATGCGATCAAAATCAGAGGAAGAAACCTGCCCATTTCGTTGTAGAGACTACAGCGACGCGAGATGATCGTGCGATCGAAGCAGAAGGGGACGCGTCGATGTTCTGGGCAGAACCCTAATACGCGAAAGCACGTGAAAAATGGAATGTGCAGCGCAGCCAAAGCTCGCCCTCGCAACCAACTAACCTTGCGCTTGTTTCTTCTATGCCCCTATACGCCCTCAGCGAACCTACTTGCTTGGGTTCACTACGCGACTACCCTTGTAATAATCTGAAAAATACCCTCGAAGGTCATGTCTGTTGATCTGACAGACCCGAACATTCCAGCTGCATATAGCGAGGTTATAGGGGAAGCAGCTACGAACTGGTACGTTTCGGAATCCTGCTGAGCTTTTAGGTAGGAGCTGATGTCCGGTTCTTGCATTAGGCTCCTGCTTGGTTATGGAGCTACGAACGCCCAGCTCTTGCTTTATGATACGGGTTCACGTGGTTTGGAGGAGCTGCGCGGACACTTAGGTGAAGAGGTGGTGTTCGGCTTGCTGAATTTCGAGGGGCGAATACTATTGTTGGTGTATATGCCCGATAGTGTGAGCGGAGTTAAACGAGCACGAGCCCTTGTCCATTCCAGAGCAGTAGGAAATGCCTTCAAGGTGCGTGCAATTCCTCATACACGAGAGACGCGATACTATTGATCTTCTAGGCCCATCATGCTGTGTTGATGGCTTCGCGTCCCTCGCAGGTCGAGGAGGATGATGTGAGAGAGAAGCTCGGCCTTCGAACCCCCGTCAGGACCACCAACGTTGTCTACACCAAGAGCTCTCCTAGCGTCCAGAGCTTGCCCCCAACTCCGCCACTTTCCGCTCCGCGCCTCTCTGCTACCTCGCAGGAGCTCCAGACGCCCTCTCCAGTCGGCAAACCCCCGGCTGTCTTGGACCACAGGTCTTCGAGCGACTCGCGTGCTTCGTCGCTACAGCAACGGACGCTAATGCCGAACAATGCTCGACAAGCTTCCTACGCGTCCTCTCCATCACCTCGAGCATCATCGCCAGCGATTTCAGCGACAAACGAGCAGGCGAGTGATGCCGAATCAGGGCTTCCGCCAGTACCACCCAAGTCGGATTACAGGCGACAAGGCTTCTCTACGCCACCTGCCGCATTCTCAAATACGTTGCAGGCGGTGCCTGACCAGCAGCAGGGCATGGCACAAACTCCCTCACCCATGCTTCCAAGTACCATATATCCGCAGCCGCAAGGAAACCCCTTCGTCGGCGGTCACCGAGCTCAAGCTGAGAATGGCACGGTCGCTCAGCCTCCCGACGATCACAGGCGACGAGAGAAATCCCTCCCCGGCCCTCCGCAGACTGAAGCCCAACTTCAAGCCGCGATATCTAGGGCAAAGTGGGAAGCTGAGGAGCAAGCCGCTTCCAGCCCACAAAGAGTCGCCGGACCCGTTCGTGTGGATCCAGCTGCTTTCGCCGAAGCGGAGCGCCAGAAACGAGAGAAGGAGCTGCACGATCGAGCTCAGATGGACGCGGAAGAGCAGAGACGACTGGAGATGGAGCGAGTAAGACGACAGGAGGCTGCGCGCCGGCTTCAGCTCGAAGAAGCGAGACGGGCTGCCGAGGCCAAACGACGGAGTGATGAGGCCGAGGCAGACGCCTACATCCAGAGAAAGAGGCAGCAACAAGAGCAAGAGCGCCAGAGTGAGATTGAAGAGCATATCCGACAGCAAAGGCTCGCAGAAGAGGACAAGCGGCGGCAGAGAGAGCGATGGATGGCGGAGCGAGCTAGCTTGGAGGAGAAATTCAAGGAGTTGCAGGTAGCAGGCAAGGCTATGCTAACTGGATGGGCGAGCCACCAAGTTGGAGTTATTTGGCGGCGGCGATATTTCGAAATCCGACCTGACTTCATGGTTATGTTCAAGAATGCGGAGGCGGGTTTCGCAAGCCTTTCCTATCCATACGTGCGCTGACAGGCATGACCAGGAAATCAACAAGCCCGTTGCGACTCTGTCGATAGCAGATATTCAAGGGATTCAAGACGCGAGAGACGACCTTGAGCTGCCTAATTCTCTCAGGGTCGATTTGAAGGAAGGCGATCCTGCGTACTTTCACTGCGATTCGCAGAAAGATAAAGAGGTGCTTGCCGCTGCTCTGCGCCAAGCTGCCGGACTATGACACGTGATGACTGATATCTTTGCATGCTAACGATTTTTCATACCCGCCTTTTCTCTCTTATAACCGTTATTGGACCCGGGTATATCGACTGTATCGCATACTACGCAGCTTGTTGTAGGCGTTACTGGCAGTGACCAGAAATATTAATTATCAGCCGTATGACTAATCCTGACAATGTTCGCTTAAGAGGCGCGCAAGGGGTGGAGCCGGCCCTAAACGGACGCAAAGCGGGTTCAGCCGATTGGTGGGGAGGCAGATTTTCCGAGAGGGGGCCGGCGCCGAAAGCCCCTCTCAAAAAAGTCGCATGGGCGGTGCAGTACGGGTTTCCATATAACAACCACCCTACTCATCACTCCCATCACCCCTCTTCTACTAACCAACAACCAACCCCCTCCATATATCAAAAACTAGACTTTCATTCTTCATATTCTCTTTGACCGAGTATGAATAATGGCAACGCGAACGTAACCAACTCGATTGAGGACAAACTAGGTACGCAGTGTTCATTTGGGCGCGTCAACGCGCATATAGGAGACTTCCGACTAACTCCGTCTTCAGCGTCTCTCAATCTTGGTGGTGGTAACAACCAGGGCTTCCGCAGCTCTTACATTCCTCCCCACCTGAGGAATCGGCCTACTAATGGCTCTCCTGTAAATGACGGGTATGTAGTTTTGCGTGTCTGTTCTTGAGCATTTGCTGACAAAATACCTTGTAGCACTGGTGCCGCTCCAGCGTCTTATATGAACACCGAACCACGCCAACCATCTCATCCTCGCGGCGGGTACGGTGGATCATTTGGTGGCGGACGCGGCGGGTTCCGCTCTGACGGCCAGGATGGTGGCTACTCCCGTGGTGGCGCCAACGGATTTGACCGCGGCTCCTACGGCGGCGGTGGAGGAGGCGGCGGCGGGTATGGCCGCGCAACTGAAGGCTTCGGCGCTTGGAAAGATGGCAAGCACATAATTGGAGGCAAAAGCGCTCGTATGGAGAAAGAGCTTTTCGGAGAACCCGATGACCCGACGAAACAACACACCGGCATCAACTTTGAGAAGTACGACGACATCCCGGTTGAAGCCACTGGTGTTGGTGTGCCCGATCCCATTACTGCTTTCACCAGTCCTCCCCTGGATCCCCTCTTGCTTGAAAACATCCAGCTCGCTCGTTATACGACTCCTACCCCGGTGCAGAAGTATTCGGTCCCGATTGTATCATCCGGTCGCGACCTCATGGCTTGCGCCCAAACTGGCTCCGGGAAGACGGCTGGTTTCCTGTTCCCGATTCTTACGGCTTCATTTGCGAACGGCCCCACCACGCCTCCGGCCGATGCTGGCGGATACGGTGGTCGCCGCAAGGCTTACCCCACTGCGCTCATTCTCGCGCCCACGCGAGAGCTGGTCAGTCAGATCCACGAAGAGGCCCGCAAGTTCGCCTACAGATCTTGGGTCAGGCCGGCGGTCGTCTACGGTGGTGCCGATATCGGCCAGCAGCTGCGCCAGATCGAGCGCGGTTGTGATCTGCTCAGCGCGACACCCGGTCGTCTTGTGGACTTGATTGAACGTGGTCGGATCAGCCTTGCGAACGTTCGGTACCTTGTTCTCGACGAGGCCGATCGCATGCTTGACATGGGTTTCGAGCCCCAGATTCGCCGCATTGTACAGGGCGAAGACATGCCTGGGGTGAACGACCGCCAGACGCTCATGTTCAGCGCAACCTTCCCCCGCGACATCCAGATGCTCGCCAAGGAATTCCTGAAGGACTACATCTTCCTGTCCGTTGGTCGTGTTGGATCCACTTCGGAGAACATCACTCAGCGCATCGAATATGTTGAAGACCATGACAAGCGCTCATACCTTTTGGACATCCTGACTGCCGAAGGCCAGAACGGGTTGACTTTGATTTTCGTCGAAACGAAGCGCATGGCGGATATGCTGAGCGATTTCTTGATGGCCAGCAATCTCCCGGCCACCTCAATCCATGGCGATCGTACGCAACGCGAGCGTGAGCAAGCTCTGGCGACCTTCCGCTCCGGACGTACCCCTGTCATGGTCGCAACGGCCGTGGCTGCTCGTGGTCTCGATATTCCGAATGTCATGCACGTCATCAACTACGATCTTCCCTCCGATATTGACGATTACGTCCACCGTATTGGTCGTACCGGTCGTGCTGGTAACACCGGTATCGCAACTGCCTTCTTCAATCGCGGTAACCGCAACATTGTCCGTGACCTCCTCGAGCTCCTTCGTGAGGCAAACCAGGAGGTTCCCGACTGGCTGCTCACCATTGCCTCTGAGAACTCCTTCGGCGGCTTCTCCCGTGGTGGCAGGGGAGGTGGACGCGGACGTGGCGGAGGACGTGGTGCTGCCAACCGCGACTACCGCGCCCAAGGCTCTGGCGGCGGAAGCCGTGGAGGCTACAGCGGGGGCGGTGGCTTCGGTGGTGGTGGGTACGGTGGCGGCGGTTACGGCGGTGGCTACAGCAATGGCTATGGCGGCGGCTACAGCGGCGGTGGAGGCTATGGCGGCGGCTCCGGTGGGGGCTCTTCCTGGTGGTGATCCCCCCAAAACCCTACGCAATTCCTCCCTGCGACCACACATGCGCTCCTTCACCACGTTCGACCTCCTTTTCGCCTTCCCTACGACTACTTTCGACTTCATCCTTCACGCCTGGATGCCGTGATTTCGGATCTCCTCTCGGGTTTTTGGTGCATGCTCTCGTGTCTCGTCCCAACGTTATACCAACAACGCATAACTCATTCCTCATCGCCAATCTTATCGACTAGACGGGTGCGCTGGGGTGCGGGAACCTAGCTGGCTTAACTTTGTAGAGTAGGCAGCGGAAGGCGCCTAGAGAAGGCACGATGGCCTTCGATCCATTAGACGCTGCATTCTTCCTTGCAGGCCTGCATCATGACGAGACTGACATTACATCAAAGAGCATCAACGACCTGTTATAGAGCATTCACAACATCACTGTATCCTAGTTATTTGTCTCTTCCTGCAATGCATACGCATGTGTTCTCGCCCGGCCATTTGTGCATTAGATTGTGCCAAAATGAAAGTGAATCTGTTCAAACAGCACTAGTGTGATGAACGGAAATCACCAGATAGGCTTACGTGGGCCCGGCTTGGGATTGGTACGTAGTTGCCTCCGTTGCCCCGTCAGCAATCACAACGTGTGCCTTGGGGACTCCTCATCGTTTTCTCCTCTCTATCACTGACCAGGCGATTGCGCCGTTCTCCCTTTTCAAAGCAGTATACCATTGCTGGAGGTCTGCCATGTCAGTATCTCTTAATTTGCAGTCTTTCAGACCTCGCAGAACGGCTTTCTTACCCCTGAATTTCTTCCGTATCCAGACGACGAAAATCAGCGGGCCGTAATGGCTTACGAGTCCATGCTGCCCTCCTCATTGGAGTTCAGCGGGTTCTACGAAGATCGACCCATCCGAGCATTGCCCAAACGCAAGCGGATGCCACTCGACTTTCGAGACCTTCCGGAGGACCTGTATAACGACTTGCGACAGTCGCTGCCCATGGACACCTCATTTGTCGACTCTCTGCCGTCCATGTTCGGCACGTCCGCTCTCGACCCTACCGATGCAGACGCATACTTTCCGCTCTTTCAAGGCATCCAGTCCGAACTCGCTCAGTCTTTCGACGAGCCACCTCTGGCCTCCCCGGGCCAGGCGCCCGTCGTGGCTGCGAGTGAAGAGGACGAAGATAGGGGTGAAGGCGACTATGTCGACCACCTTCAAAATCCTGCAAATTCAAAGAAGAGAAAGGTCCCTGCGGCTCGACGCCAAGAAACTGCGTCTCCTTCTGGGGTGGAGAACATCGGTGTTGTTGGGAACATGGGTGACGGGGCGAGGCAGGTGGATGGTTTGGTACAGAAGGATGTGTCGGCATCTCGCCCTCCAAGGATATCACGGGCAGCGCTGGCTGGAGAGCGGATTCAGGAGAAGCTGAGGGCGAGACGGCGCCAGCTGGAGAACGTCATTCCTCAAGGCTCGGACGCCATGGCTGTTGATCTTGTACTTGCACAGTTAAGCGTGCCATCCGCCCCAACTCCTTCCGGTGATCCTGCGGCGACCAAGCGGCGGACTCTGAAACGCAAAGCGGGTGCGGCGGCGGCACCTCGCAAGCCTCTGGCTAACAAAGCTTTGCCTGAGGCCGGCAGAACTGGCTTGCCTAACCAGGCTTTCACATTTGAATGCCCTAGTCCTAGTACGCATTTTTTTTTCCATCTTCGAAAGCCCTCGATGCTGACTTCCCGGAAGTTTCGGAGCGTTACGCTTCCGTGCGCAAGGATATGCAAGCTCTCCAGGCCAAGTTTGAAGACGAATTGAGCCGCCAAGCAGCGAAAGCTGCTGAAGAGGCGACCAAGCTCGCTGCTATTGTTGCGAGTCATCAAGCCGCCGCTGCCAAAGACAAAGCAGATGCCAAGGCCCGCAAGCGCCCATCCGGGAATCCATCTGCAGCCAACTCAGGCAGTCCCGAAGTAGCTGGAATGGCTAAGCAGAAAGGGTCCAAGAAGAAGAAGCGCTCTGCCATCGCCAACGCATCGAATCCTCATCATTTCCGCAACTACGTGCCATCGAGGCTTCCTTATACCAGTCATCCGTCCGGCGTGGCCGCCAATGCGGCCAGCCTCAACCTTGCATTTGGACCGCTTCCCGTTGAATTCCTTACAGCACCTATACCCCCCCGCCCTGGCAAGCCCATGGACCTCGCCCATGATATGGCAGCGGCTGTTCCCCCTGCAGACGAATGGATCTGCCCTTTCTGCGACTACGACCTATTTTATGCCGATGACGCCAAGTTCCGCAAGGCAATCAGAAAGCGCAAGCGTATCTTACGTCGACGGCGCAGAGCGAGAGAGCGCGCAGCGGCCGCAGCCGGCACTGCTGCCGCCGCCCCGTCAGCGGACAGCCAAACAGGCAGTTACGCTGAAGATGACGAGGTGATTAGCAATGCGCCAGAGCGCCCTGATGCAGTACACTCGAACCATGGAGCCCCTCGTGGCAAACGGGAGGGAGCGGGGTGACACAGGGACGCTGAGCAAAGTGCTCAGCGGCCTGGAGCCTCGCGCCCTGTGGACGAAACCTCAGGAACGTCAGTCAGAACGGTGATCGGGAGGGCTCCTTGAGGTTTTTTGGATCGTTACACCTTGTTGTGTCCATACATTTCATAGTCTTCTTGCATGCTTTAGCTCATTCCTTGCAACGCTTGATTTCCTGACATCATACCCCATTCGGTACCGGGCGAACATCTTCCATCGGTCCGATGAAAATCTCATGTCTTCCTGCTTCCGTCGGATACTGCCGCAGGGCAAAACTGATTTTGTGGGAGGCGGTGTAGAGAACAGAAGACCACGAAGTTGTTCGCTTGCGATTTTCCGCATCCCTGAGAACGAGCAACGCGAACGTCCGTCGATCGTATGCTCTCTCAATGATGGGATCGTGTCGGAACACCCGGTGCTTTAGTCTTGGTCTGAAAGAAAATGGCTCAATGGCAAGCCGGCGGTAACGCAATGCTTCTGGAGAGATCCCACAGATGGATCCGTCATCACTCATGAGATTGGGTTGTATCTCGCCTTTGTATACACGGGGGGGTACGTTGCCATCATTTCTATGCAACCCGCCAGGCCGATCTGAGCGGGTGTTGTCCCTTGAAATGATATTGACAAATCTGGTTGATCTCATTCGCATGGCTGTCATTGTCAACGCCGGCTCTCACGGGTGGGAAACGTTCCTGGTCCGACACGAAGGTGGGGTGTGTATGGCGCCAAGGGACTTTTGTGTGTGTTTGACGGGACTAGTAACGGAAAGAGATGGAGGATAGGAGTGACAAGATAACCCGGGTTGTCGCCCAGATTAGACACTTCAAAGGGACCCGGCGTTACGGAGGCATTATACAATTGGCATGTACAGCCCCCTCTTCGGCCACGATCATTCCACTGACTGTCCAATCTCAGCCCCTGCACTGATCCCTCCCTTCGAAATCTGCAACCGTCGTGCGGTATCCTCCTGGTCTCCCTATCCCTCTTCTTATTATCCTCATTCTTCTAACTCACTTTGACTATACTCCTTCTGCCGGTTCCATCTGCTGCAACTATGATGAGCCCTGCTGCTCATGCATCTTCCTCGGCGGCGGGCCCATTTGACAGACTTCACCAACATCACCATCAGCACCATCTATCGACCTAGTGGGTATAAAATTCCTTCTATTCTCGCTCCTTCCGTTACGGTCTATCCGGCCATCAATCACCTCTCCTCGGACGATCGCTTTTGCCGTTCTTTTTTGCATCAAAAGCGGACCGTTACCCCGGAGGGGGACTCCGTGAACCTGTCTAAAGCGGTCTTCGTCTTGGAACTGCGTGCTCACCACGCGCGAGTGACGCTTTCCTTACCCTTGATCTTAGCGCCCACGCGCTCAACGGCCCCCTTCCCGTGCCTGAGATATAAAGCGAGCACTGACTGCTCGCTTGAATCGTTTCTACCACGCAACATCTGCTCTCCCCCACACCCTTCCTGTTCTCTTCACATGCAGCACTCCGACGTGAATCGTCCTCGTCCTCCCCCCATGCCTCCTCATGGCCCGCCGGGACATGGCCGTCCCCCTGCCTATTCTCCGAATTATTCCAGAGGGCAGGATCATTATCCTTCTCCCACAAATATGGGGTCATTACCTTCCTTGAGTCTACCCGGACTAGCCGTTTCTGAACTGGATCTCTTCTCTCAACAGTGCTAGCAACCCGTACTACCCATCAGGACCGTACAATACCAATGTGCCATATTATCCGCCTCCGAATCAGCACGTGAGTGGCTTTCATGCGCTGCGTTTCCGCTGATTGTTGAGCGGATCTTTCTCCCCCACAGTATCCGCAATATGCGGGGCAACGCCCTAATGGTCCCCCTAATCGTCCCTACTTTGGTCCACCCCCTTCTCACCCCGCTGATCGGCAAACGAGTCCTCAATATGCCGGACGTCCGACCTCACCTCCAGGAGCCCCACCACAATACCGATCGAGATCGCCAGATCTTGTCCAGGCATGTACATCTGTTACCGTCTGTTCACCTTGCTAATGCATGTTGTGTAGGTTGCTCGACCGTATCGCAATATAATCGGCTCGCTTTCCTCCGGAGAAATGCCATCAGGCGGACAACTCCAAAACTTGCTCCACTCTGCCATTGAGGGCCTGCATCTATTAGATCCAGAGGCAGCGCAGCAAGTGACGCAGGACGATATCAGCCATGACGACATCCGGTATCGCAAGACCAGGCCTCGTGTGGAATACATGGAGCGACCTCCTCCCAATCAGCTTACCCCGCCATTGCAGGCCGATAGCGGGAAGTCGCTAGACGAGATCGATTCCGAGGACGACGAAAAGCCGAAAGGTCAAATAAAGCGCAGGGTGAGTCTTCCGAAATCAGCCGGTGACAATTCCGCGTCTGATGTGTGGTCGTAGAAGAGAGAGGGTGCTGGTCCCGACTGCTCCGGCTGTCATTCCACAACGACGCCGGAGTGGAGGCGAGGACCGATGGGTAAGTCGTGGTGGACGTATCCTTCCGATCATTCGTCCTCATTCTGGTACGCACAGGACCGCGCACGTTGTGCAACGCCTGTGGACTCGTATACGGCAAGTTGGTAGGCACCACGTCCTTCCGCCTGGCTAGCTATTTCCTAATGGGCGTTGTTCGTAGGTGAATAAAAAACGAACGTACGACAATGCAATCGCCCAGGGCCAATATATAGCCCCCGCTATTCTCTTCGCGGACGAGGCCAACGAGGGCTGGGGCGACAAGATGCCTACTACGCCCGAGGAGTCGCTGGCTCTGATCAAAAGGGTGCGGAAGGCCGTTGTTGGAGGTGGTCACCCGCGCAAGCCCAAGGACGGTGTTTCTTCGCCTAGTTCGAACGGTTCGAGCGGTGGTGGGCCGCGGCATTGAAACGTTGACACCTCTGCTATGCGGGAGGTGCGTTCCTTCGCCCGATTATCGCTGGGCATAACATATTTCCATATGATCCCTTAATGACTCGGGGCGCGCGCCTTTTTTATTCCACACTATGCAGATTCCCTCTTTTACCCACAGCCATTGTGATCAGCTACATATGCCATATTGATAACGCTTGTGTCGGTGCCGACACGTTCTACACCTCGTGGGGGACTGCCGAGCGACCATCGCGCAACGCGAAGTGCCGTGGTTGGATGACGTGGGCACGGATGGGATCTGCGCCATTCGGTCGGCGGCGGCCCGCGCTGGCTTCCGGAAGTCGAAGACCCCATTGTCCTCGTGTTCAGATTCTTCCGGTTGGCCAAGAATGTGGGGCATTCACTGCCATATCGAATCTGATTGTTGGGAGAAGTTCGGTCAGGCAGGTACCGTCGGGCAGCCTGGCAGCCTTCCAGAGACTGACTGCCGCGGAGGGCGAGGTGCATGAGAATTCAGGGTAGCATTCTATATATGTGGTAAGTGTCTAAGATGGAAGGGCTATCAATACATCGTGGAATGCCAGACAGATAGCAGAGGGAATACGCGATCGTCGAGATCTGATCGGGGGATGTCTCGCGAACGTTGGCTCGCGCGGTGCCTTCTTCTTACCCGATCACTAGCTGTCCTCGATCGTCGCTGCGAGCCTCTTCGCGAACCGCGAACGTTCGCGGATCTTTGCGCCCCAGAAGAAAAGGATGAAGGGGATGATGCCGAGCAAAGAGGCGAGGAGAGCGATAAGCGTGCTTGCCCACTGCGGCGTGAGCCGCTCGTACATCGAGAAGGTGAACAACGGGAACGCAGTTGCCGCGCTGCGAGTGTCCAGTCAGCACCGTGTGCGAGCCGAGCGAAAAATGAGAACGAAAATCGAAAAAGGCAATATGTGGGGAAGTGAAAGGGGGCCGTATACTCACAGGTTGCCTGCACGACGCGGGTCCAAGAATCCGGGGTATGGTCAGCAGGTGCGATCGGCCGCATGGTTAGGCACTCACGGCACAGGCTCTGTCCGGCAAGAGCTGATGAGGCAAAGATAAGATATCTGTGTGGTGCGGGCAACGGGCGTCAGAGAATGCGCGAATGGAGCGAGGGGAATAACGCGAGGGAAACGTACGCGTCGGCTAGGTAGCTGAACACCGCTAGATAGATCAGGAAGATGGCGGTCGTTATGACTGTTACACCGATGAGGGGTGCGATCCAGTGTACGAAGCGGTAGGATGTCCAGGCGTAGATGAATGCACCTGGTTGGGATGGTCAGGGTAGTCAGATCGTAGGACATTTGCGCGCTACTCGGGACCGGAGCCCGGGAGATGGCGTACCTAGTGGAAAGAGGATGCCGGCCAGGCACGCAGAATAAAGGCGTGCTTCAGCGCCGATGCGGCCGACGTTCTGACGGTACAGCCGCTCCTGGACGAAGAGATTAAATGCCCAGCCGATGAGGGTTCCGATCCTTTCGAGTAGGTGAGCGAAGCGGTCAGAGCGGGAAAGAAGCAGGCATACACCATGGCAATGAATGCGAGGCCGAGCTCGCCGGTGTTGAATCCATATATGGTCTGGAAGACGTAGGGCACGGACCTGAGAGTGGTCAGGTCAGTTGATCGGAATGCGAAGCGCTGCAAGAGAGCGTGTGGAATACTGACTCTAACAGGCAGTACAGCATGCCCCATGCGAAGCCGACCCAGAGCTGCGCACGTGAGGTTGAGTCAGCGGAGAGATCATTCCGGAAAAAATGGACACTTACGCTGAACGCCGCGACGACCGGTTCTGTACATAGCAGATCTGCAAGGGGTGTCCGTGGTCAGTTTAAGGGACATGGGAGAGCGTGCCTGACGGCGGGAAAGGCTCAGACGCACATAGAGGCCGAGTGAACGAGATGTAGATCAACGTCTTGAGTGATGCGCGCTCGTCCTCGACTCTCGCGCGATACCGGTTGTCGCCCGTCTCCTTGCGCAGCTTGCGCGCCTCCCGTGTGAGCAGGATCGACGCCCGTGTCTCCTTCATCACCAGGCACATGAAGATGAAACATGCGGCCGTGAAGATGAGCCCGAGCCACTGGATCCACCGCCATTGCAGGTGCGGGTTCATGTCCACGTATCCGACCGTGACGGGGCCTAGACCCGTCATAAGGCAGGCCATAAGCGCGAAGAGGGACATGGGGATGCCTCGCTCGGAAGTCACCCAAATGTCCGCGAGGGTACCACCGACCTGAGCGTTTATCAGCACAGTCACAGCATATATGCGGCGAGACCTGCTCACAAGTGTGCTACCGGTGCTTCCGGCCATACCAAGAATGAACCGCGACACCAGCACCGTCTGGATATTCCTCGCCACGGCCATCGGAATGAAAAACACTATTCTCCATATCAGCCACCCCCTCACAAAAAGCACAAAACCTGCTCACATCCAAAAATAGCTGTGCTAACCAAATACATCGGCAGCCTCCCAAACTCCTCACTAAAGCTCGCCAGCACGAGCGGAGCCAGGCCAAAGCCGAGCGCATACAGGCTGAGACCTAGCGCTGCAAGTTCTTGTGAGCACCCAAGGTCCGCTTCCATCGTGTTGTATCCCATTGCGTATGCAGATCCGGTCGCCGCTGTTAGCGCTGTGAAGGATACTAGGGCGGCTGTCATGGCCCATTTTCGTGGGCGGGAGAAGTTGAACGGGTTGCGGGGGTCGCCTTTCTCGTACTCCACCTACACGGAGCGATCAGCCTGCTTGCTTCATAAAAAGTTTGCAGAGGAGAGGACCCACGTAGATCACATCCTCAGCTCCAGCCTCCTTCTTCAGCCCATCTGCTCCAGTCTCAAGCGCACTTTCCTCCACAGCAGGCGGTACAGTCCTCGTCGACGCCCGACTCGCGCTCCTCTTCCTCTCCCCATGCTCATGATGGTGATGATGGTGATGGTGAAACGGACCCTCCGCAACCTCCTCATTACTCGGCAAGTCATGTATCCGCGGGTCGATCGGCTCATGTACATGTGCCCTATCCGTCAGCGCGAACCCATCCTCCGTATGCCGGTGTTCTGCCATCGCTGGTCGCTCGTCCCCGCCTGGGGCCTGAGGGGACGGCATAGCGCTCGTACTGGAAGCGGGAACGAGAGTGGTAGCGGAGTTGTTGGTGGTCATTGTGTGCGGTCCCTACTGGTTACTGGAGCCGGCGAGGAGGAGGGGATCGGGGTATGATCGGGCCAGGAGAGTGGGAGCCAAGACCAAGCAGCTGCCAGAGGGGGAGTCAGACGTCGGGGTCGGAGCCGTAGCCGTCGTCGGGAGATATACCTCAGCACCGAAGAGAACTAAAATTGCCGGGTAAACCACTGAGTTTGTCGTTGGGCACAAATAACTTGGCCGAAGCGGCTTGTGACCGTCGAATCATCTTCGAGCCGAGGTCCGAGTTGTCCGCCATCGCCGAACCCGCTTTTACACCGGCAATCAGTTCTGCTTTCGGGGAAGGATCGTGTGAGCGCGGACGACACGGTGGTTTATCGCCGATTTGAGTAACCGCGGAGGTCCGGTCCCTTTGCCGACACTTCCGAGCGGCGGGGCTTGACCGGTTGGGCTTCTTCTGTAAGTTCTTCCAGCCGTCGCGACTTGGATAATGTCGTTAAATAGAGTAGAAATAGAACAATTTGTTGGAGCTGCAAGCACGAAGATCCGCTTAGAGCGAAAGTTAGATGGAGTTCCTTAATTCATGCTAATGTTCATCCTTCTACGCCTTCATTCTTCCTTGGCGCCAGGGTCGCTACACCTTCGTCATCAAGCCTGAAATTTTGGTCCCGTGAAAGTGCCTGCTAAGCTAGCAAGCTGTTGGTCAGTATTCTAACCCAGCAGCTCGTGTTTCTACAACAACTTCTGTACCACCAGCAAAACATCGATAACCTGGGCCGGCGGTAGCAGCGGGTCAAGATGTCCACAGAAGCGCAATTAGAAGAGGTGCGCTATCTCTGCCTTTCCCACGCTGCTACGTGGCTGACGAGGAATTGGTCTGCAGCTACTGCAGTTCTTGCATGATCGGAACCCGCAAGCGCGCCAGGTTGCACTTGCCAACCTTGTGGGATACAGCGCCAAGGACTCGCCCTATCGAAGTCTTTTCGTGCCCCGCTCGTCGGGCGGGCTGTTGAACAACAAAGATACCAAGCAAGCAACCGTGATCCGGGATCTGAAGCTGCTATGTCAAGACCAACCCGTACGCCCTCCTTCTCCTTTGCTTTCCGAAAGGTGTACGCTGACACTGTGGGACCAGGCAACAGCACACGACGCCTTCCGCGCCCTAGTAAACATATCTGACAACGCGCTCGTCCTTTCCCACCTAACCGACACGCCCTTCCTCACATTCCTCACTTCCTACATCCTCAACCCGACCGCCGTGCTCGCCGACCTCGCCTCAATGCTGTTGAGCAACATAACCGTCAACCCCACCGCATGCGACGCGCTTGTCAAGCTGAAGATACCTGTCGTGCGGCTGGAGAAGGAGAAACCGCCGTTTTATGCGACGGCATCCCGGAGCGCGACGAGTTGGGCGCCGGAGAGTTATAGGTATACGGAGGAGGTGCAGGTGGACGTCCTGCCATTCCTGGTGGATGCGTTCATCGACGGCGCTCGGGTCCCGCTAGCGGGCGAGGACAGCGCCCAAAAACGAAAAGGAGAACTCCATTTCCTCGCCAGCGTGTTTGCGAACATTTCTGCTGTGAGTACCCTTTCGTTCAGAGGAGATGAAGGGGAGAGAGCTGAGCAGAGGGAAGATGTAGACCCCAGCTGGACGGACGTTCTTCCTCACCCCCCGATCCCCCGATCCCGCGATATTCGGACCTGATGTGGGAGAGGCAGAGTATATGCTCGCTAAGCTTCTGGCGTTCACAGAGCATAGGGACGTCATCCGCCGAGGCGGTGTTCTCTCTACTATCAAGTGCGCCTTTTCTGCTCCAGTTTGCTGTGTGGGGGAGGGAGGGCTGATGAGAGGATAGGAATTGTGCGTTTTATGCGCCGGCACATCGGGCGATGCTTTCCCCCGAGACGGTGAAGGTGAAGTGCCCGCCGAGCGAGGTTCCTGCACCAGGCATCAACATCTTGCCTTTCCTCCTATTACCGCTCGCAGGGCCGGAAGAGTTCGACCTCGAGGTACTTTCATTCCTCAGAGCTGGAGATGTATGCGTGCTGACGAATAGGACAGGACCAAGAACTTCTTCACCCAACACTTCAGTTCCTACCGCCGAGCAAGAGCCGAGAACCAGACCCGGTGCTAAGGCTGACGATAATCGAGACTCTCCTCCTACTCTGTACGACCTACTGGGGGCGCGAGCAACTCCGCAAAAACGGAACCTACCAAATAATACGAGTGATGCAAGAATCCGAGGAGGACGACAAGGTGTGCAAACCGCATATATTACATTCCGGGGGTTGCTAATGGCGTGTACAGGTATTGGAACATATTGACAGGCTTGTGAACTTGCTCAAGAGGGACGAGACGGAGGAGACGAAGCGGGACGAGGGGGTCGTTCGTGAGCTGGCGGAGGAAGGGCTAATGCCGGACGACGAGGACGCAATCATGGAGGTCTAGCTCGCTCTTCTCCAGTTCAACAACGTCCCGACTGGCAGGCTCAGGCCGCAGACGCTCCGTTCGTCGCGGGCTCTGTCGTTGGTTGCGTCTGCTTCTGCTTCTGCTTGCTGAACTGCCGCAGCGGCTCCACTCTCAGAGGCCACTGCCTCCCCATCCAACTCGCCAGCTCCGTATGGTCCCTATACGGATCATCCGTGTTAGGATGTATGAGTACCCTGCCCAGCATTAGATCTCTAATCACATAACCCCTGTATCACAGCAACGCAAGAGAGAAGACGTACGAGCAAGGTCCTCGATTCACAGCGAGCCACGAGAACAGTGCGCCCGTCTGGTGAGGGGAGAAGACGTTCGCTTCGAACATCGCTACCGGGTGCGGGCCGACCGGGCGGTCCCAGAACTTGTAGATCCGCACCTGCGCGCATACAACGTCCAGTAAGCTCGGTGCACCCTTGCAGAGCAGTGAGAGAAGTAGGCGCACCTCGGGAAACTCCCGCCTTATCCGCTCATGCAGCTCCCTCGCATACTTTGTCTCGTCCTCATCTGTCTGGATATAGTAGACTGTCCGCGCTCTTGGGTTAGACGTGGTGCGGAGGAAGGGCAGAAGCTTGGACTGAACTGTGGAAATCGAACCCGTTTTTGTTAGGCAGGAACTGGTCGGGGAACTCGTCGTAGGCTTTCGACCTGCCGAACGCATCTCGTTAGCCTTGTCGAAGCTTGTTCCCTTCCTCTCCGATTCAGGTTGGGTCGGCCAGCCTGGTCTTGGAGAGAGGGTAGGAGGAGCTGGGGGACCCTTACATACCTTGGCCCGGGAGGGTTGTAGAGGGACTTGCCGTCGGGATTGATCGTATCCGGCAGAGGCTCCGCGTTCTCGTAGCCTTTCAGCGGGGAAGGGTAAGGCAGTGGCATCTTCAGCTCTCTCAGCGTCAAGTATCCAAGTAGTAGTAGAACAGGATCAGATTAGATAGTTGCAAGGCGCAAGGCTATATACATGCTGGAAATAGTATGGCGACAGTGCGACACGTCAGCAGCGCGAGCTGAGAAGGTGTGTGGGGAGCGCGCAATTGTCAGCTGGACATGGCGTCAGGGTCGGTCGTTGCGTAAGGGCTTAGTGGGCTGAGTAAGAGGGCATGTGTCGGCGCATTTTGGTATGGGGAGGGGAAGAGGGGCGGCGCGCGGTTGTTCGATTACTTTAGTTATGCTTAGAGAGCAGGTTTTAATGGTTAGGTAGTGCATTGAGCGGGCTTGGAGAAAACAGTGAAGCAAAGCAGGGTGCATAGAGCCGTGTACGAGAACCTCGATAGTTCAGACGGCTCGTCCGATGGTCGTTGGCGTTTCGACCGATGAGGCGGATGTTCGGATGGCCGTTCGGGATAGGAGTGGTGACCGCCCGCCCACGGCGTTGCAAATGGTCGGATCGGCGCATTTGAGGGAAGACAAGGTCACCCTGAACCACGTAGTGTAATAGCCCGCATACTTCAGAGACCACTTCGATGACCGAATGGCGCCGCCGCAGACGCAATAGCCACTGATTTATGAGCCAAAGATCGGAGCCGGTACTCGCTTCAACTTCGCTGCCCAGATCGCCATGTTGTAGAATCGCGCGGATCAGAGAACCTCCAATGCGTATAAATGTGTTTCGAGAAGTAGACTGCATTCCAATGCATAGATCTCGGTCGTCATGAAGCAATGCAGTCGTCATGTACACCAGGAATGTTAGCAGAGCTGAGGCATTCAAGCAGACAAAGTTCACCTATGCTGCTAATGTCGATGCATTGCAGCACTCGGAGGAATGAACATGAGCGGAGATGAAGATGGTAATGAAGACCATCGTGGCTAGGCCGAGTTGGGAATGATTAGTGCGGGGGAATGTTAATGATGGTCAAGCTCGGAATGCGCACGTGATGAATAAAACCTTGGAAGCAGTTTTGCTGGATTGTTGCGGCGGAGGCCCATTGACTCAGGCACCGCATTCCTTATGCAGGGCACAGCCGCCCGGTCAACTGTCTGAACGAGAGCCATGTTCGTCTAGTGCCATGAATGTTGCCGAGCAATATTATGGACCGACATTGAAGAGCAGCGCCCAACTCTCAGTTTGTTTGTGGCAGCCCGGACGACAACAAAAATGCGAGAAGGATCTCAACGCTTGGAGCAACAGTGCAGCAATCATCGAGTTAATGAACGGATACCCTGAGCAGGAGAAGAAGGATGATATGAGCCTACAGCGGCCATGACGATGGGATGGTATGCAGATTGGATGGGACTAATCAACTCGCGCTCTTCTTGGTGGTTGGTGGGATTAGAGTTCATTTGTTACCGGCACGTGTTGAAACGGAAACAAATTCCATATAGGGCGAGAAGACGTCACAAGTCAGGGTCGGATCGAAGCATGAAAGTGTCCGAAGCCGCGATCGCTGCTCTCTGCTCCTCTCCTCGATGCTGAACTCACCAAGGCTTGATGCATTCCAGTGCTGTCCGACATGACATGAACAGTGGACCAACCTCATCGACCTCCTCGTCTTCGCCGTCCACAATACACCGGGCGAAGATGGGATCTGGCCATGGCCAATGTGGTCATTTACGGTTGGAATGTAAACATATTACTGTCCAAAAGCGGTCGTCCTTTAAAGGGTGAGAGGAGTCCCATCCTAACGGACACCCTCTCCCTCGTCCCCACCACCCATCAGCACTCTCTCTTGCCTCACTGCAAGAGACGGGCTATCCAGCGGTACACACCGTCCAATCTCTCTACCATCTACTCTTACTCTCTACCACATCTCTCAGTGTTCGGTGTTCTTGCGTGCGTCTCGTCGCAAAGACTCCTCACTGTTACCAGTCGCTCCTTGCAAACCCACTGTCGCTACTATCTGCTCTCGGAACCTATCATTCGATCTACACACCTTCGTGTCTCTCATCATCTCGACATACTCTCATCCATTCGACCACACCACCCATCATGCCTCGCATCCCAGTCCGAACCGAGCCTTACACCTCCCCGGCGCGCCAACAGCGTCACTATAAGAACAAGCGCGACCAGATGCTCCGCACTCTGGGAAAGGCGTCCTACATCAACGGGTCTCACTTCGCGATCCTTCTCGTCAGCGCCAAGGGCGAAGTCGAGACGTTCGCGAGCGAGCTCTTGAAGCCATGCCTCAGTTCGTGGTTCAATGGCAATGTCGTTGAGGAAGCAAGGAATTTGGCTACGCGAGCGCGTACCATGCAGCAGCAACAAGCACAGTTGGAGAAGCACAGCGACTCTTCCCCGGCATCAGCACTGCCCATTCTGTCCTTCGCCAATGTTGGTGATGAAAACGACATGTCTCTCGAGGACATGCCCGAGTCTCCGTCTCCGTCCCGAGATGGCTCTCCTTTCTCGCTTAATGGACAGAATAACGGCCTGCTGAGGCCGACATTGCCTGGCCGTTCGCAGTCTATGCGCGTCGCACCCAAGTTGGCTACCCTGGACACAGACGCCGCGAACATGTTCAAGTACCGGTCCAGCTCCGCATCCTACGCACCGTCACCCGCATCTACCGCGCCCTCCGTCTCGCCTAATCCGGTCGGCCCCGCTATGCAGACTCTGGTTATCCCCATGAACCAACTCGACGCTTGGTATACGGACAAACTCCACGCTCTCCAGCAGACCACGTGCAAGCTCGTCGCAAAGTGCTGGATCAAGGTCATTGAGCCGAAGAAGCAGACCAAGCACCCGTACAACCTCGGTGAGGAGGGCAAGCCTATCTGGTGGCCCAAGGGACTGCAGCACCGCGAGCCTGACCATCTCCTCAAGCCTGGTACGTGATGCTACCCTATGCTAGGGTGCGCAAATGCTAAATATATGCGCATATACAGAACGTACTCAGCTCCTGCTGTCCATCCTCCGCTCTCCCCTCATCCTTGTCTCTCGCCTGGAGCTTAGCACCGCTGAGCAGAACCACCTGATCCCGCCTGAGCGCATCGCCATCCTCAGGGAGCTGTACAAGGTTGCTCGCGAGGACGAGAAGCGCCGTCGCGGCGAAGTGCCAGCGGACCAGGACATCGTCGTTCAAGTCCCTGCTCCTCCGCCCAACTCGGCGCCCCGTATGCCCTGGCCTGGTGATGAGAACTACAATGACGAGATGGACTTCACCCGCAAGCGTCCTCGTTTGTCCGATCAGGAGAACGATGGCCAGACTTGGCCTCAAATGCATGGCGAGGTCAACGCTCTTGGCGAGCGTATCAACGGTGTTCCTTCCCCTGCTCTCAGTGGGCACCTTAACCAATGCATGTCTGGCCTTGGTCAGCCCATCGACATGGGTCGCCCTGACGGTCCCTTCATGTATGCGCCGCCAACGTGGCCCAACTCCAACCCGACACTGCAACTTCCGACTGGTGACTTCTACTTCCATGCCTCGCCTGCCAGCGACGTCTCTCGTCCTGTCACTGCTACGACTTTCGAGTCTGGCCCTTCGCGTCCTCTCACCGCCAACACCTCGCTCGAGTCTGATGTCTCCGATGACCGTCTTCAGTTCCCCGGTGCAATGGGCAATAGCCTGACTGTCCCGCATCTCCTGCATCGGTCGCACTCTTTCCCTGGCACCGCCCATCCTCAGATTGACATGAACTTCGGTGGTGCTTCCCCTCTGGCCTACTCCCAGCAGGCACCAACCTTCGCCGTGAACGATGGCATGGTCGGACCCGCCTCGCAGAACGAACAACCGAATCCATTTGGCTTTGCTCCGAATGGCCAGCAGCACCACGGCCAGTTCACCTTCAGCGTGCCGGAAAGCCACTTCCAGGATCCGAACGCGTCCTACGAGAGCCAGCACCCTTCGTCCTCCTTGACTGCATCGCCTGACAGCTGGACCTCGCCTTCCGAAGAGCGCAGCCAGAACAGCATGCAAATCATGCCGATGGCCATCCACATTGACGGCCCACATGGTGCACCGAAGGAGTCTCCTTCGATGGGCATGATGCAGTGGCTCAACGACTCGGTACACGGCACTCCCGCGGTAGAAGGTATGCCACCATCAGGTGGCATGCAGCATGCCGAAGTCGCCTAGAGCGACGTTCTTTTTCTTCCTTCTCTCGTTGCTCTTCTCATTCTTACCTTATCACTGCGTTACCCCATTTCAATGTACTCAAAAGACTCATGGTCGCCGGCGCCGCAAATTCTTCGCATAACCCACTTTATACTTTCCTTCTATGGTACAGTTAATCACCCGCTGCATTGATAGCCTTGTATACCCAGCTAAAGTAGCCTTGCGCGACTGGAAGTCGTTTACACAACGTTGTATCCCTTGAAAATGAACCAATGCTTGCCTCATCATATCTGCGCGCAGGTCTTGCCTTTAGAGCTTGCGTTTGGAGTTTGCCTCGTGCCATTCGTCTGCGCACGTCTTGCCTTTCGAGTTGAACCAATCAAATTGCCTATAGCTGATACAGTACAGAAGGAAGGGAAAAACAAACTACAAGAACATCTTCAGCGCGTGCCTATCATAATCGTTCCTCTTGTCGCTCAACTCGCTCAGATCAGGGTAGAACGGCACCATCGAATCCTCCGCCCCAAGGTACAGGGCATTGTATATCCTCCAGTACACTTCACGAACCTTCCGTGCGGGATGGAAGAGCCCCTGCAACGTGTAACTCATAAGGATGCCAGGCCCGAGCGATACGCGCATCGCCTCGATCGCGTCCATAACGGCGCCAATAACGTGCGGAGACGTCTCGAAGCAGTTGGGCCAAACAAGGTTCATGAGGTGCATCATCGAGTCCTCGCAACCCAGACCAGCGACGCCAAGCGCAAGATGCTTGACGATCGTGCTCGCCGTCTGCCGATGTACGAGATCACGGTCGGTCAGAGCGTCTTCCAGCATCGTGACGACTGAGTCGACGTAGAATGCCGATTGGGGGCCGACGTACTCAAAGACGAAGGAGAGCGCCTTCAGACAGCCGGTGCGAACGTTCAGCTCGGCAGTACGATATTCGTTCAGGATCGCAGGGATGCAAGTGAAAGGACCGCAAGTCTCGGCGACGATGGCGATGGCAACCGTACTGCAAACACGACTCTGCCGTTCTTGTACCCGGAGGTTGGTGAGCAGGACTTGGAGCACATCCTGCGGACCCAAACTCTTGGCGATATAACCGAACGAGTTGACAGCTGCTCGACGGATACCCTTTTTGTGCGCCTTGAGGAGGTCGAGCAACTCGAAACAGATACGCATCCATTCCCTCGCAGGGACGAACTCAGCACCGCGATCGGCAATACGCCCGATAAGGTTGATAGACGCTTCCTGCACTTTTTCGTGCCTGTTACGCAAGATGGGTGTCATGCGTGGTAGGAGATCCTTGATGGGCGGGTTCATGTGGGTCATACCGACGACATTGGCAATAGCGCCAAGGGCAGCGATGATCGAGCCGAGCGTATCGGGGTACTCTTCACCAAGCTGCTCGAACAGGACAAGACCAAGCTTGCTCAGGAGGGCGTCTTCTCCACACTGTTTGATAACCACCGCAAGTTTGGTAGTCACGTCCGCGGCCTGCTGCCGGACCTTGGCGCTCTTGTTGTTCAGCCGCCAAAGGACGGTAGAAACGATCTGCGTGAGGTACTTCTTCACGCGTACACCGAGGGCGTTGACCACCGTCCCAAACCCGTCGAGCATGATCTGGTCCTCTGTCGTCTGCTCCTGGAAAGCATAGATGATACCATCAATAAGCTTCTCCTCGAGCTTCTCGTCGATATCGGACGCGCCGAGCTTAGCGATGACCTGGGTGATGGTCTCCATCACCATCTTCCTGAACGGCTCCGAGTCATCCTTGAGGCCATTGACGATCCTACCGACGATCTCGGACACACCGGCCTTCTGCGCCAGCTCAACGGTGGTTTCGACCACCTGCTTAAAGTTGCGCTTATCAAGCGCCATCCGCCGGACCCAGAAGGCCTTGAAGAACTCGGGAAGGATATCATGCTTGATATAAGCGGGCGTGACACCCTCCGTCGCCGCGCACTGCTTGACGACCTTAAGGACGATCTTCTTCATCTCCTCGTCCGAGCTCTGGAACTCGCGGATGAGAATGACAGTCACTTCCTTGGTGTAGTACGACGCGTATTCGGGATCCATGAGGGGAATGATGAACCCGATCGCTTTGAGGAACGCAGCAAGGCCTTTACCACGATGTTGCCTAATGCCGATCCAGAGCGGCTTGAGCACGTTGTCGAAGGATTCGATACCGTATGGCGCGGCTGCTTCGGCCAGAGCGGCCAGGGCGAGCGCGGTCATTGTGCGCACTTTTTGCTGGTCGTCTTCAAGGCCGTGGGCGACACAGTCGACTAGGTTGCGCAAGTGGGGGAGGACAGCACAGCCCATCATGATCGCTATTTGCTGCACGATGCGGATACCGGTGTGGCGCGCTTGCCAGGACTTCTTGCTCCTACAGACAGCGCGGAGGAAAGGAAGGAGGGAAGGGATGCCAAGGGCAGAAGCGACGACGGAGAACGCACGGGCCGTCGTGTTCCGTACATACTCGTCAACGTGGTCGATATCGGGCCGCATGGTCGAGATCATATGTGCCAGACCGGCAGCCTTGGAGAGGTTGGAGATGATCTCCCGACCCTCCACACGCGCGTAGTAGTCCTCGTCAATGAGCAGAGGCTCGATAACGACGAGGATCTTGTGCACGTACGGCCGGACAAGATCATCCAGCTTATACAACACACGATCGATGACCTTGACGAGCAAATGACGTTCCTGATCTTCCAGCGTACGCTCCATAAGGAGGGGCAGGATCTTGTCGAACAAGGGACCAGCGCCGAACTCGCGCGCTTTGTCAGTGATCTGCCGGAGAGCGGTCTTGCGCACGGGCGGAGTACCGTTCTTGATCTTGAGCAGCAAACGCATGATCTTGCGCTCTTTGAGCTCTTCGACAGACATCTCCGTCTCGTCTTCTTCCTTCAGGATCTTGCTGAAGTAGGTCGCATCCTCAGGTTTGAAGAACGCAAGGTTACCAACACCGGGAATCTCAGTAGGCGCTTCGGGACCGAGAGCAGCGGCAATGGCTGCTGTGGCCCCTGAGCCTTCTTCCTGAATTTGGAAGCCGCCGAGTGGGTGGGAGATGTTCTTGGGCGGAGGGACGCGCTCGTACCCCGGTGGAGGGGTGACGATAACGTATCCGGTAGGTGGAAGGAGGATATCAAGCTCCTCATCAGACATGTACCGGTTGTTCTTGTCCTCCGATAGGGCATGATAGTTGGGCATGATGATCGGTGCAAGCCCACCAGCAGCGGTAGGAGCAGGCATGCCAGCTGGTGTCTGGTCCCATCGAGACCGCTTTCGTTCAGGTGCGGGCTGGGGTGCGGGAGTGGTCTCCTCAGTCTTGACGGCCGTCTCGCTCGAGGGAGTCTCGTCCCACCGTGAACGCTTCTTCTTGGGTGCGGCATCTTCCAGTGCTTTGTCAGACCATTCGCCGCTCGTCACGGCCGTAGCATCCGACTCGACAGCGGTTTCCTCGTCGTCCTTCACGTCCCATCGTCGCTTCCTGCGCGTAGAAGTGGTGGATGCAGCAGGCTTAGGAGGTGTCTTATCGTCCACATCCATCGCATCCCTCGGCGGCGTCCGATCCTCCCCACGCATCAAAGCCAGCAACTCAGCAGGAGGCGTCTTATCCTCCTCCTGAGCCTTCTTCCCCTCCTCACGCTCTTTCCTCTCCTTCTCAGCGATCGCTCGCCTAACCCGCTCCTCCTCCCGCTCAAGCATCTGCAACCTCATAGCATCCCTATAACTGTCCCCCTCCGCTCCCTCATCGCCAGCAAACGGATCTGCCCGAACAGCCTCCTGCCCACGCTCCATCGCCCGTTCGGCACCTTTTCGCTGATACTCTGTCCCGCGCTGGAGGACTTGTCGCTTCAGTGCCGTTTCTGCGAATGGGTCGATATCTTCTTCTTCGGCCATTTGGGCGAACTCGTCCAGCACCTCCTTTGGTGCGGTGTAGGACTGCAGCTCATGTCGCTCGGGAGACGACATCTTGACTTTTGGCTGACGATGAGTGAAAGGAGCGACAGTAGTTTACTTGTAGAGTTAATGAAACGGAGGATAGGAGGGCGGGTGGTGGTGGTATCAGCACAAGCGCACCAGCAACCCCAGGCAGTCCAAAGCAGAAGAATGAGTCGCCTACGCTCGAAGCGCGCGAACGGGACCTTACTAATCCCCCGGGGTCTCGCACCTTCTTTGGGGACCCCGGAAGCAACATAGGAGAATTAACGGAAACAAATCCTCTCGTGGGCTGGACCGGGGCTGAGGGCCGGCCGGTCGCGCAAAGGGGACGAGCCGAGTGAGGGGGCCCTGAGTTGAAGGTCGCACCGAGTGAGCCATTCGTCCTGCTTGCGTTCGTCCGCATCTCCCTCTCGCCTTAGCACACACCCGCCGGGCTCACCTAGTAAACCCCACTCACTGTCGATAATCAGCGCTCACCCGGTAGTATCATTGCCCAAAAGCAAGAGATGACAACTGCCGGCCCGTCCCGCGCGCCAGGCATGTCCCACCACTCACACCATTTCCCCGCTTCAGGCAGCGGCACAAGCACCCTGCACACAATCCCATACACCGCAACAGGCAGCACGAACTCCAAGTCACACCGTTCATCCGGGGGCGGGAAGGTCGTCCAAGCAGGGCAGACGTTCATACACCACGTAGAGGAAGTTCACTGTCAGTCCCGTTCTCCCTTACTGTGGCCCAGATCGGGCATTGACGCCTCTGCTTGGGTAGTGCCAGTTGAAGAGAGCAAGAAAGACAGAAAAGAGCGTAAGACGCGCGAGGCGGCCGAGAAGCTTACTCGATACGCACAGGAGCAGTGGGACAAGCGGGATGAGTGCGTCTCCACGTTCTCCTGGGCTCACCGGGTTGTCCTGCTCTGGATGGCATAACTGACGCGCAAGCACAGGATATTCGCCTCCGAGATCGCCCTCCCCACTCAAGGCTACCAAACACTCGTCACCAACCCTCCAACAAACCCGAATTTCCAACTAGCGCTATACGAGCTCTCGCTCGTTCGTGCGGCTGCGCTTGCGCAGATTGAAAAGGACGAGGAGTATGCGCTTGATTGTGCTGAGGCGGCGTGGCTGGACGAGAGGAAGGTCATTGAGGAAGAATGGAAGAAAGGACGGGAAGACGCGAGGCAGCGGATGATAGCTGGTCTTGCTGAGGGGAGGAGGAAGGCGAAAGAGGAGCTGGAGGCGCAGGATATTGCTGGTGCGTATTTTGCCCACCCCAGCTGAGCGCATGTACTTACCCTTTTTGGCAGAACTGGGCTCCCTTGACGCTGGTCAACCAAGACAAACACGCAAACTGCGTGGTCAGGTCGGCTCGGGCCCACCTTCCCCGCCTAACGAGCCGGCGAACGGCAAAGAAGCCCCACCGGCGCCTCTTCCAAAAGAGATGACCCACGCGCAAGCCATCCTAGGCCTATCCGGCCCACCAGAGACGAACGCCCTTTCCCTCACCAACGGCATCCCCTCGCGGTATACGCTGCCACTATCAAATGGAAGGGAGAATAAGAAAGCCAAAGGCTCCCAAGCGGGGAGTAATGGCCGTTGGTCGCTTGGACGCGCTGTGCCACTGCTCGACAAGAAAAACGAAGGCGAGATCGAGGCGGACATGGCGATAATCCGGAATGGGGGAAAGAAACGGCGCGTCGTAGCGGAGAAGGACAGGATGGGGAGTATAACCGGTGCTGGGGACAGATAACCTTCCCTCTCCGTTTCTCGGGTCGTGTCCTGGAGATGCGAGATGGGGTTTCGCGCTGTACTTACGCGTGCTTCGGGCTCCCATGGAGGGCATTTCCTTTCTTGGCCAATTTTCCACATCTGTACGAACTTCCATACCATCCCCTCACTGGTCCTGTACACTTAATCTGCGTATTCTGTTTATCTGTACTCTCAATCCATATCTCCATAACTGCTTTTTGCGGAGCACAAGAGTGCATATATCATGCTTTTTCGGTTGCTTGGTCGCCAGAGGGGTCGCCTAGTCAGGGGCGCGATAGAACGGGTTTGTTGTCCTTTGCCCTAATTGGGAGAGGGCTGACGTCACTGGACCCTTAGTGCTTGCTCTTCCTGCCCGCTTTTCTTGCATCAAGGAGAGGAGAAAGAAACAAAGAGAGGTGCAATCAAACTCGCATTACCAGGCTTCTGTAATACAAACCCCATGATCTATCAGGCTCGGAGAACAACATGAACCGAACGAGAAAGGAGAGAAAAGCATCTCATTTTTCCTCTCCCATAGGCTTCCATCGATCCTCCTCATTCTCCGCCTCAGCCTCCTGCCCCGGCTCCGAGCGTCCCAACTGCTGCAGCTGGAACAGCTGTTCGTCCGACTGCTGCTTGCTCGCCGTCCATGCGTCGCGCGAGAAATCAAACGGATCGTTCGCGAGCCTGACGACGATCCCGCGCCCGCCGTACCGGTAGCCGTTGAACGTCTCGACCGCGTTGCGCGCTTCCTCCGCGCTGGAGAATTGGACTACGCCCAGGTTACGCACTTTTTCGTTGCGGACTATCTCGACCACTTCGACTTTTGCGCCGGTGGAGGAGAAGAGCTCGACGAGGTCTTCTTCGTCAGTCGAGAATGGGAACTGTGCGGAATAAACGCATCAGTATCATGCCGTTCGATCCAGGGCAAGACAGGATGAAAGGTCAAGAGAAAGCAAGAGACATACAAATTTGACGACAACCTGACAAGAGCTTAACTCGACGCTCCTAGGCGCATACGGCGGCCTTCTCCTGCTGTTTTCCCAGGCGGCCAACGTCCCCTGCTCTGGCTGAGGTGGGAAATGGCTCAGACTACTGCCCTGGGGCAACCGCGTGTTCGCCGGCTCCGGCTGGATCGGGGCGGTAGGGTACGCAGGCCATGAAGCGGGTGTGTCGGGTGAGCTGGCCGAGGCTGAGTTAGGGCTGGGGGAACTGCCGCTCGTGGGCGGGGTCGTCCCCGGGCTCGATGGGTGGCTAGGCGGATAGGCCTGCGGGTGCGGCGGGTAGGCGTAGGGTGGCCAGCCCGGGGGCGGCGTGGGGTAGCCTGCAGGAGGGGCTCCGCCCCAGCCGATGGGGGAAGGCGGGTAGCCCGGCGGAGAAGGCGGCTGCGCTGGGAAGCCGGGAGGAGGAAGTCCGTACGGCGGTGGATAGGGCCAAGCGCCGTATGGAGCCGGCGGCGCGGGAGCACCAGGGTACGGCGCCTGTCCCCAGGGCGCTGCGGGCGTCGGTGCTGCCCCTTCGGCGTTCGGCTCATGAGGCCCAAACAATGGTGCTGGGGGCGTGTACGCGCGCGGTCCTTGCGGTACATGCTCATTTCCAGGGGGAAGGGGCGTCCCGGGTAACCGATCCGGCCTAGACCCCTGCACCTGCCACGATCCTTGCGTCTGCCCAAGATCCAGACGATTCCTGTCCTCCGCGCCCATCAGTTGGCGCCTCATACCAGGCGTGACCGCCAGGTCGTTGATGTCCGCCTGGGGCGGACGTTCTTCCCAGGGCTTAATGTCAAGCTGGCCGTATCGGCTTCCTATGCCAGGTTGCGAGAAATGGTTCATGGCGCGCTGGGCGGCTTCGGCGTTCTCGAGCTGGAGAGTGCCCCAGATGGGCTCGTCGGGCGGGGCACCGGGCCTGCGGCAGATGTTGACGTGTGCTGGGGCGCCGAAGGGCTTGAAGAGGTCTTTGAGATCTTGCCAGGTGAACGTGGGCGGGATCTACACACACTCGGTCGGCACCGGACTTCCTTACGAGGGAAGAAGAAGACGTACGTTTCCGACATACAGCTGCACGGCCTGCTTGCCAAATACGGCTTTCTGCTGCTGATCCTGAGGACGGGGCTCGTCTCGTACCCGCTTACGTTCCTCATACTGCGTGTCACCTACCGGCCGGACAAACACGCTCCTGCCTTGAAATTCTTGCATGGAGACTTCAGCAATGGCCTTCTCGGCCGACACTTCGTCTTCAAATTCCACCACACTGCGCGATGGAGTCAGACGAGGACGTCTAAGAGGGGAGAGGGAGGGAGGGGACGCACGCGCAGCCCTTTGACTGCCCGTCGGGCGTGGTGAGAATCTCCGCCTGCTTGACCGGCCCAGCCTTGTCCTGCATAAACTCGCGGACCTCGTCCATCGTCGCCTCATACGGCAGATTAAGCACAAACACCCTCTTCGCGACGTCCGACCCTTCGCCCATAGCAGCCGCCGTAGCGGGAGCATCGTTGCCCAAGAACCGCCGTCTGTGCAGGATGTCCGACACGCCCGGGTAAGGGTGGCAGGGTCCGCGCAGGCAGGCGTCGGTAGGTGGGGCGAAGAGCGTCCGGTGTGGGCCGGTGGGTTCGCGTGTGCGTGTGGAGGGGTTGGCAGCCGCAGTCACATTGCGTGCACGGACGGGAGGAGGAGCAGGTATGGGCGCGAGCGAGGAAGGCAGGAAGAGGGGCGAGGGCGCGGAGCGGGGGATTATTAGTCCCAAAGAGGTCGACAGTTTCGTGTGCGGTGCGAATGGAGCGGAGCGAGGTGATAGTTTCGACACCATAGTTGTAGGACCATTCGCATCGCGCACACGATCCAGAGTAGGAGAGAGAAAAGCAGGCATCTCGGTCAGTCAAGCTCAGAGGTTATACAGTAAGAGAAAGGGGGACGAACAGAGACAGCTGCTGGGAAGCGGCGGGCCTCTCCCGTGCCAGAACGAGCGCGGGGAGGGGCTTATGTACCCCGTGGGTAGCGCTGAATGCGCGGCGTGAGCCCGCAAGGCGGACAACTGCGAATGCTCGGAGGAGACGCATTGGGATTCGCTCCTATACGGCTTAACGGTACGGTATGGGATTCAACCGCTCGAGTGTTTTGGCTGCAGCTACAACAGTGCACCGGTGCCGATGCGGTATTGGATGGTGTGATTATTGTCAGATGAGGACAGTATGCCGATGTTGGGTGCAGCTGAGAAGCAATGTGCGCGACTGGGCGGGTACCCGAGCTGTCGTCGCTGTGATCGCACACCGATGAGGTTCGACGTTGATGCCGATGCGGTGTCCCCTTCTCTCGTCGAATGCGGGGCGTAATACTGACCCGCTGGAATGAACGAAGGAGGGATTAAGAGGAGGAGAGAGGAGAGAGAAGGTGAGAGAGAGGTGGAAACGGCGATGGGCGCTCGACCCGAAAAGTGTCAACGGAAATTCATGCCTTCTTTTGAGTGGCGGTGTCTATCTAAGCGGAAGCATTTGGTGGGTTTCCTGTTTTGGATAGGAAACTCGACCGTGCGCGTTGAGCTGCTCGTCGTCGTCTCGCCGTCATCGTCGCCGATCTACCGCTCTGTGCAAGACGGCGAATCCATAAACGACGATGCCACCACGAACAGTACCCACCCTCCGCGCCCTCCCACCAGCGCACCGCGCCCTCACCCACACCCGAACATACGCCAACCAATCCTCCCCCTCCCCCCGCCCCGCCCCCCTCGCCCCCCCCCTCCCACCCGGCAAACCCCCCACTCACCCAAAACTCAAATCCCACCCCCTCCCCACTCCCAAACCAACCCACAAGCCGCCCTACGTCCACCCGGCAGGCTCCGAGCGCGTCTTCCCCCAGCGAAAAGCCTTCGTATGGCGACATTTCAACCATCTCTTCTCCACGTCCAAGGTCATCCTTCTTCTGGGGCACGACAACCTCCCCGTGTCGGTATTCGACAAGCTTCGCCGGGATATCCTGCGCGCTGTTAACCCTCCTCCGAAGGGTAGTACACGCTTAGTGCCGGACACGCCGGAACAAGCGAAATCCCGCAAACCCGATCCGAAGCTGCACGTTATCCGCCCGGCGATCTTCGCTGCTTTCCTGAGGGAAAAAGCACCGCATATGTACTCTGTCCGGCAGGTGCTCAAGGGCCCCGTGGCTGCTCTCACTTACCCGCACCTGGACCCGCAAGTGCTTGGTGCATTACTGAGGGTGGTCGACCGCGCCGTGCCCAAAACGACAGGAGACGACGACCCCAAGCCTCGCCGACTCCAGCTCCTCGCGGGGTTGGTTGAGGGACAGGTGATGTATGATGCCACGCTGCGGGAGACTGCCAAGCTTCCGACGCTGGAGGTGCTCAGGGCGCAGATCGTGGGGTTGCTTAGTGCGCCGGCGGTGCAGCTCAGTGGGGTGCTGGAGCAGGCGAGGGGAGGGAGGGCTGTGCGGCTATTGGACAGCTATGCGAAGGGGGAGCAGGCGGAGGGGAAGGAAGAGGGCAAGGATGCACAGGCTCAATAGCGATTATGCGGGATATAATGTATGGTGGTCCAGCGCCTCGTGCGTGGGTAACACAGCTGCCTATCGAGGCGAATCTACAGCTCCTCCAAACCCATCACATACCTCAACACCTTCAACGCAACCTCCGGCTGATCCTGAGGCACCATATCTACCCCCCCCCCAATCAGCTTCATCCCCCACACCAGCACTAGGCAAAAAGGTAAAGGGAAAGACTCACGACCAGCACCCTCAACCTCCAAATAAGTCAACCCCCTCTCCTCCCTCCACACTCCCTTCCTCACCCCTCCCACCTTCAAGTCCCTATCGGGCTCCTCCTGAAACCCCTGCATGCCGCCCCACGTAAGGTTCTGGATCGTCAGCCTATCACCTTCCGCTAGTAGGAGGCCGTCGAGCAGTCCGTGCCAGAGCGTTATCCCCCCCGGAAGGGTGGAGAGGAGAGAGGGCAGGAGGACCTCGCTGTAGGAGGAGGTCTCGTCCTTGCCGGATATGTAGACGGAGGAGGAGGTGCATTCGGACCAGGTGTGGGGTTGCGGGATGTGTAGCATGAGCTGGACGTCTGTGCGGTTGAAGTAGGTGTCTGCCCCCCCAGAATCAGCTACCTTTCTACCAGTTTGAGGCAACAAGAGAACAAAGAGGTGGGGAAGGTGGGAAGGATAGATGAGGATTAGGCGTACCAAGCGGATCCTCCAACCTCGGACACCGATCCGTAATCCTCTCCTCCCTAAAACATTCATTCGCCTCCCTACACCACCTCTTAAACAGATCCGTCAGATCGCATTCCTCGGGCGTATAGTCCCTCCCCCCGTTCGGCAATACCAATGGCCCCTTGGGGGGGTAGGTGAGCTGGGCAAGGAGGGCGTCGTATCCGCATGAAGCGCGGCGGGTTTCGAGCTCTGTGATTTGGGCAGATGTGAGGTTGAGGGTTTGTTGGTGGAGGCGGGCGAAGGCGGGCGTGGGGGCGTGTTGCATCACAATCCTGTTGCCCGTTCTCAACATCCCTGCAATCCACCGACAGCCCAAAGCGCAGAAAGACGTACCCGCTGGAATAGCAGCCATCGTTCATCAGCAACGAATGGATCTTGATGGGAAGCGCGGCTTGTTCTGCAGCGGAGGCGCGGACGATGCGGTCTGCTATGAAGGGGATGTAGTACCCCGCGTAGGACTCGCCCGCGAAGATAATGCGTTTCGACAGTAGTTCCGGGAAGGTGTTGTCTGTGTTCCGGTCCAGGTCAGGCAAGGTCCCTTTGATATTGGAAGAGGTCAACATACAGAACTGTTGCCTGTTGCCTCGTGAGTCCATTGGTCGAGGCCAGAAAGGTGAAAGACTTACAGGAAACCGTAGAACTGGTCGGCAATGTCCTCCTCCGTTCTCACATCAGCAGATCCAGCACTGAACCCAGTCCCGATCGGCTACCGAACCACGTATCAGTAGCCGCCTCTACAGCAAAGAGCGAAACTGACCTGGTCGATGAACAAAACATCGGACACCGTCGTCCACCCATCCGGGTTCGGTTGCGGCTTCTCCATCCCAGGCAAGAAGAACAGCGGTCCGATCTCCTGCAAGAAGCCCATGAGGCTCGAGCAGCCTGTGCTCCTTCATCAGCCCACATTTACTCGAGAGCCCACAGAAAGAGGAAGTACCAGGACCGCCATTCAGCCAAATTGTAAGATACTCGCTCCCCTCAGGCGCAGAAGTCGGCCAGTACCAGAAGAACAGCTTCCTCTCTTCTCCCTCTTCCTGGCTTATAGGTAGGAGGCCAGCATAGGAGTCTTGTAGTTCAAAGTCCACTAGTGGGAGAGCAGATGAGTTCACGTGGAATGCTGATACAGCTGGGTTTGAAAGCTCTGGTTTTAAGAGTACAGCGGATGAGGGAAGCTCTGGAGAGGGAGAGGAGGAGAACCAGGAGAAGAAGGGGAAGCTGAAGAGTTCTGCATCCAGGAAGCTTGCTGGTGCTGGTGCTGCCAGAGCGGAAGAGCAGAGGAGCAGCAGTTCGAGGCTAGCCAGAAGAGTCATCGCCAGATAGGTTCTCCAGGTGGCAGACAGTCAGCGGTACACCACAGTACTAGTGCCAGTAAGGTGAGGGCAAGCAAGTTACGAAAGACTTCGAGAATAACGCTTGAATCTGCAGGAAGGACACGGGTAGGCTCGAGACGTGACATTGTTTATCATTCCAGTGAGAGCGCATCGTTACTTAGCCAAAGTTTCAATGCGCAATGTGATGGAGAGCAACCAAAGGGACGCAGCCAAGAGCGCGTCAGAAGCGCCTATAGCAGGGAATCGCAAGAAGCTTATTGGAAGGGACTGGAGGGATGCACGATGATGTACATTGTTCAAGGCTGTTCTACTGGTCATGACAAGGATGTGACTACCATACATAGGGCTACAATACGTTATATGGAGGATGGAGAGACCAAGACAGGAGTTTTTGTAGCGCAAATTGGAAACAAGCGTAGGTGTAGAGGAGTAGCCGATAGTCAAATCGGAGGTCATGAGCATGATACAGTCCTGACAAAAGGAGACGCGAGACAAGGGAGGAAGACGTAACCAGATCAATGTATGTGCAGGCGCAAAAGAGGTCGCAAAAGGTCGCAGACGAAAAGAGGGGTATACGCAATAACCCACAGCCCGAGAGGAAAAGAAGCGAGATCACCAATTGTCAAACCCAGGGCTGTCCCAGCCAGACCTGCTGCCTGAACCGCGCACTGGGCTCTCGAAAAGGCCGAGCTTCGTACCGCTCGAGATGAACATTTGGAGATCTTCGTTCGCCTGCGTGGCGGGGTCGGACATGTCCCATTTCTGGGCAAGAGCACGGCCGAGAGGCGTGCCGAAGAGGGAGGATGCGCCGGGTGAACCGAAGAGGCCACGCGAAGGCGTTGAGTTGAGCGCCGCGAAGGGCGATGGACTAGGGAAGATGCCTGAAGCAGAGGCACTTCGACCATGTGTGCCGCCAAGGCGGGACGGCGTGGAGAGGGTAAGCTCATCATATCCCGGCAGTTTCCTTGCAGGCGGGGTGGACAGCACCTCTTGCAGACCCGGAATAGTCGGCAGCCGGCGGTCCGACCTTGACGGATTTGAGATAATCTCGGACACCTTGGATGGCGGCGTACGCGGCCTTTTGGGTGTAGCAGGTGGACCCATGCTCGTAGCAGCCGTCGCCTTGGCCAGGGTAGGCAGAGGCGCAGCCACCGCATTCGGCGAGATCTCGCGGAAGACGGTCTGGGTGAGGAACGTGAAAGGCGACATGCCGTGCGTGTCCATAGCGTCCTGCACGCGGTCGATCTTAGGCTGCAGAGGAATGCGCTCCGTCTTGGGTTCCTTGCCTTTGTTCGGGTTCTTGGGCGAGAGCTCAAAGTTGGGTTGCAGGCCACTAAGCTTCGAAGGCACGCTGTAACCAGGAGGAAGAACAGACTGGTTTTGCAGTGCAGCCATGGGTGAAGACGAAGGCGGACTTGACACGCTGGGTGTGAGGCCTGGCATGTTCGGGAACTGCTGCGACAAAGGCGGCAGAGGAGAGACAGCGCGGACTGGCGTCTGGTTCTGGAGGGACTGCTGTGTTGGCTGAGAGGGCGCACGCGGGGGAGGCGGTTGCATGTCATAGCCGTCCGGAACAGCCCACATGATGGGTGGTTCCGGTTTGGAGTTGCTACGGAACAATGGTCGCTTGGGCGGGCGGGAGCTCGAGTCGTCCTCGGATTCGTCATAGTCGAACCCAGATTTCCGTTTGCGATCTGAGTCGCTACCGCTATTGTGCCTAGTCAGAGCAGCTGAAGACGTGGAGCTGGCTGCTCTGGCTGCGGAGCCCTTCTTGCGGAAGCCGCCATTGGAAAAGCATTCTTCGTCGCCAGGACGAATGCCCCACCAGCAGCCCTTGCCCTTTTCACCTTCTTCGCGCTTAATCTTCACGAAGCACCTGAACGACAGTAAATCTCGCATGCTACATGATACAGTGAAAATTTAGACGTACTCGTTCAAGCTCAGGTTGTGCCTGATGGAATTCTGCCACCCAGCCTCACTCCGCTTGTAGAAAGGATACGCTGTGCTGATCCAGTTGTAGATCTGGCTCAGGCTGGCACGCTTGCTAGGCGCAGCATTGATGGCTTGACCGATGAGGGCAGCATATGACCACGCTGGCTTGGTGTTCGGTCGGGGACCAGTAGGTACAGGGAACGGCGCAGGCGTCACTTGATCGGCGTGGTATGGAGAGGAAGTAGGCGGGATAGACTTGATGTTTTTCTGCGGCGTCACAAGAGAAGCCATGTGCGAGGCGTATGCAGGCGCATATAGGCTAGACATATCTTGCGCGTGATACTGATACGGAAACTGGAGGTGTTGCTGCGCAGGTAGGTCTGCGTAGGACAATGCAGGAGAAGGAGTTGGCGATTCTTGCTCGACAGCATGCTGGTAATCGTCTCCTTCCTCCTGAACCGGATGACCAGGGTTAAGCAGGGATGAAGTTCGACCACCTACATCGCGTCGTTCACGTTGCTCCATGAACCGTTCCATGGTAGAAACAGGCCGCTGGTAAGCAGCAGTATCAGAGATTGAACGCTTGAATGTATGCTGCGGGTTAGGCGGCATCTGCGGTTGGTGGAAGAAGTCCGTCGTGTATGCAGGCGGTTCAACCTTGATCGATGGATTGGGAATCGCATATGCGTGAGGATACTGCACTTGGGCCTGGTGCTGATGGTGTTGCGGCTGATGAAGCTGCGGTTGGTGGTGCTGGGGATGGTGGTACGCGAGGGGAGCAATAGACTCTTCATACTTGCGCTTCTTCTCTTTCCGACGTTCTCTTTCTCTATGGGAAAGCTGCTCCGCTGCATCATTGAGAGACATGCGCGGCCTGCCAAAGCCGGAAGAGTCGGAGGCAGGAGAAGGGATAACTGGGGTCGCTGCGCTGGACGCGTTCTCGAAGTCGCGCGTCATGGATGCACGGGAGGGCTCGCGCTTGACCTGAGCAACAGGGGGCTTGGTCGGCTTAGTAGGCGCAGGCGCCTCGGTGGGAACGGACATGGAGCGGGTGAGGGACTGCGCGACCGCCACGGCGCGAAGAGAGGGCCCGCCTTGAGCAGAGCAGAACATGGTGACGAACGACTTCGTCTTCTCATACTGTTCGGCGGTGAACATCTTTCGGACTTCTGCCAGCGCGTCGTCTGTTAGCGCAGGGAGGGCGACCCCGTTTGGCGGCGCGGTAGGCGGGCGCGTCGGGGGCTCGGTGGTCATCGGGCTGCATTGTGAAGACGACGAGGACGCGTCAGAAGACGGCGGCGACGCGTCTAACTTGGATGTACTTACGCGTCACTATAGATAGCCTAGCAAAGGTGTATACCCAAGAGCAAGGCTTGTTGTTGCTTTAGGCGGAGCGAAGTTACGAGACGCGGTGCACAGTAGGATATTGCAATGTTCGGCGCGTCGGATGGGTGTTGCTATGCGCAATGGAGGGACTGAGGTGGAGATGGTGGGACGAAAACAAGCATTCGCTTTCTCGTGGCGACCTCGCGGGTAATGTTAATGTATCCCTTTCGCAGACGGGGGAATGACGGCAGGCACGGAGTGAAAAAGTATGCGGATAGATGGTGAGGAGGGTGAAGATGGTGCAGACGAAGAGGGGGGCGGCTAAGTAGGTCCAATCAGACGTGTCGCTACTGAAGGTCTGCAAATGCCCGCGCCAAACCACCACTCGGCGAGGAGGGACATGGGACGAGTCTCATTACACGGGTCCTAAATTAGCTAAATGCCTCCGTAAATAATGGCCTAGGCGCAGGACGCGGCAAGACGCGCGTGAGGTCATAGTCATGTGACGAAAACAACATGTCGCGCCAAACGCGCGTGACCAAGGTTTACTCCCGCCCGCAAGCTGAATCGGAACCGTCTGTGGCCGACGGGATCGCCGCAACCACATGCATTGATTGAAGCTTGTCTGTAATGTGTGTCTCCGTAACCGCATTTAACTTCCAATGATTGTTTGTGGCACGGAATGCGGCGTTTGAGGCCTCGACTTGCTGTCAAGCATTGTTGCTCGGGATCTCAAGCTGAGCCGCTCGCTGGATTTGAAAGCAATTATGGACAACAAATGAAGACGCCTCTCGAGCTCGCTATATACAACTTACATCCCTGTCCGTGGCTGCTTGACAACTAAACAGATCGGGTGCTCTCCGCACATCGTTGTGGACCCTTTCGGCCACAGTCGGATCGTGGCAATTGCGTCTCGAGCTGCTGACCACCAGAGGAGGGCATTTCAGCGCTACGGCGACCGACTGCAACAGATGGTGGAGGTCATTTGTTAACTCATCGGTACTCTTCAGTACCCGCTGCAGATCGCGTTTCTAGCTCTGCAAGGTCAGTAGTGTTTCCCTGCGGTGCTGACCAACCATGCGCCCATAGCCCTGAAATGGCCTGCCACGTCTAGCGACCACTTCATTCAGCATTTTCATGCCCAAGATTTGCCCTGCAGCGTTTCCTGGCTTTCGAAGGGCGAATCCCCGCTCAGCGATCACCACCCACTGCAATTACCAAATAAGGCAATTCCTTGCGCCACAAATTTCGAAATCGCGGCCCGAAAAATCCCAACCTCGGGTATTTTGCGCCTGCAATGCCGCCAGCGCTGGGTAGATCAAGGGAGACTAGACGGTTTTCGTAGATTCGATTCACAGCGCGAGTATTGGAGATTTCTTTGGGTTCAACCGGGATTATTCGGCGGTCGCGTGCCGGCGAAGCAGATAGGTTTGGGCCGTGGTACTCGGTGTCCTCGCGTTATATTGACCTCGTGCCAATATTCCGCTGCCTACCAGACGCTACTCGCTTACGGCGACGTCTACAACTAAGACGTCCCCTTCAACGCTCGACCTGCTTTAGGCGGCCCTGCGCCGTCCTACAGCTCTGTTTGGGCAATTGCAAAGGTTCTCATCAACAGTCCTAGACCAGTCCAACATCCCTCAAAGCGCTCTGGTAACGTCAGGACGCTCCTTCTCCCCCTTCGTCAACCATGTCCAAATAAGGCAACTCGAAATTGTGGCAAAATTTCGAAATCGCGGTGCAAAAAATGTGGACCTGTTGGGTTTATGGGCTCGGAAGGTGCCTTGATCTAGGGAGAGCAGATCGGCCCGAACCGTTCGTCCTCAAATTGCTCAGAAGACGAGATATTCGCGTTTCGGTCCGCAAAATGCTCATTTCGGAAGGTTAGTTACTACTCTCTCAGTCATTCAAACGACCAGCTTCTGGCTGTAACGAATGAAGTACCGCGGTAGTAACGACGTCCAACCATCGAAAGTAGCCACCTTGCCGAATGAAGAGCTCGCCACTGGTGCCAGTCGCAACGATCCTCCTGATCAAAGGGGGCCAATCGCCACGTAGAACGGGCTCTGCGGCCATTGGAACGGTCTACCATTACCGTCGATAATATTCTGGACTACTCTCAAAAGGCATCCCGGTGCTCATCCTCGCTGCCGGAAGATCATGTCCAAATAAGGAAAGTGGAAATCGTGGCAAAATTTTCGAAATCGCGGTGCGAAAAGTATCGCCCTTGGTTTTTATGGGCTCAATCGGTAGCAGGAGGTTAGCTGAGTAGATTGCAGTTGACCGTTCGGGCTGAAACGGCCTAGAAGGGGAGATAATTAGGTTTTTGTCGGCGGAAGGGATATTTTCGAGAGCCGACTGCGAGTCTTTCAGGTGCATGACTACCTATTCGTGGGTATTTCTAGGTGTTTCCTAGTGTTGGGAAGGCGAGCAACCCAATTTGATGCACTAAACTATTTCAAAAAAGCCGTTCTGGAGACACTGGCCACCGGTGCACCCTTGTGCAACAACAGCCAGCTACAACCCTCAGACCCCCAACAACTGGCCGACCTTCGTCCCCTGACCTCCCATAACCATCCCAACCCCTCTGAAAGTCCTCTCGAGCCATCCGGGGGCTAATACCCGCCTTCGGGTCCAGCATGTCCAAATAAGGAAACTACATTCTGTGGCCAAAATTTCGAAATCGCGGTGCGAAAATTCTGACTCTTGCTATTTTCGGCTGGGGGAGGTAGAGTGAGGTTCCGTGATCTGATCGGTATGGACGGTTTCCCGAGATTTGGGCTGGAACGGAAGGTATGCGCCATTTAGTGCGCGGAATGGGGCAAAATGCAGGTCATTGTTGGAGTCAATGCTTGATGGTAGGGCAACGGAGCATCTTGATTTTGGTGGGATCGCGCTCTGTGGACGTTGTCGTGTATATCCCCGGCAGAAGATGGGGAATACAATAGCAATTTCCACGCCCATACTACAGTACATGACAAGCTATCTCCAAACCCCCACCACCCAGCCGCAATCATTTCCGAGGCGGAGGAGCCGGCCCCACCGCGCCCCTCAACCGCTCCTCCAGCATCTCCTTAAACCCACCCACAATCTCGCTCTCCCGCTTCTCCCTCTCCTCCCTCTGCAACTTCAACAAACTCCGCTTCTCCTCAGCCGAAATCACCTGGTTCTCCTTCCTCATCCTGACCGCGTTCATCCGTTTATGTCTCGAGCCGGACATGACGTACCCCGCTTGCTCGTACGTGTCGATTTGGGTGGAGGTGAGGCCGATCTCGCCCCGGCGCGGGATACGTTCGTTGGACTGGACGAAGGCGGCTATGGCGGACCCTTCCCCGCGGAGGAGAGCACCGCCGTAGTCTCGCTCGCGGAGGGAGTCGGTATGTTGAGGTGCGGGCTGGGGGCCGACTTCTTCGTCGTCGTCGTCGGCATCCGCTGCGGACGTGCCGGGAGGAAGCCCTTTGGTAGAAGTAGGAGAAGGGGAGACGGCGGAACGAGCGACGTCGGCAGGAGCGGAGGATGCAGCTTCGGCCTCGGCGGTCTTCTCGATCCACATCCCTTCGTCCTCTTCCTCCTCAGGAGTAGCAGCGCGCAGGGACCTGCTGCGGCGTCGTTCCTTCTCACGACTCTTCTCTCTGGAGCGGTCCCGGCTCCTGTCTCTCTCATTTTCGCGTTCACGCTCTTTCCTCCGCTTGCGCCTGCCTTCGTCTTCGGAATCGGCGCTGTCGTCGTCGGAGTCGTCCCTCCTTCTTTTCTCTTTTCGTGAGGAGCGGTGTTTGTGTTCCCTCTCCCTTTCCCTGTCGCGCGACCGATCACGGTCATGTTTGTGTTTCGAAGAAGACTTGTATTTTCTGCGTTTGCGCCTGCCGTCTTCTGAGTTATCCTCCGAGTCGTCACTATCGGGGGTCTTGTGTCTTCTTCTCCTCTTTCGTTCAGGTGGCCTACGTCCTCGTAAGCATAAGTACGGATGAGAGACATACGGAGATGACATACGGAGAACGTTCCGGCGACCCAGGACTCGGCGGCCAAATACTAACCCCACTCTCCTCCCTCTGCCGTCTCCTCGACTCAAACCAGTCACTGCCTCCCTGTTGTCCCCTTCTCCACCCACCGCCACCGCCTCCCTGAGGGCTGGAAGTGCCATTCGGAGGATGCCCATTGGAGGGATACGCAGAGTATTCCGGCGAGCTGCGGCGCTGTTGGAAGGAGCGGCGGGAGGCGTACATGTCTGGTCCGGGGCGTCGGTCGGGTTCTCCGTTTCGTCCGTCTCGATTATCTCTGTCGCGTTCATCCCGCTCGTCGTATCGGTTGTCTCGGCGGTCGCCCCTCTCGCGTGAGGGAGGTCGCTCATGTTCGGGAGGAGGAGTATAGGAGTAGTGTGCTGCTGGCATGTCCCGCTTGTCGGTACGGTAATCACCATTCCGACGCGGCTCTTCCTGCCTCTCTCCATCACGCCCCCGATATTGATGGGGCGGCGTATCCCTCCTCACGTCGGCCATCTTGCGTCCTTCCTGAGCAGAGCGAGTTTCCCAGCAATCGAGCGTGACCCGACGGCTACCAACTCACTCCACCGAAGCGCCCACCTTCCAACGGAATCAAGCTTACCTAATCCTCACCCAAATTCAGGGATCCCGCATCTTCCCGCTTCGTCATAAGCGAAAAGAGGGCGGTGATCGTCGTTGCCAGCGCCTTCCCGACTCGACTCGACTCGACTCGCATACGCGGTGACTCACCGCCTCATCAGCTCCTGCTCCTCCTCGCTTCTCAAAGAGGCTGCTGAGCTGATCTTCACCTGGGAAAGAGGCACGTGAGCGCTAAGCGCGGTCGCCTTATAAACCAAAACCCCTACTCCGACTGCCCAACTTTTCTGCTGAGTCTTAATACGACGAACGGCCATACCAGGCCCACCCAACCAGTTCATCAGTCGATACCACTACAACAAACCGCCATATTGAGCGCTTTAACGCAAACGATACCCCAGGCGATGGCCTCGCCCGCCTCAGCCCCACCACCACCACCAGTGCCCTCGCAGCCTCCCCCAGGAGCAGGCTCGGGCACGTCCGACAATCCGCCTGGAGCGAGACGGCGACATCGATCTAGGCCGCATAATCGGGCTAATCATCCGATCAATTTTGTGAGTGGAGAGGGGCCTGCTCCGCCTGAGGGCGTCGAGCGGCCGACTTCATCTCACCAACAAAGCCAGTTTCAGCCTCAGGCTGGAACGGGAAGAGCTGGAGCGCCGAGGAGACGCGGTAGAGCGGATGGATCTGCTCCTGCTGGTCCTCGACCTCAGCAACAACAACAGCGACCGCAGCAGGAAAGCGGCGAGACGAGGAGTGCAGCCGTATCAAACCTGCAAATCACGGACGCCGACGGGGAAGGGCACGAAGGAGGACATAGGAGACGTAGAAGGAGACCGAGGAAGCACGATGGGGAGGCAGCAACTAGTGCCGGCCAGGGAGGGCAGAGAAGAGATGCCAGTACTGGGCCAAGTGCTGCCAGCTCTGTGGCTGGCGACGACCATCACCCCGCCACCGCTACCGCACGACCTGGGAACGACAGACGCAAGAAATTCGGCGCCGCCCTAACCGCCCCCTCCGACCCCTCCGCCCCCACTAATCCCACCACCACCACCTCCAACACCCGTCCTCACGCCCACCCACCTCCTCCGCCTCCCAATGCAGACTTAACAACGCGCCTAACCTACCAACTCACCCACCCGCCCTACGCCGACTGCCCGATCTGTTTTTCCCCGCTTCATCCCGCTCAGCCTATTTGGTCCTGTGCGCCCGGCCCCGGTGTATCCGCCAACTGCTGGACCTCGTTCCATTTGCGCTGTATCCGGGAATGGGCGAGCAAGAGCGTACGCGAAACTCGAGAAGCTTGGCTTGCGCGGGGGGAGGAGAGACAGGGGGAATGGCGCTGCCCCGGCTGCCAAACCCGCCGGCACGAAGTGCCTCGCGAATACAGATGTTTCTGTGGCCGGCTCACTACCCCCAGCGCTGGGCGAATGGCGACCCCACACAGCTGCGGCGAGAAATGCACCCGCAAGCGAGAGAAATGCGACCATCCGTGTCCGTTGATGTGTCATCCGGGGCCTTGCCCGGCATGTGTCGTGACGGTGCACAGGGGGTGTTATTGCGGGAAGCAGGTGTTGGCGGTGAGGTGCTCGCATTTGACGGGTGCGCATCCGCCGGAGATGACGTGTGGCCAGGTATGTGGGAAGGAGCTGGGGTGCGGGAAACATCGGTGTGAGAAGGAATGTCATCCTGGGGAGTGTGATGCGTGTGAGGTGAGGGAGGTCGTACGGTGTTACTGCGGGAAGGAGAGGAAGGAGGTTGCTTGCGGCGAGGGCTTGGCCGAGAGATGTGAGGATCCGGAAAAGGGCGAGACCTGGGAAGGGAGATACGAATGCGACCAACCGTGTGGAAGGCTGTTCAAGTGCGGCATCCACGCCTGCGAAGAACGCTGTCACCCACCACCCACCTCTCCACCACCCTGCCCTACCGATCCGGCGATCGTCACTACCTGCCCGTGCACCCAAACAGCGCTCAAAGACCTCCCGAACGGCAAACGCGAGAAATGTACCGACCCTATCCCGACGTGCGGCAAGATCTGCTCCAAGCCTCTGCCGGGATGCGACCATCTCTGCGCTGCACCGTGTCATCTTGGTCCTTGCGCACCATGCGCCGTTCCACTTTCGTTGTCCTGCCGATGTGGCGAGACGGTCCGTACCGTCCCTTGCTCCACAGCGACCAGCAGCACCTACGCAAACAGCGAGATCCTGTGCGACCGCCCGTGTCGCGCACTGCGGCACTGCGGACGTCATGTTTGCGCTCGTTTGTGCTGCCCCTTGGCATGGCAGGGTAAAGTCTCCAGAGGCAAGCGTAAGGCGCTCGATCAAGCCCTGCTCGGACGACCGGAAGACGACCCCGAGGGATGGCACGACTGCGATATCGTCTGCGGCAAGCTCCTAAACTGTCGGAATCATCATTGCACCTTGCCGGACCATAAAGGACCCTGCCCTCGCTGCTTGCAGTCGAGCTTCGACGAGCTGGTGTGTCATTGTGGTCGAACCGTCCTGATGCCGCCCATTCCGTGCGGGACGGTCATCGATTGTCCTTGGCCTTGCGCGAGACCGCCCCCGGCGTGCGGACACCCGAAGACGGAACATAAATGTCATGAAGAGGGCGAATGCCCGCCCTGTCCTTTCCTAACCACCAAACGCTGCGCGTGCGGGAAGACGCTCGTCCCGAATGTCCGCTGTTCGCAGGAAAAAGTCGGCTGCGGAACTGTGTGCGGCAAGTTGCTCGACTGCGGATTTCATTCCTGCGAGAAGCTCTGTCATTCGGGGGAATGCGAGTCCTGTACGCAGGTATGCGGGAAGCCGCGCAAGATCTGCGGACATCCTTGTCCCGTGCAGTGTCATGCTCCTTCCGCTTGCCCCGAGACCGACCCTTGTCCTGCGAGGGTGACGCTCTCGTGTGCATGTGGGAGGATCAAGCAGCAAGCCCTGTGCGGAGCATGCACTTCCTCGCCCACGTCTCGTGCAGCCACTCAACTCAAATGCGGCCAAGAATGCGCCATCGCGAAGCGTAACGCTCGCCTAGCCGAAGCACTGGGTATACCCGAAGGCACCAAGTCCAAGCTCTCTGCCACCGAATGGCCCGACCGACTCGTCACCTTTTTCAGGGAGAACCGCGAGTGGGCGACTGTCGCAGAAAAGAACTTGAACGACTTCATCCAAGGACCGAAGAAGACCCAGATCTTGCCCCCTATGCCGACGGCGAGGCAGAAGTTCATACATGAGATGGCGAATGTCTATAGGCTCGATGTGGACTACGTCGACTCAGGTCCGAATCGGAGTGTGCAGCTTGTGAGGCGGGTGGACTCGAGGATCCCGTCGCCGTTGCTTTCTGAGGTCGCTGCGCCACCTGCTCCGCCATCAAGACAGGCTGGTGGTGGCCTGGTCAGCTTGAACAGGCCGAAGCCTGCTGCCCCTGCACGCGGAGCATGGGGTGTCACCACATCCAAGGCAGCTTCGGTCGCCGCTGTCGTTGCTGCTCCTCCGCCTACTCACGCACCAGTCCCATCTGCTTGGGAAGCACCAAGCACCCGACCGGCAGCTCCTGCCGTTGCGACCACTTCCCGCATAGCGACTCCATCGGCTTCGACGTTGCGTGTCCCCACACCGCCAGTCCATCCGGATGAACCTGTACGGGAGTCTTGGGAGGATGATTAGATGCGCAATCGCTCAGCAAACATATCCTTATCATATACAATGTAGAGCACATGTAGCATTACAGCATTAGTGGTAATACAGTGGTTGAAGGGATCATGGACGATATACTTCGATGTGTGTCAGCACTTAGCAGATATCAAAAGAACGAGAACGACATACCAGACTCGGACACCAACGCTCCGTCATCGACACTGTCCGTTATGAAGTCTGCGGTGACCTGTTGACGATACTTATTTCCGGTCTTTGTGATATCTCGTAGTTGCGCTGTTCTTGTCTTGTCTCGCTTGTCGATGACGATATGCGTGATGCTCTTGTCGTGTACATCATCTGTGATCTTGCCGCCGTTCTCCAAGATCAGTGGCCGCAGTGACTCGAACCTGGTGCAGCTCAGTTGGTTTGTTCATCTTGTGTCCTCGAGCGACCTACTTGGTCACAATGCTGTTCTTCACAGCTGGAGGAGCAGTAAGGCCGTTCTTTTCGGCATTTCCCGGTGAATCAAGGTAGAACACGCTGCGCTGTGTAAGCACCATGTATGTAGAGAGGAAGCGGCAACGCACAGATGGCGGAAAATTTTGTCCTCGTCGTATTCTACAGCGTCGTCCTCGCCAGCCATACGTGCCTGCCAGACAGGTCAACGTGCATCTAGGTTAGTTGTTACTGACATACCTCGTCGGGTTCCTGCTCCGCTGCGCTATCTCCGGTGTTTCCTGGTCCCCGGTCGTCCTCTTGTGAATGCTTGGCGCTTTCCACTTGCATCTTGTCCTGTATACCAGTCATGCGATTGTACCATGGGAAACTATCTTTGCTCACCATGCCTCCTACAACAGCTTCATCAAGAGGGGGTCGACCTGAAAAGTCCTCGTTATCGTCGAGATCATCGCGATCAACATCTTCAGGCTCTCGATAATCGGAATCTGCTTCGGTTTCCGATTCCTCTTCGACCCGATCTCCGTCTTCCACTTCGGATTCCTGCTCAGCTTCCTCGTCAGCGCGATCGTCGTTCATAGCCGACTCGTCCTCCTCAGCAGCGTCCAGGTCTGCATCCACTTCATCCTGTTGGCCGGTGATGTAGCTGTACCACATCGTCAGTTGGGTAGGAGCGATCCGATACAAGAACGTACTCTTCTCGGGGTAGAACCGTCCTTTGATTGACGCAGTCAATGATATACTTCGGCGTTAAGATATCGAAACCTTTCTTGGCCGCGGCGTTCGCCTTCGGGACTAGGAGATATCAGATGGAGGCACTGCCTGTCCGAGAATGCGCCCACATCCTAGTCGACTCGAGATCACGATGAGATCGTCTCCCTTCAGGAGTTGCTGGAATTTGCCACCGCATTCATGCACGAGCCTCTCTAGCGCGCTCTTGTCATGTTTTTCCGTCCCCTCTAATACGACTGCTGACCTTCAGTGTTTGTTCGCCATCGAGCGAGAGGCGACTTACCAAAGCGCAAGCCCTCAAACAGATCGTTTTTCACCCGTACTTTCTTCACGTTGGTCCCGACGGATGAGGTCGGCAATACCAGTTGCTGCTGACGATTAGCCACTGTTTGTGAGGGTTTCGTTCTGTATCTCACCTGATTGCCTTTCCTCTTCTTGCTATTGCGCCTGCTTCATGTCAATATCTCATATGACTTCGAGTACATCTGAATTCACACACCGGACTTCAGGCGATAGCTCCCTTTTCCGACCTCCCGTTCGCATTTCATGAATTTCTGCCAAACTGGTTAATACAGTATGTTCGACTAACTGCTCGTGCTTGCCTTTCGCCGTCATTGCGTCTTGCCATGTTAGGTCCCTTCGTATGGCACGGCAGCGAGGGAACCGCATTGTCCAGTCCATGGCGTAATTTTCTGACCAACGTCAGCGCAGTGAACTGACAGCAACGATCGACCTTACCTGAGACGACGATTTCGGCGGCTTTTACTGTGATTATGAACGAGCTGTCTCGAAGTTCAGCACCCAGCATAACAAAACGGCTACCGAAAACTCACTCCTCGGGACGGATATAGACGTCCGGCTTGTCTTCTTTGCCCCGATCGGCAAGCTTCACGAAGTCAAGCTCTTCTCCGGGCGTGTACTCCTGCCAATTCTTCTGCCGAATTTCCTCGAAATCGGACATGCTCAGGCCTGATCCAATGCGAACAAAGCTCAAGAAGCTAGCCAATTATCAGAGTCCAGATCGCCTGTGCGGAGAAGAAGACAACGAACTGTGGGTCGTTCGCCGACATTGTGTCATCGCGCACTGCACATATCAAGGTGGACACGCCTCCGCCCCGTCTACCCGTTCCGTAGTTTGCACCTGCATCGAAATGTCAGCTGCGCGGAAAACAATCGGGCTGCATTCGTACCAACAACCAAAACATCCACGGTCTCAGCCATTTCGTCCTGGTTTCTTTAGGATGGCACAGAGGCTGTAGCATACCGAGACATACCACATATTCCGGCTTGACTTTGAGCCACGAGTCCTCCCGCCCTGCTAGCACATACGGCTTGTCAGGATTCTTCACTACGAGACCCTCGCCTCTAGATGATGGTTAGGGTTCTGCGTATATAGGTTGTTGCAGCATGATACCTACCTATCATCCATGACACGCTCCAGTTCAGCCTTCACGTCCTTAGCAGTACGACCTCTGGACTCATACGCATATTCGAAGACGTTTGTGACCGGGGAAAACACCTTGCGGAGGGCTTCCTTTCGCTTGTGCAATGGCCAACGATAGATGCGCTGATCGTTCAGCATCAAGATATCGAATACCTTGACTGCAGCACGCTCAGGTATCAGAAAGCCCAAAAGATTGCCTGACTTACAGCAAGGATGCATCTTGGCTGGATCGTCGGACTTATCCAACGCTGCCGGCTTGAGCCAACCAAAGGGCAAATAATGTTCCGTAAAGGGATCCCAAACCAGCATTTCCCCGTCCAGGATCACACTGGAGTTTGTATTAGAAATCAGTGGCTGTTGTCAAACAATACAAGACTGACTTCTTCACTCGCTCATCGAAGGCGCCATCAATGAAAGGTGTCAAAGAACCGGTTCCAACATGTTGCCCATAGAGGTACGTATAGTCCTTCCCCTTTCTGGCAAGCGCGTCAGAGAAACCGCTGGACTGGAGTGGTTACCAAGCACGCACCTCGAGCAATAGTAGTACTCCTTTCCTCGCTTGTGCAGCTGAATGCGCTCGCCATCAAGCTTCTCCTCGATGATAAACTCCTTCCTTCCCATCAGCTTCACGACATCTTGAAGCTCTCGCCTCGGTCGCTTGCATAGCATGGGTTGGAATGGCTGAAATAGCTGAATTTCGGTATCCTCGTCGTTTGCCGTACAATGCAGGTCATATAGTTTCCAACAGACTTGCTTCAGGTCTGACGTGGAGTTGAAGATCTCGAAGGCAGAAGGGTGGAACACCGAGAAGACAGTGTTCTCCTTGACGGAAATCTTCAAATCTAGATAGAACTGTCAGGATAGATGCAGAAGAGGACCTCATATTACTCGCCTTTCAGGATGATCCTGACTATCCAAATCTGATCTTCCGCACTGCACCTCTCGGCAATTTGACTCATGACTGCAGCTTGAGCTTGACTGTGACAGGTCAGCTGGTGAAACCGCGAGCACTTGGACGACTAACACCCTGGTGTTGGCAGAAAGCGCATCGAGAAGGCTATTAACCTCGTCGATGGTCAACGTCGTTTCCGCCGTGATCCGCGATTTGATACAGTCATAGAGGACAGTCGGAAAGTCGCCCGCCCCTGAGCCCGAGCCTCTGTTCTATGTCACATTAGATCAGGATATGAATTAAATGATGAGCGCGCACTTCTTGCCCCAACTCATTGATACTGGGCTTCTTCCAATTCCTCAACTTCAAAGCGGTCTTCGATTGAGGATCCAGTTCCAGGACGGTGATATAAATCTTCGCAAGCGCCTGCTCCTTCAACCCATAGACTGCACGATCTTTATCGCACTGATCCTTGAGTCAGCATGGAGCATCTGTTCCGGCAGACGTGCGCACCTGAGGTACCAGAAGTCTCATTGCAGGGTACAGATCGTTCCCGATATCCGTCCGCCATTTCTGCATTGTTATCAGCACCAGTGGACAACAATCCGCAACCCACATACATGAAACCATCTAGCCAATGCTTCACGGCGCCGGGGCGGTTGTCTGATTTGGGCTAAGTCCTTGAACAGCGCAGTCAAGATCGTGAATGGAGGGGACGGCCCTCTGTTGAAGACATGCGGGGGTCGCTCGAATTGTACAGGTTGGTTGTTTTCCGCATAGATGGAGGCCTTGGGCGAAGCTGGCGGCGATGGAGGTGCTGACATCGTAGTTCGTAGCTCACTGCCTCAGCTCGGCGCAGAGGATGTTGTAGCGCTTCACTTTTGACGTTGGCGGATGGGTGCTGTCCTGCCCCTTACACGGGGACGAACAGTCACGCCTAGCAGCCTTCGACGTTGCAAACGCAGAGTCACACACTCCCTTCGCGTTCAAATCGGAACTTGCATGCTCGGGGATTGTACAAGAAAGTGGCAGGCTGGTGAATTACTTACTATTTGATGGGTTTTACAGGTCTGCGAGATGCGCGCCGCATGTGATCAGCTTTCTTGATGGTCCTCGACGGCGTGACGCGCCTCGTCGACGCGTCCCTTACGTTCTGAGACGCCACGTTAAGCGCGTCCGTCATTAGTCGGACGACTATGTCGTCTGACAACGATGACCCAAAGCCCCTCTATACCCCAAAGTCGTCGCCGATGGCACGTTCGAACCTAGCCAGATCCAGTTCGTCCGAGCCTCCGGCGAAGCGAAGGCGTTTGAGTGCAGACGTGGAAGCCATCGTCGAGTCGTCGGACGTGGGGGAGATGGAACAGCTCGCAGCCGAAGGGGACGATTACTGGCAGTCCCAAACATATCTGACAGATCGACCTGCCGACCGCACCTCACGGGAGGAGTCGTTCGAAACATCAAGATCGCAAGCAGCACCATTGGATCTACCACCTTCATCTCCTGCTTCCACCGTATCCCGCCGAGCGCCTTCCCTGTCGAGAACGCCCATCGGCGACCGCACATCTTCCATTCTCCCAACTCCTTCCGACATTGCGCTACCTGCAAGCTCGCCTGCGCCCTCACTTGTTACGCTCATCCTTCAAAGATCACCCAGGCGAGATGGACCCCCGAGCGAAACGCCCCCGACCGAGGTCTCTGTCGGCGCGGCGGATCTGTCAGCACCCTCTCATGCGGTTGTGCCCGAAGCCAATCGTTTTGCCCCCATTCGGGAGCTGCGGCCAAGAACGAAGAAGCAATTAGCACCATTTACAATGGATCGCGTCGAGTACGAGCGCACTTTGCGGAATGCCAGGGAGGCTATCGTGAGGGATAGGCTCATTGCGAGAAGGAGGGAGGAGAGCCAATATGAAGAGGTTGAAGAAACAGGGACAAGTCTCGAAGTGGGGGAAAGTCAGGACGACGCATTCGTGCCGCCACCTAGTCCACCTCGACGGCGAGCTCGCTCTCGCTCTGCGGAACATGAACAGCCGTCGAAACGAACGAAGCAACATCCTGATCCAGTCCCACTTGCTCCCACGGTGACGGAAGAGGAGATCTTTGCTCGATTCGGAGGCGTTATCTCCGATAGTGATGAAGGCGATCTTCATCTCCCTAGGATACCCATAAAGAAGAAGATCTCCGAACGCCCCGCCCGCCCTCGAAGACCTGCTCCATTTCCATTACCACTGGACGAGAATCAGTCAGACACTTCAATGCCCAGAACCAGGCGTCGCGGAAGTCTCGCTTCTATCAAATGTCCCGAAGTAACTCACCTAGAGGCGCAGTCAACGTCTACCCTTCGGCCTTCCGAATCCCCCAATCTTCATGGTGACGATGATGCAAGCATTACGCCCGACCGGAGCGGCAGCCACAGCCGCCGTCGCCGTGCACGAACGGAAGAGCCGGCTGCTACTTTCTCTCCCGGCTCCTCCCACAGTGCAACACAATCCGAGCATGCGTCCGATGATAGTAGCGACGATTCAACCGATTCTGTCTATCTGCTCGACAAGGACTACAAGAAGATGAAGGCACTGAGTCGTATGCAGCCATGGTTTCTCGTCAAGCGGGCATTAGAGGGAAGGAAGTCACCGAGAACGCAGGCGCGAACACAGGCCCAAGCTGCGATCGATCGTACTCCAACGCCTGAGCCACTGCCTCCCAGTGCACAGGATAACCTGGATAGCTGGATACGGTATGACGACGGTGATAATATCCAACCTACGGAACATCCACGAGTGTTCCAAGGTCATGAAGAAGGTGAAGGCGCTGTTGAAATCTCCGATGATGACCAGGACGATGGCCTGGAGTCCTCGACCAGCGATAGTGACATCCAGTTTGTATCAGCTACGCGACGATCTCCTGGACCGCGCATGGAACGCGATTTGATCGATCGCATGATCAGTCGACCGACGTACATGACAAAACGGCACAGACCGGCTAAGGCGGCCAAGCGACGTGTAAAGCGAGCAGCGGAAGGACATCAAACAAGGTTACGATTCCCAGTTGTGGGACGGACACGTCATGACGAAGAAGACGCAGGGTCGTACAGAAAACTTGGAGTGGGCGGAGAAGACAGCATGCTTGAGGACGCAGCTCGCAGAAGGCGTCGACGACGGCACTTTGGCGGTTCATTGGAGGACGATGATTTGATTTTCAGGAAAGATATCATCCTCGGTCGAACACGGCCTGCCCAGTCTGGGCCTCTGGGCAAGCCTTCTGGTGCGAATGGTGCAGGGCCTCGAGGAGAACGCCGTGCGCATCACTTCGAACGATCGCGCTCTTCCAACTACATCATTCAGCCGGGGCCTCTGCCCCAGCCCGCCAACACATCGATTGTCGAGCCGATCCGCACTCCGACGCCTTCTGGCTGGGACTTGTATGCGACCTTCAGCTTGGACTTTGGGATACAGGCATTAGCTCCTGGAATCAAGGCGTCGCCTACTTCTTATCTTGGCAAAGGCCGCCTTTACGAACTACTCTCTCTTCTGGACGGCACTAACGTGGTCGAGGCACAGCCTAGATCCTTCGACGAGCTCGGCCTCACTCTCGTCGCCCATGTTGACTATCCGACATTCGAGAACGAGCTACCCGCGATCTGCGACGCGTTACACGACTGGGTCAGAGATCTCTCAAATCAGGACAAAGAGCCGGCCGGAAAGGATCTAATGCGCTACGTCGCTGTGACCATCACAAGACTGATTCCACGACAGACGACAGAGAACGCGGAACAGGCTTGCGGGGAGATCGGGAGACAGCTGCAGCATTTGATGCGACGATTCTCGGTGGAAGTCACGGGAGAGTCCCCTGGCATACGGTTTCTGCAGCTTCAGTGGCACGTGCTGGAGATCTGTGTCAGAATGTGTGCCGCCCTGCAGAGTTTCAATGCTGTCGAGACGCCCCAAATTCGAAAGCTTTTGGAGACTATCAACGATGCTGTGAAATCGTTGCTCGGTTCTCTGCTGAAGCGTGGAATACACCAAGCGATGAAACCTATTAAGCAACTCCACGGCTCCGGCAACACTACCATAGACGACCCGGTTGCCGAGTTGTGGATTTGCATGATGCATCTTACGAGGAAATTATCCACAAGATACGCTTCCATCCTCCCCTTCACCCGACAACTCGAAGATGCCATTGCAGTGCAGTATCCGCAAGCTATCGACGTGCATGCCTGCGAGCAAATTTGGTATGCTGCGATGGCCGTTTGTTCGCTCTCCCAGTTCACCTCCTCTGGAGTTACCGTCAGTGAACCGGAGCAACAGGCTCACTGGCCACTGGTCTTACTGGCTCTTTCACACGTTCATCTGGCGAGCGCTTTGCCTCAAGAGTATGTCCTCAGCAATGTTGCAGCAACCAACCGCGACAAGCACATTCGTATTATTCTGCGGCGGTGCTGTCTAATGGTGACTCGGTGGCATTGGGACTTGTCATCTGCAGAGCCTCTTCTGAAGGTGCTCAATGACTTTTTCAAGATTCGAAAATTTTCCAATCTCGATACTAAAGAAGAGCGGAAACCCGACTTCGCACCCTTCCTCACAAATTTCAATGCTGGCCTTTTGAGCGCTTTGGAAACACCCGAACCCGCTTACGGCATGTTTCTCAAGCTGCTTGCGGGCATGGTTGATGCCTTGAGGAATCAGGGGGCTGAAAAGAGGATAACGAAACTCCTGGGTGTTTTCATTCCCGTGGGGGTCGTGACATTCACGAAAGAAAAGCCGCCTACACGCTTCGAGTTGTCTCAGCTTTACAACCGTTACAGCGCCGTTCTCCTCGCGTTATACCTGGAGCCGTCTTCTGCAACACGCCGTATCGAGTCTGCCAGACGAATTCTAGACTTCGCCAAAGCGGACCAGAACTCCCGGCAAGTATGCCTACGAGCGGTGATGTATCTGGGCATTCTGTTGCGACACCTGCAATTGGACCTGCAGCCCGCAGCTCAGTGGACGGGTGAAATGATGGAGACAATGCTTATTGAATTCCCCGTGGTATCGCCCCAGGAAAAGGCCGCTCCATTGTCCAAGATAGCCCTAGCAGCGCGGGACGAGGCTGAAATGATGATCTGTGCCTTGCTCCGATCAATTACCAAAGTTATCAAGATTCCGTCGCTCAGTGAACCGACTGCAAGTATTCCTGCATATCCCGCGGTGGTTCTCCTCCGCAACTGTGAGTCTATTCCGCCTCCCTCCGTTCTTTCACTCAGCTCTTCTAGCTTGGGCTCCAAAGATCTTACGGTCGTCGGCCTATGTCAATTCACTCGTTGCTGTAGAAGTCCTCCACTATATTCAAGCCTTCCTGGACGAAAGACTAAAGGTTCTGCCTGCGACCAACAGCCGTTCTAATCCGCGGAAAGACGAGGAAAGCCAAGACTATGGCGATGCTGACTACGACTTCGATGACCCCGCCTTCCTTCAATTCCTGGAGGTCACGGAAGGCACTTCCATCACAGCTGCAGGCTTCTCCGAGGCAGAGAAGGACCTTGCTCGTGTCAGTGTGCTCTCATCATGCTTGAGTACGAACTGACTGGCAACAGCTAATCGACAAAGAAGTTTCGCCCGCGGTCTTCCAGTTCATCAGTAATGTATTTGCGAATGGCCAGCTGCTTGGTGTCGGTGACTGGGCCACAGCAGACCTTGCAGTGGACTGCTGGGCGGCTTGCGGCCAGGTCTTGGTGGCGAACGACGTCCGGGTGAGCACAGCTTGTGCCCGGCTTTGATCGTTACTAAATCAAGACAGGACTGGTCGTCATATGCCAACGTGTATGGTGCAGAATCGTACACTCGGCTCATGAACAAAGCCGAACGGCGACGGGTTGGTTTGCGATTGATGTATAAGGCACTCTTGCTAGACCCTCGCGCTTACGAGGTAGGTCTCAGTCCATGATATCTCCAAATCGCAGGATGATGACCATGTCCGTTAGCGTTGCCAAGAGGATTTTCTTAGCGTATGGTGCCAGACGATCGTGCGCCCAAAGCTCACGTTGGAGCTTGCTTTCACCACGGCCCTGCTCCAACACCCTGAGACAGGACATACGCTGCTTGCACCGTTGTGTACAGAATCGCATCGTCTTGTACTTGACCCTACCGACCCAAAGATGCAGGATTCGACAAGAATGGAGATCATCAACTGTGAGTGTGGCTCAATCCGCCCCGATGGACCTTGCGTGACCAGCGGCTCAGCGGTCCTCGCGCATGCTGCCACTATCGTAGCAGCACCCGACGAGGAGCCCGGCTGCCTCAGATATAAGCGAATCACGCTCAATGTCCTGGCAGCTATCGTACCAGCCATGAAAGATTACTATTGGGTATGTCAGCGCGCACCTTGTTTGCGACGGAAGCTGAGAAAGACCAGATCTATAGTTCTGTCGAAGGTCCTGACAGCAGGCGACGATATCAAGAACTGTGTCTGCACATTCTCAGCAGTATGAAACAATACGTGCCTCAAGTACTGGTTAACGGGGATCATGACTGGCTACCGCCACTGCAGCAGACGGATATACATGTTGTACAAAATGAAAGTATTATACAGTAGCCTCAATGCATGATGGCTGGGTCACGCTGCAACCATTCTGTGTGCTGAACTCGACGGATCTGCGGAAGAGTTGACGACGATGAGCTAGTTTGCATTTTCTTGCAAAAAGGCATCAACCTGCACATAGGGTAAGGTTCCCGCTACCTCAATAGAAGGAAATGGGTACGAGCCTCGTCCAAGCTCTCGTCTCCACCCGTGACTACCAAATCGTCTTCATCGTCCTCGTCCTCATCGTCATCCTTGACTTCATCGATCGCAAACGGCGTCCGCTCCGGCAGAGCGGGGAAGGTGGGCATCTGTGGTGGGAGGAGACTAGGGGTCTCGGGCTCTGATGAAGGCGTTGGGAGGGAGACCGTTGATGCCCCAGATGTAAGGGAGCCAGTGGACACCGACCGATCGCGCATCTGAGGCGACAGCAACGATTCGCGTGTCTTCGGCTCTTGGAGGGCCATGTCTCGATCCACCTTGCCGATAGCCGGTCGGTAAGTGACTTGGTGGCGACCTATGGACTTGCCAAACTCATCGGCGAATTTGTTCAAAGTCTTCTTGTTTTCGTCTGTCATGAGTCCCGAGAGGAAACCGCCAATGCCCGCGATGATTCCTGCATTATCGCTTGGCGACTCCGGCCCGGCGGTGACTTCGAGCTTGAATGTACCGGAGAAATCTGTGTCAAAGAAGGATTCTAGGAGCTCGTCGGCAAGCACTACCATCCGGAAGCTGCAAGCGCTATCAGTCAAATGCTCCAATGCCCAGGAGCTGTGTAGCTTACGTTGCGAGGTTGAGATACGGTGTATTGGCGGGTGGCTCTGGCGGTCTTTCGCCTTCCGGCACTTCCGTTACTGCGTTGGCTGGAGGTGCTTGCAGAGCATCACCATATTCGAAGGCGTTCGTCATGAAATTCGACACAGCACCCAGGTAAGCATCGCCAATTTCGTTTCGGAAGATGAACTAGAGAGGCATGAGAAACGGTCTCTACACATGAAGTAGCGGACGCACCAGTAATGATTCTGATAGTTGCAAGACATCGTCGCGGGTTAAGAAGCCATCTTTATCCTTATCGTGTAAGTTGAAGAACCATTCGATGTTAGACATCAAGTCATTAAACATCACACCATCCAGACCCGTGACGATGTCTTGATACGAGAGTGCTCCACGGTGAGAAGCATCCCAGAAGAAGAATATCCGGTCGATGAGTTCGTGCTCAGCTACTCTCCTGTCCACCCGCTCCTACAGAGATGTTAACTAGGCTCATGTCGCATATGCTCCTACGCACCACGAACGCATTGGATACGATGGTCTCATCGCGAGCCCATGTCGCCACATTGCTGAGGAAGATTCGGAACGTTTTAAGGTCTATTCTGGTATCGGCTCTGCCTTGAGAATCGGTCGTTTCGAGTTGAGCAAGGGCATTCGCGCCACTGCCAGACGCTGATACCGTACAGATCGCCTTATACAGCGTATCATAGATCGCTCCAAGCTGTTCTTTCTTGAATCGGCCAGGATCCTTGAGGTTCCGGACTGCGGCTCTTTTGGAGAAGGACTCGATGCCAGAAACGATCTCATTCCGGTGACGTTTCCGCTCCGACGTAATGGTATCATCGGTGATGACGGAGAATTCGCGGAATGCGACGACGAGAAGCTCTTGGAAGTTTGTGATAGCTCGCATCCTGGGGTCTGAGGCATGTGGGTGCGCAGAGTCTCCCAAAGTATTGAAGTAATCGCGCATTAAGCTGGCACATCTAGTCAGCAGCGAAGACGCAAAACTTATAAAGCTGCTTACTGGATGAATCCGCCATCATCTTGTATCTCCAAAAGCTTCTCCCCATTGATCTTCAAGATGGCGAGTCCGACCTGGAAAAGGACTTTCGGTCCCATCGCGAAGAAACAGTCGACTATCCGGAAGGCGAAAATCATCGGCATGCTGTTGATGTACAAACTGAGGAACCAAGGCAGACTGGCGACACTGAGCTGCACATCGACCGAATGGAAGTGGTCTGAGATCATTGGTAGACATCGGGAAACCAGGGATTCGAAGACCTTCTGATCGAGCAGCGTTCCGTGCATTGACGGACTGTAATACCCCGGAAGGAGTCGATTGCAGAGAACGTCCAAAAGCCAAAATGCTTGTTCTTCGGACATATAGCTGCCAAACTGTTAGCATATATGCGCTCACAAGGCTAACAGAACAACAAACATTAGAATAGCTGCTGCTAAGATGTTCATGGCCTGGCAATATCCAACTTCTCTGTTCCTCCAGCTGTATGCCGTCAGGACTCTCCTCAGAGTATTGATGCCAATCTCCGTCTGGTATGCACGATACTCGGGCAGGCTCCGATTTAGGTCCTTCTCGATATCCTCGGTCGATGTCGAGGTCTCCCCGGCGTGCTTGGTGAGGATCTCTTCATACAAGCCTTGATTGGCGAACCGCAAGTAGATCGAACCAGAGAGTGTTTCCCACAGGTCGCCGCGGAGCCGGTTCGGCAAACCCACTTGTATGAGCCGCTGGACAGAAGGAAATCGGACAAGTGTGACGTTACGACCGTGCGCTGCATAGCATGAGATGTGATCAGACAAGAAGTACACCTATGGCTTACTTCGCAGATATTCCTTCCACAGTTTCAGCTTGGATTTCTCCCGCAGTCTGCGACATGGTCAATGAACCTTTCAGTAGAAGGATATGCAGCGCCTCACTTTTTCGGATCTCCCGGGAACTTGAAAGTCAACCCTAACCCGCCCAGGAACTCAGTCTTGACTTCCTTGATATCGGCATCACCGTCCTCCAACCCATCCTTCCCATCGTCCTCCGCATCCATATACTCCTCTCCATCCTCTTTGATCAGGTGCTCCGAATAGCACGTACGAACAAAAGGTCTAAGCTTCTTCATCTGCGGTAGTTGGGCTTTCAGCGCATCCCTCAACTGGGCACAAAAGGCATCGGCGGTCGGGCGAAGGGATGTGAGCTGGACGTTCTGCGAGGGTACTGTCAAAACGACGACCTAGATGATGGAACAGCGGACATACGATCTTCATCTGATGCCATAGTACCAGTGCCAGCTCGAACATCCCTGCCCTGGAATTGACCTTCTCTACTCGGCGTATGGTATACAAGGGCAGGGTGAAGCGAGCCGACTTGCGATCTAGCGAAATGAAGGCGAGGAAAGGCGGCATGAGGTATAATCTTCCAGACTGCACTTCGCTATCAGACACATCCCATTTGATACTGTATGTTATTTCTTACATATGCTTGATCTTCGCCTTTCAGCGACATCACCGCGCTAATCTCGATGACATCTTTGCCCGTCGGTGGGATGTCGTCCGGACCAGCCGGAGGCACGTTGAAGAAGGCGCGGATTGCTTCATCTTTCGTAGGCTCGCGGTAGTTACGAAATTGAGCTGATATGGTGGTCATAGTGTCACTCTCTCCAATAAAGTGGCTACTTGTGACCTTCTATATAGGCGCTCAGTTGGGACGGTAAAAGGAGTCTTGGGAGATGGCGCTGTAACTTGCCTAAAGCCATCCCTTGGTTCCGTCGTCCTGGGCGGGCTTCTCGCGTCTTCACGTGCAGGCGATGTCGGACGCGTCTTAGCCGTATCAACGCCTCCAATAACGCGCCTTCCCCTCTCTTTCTCTTTTCCTCTTTCTCTCGGGGGCGGCCTGCGATGTTGCATCCATTCTCTGCGAACTATAAAGCAACGCGCAGGCCGCCGTCCTATACCAAGGGCGTCCACCTATCGTCGTCCCCCCCAACGTCTCCTCCTCTGACACCTTTGACATCTGCGGCCGATGAGGATGAGGACGTGTTTATGGACGATGAGGAACCGGCACCTTTCCTCCTGGATGCAGCCGACGAGGAGGAAGTGACCAGTCAACTCTTCAAGGAAGATGATTGGGAGATGGATGGAACGGATGAGAAGACTGCGGTACCGGACGGATACGATGCCGAAGTCTGGGACAGAGCCATGTCTACCGCTTTCGATGCTCGGGAACACACAATCGACTTAAGGTGCCTATGTACGCTGCACTTCGTAGACTACACTGTGACTAATGAAACTCAGCGGTCGTGGGTTGAAGTCCATCCATCCAATGATCGCCGACCTATCTCACTACTTTGCGTTACCGGACACGGTTCCAGAACCGGAGACGAAGCAAGCCTTCATCCGCGCGCCATCTGCTCCTACCTTAAACTTCAAGTCTACTGCTAGAGGCATGCAGAGATCAACGACCGTCTCCACCTTGAACGATAACTTCGCCTCGGGGAATAGGAATGTCGACCAAAGCGTGTCCCTCTACCTGCCAAACAATTTCATCGACAGAATACCGGTAGAAGTTTGTGGCATCGAGAGGTTGGCTGTGCTCAGCTTGCGTATGTTGCTACTCTCTGTCCAGTATGAGGAGCTCATGAAGGATGCAGGTGCGAATCGACTGAGATCGATACCCGACTGCATTGGATTGCTGGCGAATTTAAGGGGTGAGTCCTTTCCAATCCAGGAGGAACATCTGCTGACTAGGCAGCAGAGCTCAATATTGCACAAAATGAAATCAGTTACCTTCCAGCCTCCATCCTAAAATTGAACCTGCGTGTACTCACTCTTCGACCAAACCCTTTGCTGCCCGCTCCAAAAGGCTTCCCAGACAACAGTCTTGGACCGCTTCACTCACATGGTTGTCCGACTCTGAAGGAACTTTGCGTCAGAGCTCTTGTATCGCCCCGCCCGTATCCACCCCTTCTGGACATCGCACTGCCGATTCAAGATATAGCACCCTCTCTGGCGGACACTCTACACCTGTCTCTAGCACCTGCGCATAAGTATCATCGGCCAAAAGCGGACCCGGAGCTGAAGCCGATGCTCTGCCCCAATGTCGAACATGTGGACAAGGACGGCGGGGAGATCTGGTTCGTCGAACCAAGCGAGGAGAGGCTGCAATGGGTGACGGAGGTTGCTGGGGTCAAGATGGATGGCGCCGTGCCGATCTTGTGGAAAGGTTGTAGTGGTGGGGTATGTCGTGCTGATGCCGCGAACTGTGCTTGTCTGATTTTCTCGATTCAGTGCCTGGATTTCCTGGAACACAAATAATCAAAGAAAACGGCCCCCTCTTCCAGTGGAGGCAAGAGCTCGATACCCATTGCATTGATAAACTGTGCCAATGTATCCACCCATATCCTTATTTTCTTTCAACGAGTCTGCATGTTCCGTCGGAATGGTCCCCCGGACTGCTTGTCTTCCCGAGAAGATCTATTGCCTGTCAAAGGCCTTGCCACGAACAGCTGGCTGTCTATCCGCCCTCTGCTCGCCATCCATACCAGCGAGATTCTGCAGGAAGTCCACGCGGCCGAACAGAGCGTGGTGACCGCGTGTGCTGACAAACTCGCTTAGTCCCTTCTGAAACATCACAACCGGACCCCTGGTTGCTCGCAGGCGGCAATTCACTTGCCCAGAAATGAGCGTGCAGGCTGTGTCGAACTTGGTTATACTCAATTACACAGACTGTATAAATGAGCAGTTCTGCCCCGCCGAATTATTAGGAGACGTAGGATGGGTGCGGATGGCAATTCCGAAGAGGTTGGGATCGTGCCCGGGGCAGACTCGAACCAATTCAAGCTACCTAACGCTTAAAAGTCGGAGCAAAGATGCTTCGTCTCTCCCATACTTCGCCCCAGCGCGGGCGATCTGACTTCGCCGGTGCTGTCCCTTGATCTGACCATTTGCTCTGCTCCCTCATACCGAAAAGGAAACACACCTTGATTACTGAGCACTTTTGAGGGTTCTTTCCCGATATACCTGTCTGCAAGAAGTTTGACGCTTGGCAACTGATCTATATCTGATCGCATCAACTTCCCACCCCGCATCTGGATACCCCTTACCCCGCCTCTGTAAAAGCCTCGGCCTCAGCACTTTACACCAAAACTCCTCAATCCTGAGCAATCTCTACTCTTTGTTTTACAACCGGCCAACTACTAGGATGTCTTCGTTCGTCCATCGCGAGCCGTTGAAGTATGAAGGACCACATACGACGGACCAGCTCATACGCCTGCTGGAAGAGGCCAAAGAAGCCATGCGTCCCAGCGCAGTAGGAGACGAGCCAGCGGATCTCTTCTCGCGACGAACATGGGAGATGGCTGCCTGCCACGCGACATTCTTCGGCTCTTTACGTCACATCATTGAGGTATGTCCAGATTCACTTTAACTGCTATTCTTCCCAAGTGAACAAGAGTAGATTGGCCCTACCGTACCGGCGAACAAGATTGATGACTTTGTCGGATATTGCCTGCAATGGGTTTTCTGCGTTGAACATCACCATTACTGGGAAGAAGAGCTTTACTGTAGGTCATACAAAGGCGATCGTGTGCTGCGGTGGTTCTGAACGCCATCAGATCCTCAGTTTGCGGTAGGAATGCATACTGCCGACATCGTCGAAGAGCACGAATCGTTCAAGCAAGGTCTAGTCGACATGCAAGAGTATCTGGTTTCGTGTTTACCGAAAGGCGCACCGTATGGGTTCGACGTGAAGCGGAAGACAGAAGACAAATCTCAGGAATTTACAATGGAGAAGCTAGAGAGCATCATATGGACCTTCGTGATAGAGCTGATTTCCCACGTAGGAGCGTCTTCTTGTTGATCTGATGAGTTCTCATATCGCCAACAGCTCGTTGCGGAGATCGACTACTTGGCTCCAGAGAAACTTCGTGCCGAACAAACCTCCGAGGAAATGGCTAAGATCGACGAGTGGAATATATCTTACTACAAGAACCAGATGCCTCTCGACACATTCATGGTCTGGTTGGTCCTGCATACTCCGGTCTGGACTGGATTTCCGCCAGCTCCATGGTTTGTCAAGCAGATCATCATCCGCTGGGTTGCCTATTGGAAGTGGAGACGCTGGTGGCAGTTTGCTCCTGCCAACCCGCAATAAGCTGCTGTGAGATGGCGAGAGCAGTCATGTTTGGAGGGAATGGTATATGTATTCATCTTCAAGATCTAGGTTTCAATTTGGAGGATCTCTTCTCGGTGGTGGGACGGCGACAAGGATACTCGTAGTCGCGTACTAATGGACCCTAATAACATTTGTAGCATTGCACTCGCATCATTCCTTCCCCGCGCCATCCCTTGTACATTTCGTTAGTCTCGCTGTCGCACCTATTCTTTACTTTGCTCCATACCATACTTGCTCACTCGATGCACGTCCAACGATCATCCAGCGCTTATCTCTGAGATATGCTGTCGTCGAACTACCACAAGAAGGCTCTGTCCAGAGTGCCAATCGCTCTGCGACGGCTTATCGTCCCGCTCTCGGTCCTTGTGTGCTTCTCCCTCCTCCTTACCTTCCTATTCTTCCTGCATCGACCAAGGGGCCTACAACCAATCCAGAATATACGGTTTGGATGGCAGGCTTGGGATACGGTGGTGTACGGCTCTGGCACTCAGATACCCGCACAAGGAGGAAGCGAGGATACGGTTGAGCCTCCAGCTCAAGAAGGAAAACACTGGTGGGAGGTGCCAGAGATCAGCGATGGCTCCATTGCTCAGACGCTGCCGCTGGACATCTGGGATCCGCTGCTTCCACACAAGACCGGCTGTGAGTGTGCTTGCTTGCTTGTATATGCCTATCTGACGCGTCCGTAGTGACCGAGTTGACGATCGAATCCTGCATCTTCAACCCCATAACAATGGAGTTGTGCAGTCCATACAGCAGCCCAGCCGCGGATGCCGCACGAGGGAAGTGGGTGCGTGTGGAGACTGACCTGAATTGGAAGACGGGCCTCTGGTACTTGGTGGGTTTGCCGGTCACGCATTAGGGCCTTTGCTGAGGGGAGTCTAGAACGTTTACTACCGACGAACGAGAAGGCTGGACGTCCCGCTCATCACTGACCTTGCGTTATTACCTGATGACACATTCCCCAACATAAGCGCAACTGGGAGCGCAACATGGCATAGAGTCGAAACAGATACGAGGAGTGGCGTGTATCCCAGTCAGTCCTCACTATAGTACGTGGTCAAATTCCTATCTTTGGTTGCTCTGATTACCCCTTCAGCCTTTGGTATGAGCTCGGCGGAGAGAAGGAGATCATCACTGAGATTGATGTTATCCGAGGGGAGGGACCAGCATGGTTCGGGTTTGAGAAGGTCGTGCCGGCCATCATGCCGAGCAGCAACAAGGTGGATAGCGTCTGGTTGACATATCGGCGGGGTGTCAAAAGTGCGTCACTCGTTCCAAGTGGATGGAGTAACATGACTGACGCTTGTTAAGTTCCTCCGAAAGCTCCGCCCCTTCACTTCCACGACGACGGCACCTTCACAATCCTGCAGATTGCCGATTTGCATTATTCCGTCTCCAATGGAAAGTGTCGCGATACCGACCGCGTCCCATGCGATGAGGGGGACGTTGAGACGGACCACTTCCTTGCGCGTGTCCTGGACGCCGAGCAACCCGATATGGTCGTATTCTCCGGCGATCAGCTAAATGGTCAAGGGACCAGCTGGGACTCCAAGTCAGTCATAGCCAAATTCGCAAAAGAAGTCATCGACCGGAAAATACCATGGGCAGCGATATTCGGGAATCACGATGATGAGACGGATCTGGATCGACTTTCGGAGATGAGGTTGTACCAAGCAATGCCGTACAGCTTGGCGTCGGCTGGACCTGCGACGGTGGACGGTGTGGGCAATTACGTGCTGAAAGTGCGCAGCGGGGATCCGTATGTCCACCTAAGCTCACCGCATAGAGTCTTTTGCTGATGGTTATAAGATCTGCCACGCACCTGTTAACCCTATACTTCGTCGACTCTGGAGGATATGCGAGGAGTGGATATAATCCGTTTGCGAAACTACAGTACGACTGGATCAAACCGGTGTGTTTGTTGTTCTACCCGTCTGCCAGGATCTAAGCCGTGAAACAGTCCCAATCGGAATGGCTCCTAAGGGAATCATCCCAGATCCGGCCTATAGAAAGACCATTCACGCCTGACGGTGCGGCTGATCTCGGTCACCCGTGGTCCGGGAAACGCCGTCTATCGAAGAAGGAAGGTGTTATCCTACAAGGCCGGCAAGAGAAAACTCTAGCCAAGCCAAATGCCATGATGTGGTTCCACATTCCCCTGCAAGAGGCTTTTGCAGAACCTGATATGGACGCCGATTGGAACCCTCTGGTCGTTGGTCAGCAACTGGAAGAATCGGGGGCATCGACTCATAATGGTCACTTCTTCGAGGATGGGATTCTGCTTGCTGCAGAAAGCGATGCAGGTGGACATGAGATCAAGGTGGTCAGCAATGGACATGATCATAGTACGTGACTCTCACATTCCACTGTTTATGACGCCGTAACTCTTTCGTAGTAACCGATAAATGCGCACGCGTCCGTGGAGTCTGGATGTGTTTCGGAGGGGGCGGTTCGTTTTCCGGATACGGAAAGGTTGGATTCGATCGCCGCCTGCGGGTGTATAAAGTTTCGGATTTTGGTGAGACGATCAGGACGTACAAGCACACAGAGCATGATGACATTGTTGATAACGGTATGTGAAGCCACTCCGCCCAAGTGAACTCATCTCATGGCCACATCTTCAGTCATCCTAGTTGGGAAAGGGGCTATTGATGAGGGCGCACATATCCCCTCTTCATCCTGAGCTCAGGCTATTGATACCCAGCATGGACCGAGTACCCCTGTACTATGTATACCGCACAGTATCTAAATGTACGATTTACACGGGTTTGGTTTCACTAGCTTACGGGCTAGCTACAACCGCATCCCCACCGGATGGCACCATGTCCAGAACGACGCCCTGCCGCTCTGCTCTCCGCCGCATAATCTCACTGATGATCTTCTTGCGAGAATCCGATTCATCGCCTTTGGACTTCTTGTGTCCCCTCTGCTTCGCTTCATAGTCCTTGCGCAACTGTTGGACGAACTTCTTCTGGAAGTTGTCCTCCTCCCACATCTCCCTATCCGCACGCTCTTCCGTAGTCATGTCTTCTTTTGCGTCAGGATAATAGAAGGGATCGACCAAGCCGACGACGGCACGCTTGTACGTGCGACTAGACGGACGGAACTTCTGGCGATTCCACGGATTCCTGACAATTGCCGAGACGAAGTTCTCCGTCCGAACAAAGGTGGTTTCGACCCCATAGACGGCTTGCAGATAGGACTTGATGTCCATCTTTGTGAGCGACCGCGGTATCCGGAATGTGGCGATGTATGGGTCGTATGGCCGTCCTGGTGGAGTCGAATTCCGCACGAGACGGACGATGAAGTTGGGCAGGTATATGCGGTGACCGACGATCTCCTTGGGCTCGAGCGTGAGGCTACGCTGGAGCTCTTCCTCTGTAGGAGACTCGCCGGGCTTGCGGTCTTGCTTAGGAGGCGGGGCAGTTGGACGAGGACGGCTGTACTTGATACCACGAACACGGTTTCGCCAGGCGTATCGCTCTCGAATCCAGTCGCGAGCGGTGATTCCCTTCCGAATCTTCCCCTCTTTTTGCAGCCACTCCCATCTCCTCCGATCAGAGTCTGACATCTTCACGCCATCGACCTCAACCACATCGCCCGTCCCAAATCGATGTCGTCGGACACGCACGGCACGAGGCGAATAAGTGAACGGAGATGCCTCCTTCCCTGTCGCTGCCGGCTGCTTCACCCTCAATGCATAGAATCTTGAGCCGATAGGGGGTTGTAGACGAAAGAGTGACTGGGAAGTTGACGCCTCTAGCCTTGCGAGCCGGTGTAATAACATCTTTTCGGTCGTCGAGGCGGAAATGTGCGAGGCACAGGCCGGGGTCAAGCCAGATTGAAAGTCGCGCAGGGACAGAAAAGGGAACGGTTCTTTTTGCCTCCGCGGCCTCCCTTCTTCTTGCCCTCTACGCGCAGATAGCTGCACAATCGAATGCGTACTCAACTCATCAATAACTTGCTATCTCGGCGCATCTGCTTCTGTACTCGTACAAGGACTAGGACTATGTCTTCTTCGTCTGGGAAACGGTCTTTCCCTCCATTGTATAAGTCTGTCGGTGACGCCGCAAAAGACCGACTGGCATTTTTCCATATCATCGAGCGATTAAAGGTGGTCCATTATCACAGTTGTTGATATACTTACTTACGATCGTCCTGTACAGACACAAAAACGGACAGGATGGATAGATCATAAGGTGTGGTATGCAAAACATCCGCACTTACCGTATCCTTACTGAAGCTGAGACGCAAGATACCTCAACCAGAAAGGTTTGTATACTTTCATATTTTCATTATCAGTGGCTGATGGAAATGTAGTATATCGGACCACATGTATCGGATGTCGGTGCTAGCCTTATGCTCGGAGGACAAGAGCCTAGACGTTGGCAAGTACGTACTCCGATATCATCCGGACCGTGGGTCCGTTGACAAACTTTATAGATGCGTAATGCTAGCGGTCGTGCATGACTTAGCAGAAGCACAAGTTGGCGATATATCACCCAGAGAAGGCATCTCGAAGCCGGAGAAGCACAGGTTAGAAACGGTACGCGTCACTACCATGAGAAGTACGTGATCAAAATTGACGAGAGTAGGAGGCGATGGACAACTTTCTTCAGGAGATGCTACATGGAAGCGAAGCTGGCCGACGAATATATGCGCTGTGGCAGGTAACATCCGTTGACTCTTGATGATTGATATCCGCTGATAAGATTTCAGGAATATGAGGAAGGCCAAACAGCAGAAGCCAAATTCGTCAAAGGTGAAATTTCCCCGCAAAATGTAATTCCGGGCGACGCTGATCGCCGGAATAGATCTTGATCGGATCGAAATGGCACTCCAGGCAACTGAATTCGAACAGCGCTACGACCAGGATCTGCAGGAGTTTATCGATTCGAGCGTGCCGAAGATCCAGCATCCTGAAGTCCAGGGATGGGCAGCAGCACTAGGGGAGGAGCGGAGAGAGAGGTCCTCATCAAGAGCACAGCGGAAGGACGATATATCATAGATGCCAGCCCGGTCTAATGAGGTTGGCCTTGAAGGATGTTACTCTGCCGGATTTGCCAACATTCGGAGTCGTAGATACCCGACAATCTGCATGGGAGCGAGAGCTGCATTCTCAAGGTGTCTCTCCTCCATTCTCCTCTTCATCGTACGAATACTAGATTACCGGTACATTGTACTCTACACACACAACTCTCCCCGCATATGCAATCATACACATCCCATTTCGCACCAGGGTCAGACAAGGGAGCGTCAACCATCCAACCATCCAACCATCCAACCATCCTCATTCGCCCGAAACCCACAACCCATGCCGGGCGCCAACGCTCACCGCCCACCCACCAAACCAGCCAATCAGCGCGCCTCGCGAAACAAAAGAAGCCGAGAATCCGGGGTTCCGGCGGGATCAAATTACCCTCTGCTGCCAGCAGAGCCCTTTCGTCCCTGCTGATTGGCCGGCGAGAGATGGGCGGTGTGTGGGGCTGGAGCGCTTTGCGAGGAGAAGGGTGGGGAGTCGCTTGCGGTTTGATTGGGAGATGGTGCAGACTAGTACTGGGGACGGTGCGCGGGCCACCCACCTTGAGATTACAGGATGGGGTTGTTGGGGGTTTGAGGAGGTTGCGAAGGTTGCGGGCTTGACGGCGATATCGGATTATCGGCTCGCCATTAAATGGGGGCGGAAGGAGAGCGGCCTCCGACGGGAGCAAGCCTACTCCTACTTCCCCTCACCCCGACTTCCCACTCCCAATTCCCACACTACAGTACTCGCTCGGGGCCGGGAGAGCAAGGTTTGGAGGTTTGGGTGGACCTGACTCGGCATGAGCGAGGGTTGGTCACGTTGCCCGTTTGGTTTGGTTTGGTTTGGTTTGGTTTGGTTTGTTTGAGGGGGTTGTTTTGGGTCTTCTGCTGCTTTGTTTGACTCTGCTGAGGATCGGAGAGCGTAGGCAAGGGCGATGAGGAGTGCTGGTATGATGACTGGCCGTAGCGGGCGGGGAGGTCGGCCTCATGCCGCACAGAGTATTATTGTGAGCGCGGCGGAAGAGTACCGCCGGCGCTGACTCGCTGAGTCGTAGAGTCGTTGAGATGTCTCGGTCATCGGCCTTGTCATCCACGGCTTATAATAAACCACGGCGAAGTGTAAGTAGAGTACTCATAAGCAATCACACCGGCCCCGGGAGACCTCCTATCACCCAAGTACTATCCGTGCACCGCCCACCATAAAAAAGCGGGATGATCAGCGCCGCACTAGGGCAACCCCTAAAAGTGCGCAAGGTGGGGATCGTCGGGTGCGCGGCACAGTTAGGGCCGGCTCCAACGGCAGTTCGCCTTCTCACTTCGCTTGCAACTTGCATTGAAGATAGGTAGGACCGGGGGAGAGGGAGATGTAGGGGTCTTAGGATGTTCGATAAGTTCCACCCAGGAAACTTGTGATAGAAAGATAAGTGGGTGGTAGATAACCTTGCTCGCTTTCGCGCGCGGGTTGCGCTCGTAGCTGCTTCCAGTTCGCTTTCTCTCGGGAGGGGATTTGCTTGGCACGGGATTGCACCCTTGACCAGCCTGCCACCTCCCGCCAGCTGCAAGCTCGCTTCATCCCCCCGCCGTAGTTCGTCGTCGTAGGAGCAAGTACGCACGGAGCACACCATCAACCGACTGGGTGCGTAAGGATACGGCACCGCACTGCATACATCGCACCTTTGGTTCGGAGTCCCTATCCCCCTAACGTTCTCCCTCTCTTCGCATACTGTAGCTTGACTTGACCAAACCCCTCCGTCCCCTTTCATTCCTCCCGTCGAACCTCGCGCCCATCGTCAGGCGACAAACAACCCCGCTCGCCTCCAGCTCATCGCCCATACAGTGCCCTCTCCTCACAACGCCGACGCCGTTTGATTTTGCCCGATCGTCCGCGCCCGCCGCTGTTCGCCCGCCGTCTGCACGCGCGCCCCACTTCGTGCATCTTCTTTTCCCGCCATCATCCCCGTCCGAATCCGCGGAGGCCACGTTCCTCCCCTCATCCCTGCCCCTCTCCGACCTCGCCTCCCCACCCCCATCGCTGCTCTCCCTTAGTACCCTCACAACACGCACACCACACACCATACACCACACACTTCGCGCGCACAGACCCCCATCGCTTCCCCTCCCCCACCGAGTAGTCCTCCCTTCCCCCCTCTCTTCCTATCCTCATTTCCATCCCGTACCGCCATCCTCCCGACATCAGATCATTTCGACCCCCCGTCGCCCCACCCTCGCCCCATACCTCGCCTCAACCACTCATCCACACCCGATCCCCAAATCGCACTATCCGATCTCACCCATACGCCGACCCCCGATACCGCCCCGCCCGTCGCCCGTCGCCCGCCGGACATAGGGACGTAGGGCCCCGTTGGCGCCAACACAGCCGATCACAGTGCACAGTGCACCGCGCGTCGACAGCGACAGCAAGTGGCAACTTTCCTCCCTCACTCCGCCTCAACGCCGCTCTTCGTCCGACTTGGCTTGCTATCACCCGTCGTCGTCGTCGACTATCAGCGAACCCGGATTCGCTGCACCGACTTTGATCGGCTGACTAGTCACAAAAACAAAGACCGCCTTCTCCCTCCGCTGTGTTCTTTCTTCGTTGGGTGGCAGAGACCCTGGTGTCTTGACAGTCTCAACTCTGACAGCGTCTTTGGGCGGCACACTCTCAGCGACGACAACAACCACATCACTTTATCTTGGGTTTTTGGCGGCTTGACTCAATCATAATACCCTGTATCCTCGCAGTCCGCAATTCATGGCGCATCCGCAAGTGAACGGCATCATCCCTCCTCCCGGTCTGGAGCACATGATCCCCCCGCCGCCGCCGCACTTACCACCCCAACACCCCCATCACCAGCAGCAGCATCACCCCATGCACCCGTCCCATCTTGCGCCGTACCAGCATCCGCTGGCCGCCATGGGCCCGCTGCAGCACATCGACATCGGAGGGATGCCCACCAACTACGGGGAGATGGTGCGCGCGCACCAAATACCAGAGGTCGAGAGCATGTGGAATCCAGATACATCGTGCGTCCCCCTTCCTCCCCTACTTACTCCCATCAGTGCCTGACACCGTTGGGTGGACAGATTACATCTTCATCGGTACATCGAAGACTATCTCAGGAAGCGGAACTATCACAGGAGTGCGGATCTCTTTGTTGAGGAGTCGGAGTTGGGGATCCAGATCCATTCGGGTCACATCCCGGCTCATGCACCGATAATGACGCCGCAGGGGCTGCTATACGAGTGCGTGGTCAACATCGTGGTGATGGATGAGGAGGTCGCTAACGTGGATGGCTTGTAGATGGTGGCAAGTGTTTTGGAGAGCTTGGGAGGCGCGCGATGCTCAGAAGTACGCGGACATGACTGCTATTCATACCGTGAGCCGTTTCGTCTTTGGCGGTAACTTCGAGTGCTTATGCATGCTTGCTCGCAGTACCACGCCTACATGACCCAGCAAGCAAAAGAGCGCGGTTTGCGGATGCCCTTCGAAGGCCCGTCCCACGTGCCACGGATGATCTACACCAAGCAAGGTCCCCCCGGTCTCGAAAAGATGGTCGACCGTCGTACCGCCGAACCCGTCCCCGAATCCATCAACAACCACAGCGCGCCGATGCACGCCGCTCCCGGCGGGCCGATGCCGCCCCCAGAGCAACCACAACAACCGCAGAGCGCTCGTCTTCCCCCGCCGCAGCAGGGGATGATGGGTCCTCCTGGGCTTGTCAGGCCAGTCCAGCAACAACAACCGCAGATGTCCACCATGGGTCCGCCGCCTCAACCAGGCATGGTACAGCAGACTCCTACCGCCGGCCCGTCCTCGCTCCCCTCCGCACCCACGCCAATCCAGACCCAGCCGTACCAGCTCCTCCCCGGCCGCTCCGAAACCCCGCGCAACCCCCAACAGCCACAGCAGACCCCGCAACAACAACCGCAGCAACAGCCTCCCCAGTCCGGACCGCAGCAGACGCCTCGTCAACCTCAGCAGCCTCAGCAGTCCCAACAGCCCCAGCAACAGCAACAACAGTCTCAGCAGCAACAGCAGCAACAACAGCCCCAGCCGCCCTTTCCCTTTCCTCCTCAGCCTAGCCAGGCATCTGGACCGGTTCCCTACCCTCCTGTAGCCCAACCCGGCGCACCTTCTCAACCCGGTCAATCCGGGCAAGCACAATCCGGTGGCCAACCTGGTCAGCCTGGTCAGCCTGGTCAACAGCAGCAGCAGCAGCACGGTCGTGCCCCCCGCCCGCCCGCTCTCCCCATGCCCCCAAACCCGATGATGAGCAGCATGAACGGTTTCCCCCCCAACAACAGCGCTGCTCAATCTCAACCTCAACTCCCGCAGCAACAGCAGCAGCAGGGGATGCAGATGGCCATGGGCATGAATGGCGGCATGGGAATGGACGGGATGATCCCCAAGCAGCTGCCGCCGAATATTGGGCTGGACGCGTGGAGGGTCGTCGTTGAGCGGAATGGGCTGGCTGGGAAGTTGCCGGCTGATTTGGTGGATCCTGTTGAGAAGGTTCGTCTCACCTTCCTTCCTCATCCTTCTCCCCTCCTCTCATTCTTCTTTCCCTCCCTCCCTCCTCTCTCCTGGATCTCTTGTCTGCTTCTAGTATCCGGTTGATGGGTTGATACTGACATTGATGTTATAGGCAAGGCTTTTGCAGGAAGCGATGCTTGAGCAAACAGCCCGCAGCCAGCAGCAGCAGCAGCAGCAGCAGCAACAGATGGCTCAGCAGCAGCAGCAGCAACAGATGGCTCAGCAGCAGCAGACACCTCAAGCTGGTCCCTCCGGCCCCGGACCGCAGGGGATGATGCCCGCCCCCGGCGGCCGTTTCCCGCCCCCAGCGCCAGGCCAACCAATGCAGCCCCAACTCGTGGCTGCTCCTGGAGGGGGCATGCGGCTGCATATGCCGCCGGGGCATCAAACTCCTGCTGGTATGCAGGGACCACCACAACCTGGTGGGCCGGGGCAGAGACCGCCTACGCCGGGTGCGATGAGTAGGATGGGACCTGGTGCTGGTCCTGGGCCGGGGGGGATGCCGCCTCAGTTTGCTAGACCGTTCGTCTGATTTCTTCTTTTCCCCATTGCCTTGCTTGACTAAGAGCTTGTTCTTTCTGTTCTATAGGCCGATGCCCGGCCAGCCTCAGATGATGACCCCCGACCAGATGCACGCAATGAACGGCATAAACGGCCACCTCCCGCCGCATCTCCAGCCCGGCAACGTACAAATGCATCCCCACCCCCACCCAGGCATGCCCGGCATGCCCGGCCAACCCCAGCCACAACAAGGGCAAGGGCAACTCAACCACCAGCAGATCCAGCAGATCATCGCTCAGCGGAACGCGCAGAACCGCGCGGCTTTGCAGGCGCAGGGGTTTAACCCGCAGCTCGGGCCGCCTGGGGGTCCTGGGCAGCAGGGGCAGAGGATGCCTGTGTATCCGGGACCTCCTCAGCAACAGCAGCAGCAAGCCCAGCAGGCCCAGCAGCAGCAGATGCAGCAAGGGCCGCAAGGACCAATGCAAGTCGGGATCGCCGGTGGTGTTCGCAACCTTCAGCAGTCCGGTTCTTCGGTATGTTACGTCTCACCTTCCTTGTCGTGATTTTGCTGATGCTGAGTTGTGCGTGCGGCAGACCGCCCCCTCCCCGGCGGACGAGACCTCTCCTCCCAATGCAAAGCGGGTCAGGCGTTCTCCGCCTTCCGCTGACAAAAAGGGTGATGCGCCCGCGCAGTTCCTTCCTGTCCAGCAGCAGCAGCAGCAGCAGCAGCAGGCTCAGCAGGCGTTACTGCAGCAGCAGCAGCAGCAGCAGCAGCAGCAGCAAGCTCAGCAGGCGCAACAGCAGGCTCAGCAGCAGCAGTCGATCATGATATCCGGTCAGCCGCAGATGAATCAGGGCATGAAGATGCCCGCTGGTTCGTCTGCTCCGGTTAGTGCACCTGCCGGGCCATCCACTCAGCCTCCGGTACGTTCTGCATTTTCATAACTGTGGATCATCCGCTGACTCTCAGTATAGCCTGCACCTCCTGCAGGTCGAGGTCGTGGTAGGGCCAATGGTGGTAATGCCGCTCCTCGCGGCCAAAAGCGCAAGGCAGCGGAAGACAACACGCCAGCCAATGATGGCCCCAGTCCTGGCCAGAAAGCTGGCCCTCCGATGCCCGCGCCCACGCCTAACGGAGTCAAGTCCTCTCCTCAGCGTGGTTCCCCCGCTACGAACCCAGGGAAGAACGACAAGAACTCCCCTGGTGAGAAGCCCACGCCACCTTTGGTGCCCCCTGGTGGACCTGCAAGCACGCCGAGCAACGCGCAGCCTGCTACGCCCAAGCAGGAGAACGTGGGCGCGGCGATGTTCAACGATCTCTTCAACTCTAGCGAGTTCGGTGCTCTCAGCAGCGGCAGCGTCTTCGGCCCGTCTGGCTCTTCTCCCCGCAGTCTGTCTCAGCGCGCCAACATGGAACTTCCCTTGGATGGACCTGAGGCTCTGGGAGGCGGTTGGGATCATACCTCTCTCAACATCCCCGTGACGAACAGCGACCTCTACCTTGATGGCCATAATAATGGCAATCAGAATGACGACGAGAACAACTATCAGTTGTACTTCAACCTCGACATGGAGGAAAGTGTCAACTTTGACGAGACCTCTGATCTCGCCGCCCTCTACTGAGGTTTGTGATCGTCGTCGCATTCCGAGGGACGCTCTTGTTTCATATTCCAGCGCACTTGATAACCCGTTTCCCCGTCTCTCTCGGTCTAATGGTCGGTGCATGTAGAGCGCCGTGGTCTGGTGTGTTCATCCTGTACTCAGTTCGATTTCTTTTCTTGTTTTCTCTTTCTGTGTTTCGTGTTTGTTTCGGCTCTCATCTCTTGGTCCGTTGTGTCCGCCGTGTCTGTATCTGCTGTACTGTATCTCATAATTGTATCTTGAGCGATCTCGCGCCTCCTCTCTCAAACCTGTTCGAAGCACATCGACGCACTCCCAGCGAGCCTGACATGACGATATGGCCAACGTAACGAGTCGTGATTATCCGTAAAGACCGTAAGGGGAATGCAGGAGGTATATACATGATGTCACAGAACCCAAACAAGAAAACAAGGGAGGGTGGTCTAACAAGCCGAGGTGGTCTCTTCAGCAGCAATCTCGTTAGAGGACGCCGGAGACGTCTCAGCGCTGTCAGCGACGGCTTCCTTAGAATCGGCGTCCTTCTCGGCTTCTTCCCCATCGGTAACGGGCTTGTCCACGATGACGGGGGTGGAAGAGCCAGAAGCTAGCTCCGCGGGCGCATCCTTGACAGCGGACTTCGTCGTGGCAGCATCAACCAGAGCAGCAACGAGCGCTTCAGCGTGTGCCTCGGTGCCTTCCGCAGGCTTATCAGAAGCTGTCTCGGCCTTCTTCTCGGCCGTAGAAGCCGATGTAGCGGGCTTGCTGGCAGGCTTATCGTACTCCGAGTCAGAAGAATCCGTTGGGGACTCTCCAGCCAAGCGACGTGCAGCGCGCCTCTTCTCTTTCGCACGCAGCAGCTTCCTCTTTTCTTTCGCCGCGGCTTTCTCAGCTGCTGCAGTCTTCTCCTTCTCCTCCTGCTCTTTCTTGTCCTTCTCAGCTTTCTCCTTCGCTTCTTTCTCCTCCTTTTCAGCTTTCAACTTGGCCTTGGTCTCACGTTCGGTCTTGACCCAAGCCTCCACCTCCTCGATAGCCTATGGCGAGTCAACACGTAGTCGTAGGCGACGACGGTGGAAGGACACTAACCTCTCGCGGCCTGGTCTTGTTCTTCAGGAGATAGCCCTGCAGGGCTGCCACGGACATTTCGCCATCGGGGACACGCTCAGCAAACTTCTTGGCGAGCTCCGTCATCTCCTCCTCGGTAAGGAGCGGTGCGGTACGCTTGGTAGTCTTCCGCTTCATAGGAGGTCGAAGGCTCAGAGCCTCGACGGACGCCGTGGCCTCGTCCTCAGCTTTCTTCCCTTCGTACGGGAAGAAGTTCTTGAACAGCTCCTCTGCTTGCCATTTCGTTGCGTTCTGCAAGAAATGAGAGCAGTCCGAGACGTACGCAATGTTCTTACCTTGAAGTCAACCCAGACATCCATGCGACCTGGGCGAGACAGCGCTGGGGAAAGATCAGCTGGTTACGTCAACACGGCATAAGGGTACCCTCACCAGGATCTAGGCGATCAATATGGTTGGTCGTGGCGAAGAGTAAGCGACCTTCTGTGGCGGCAACGCCATCTGACAAGCAAGCTTAGCTACCTATCGGGAGGCCGTTATGATGCGACATACCGAGACTATTCAAGAGGCCTAACAAGCGGAGGAAATAAGCAACTTGTCCCAGACTCTAGAACCCGGACGTACCGCTCAAACTGAGAGTATTGCCGTCATCCGCAGTCTTAGCTGCAGCGGTAGTGTCGGGAGAACCGGTTGCTTTGCTGTCGCGACTAGTTGACCTGGTGAAGGCCGCGTCGAGATCTGTAACCGACATGAAGGGATGGCACAGCGGGCACTGACAAAGTCTCACCTTCTAGAAGGACGATACAGCGGCTGGGAACGCGACCCATCAACGATGCTAGGGATGAATCGTTCATGCCCTTGGAGCTGAGAGTGACAACATAGATGTCCAGGCCAAGTTCTCCGGCCAGAGCGTGAATCAAAGAGGTCTTGCCGGACCCAGGGACCTGGACGAAGACAAGACGTCAGAGCATGTCGAAGGCTCGGTTGCGTACTCTCACGCCATGCAGCAGGTATCCCCGGCGGAATGGGATACCACGGTCGGCGTACCAATCCTCAGACCTATGTATCATCAGCCGCGATGACTACCCCCGCTGAGGGTGCTCCTCACCTCAGGAAGTCTTTCGCGTCTTCTAGCAACATTTCCTTGATACCTTTCTCCAAGACGATGGACGACAATGGTCGCTTCTGACGGGCACCATTCCAGCCCCAACGTCCATAGCTTCCAGGCAACACCGTCAGCACTTAGTGTCAAAGAGATTGGAAAGACAAGCTTACATGTCGGCGAGGAAGATATGCACCCTAAACAGCGAACATCTTCAGAGCAGTCTGTCGATAGCGAGCAGAAATAACGCACCGATGTTCGGCATCCCGTTCATATTCCTTCTTGGCTTGAAGGACCAGCTGTTTGATTACGTCGTTGTTTCTAGCAACCACGCTTCGAGAAGCAAGTCAGAAGTCGTAGCTTGTTTCAGCTGCATCCGTAATCATACCTGATCTTGATGGTCTCGGAATTGCAGTAGTAGTCGTTGCCTTGAATGCGACCGCGGGTGATCTGTGCGCAACATCATTGGAACAACGTGTAACATCACTGAGCAGGAAGACACGGACGCGAAGCCAGTGACCGCCGTAATAGATGGTGTGCGTGGTGTCTGGAATCGGATGAGTCCAAGGTACAAGTCGCACTGAAATGAAGACATACCGTGCGACGGAACGAAAGCGACCTTCTTCGCACGTCCTCCGCTGAGAATCGCCTTGTCGTCCTCATCCTCATCTTCGTCTTCGACTTCACTCTTGTTGTTGCTCATAACACCGAGCCTTAAGCCGGACCGCGTGGTAATCTCGAATTCACGAGAACGGCTCCACGCGGGTTGTTTGGAAAGCCACTGTGCAGCCAGCTCAGTCGCAGTCCATGCCTATGCCCGCTCAAGAACGCACATGAATAAGCCCTGCGCATCATTCGGAGTTTTTAGCGCCGAATCAGGCAACTGCGGTCCGCGGGATGACTTACAGTCATACGGGTAGTCGTCCTGCGTGAAGTGCGCAGTCAAGAAGAACGCTGAGTTACTGTCAGATTCCCCATCTTGCAGGGTAAGTGGGGCAGCGTACACTCAATGAACTGAGACCAGCCAGAGGACGCCAGGCGCCGAGCAGTCTCGACGGTCGTGCCAAGGATGGCCAGCTTGGCGAAGTCTTTGACCGCATCGACAGGATTGCCTGAGGAGCTCTGTACGAGGCTCCTCACAGCAGCCGTGGTACCACTTATAAGAAAGTCCATGGTCGGGGAGAAATAGTGGGGGTGGAATTTGGGGGAACAAGCGGACGAAAGCCAGCGATGTGCGGGCGGGGATGAGTGGGTTTATATGCATTTCGGCGAGCTTGATGACTCCCAGCCTTTGAATGCAAGGCCAGCGATCGGCTCTTCATATGCCCGCACTGACGAACACGAGTCAAATCCAGTGATGGCCTTGATCTTCCCGGGAGAGAAGATGGTTCGAATGGCAACGAATTGGCACCTTCCCCGGCAGCGGGCTGCGTGTAAAACGCGAGGCCTCCGCACTGATCCCACCAATAAGACGGCTCTGATCGGGATACACCCCTTTGTTCGCAGATAGAACGATCACTCAACCGGCCGACGGGGGTTGTGAGCCGGGCCAGGAACTGGAAGCAGCTTCCTGCCGGCGGCAGCTGATCTTCTAGCCCACGAATGAGAGAGAGCGTGGTCGCTCCCTTCTTCTGATTATCTGGAGTGACTAAACCGGCGTGAACTATCCAGCATTACGGACCTTGGCCAGTCAATTCCAGCAAGCCCCTATGAACCTGAGTGGGGCGATCAGCAGAGTCACCTTCGCAAGGCTCCCAGTCATCTCATTGTCATTTGGCTCACGTCGGGGCGGTGTCGCTGAACGAGCCATTCCTGAGAAGTCCGCTAGGACCGCGTTACCGGGTTAGGCCGCCTTCTTTACCCCCGGGACGAATCCCACGTCTGACAGATAATGACGTTACGCCCGGCCTACCCTGTGACCAGAGAAATGCAATACATTTCTAATTTTCATACCCACGTCACAGGCTTGCCCCAGTGCCCCTTCCACCGAGTATTGGACCCGTTCCTCAGGGTGGGCACTGCAAGTCAAGCTTATCTTCCTCGGTCCTTCATGTAGAAGCTGCTGCGATATGCCTTTCAGTGTTATCCACCCTCCATGGCCCCTTTCTGCCAGCAATGGAGAGCGGTGTGATCTAACATGCAATTCGTCTCATACCCCACAATGTGAGTGAGTTCTTTTTTCGGCCCTTTCGGCTTCGGGTGCTTACTTATCCTACGTTAAGGCTTCCGGAATTCTCACGAGGAAGAAATGAGGAAGGCGGGTACTCCCCATGGCCTCCGCTGTTCGCAATCAAGTTGTTCCTGAGCATTCGGTAATGTGGCTTATGTTCACCCCTCCCAGTCATCATGTAAAGAACATTCCGCTTCGGAGTGGATGTCGATATTGCTTTATTAAGGTGATAACTGCATGCCCAGCTTATTATGGTCTATTGCTGACCTTGAAATGTGTCCACCTGAGGACAGTCATTTCTCTCAGTCAACCTCGACACTAGATTAGGGTGTTGGACGCAATGGCCTAGGTAGCTACCTGATTGAGCGCATACCGTGCGCCTCGCATTCTGCAACGTCCAGGTGACCCCTTTGTCTCGGAGTCCAGAGTCCCGAAATGGCATGAACCCCTCCTTATTCGGGCCATCTTTAGTCCTCCCAAAAATGCCACCGCGGTAGTACGGTGGGCGGATGAGCATTCGCAAACGCTCAAGAAGTAGGGCGTCCACTTCGCCATCAGCGGCTGACGATACGTACATATTGACAATGCTCAGTTCGTTGCCGAATATGGAGATAGCGCGGAGCGAAGGTAGACAGCAGCGTTGCAATTTATCCTCTGCTTCCGCACATGCTGTTCCCATCCCTACCCTCGGCTAACAGGCCGGAAGTACCGCCGCTTCTACTGAAAGGCATATGAAACCTGAGATGAGATTAGGGCATCCGCAGACGTGCCGAACGTACACCCGCATCCTTCTTTGATCACACAAGTGTGACTATTAAGCACCATGGCTTACCACCCGGGATGGCCCTAGTCGTTCATCGCAAGGCCCCCTAGGCTCTCTAGCTTTCTCTCTAATGCTGTTGCCATGAAACAAATCTGCTCTCGCTCCTAAGTCTGCCCCTCGCCCTTTCGGAGGGCGAAAACGGATTCGTTCACGCAAAGTCTTCAGCATCAAACGAAGCCGTCGGCAATGTGGTCTGCAACCCTGCATTTGATGTGTTGGGGAAGGACTTAACTGGAGTTGGGGCCGTCTTGGAGAAGCACACGGAGGCCCTGTCGAGTCCCGTTCGGAAGCCACCACACTTTGGGCGGTCTTAGAAACTCTTATCTGACGAAAGCCGCCGCAGTCCACTCAGGGCGTGCATCATGTCCCGGTCACCGGCTCATCCGTTCTCGACAACAGGAAGAAACGATCTGCTCTTCATCTGCTTGAGATCACTGTGCGTGTACGGTATTGAAGAAAAAGATCCCAGGCCGGTTTTGCTCAGTGCTCCAGATCCCCGGGCCCCGCGGACGGAGCCCACTCTCACGCGGCCTGGCAGACGGTGATTGAGTGCATCACAGACTGCGCAACAGGTCCCACCAATGCCGCATGTGCGATTCCTGCTCGGCTACGGATGCTGTGACAAATGCGTTTGCGAGTGCAGAATGGAGTCATAGTGATGAGTCATAGTAATGGACTGGCATGGTTGCGTCGGTTTAGGTTTGAAGTTAGGCTGCGCACGATGTTGATGCTGAGCCCTCTAATCCACCTTTTCCGGCACGGAGAAAGGGGTCTCACCTTGCTCCTATCAGCCTGCGGAAGCTACAGTCACTTTCGTGGCGTAGATTCGCCTTCAGGTTGGCCTATTCCTGCACAATATAGAATCACTGCATCCGCCTGGTGATTTGCAAACGGGGAATGATCGTGGTCCGACAGTGACAACTGCGCTCAGTCCTTGCAACCCATCTTGTCCACATGTTCCGGAAACGCATCTTCAGAGGTATTTCCGGTAGCCGGCATCGCCGCCGATAGGTCATCAAGGGAAAGCAATGCACATCCGTAATGGTCGGAATCTTCTGGACGCAATCGACAAAGTGTGCAAGCCTAATGTGCTCTGATTGGTATGCAACTGGTAGAATCGCAAGCTGGCAGTCGCCTGACCCGGCTTGTGAATATATGTCATGTTCGATGGAATTCATCTTGCATCTGCCCTCCGCTGCTTGGGTGAGGAGATCTTGCAGAGCATTGCGAATGCAAGCCAACGCAGGTTGGTGACTCCTTCATTGGGGTAGACAAGTCAAACTCTCCACCAAATCTATCCTCTCCCCGGGAAAGCATGTCGGGCCCGTTCCAAATGCAGTTGAGTGCGTAGAAAGGCATCCGCCAGTATGCTACGCCGACAATCGAGATAGTGTAAAGTCCAATATGACGCAACGAAACCCTGGGTTGGGCATCGGGACCGATGGCGAAGCAAGACCCCTTCAATGACTGTTCCCCAACGCGGAAATACGGAACCGAAGCGGTGTGTCAGCTGAGCGTCTTGCAGCAGAGATGGCTGCTTGAACGTGCAGCCATAATGGCGATGGGTCTGAGGGGACAAAGATATACCTGTCAGGTGCAGAAGAGAAACTGGCGAACAAGGCGAATATGAACCGAGCACACGAGGATATCCTCGATCTGGTGATCTTTTGAACAACCAGTACCATGCCCGATCGCCGACACCAACGGAATGGTAGTAAGCTGCTGATATGCTTTCCCGACCGCAGCCCATGGCCGATTGTGGGGCGCTTGGCGAGTCAATTTTCGTGTTCGCTAGATGAGCTCGCAGCGCGGGAGGAACGGTTTGATTGATCGGAAGAAGCGATCCCTTAGCCATTATCTGAGGCCTCGATTCAGTGAGCTGCTGGTCTGGGCTCTCCCGTTTCTTGGGAGCAGCGGTCTCGGCGCATGCAGAAGCGGCAAAACCGGTATAATGGCGATCGAGGGAAAACACAATAGGGTTTGTTCACGCCCAGTTTACGTAGGCATGAGCTGTATCGCCTTCTCAAGTCTTTCTCTCTCCCTCATACCGTTGTTTGAGCCGCTGCGATCTGCCGTCGGCATTGCCGATCGAACCAGTCGTAAAATCGGAAGGAAAGGTAAACGCGATGTTGACCGAAGATACCGGGCAATGGCAATGCAACATCCATGCGCTTCAGGCCTGTTCCGGGACCGAGGCCGATTCCGGTATGTCGGTGACCACATCCGCGAGGGGTGGAGCGGCAAGTTGCCGAGAGCGGAAAGAGCCGTGTTTAGCGGCGAACATCAAAGAGGCTGGCATGTTGTGATTGACCCGTTTGTCGTGCATCTAGTAAGAGGCGTGTTATCCATCTTAGGACTTGAGCAGCGACAGCTTGGTGCAGCTCAGCGGAAAGGTGCCATAGCCACAACCGCCAGGGTCGGACGGAGGTTACGTCGTGGACGGACAGGCGGAAAAGAACAGCGGCAACGAGCAACGGCGAAGCTGATTATTTTGCACATATCGGCAGGGGTGCGTTCTGCAGAAGTGCATTGCCCAGCTCGACGACAACGGACCAAGTGCCCGAAAGAGGGACGGAAAATTCGAGACCTTCAACACCATATTGCTCTCCGTATGATGCGCTGCTAAGAAAGCATTCGCTGCTCGACCTCGTTAGTGGCTCCCGGACTGATTCCGCTCCGTCTGCTGAGCACGAGCCCGCCTTGCGTGTTTAAAAGCTCATATGACGTGCTGGCCTCGAAGGATGACGAGAGTGATAGCGAGTCCAAACAGGAAGGGAGCGACCCAACAAATGACGACCACGGATGGGAAGCGCGCATCACCAATGCTTTTCGTCCTCCGCCGCACCGAGCGCTCCTTGCCAGAACCCATCTTATTTCGGCAAGGAAGATAGCAGGACTGATACCGAAACCACACTTTGTCGAGCACGGGAGAGAGCTCCTTCGGTCATGTTCAAAATACGAACGATTGATGGCGAGCCATCCTATTTGTGGGGCCGGCGCTTAGGTAGATTGTCGGCGAAGGTTAATGTCGGGATTGGCAACGTACAAGCTCGATGCAAGCGGCAGCGCGATGGGAAAAGGTGTGGTGCTCCACGAACATAGTGTGGTCTCCTTCTGGCATCGTTCCTAATGAGACTGCTCGAAATCGTCCCTGTCTACGATTTGACCAGGTTCGCTTCAGGATCGTTCAGGGCAACAGCCATTTCGCTCGTGGCCAAAATGCGAATGATCAACGGCGAGCCACCCTAATTGTCCAGACGCCGCCTGGGCACGTTCTCGGGAATGTTCCATATCGGGATTGGCGACGTGCATGCTTTATGCAAGCGCAAGCTGGATAGGAAGGCGGTGACGCGAGCGACGAACATGAATTGACCCCCTTCTGGCATGGTCTTCTGACATCGTCCGGCTAATGAGGCGCCTAGAAATCGTATTTTTGCGCAATTTGACCACGTTCGGTGGAGGATCGGCGAGCGCGGAAGGCGGAGTTCGCTCCAAGTCGTCCTGCGGGCCGAAAATAGCCTCGACTAGCCCTTTCTGCAATGGGTCTATGGGGAGGAAGGATCGTGGCTTTCCGGCAGGGCTCGTTGGTTCGGCGGGGCCAGGAACCATCTACCGCTGCTTGAAGTAGAAGTCGTAGCCGGCTGACCCCTTTCGGATACGGAGTGTCGTTTGTCCTTGAGGTCGTCCACTTCAAGATTTGGCAGGTACTTAGAATGGTGCGAATGGCGATTATTCTTCCATCGCCTCCTCCGCCTCTACCACCGTCTCGACCCACCAATCCACCAGCCCTAGTCCGGATGTAGAAGCCGCACACTATTCCATCATCAGCAACAGACCCACCTGAGCTGGAAAAACATAGCTCACAGTAATAGTATACGGCGCTCTCCTATCCCCCTGTTCCTCCTCCTGTCCATCCACCGCCGCACCCGCACCCGTCGTCCCCGCCGCACCAGGCGCACCAGCACCAGCAGCAGGCTTCTTAACCGGCCCAGCATGCGGTTCCTCCTCGACAAACTCATCCCCGTCCACACAGACCCTAATCTTCGCCCCGATGTCAATTGTAAATCTTTCCTCGGGCGGGATCTCTAGTGGGTCTTGGCCCTCTTCGAGCTGCGGGGCCCAGAAGAAGACTTTTTCGGTTGGGTCCCAGGTTGTTGAGGGGGGGAGGAGGCGGGTGGGGATGTAGATGTCGTCGAAGAAGCCTAGGGTTACTGGATACCGAGGTGTTAGGACAATGTCGAGCTGAGCGGAGATTGGCTACGAACACACCTTGTACGCTTTCTTCTGTGCAGGACTTGACTTCGCCTACGAATACCTCGCCCACAAAGGGGCGGAATACGACCATCCTGAATGTCACTGTTCCCTGGGTCAGTTCCGTTTGCGTGGGGCGGGTTTAGAGAGCAAACCCGCGCACCCTTATGCCACAAACAGCCATCTCCAAACCTTACTCTCCCCTCACTACACTCCATCAAGTCGAACAGAACCACACAAAGTCCAACATCGTGCAGCACCCTATTCGCATACTTCTTGTTGATCTCGAACGCGAGTGCCTCTGCGGGCGGGAGGGAGAACTGGTGCGGGTGGATGGGGATCGTGTCCTACACGTGGGCGGTCAGCTCATTGGGCGGCGGGACGGGGGCGGTGGGGCCATGAGCGAGGCTGGGTGGAGGCGCACGTACCTTTAGTCGCGCGAGGTTGAACATCCTGCGCGTTTACGCGTCGGCGCTGGATGAGCACGAGCGTAGTCGCGTTTTTGGCAGGTGGATGCGCCGCCGCTCGAAGACAGGTGGAGTCGATGGGCTTGCGCCGCAGGGGTAGGACCTCCGCCAAACGTCGGAAGATTGAGGGATGACTACGCGATCGTCCACCCTCAGACGTGTACAGTCGACCGAGCGCGTCTTCTCCACCTCCGCCGTCAAGCCTCCCAGTCTAGTTCAGAGCGAGGTATATGCCAAGTGAATCAAAGGGTATAATCACGTCCGTTTTCGGATTCGGCGCTGACCGGAAAAGGGAAGTTCCCTGACCGAGTGAGTTGTTAGTCTCAAAGCGGGCAAAGGGGTCGTCGGGCGAAGCAAATGACAGAAAAATTGGTGGAGGTCCCTGTGGCGCTCAGAGGACGGGTCGGATATGGACCAATCTCAGCTCGTTGGCCCGAAGGGGGAAATGGGGGAAGGTTCCAAAGAGCGGGGATACCAGGCTGAGTTTACCACCAAATAGAGCGTCTTTATTTGGCCGTTGACAGCAAAACAGCAGTAACTAAAGAAGGTGTGGAGATATATAGCAGCAGAGTGTCACGTGTAATGACAGCTTGTCCACTTCACCAACCCCAGCAGTACTGAGTGTGTCGCCCCATATCCACCCATTTGTCGGCTCAAACAGTGACTACGGAATTTGGATTGCGTTTACGGTAGCGTCGGTACCCCGGAAAAGTTGGAGGTGTCCCAATGTCCACTCGGCTCCTCTCATCCCGCGTCCACCCCACACTCTCCCCCTTCTCCACCGTACACCTACCTCACCATCCTCAGCTTCATCATCTCCCCCGCCTACTCAGGTCGTTCTCAACCGTACGACCACCGTCACCGTCACCGTCGCCGCAACCCCTCTTAAGCCGCTCATTCAACCAGTCAAGAACAATGGCACAGTCTTTCCACCAGGTAAGCAGCTCATTGTCCCCACTCTCGCGCATGCAACACCCGCTCACATGCACACTCCAGGAACCCCACAAGTACGTGCTTGCTTCTCCCCTTCTGACCCGCACGCACTGACAGCGGACTGCTCCGAAAGGCTCCTCGTGTATGTACCTTTTCTGTTCCCCCAGACTGGTGCACGCTGACAGGCACGCAGCATCCCCGGTCCTATCGAGGTGACCGATGAGGTCTTGTATGCCAACGCTAAGCCGCCTCTGGCGCACACTGGCGCGGATTTCATTCCCATCTTCGGCGACTGCCTGCGGATGATGCGGTGCGTGCCACTTTCCGCGCATATAGCGCATGTATGCGGGGCTGACATGCGCGTGCTAGTGACGTGCTCTACACCAAGGAGGGCCAGCCGTTCCTTGTTGCTGGGTCTGGCACCCTTGGCTGGGATATGGTGCGTTTTGTGTGCGGGCGGGGTGAGGTGAAATTTTGCTGACGGAGGAGCAGGTCGCGGCCAACTTGGTGGAAGCTGGCGAGCCTGTGCTCCTGCTCAACACGGGCTACTTCGGGGACTCCTTCGCTGAATGGTGAGCTTCCCTCCACCGGAATAAGCGCATAAAGTCACTTTCACTGCCCAGCCTGGAGACCTATGGTGCTAAGGTCGACGTGATCCGCGCTCCTGTCGGTGCTGCCGTGACGAAGGACAAGATCGAGGCCGCGCTCAAGGAGAAGAAGTACAAGCTGCTCGCCTTCACGCACGTCGACACCTCCACCGGCGTTCTCTCCGACGCCAAGATGATTGGCGAAGTCGTCAAGTCCGTCTCGCCCGACACGCTCGTGATCCTCGACGGTGTCTGTGCCGTCGCGAGCGAGGAGATCCAGTTCGATACCTGGGGGATCGACGTTGTCGTATCTGCCTCGCAGAAGGGTCTTGGTGCCCCGCCAGGCTTGTCGGTCGTCATGGCTTCCCAGCGGGCGATCTCGACGTTCCAGAACCGCAAGACGCCCGTGGCGGCGTACTACGCGAGCTGGAAGAAATGGCTGCCGATCATGCAGGCGTACGAGAAAGGTCTCCCGGCCTACTTTGCCACTCCGCCCGTCAACCTCGTCCAGGCTTTCCATGCCTCGCTGACGCAGATCACCAAGGGTACCCCGAGCCTCGAGAAACGGTTCGCGATGCACAAAGAGGCCAGCAAGCGGATCAAGAGCGCCATGCAAGACTTGGGGCTCGAGCTCCTCACGCTCGACCCGTACTACGCCGCGAACGGCATGAGCGCGGTCAAGTACCCTCCCGGCGTGAAGATGGCCGACCTGATCCCTCGCTTGGTCAAGAAGAACATCGTCGTTACCGGTGGGCTGCACAAGGACGTCAAGGACACATACTTCCGGATTGGCCATATGGGCACGACGGTCGTTAACCCAGAGAGGGGCGATATCGACCGCGTGATCAATGGCGTTAAGGAGGCGCTCGGCGAGGCCGGGTACAAGGGGAAGATGTAGATCTAGAGAGAGCTGGCATACAAGGATGTAGATCAGATGGACCTGTAAAAGGAGCCTGTGGCGTGTAAACGCTGCCGGCGAGTACAGGACGTAGCAGGGGCAATGCAAGGAGGATTGTACACCTATTTTATCAGATAAATGCGGAAAAATTGCTCCTCTACTCTATCGTACACTTCTACGCATGAGGCTTTCCATGAGATTTCATATTGCAAGCTTTAGCTTGGGACGCTATTGCAGGATTCGTTCATTACATATTTCCGCCCATGCCCTCGTACCATTCCTTTCCAGATGTGGTGGGGGTGATGTAGCCCGCCCGAATGGTCCAGTCGCCAAACCGTTCGCCCGGGTTGCGTTCCAGGGCATAGCGCTTGATCATCGGCTTGAGGATGGCAAGGATCTCAGGCTCGGTGACCGTTTCTACCAGAGCATCAGCACCAGACTTAACCAAATGCAAGTTAGGACTTACCCCTATAAATCTTATTCAACCGCTGTCCATAAAACCCACCGCCAAGAAGCATCATATACGACCCCGGGGCCTTCCCGACAAAAGCGACCTCGGCGGCGTACGGCCTCGCACATCCATTCGGACACCCAGTCATGCGCATGACGATCTCGTCGTTTCTCAGCCCTGCCTCTTCGCAGAACTTCTCGACTTTGTCGATGAGCACTGGGAGGTATCGCTCCGATTCGGCCATTGCGAGACCTGCGTAAAAATGATGAGCATCAGGATCAAGATCATGATGAAGGATTCTTCGGATCGGATCAAACGGCCTAAGCGCCGGGAGTGTGGGAAAAAAGAACTGCGGCTGGGACTTACCGCATGTTGGGAAGGCGACGCAAGCGGAAGAAGAGAGCCTCAGCCCCGTGTACTGGAGATTGTCCAGCTTGTACTTGGCCAGCAAGGCCTTCATCGCCGGCACGTCCTTCTCTTCCACTTCTGCGAGGATCAGGTGCTGGTTCGCCGTGAGGCGGAACGTGCCCTTGTGGACCTTGGCGATCTCCACCAGGCCGGACTTGAACGGTTTGCCGGGCTCGTCCTGCACGCGCCCATTCTCGATGAACATCGTAAAGTTCCATTTCCCGTCCATGCTCTGCTTCCACCCCCATTGATCGAGGTTGTTCTCGAATGTGAACGGACGCGCGGGCTCGAGCGGGTGGCCGAGAAGCTTCTCGACCTCTTTCTTGAACACGTCCAGGCCCATCCGGTCGATGGTGTACTTCAGACGCGCGTTCTTCCGGTCCTGTCGGTTCCCGTTGTCCCGCTGGACGAGCATGATCTTCTCGCAAACCGCGACGGCCTCATCGGGCTTTACAAAGCCAATCACGTCCCCCAACCGGGGGTAGGTCTTCTTGTTCGAATGCGTGACGCCCATCCCACCACCAACGCTCACGTCGTACCCAGCCAGCTTGCCGTCCTTGTCAGCAATGGCGATGAGCCCGACATCGTTGCAGAACACGTCGACGTCGTTGTTCGGCGGGATGGCGATGGCGATCTTGAATTTCCTTGGCAAGTAATAAGGCCCGTAGAGCGGCTCGACATCTTTGACCGCATGCCCCGCAACCTGTTTCTTATCGAGCCAGATCTCGTGGTACGCGCTCGTCCTCGGCATAAGATGCTCCGAGATCTTCTTCGCCAGCGCGTACGTCTCCTTATGCAGATGACTGAGCGCCGGCAGAGCACTACAGAGCACACCACGGTTGACATCCCCACACGCGGCGATCGTGTCCAGCAACGCGCGGTTGATGTCCTGCACCGCGGGCTTCAAGTGCCGCTTGATGACCCCATGAAACTGGAACGTCTGCCTCGTCGTCAGCTTAAACGTCCCATTCCCATGCTCGTCCGCGATCTGCGAGATCGCGCGCCACTGCTCGGGCTTACAGACCCCACCGGGCATCCGGACGCGGATCATGAATGCGTACGCTGGCTCAAGCCCCGCGTCTTTCCGCTCATCACGGATATCCCGGTCGTCTTGCTCGTAAATCCCGTGGAACTTGGTCAGCTGCCCGTCGGAGGGCGCGAGCGAGCCCGTGGAGTCGTCCTTGAGGCCTTCGGCGATCGTGCCGCGCAGGTAGTTGGAAGCGATCTTGATGTATTCATTTGTGATTGGCTCTGGCTCAGCCTCGAGGACTTCGACATCGGCCACGCCGAGTGCACGCCAGAGAAGGGGTTCCCAGGCTTTGTACCCCGTCTCGGGGCCATCGGCATCCTGGTCGTCCCCCAGTCCCAAGTCCACGACTCGCGTAGCGCCGAGTGCTTCCAGTCGAGCGTCCAGATCGCGCCCGGGTTTATTGTAGTAGTGCGCATCCTCGGGTCGAGGCCAATAATGGCTGTCCCCCATGCCAAACACGGCATACTTCAACCCGTCGAGCGATTTCTCCCCCCTCGCCACCCGGGCCGTAAGGTCCTTGAAAGTGTTCCGTCCATTCTGGGGCGGTTCACCTTGCCCAGCAGTCGACGTCACAAAAACCGTAAACCCATCCTTCCTGACCTCCTCGCCCGCCCATTCGTCAAAGGGGACTTCATCCATCACCTTAAAGTTCGCCGCCAACCCCCTGGCCCTCGCCCGCCCAGCAAGACGCTTAGCAACTTTCTCAGCCGCCCCCCCGTCCGAAGCGTACATCACGAGCACTCTCGGTCCCTCCATCCCCCCCAAAAGCGCATCATACGCCCTCTGAGCCCGCTCTTGTCTCGCCTTCAACAGATCCTGCCCGAGCGAGCCTACGAGCTCAGCAGCCAGTTTCGGCCGTTCAGCCGCTTCTAGGAGGGACAAATGGTTCTGCCTGTCCAGGAACTCGCGCAGGTCTGCCTTGAGCGACTCCGAGTCCAGCTCAAACGGCTCGGTTTTTGTCGGATCCCAGCGGTATAAGGGCCAATAGCCAGCATCGACAGCCTTCTTCGTCTCCTTCAGCAAGTCCAGCGCTGCCGCTTGCTCATTGGCGCCATAAGGCAAGTAAGCGAGTACGACCGAGGGCCCGCGGTAGGCATCCGCCTCCTGGAGCGCTTGAAGCACCTGGCCGTAGTTATAGTACACTGCTGTCGAGGCGACGTACACGTTTCCCCAGTTTAGGGCGTATAGCCCCGCGTCTTTTTTGCGTTTTTCGGGGTCGATGGTGTTGCGTGTGCTGTAGGGGGTCGTGTCGAGTAATAGGAGGTTGACGTCTTCCCCCGAGGCGAGGAGGTGGTGGAGACCGGACCGGCCGAGGTCGTAGCTCCACGTATCGGAGTTGATGATCCACCTGCTCTTTCTCCCGAAATGTGCTCGGAGGGCCAGGATAGTGTGGGCGGAGGGGTGCAAGCTGGCAGCAGGGAGAGCCTGGAGGTGGGAGGTGATCTTCTCGCCTAGAGCCGAGGAGGTGGGGGTGTCTTTCTCCTTCAACCAGCGGGCGAGAAGAGTATGCAGCTCATCCGTCACCCCCGTCGTCTGTTCCTTCCCTTCCCTCATCAACGTCCTCACAGCCTCCACCAGCCTAGCGCGCTGTTCCAGCTGAGCTTGCGCAAGACCGAGGGCGTACTCGGGTCTGGCGGCCTCCTCGGAGGAAGGGGAGAGTCGGGAGGGGTCGTTGATCAGCTCTAGGGTGTCGGGGAAGGAAGTGGAGAGGAGGTCGAGGTAGGCGTGTTCGTGTTTGGGGACGTGGGGGAAGGGGTGGTAGCCGTTTGTGGTGGGTGCGGCTTCGCCGTTGGTGTTGTTGGTGCCGTTGGTGTTGTTGCTACCGTTGGTGCCGTTCGCTTTGGGATGGCCGTTCCCGTTGACTTTGGACATTGCGGGAGTTGTTGAGGAGGGAGATGGGGTACTGCAAGGCTGTCAGCAGGCCGGCGGAGCGGACTTCCGAAAGGTTTGCGTACTTGTGTGCTGTCAACAGCAAAGATCGAGTTGACTCGTAGAGGGTTGCAGTCTCAGCCTTGCTCGACTCAAGAGAGCGCTTCACACCAGAGCGCGAAGTGAGGGCTGTCCGCTAGCAATAAGACAGCCAGGAAGTAGTCCAGTAATGAAGGCAGTCCGACTAGCCTTAGCAAGCAGCAGCAGCAGCAGTAGCAGGAATAACACGCCGAATGAAAAAGCTTGCATGAATTGTAACAATTGCGTGCCCAGCACTAACCGGCTACACGATTTCGCCATCGCTCTCCCTCCTCCGCCAAGGCACCCACCGAACCCGACCCAGCCAACAGCAGACAGCCCAAAGAGGGGAGAGCCCTGACGTGCTTCGCTTCCGCCCAACGCCTACCAATCGGGGAAGAGCGAATTAACCCCGACTATTCGGGTGCCCCCGCTTCTCCTGCAGTGCCACTCAGCTCGCCACTCTCGGTTGATGCTGAGGACGCGCCACCCAACTTTGGCTAAGGGATCCTCACGGTTGTTATTCACGTCGACGCGCGCCTTAGTTCATCGTCCACGCAAGCCCGATATCTGCCTGCCTGACGCGACAGTTCGAGAGTGAGAGAAAGAGGGAGAGGATGTCATTCCGAGACGCATCGATCGTCGTGATCGAAACGACACCAACAACAATCCGCGCAGGGAGGGGTCTAGCAGACTTGCTCGCTTTGCCATCGGTCGTACGTCTCTTCCCGCCCTCATCACTCCGAAGTAGTCGTTGACTGATGTTATGATGGATGTTATGAACAGGTCCGACCAGCCGTAGTAGCACTCCGAAAAGACCGCGATCTCCCCACTTCCGCACCCTCACCCTCCAAGCCCTCCACCCCTCATCCTCACCCAACTGCCAATGGCACCGGCATCTCCTCCACCACCGTCGACGGCGACACGACAATGACCGACGCCGCCCCCGCAGCCTCCGACTCCCACCCACCCCCTACAACGCGCCCCACCCCAGCCCCGCGCACAAAAGAATACCTCGTCGGTTCCCAAATAACCGACGCCGAATCCGCCGGCGAAGAACTCGAGTACTTCTACCCCTTCGCGACAGGCGACGTAGGCGACTGGACGCAAGCGGCCGCGATCTGGAAACGACTCCTTTTTACCGACCTTGGCGTACGGCGGAAGGTCAACGAGTCGCCGGTGTGTCTGACATTCACGAGTGGGCTGTCGTATGACACGTATGAGAGGTTGGCACAGCTGTTTTTTGAGCGGTTCAATGTGCCTGCTCTTTGTCTTGTTGAGCGGCCCTTGGCGCAGCTGTTCGCTGTCAACGCTTCTACCGGCCTGGTAGTGGAGATCGGCCAGGGAGAGACCACGAGCACCCCGATAGTGGAAACGATCGTCCAGCACCCAGCGGTCTTCCGGACCCCGGTAGGAGCGAGGGACTGCGAGGTCTTCCTTGCCCACCTCCTCTCGCAGAGTCAGAGTATTACCCAGACACTCTCGCCCCCCGAGGCTAGGCTGTCCGAAGAGGGGCTGTGGGAAGAGTTGGTGAAGCTCGTTAGGCAATTGGTGAAGGACGGGCATATTCGCGCTCCTGGCGAAGGAGACTCTGACCCCCAGGGGGAAGAAGAAGACGCGGGGCTGACGGACGTTGCGGCCGCGCTGGTGGCGGGGAAAGAGAGGGACCTTGTGGAAGCTGCCAATAGGAGAAAGCAGGCAGATAGGAGGATGCACGCCGCCGCGGACCGAGTGATGGAAGAGCGCGAACGAGAGATCGCGGCACTCGACCTCCTCTCGATCGACTTTGGGGGGAAAACTGTCCGGTTGGGGAAGGAGAGACATCGGTTCTGCGAGCCGTTGTTTGATCCGGGTGTCCTGAGGTCCGTGGAGGGCCTGAGGGAGAAGGGGGGGTGGACGGAGGAGGAGTGGGAAGGGAAGGTTTTGGGCGTGCAGGAGGCGGTGTGGGAGGGGTTGATGAAGCTCGACTGGGAAAAACGGCGTGCAGTATGGGAAGGGTTGCTCGTCACAGGCGAATTAAGTAACGTCAAAGGTCCGCATTCGCATCCATTATCCTCCATCCCCTCCTCCCTCGTCCCTCTCCTCTCCTCTTCCCTTCCGCTCCTGCCCCGCTTCGGAGGCTGACCCCGACGTGCAGGTTTGGCAGCAGCGATCCACGCCCGCCTCCTGCCCTACATGCATTCAGAGGACTACGACAGCGCCGTCCCGCCCACATCGAGGATCCTCAAGATCCCGGAGTACTTTGCCGAGTATAGGGATAAAGGCGAGGGCTTGGCGGGGTTTTTGGGCGGGTGTATCGTTGCGAAGGTGCGCTCTCCTCCCTTCCTTCTCTTCTCTCGTTCTCTGTCGCTCTTCTCTTTGCCGCGTGCCTGCGGCTGGAAGTTGGGGCGAGGGGAGAGGTTGTCGGAATGGGGCTGATTGCTGGGTCGTGTAGGTCGCTTTTGCGGACCCGTCAGGGAAGAACTATGTGTCCAAAGTGGACTATAATGCCAAAGGACCCGTCTCGGTTCTGTCGAACTCGCCGTCGCTCTTCTGATCCATCGCGTACGTGTTCAACGCTACGAGAGGCAAGGGTGGCAGGGTGAAGGAGATCGGCATATATAGTACACGTGGACGGTGTAGTGCTACATTATTATTGTACTTCTATCTGTGGTCGTAATGCACCTTCACATCATCCCCAAACCCATCAAACCAGCTACTTCCTCGGCGTCCTCCTCTTCTTCCCACTCCCCCCATTCCTCCCCGGCGTCCCCTCCTGGCCCCTCGTCGCAGCAGGAGTAGAAGGAGCAGAAGGCGGCAACTCCACACTCCCTCCCTGAACCCCCTCGACCCCAATCTGCCCACTCTCGATCTTCTCCCTCGCCTCGAGGAAGATCATTACGTCCCTCAGCTGGTCTTCCATATCCCTCATCCTCTCTTCCCACCTTGTTCGCTCGGCAGTGTGTTGCGCTTCCCTTTCCCGGGCAAGGGCGAGGTTCTCCATAAGGCCTTTACTGACCGCTCGTTCCGCTTCCAGTTCCCTCTGCAGCCTGCGAGCCAAGTCCTGCGCCGCCGCAGCCCGCCTCTCTGCTCTTTCCCTCGCTGCTCTCTCTTCCTCCATCCTAGCGCGCTCCTCCGCATCCGGGCCCTCTCGCTCAGAAGAGGCTGAGCGCTGCTGCATCATCTCCACCAGTCTCCGCTCAACCTCCTCGATCCTCTCCTCATACCACGTCCTCTGCGTCTCCAGTTGCGCCGAAAGCAGCAACCCATACTCGACGCCCATAGCCTCCATCTTCTCCGCCACCTGAGCATCTTCTTCCCCCGGTCCTTTGCCCTTGCCCTTTTCCTTCTCCTTTTCCTCGTCTCCCTGCCCGGCTCCTGTTGAACCGGGAAGATCGGAAGAACCACTACCCGCGGCTGCGCCTGAGGGAAGCTCGACGACTTTCCCGTCCGCTCTATTCCTTATCAGCCGATGGACATACGCGTCCCCCGCATAGTCCCACACCCTCTGCGTCTCCAACTCCAGCGCAAACGCATGCCCCGTGGACTGATAATGCCCCGCCGCGTGCGCCTGCGCATACCGGCCACAACCGAGGTTCCCGCAGATCAGGCAAATCCAGAGTGACGTCGTGGCTGAACATTGGGTGCAGTGCGCTTCTCCTTGCCCTGGGCCTTCGGGGGTTGGGTCTTGTTCGGCTGGGAGAGCGGGTCGGGCGAGGTCGGATTCCCGGAGAGGGTAGAGGGAGGGAGCTGTGGAGGCGCGACAGACGGGACAGCGGGAGTCGGGCCAGCGGGAGAGGCAGGCGCAGTGGAACGTATGTGTACAGGGGACCGTTATGAGGCCCGTTAAGCCCGAGTCCATCCGATCCAGACATACCGGACACGTCGGGAGCTCGAGGCCCGTTAGGACCTGCCTCGGCGCAGGCGGGTGCGCCTCAGGCGGCGAGGCAGACGGGGTGGGTGTGATAAGTACAGATTGGATGGAGATGATACGACATATTTCGGGCGAGGCGGGCTGGAATGGTCTGCCATTGTGGGCCTGGGTAAAGTCGGCTGCGGCAGAGATCGCTGAAGGGTCAGGGCGGAATTTGAGCAAGACGAGCGAGCGGTCGGGGAATGCGTCTCTCAGTACCCGGATATGGGCTAGTGCGTTGGTAGATGGGGGTAGGAGAGGGGAGAGGAAGTCGAGTAGGTCGGAAGGGGTAAAGTAGGTCGGGAGGGCGAGGATCCCCAGCAAGGGGCCGTCAGAGGGGTCGTCTGACGGTAAAGGAGGGGCGGTGGGATGCCGGAATAGATGGAGCGTGCCGGAGGGGAGGGACGTACTGCCCGATTCTGGTGCGGGCGCAGGAGTAGTGGTGAGTGTGAATGTCTTCTCCCTGTGCGTGTCCGGCATCGTTAGGTCAAACCAGTCCACGCGGATAGGACCGTATCGCCAGTCCTTCGCGACCTCACTAGTTGTGGCAGGAGTGGTAGACGCAGATGATGCGGCAAGCGGTGCAACTGCAGATGGCGCGCTGATTGTTGGAGCCCTGCGCCGATGTTTCTGCTTCTGCCTTCCCTGTACCTCCCACCCAGGCTCGAGCTGCTCGACCGCGCTATGCGCCGGTAATCGCTCAAAGATGTCCTCTGGTATGTAAGTCTGTGAAGTAGCAGAGGAGGACAAGGAGGATGAAGGGTCGAGCTGTATCCAGAGGGAGTAACGGGCTGTTGGTGTGGATGATGAGGGGGTTGACATGAGCGTTCGGGTCAGAGATGTGCGGCTCCTGCGAGGGTAGGGATGAGGGCTGGGGCTGGGCGCTTAGAAGGCGGGAGATGACTCTCGAAGGACGGGGGCACGTGATACTGGTCTCGTTATAAATGTTGCTGAATTACATCTCTGCTTTATTCATCGAGAGATGAATACTCAATGCATGTCATGAATGATAATGTTAGAGACTGCTGGGATACATGAAGAAGCAGAGCAAAGAAAGCATGAAGAGGACATGCAGGTGCTTACTCCGCATTTACTACTCAACCCAATGCTGAGAATCTGACAAACATCACTACTTGCATGATGGAAGCACAATCTGCATATTTTTCCAAAATAACAAGCAGCATAGAGTGAAGTTGTGAATAAAACACCAGTAAACAGACCTATTTCAAACTTTAAGACCGGCACAGACTGGAACCATGAGTGAAATGGAATACAGCTGTGTTTCCAAATACTAAAAGAGTGTCACTAGGGACCGCAGTGTCACTGATAGTCAGCGAGTTTACTGCTGATTGTCAGTGTTTCCGTGTGTATCGCACTGACTGCCTTCCATGAGCCAACTTAAGGGATTGGTTCGAGGATCAGTGTGCACATTGGATTATGCATAAGTCTTGCTCCAAGGGTCCTTCTGCAGCGTGCTTGCTTCTTCTAACCACCACCTTTCCGGTCCGCAGGTACGTATATGCGCATATATTTGCATATTCTCAGCTCATTTCTGCAACAGGATCCGATATTTGGTGTTCAGGAAGACTGGTGCGCATACTCCGTGTATGCCTTACTTTTCTATGCTAACAAACTGCATAGAGACCTTGCGCTCCGCAAAGCAGTGTCACAGCCAGAGCAAGCTTAGTATCCCCCGCGATTCTAACACACCTATAATACATTTCCGTTTGCTTATATGTCTCGTGCTGTGGCTTATATCTATACTAATAATGAAAATACTATGTGTATATAAGTGCTCTGAACGCTGATAGTGGATCAGCAAAAAACACAATGACAACCCGTGTCTAAACCACTGACTATCAGTGCAATATGACACTGAAATCATTCATTTTACACTGAATATCAGTGCAGATTTGCACTGAGAACACAGTGCTTTGCATACTGGTAACCAGCGCTTGGACCACTTATTCCGCACACTGATATTCAGTGTGTATCGGGACCCTAGTGTGTGCAAGTTACGAAGTGAGTTCAAAGGAGGTTAGCAGCAAAGAGTTTCAGGAAGTGCTTATCAGTATACAGCTCATATGACAAGACCATCAAAAAGGAACCGCTGAACAATTCTTGCCTTCATGCTTTACTGACTAACGGCTTTCAAATTGTTTAGCAGAAATGCATTGCTGCACTCTTTTGGCTTATAGCCATTCAGAGTGTTCTGGAGCTGTTGACTATTTGATAAGATACTAACTCTGTTTGATACCTGAAGGTGGTGAAAGGGAGTTATGATATGTTCTATACTAAGAGAAGATGTTGGAGACCAGCAAATTCTGCGACCTTACTTGATATTCGGGGTAAGCCAAACAAATCTTGTCAGCTGGATTCAGACCCTTCTCAGTTCAGGAGTAGTTTGAGGATCAAGAGGTAAATGGAGAGAGGCCTTTCATGATACAACCTGTTCTAATGAGGTGTGAAGCACCTAGAGCACTGCTGTCCTCAACCCAACTGCGTTTTTGGTTTCATAGCCATCCTTCTCTGTACAAACTGTTTATCACGATATAGACATGATGGAGTGTGGATTATGCAATGGTGATCCCCACCACGACTGAGAACACTGGGAACGCTGACAGCCCAAAAAAGGCGAAGCGGATACGACATAAACGAAGCAATATGACAACGAGCCGATGTCTACTGCCCGCTCCTCGCAAACCCCCTTGCAGGCCCACCCGTCCCCTGGCTCAAAGCCAAATGCGCTGCCCAACCCATCAGCCCCTTCCTCCCTACAGCTGCCAAAGAAAATCGAAACAGACGTACCAGCTCTCCTCTCCCACCCCTTCACATTCTTCCCCTTCCCCTTCCCCTTCCCCGGCCCAGCAGGCGGAGGCTCCGTCAGCCCCAGTCGCTTCCTCACGAACCGAGCAGCCGCCACCCCAGACTTGGTGCCAACATCCGGCATAGCCTGATTCGGCAGGACCCGAACAGTTCGGTTCCTATATCCCTCCTGTCAGCTCACATTCCTCAACCAGGGGTGAGGCAGAGAAAGTGTGGTGGAGAGACGTACCCGACAACACGCTCTTTCATCGCTTCCTTCCTTCGCTTTTTTCGGTCTTGGTCTTTGGCTTTGGAGGCCTTTTTGGTTTTCTTTGTAAGGCGAGCGCGTTTCTGTGCCTCCGAGATGGCGGCTGCGGCGGAGGTGAAGAGATGATCTGGCAGTTGACGGGGGATTGGCTTTGGCTCGGGTTGGGCAGGGACTGGGGGTTCGTCTTCCTCCATGATATCCTCCAGCCGGATATGCTTCGACTTCTTTTGTGGCTCTTCCGAGGCAGGAGCAGGTTGGTCGTCCATATCGACATCTGCGTCTTGCTCCTCCCCGTCCTCCTCATCGTCTTCATCTTCTTCGTTCGCGTCCTCATCGCTCTCCTCTTCAGCCTGAGCCATAGCCCTCTCCATCCTCGCCTCCAACTCCCTTTGCTCCTGCTCTTCTTGGGTTACATCATCGGATGGAGGTAAGGGAACATTCGCAGCTTCCTCCAGCGTGACCTCCTTCACCGGCTCTGCCTCAACCTTCCTCTTCTTCCGCGAGCTGCCTTGAGCGTCGGCACGCTCCTTGAGAGTTTGGTCGCGTTTCCGGTTCGCTTCCCTTCTCTTGGCAGCCGCACTATCGCCCGGAGGTCAGCGTGCGGACAAGAATGTGAGAAGAAGGAATACAGACCTTTGCTCGAATTCTTGGACTCGCTTCGCTTCCTCCTCCGCAGCTTTCCGGCCGCTCTTCATCGATACCGGTTCGGGGGGGTCGTCCTCATCATCATCCTCATCATCCTCCCCCTCCCCGTCCCGTTCCTCATGTCCCCGGTCCTCCGGTCCAGCGGGCGATGAACCCCCAACCTCCTCATCCTCCTCAACAACAACCTTCCTCTTCCCCCTCCTAACAGGTATACTAACCTCAACAATATGTCCCCTCCTTCCCTTTCCCGACAGGCTAGAAAGAGCGTTCGCGAATGCCGTTTGGGCTTCTTTGAGAGCCGGGCTCGGCTCGGGAGGGGTCTGAGAGTGCTGGGCGGCGGCGTTTTTGGCGGCTTGGCGGGGGCTGCGGCGGGGTGGCATCCTGCTCTCCCTTTTCTATCTAAAAGCGAGGAAGGGAGGGCAGGCAGGGTAGGCGGAGGGTAAGGGTGGGAGAGATGGATGGGAAGGACGAGGTCGATATTTTTGTGTCCGGTTATGTTCAGGGACCGGCGCTTCTTCGCGGCACTTCGCGGCAGGCGATCGTCACCGACCCCTCCTCCTCCCCGCTCCCCTCCTCCTCCTACCGCCCACCACCAAACAACCCAACCATGTTATAGCCCTCGCCATCCACTCCCACCTTCAACTTCCACCTCTAGTAACAACCAAGCACACAGCCCCCCGATGTCCTCCGACCCGGATACGATCCTCTCCCCGCCCGCGGGGTACGTCTCCCCGTCCTTTCCCTGCCTGTACAACCCTCGCGCGGAGTTCACGCGCGTGAACTCGAGCGCGCTTGTCCCGGGGACTTGTTATTTGTATTATTCTGGCGGTGCGTCTCTCTCTTTCCTCCTCTTCCTCCTCCTCCCTCCTTGTACCTGCCGCGTTACCCTGGCTGTCAGCTGCTGGGAAGCTACACCAACGAACGGGGCCCGGCAAGGATGACGAGTGCAGTGTATAGTAGACCGCTCAGGCTAACGCCTTCGCAGACGTCTGGCGCTTCACCCTCTACTGGACTCTCATCTGCTACAGCATAACCTACCTCCTCACCTCCCTCTGGGGCTTCCTCGTCTTCTCGCGCAAATCCCCCTTGCTCGCCGCGCTCATCCCGCTCACATTCTGCTTTTTCGCCGGCTTGGCCGCGCTGGTCGGGGCGAGCATTATTGGGTTTGTGCTCGCGGCGGTGTATTCCGTGGGGTACTTTAGTATGAGCACGTGGGTGCCGTTTTTGTGGGCTTTGGTGCAGACTATGGTCGCTATTATGGGGTGCGCGACTTCCCACGCTATTACTCCTGTTGCTCTGCGCAGAAGCACTGACCATGGGCCAGATCATACTCGACAGCAATAGCGACGATGTGACGATACCCTCGACGATACCCTCTCCGTCCTCCCTCCCCCTCCTGTTCCCCTCAGATTCGCGCCACGAACATGTCACATCCTCATACCCCCCCTTCCGCCTCCCCAACTTCTTTCTACTCCCACAAGAGCCTCTTACGACAGAACACACCATGTAATCATGATGATCACTGTACACTATATTTTTCCGCATTATCCTCTATCCTCGATGAGACGAGATGCGCTACGCTACAATAAAGAAAAACAAACAAAACAAAACAAAACAGACCAGAAGATATTGGCTACATTAGTCTCGGTCTTTCCTTCAGATCCTTCCGTCCATCCTTCCATCCTTCCATCCTCCGTCCATCCACTTCAACCCATCTAGCCCCGAGCACCGCAGGAAGGTTGGTACGCTTCGCTTTGGTGTGGGCCAGCATGCATGCGTGTATGCGCATACAGCGACCGGCAGTGCGAATCCCAGCGGTCTGACATTAGCCAGCGGGTTCCGTTCTTGTGCACCAGATGAGGCGGCGCGTTTTCAGCGTGTTCGGACTTGTCCTCCTCCGCACTACCACCACCGCCTCCTCCTCCTCCTCCTTCAACCCCCCAACAGAATCTACCAATCACTCTCCATCCTCCTCTTAAACGTAATCTCGAACTCCCCCGCCCCAGCCGCCACACCCCCCATCGCCCCCAATCCTCCCACTCCGACTAACGGATTCCGCACCCCCACACCCCTCAAATCAGGCGGCGTCACGGGGGAAGCACTCTCGTCCGTCATCGGGCTATCCCCATCTTTCCCCTGCAATCCCGGCCTCGCCGAAAAATAAGGTGCTGAGGCAGCGGCTGCCGCCGATGGGGTGGAGCCTGCGGAGGAGGAGGAGGGTGCATCGCCCACTGGGAGGAGGGGGAGGAATGCGAGTAAGGGGCGTTTTCGGGTCGAGGGGTGGGAGGAGAGGGGTGGTGGGGCTGGGCGTTTTTGGGGTGCTAGTGAGCTGCTGCTTGTTCCTGCTCCTTGCGCTCCAGCGGCGGAGGCTCCGCGGTTCCTTGGTGCTGGGAGGGTGAGAGTGGGAACAGGCCTTGAAATGCTCGTTATAGGCGGTAGGAGGGGCAGTAACGCCGTGGGCGCCGCAGCAAGCAGAGCAGGCAGATCCATCAACGCCGTAGCCTCGTCCATACACTCCCCCGATCCCTCCCCAGCCTCAGCATCAGACTCGAGCGAAAGCCGACGCAGCTCCTCGATGTCCGACCAGGACAGCTCGGTGGTAGGTGAGGCGGGGGACCGGTCGTACGTGTCTGCTAGGGCGACTGTGGGTGCTGAGGAGAATGAGACGGAGCGGCCGCAGCATCCACCTGAGCTGCCGGGGGTGGTGGCGCATGGACGTTTGAGGATCGATTTGGGGGAGATGGTGCATGTCATCGTTGCGAGTTGCTTTGGGGGATGAAGTGGAGGAGAAGAAGGCGGGCAGGGTCTGGGGATATTAAAGGGCCCTCGTCGTTGGCTCGGTCGACTACGTCTCCACGGTGGGTGGGCGGCAGGCGGTGGTGAACAGGGGCCAGAGAGACGGATGAGGACAGCGGCGGGCGGTGCACCAAAGATCGAGGTTATATTGCTGTGTTTTTGGGGGGGGGGACGATGCCAGTCGTAGTCTTCAGCACGAGGGAATGGCCATCCTGTACTGGTTGTCAAATATCGGTGCTGGGCTGGCTGAGTACAAGGGGAGAGAGACAGGGTGCAGTGCACTGGGAGACGCACGACCCATATAGCCATCCCTCGGTGGACAGCGTTAGACCCCTTTGGATAAACAGTCCCGGAACCACTTTTTTCATGCTCACACCTACTAAGGGCTCGGGTGCACCGCCCCGCTCAGCCCGGGTCTGCTTCCGCTTGGGTCTGTGCTCGGGCGACCAAGCGAGAGACATGCCATGCTTCCATGCGTATGAAGGAGCTTGTGGGCGGTAGCTTTGGTGGGGTACGTCATCCCTTCATTTTGACCATTTGGCAGGCGGGAGCCGGTGGGCAGCGGGAGGAGAGGGAGCGAGCGGATGGAGGGAGGGAGGGGTGAAGCGACGGTTGCCTCGGTTGGAAAGAGCGCCGACCGAGGGCGCACCGAGCGGCCTCCCACCGCTCACCATATGCCTTTCTTTGCCTATCCCAACAAAATACTTTTTTCCCATATTTTCTTTTGTCTACAGGGGGGGGCGAGGCATGCACCGCGTACCCCTAAAAGCAAATATCGGAGAGATAGAACATGCTCGATCATCCACCCATCCACCCATCCTCCTATTATCCAACAGGATCAGCATCTTCAGATCCAGATCAAGTTGGACAGCCTCTGGCCAATGATGAACGACGTCAGGGACCGCGCATCAGTCCATGAGCTACATACATAAGTACATGAGTAGGTGGGGGTCACCTCCACTTGCGCTCGGTGAGCGAGCCGTCAGATTCCCGCCCGGCGTCATTCGTGCCGATGTGCCGATGTGCCGATAATCATTGATCGATCGTTCGTTATAAGTATTGATTGTTCGTCGGTGGGTTGGTGGATAAGCTCTGCAGCCGTGTGTGTGTTTGCGTAGGTGGCTTCCCCCTTCCTGCAAATTAGAGGGAAAGAGGGCTCGCACAAGAGTACAGTAGAGAAGAATGTAATTCAGTGTGCGTACGTGGCAGATTGATGAATTGCACGCGATTGATAGAGGGGTTGATAGGCTCACGTGCAGTTTAGAGGTTGGGGAGAACGTCGCATCATTCTGTGAGGGCCGAGATACAGTAGTGTCCGACCTTGTATCATTGTTGTTGGTTGTCGTGCATGTTGCTTGAGCCACGGCTGGCGCCCTTGTCGTCAAGCTGGTAGGGCAGCAGCAGCATATAACGAATACAGTAGCAGGTCCCTTGGGGATAGGTGAGCTGATCCAGTGGGGGCAGGATGGGCGGGGGTAGCTAATGCCCAGACGTGCGCCGTAGTTCCGATACTACCGTGCTTGGCAAAGCATCACCAAGCATGGGAACGAGAGGACTAGCTCACTCAACCTGGAGCGTCGTACTCCAGCCTTGCTGGGAGGGAGCAACCTCCTGGTGGGAAGAGGAGGTACAGCAACCAGTGAGTGAGCAAGAGTGTAGTGCGACCAACTGCATCCTCCTCAGTTTAGTGCTGTGACGGAACTCGAGGGCCTGCCTGCCGCGAGAGCGCCGTACTCCTTACTACCTTAGGAGGAAGAACGAAAAGCATTCGCAGGATTGCCACAAACTCACGGCTGATCCCACTGGTGCTGAGAGCCAAAAGTCCGACACCTCGCAGTTTAGCGCATTTCTGGGCAGGAAGGTAGGCCGGAATGATGAATGAACCGGCCTGAGCGTAACAGGGAGCTTTCCAGGACCAGCTCGTGGACATGATGAGAGTAACGTATAAGTCATCCGCCAAGTCAGGTCGAGCGCCAGGCTGGGTTGGATCCCTCCCCGAGGGGTTTCGAGCGAGTCATAAGAGATGGCCGCTTTATACGGATTCGCTGCCTAGAGGCCAGGTGTGAAGTCAACTAGGGCGTGCGAGAGAGCCGGTATGCTGGACAAAGCGTGAGGGCAGCTCCTGGCAAAGGAGAGGAGAGGCCAACGTACGGATTGCCACCGCGACCGTTCTTTCATGGTGCGACACTTCCAGCATAGGCTGACCAGGCGGCACATGTACCGTCCGTTGATGCAGGGCCGCTGGCAGCGGAGCAGGCGAGTGGCATTTGGCTACGCATTTTGGCATAGCGAAAGAAGCAGAAGAGGCGTTCGTACTCCACACGAGACAAACCAGATTGTGTCTTTCCGCATAGCGAAATGGGTAGTCCGAGAAACCGGCCTCCGAGTCAGACCACATACAGACAGGTCCCTCGGATTTGAATTTGTTCATGTCGCAGCTTGCTTCTCGAGGATGGGCCATCTGGTAGTGGTCAGGCACCATTCTGGCCCAACATTCCGGACGATGTTTTCCGTCGTGCTGGAAATTAGTCGCGATATGACTCATGGAAGTTCCGAGGATATCAAGCAGAGTATCGCCAGGAAGAGAATCACAGTATAAGGCAGGTGGTCAACGAGGCGGGAAATCAGATAAGCCAGCTGTCATGATATCGTATGCATTGTCGAGGCTCATCCCAACCATTTCCGAAGGTGTGGTGGTGGCTGTCAGTAACCATGAAACTGAACCCTAGCGCAGCGTGCGAACCCTCGTGAATTGTGTCCGTTGCTTCCGTCGCAACGAGGTATTTTGGTGAGACGAGTTGGCTTGGACGTCGACGCTCACCAAAGGCCTATCATTATATTACCGTTGGATTGAAGACCAATGCCTGTCCGACACCTGGACGGTGAGCTTGAGCTTGAGCTACACGGGAAAGACGCGAAAGAAGCTCATGTATGCGTTTGGTTCTCGCAGCGTATCTTGCCGAGCGCCAGCAGGTGCACTCCCTTCCCCTCTCCACGCTCACGGAGACACGGCTAGGTATCGATGCGTCGCTCTACTTGTCCAGGCTATTGCAAAACCCAACGACGAGGGAGCCCTTCCTACCCGCCACGGGCGGCCTACCGCTCTCCTTGACGCAGAGGATCGAGAATGACCTACGGATCCTCGAGAAGCTGCGAATCAAGCCCGTCTTCGTCTTCCCCGGTCTCGCGCCTAACAGCGCCAAGAAGGGAGGCGGGCCGAACAAGTACCCCAATCAGGCCGTACACTTCAGCCCGCTCGTCAATGCTTCCCAGTTCGACATGATGCGAGCGCGATCAGAGGCGTGGGACCTATACGAGAAGGGCAAGGTGGCTGAGGCAACGGCTGCGTTCGAGACGAAGCCGGCGTCTCATGTCGTGCAGTGGGATCTGTGGAGGGCGGTCTTGAGGATATTCAGGCACCGTAACGTGGACTTCATGATCGCGCCGTATACTGCCACGGCCCAGGTGCGTGACGTCTGACTGACACGCTCGACTTCTGTTCCTGAGCCTGTGCATATAGCTCATCTACCTGTACCGCCATCCGAAAGCCTATGTGCACTCCATCTGGGGCGCGACAGAGACCCTGCTGTACAACGGCGTTGACAAGCTCATCTTGTCCGTCACGTTCAGCAGCCAGACCTTTACCTACTGCACGAAATCCGCAATAATTGCTGAGATGGGCTTGACGCCGTCACAGTTCCTGGACGTCGGCATCCTGGCCGGATTCGACGACCTCATCGCGCCTCCCTTCCCTCCGACGCAGAACGACATGACTCTCAAACCCGTTCTCGACATGGTCCGATTCTACAAGTCAGGTCACGCCGCCGCATCCGCATTCTTCCACGAGCCGCAAGTCAAAGCGACCCAATACCTCGACACGTTCGCTCGCGCCCGAGCGGTCATCACCTTCGCCCTTGTCCTCTCCTCCGACGGAGTCGTCGTTCCACTTCCTCTCACACAGATACCCAGCACGCCACCCACCACTGCCAAGAACAACTCTGACCCGTCAGCCACGCCGCAAGTAACAACAGCCGCCGATATACCCCAAGACCTGCACGACATTTTCACTCATCGCTTACCTGACGAGGTGTACTACTATCTTTCCCGCGGTCTCGTCAGCCCACAACCGCTCAACTGGCTGACCTCCGGACACATCTCCGAGCCGCCACCCCTCGACAACGGCGAGAACCAGGAGTACCGCCGCTTCGTAAAAGAGGTCATCTCCGAGGGTGCTACCTGTCCTAGGGCGGTCTCCCTCGCATTGTTAAGCAGTGCGATCAATCCGTGGTGGGCAGGGCGGAAGATTACCTCGTCATACTGGTACGATGCAGGCGCACCTTTACAACCAGGCCGACACGACAAACTCGTGCCTCATTCCGGGAAAGACACGCTCATGCAGATCGAGCGATGCGTGGCATGGTGGAATGTGCCAAACTTCCTGGTCGAAGAGGAACTCCGGCGGCAAAACGTGCGGTTCTCCCTTTGCCCAGCATTGCAAAGCTAACATATGCCGTAGTCATCAACCATCGATTTCCAGCTTTGCCTGGGCGCCACCTCGCAAGAGAAGTTGGCAGCTCGAACGCGTGCAAAGCCCAACCCCGCGCATCCGTTGGATAAGAAGGATGAGGTAGTGGCCAACGTGATCTGGAGATTCTTAGAGCTCAGAGGGTGAGTCAGCCGCAACATGTCGGGAGCTCGTTACTGACAGACATGTCAGATTCTTGGTTTCCACGACTCACATGCATACCCCGCTCGGTCGTGCAATGCATTCATCGCTCAAGGAGTCAAGGATCAACGACAAGTTCCAGGAGCCGCTGTATCTCTTCCTCGAGCTTGTGAGGGCAGGTGTTATGCACGGCAACCTGTGGAGCGGCCGGGCATATAGCGGTGGCCCTAGCTTCGGAGACGGTAGGTGTTCCAGCACTTTCACGTAGTTCATAACTCATCGTCTGTATTCAGACGCCGAAAAGCGGAGCATGCTGCTCGTCATGCGAATCCTTAGCATTGTCCCGCTAAACTTCAAGCAAGAGCCGTGGAAGGGCCCACTATCGCGCGAACTCCTCGTGTTTAACTCTTTCCTACATTCACTGTCCCGGTCGTTGAGATCACTGGTGGAGCTTACCGCGATGAACATGCTTCTGCGGGGCGACGCGAGGCGTGCCAGAGACGATCTACTGGATATCGCATTATCGCTTCCGTTCCAGGCCGACGTTAACACCGGTTTCGGCATTCTCGGCAAGACGTACCTTGACGCGTTGGTTGCGCTGAAGGGCGGTCGAGTCGAGGAGAGCGAGAAGGACGATGAGGAAGTCAAGGAAGCGAAGGAGCAGGCACTCAACATTTGCGACGAAAACTTTGACAACATCAAGAGTCCGCGTTCAGAAGTTGAGCGGGGATTTCGTTTCTGGGACGCTGTAAGCTTTTCTGTCCGCGCACGTTTGTGCCCGCAATGGTGGCTAAATTCCGTTTCTAGGCGTACATGGCAATCAAGAGTCTCGAGGCTGCCAACGAGGCGGTATCGCCCGAACTCGTTGCCGAGTTCGACGCCGCGCAGGCGTGGCTCAGCCCGATGCGGCCTTGAAATTCGCTTTCCCAACTGTCGGTGTTTGTTTTCCTTTTTTTGGGCGAGCCATTTCCATTTGCGCTCTGGCTTCTTCACGCTTGCTTGCTGCGCTCTCATTCGTGTGTCATGCCTGTCGTTGCACCACACAAATCACGCCATCCATTGCTTTCCATTGTTGTCTGAAGGGCATAGTGATGTTTGTTCAAGCAAGTCATGCAATCAATCCCGTTGTGACCTCACGGGCTGTGGTGACGAGTCGATCAAGAACACCGACGTCAGTCCCCAGCGATTGAAGCGTTACCATTTGTCCGTTTTATTTCAAGACTCTAGTGGGCTTATTGTACGGCGTGAACTCGTCGCGCATTGAGGCAACCCGCATGCCACCGTCTGTCACAAATGGTTGCCACGGAAGCCGCGCCACAAATCTTGACCCCTTCCAGGCCAGGAACACGAGGCTTTTCGCCGCAAGCGAGTCACGCAGGACCTACGCGGAATGTTCCATGATGCCAAGTCGAAGCCCGGTCCCAGGCTTCTGGCCTCGTTTCACCAAACTCAGCAGTCTTCGAGCCCGTCTGATTTGGAATCGACCCTGGTCGTGCTTCCCCGAGGAACAAAATGATGTCGATCACCGCATCAGCTTGTTGTGATCGATAACGTCCCCCGTCGGGATGCACCTGAAACGTTGTGCCAGGCGGACCAGAAGCAAAGCTATTGAGATAAGGACGTCATCGTTACTTCTCACCGTGCGGGAGGAAGCTGCAGTTGCGGACTCCTGATACCGTCAGTCAGCTACTGACGGCTGAAGCACGCCGGCCGCCGGTAAGCAACATCAACTATTATTTTGTCCGGAACCGCCGTGAGAAAACGGTCGTAACATATTTTCCTTCGAGCAGAGAAAGGCACGGAGAAGCGCGTAGAACATTAATCCGGTACTGAATCCGAAACCCAGGCCAGGGCGCGACAAGTGAGAAGAGAAGGTGTGAACGCCATACGAATGCAATTGCAGCAAAAAGCAGACGTTTGTACGGCGTCAGTGGTTGGCAGCGGTGACCGGCGGATGACGTACCGTGGCTTCGTGCCCGTGCGGCACACCGGTCTGGCCCGAACGTGCTTAGGTCTCGTTCAGCGTGTGTGAACCTGAAGCGGAACGCAAGGCCCGAGTGACCCCGGAACCAGACCCTCGCAACGCTAATTCGCAAGCTGAGTTGGGTCTGGGACTTAAGTCCCAAGGCTTAAGTTCCCCACCTTAAGTCAACCAGACCCAGCCTGTAGAGGGGTACACGGGGTCCTGGGTCTTCACCGCCCTCGCTACGCGCTGTTTATGAGCCGCCGTGGAGCGCGCGACGGTCGTTCGCGCCCCGTGTGCTGGCACCCCGCAGAACGAGGCAACCACTTCTTAGCAGCGTGATCGGCGGGTACGGTGGACAGGAGGAGGAGCGGAAGGCAAAGTTGTGCTGTTCGCTTGCGCCGATGCACTGGTTTGGAGAGCTGGAGCGCCGTTGGCAGGTGGGGACTGCGCAGAACAGCAATAATAACTGTCATTAGCGTTGCGGTAACGTCGGAGCGCAAGAGAAAGCGAGTTGAGGAGGCGTTGTTTTTGTGTCTTTGTCTCGGGTCCCACAGTTTCGGCTGGATGAATCGTTTCCCAAAGCAGCTTTTCCCAATGGGGATGTTGATCTCTCGATCATCGAGCGAAAAAGAGTATCAAAGCTTGGACGACTAATGTTTATGTTTGCATGATGTATCATTGCTTAGCGTAGCTAGCTAGCTATTCACCGTCCGATACGAACTACGAGCTACAGCTGGAGGTGGATGAGGATGCGTGGGTGTATGATCCTGATGGATGAGAGGTCTAGTAAAGGAAGGATGTGCGATGGCCGAAGAAACCGTGAGCTGGCGAGGTGCCCGCCTTACCCGCCAACCCGCCGCGCATGTACTGTACGAGAGAAGCGGATGCGAGTCTAGTCCGATTGCAGTGAAGGTAGAAGGAAAAAGTTAGGGGTATCTGCGAGCCATTCTCGCGAATAGAAGAAGTGGAATGTACGGCGTGCGAAGATAAAGAAAAGGAAGCGTCGCAAATGCAAAGAGTCGGAAAGTCCAGTATCGCCGATCATAGGATAAGGGACGCGCCGAACGCAATACCAGAAGCAACCACGACGATCGCGGTTGTGCAACCCAGTATTAAGGATGGGAGAGCATCGGAGGAGAACAGAGAGATAGCGGTCGGCGTGCTTGCTCGGTAGGGTGTTGCTCGGTGAACGGTTTCTTGGGGCATCGGTACTTGATCGGGTGCGCCAGATCCCGATGTCGGCATTGGGAGATAGGTGGCCCACACGTATCGCTGTGCGACGTTCTCGAGATCTTGCTTGAACCCGTTGAGAACATCCGTGTCGTTGGTCAAACGGAAATCACGAAGAGTCGCGATATCATCATCGGTTTCGACCTTCTCCCACTCGAAGAGCATGATCATCTTGAGACGAGGGAACGTGCTAAGGAACGTCTCGTTCGTGATACCGTCCTGCCACCATCCCTGCTCCACTTGCTCGTGACTTGGGGAAACGAAACCGTCATACGTCGGAATCTGTGTCTGGTTGACGTGCCATGCTGCGCCGGATTCGGAAATCATGCACGGCTTGTTAGTGCAGTAGGTGTTATAGAAGTTGGTGTATTGCACTCCGCCATCGTCACCCGTGTCCTGCAGCCAGCCGGTCATAGCAGTTGCCATGTACCCAGCAGGCTGGATGACGTTGTACGAGTTCGGGTAGATACCCTTGTAGTAGTAGGAGACCCCGGTCCAGTCGACATATTCGTCGCCGGGATAGTACGGCGCATACGCGTCATCGTTGTTGTCGTATATGCCATCACCATTCGTGTCAAGAGCAGCGCGATCCGTGGCATTGGCGATAGAATCAGGTGTGATGCCGTAAGGATACCCGGAAGCCGCGTTAGGGGACCAGACAATGGCGCAGTTGGGGCAAGATGTCTTGATGGAGGTGTACATGGTCTTCCATACGGCCTTGAACAACGTCGGCTGAGTTCCCCAAGGATCCCAGTTTCCGTTCATTTCCGGCGCGAAACGTAGGAACACAGCATGACCAGCGCTGATGTATGACTGCAGCTGAACGCCAAGCGACGCAAACTACTCAGGGATCAGCCAAGCTGCTAAGAATAGATAACGATATCGACTTACGTCTTGTTCACTAATGGCGTCCAAACCGCTGTTCGGATACACGGTCACATAGACGCCAGCATCCGTATTTGTCTCAAAGACTTTGGTGGCATTGATAATACCGCCCGTTCCAGTAACATCATTATAAGGGTCTGCCGGTAGATTTTGGGACGCCTAATCGACATGGATAAATAAAGATGCCTTCTGCGCGACTAGCAGTGCCAGCTCACCTGGAACCACGATGCATTACGCCCTAGACGGCTGTTGAAAGCAGCGGGCGAGTCGCCTGATGTCACCGAAGTGTCAATCCAGGCACCCAGATAGAGCTGTCCATCTGGTGGCTCATTCAGCGCGAGCGATGTTGTCGCTGTCTGCGCCGTTGCCACCGACAGCAGCGATAAGAGAGCAGCAGCAGCGTACATGGCGGGGAAGAGAGAGGGCGAAAGGAAGGGGACGGCGGCGATGTCGAGGAGGGGCAAGGATTAATGGAGACGATGGGGGCCGTCCGTCGAGTTGGGTTGAAATGGAAGGGATAAGAAGGTCTAGATGGCCCAACGGCAACCGGTCAATGAAGAAGTCGTGGGAAGATGGTAATTGGCGGTGACGACGCGGAGGCAGTTTTGGGTGATGGCCTCGCGGCCGCACCGCGCGCGAGCGAGTCCTTCCCTGAAAATTGGCTAGCGATGGGTCTCGGAAGCTGATTGTGGGTAAGGATGGGACTTACCCAGTTTATGGGCTTTGGAGGGTCGGTGGGACCCGAAGAGCGTGTTGGGTGCGATTGGGCGGCTGCCGTTTTGTGGGCCACACTTTTGGGCGAATTGCGGTGTTTGTCTCCGACGGGGTCTGTCTCTCAGTGAGTGGGCCCGCCCCTCTCTTTGCGCCTTTCCATCCTGCTCTTTCTCTCATCACCTCCCGTCTCATTCATAACATCGCTCCCTATCCAACCACCGTCCACCCTTCCCCCTTCCCTTAAACCTCATTCCCTTCTCCTCGCCGTCGCCGTCGTCGTCCTCTCCTCCCTACGACATCCCTCTCATTTCTCCTCAGACGCGTCCAGTAATCCGCCTTTACTTGGGTCGCGTCGAAAGATAGAGAGCCGCCATGGCGTACAATCCCGTACCTGTGGATACCAACTCGCCAAATCCCATGCTCGGAGGACGCGAGTCCAACTACAGCACCGGGGAGAACGACGTCGTTGATGCCTACTATGCTCAAGGACCGTACGAGCACGACCTGCAAGATGCACCTCCCTCTCCCTCCCTCGTTCATTCTGGGCGGTCTTCGACCCTAGTCGCGCCTTCCTTTAACCGAAGCCCCGCGCGGTCCGCAGAGTCCGCACATCCCTCCTCGTCATCACCGCCTTCATCGGACGAAGGTCTTCCTCCCTCTGCTGCCCCCGCATACGCCCAACAACCTCACCCTGTCTACGGGCAAGGTACTCACCACAACCGCTATTCTACTGCATCCACCTCAGCATCCGGGATGATGTACGAGGCCATCCACCCGTTATCCCCCGGGACTCCCCTCAACTCCTCGTCTACCGACCTCATCTCCCAGAAGCCTTACTACGCTCAAACACAGTCTTCCTTGCTGAAGGGAGGCATGCCCCCTACACCTGGCTCCGTGCCGTCGTCGGCCGTCTTGCCGACCCTCCCTGCCCTGGAAAGCGGCATGGGCATGAACCCGGAGAGTGCTCGTTATGAGCGTGCTGGCAGGGCTTATATTCCGCCTGTGGAGCATGCCACGCTTCCTGAAGCTCCAGACGCCGAGTCTCTCACTCGGCTCCCGTGGATCGATGGTCTCCGTGGTGCAGCTGCGGTTGTGATGTTCACTCAAGCGTGAGTAGCCTTCTGTCAGCGATATATGCATGCATTTACTGAATGACTTCTCAGTTTCGCAGACTTGACTTGGACGCAGTCACATCCTGGCACACTGCCTCTAACTAGCACAGAGGGTGTTGTCCGCAATGGACAGCTCGCCATTTCTCTTTGGTTCGTTTTGTCCGGGCGCAGTCTGGCCAACAACTTTTACCGTTGGGCTTTCCTTGGTCGGAAGATCAAGACGGAGTCCGCGCCTAAGAAGCAAGGCGAGAGCGAGCTGAGGTGGGGTGCGCTGGCCGTCAGCGTGTTTAGGCGTCCTATTCATCTGGCGTATGCTGGTGCTATCGTCGGTTTGATTCAATGGTTGCTTTGTGGTGAGTAACCTGCCCCCTCATCTGCGGCCGGCCTGTGCTGAATTTTCGTCCAGTCAAGGGCTTCACAAATGACGCTCAAACGGCCAGTGTCAAGCTGCTCGCCCCTTCGGATCTCTGGGTGCCCTCCTGGTGTGAAATCGGTGACTTCGCCGGCTTCCTCAAGCTCGTTCTCGACATGTTCACCAACCCCGATCACGGTACGATGTGGTTCCAAGGCGCTCAACTTTGGACGATTTACGACCTCTTCTGGGGCTCCATGTTGACCTACATTGTCGCTTCAGCCATCGCTCCCCTGCCTCTTCGCAGCCGTTACGTGGTCTACGGTATTCTCTTGCCGTGCTTGTGGTTCATTACCAGCAATAACTTCGTAAGTTCACGGTATGCAGCTATCTGGAGCCTTTGCTGACAATCAATCAGCTTTTCATCGGTGGCCTTGTTTTGTGCGATATGTACAACACCGGCATGGTCCGCTGGATTAACGACAACTGGAAGCTGACGATGGCGATCGAACTGAGCGTCATGGCATTCGCTTGCGCTTTGATTGTCGGTGTCGAGAATGTCGCTGCACCCATTAACAACGCAATTGGTCACATCACAGTCGCTGCTGGTCTTTTCGGCTACGATGCGCAGACCCTCTGGCCCCAAACCATGGTCATGAGCAACTGGATCATCGCTCTTGCCACGGTCCTTTGGATCGAGGTCTCCCACACCATGCAGTGGTTTGTCGGCTGGTTCATCTTCGTCTGGATGGGCAAGATCTCCTTCGGTTTCATCTTCCTTCAGTACATCGTGCTTTACTCGATCATGCCGCCGCTGGTTCTGGCTCTTAACGATGGCCGCTCTTACTGGAACGTTGTTGCACCTTGTAAGCTAAATTTGGCAGGTGAAAAAAAATACAGGAACTAACATGAATTTCAGCTTACCTGATCTGCTTCGTGATCAACGCCGTCCTTGGCTGGATCTTCTACCAGGTTGTGGACCGTTTCTCGCTCCGCCTCGCCAAGGCTATGTGGAACGGCCTCTTCGTCACTCATCCGACTTCGTTCTTCACCATGCCATACAAGCTCATCACCTTCCTCGGCCACTTCACCATCACCCTGCCCATTCGCTTGGCCAAGTGGGCTGGGCGCAAGGTCAGTGGCTGGTATCACGGCACCGTCCACGGCGTCTACACCCTGTTCCACTGGAAGAAGGTCAACGGTGTTGTCCGTACCCCGCCCGGTGTCCACATGCCCGATGACCCGGCAATCCGCAGCCAGCTGTACTCGACTCGCTGGACTGCCGATCTCCGCGACGACAAGGAGGCCATGCGTACCTACCGTCTCCTGCAAGTCAACCAGTGGGCGTGGCTCATCCACATCTTCCTCATCCCCGGTCTCACCGCGGTCTGGGTCTACTTCCACCCGACTGGTCAGTTCACCTGGGACGGCTTCACCTTCTCCTCCCTCTGGCGTTTCATCTGGGTGCTGTCGGTGCCTAACTGCCTGTGCGCCTACCTCGGTTTCTGCACTCCCGATTGGAGCCCGAGCAAGCGTTCGATGGACAAGCGTCCCGTCATTCGTGAGGCGATCCGCAACTTCTACATCGTCCTCGTTACCAAGGGTTCAAATGAGACTGCCGTGCGCCGTGGCTTCAACACCCTTGTCAAGCTTGAGAAGCTTCACCCGTCCGTCAAGGTCTTCGTGCTTACCGATGAGCCGTACGCATACCCGGATATCAACAACATCGTCTGCCCGAAGGCATATAAGTCTCCCAAGGGCCTGGCGAAGCACAAGGCTCGCGCTCTCGACTACTTCCGCTCCAGCATGGGCCTGACCGAGTACGATTGGACCTTGCACATGGACGAAGAGTCCGTCACCGATGCCGAATCTCTCCGCCGCATGTTCGACTTCATCCGTTACTCGCCTCACGCTATCGGTCAGGGCATCATCCTGTACAACGGTCACGGCTACTTCAACAAGGGCGAGAGCTGGAAGACAACGCTCAACGGCTGGTTCTTCTCCGTTGCTGACTGTCTTCGTGTCGGCGATGATCTGGCTCGATTCCACTTGCAGAATAGCGCGATACACGCTCCGGTATTCGGTGTCCACGGTTCATTCCTGCTTCTGAACGGTATCGTCGAGCAAGAAGTTACCTGGGATTGCGGTTCCCTCGCTGAAGATTTCGAATTCTCGCACTTCGCCTGGGAGAAGGGCTTCACCTGCGGCAGAATTAACGGTATTGTCCGTGAGCAGTCGCCCACGACCCTTCGCGATTTCCTCAAGCAGCGTCGTCGTTGGTTCGTCGGTATCCGCGAGATCAAGGGTGTATACGGCCTGCCCAAGCTGGCCATCAACCTTTGGATTGTCGGTGTGCTCACGCTGGCCGTCACGCTCGTCAACATTCCCTTCTCGTTCTGGGTCGATACCAGTGTCACTCCGTTCTGGATCGCCCTTTGCGCCGACTTCTGCTTCGCGACGTTCATCATCCTGTACCTCATGGGCTGGCTCTTCCAAGAGATCGACGCTGCGACGCCCTGGTACTACGCCATCATGCACTTCTTCATCATGATCCTGCAACCGTTCGCCTCCATGGCCGAGGGTATCGCCGCCATCTGGGCCCTGTCGTCACCCAAAACGATCACCTTCGAGGTCATCGTCAAGAAATAGATTGTCCCCGCTTTCTTCTTCTTCTAGAACTGTCCGCTGTGGGGAACCACGATACGCTGTTGCATCGTTGCTTAATTCTCTTGCACCATTCCGAAACGCATATAACCTTGCACGCTGTGTCGTGCTTCCCTTCTTTTTAGCATTTCTCTCGTTCGTTCATCACAACACACTTCTCTGTCGTGTGATTCCCCGCGAACTGTTTTCTTTCTTTCTCATCACGCAAGACGTTGCCTCTCCCCCTGCCCTCGTGTTCATGTCTAGGCGGACTTGAACCAATGATGGACTCCTGTAGCCGAGCATTTTTCTCTTTTCTTTTCCTTAGTCTATCCCCCTTATTTTCTGTTCTGTCGTCGCACCATCATGCTGTCTCGCTATATACCACCATGGCAATACAAGCCTGCCTACACTCCTTTGACACTGACAATCTGCATTAGCTAGACGTGCGCACAATCTTTCGACGCACGCAGGTAGTGCTGTTGTCAGAGCAATATGATTAAGTGTAAACGTATTCCTGAAGCGCTACTATTACAACAACGCGACCGCGTGAAGGTTACAGCAAATATACACGAACGTGAACCACCGTCCCATACTGGAATTAAACCGTCAATCCGCAATCGGAAAAGTAAACAACGCATTACTCGTCCTCCCACTCCTCGGTTTCTTGCTCATACTGGGCCTCATCCATATTGTTCTCGTCATCAGGTACAACGACCTCCTCACCAAGAGCCTTGGCACCTTCAGCCAGCAGTGCCTGCAGCGTGCTGTCCATTCTCGATATCTGTCGCTTCATCAGCCTTGCTCACCTCTTCAGAGAAAGCTACTAACCTGCAGATCAATAACAGACGGCACGCTCCCCACCACACCCTCCTCCTCTCCCTCCTCTTCAACCCCAACCCGCCTTCCCCCAGCTCTGCCAACCACTTCCACACCACCCACCGGCGTACGAGGCGCAGAACCAGGAAAAGGGTTAAACGACCCCACCGACCCACTCGGGGTCAACCTCCCCTGTCTCCCCCCAGCCCTCCTCGCCCGTCCAGCCTGAGCCTGCTGAGCCGGCAGGGCGCGGGGTCGGCGCCTCCGGACCTCCGGAGAAGGGGGAGGACGTTTGTTTCCCAAAGGGTAAGAGGGTGAGGGAGGGATATGGGCTGTATAGGGAGGGGGCTGGTCTTGTGAGCTGCTTCGGCGGGCGTGTGTGGGGCTGGGAGAAGGGGCAGAGCGAAAGAGGGTTTGGTGCAGGAGGTCGATGACGCTGTTGGTCATCCGTCTTCGCTTCGTTGGTGGGGTATCTAGAGTGTATGCTGTCAACCGGGGGGTGAATATATGCGCGTGAATGAGGCGTACCAGGGTCGTCCGCCCCTTCGTCTCGTTCCCTGATCTGGCCAAGGGGACTAGCGTGGACATAACCCAGCGCAGAGTCTTCGCTCAGTCTTGCGCTCACTGTCGGTAAGGAAGCAGCGGGTAGCCAGCCTCTCTTGCCCTTCCCACCAGCTTCGGGTGAGACGAGGGCAGCAAGTGCCGGCACAGATGCCGATGCAGCGATGGTCGCTGGTTCCCTCGTGGAGAGGAGACTGGGTTGGGCATCGTCTGAGGGTCGTGACCAGGGGTTCAGCGATGGCAGAGACGGGAGTGAGGGAAGGGAGAAGGTGAATTGGAATGAGGGCATCGTTCGGTCGACCAGGTTGTCTCGGAGTGCAGGACAATTCGACCGAATGACACCGGCTTGTAAGTATCCGTTACTTGCGGCTGAGTCACGCCCTTCACATCCCAGCCAGCATCCAGCAATGAAAGCGCAGCGAGCGTAGGTGTGGTATGCGAGTGACGGCCTGCAGAGAGAGGGCGCGAGGCCGGTGGCTACGAATGGAAGGTTGGGCGAAGAGAAGGCGGGCGCGTCAGGGACGCGTGCGGAGAAGGCTTGTTTCCCTTGTTGCAAATGCCGTAAGGCGTCAATAATAGATCTCTCTGATGATTTTGCTCTACTTGGTCGGGACTGTTTGGTGGAGCAGCGGGTTGAGATAATATGCGTGGGAAATGATGGACATTGCTAGAGGGCGCGAGACAGCTCGCACGGCTCAACAATAGTACAACACAAATTTCGGGACAGCACCGTCTACAGTAGATCACCACCTTCTCCTCGAGAGACCAAGCACAACAAACACCAAACGTCAAGCACCAAGCCCCAGCACTGCATTAAGCAGACTTCCCCTCCTTGCCCTCGAGCGACCTGCGGTACTCGGCGATCATCTCCACGCTGATCATCTTGAGCCCCCAGCGGTCCGCGAAGGCTCTGCAGTCGTCCCGTCTGGCCATGGAGCCTTGGGGGTCGTCATTGACGAGTTCGCAGAGCAGGCCGGCGGGAGGCAGGCCAGCGAGTTTGCACAGATCTGTACAGCTTCACGTCAGCCCTTGCCCTAACCATGTAGAGCGCAAGGAGGGGAAGGGAGGGGAGCACGTACCCAGAGCAGCCTCTGTGTGACCTTTGCGCGTGAGGACGCCGCCTTCCCTGGCACGGAGAGGCACCATATGCCCCGGCCTGTTAAAGTCCTCCGCTTTCCCACCCTGGGCCATCATCCTCGCCGTCAGCGCCCTATCATGAGCCGATATACCCGTGGTCGTCCCTACCAACACATCATCCCAATTTAGCAACCCCGCTCACCAAGTCTGCAAGGTGAGAAGAGCGCACCATGCTTATAGTCCGCCGTCACCGTATACGCCGTCCTATGTCTCTCCTCATTCTCCGGGACCATCAACGGCAGCCTCAGCTCGTCCAGCCTCTCCCCCGGGAGTGAGATACATATATACCCACTGGTATGCTTGATAAACCACGCCATCTGTTCCGTGGTGACGTTGCACGCGGGGAGGATGAGGTCGCCTTCGTTTTCGCGGTCGGCGTCGTCCATCACTACGAGGAAGTTGCCGGCCGCGAAGGAGGCGAGGGCTGACTCCATGGTGTCGAAGAGGGGGCGGGGGTGGCCGTTGACTTCAGCCGCCTTGGACTGAGGGGTGGGAGTGGGAGCGGCCATGCTCTTGATGATGCTTGGCGTCGTACGGACAGGATAAGGATCAACAGCGATAGGCGACATTGAGCTCAAGCTTGGAGTGCGGGATTGCGGGATTGAGGTGCTGAACCGACAGCAGGCAGCACACTACTTTAGCAAGACGTTCTAGTTGATCAAGAGACAGCTCCGATCAACCTTGTTCGTCTGCTTTGCTCGGTGTTGGTGGTTGTGGTGGTGTTCTAGAGTGTGCGGTGGTCGTCTGTTATACAAAGTCAGCCTTCGCTGGACAGGTTAAGTATTCAGGCTGCCGCTGCTGCTGTCTTACGCAGCCTCCGCACATCGACAGCCGGCACCCATCTCCCAAAGCTGAGATCGCCAGGTCCGAGGGGCTGTGCATTCCCGTAAGCCTGGGAAACCCGCGTAATCCCGCTCTCGTCAGCTTTTTTTGCATCAATAACCTCTCAGGGTCCACTCCTCGACCTCGTGCATTGTGTGGGGGACAAACTTCTCACGACGACTGACGATAATGTCGCAGCATATCGGTATGCTCCGCTCTCCCCCTCTACATGGACGATGATGCTGACGATGGTATGATGCTCGGGTAGCCCTGCTGTCGGTATACGACAAGACTGGCCTCCTCGACCTTGCCCAGGGACTCCATGCGCTCGGTGTGAAGCTGCTCGGCTCTGGCGGGACGGCCAAAAAGATCAGAGATGCCGGGATCCCCATTTCGTGCGTGCCCATCCTTCGCCTCAACCTGCCAGACCACCCATGCTAATGTGAATGGCAGAGATGTAGCTGATATCACCCATGCCCCGGAGATGCTCGGCGGACGAGTGAAGACGCTCCATCCTGCTGTCCATGGCGGCATCCTGGCTCGTGACATCCCTTCAGACCAGGCCGACCTCCAACAGCAAGGAATCTCACCAATCAGCATCGTCGTCTGCAACCTGTATCCTTTCTCCCAGACCGTCGCCCAGCCCAACTGCACCCTCGAAGGCGCAGTCGAGGAGATCGACATAGGCGGCGTCACGCTCCTCCGCGCAGCAGCGAAGAACCATGCCCGCGTGAGCGTCCTGTCCGACCCGACGGACTACGCCTCTTTCCTCGCTGCGTGGAGGAACGGATCGGGCGACGTGGGCCAACTGCTCAGGAGCAGCCTGGCACTCAAGGCGTTCGAGCATACTGCCGCGTACGACGAGGCCATCTCGGGCTATTTCCGGGAACAGTACGCCAGTGCCGATTTGCCCGCTGAGAAGCTCGCGGGGAAGATCCAGCGCCTGCCGCTGAGGTACGGGGCGAACCCGCACCAGAAGCCCGCTCAAGCGTATGTGAAGGAGGGCGAACTGCCATTCAAGGTCCTTTCGGGCTCGCCGGGGTACATTAACCTCCTCGACGCTCTGAACAGCTGGGCGCTCGTCAGCGAGCTCCAGGCCGCACTGGGCCTGCCAGCAGCAGCAAGCTTCAAGCATGTCTCCCCCGCGGGCGCGGCCGTCGGCCTCGAGCTGGACGAGACCGAAAAGATCGTCTATGGCGTTGACGACCTCAAGGAGCCCCTCACCCCGCTCGCAGCCGCCTACGCCCGCGCAAGAGGAGCAGACAGGATGTCCTCTTTCGGGGACTTCATCGCCCTCTCCGCCCCTTGTGACCTCGCAACAGCGCGTATAATCTCGCGCGAAGTATCCGACGGGGTCGTCGCACCGGGGTATAGCGCAGAGGCGCTCGAGGTGCTCAGGAAGAAGAAGGCGGGCAAGTACTGTATACTGCAGATGGACCCGGGGTACGTGCCGCCCGAAGTGGAGTCGAGGCAGGTGTACGGGATTTGGCTGCAGCAGGGGCGGAACACGGCTAAGATCACGCCTGAGCTGTTTGGGAACATCGTCACCAAAAACAAGGAGGTGCGTCCGCCTTCTTCCCTCTTCTTCCTGATAGTTCCTACTTCCTCCCCACTCTTCCTTCCTCTCTGAGAATGCTGTGCTGATTTCGCGCGCACAGCTCCCGCAATCGGCAATAATCGATCTCATCGTCGCTACCCTCGCCCTGAAATACACGCAGTCAAACAGCGTCGCCTACGCCCTGCACGGCGCGATCATCGGCCTCGGCGCGGGCCAGCAATCCCGGATCCACTGTACGCGGCTCGCCGGCGCAAAAGCGGACAACTGGTGGCTGCGGCATCATCCGCGCGTACTCGCTCTGCCATTCAAGAAAGGCACGAAGCGGGCCGACAAGGCTAACGCTATCGACCTCTATGTTACGGGCGAGAAGCTGGAAGGAGCGGAGAAGGCGCAGTGGGAGAGCCTGTTTGAGACTGTGCCCGAGCCACTGACGGAACAGGAAAAGGAGGAATGGGCGAAGAAGCTGACGGGCGTCGCTTGCTCCAGCGACGCCTTCTTCCCTTTCCCTGACAACGTCCACCGCGCACGCAAGAGCGGCGTGTCGTACCTTGCTGCGCCGAGCGGGAGCGTCATGGATGCGGAGTGTATCAAGGCTGCTGACGAGTACGGGATCGTCTTTGCGCATACGAATTTGCGCTTGTTCCATCATTAGAGACGCATTGTAAAGAGATATGCTGGCCGGGACCAGGTGGGCAGGACCGGTCAGCACGGGCTGGAGTATAGGCAGAAAACGCATCAATTAATGTCAAAGATATGCTGGCTACTGTACAATTGCTGGGGTAAGGCTCGTGATGATCCCTGACTCGCCGACACGGACGAGGGAATGCAAGTAACCATATCGTAAATAAGAGCAAGAAAGTGGAATTCAAGGATCCGTCCGGGTATGAAAGCCGTCTTTAAAGTGAAGATAGAACCGATGAGAAACGATGAAGTATTAGCGCCGCCCCACGACAGCGAAGATGACAGCGTCCCATCCCCACAGAATCCAACGGATCTCCACCAGTCGTTTGACCTCCCTCCATCCGCCCTCACCGCCCCGTAAGGAGTCGCTTTGTGCCTGGGACGGGTAGAAGAGGAAGTCCGCAGGTGAGAGGAGCGACCGGATGAGGGAACCGAGGAGAAAGGCGATTATCGCGGTGACAAGAACAAACATGAGGCTGTACTGCTGGCGATGCAGGGTGTCCTCCCATGACACAGTTAAAGCCGCAGACCTTGATGCTCTCCGGGAGATGGCAGGCCGTGCACCCTTAGACGGAGTGCCGGGCCGTGTAGGAAGAGGCGAAGTGATAAAGGAGGGCATCGTAATAGTGGGCGTGAGCCGCATGAGATTATTCGAACTGAAAAATCCGAGGAGTGTGGCTTGACCAGCCGGTTTCGTTTCGACAACATCAGCAGCCTGTATAAACCTAAGAATGCTACCTGGCTCTGGAGAAATTCGTCACTTACGGGAGCAGCATCTTGTGTGTCACCCTCGACCGTTTTCACCCCAGGGTCTGGATCCGCTAGTTGCACATCCACAGCATCGGAATCAGCAGCCACAACGGAGTCATCTACGTAGTGCATCGCTACAGCGATGGGCTCGCGCAGCTGCTTGGGGATTTCTTGACCATCGCTTGCAGATCCCCTGGAACAAATGTCAACCCCTTGGCGACGATAACCTCAGCGAAGAACTTACCTTCGCAGCTTTGCAAGCTTCTCCACCCGGTTATCCTCCAGCTCCTCCATCCCAAAAGCGTCCACTGATTCGCGCTCGGTCAACACGGTCACCGGCTTTCCCATAAAGAATACTCCTCTCTTGGCCGCCGAGTCATTCTCCGTGATAGAAACGGAAACAAGCGCTCCCTTCTCTTCTAGGTCCTTCAGCCAAGCAGGCGATTCGAGCCCTTGACTGTCGTTGGAATCGTCAATGCTGAGTGGATCTGACACGGGCGCGTAGTATGCCGCTGTTGGTAAGGTGAAGCGTAGGAGGTGCTTAGTCGGCGACACAGCCTCCGATAAGTCCATCGCATGGGAGTGCAAGGGTGAAGGCGGCATAGTATATGCGGCTGCACGTATATCCAGGTTCGCGGGAACGTCGTACACCAGCTCGTGCGAGAGATCCAAAGGTTTGGAACGGGGTGAGGTGGAGAGCAATTCAAAACCAACCTCAATGCGGTAGGATGATCCATAGAGATCGGGATACAGCAGCAGTTCCCCGATAACGAAGTCTGCATTGGCCAGCGTTTTCGGTGCAAGCGTGGCGGATGGTGGTCGTGCAAATGATCCCAGCCGGGAGCGAGTTGGAGGCGAAGACAAGGAAGATGACCTCATCGTCAACGACGCCGTTCTTATATGTCCGCGTGCCAGTCTCACATTTACTGAATCAGCAGAAGCGCCGACCGTGCTAGAGGACGGGGTAGGAAAGGGTACTGGCGACGGACCGGGTGAAGGATCTGCGCTGGACGCTTTCCCCGACACGCTTGGCTCTGCAAGCTTTGCTGTAGGCATAGTAGGCGTCTTCTCCTTGTCGAAAGGGGTTGAAGGTCTGGTCGGAGTTCCAGGTCGCCGTGGTTTGACAAGAATCTTGGCCTCAAATACCTTCTTTGTTGGCGAGAAACTTTGTGTGACCAAGCTGCGCTGGTCGTCGGACAAATCCAATAGCCACTCAGCGCCAGTTTCCGAGTCTTCATCCCTTGAAACCGATAGGGCCCTGGCCGGCCACCGGAGCGAAGGCGGAGGCGACTGGGACCGCAGAACCTTCTCCAGTGAAAGTATGCTTTGTGGTAAGACAGAATTCAGCATGCCGTTGACTGCCAGTGGAATTTGTCCGGCAAAGTCGATTGCGCTAAACTGAATGACACGCGTCGAGGGAATGGCGTAGTTCTCGGTCGTATAGGGATCCAAAGTCTCCATCACCCAACCATGAAGATGAATATGTCCGATGGAGAGACTGCTTGCATTGACCTTGCTGGGTGAAAGATGAGAAGCCAGTGATGACTCTGCGAAGGAGGCTGTTGCATGGTAAATGGTGGACACGGCTTCTGCTGATACCCAGCCGGTACCACCCGTTTCAGCCCCGCTGCCATTCAGTCGACTTCTCGATTGACCCGAAGGTGCTCGTCCAGTGATGCTCCCTATGTAGAAGCCGCGTTTCTGGAATGGAAAGGTGGTCCTTAGGGTAGCAAACGCGGTGGAGCAACCATGGCCATATTCCTCCAAGGTAACGGCAGAGTCTAACCTGTCGTCCCACTGTTGACGAGAGGCGAGGTCAACCACAACATGCGCGACATCTTCTGCGCAGATGCCTTCGATCACCTTCTCCGATCGGTACATTGGAATGGTTGGGGAGACTTCCTCAAAAATGCGACGGGATACGGTAAGTCCGTTGTTCTCACTCAGTCCAATCCAATGAGAAGCGGGAATCGCTTGGAGCCTTTGAACTAATGCGAGGGCTCCCAGCGCTGCTCTCAGCGGGGCCACTGCGCGACTGGCATCTTCCTGTATCAGAGAGGCAGGCGTGGGCCCGATAGCTGCGCTGGCGGCTGCGGCCGCCGCAGACGTTGTGCTGCTGGCTTGTTCCACAGCCATGGTGAACCACCTTGCGACTGGACTTGTGAACGGCTGCATGGACATCCTCGAAAAGCGAGCTGCCGACGGGCTTACTTCGAAATCGCCATCTTCGGTGTCGGTGCGTCGCCTGCGAACCAGGCCTGGTACAGGCGGCTGATCTAGGGGCATTCGAGACGGTTTCACGCGCTTTTGCCGAGAGCGAGATTTGATCTCCGCTTCCGACAACGGAATAAGGTCGACCTTGACTTTGACACCGTTGACAGTAACCACCGCCTTTTCTCGAATAGCTCCCGGTACTTTTCTGATTTGCGCAAGCACACGGTCTTCACCCACCATGATCGCATCATGCTGAATCGTAACCCAAAGGCCACCGCCTTCAGCCGCAAGCTTGTGTCGCCTCAAACAGGACACATTTTGTGGTGGTGGATCGACCACAATCTCGACATGTGAAGCCCATGAATCTGCATCAATGCGCAGTTCGCAGTCAATCTTGGGAATGGTATCGAGCGGTTGCGAGTTGACAATGACCGGTGGCGAACCTGCGTCAACAGGTGATTGCTGTTCGCCGGTCGATGAGGGCAGAGGGTCTTTGAAGCGCTCTGCCTCGGCTGAGGGTACAGAGCTTCGCCGTTGTTCAGATCCTTCGTATTCCAAGCGGAATAGACCCTTGTCGTACTCATAGCGACTTCGGTTGACCCGCGCTCCTCCTAGACGGGCAATGACGGGCGGACTGCCAAACTTGATAGCGAATTCACCCATGCCGGCCAAGGTGGTTATCATCTGCTGAGGGATATAGCCCTTATTTGACCATCCTTTGGGATCCGATTGATCAAGTAAGGTAATCTGTGTCGTGGTAGGTGATAGACTCTCGATTGCCCACCCCTGGAGGTCAACTTGACTGCGGATATAGGCAGGATCCGGAGGGGGTATAGACGGAAACAGGTTGGTATCTTCTGTTGAAAAGGCAAAGACGTGTACCGATGAGGAGGATTTGTATGCCGTCTTCAAAAGCATGGTTTCTCGCGGCCTTACAGGAAGGTGAGACTGCGTTCAGATCTAAGCATGAACGCGCTTACATTACTGGCCACACGCCTTTTGTCTTCCAGTGCCATAGATCCGTCAACTCATTGACATCCTCCAAGAGAACAGCATCATCGAAGCTTTTGTCCCATTGTGCCCTCGTCCCGGGGGTGTCGACCATGCTGAATAAATCCCACAAAGTGACACCAACGAAAACGGCCGATGCGCGGTATACGATAAGGGTGGGGTCGATAGAATCGAGCTGCGTGACGGTGACCCCTCGAGATTCTGTGATCGGCTTCCACTTGGCTTCTGGTTCTTGGAGCAATGACGTGAAATAGATGTAGTTACGACGGACCAACCCAAGAATGGCTTTCTCCGCTGCAGGACTTCGCTCAGTAGCAGTTTGTACAATGGGCCGCTTGCTGACTTGGGTCGAGGGCCCGGAGTCAGCCGAGTCGACGGTGTTGAACGTATGTATGCTGATAGCCTGTACGTCGGAAACATCACCGAACACGTCTTTTTGGATGGCGAAAGACACTGGGTCCCTGGATTCGAAAGACGCAACTTCGTGCGGCATCCCATTGACGCGAATGCCTGGAACTCCCCCCGCAAGTTCGGCCACAAGTTTGACGCTCATGATCGAATCGTTCGGCGGAGGCGGATGTATGAGTCTAAAGACAAGGCGACCATTGTCGCTTCCAGTACCACCCTGCGTGATACGACCCGCCTGGGCCATCCAAGGCGCAGCAGCTGTCTCTTCTGACGGCGCTTTGACCGTCACCTGTAGATCCCACCCGTGGAGGGAAGGTAGTCCAAGTTCGATTGTGCGTTCCAGTCGACGCCTTTCTTTCTGGAGCTGGACCTCTTCCAACGTTTTCTCCTTTGGTCCTCCGACTTCAAACTCGTCGTCTTCTGGACGTATGATGGCGTACTCCATGACCAGCGCCTCCCTCCCAGCTTCTCCATATACGATGGAGAATATTGAGATGCCTAATCCGTAGCCGATGAAGCGCGGTATTCGGTTACCTTTCTGCCGCACGCTTTCAACCAGTCCGAGTAATAGGACGGGAAGGTGTTGACCAATGCCCAGGCCAGCCATTCCCCAAACCGCATTCAAGTCATGTTGCCATAAACAGGTCAGACGGATTCTGGACGTCTGATGTCCTCTGGTAGACACGTCCGTCGGCGAAACGGAGGGCTGTACGAATTGAATGCACCAGGAGGACAGGCGCACAGTCGACCGGACGTAAGGTGGTGACGGGCGCAAGTATGCGGGGTCGTCAGAAGACCTTGGGAGGGAAGTTGAGATATCGATAAGCGTGGTTGGATCGCTGAATATTCGACCAATGGTGATAGCATCTCGTGGACTGACAAGCGTGTGAGAGGGTGTTGCCTAGACCCGGGCTGTTGCCACTCACTTTGCGGGCCAACCAAGCTTGAATTCAGTTTTGCATATTCGAGTGTCTGGGTCCAGCAACTCAACCAGATGGGATCCATCGACGATGGGATCCCAGCTCTTTCTCAGCTCCGGAGTCTGAAGAACCACCTTCCAATTATCTGGGTCGAGCAGCACCCCGTCGTCCGTGAATACGTCGAGTATCGCCCTATAGACATCCCCATCCTTCCCCTGTTTCCGATGGACGGCAACGTCGGACAGAGTTGTGCCCGCACGACCTTTGGTCTTGCTGGGGTGTGCAACGGCAGCGTCATGCTTCGTCGGCCCTTGCGTAAGGGGTACACGTCTCCATTCAGAAGACGGGGCGCTCAGGAGTGAGCGGAACCGGCTCTGAGCGTCACGGAGAGCTATAAGCCATGATTCTCGTATCCTACGCCAGTATAAGTTAGTCTTCTGCTGATAACTAGCCATCGATACACACACCTGGAGCCCTCCGACATTGCCAGAAGCACATCACCGCATCAGCAAAGGCTGCCAGTCGTCGTTCACGCCACCAACTGTCGTGTCCTCATGCGCACAGGGACCTCGGCCAAAGACACGCACGCGTCACAAGCACTTCTCCGTCGCCACTCGGCTGCCATCTATCGTCAGTCCACGCTCTTATAACTGCTCGTCTTCGGACTTAGAGGCTTGTCCTCTGCCCCATGTCTAGATATGGCTGGAGACTGCCGTCCTGCGCTAGAATTCGACCGGTTCTTCAACCATGGGCGCCTTCAATTCCGCGACGATGCAATAGCACATTTCAGGGTGCGGAGACGTTCGAGAGCTTTGTAGCCCACCACCGTCCGGTATTCTGGCGACCTATTTTCGTATGCGAGCTGTCTCTGCCCCGTGAAGCGAGGTGCTTATACGTCCTCAGTTCTCGATAGGCGTAGGAGCAGGGACATATGGTCTTGCGGCCTACTGTACCAACGAAGACACCAAGAAATGGGCGAGGGAGCTAGCTCTGGGCTCTTGGTGGTCACCGGGGAGACCTGTGACTGTGGAAATGCAGCGAGCGAGAAAGAATGCGCTACATAAGGTACGTCCTCTGGCTTCGAGCTTGAATGTTGCTTTAGCTGACACTTCGTTGGCTTGACAGCGCCTGTCGAACCAGCTGAAGACCATTGTGGAAAGTACGAAAGGATGGCCGGCGCTTTTGCGCGTATATTTCCAGCGATCGTATATCACCTTCGCAGAATCCTGGCTGAGAACCAGCGACGGTCAACGAGCAGCGATCAATATTCTCCTTCTAAACGCTGCCGTCTTTGTAGGATGGCAAATACCCATGCTGCGCAACCAGATGGCTGCCCATTTCCTACACTCACCTCTCTCAGGCAAGAGTTACACGCTGGTCACCTCCGCCTTTAGCCACCAGAGTTACTGGCATATCGGCTTCAACATGTTCGCATTGTATTCCTTTGGTTCGGTCGCTTTCAACTGGCTTGGCGAGCAGCAGATTAGGCGCCGCGGGAGTATGCCCGAATCGACTTACGCCTATCATTCATACGCATTCTATATGCTAGGTGAGTGACCAAACTAGTGAGTGAGCTTCATTGACGATGCTTTCTAGCGGGTATCTTTTCCTCCTTAGTTTCACACGTTGTGGCCAGCCGATTCCGGTTCCCCCGAATAGTGGCTGCGTTGGCGTCCAGCGGCGGTGCGACTACTGCCGCTCAAGCAGCTCAAGCAACCTCCATATTGCCCTCGCTAGGTGCCTCCGGGGCCATCTACGCGACTGTCACACTCAGTGCGCTGGCTTTCCCGGATCAAAGCATTGCGTTCATCTTCCTCCCCTGGGTGCATTTCCCCATCACAGCGGGAGTGAGTGGAATGGTCTTATTAGACATTGTTGGAGTGCTGCGAGGATGGAGGTCAGCTCCATGCTCAGCCATCACCGCAACCGCTCGTTGACACCTATCTAGAGTTTTCGATCATTGGGCACATCTAGGCGGTGCCGCCTTCGGAGTGTTCTACTACTACTATGGGCCGCAGCTATGGAACTGGACCCGACGTCGACTGGATCAGAGGGGGGATACAGGTACAATGTTAGTTACGACATAATGATGCATCGCCCCTCAACTCGACTCTTTCGCGAGGAGCTTGTTCGTTCGATCCTTCGCTATGTTCATGGTCGCTTCCACTCCACGCTCCAGCTCCTCGAGCCATTCCGGGCTTCCGGGTGCATACGGTACGATGATCGATGGGTCGATCGACTCCACCGTTCTTACTTCCAGCATACCCTTCATCTCTTCTGCGACCTGCGCTTTCGTGCGCCCGTTCACCCAAGTGACATATCGCAGACCGGGGTACTTTGTCTCATAGGCTTGATTAAGTATGACGAGCTGTTCTTGCACAAGCGGGTCCACATGCTCAGTACTGCGCTGCTCCGTCGCGCTAAGTGCCGATAGTTTCTTCTTTTGGCCGATAGCAGGGTGTGCAGTGAGCAAGGGTGTTCGGGCTTGCCAGGGTAACTTGCTGACGATAGCAGCGAATGTGTCGATAACATCTGCATGCGATTTCGGTGGGTTCGCTTGAAGGGCTGCATGTAGTGTAGGCAGATTGTCTTCTACAGTGGACGATGGCTCGAAGACCAGATCCATGTATCTTGCCAGTGGGTGGTTAAGCCCATTGTAAGGGGATGTTATCTCTTCGAGGGTAGGGATGGTCGTTCCAGTCATGATGGCCAGCCAGGGTCGCGTACGTGACGGACGCATCCAAATCAAGCGCTCGTGAGAGACGACCACTACTGCCTCCCCATGCTAGTGCAACCGTTCTCAAATGGTACGCCATGCGAATATTGACGTGGAATATCGTGAGTCCACTGACCTACATTGCCCATCACGTCACGAATTGATTGTTATTAAGAATGGAGTTCGTACCCTTAACCAGTACCATCCGTACGCGTTGCTCATTCAGTATGATTGTGCATATGCCAATAGGTTCGCAGATGGTACACCCTCAAGACGTTCCAGGCTATGCTGGAGAATGAGGACATCAAATCAGACATCTTCTGTTTCCAAGGTGCGCCCCACCGGGCCTCCTGACCCGAAGCGATAGCTGACTCATCTAACCCAGAGATGAAGGTCGCTCGCTCCGCCATAGACCGTTCTATCGCCTTACCTGGGTCGTATGATGCCTTCTTCTCCTTACCCCTGGGCAAAAACAAGGGTGGCTACAGCGGTGTTGCGGTCTATACCGACTCGAGAACGGTTAAGCCTCTCAAGGCGGAGGAAGGGCTCTCGGGGCTCTTGCAACCAAAACCTCCGCTGTCTCCAGACGAGCGAGTTTCTCACACGTATCCATCTGCACATATGCTGGAGTTCGTTCCCGATCATAAGGACCACGTACCTACCGATCTGATGGAGCTTGACAATGAGGGTCGGGCGCTTGTGTTAGATTTTGGGCTCTTCGTTTTGATCAACACCTACTGCCCAGCCGAGGCCTCGGAGAACCGCCTGCCATTCAAGATCAACTTTCATAACATGCTAAAGGAGCGTGTCCGTATCTTGGTGGAAGAAGAAGGCCGCGAAGTAATTGTGGTTGGCGATATCAATATTTGTTCTCAACCGATCGACCACTGCGACGGTCAGCTGCAGAGCAAGCGCAGCGTCTGGTGGGATCATCCACCTCGAGTATGGTTGCGAGACTGGTTGAAGCCTAACGGCAAGCTCATTGACGTCACAAGGAGATTTTGGCCCGACCGGACTGGCATGTACACTTGTACGTCGTTTCTCGTGACACCGCAGTTCGTGCTGATTCGGATCAGGCTGGAACACTCTTATCGACGCCCGGACGGCAAACTACGGTACTCGAGTTGACTACGTTCTCTGCACTGAAGGCCTCCTACCTTGGATTAAGCACTCAGATATTCTTCCGAATGTGCAGGGATCCGACCATTGTCCTGTTTTCGTCGACCTGCTCGATGAAATCACCATGCCAGATGGTGCGACACGCCGTCTACAGGATGAGATGAGGTTCGACTCGGCACGAGACGTACCCAGGATTGCTGCACGACATGGGGACGAATTCTCCAAGAAGCAGCCACTTCTCTCATCGTTCTTTGATAAGAAAGCCGCCTTATCGCCGAGCGATGAACCCAGCGGTCGCCTTGCGTCGATGGACCCACAAATACCTCGAACGCCTATAGATACTCCCCGGCCACCTACCGACCTCGAAAAGGAGCCGGCAACAGCTCTCTCAGGTGACACGGCTCCGCTACCTGCAGGCGTCATCGCGAGGACCTCGACGTCAGCACCAAGGTCGCCAACCGCGTCGCTTGGGAAGAGCAAAAGCAAGAGTGTTGAGAAGAAGACCAAGAAAGGTCAAATGAAGCTGTCATCTTTCTTTGGTTCACCAGCAACGGCCGAGTCGAGACCTGTGGACAAGCCAAACGCGTCAAAGGCGCAGAAACGCACACCCACGCCAACCCAATCCACGCGAGAGTCTGCGGATTTGCTTGAGGACGCTGAGGATGGAGCTTGGGAGAGTTATATTGGCCAATCCGGCACCTCTGAGTCGGCCAAAGCCGCTTGGTCGACCCTTCTTTCCCGCCCCACGGCACCAAAGTGCTCGGGGCATGGTATTCCTGCCAAGGAGTTTGTTGTTAACAAGCCCGGCCCCACAAAAGGCCGGCATTTCTATCTGTGCTCCTTGTGAGTGACTCTTATGTTCACTCATTTCCATCGCATACTGACTACTTGAAGACCTGTAGGGACCGGATACGATGCGGGACATTCCAAGCGGCTGAGAGAAGAAGTCAATCCGGAGTTCCGGTGCAACTTTTTCATGTGGGCCAGTGATGTGAAGAAGAGGACGACATCTTCACAAGGGTCGCCCTCCGCTAAGAGACCACGCGTAGAGGGCCTTGTTTAGCAATGTCCGTTGTGAATTACAGTATGGATACCATCGGCATTGATACCTTGAACTATGGCATGGCGTCCGACTTCCCAAGAGACCGCGATCAAGAAAAGCGCCGGGAAATGCCATGCACTGGTCGGATATGCGGGACTGGCTCGCCGCAGCTGAACGCGGCTACCCGCGAGCGAACTACTATGGTACGAACAGGCTGTCCGGGTCTGCCTAGCAAGGTTAGAAAGGACGTGCGCAGCCTATTTCTTCCTCTTATCTCCGGACGTCCATGCGGCTCTCTTGGATAGCTGCGGCAAGCCGCGGGCTAGGTGGGCCGGGACAGACTGTTCCCGTTACGTTCCTGTAAATCTAGATACTTCTGTAGGGCTAATCCAATCCGGCCAACGTCAGCCCCTATCCGCTTCTAACTCGCGCAGCCTCTGTGGGGTTGTGAAGTGGGAAGATCACATCGATTGGAGATGCGCCTGGGGAAGCTATACGAAAATGCCAGTGTGTATGGGCGGGGCAAATTCAGATGGGTACTGAAAATGATCATTTCCCCCAGGAGGAAAAACAGAAAAAAGAAAGTTTACTTCATCCCTCCCATGTGCATACCGTCCTCTGGCCCGTTGTTGTCAGCTGAGGCTGAACAGTCAATTGGCCAACGGGGTATGGTGATGGGAGCACCTTTGGCCTGTTCTCCCTGGTATGACTTCTCTGGGAGGCCATCAGGATGACAAAGCAGGTAGAACGCGCAGATGTTTGAAGCTACCGTCGAGAGTCGCTGCGTACAGAACTGCAGGCCCGGAGGAAGTGGAAGTTGTGCTCATTTCCAGAGACAAAAAAAAAAGACAAAAGGTTACGGTGGGACTCGAACCCACAATCTCCTGCTGGCACAGACTTCAAGTCCTAACCGGAAACAGGCGCCTGAACCATTAGGCCACGCAACCTTCGTACAAAATTGACTCAATAAGTAAAGTATAATCTCAAAATTTTCTCTGGCCGATACGGCACACCGACCCTGAACAGGCGGCGCGAGATTTCGCTGGGGTTCAGGGTTCACTCGGAGCCGCTTACGGCGCGGGGCCGACGAATACTTTGGCGCATACACACACCCGGGTTCTTGGCAGCCGCAGCGATCCCCTCAGCCTGCTCATACCCCATCCACTTGGCTTATAACTTATCTCAACTCATGGAGGCACAGCTCTGATCTGCCTGGCTCTCCTTGACTGCTCCTTGTAGTGTTTGCTTGCTAACTTAGAACTGTCAACGCTCCAACCGACGCGCAATGAGGCCGGCATCCCGTATCCCTGAACCTGGACCTCCTCCAGCGGAAGAACTCGCACGCTGGAGGCTAAAGATTGGCGACGGTTCGCATGGCCGGCATACTTGGGAGTATCTGCGCTCAGACGAGGAATGTGCGCGCTGGCCGCAGACAGAGGTCGACAAGTACTGGTTAGGCCTACCGACGGTACGCACGTGTCGATTACCTATTGCTGGATTGTGTTGACACTCGGCTAGGGCGTGCCAGAGAGTCCAGCAGCGACGACACCGCTCGATGCTGCGCGCAAGGGGTTCGAATTTTACAAGCACTTGCAGTCACCCGACGGTCACTGGGCCGGCGAGTATGGCGGGCCGATGTTCCTCATTCCTGGTCTGGTTATCGGCAACTACATCACAGGCCAAGACTTCCGGGATGAAGAGAAGATCGAGATCATCCGGTACCTGTTCAACACGGCACATAAAGACGATGGCGGTTGGGGTCTGCACGTGGAACATCATTCGACTGCCTTTGGCACTGTGATGAATTATGTCGCGCTCCGTCTCCTGGGTGTACCGGCAGAGCACCCAGTATGCGTAAAGGCGAGAGGGACGATGCACGCTATGGGTGGGGCGGCCGCACTACCGCAATGGGGGAAGTGGTGGCTCTCTCTATTGAACTGCTACGATTGGACCGGGTGCATCGCAATCCCTGCCGAACTCTGGTGCGTACCGCTTTGCCGCCGCGAGCCTCGTCTGAGATTGACGGGCGCGCAGGCTCTTCCCGGAATGGCTGCCATTCCATCCATGGAGATGGTGGATCCACACGCGAAACGTCTACATCCCGATGAGCTTCCTCTTCGCGCGAAAATGGCAAGCACCCGAAGACCCTCTGATCCTTGAGCTCCGCGAAGAGATCTACACGAGCGACTACTACAACATTGATTGGCCCGCACAACAGTTCAACGTCGCCGCTGTCGACCTGTATTACCCGCACACACCGCTCCTTCATACGCTGGGCGCGATCACACACGCGTGGGAACAATGTTTCGTTCCTCTCGTACGCAAGCGGGCTATGGAGTACTGTTACCAACTTGTCGTGAAGGAGGACGAGAATACGACGTATCAAGACCTCGGACCGGTGAACAAGATGCTCAACCAGGTCGTGCGCTTCGTCGTGGATGGACCGGACAGCAAAGCTTTCCTCCAGCACAGGGAGAAATGTAGGGACTTCATGTGGATGTCCGAGAAGGGCATGCTCATGACCGGCACGAACGGCTCACAGCTCTGGGATATCTCGTTCATCTGTCAGGCGGTCGTCGAGACGGGCCTCGCGAAAGAGCCAGGAAACGAGAAGGCGACACAGGCTGCGTTGAAGTGGCTGGATGGCGCACAAATGCAGCAGAATCCAAAGCATTACAAGTCTGCGTATCGGCACACGACGAAGGGGGCATGGCCGTTCTCGACTCCAGAACAGGGATACACAGTCAGCGACTGCACTGGAGAGGGGCTCAAATCGGTCATCTATTTGCAGAACCATCTTGGGTAAGGGCGTTTTGTTGCACCCCCTTCACCGGTTCTGACATGTTCACAGCTTCCCCAAGCGTATCTCCGACCGCCGACTATACGACGCAGTTGACGTAATCCTCTCGCTTCAGAACCCCGATGGAGGCTGCGCGAGCTACGAGCTCATTCGCGGTCCCCGATGGCTGGAATGGATCAACCCCGCAGAAGTTTTCGGAAACATCATGATCGAGTACAACTACCCTGAGTGCACGACCAGCGCACTCACCGCTCTGTCGGTCTTCACTAAGGAGTATCCCGATTATCGGGCAGAAGATATCAGGTAAGCGCCCGATCCGTGTTCCAGAGTCCGCTCCCCGCCGGAGCCGCAAACGAAGCCGGTGTATCTCCTGGTGACACCGTGACGCTAACCCTTTCCCAGAGAATTCAAATTCAAGGCGATTCGTTGGTTGCACACAGCCCAGCACCCCGACGGGACCTGGTTCGGCTCCTGGGGCATCTGTTTTACGTATGCGACCATGTTTGCGCTGGAGTCCCTTGGTCTGGCGGGGGAAACGTATGCAAACAGCCCACGAGTGAAGAAAGCATGCGACTTTTTGGTGAGCAAGCAGATGGCTGATGGTGGTTGGGGCGAGAGCTACAAGGTTCGTCGGTCCCCGGGCTGAGGAACTCCCAAGCTCATTGTGGCGACCGCAGGCGTGTGAAACGGGCCAGTGGTGCAACCATGAGATGTCGCAGGTGGTCAACACTGCCTGGGCGACGCTTGCTCTCATGTACGGCAAGTATCCACATCGTGAACCGATTGAACGTGCCATAAAGCTGGTGATGTCCAGGCAACAGCCGGTGAGTGTGACTCTGGTCGCAGGTAACCTACGAAGGAAGCTGATGCGACTTTTCCCGATAGGACGGGTCCTGGAGACAGGAAGCGATCGAGGGCGTGTTCAACAAAAATTGTGCCATCGCATATCCTAATTTCAAGTTTTCTTTCACTATTTGGATGCTCGGGAGGGCTCATACGTATCTGCAAGGACTCTAGTTAGATAAATACCCAATTCATTTTTGCATCTTTGTCCTTTTCGCGGCTATCTAAGCCATCAGATCAGAACCTAAGGCACCTTTACAACAGTTACGTTATAGTCCATCTCTACTAAGAAGTCCGTCACTTCCAGACCAAGTGAAAGGAAGGAAGAGAACGAAAAGAGGGAAAGAGTCCAATAGATAGTCCGTGCAATAGTGATACAGGTGGGAATGACTGTAATGCGCGATCGCACCCGTAATGTAAAATAGTCCGTGAGCTCAGAAGGCTCTTGATTAGCATTGTCCGGGGATAAGAGGAGTGAGGAGATATCTGCAGGCCAGCGCGATGAACTCAGGATTGTTGACGTCCGAATGAGATGTAATTCTCCCAAGAGGTGACTTCGACCGAAGGTGTTCCAGTGAATGAAAAGGATTGCTGTTGGGGGCTCACTTGCGGGAACGCATTCATATACGGCTGTGGCACCGTCATATCGCCCCGCGAGGTGAATGGCTCCATGGTATAAGTCTGTTGCGGGTTGAAGCCGGACATGGGGCCGGGAGAATGTTGGAGATTGTTTTGCATGTTGAAGCTTTGCAGATATTCGAGGAGGGAAGGATGGGCATTCGTGTAAGGCCGAGGATTCGGCTGAGGCGGTTGAACGATGCTTGACCAGTCAAGAGCATCGAGATTGATGAGGGCGTTTCCATTGGCCCTCATTGGCCCGTCACGTGAGCGGGGCGGTGAGGTGCGATCCAGACGCGTGCGGTAGCCCAGCAGCGCACATTCATCCGGAGACTCCTTTTTGATCATGGGTCCTGGTGTGTTTAGTTCCTGCTCGTCGTCCGAGGACACATCGTGAACGAGACCAGGGTCGGCCATGAAGCCAGCGTCGGCCATGGCACGTACAGCCTTGGCATGGAGCCGCTGGAGAAGAGGCTGATAGATGCGAATATCAGTTGATCTGACTCAGTGTCACGCTACGATAACACTCACCAATCCTTGGGCAACGCGGCTCTGTGGCTCCGCCGCAGCAAAGAAGTCGCAAGCGGCAGTTAGGTCGCGGAAGGCCGAAGGTGCCAGCGCGCAACGGGGCGACCGAATGCAGATTGTTGCAAGAACAACGGCAGCGGAGAAGGCATGGAACCTGTGCAATGATGAGCGTTAGAATTTACCGGAATATTTAACTCCGATGAAACCGGACATACCAATAAACCGAAAGTCTCTGCACTAGCCCAGGTTGCAATGCGGCAAGATCAAGCACCGCCCGAATGACCGTGCAGCTGGACCGGTGAGTCGCAACAAAGCTCGGCGAGAAGCGCGTTGCCGTTGGGTCCGCCGGGTTCTCCACAATGGCTCGGGTGAAGCATCCGCGGTGAAGATAGAGCAACGCCTCATTGAGGTAACACGTAATCACCTGCCTCTGCAACAGAGTCGTGAGGTCTTCGTCCACCGGATGGCTGCCGTCTGCAGGTTCGCGCAGATGCTCAGGCACAAGCGTCTTCTGAAAGTCGCGGATGTCTCGATCGAGCGCAAGAATTGTATCGTAGCTGGGAGGTGTGACACAAAAGACCTCGTCGATGATCCGCATGACTTTGTCACACAAGAAGTACTTGATTGTATGGACTGGGGGTGGCTGTGAGCTTCGGCCCTGACAACCGGGAAAGCGAAAATTGTACTTACATCCGAAGCCGACCGTGCCATCAGGATTCAGCCTGGCAGTAGGATCGTTCGGCAGAGCACAATCGATGTGCGAACGGTGCATTGAGTATGGCCGGCCGAAGCTCAGCGCAGTGTAGACTTCATGGGTGTGGATCTCCCAGAAGACCTTGCGGCGCATTTCCAGCTCCTCATGAGACAGGTCCCAGCGAGCAGCGTCACGGTGCAAACCCATGCTCTGGGATAACTTGATGAGGACGCCCAACTGTGCCCAGCCAACCTCTGCGTCCGTCCTGCGAGGCGAGTTGTCGACGTAGTGCGTCATGAGCTGAATAGCTTGGATGGCAGGAAGCGTAGTGTTGGAAAATGCGCCCCCGTCACAGCGAAGACACTCCTGTGCCACCTCGTAAAACTGGTCCGCCCGCGGTTGATGATAGGGGCGGGACAAGTCGAAAAGGGCTCCCAGAGCCAGCACCATGAAGAGCAATGAAAGACGATGGGCCGAAGGAGTAGTAGCACCGTAGAATGTCGGCACAAAAGTCTCACTCTCGAACTGCTGCTGATTCACAACGTCGTACCTGTATATATTAGTCAGACCGAGAGCATATATGCGCATGCATACACTCACAGCCATCCGGCATGCTGGAAAAAGCTGTTGCACAAAGCTCGCGCTTCCTCAACCGGGGGAAGGTACGCGCATAGCTGCTCCTTGCTTTGGCTGGGACCAATACCAGAGAACAAGCCGAGGTTGGAAGAGGCTGGAGAAGGCTGGGACGAAGGAGAGAACGGTGAACCCGCTTCCTGAGGTGCGAAGAACTCGCTACCGGCACCATTGCCGAAGTACTTGTAATGACCATCATCGCCGACAGTAAGTGTGCCGATGTTGTCGATCGGATCTTCAGGGTGGGAGTGCGTGCTGCCAGGGCTGGAGCTGCCAGCAGTCCCTGAGGAATGGTGCGAAGAATGGTTTGGCGAAGCACCCGAGTCCGTAGGGCTAGCATGGAATGGATACAGGCTCGCTTTCAAAAGTGGGTGCCCAGGTGTTGTCTTCTGGAGAGCTTCCTCCAGAGCCTCAATGCGATCATGAAGCTCTTCGGTATTCGCAAGAATAAATCTGCCGCCCAGCGTGAATATTCGATTAGACTTCGTCGGTAATGCGCATATTTACCTGTTTCCTTTTCCGGGGACAAGAGACCCATCAGGGCAGATCTGTGCACATCCTCGCTTCTTGCACTGGTAAGGGGGGTCAGTATCGGCTCCGGAACCTGAACAACGTGACGCGGCTCACCTGGGCGCATGGCCAGACGCGGTCACACTTGAGCTTTAGCCTGTGTTATGATTGTTCGTTATCGTGTCGCAAATGAGCCGTTATCACACTGACCGACGACATTCTGCGCACGACAAAGCGGGCCGCCTGCGTGCTTTCTCAATAGCGCCATTGCCATTTGGTGATGTTGTTTTATTTGGTGAACGAGGGAACATAGGATGGGTCATTGCTGTGGGAAGTCGGGCTAGTCAAGGGCGTGGCGAAGGGTACTGTATAGTTCACTTTGAGGTGCGATGTTCAGTGTGGTATGTTCACAGGAGGAGATGTATGCGGAGGGAGGATGGCGAGGGGTGGAGTACGGGATCAGGTAGAGATGCAAAGGCGCCGAGGAGGGGTGCGCTATATACTCAGCGCCGTGCAGCTGAAAGACCGAGTGTGGGCAAAACTTGATGACCCGTAGGAAGGGTAGCGCTGGTAGCACGGGCAGATCCGCGCGGTCCAGATGAAGATGGTGAGAGAGTAAGGAGGGAAGGAGAGAGAGAAGGAGAGATGAGAGAGGGCTCTAAGGGCGGAGGGAGAGAGACAAGTGAAGTATGGGGAGGCAATGAGGGGTCTTCTGCATTATGGCTGCTTGATGAGCACCCGGCACGAGGCGGCCGTTCCCAGCACGGGGGACTTGCCAAGAAGAGCGTGATGTCGAGATGTCAGAGGCGCGCAAAAAGCCCGTACCGCTTTGTGTGGTTACCCATCCGCACCGAGCGCCGTATGGGCTCGCCGAACGGCCGCATAGCTCACCTCCGATGCGAACGGACTTTCGACCCACACCCTCTTTGCCCTTTACAGGCAACAGCGCGACCGGCGAGCGCTCAAGGGGCCTAACCAAAAGGTTTGCCTCCCGGGCCCTGCCTTCCTAGGGAGGCGGTGCTTTGCGGGGCAGTGCAATACCTTTGCTTCCTTCAAGATGCCGTCCCCTTTCCCCCTCTCCCTTCTGCTGATGTCTTGACCAAACGGCTGCTTCCGTTGCCTTGTTCATGCGGTCATTCAAAATGTCGCACCGGCCCGATCTTCCCTGCATCTCTCTCTAGCTTGGTCCCCTATGAGAAACGCTCGTCATCTGCTCTTTGGGGGTCGCTTGCCTTCCCGCCGGTTAGAGACCATCTGGATCATGAACTACGGGATCCTCACGTTCAGCATGTGGTGTTCCTTCAACTATGATACAAGCGTGAACAGGTTGGCACGTCTGTCATCGGCGGGCTTGCGCTAATGTGCATGATCCGCACTGGTCACCAGCGATGCCATACGTGAGCTACCGGATATTGTGTTCCCTGGGTCAAAGTTTTTGGGACTTCAGCTTTGGGGAATCTTGTACATGGGCGTCTCGTGAGCCAGCTTGGCATCCGCAATCTCCCGCACGCCCTCATCTTGTGAGGGTTAACACCAGCATATTGGCCGGCGCTCGACGCAAGTTCCGATTGCGGAGAGTACCCTTCAACGGTGACTCAGAAGTTCTGCCGAAAGCACCGTCCGTCGCCGCCAACAGGGTTCAGCGCCGACGCGCTGCCGATGGCACATGCTCATTTTAGACAATTTACCCGCTGTTTGTCCTTCCACTTTTCCTTGGCAGACGTCGTCGCGATGGGGGTGCGGGCATGTTATGTCACGAGGCGCTGCTGTTCGAAAGCAGATCGTTCATAAATTTAGGGTATGCTCCCTGTCTCATCTAACACGATAAGCGTGTGGTATTCCGCCGGTCTAAGTTGAGTAGCTCCTGCTACAGCGTCTTAGAAGCCAACCATCGATTTGCAGACTTCTTTCTCTAGGAAGATTGCCAATGTAGTCGTAGCTTCAGCAGTCGCGAAGATGTGGGACCTCGTCTTCGGGCCGGGCGCCTTGCTCGGATGCAATAGGGGACGCGTCGAGCACCGTCTTCCTGACGCGTCTGTCCAGGACCAGCGCGTATAGCTTAGCGCCCACCCTCTGCCCTAATCCGTCATGCCCACTGGAGCGTTCGCGGATCGCCCGCTTCACAAGCTCTTCTTGTTCGACGTCGATGATACGCTCACTGTTCCACGTCAGGCGGTGTCACCTGAGATGCTGGCCATCCTGAAAGAGGTCCGGAAGAAGGCGGCCATTGGGTTTGTGGGAGGTTCCGACTTCGCAAAGATATCGGAGCAGCTCGTACCGGATGGCAAACACAATGGTGCTGTCCATCCACTGATGCTATTCTCGGCGCTTAATGCGGACGTGTCCAGTCGTCGATGACTTCGACTACGCCTTCGCCGAGAACGGACTGATCGCTTACAAGCTCGGCAAACCGCTGTCGTCCCACTCTTTCATCAAGCAGGTTGGGGAAGAAAAGTACAAGAAACTGGTCAACTTCATCCTCCGATATCTTGCTGATGTCGACATCCCCATCAAACGGTGAGTAAGCTCGAAAAGCGGTGCATATTACCGACCTTAACCCGCATCTGCAGAGGAACATTCGTCGAGTTCCGCAATGGAATGATAAATGTCAGCCCTATCGGGAGGAATGCTACGTTGGTCTCGATTCATTCCATGGAATTCGCACCCCGACTCATGTTGACAACTATTCAGGATTCAAGAGCGCCTAGACTTCCAAGCATATGATAATGTGCATGGTATACGGGCGGCTATGGTCAAGACATTGCAGCAGGAATTCGCTGACTACGGCCTCACGTTCTCCATCGGCGGACAGATCTCGTTTGATGTATTCCCGAATGGCTGGGACAAGAGATACGCTCTGGGATTGGTCGCGGATGAACAGTTTGACGAGATACATTTCTTTGGGGACAAGACGCATAAGGTGCGTTTCACTGCCTTCTAAATCAAGAGGGCAGAATCATTGACGCGTCCTCATTACAGGGCGGAAACGACTACGAGATTTACTCGGATCCTAGAACAATCGGCCACTCTGTGAAGAATCCGGAAGACACCATCAGGCAGTTGAAAGAGCTCTTCTCTCTGTAAAGCCCTTGATCTGATCGGGACGAGCTATAAGCGCCCAGTGGTAATGCTCCATGCACGGTCCACCCGAATCACCGACTTGTGATGTCAACAATGCTGCAGGCTGATGATTTGGAATTGCGTGCTGGCGATTTCGGCTGAGTCCGGTGTTGACAATGGGTTGCGGATCGTCCTCCAGTCAGTGAAATGTACGCAGTACTGGATTGTCGGCAGGGCCGCAGCGTGTTCATTGCTACTGGAATGTGCCGACTTGTTCAACGTAATTTACGGCAACTTTTCCCGCTGTTGTGTCGCGTCAGTCCAGCATCGGAGGTGTCAGGCACCCGCCAAGTGAAAGCCCCGACAACAAGCAGAGGCGAACTGGCGGCCGAGGAACGCTCCCTCTCCCCGACGTCGGCCACGTTGTCTTGCTCACCGACGATGTCACCCTGCTAGTATCTACAGATCTGTCGACCAATCTACGGATTTCGCCTGCCTCGGAAGGGGATGAGGTCGCGTAAGAATGGAGTTCGTGACCGAGCGTCATAGAACAACAGGCGGGAAAGGCCTGCCTTGCTTCGCAACAGGCTCGCACGTTGTTCGAGTGACGGAGGCAAGTCGCGTTCCACGCACCGCGACGTAACGGCCTGGACCTCAATCCCAGGCGTAGAGCAGTGTACAAATGCAAAAAGCCCTTCACTCCTCTTTCTATCGTCCCCTTTCCTCTCATCTCGTAGCTCATCATGCCCACCGGAGACTTCGCCGACCGCCCGCTGCACAAGCTGTGCCTGTTCGATGTCGACGGCACGCTGACGCCAGCGCGGCAGAGCGCGTCCCCTGAGATGCTGGCATTGCTCAAGGAGGTCCGCAAGAAGGCCGTTATCGGCTTCGTCGGCGGATCAGACTTGGCGAAGATCTCGGAGCAGCTGGTGCCTGATGGAAAGCACAAAGGTGCGCATTGGTCACGTTGCTGAGCTATGCAGAACCTCTGACCAGCGATCTGTTAGTCACCGATGACTTCGACTACGGGTTTGCGGAGAACGGCCTGACAACATACAAGCTGGGCAAGCCGCTCTCGTCCCACTCCTTTATCAAGCAGGTCGGTGAGGAGAGGTATAAGAAGCTTGCGAACTTCATCCTCAGGTACCTGGCCGATGTGGATATCCCAATCAAGCGGTACGTGGGGTAGACTTCCATTTTGAACCCGAAGGTTGAAGTGAATGTCGCAGGGGTACGTTCATCGAGTTCCGCAATGGCATGATCAATGTCAGCCCTATCGGAAGGAACGCGACGTGAGTCCAAGCATCTACCCCGCTGATGTATGCTGACGGGTTACGTTGACAGGGTGCAGGAGCGCAACGAGTTCGAGGCCTACGATAAGGTGCACGGCGTTCGAGCGGCCATGGTCAAGGTTCTGCAGGAGGAGTTCGCGGACTACGGCCTTACGTACTCGATTGGCGGGCAGATCTCCTTTGATGTCTTCCCGCACGGGTGGGACAAGACATACGCTCTAGGCCTTGTTGCGGACGAGCAGTTCGACGAGATTCACTTCTTTGGTGACAAGACCTACAAGGTAGGGGCGTTTTCACGGCTGTGGCCTGGACCGTACTCAAACATTGGGCTTATCTAGGGTGGAAACGACTACGAGATCTACACCGATCCTCGTACGATCGGGCACTCCGTGACGAGCCCGGCCGACACCATGAGGATCCTCAAGGAGATCTTCCAGCTGTAGACGTGCGGCTGAGAACAGCAGAAAACGAAGGTCGAGAAGAATAGAAGGACTGCCGCACGCCATCTCCGGCGAAGAGTGCTTGGACAGTAATAGTTTCTCCTGATCGCAGAGTGTGCACTTCTGTGATACCGTAGACATCCTTAGCGGGGCACCCTAGTATCCCGCAAGAACACGAAATGAATATGATCTCTTGACATGCCGTTCTCTTCCGAGTGCCAAGCACCCGAGGTTGCGTACTTCTACCGTCCAGTCACCACGAGAAGATCGCGGCAGCGCCAAGAGGACAGGGCGGAATACCATATCAAGGCACAGGGCGTGGGCCTCCGCAAGATGTCGTGATGGAATAGCATACAGATGCATATCCTCGTGATACCTACGCACAGGTGTCCTGCTACACTAGCCAATACCCGATGTAGCTCTCAATGCCCTAGACCCGCTCATGCAGCAGCGCCACCCTCAGTAGCAATGGTGAGCAGGTCGCTGTCACCCTGGTCGGAGATGGTCATCACACTGCGCAAGAAGTCAGCATCCGCCACCCGTTGATGACTGCATATTCATGCTCACCCGACGCGGAACAGCTTTCCAGCAGCGGTACCAAGCGCAACGTTGGACCCAGCAAAGTGGTGGACGGCAGTCTTTGAGAGCATGGCATAGTACTCAATTTCCGACTTCCGTAATGGGGGGCAGTTGCCGGCGATAAGGATGAGTTTGGCTAGAGGAGAGCAATGTCAGCGGGGCCTTCTCAGCTAACGCTCCAGCCCCACGGCGAGCACAGGAGGAAGAATCTCACCCTTGCCACTGCGCATCTGCTTGAGTGCGGACTTATAGCCCAGGGTGTACTTGCCCGACTTGACGACGAGGGCGAGACGGGAGGCGATGGACTCCGTCGACTTGGCGGACTTGGACTTCTTGGTGGGGGCCATTGGAATACTGAAAGGCGTGTAAGATGAAGAATGCTCAGGTTGATATTGCTGCACTTACGAGGTCGCCGGCGGATTGCTGCTGGTGTTGGTGAACGTCGGTGCGAAGGACGGAAAGGGTAGCACTGAGTTTTGGAACTGTACAGTTCCTTTTTGCACAGCCACACAGATCCCCCCCCCCCCCCCCCCGGCACTCAGCACGTGACCTACGAGTGCCCGGCGTCTAATTAACTGAGACGAACAGCGAACATTAACAGCTACTAGTGATCGGAAAGGTTGCGGCATGGTCATAGTCATGCAAGAGGAGGAACCACTCGGTCATGTACAGGCCCTTTCGGGATGACGCCTGATGAACTGGGATATGCAGGACATAGCGCTGACACTTACTGAAATCCAAACTCAATGCGAGCAAATACAGCTATAAGTACAATGGCTCTCACCCGGACGAAGACATAGGGCGTCAGCATTCGCCAATCTTACCGGGTTGTAACAAGTCAAACGATCTGCTGCACTTTCTGGGCAGTTCTTTGAGTTGCCATATTGGGTGGCCAATTCGAACGCCGTCCTGGATGGCCGCGCCGTAACTAAGAAGCCGGGACATGGCGACCCAGGCAGCAGCAGTTGGCCACAAATCCGGGCCTGAGATAGCATGCTGTCCACCCTCGCGCCCGCCATTCGGTGGTCAGACCAGAACGGTCTTGCGCAGACGACCAGGATATGTGCGTAGTGGAGAGGCTGTACTGCCAGATCGTAGCACCTTCAAAGCAACCACGGACATCGCCATTTGACCGGGAAGTCAATCTTTGACGATTGAGGTCCCTCCTAATAAAACTCTTCAACAAATGCATTGTCCACTGTTAGTGGTTGACGCATGCGATCTTGATTGGCCCTGCCAAAGGGAGGTGGTCATACGCTGAGTATGAGGTTACGTATGGGTCATAACCCTGGGAACCTCCACCCTGCCGCGCGCCGCACCCCTCGAGCACCCGAAAAGCACCCGCCCCACCCTAGATGCACCCTGTAGTCACTCTACACGCAGTATTCACTCACCGGCCACCTTGTATTCACTCATCACGCACTCCCCACTCTCTGTGCACTCCTCTAGCATTCCCTGGACACCCGGGAATCACTCATACCCCTGCACTCCCGACGCTCCCTGTGCGAGTGCAGCTCTGCTCGCTGTCAGGGTCCTCGCCCTTGGCACCCCCTCCTCACCGCCTGCTCACCTCGCCAGCACTCTCCTGCAATCCACCATGCACTCCCCCAGCATCCCTCGCTCACTCACGCGAATGTCATTCCCCCTCCCTACGCCGCCAAACATCATTCATGGGGCTCCCGGGATCAACTGAAGCCCCGCGGGAAGGCGCGATAACACGGCCGACATTAGGGGGTCCCGCAGGCTCGCAATCCGCGGCAACGGTCACTGGGGTGCTTCTAATTGATCATCACCATCCGCTCATGATTCGTAGGATACCCAATGCCAATCCCGTTTTTTCTGCATGTCGCGTGACTCGTGGACGCGCCGTGTTTATTTTGGCCGGCTAGAGACAGCTGACGTGGAAGCTTTCGTTCGTCTTTTGAATCCCTATCCTTCTTCGTTACGCTAACTCAAAACTCAGCCATCTCTCCACTCTTGCCTGCATCTACCACGATGAGCATTCCCGAGGCTCCAGGGCCTACCCCCGTTATCTCAGCCTTTGCTCCAGCTCGGACGTTTGCAGCAATACCCGGCCTTCCCGCTGCTACCACTTCTTTTCGTGAAAGGTTCGAAGAACAGCAAGGTATCACTCCAAATGACGACCGGCTGGCGGCATCGGCACGACATCCTCCTGAGCTCAGGGGCCGATCTGGACGCCTAGCTCGTGCAGGTAGAAACCGTGCTGGCCGCGGATTCGCGTTTTTGACCGCTACGCCCGGAGGAGCTTCAGCGACCGATCGCGGCTTTACTATGGCTCCCACAAACAGCATACCGGTCGACCTCGTCAATAATGGGAATCGCGATATATCCGGGAATCCCAGGCAACCCGGCATTACCGGGGATACACAGTTGCAGACTAGGAGCAATGGAGCGCATGGTGGTCGCGGGAGGAGTCGTGTCTATGTTATGATACTCCCTTGTCCGGTACGTCCAAATGCCTTTCGTCTCTACTATGATTGCTAATCCCTTCAGCTCGGTGGAATCGAAGGTGTCTTTCCGCTCTCCGACTCGCATGGCGTACGACCTTATGCTGGGCTGAACCTAGCAAGGCTTCGCGTCATGATGGATCGCTTCAAGCCACTCGGGCTGGCTTTCGAGGTCGCTCCCCATCTCGGCACCTTCGAAGACCTCAACGTCGCCCTTCTCAGTCATATGCACGATCACGGCCTATACTTCCCTGCCCGGCCTGCAGATGGACCCTCCCTTGCTGGCAACTCAGAGTCAGGCCGACATACTCTTTTCATGCCTGAACTCTATAATTTCGTGCGCCCGAGGGAACAGGAAAGCAATCCGCCTGGACCCTACCAAGTTATACATGTGAAGCCCACAGTCCCTATTCACAACCACCTGAAGACCTTGTACAAGCATTGGAGGATAGTGGAGGAAGACAATCGCTTTCCTGCCCATTTGGCCTTTGTAGGTGCGCTTGTATTCCCACTGCTGCACTCGTCCCCCCATACTCACCCATCTACTATTTCAGTCCCTCGATATGGAGGAATCCCGGGCTATCTCCCTGAAGACCTTCAGCGCGGGCCCGGTCGACACCTCTGTTTCATCCGGTGGGCTTTGTATCTTCTTTCGCATTGCGATGTCGGGTCCACCCATCTCGACAACGCCTGCTTGGGCCTTTCAGCTTGTATTGTACCCCTCCCACCTTTCCCTGATGCACCTCCATCCGATAGTATTGTCAGCGCGACCGAGCCCGACGGTGCCAGGGATACTCATGCCGTAAGGTCGGCTGTCGTTGCCTTTACTGCAACATCTCAGGATGCAGCAGTAGCGCCGGTGTTGGCTGACATCCTGCAATCTACCGCGGTGCTCGTGGATGACTTTCCGCTTCGCCAGCACACGCCATTGGTAGCTCCGAGTCCTCCGCATAGCCGAGCGGAAGCCGCTATGACAGCCTTCCAGCTGAATATGTACGACAATGCATCCCAGGCCGCTCCGGACCTGATCGAGTCACTCACAATGCTATCCCCTTCGCAACCCGTACTGCCACCTCCCCCGCACCTGTTGGAAGTCCGCTCTCCAGAAATGGCGGATGGTCCAGAATTTCAGGTGGCCGTCCCGGGATCCCCAGCAATATCGGGATTCCCAGCAATATCGGGATCCCCAGAAATATTGGGATTCCCGGGAATGATGAGTGGGTCTGAAGGTCAGGCTCCATCTTCTCCAATTGCCGCTCGCCCCTCGTCTTCCACGGCGCAGTCATGACGTCAAATCTCTCACTCCCCTCCCTCTTCTGCGTCACCGCCTCGCCGTCGAGTACGTCCCCGTCGATGGTCGCCAACTCCCTTCGTTATCGACCTCACCCAGGATCATGAAGACATTGTGATGGAAGAGGCAGCTCGGCAAGACGATGCCGCATTTGGGCTTTTCACTACAGATCCAGACTCTGATGATGATGAAGGTCTCGACCCAAGCTCTCCAGGTACGTCGGCAGCTCCCTTCGGTGTCCTTTTCCTGATGCTTGCTTGACAGTCTGGCGTCCTCCCTTGATGCCCTTGCTCTCCTCTACTCAAACCGCTCGTTGGTCCAGGGAGGCAGCCCGCCACATCGAAGCTCCCCCGAGTGGCTACGATAAACCGTTTGTTGCTTACATTTATGATGGCCACCCATCATCGTACACTGAGCCCGCCTTCGAATCACTTGCTGGTCAGATTGTCAACGATCTTTGGCTGTTACTCGGCAAAGCGTTCCCATGCCCACACTCAAATTCTCCGACGCCCTCGCATCAAGCGGTCATGCAGCTGAGGGACTATTGTGCTGCCCTTACCCCCGGACACTTGAAGGTTGAGATGTGCGTTGTCTCGGGTCTACTTCTGCCAGTTACTCAGTATTCTATAGATGGGTGCAAGGTGATCGTTACGTGAATCGCCGACGCTTGATTACAATGGGGGCCGGTCCGAGCCGAGTCACGTTCCACATGGCAATGGGCCATTACCTGAAGAAGAAGCCGCTCTCCCACATCACCACTTTTGACGGGTATATTGGGATTCGCCCTCTTATCGGCTACCACTACACGGACGATTTGTTCTGGACCGGCATCGGCATTCTAAGTGTTCTCTGGATACTTTTTGGGCAATCCCCGCCCTTCAATATTTCCCCCTTCCTCCTCCTCATCGGCGCGTCTGATGACTTTGACGCAGCCCTTGAAATGTGCGAGGACCTAGCCTTCATTCGCGCCTTTGCACCGATTGGCGCCAGCTGGCTGACCTCCTGGGATCGGCTCAGTAAAGACCATGTTTCCGACCCCACTTTTGTCCAGAAAACTTCCACCTCCGTAGCAAAACATGCGATAAGCGACTTTGGTCCTATCCTGGACGCCATTGATGAAGTATGTCCCCTGTTCGACCCAATGATCCAACGCACTGACGACCTACGGTTCAGGAGTGTCCTGCGGAGTTGGCAAGCTGGAAGATGACACGCAGCGAGCACCGCCGCATCAGGGTCAAGCTGCGCAATTACTTTCTCTTTGGAGACGCCGAAGTGTCAGTGGTAGGGTCACAGATATTGTCTTTGCGGGGTGGATTGTGATACTTCGATCGCCTTAGAAAGGTGCTGCTTTAATTGTCTGATTATGAAGGCTGCTGACGTCGAAGCAGTATTATGTTTCCCAGGCATTCCAGGATTTCCCGACCTTCCTTTGCGTCCTCTACCGAGACCTGACGGTCGAACCTGACGGTCGAACCTGACGCCTACCTTGCCCAATGCATATCCTGGCAATCTCCCTCACCCAGTGTACCTCCCAACACGTGGGATGATTTCAAACATGCAATCTCCCGCTTCATCAGCAGAGATGGTCTTCCGCCTTTGTCAACAACACCTGGGTCCCAGGGACTGCAAGCCGTGTATGCTACGCTTGGCGAGTCGGGAAGGATACATTCCTCCGACTCGGCTGCGCTGCGTCGGCCTCATATCCGCCGGATACTGATGAATCTAGCTGTCTTTGGGGTAGAGCGCCCCTCATCCTCGATGCAGATCCGGGTGAGTACCTCACGAACTATGGATCTTCTCATGCCCAACTGATCGCCGGGTAGATTGGAATCAAGCCTAATATGATTCACTTACCTGGGAATGCTTCAACGCAGGTCAGCACTCAGTCGGTTCTACATGCGACTGTCTGCCTCTCTATGCTCGACCTCAAGTACGGCACGGAGCTGCACGAGCTTGCCATAGCCGATGATGATGGCCTGGAGTTTGACAGAGTGTTCTTTGCCAACTTGCTCACTTCAGGCTCCAGCTTCAACACAATGTAGATCACTCATTTCACCTTATCCCAAGCTACCTTATGCTCTATAGTATTCTAGATCAAGCTGACAATACATTCGTGTTTCTGCCGTTGCGTCTGAGCAAGCTTGGGAAGTCCTCACGCTATAGCTACCTCTTGATTGTCCGCCTGGTAAACAGGGTCTCCCGGAGTTCCCGGCAACCCCGCAAGCTGTTAGTAGAATAACACCTATGGGAGAACAACATACCATGACTGAAAACCCTACCTACACTTCCTTGATTGATGTCCTACCCATCGACGCACGTTTGGCTTCGGACAGCATGAACCATCTACCCTCTACGACCTACCCGAGTGAGCCGCTATCCCAGGGAATCCATCAACTCCCTGGGATAGGCGTAGCCCCGGGAGTCCAGGGCGACAAAGTCTTCCTGCTGACGGGCACAGGCGAACCACCTATCACCAAATGGAGTTATTCGACCACATTGAATGCTCCTATTCAGGTCAAGTAGGTGCTTTGGCTCTACGATTGCCACCCGAAACAGATGGACCCTATCAGTACTCGCGATAACCACTGCACACAGTCAGCGATTGTTGTACTCAATTTCAACCCCCTACAACTTTGACTGCCGATGATGGACTCTGTACCATGGTATCTCACGCGCCAACAGCGAAGAGCCCTGGAACATCGTTCCAGGATCAACATGCCCGATAGATCAGACTTGCCGACTCATCCACCACTGGTGCAATTCCCCCACTCTCCCAGTCCATCCGATCTCTCTCTCGGCCCATCACACCCATCACAGCAACAGGTCGAGCAGCGAGGGTTCGACATCGGGCCCCAACCGACTGCTATTCCAACTGGGGATCCAGGGTTAGATCTTTCAGGGGGGATAGATGGATACTCGGGGCAAGCGGGAGAGCAGGGAGTAACGGGAATGGACGAGCTAGGTGCCAGCGTCCCACCACTCCCGGGGATAGGAGAGTACACAAATGTAAATGCGTACGTTCCGCTTAGCCTTCTATCGTTGGGTGCATCTCATCTTTCTGAAGATTATTGGGCTCGTTGGCTAGGGAGGTGAGGGATCGTACGATCGCTCAATCCTCTTCGAACGCCGCCAGCACTCTTCCTCTCCATGCGACCATGCACACATCCGGCCCTTCCATGCCATCGCTGTCAATGGCAATTCCTTCAGACATCCCCTTGGGGCTCACATCCCCCCGTCAGCCCGCGAACCATTCTCCTTCCATCAGTCCCGACAGGCACCCTCTCCCCGATCGACCAGATAATGCCCAGCTCGACCTTCACAACAGTCTATCGCCACAAGAGGACGAGACGCGGCATCCATCGCCTCTTCGCGATCGTCTACAAACGGATCAACTGAGTGGGAGTATCGGTAGCCTCGTGTCGTCAGGTGAGTAGTATTGTCCTCGCGGCCACCTGGTGAATCGGGGCTGATGGTACCTACAGGCGAGCGATTATCCGTTTTACTCATCCTCTTCTTGCGGGATCAAGTCAACGGCAAGATTTACGGTCGGGCGAGGATGAGGCAGATCGCGTCACGCAGTGCTTCCGAGGTTGACCTGCTCCAGTTCATCTTTTTGCCTTCCCTAGCCCTCCCCAACCATGGACTTTCGGAGTTCGCTGGGCCCCGATACCAAAACTTCATGCTCGCCACTTCGCAAATCCCGTCGACTTCTAGATCCGGGCCAAACGCTTTTCACTTGCAACCCGGTCACCATTCGCTGGGAATGCTGGGTAACCTCCTCAGGGGGCAGGAAACTCTGCAGGGCACCTTGGAACAGTAGCGCGCAAAAGTAATGACCCGCGACGCACGGGTCCCTGGTCGTCGTCGCGCACCTCTCGTCGTTTCTGTTTACCTACCTCGTTAGCACTGTAGCTCGATTCTCTACTTCATAATCTACTTTGAAATTTGGATATGGTAACCACCCGGGCTGCTGCTAGAAATGCCCCTAAGCCACCAAAGCCTAAAGTCTATGCTACACCAACAAAGCGGGCTCGACTCCATGTCCTTCGAAAACTTGGCATGACCTACCACGAGATTTCGAAAGAGCTCAACCTCTCGATTTCAACTATCAAACGACACCTCAAACGCCTGGACAGTGGAGAAGAGACCTATTACTCCCCCATACAGCGCCCAGGGCGCAAACCATTGATTACACCAAGATCTCTGGGCCGAGCCATCCGGTACATCGACACAGGCGAGCTCGACAATGCGGCAGACTGCCATCGGATTCTCTTCCCCCACGTCAGCGCTTCGACAGTCCGACGAGCACTTGCAAAGCGGGGATTACATGGCCGGGTAGCTGCCAAAAAGCCTTTGCTTGATGCAGAGCGGGCTGCACTTCGGCTTGAATGGGCTCTGGAGCGGCAAGACTGGACGGCGGAGGATTGGAAACAAGTGGTCTTCTCGGACGAGTCAGCTGTGAGTGTGTGGGGTAGTTTCGGGCGGCGGTATATCCGGAGGAGGGTTGGGGAGAGATTTCGCAGCGGGAAGACAGCTGTACGCATGCGCCATCCCAAGAAGGTCTTTGTCTACGGTTGCATCTCAAGTCACGGAGTCGGTCCGCTACATCGTTTTGAGGGGAAGGTTAATTGGGTGAAGGTCATTGCAGCGGTGGAACACAGCTATCTGGGCGGTCTTCAGCGCTGGAACAAGCATACAACAGACTTCATCTATCAGCACGACAATGACAGAAAAAGCAAAACACCCGGAGCAATGCAATGGCTTGACGAGCACGAGATCTTCCGAATGGACTGGCCACCATACTCCCCAGACCTCAACATTATCGAAAACTGCTGGCAATACCTCAAGAGAAGGCTCTACATGCGCCATGGTTATGCTAGGACACCAAATGAAGTGTGGGAGGCCGCTCAGGAAGAGTGGGAAGGAATCCCACTTTCATACCTTGAAACTCTCTTTGATTCTATGCCACGTCGCATCGCTGCTGTGATAGAAAACAATGGTTATCATACCAAATACTGATTCTATACTGTCGCCTCTACATACCATATTAATACCTTTTAATGAACTTCATTGTAAAAAATATGCCTTTCTCCCCCACAAAAATGAGCTCCGGCGAAAGCGACGACGGAACAGGGACTCGCGCGTCGCGGGTCATTACTTTTGCGCGCTACTGAACCCATCGACCGTTCTTCGGCACGAACACAATCCTTCCTCAACTCCCTGCCATCCCACGTGCCCCGGCGGTTCTATGATGGCCTGGTCCTGGTTCTCTACTTGGTCAAGTTATCGCCAGCTTGGCAGAGAGTACCGGGCAGTATGCCTAGTACCCCACCGCGAACACCTTCCCCACCTTCCCCTGCTTCTGCTTCGCATGACCGAGCGAGCCGATCCGGGACAAGAGAAAATGAAGGGAGGATGTCCCCATCTGCCCGATCCGCGTCTCCAAATCTCGACCACTCTGCCCTTCTCGGGAACACCGGTATTCCCGGTAATCCTGGCATTCCTGGGAGCTCCCCCATCAATGGGGTAAACAGGAGTACAGGGAGCCGTCCGCCCCCTCGTGCCCATGGTGAGGAGATTCGGGCGGGCACTCAGCATCCCTCCTTCACAGCCCGTGCCGCCTACTTGCAGTCGACATTCGCACGGATATACCAGATAGTTGACGGCGCTATACCGAGAGAGCAGCGCACAGCCGACACATCGGTTGCCTGGTATATCAAACGCATCGAGCTCTTCAAAGAAGTCGCTGCCGCATTATCAATGCCCGACGCCCTCATTACCGACGTCTATACCGTTCAGCAACCCGACGGCTGGGATGGGCGAATCACCGCCAACGATCTTGTCTATTGGTTCAGCTCCCTTCGACGGGGAGGTGACCTGTCAAGGGCTACGCTCCGCAATCACCACCTCAAGCTTAACAAGTTTCGAAACTTTTGGGACCATCGTCGAGCATGGTATTTACTGGAACGTTTCCGCTGGGACAAAGGCGACAACATCACCTTGGAGGGACGGGAGAAATTGGAGCTTGCCGGCGTCATTGGATACTGCTTCGCTAGAACCGGTGCTGCTCAAGCGGCGCTGTGCGAAGGTACACCTCCTGGATATATAGCAAGGCTCGCTAGCACCTGGAGACCTACGACTACGTTGAACAAGATCAAGCGCCTTCATCCCGAGCTGTAGAGGTCGTGAAGACGGGCTTCACTGAATAGATCGGTCAGCAGATAGTATCCCGTTGTATGCGTAATTACCTTCGAATGCAGTGTCATCCACCCACGTGTGCCCCCTCGAGCTTGCGTTTGACTGGAGTTGTTTCAACCCTACTGCCCGCCCCCCCCCCCCCCCTTGCAGTCTCAATATGGACTTGCCCTTCCCGCCGCTAGCTCGCTTCAGCCCGATACCTTGGATGTGAAGGAACTTTGAACGTACTGGCAGCCGGCCATGGTTGCTCCATGCGGCCCGATTCGCCGGAGCCTGGGATTTGCGAGTGTACCGGGATCCAGCGAATCTCTCGGGATTAGCGGGTGTCACGCGCTTTGCGAGAGCACCGGGATTTCCAGCGATACTGGGGCTGCCGCCAAGGATAGCGAAACAGTGGTGGCGAATCATAGCATTGTAGTGGCGACGCGTCACTCAACATACATGACTCGTCTTCCGAGGCGAAACACTCGGTGAGTCACTTTCAGCAGTCACGTAACGCTTCACAATGACTCTATAAGCAGCTCGACGCTCCTGCAGTCGTCCCCACAACTTGGTTTCACTCCACCACCGTCCCTCCCTTGTCTCCCAACGTTCCAATTCATTCCGACAGCCTTATACGTACGCATACACTTACTACCACTTTGTGAACGGCCCCATCGACGCCTTCCTACCCGCATACATTCAGCATGCCCAGCACTCGATCTTCTTCAACGCGCTCGAGCCGCCGGCACAGTCCTACTCCTGAGCCCGAGCCTACCCCTACCCCCGAGACGGACCCTCCCTCCGACCAAGATCCCGCGGAGAGCAATTCGGGCGATGACACTTGCAAGGAAGACGAAGGTGACCCAGACGTCCTCACTGTCTATACTCTGCAGGGATCGTTCTTTCAGAGCCTGGACGACGGCTACCAGGCAGAGGTCTGCAAGCATGTGCGTGTCGCCAAGGTCACTGCGGCTCGCGAAGGCTACCTTATCTACTGTAAGTGCATCAGCCGGTTGTAGCATGGCAGAGACTCACGTACCTTTAGCTTGCTGCTTCAATAGTGATCCCGATTGCAAGTGCGGGCATTGGGGTGAGTAATTGGATATGGTCTCTGGTGCTTCCAGCGCATATACTTACCTTGCTTATCACAGAGACGTCTCACTCTGTCGAAGCTCGTCGTGCCAAGAACATCGGCATCACTGTGACCGGCAAACATCGATATCCTGGCCTCAAAGCACCTCAGTTTGAGGTCGAGCACCTCCTAAAGGGGGAGCCCATAGAGATCAAGCGCGATGACATCGTGAGAAACAAACGCGCCGCTGAGTCAGCTGCGGAACTGTCTGCTTAGCTTGACCGGCACATGGCCGCCATCAGGAAGAAGAAGCTTGACCGAGCCCGCAGTAAGGCTTTGGGTAAGTCAACAGACCGCAGTTCCGGGAATAACAGTGCGGCCGGGCGGGCTGGGGGCTGCGGGACGCCCGGGAATGACAAGCGTCCCGACAGAGCCGGTGGATCAGCGACTTCTGGGACGAGCCGCTCAACGCCTGCAAGCAACAACAATACGAAGACGGGAAAGCAGCAAACTGTACGGTTCGACCTCTCTCGCACTGAGTCCGTTGGGGACAAGACCAGCGAGTCGGCTTTCAGCAAGGATCGAAACAAACGCGCAGGGTCTGCTCTAGACTCGGTAAGTGCTACTCCCGGCTGGCAGAGATCTGCCTGACACCTGAGGTCTCCTTGGCTTAGGACGTCGATGATGAACCCCCCCGGCAAAGACGCAGGACTGACGACGACGACCCCGACGCTATCTTGGCTGACGCGCTGAAGCGTCTTAGTCGTCCATTCGTGAGCTACCGCATCAAGCTCGATTTTGTCGGCGAGATATTCGGAGACTTCCGCATCTTCGAACAGGATTTGCGGTCTGAGGCGACAGGTATTCTCGAGATGGTGGAGAACTTGGAAAGTGCCAAAGAGGTGCTAGAAGAGAACGTAAGTAACCTGCTGTGGAACGCAAGGATATGCTCAGAAGTTCCTCAGATTCCACAGCCGTACAACGATCCATACGGTGACCCGGACAAAGACATCGTCGAACTCTTGAAAGATGCCAAAGATGTGCTTCGCAAGCCGAATGCTCCCATGGAAGCCAAAATGGCATGGGTTTTGAAGCTCTTCAAGAACCCCAGCATCTTCAGGCCAATGCTGAGGCGTGCTTGTATTGGGATGATGGAAAACGCTATCAAGACCTACGGAGTGATCAACGATAACCGATGTCGTGAGCGTTTCAAGGCTGTATGCACTGTCTTTGTTAGTCTCGCTGTAACTGATAGTTTGCTCAGGACGCCTCGTAAACACAGAGCATACTCAGCTTCTATTCCCTCAAGCCCCGGTTGTCCCATAAAGCACGGCGTTACAGAAACATCCTCAGTCTCTCGTGTTACTCCATACATCCACTTTCCTTCCTGGTTGTTTACGTGCTTGTGTAGTGTCTTGCTTCCTTGCGGTACATTGTCTTTAATTCACCTCGGTACGCTTGGAGACTTGTACAGATAGTGACAGTATGATGAACATTGTTGATGCGAGTGAGATAAATGTGTTTGGGCCTGTCAGCGGGAAGACAGCATCTCCTGGCACTGCCGGGGCTAAGCCTATCCCAGGGAGTTGATGGATTCCCTGGGATAGCGGCTCACTCGGGTAGGTCGTAGAGGGTAGATGGTTTGAGGGTAGATGGTTCATGCTGTCCAAAGCCAAAAGTGCGTCGATGGGTAGGACATCAATCAAGGAAGTGTAGGTAGGGCTTTCAGTCATGGTATGTTGTGCTCCTATAGGTATGTTGTTTGGCTACCTATAAAGGCCAATCTCTTGAAGTAGAGAGTGGCTGGTTCTGCAGTTCCAAGCCAAATCTATCGCGTGCCGGGTGAGGAACATTGTTCATTAAACCATTTCCCTCCCATCCCTCCCGTGGCTACTAATGCTATCTATGTCGATCTCCATGGCAAGGCTAACATGCTTCAAAGCGCAGTATATCCAAACGAGATATGAATGATTAAGTTTGGCTGGTCAGCCTGGCACATTCAACCAGTGCACACTTCCAGCGTTCTGTTAGGGTTATGATGTCCGAGACGCCGCATAGGGGACCGACACGGTGAACAAGCGTTTGCACTTGCTCAGCATCGAGAGGACATGCCACCGCCGGAGAGTCTACGTGCGAGAGACGGGGGGGGAACCGGTCCAAAGTCCGAGCGTCCGTCTGGAAACCAGAGTTAGGGGGTGGCAGCTGTTCACTTCTTCCCAAGTCAACTTCCAGGGAGCGCTCGTTCTCCCGGGATACCCGCTCATGGTGGGTGGGCTCGTGTGCTCGGTTAAGGTCTTCTTCATTTGGGTATTCCGATCCATATAGCTCTGGGTCTTGATCGTATTCTGCATCCTCTAGGGGCACAAGGTCGATACCCCGAGCTCCATGAAGCAAACAGCCGGTTATGAAAAGGTCCGCAGGCCGCTGGTTTCCCTCTGCCAACGACATTGTGTGAAAATTCCATTGATTTTGGAAGTGTATTGCGTCATTGCAAATGTCGTTCAAGAAAAGCCAGTGAAGAAGCCATATATGATCGAGGTTGAGATGGTTCAGGCTGTGATGTCGTTCGAGATCGTGAAAGAAGTTGGACCACTTGCGACCGAAGGAGTTCGTGACATCCACCCACATGCGCTCGATGCGAGTGTTGTGCACTGACCGCCCCCATATGTAGGAGCCACGATTTGCACCACGATGCTCCAGCATCCATTCAGCAACCCGAACATTTTCCCCCCCATGATCTCCTCTAACCCGGGACGGGATACCGAAGCCTTCTATGCCCTCGAGAAAAGTGGACAGCACGGCGCTGGCGCGGTTGGTTGGGTTCACGTGAATGGCTGTAACACATTGGGAGTATCCATCCACAAAAGCGTGGATATAGATGCCCCATCGGACCAGCCCGTGTTGACCATCATGATGCCAAAGTGAATTGGGACCCGCGACCTTGTAAGGGTGGCGAGGGATGCGGCGACGATCAAAGGTTCGAGGTTCGGGATCGATACGTCGAAGTGCCTCTGTCAGCACACGCAGCGGGACTCGATGCCCGAGGGAGACCAAATGGCCATTCAGAAGGCGTTGTCCGCAGTCCAAGAATCGATCTCGCCAGGTCTTGATTAAGGCATCCAATGCTTCGTTGGAGAGGTCTCAGGCTGCTTGTCTCCGCCCGGGCCAGTGCAATCGAGGAGGCTGCCCTGCAACCTCAACCTTCTCCACGATAGGAAGGCCAGGCCTGCGGAGACCTGCTTCCAACAGGCAGCGGCGGACTGTGCGTCTACTGATCTGAAGGCGACGAGCGATTGCGGACGCTGAAGCAAGTCTTGATGTCTCTTCGAGATAGGTGGGATGAATGAGGATGCGAGGGCGCCCGGGACGCCCAGGTCCCCCTGGAGACCGGGCGAGAATCTGGGGTATCGCCCTAGGTATATTGTCGGAGCTCAGCGTGAGAGCATCTTTGAGCATTGCCGCCATGTCACGCAGGTCGCGCTCGACCTGAGCAACGTGTGTAGGTAGAAGCAAGTGGAAGACCTGTGTAGGGAAGGAGTGAGGTCACTAGGGCATGTGGGACTCAGGCTTACCTCTCTCGCAGTCTCCCAAAAGCGGGTAACCATCTCCCGGGTTTCCTGAAGCCTTCCCCGATGACCCACATCTATCCTGAGCGTTGCTGACACCGTCCGCTGGAGTCGTTCAAAGTGGGAACCAACCGTTGCGCCGGCGAGCTCGGGATTTCGGTGAAGCGCCTCGATGTTGAAGGTAGCCATGGGCGTCACAGCTGCGGATGGATAGGAGAAGAGGGGGAGGGGATGATTTCCTGTCGAGGGCGGGAGGGGCGAAGGAAGGGTACGCGCGCTGCACGACGACGGCGCTGAGGCCTGCGTCCTCCGCTCAAACAGCCTCCACATCGAGGGGAATCACGCGAACACCGGGAACGCCAGAAATGAGGGGAATCACAGGGTATGTTATTGATGACCTAGGCGTAAGGTGATTTACAATGTGCTTATGACGACAGGAGTCACTGCCTAAGGAGGACAGGAAGAGGTACAAGAATTACGCAAAACAGGGCAGATACCTGAGCAGTCCGGCGCGGATGGTTTCTACGGCATAGACGGATGCGCTGAGGACGGAAAACAACGTGTTGGCAATACGTTGACCATCTTCGTATGCCCGTATACGCGCCGCCGTTGTTGCGTAATCCTCTGGCGCATCCCCGGCTTTCTCGTCACCCGGTTGCCCCAGTTGCGCTAGTTGCACCGGCAGAGCTGGTTGCAAACCAAGAAGACGCTCCGCGTAGTGCCCTGGGACTTCTAGGACGTCCAGTGTCGCATGCATAGTGCGGGTAACGGCAGCGTACGTGCGTTCGCAGATAATAGCCTTCTCGGTTGGGATGAAACCCGAGTTAGGGTTGTAACTGGATTTAGGGTTGTTAGGGTTAGGGTTGCGCAACCCTAACTCGGCGAAGGCCTTCCATCCACCCTCTGGAGTCGCCTCGGATGGTCTCGTAGCTTTCTCACTGAGGGGTCCTAGGGAGCCCGTCAGATGCCCCGGGATGCTTCATGGATTGGCGATTGGGCGTGTCGAGGTGTCCTCAGTAGGGGGTGGGTAGTGTGACTCGTGAGCGGAGCCATTCTTGGAAAGCGGTGTGGAGAGTGCATCGTCCGTGTCCGTGGGCTGGACATCGTCTCCCGACACTCCCGGGGCTACGCCCATCCCAGGGAGTTGATGGATTCCCTGGGATAGCGGCTCACTCGGGTAGGTCGTAGAGGGTAGATGGTTCATGCTGTCCGAAGCCAAACGTGCGTCGATGGGTAGGACATCAATCAAGGAAGTGTAGGTAGGGTTTTCAGTCATGGTATGTTGTGCTCCTATAGGTATGTTGTTCGGCTATGAGAATGTCAGTCTCTTGTTGAAATGGGTTATGTACCGTACGAACGTTAGGAGGAGGTGATGGTAACGGAGCAAGGTGGCACATTGCATCCGCTGGCACCCCTGGCACTGCTTTATATACACAGACCCAAGCAGTAGTCATGTGCGACATGTCATCATTGCCACGTGGTCAAATTCCCCCTTTTGGAATGCTAAATCTTTATTACTGTAACCCAGTCCCGTAAGAGGATATGCATTGTTGGAGTTGCCTACAGTATAGAGGCCAGGTACGAGTACGAGTAAGACCTACCACGCAAATCCGACAGATGCAGATGCGCGACGGAACAGTAGTCCTTGCGATCTCATTACAGTATGCATGGGCGTAACAACGGGGGGACGGGATATAGTGACAACAGAGGGAATCTCGTGAGGACTAACGGGAATGCCAGGACTAACGGGAATGCCAGGACTAACGGGAAACCATGGATATGACTGAGTAGCAGAGAGAGGAAAGAAAAAAATTCAAAGAACAGTACTCGTGACGTTCGCAGCAGCGATAGTAGCAGCAGCGATGGTAGCCGAGGTAATAGAGGCCGCAACCCCACCAGGCGAAGAGGAGTGAGCCCTCGCATTGAGCGTGATCGCGACTGCGTTCGGTAAGAATTTGATGTCTGCATGGCCCGGAGGACTCACCGTAGACGATGCCCACGATGACGGCCACGAAAACGGCAATCCAGAATATGGCAACGCAGAAGCGTGTGGCGAACTCGTCGGTCCAAGTATCCCCAGCGCCCTGACAGGCCGAGCTGGACGACCAGCAGAACCAGCGACAGACGGCGTTGAAGGCGGGCCCGCATCCGCTCATGCATTCCCCGATGGCGTCGAAGACGTTCAAGATGACCTTAGCACAGCTCAAGCCGCGCTCTCGAGCACGGGCACGGTTGAGGCAATAGTACGCGGCACGCTCGGCATCAGACATCTGGGGCCCATCGTTATTCCTGGGAATTGTGGAATTCCCTGCATTGCCGGGATTGGCAGGAGTACGGGAGCCAAGAGAAATGGCGTCCATCTCGCCGTCCACCTGTAAGCAGTCAGTGTTTGCAAGCATGGGATAGTTAATGTACGCTACCTGGGCCCATCCACCGCGATCCCTGCGATCCAACAATCCATCCAGACTGTTGCGCCCATCATGCTCCTCGGGATACACGCTCCTGGTCGTAGTGGTAAGGTCGATAGGGTGTTGGGATCCTCCAAACGTCGCATTAAAGGAGGCGCCATCTTCCATGTTCGCAGGGCGGTCGTCGTTGTGATTGTTTCTCTCGGAGCGGCGGTGAGCAATTTCGTCCTCGAGAGCAGCGGTGTTGAAGGGGCGGCCAGCACGTCTAGATCTATCGGCGAGGTTGCGAAGGAAGCTAGACATCCTGGCCGAGGATGGATGGCAAGTGGAGAGAGGAGAGAGAGGGACAGACGAGCGAAGCTGGCAAGGGTACAGCTGTGATACCGGGCGACGGAAGCAAAAACACGTGGCTCCGCACAGCATGATGACTGGGTCCCTATGTCGCCACAACCGTTCAGAACGCGAATTTGAGTATATTAATTTTTATATTAATTTTTATTAGATACTAATTATTATAACAGACCTTACCCTGCAAGGCTTGTCTATAAGGCCTGCAGGGAGGAGAAAATACCTACTAATGACTCCGCCGATAGTCCTGGTGCTCCCGGGAGTCCCGGGAGCCCCAATAATGAAGGTCGTCGAGGGAAGCCAAGTGGCTGTACCGTACCTATTCGTTGGTTTCGATTGTCTTCGCGCCTAGGCAAAAAGCTTCTGTCCGAAGCACCAAAACACAGCCTCTCCGGGTGGAAATCGGTCAGAAGCATAGGGTGCCGAGCTTCTCAAACGGGACCCCTGTAGCAAGTCAGATGGATGATCCCCCGGCTGTCCATGGGATAATGTACCCGGGAAGCCAGGTGAGAACCGACGGAGCATCCACCGGGTATCCCAGCCTGGCGAAAGAGCTGGATGGCGGTCTGTCGAGCTCGAGATTTAGATAGACGTTCACACTCAATCTGCACTGCGAAAGTGCAGGTGGAGTGGGCGAGGCGGGTGAGTGCCGAGTGCACCCCGGGTGCAAGAGGAGTGTGGGGTGCAGAGCGAGTGCGGCTGGGGTGCACCCGGAGTTTTCCGGGTGCAGGGGGAGTGCAGGGAGCGTGGGCCAGGGTTCTGTCCCATATGTCACCTCATAGCTGAGGCATGCAAAGGCCCAGTTAGTTGCCAAGGGTTCACAACGTGTTAGACGCGAGCTATGCCCGCCGCCCATTCTCCCCATCCGCTTCCGGTACGCGTGTCGCATATCGCTGGTTCCTTCCCCAACCGGGCTGAGTCGACGCTGCTTTGCACAACTTGAACACCTTGGACGTCCATCCCTCTTCATCTGTGGAAGAATGGAGTCGCCGACAAGGCCTGGAGGAATGAAGCGAAAGCTATCGAATGAGCAAGAGAGAGATGACGAATCTGCCCGTCCTGCCGCGGGGACAAAGAGACCGCGCGATGGATCAGTCGACCGACCGCCGTCAATCAGCGATGCAGCAGGAGTACTGGATACAGAGAAGATCAGCGCCGCAGGATCTCCCGTATCTCTACGGGCGAAGGATGACGAAACGTTGGCAAAGATCTCGCCAGTGCTTAAACCTGTGAGAGGCGACAATGTTGATGATACGGACATGACGGTGGAGGCGAAGGCGGCGACGCTTAAGCGTAAACATTCCGCTGTGGACTCCGGGGACGAGGTCGTGGAGCCTCCTGCTGGCGCTCCTAGACTTGAGGAGCAGGCCGATGAGAACATGGAGAAGACGGTCGAGGATGCACCCGCTGCTGAACCCGCTGCTGAACCCGCTGCTGAATCGATCCCTGCACCATCTGTTGCGCCAACTGCGACGGTCCCGCAACCCGCCGTAACGAAGGAGTCCAGCGCAGCTGAATCCTCTCCAGCGAAGATCGATACCAAGCCATTCGTGGTGAGTCCAAGCTCGGCAGATATGTGTGAACGCAAGGAGCTGACATGCGGCATTGTAGAATGGCTTCGCTGCTTGGAAACAAGGCGGGCTCGGCAAATTCACGCCATATTCATTTGGCGGATCTCCTGCGAGTCCTCCATCCGCTTTTGGAGGAGCTGGCACGACGAGTTTCGCAAGTTCGTCTACCAACGCTTTTGGTGCGCCCTCTGCTGGACCTGCGACGTCCGCATTTGGAGCCCCAACATCCGAGGCACTTGCGGGCTCGTCATCTATCCCTGCCAAGTCGTCGAATCCGTTGGCAGGCATGATTACATCTACTAAGGCAAGCATGCTTTTACTCTGAGATGAGTAGGACGCGAGCTCATGGTATACCGCAGAACGGCTTCCAAGGCTTTGCTGCAAGAAATCCGCTAGACTTCTTAGCAAAAAGCCCTGTCGGCGAGAATATCGAGACGTTACCGAAAATCGATGCTTTCAAAGGACTTGCGCCACGATCTTTCGGTGGACCATCAAGCACTCCCGCTGGGCCATCCACAAGCATCTTCGGGCAAAGAAAGACATCGCCTTTCCAGGAAAATCCTCTCGACGCCTCTGCTGGCGCGCTGGATCAACCGGCGCCGGCCTTGGGTGCTGCAACAGACCCCTTTACCTACGTCCCGGAGAAGGAAGCCGACGTCTTTGGGCGAAAGCGTAGTGGTACCCCTCAGCCAGAGCCCATTGTCAAGGGCGATCGTAAGCGGTCGCATTCGTATCTGCTCTCGTTCCTGACAATGTGTTGCTTGCAGGTATTGTGGGAGAAGGAGAAGAAGACGAGGACACGATCTGTAAAGAGCGCGCATCCATCTATCAGTCCAAGCAGGATGCACCATGGCAGAAGCGTGGCGTGGGCACATTGAAGATCAATGTTAATCGCACAGATGGGAGGGCTCGCATGAGTACGTGGCATCTTACTTGCATGCGTGCGAGGCTTCTAACACACACCGTAACAGTTATGCGAGCCGATGGCACTCTCAAGGTCATCCTTAACATGCGCTTGTATCGCGATATGATCTTCGCCCCGGAGAATCGCGGTCAGTCTCTGAAATTCAGTGAACTCGACGGTCACCAGTGGGTGCATTACGGTCTAAGGGTCAGTACGACATCAGGTGTAGCGAAAAACATTGTGACTGATGACTTTTCTTCAGTTCGGAAGCCCTGAGATCGGTCAACGGTTCTTCGATGACTTGAACGATGTCCTCCCATCCCAACCGCTCCTTGCCTCAAACGTCACAAAGTCCTCGACCAAGCCCGCGGCGAAAGACGAACGATCCTCGGAACCTGCAACTGACGCCATCCGCACTGCGAAATCGGCGACTCCGGCCAAAGCTGAGACCTCGAAAGTTGAACCCGTTGCTGCGGTAGCCCCAGAGGACGACTCTGACTCCGATGCGGACAAATCTAGCAGCATCGAGAAGGACGATGATGAGGACAAAGATGATGATATTGAGCCTGCTGCCGGTGGATCTAAAGCGGCCTCCGAAGAAAGTGACGAGGAGAGCCAGGCCGGCAGCAGCATCTCCTCCGAGGGTGATGACGACAAACAGGGCGCTCAGGATAAGGGAGATAAGGAGGACGCCGGATCTGGAGGCACTTCCGGCAAAGTCTCTGTAACGGACACGCCTGCGGTTCACAAGGAAAACGGAAGCCCCGCGGCGGGTAGTCGATCGCCATCCCCGAAGCGAAAGCTCGAGGAGCTCGAGGATGATGAAGATGTCGCCGAGAAGGAAGCTGTCACGAAAGAGATGAAGCGGATGCGGGTCAACGAGCTGGAGAAATCCAACAAGTCTGACGAGGTGGAGCCCGAAGGTGAAACCAACGAATCGCTGGACGGGGAGTCGTTGGTGAAAGAGGCCGCGGTCGAGGAAGAAGAAGAAGAGCCAAAGCCTGAAAAGGCTCTGGTTGATAAGGAGAAGCCGGGTGCTGAGATGAGCACGGAGAAGAATGCGGATGAGAAGACCGGTGATAAGGAGGTGGTTGAGGAGGTCGCTTGAGCTGCATCATGATTCCCCTAGTCTCAGGTACCATCTTTCCATGATCCTGTATATCTTGTAACATGTAGCACTGTATCATCCTATCGTATTCACAATCCGCTCTGCGCACCGATGCTGACCGGTCGCTCAATTTTCTTCGTCATCCTGGTCGAGCTGGGGATGGCGCGGCAGAACGTGCAGCCCTGATAACTGATCAGATGCTACACAGACGTCATACATCTGCGCAACAAACGACCTTGCATTGCTCCTTATGGCAGTCCATGCTTCTTTATCAGGCAAGTTACGAACGCCGGCTCAGAAGCGCCGTTGTTCCGTGATAGAATTCGAGGCCCCGCCAGGGACAGACATCTTGTGTTGAATCATGGGCCTGGCGGTATCGGAAGTCCTGCGAAAGATCGGTAGAGTCGAGCCACGTTCGACGTCCCCTATGGGACAAGGCCGTCTTAGACTTTCCCATGGTTACGACATGCGAGAAGCGAGCTGAGCGCCTTTGCGACCTCTGCTCTCAGGTATGAGACTGCGTACGGATACGAGGCAACACGCAGTCCCCGACAGCATCATACAGCAACAGCTCCACAACAATGAAATCATCGTCGTTCGATGACCTGGCAATAGACGCCGCAACGATCACGAAGGACCGCAACAATCCCGCCTCCATCCTATCAACCCAAGAAAAAAACGTGTGAGAACCAGGGGCGCGGCGCCAACATCTTCCGCGTCTTCTATCGGAAGTGAGGTGCACGTCATTCAACGTGAACACGTCTAGACGCGTTTCAGGGCGGATGGCGACGTGATGTTTTGCTCTGTGAGATGGACGTGCGGCAGAACAAAAGGAAGAGGGATGGGAAGGGTGGTGAGCATGGGAGGTGCTTCGCCGGTCGGCGATTGTCCTGCCTTTTCCAGGGATCCGATGGTCTGGATATTCGGAACTGATGGGTCTCGCCTAATTCTTGAAATATGGCGCATGCGAGAAAACAGCAATTACTGCCCAACAAATATGACAACGTCCTGGAGACGACCCAGAAAACAACGATCGAGCTCGCAGAGAAAACCGAGAATAGAGAAACGTAAAAATCGGGTGGCAGTTGCATCAGGTATCCTCGCTTCCGCTTTGGGTAACGCCTGCCGGTGGAGCCCTGCGCCGGAGAGTAGGGTGCTCTTCGGCCGCACCAGACGGTATGAGGTCGTCCGGTTCCAAGGGAGAGGAATCGGCCTTGTCGACCGTTATCTGTGCCGGTTTTTGTTCGGAGTCCGACACCGGGGTGTCGAGTTTGGTTTCCGCCGATCCAGCTGCCTTCTCTGAGTCATTGTCCATCAGGCTGCGATTGCCTTTTTCTTCGGGTTTCGCTCGTAGCCTCGCTTTGCCCTCGCGTCGCGCTTTCTCGCGAGCTCTACGCTTCTCGGCCCTATCTTGCGAGATAACGAACAGCACGCCTTCTGAGGCTGCAACCAGGAGGCCAGCAAATAATGCAACAAGTGCGCGCTGATCGTCGGATATGCGAAAACAAACATTGACTTAGTGCTGATGGAGCGAACTCTCGGCCGAACAGCAGCTTACCCATTCGTCTCTCCAGCCAGCAGAGCCAGCAGCGTACCACGCCGCAAAGCTTACACCGCCAACGGAGAACAAGCCGTTGACAACAGCGGATAGGGCGCGCCGGTCTTCAACCCACTGCTTGGCTGCAAGTTTCCTTGCCGTGTCTGTCGTCTGCGGTGGATCCGCCGTCGCGGTCGTGATCGTTTGCACGCCCGCAAGGAGGGATATCATCTCGTATTCTCGCGGATCCAAGCCATGCGTGTCCAGCGCCGACTTGCACCGCGCAGACCGCACATGCTTCGATATTTGGGAGAGCAGGCTATAGGGTATTGTTCGCTTGGCTGCGACGGTACCGGAGTCATCTGCCCTAGGTGGTACGACATAGGGACGCAGCTGTGCAGCGAGGTCGTCCGTGAGCACCGGCGGCGGCGGGACCTCGAGCAGCACCAGCAGAGTCTGGCGCAGGTGCTCAGGCAACGAGACCAGCGTAGCCATAGTTAATCGAGCAATTACCCAAGTAGGAAATCGTGGTTCAGATCGTAATGCGTCGAGACTATCAACGAGCTAAGTAACGTTAACAGAGAGGTTGCGCAAGGCTCGTACGAACGGCTTTTTACGGACCCTGACCCCCAAAATGACACATTTGAATGGCTCACTTAGTGACTTGGCACACTTAATTCTCTCTATCCTGCTTATTGAACCGGCAATAAGTCACATAGTCGTGTAGGGACTGTCACCACTATCAAGCAAGCAAAGGGAATCCCAGCTAGTATCTCTTGTTCACGCCCAGCGGGGCACGTTGTGTACCACTGAAATGGTGAGTTGTGATTGGTCCGTTCTGACCCCAAAGCATAGACTTGACCAGCTGAGCAGACGTGGTTCAAACTTGAGCAGCTCCTTGATCCAAGTCATTAAAGTACATAGCGGAGCCTTTAGTACCATTTATAAGTGCCAAAAGGTCCCACTATGGGGGCCAATCCACTATGTAATGTATATGAAACTGGCTCACATTACGGTCAGGGTCCGTAAGAACGCGTTCGTACGGACGTGCGCAATCTCTCTAACACCGATTGTATGCGACTGCGTGGTCCCTGGCGGATAACGTGCGTTGTGCGATCGGCGGCCGTCTGAATTTGTGGCGTGCGCAAATTTGGTGAGAACCGATGGCGATGACGCACCACTCAAAAGGCAAACCATCAGATACCCGCTCCCAAGCTGCTGTTTCGCGCAAACCCCAATTTTCGCTCGTTGTCCAAGAGAGGATGGCTGGTGTCGGTAAATCTCCTCGGTTACGCTCAAGACCACTTTCGTAACTCCGGGTTGAGGCGTATTTGTAAAGCAAGACTAAGGCCCAAATAAATACGAATACCAGTAGCAGTGTGGACCAACAACAACGGGAAATGCGAATAGAATAGCAGAAGTATACTACCTCGAGGCGGTAATGGAATGCCTGGGAAGGGAAGAACGCGTCGAGACGTCATGGCCATGTCAAGATGCGGTAATGGCGGATGGTGGCACGGTAAGCCTAACATGAATTTTTGAATTACTTGGGTCTGGAGAGAGCGGGGAAGGGTCTGGTTAAGTGGCGCTGGGGCTGAGAGAAAGCGGTCGAGGCGGTGTCTGGGGGTCTCGGTTGAGACTGGGTGAGGCTTCTTCCCCCTTTTCCAACACAGTCCCGGTCTTCTGAGCGCGAGCATCATACGCCAACCGCTTACTCGTTCATCTTCCACGCCCATCACAACCGCTTCATATAGACGGTTGAGCTCTACCGCACGCTTAGCACATCTCTCTCTCCCCCCTACCTACTATTTTCCTTCTCCTTGTTCGCTGCCCTTACTGTGGTACGAAGAAGGCGCGCGTTGTGTGGTCGATCACTGCGACATCAACCGCTGGTCCAATCAATTCGCTCCCGTGCGAGGAACGTTGAAGGAAGTGCAGTGCGGCGAGGTCTCCCCAAACGGACTCAAATTGCCCCCCCCTTATCCCACGCCGTTCGACGTATCGCTCTGCTTCGACTCCGTTTGCGGACTGTGAGACCTTTTCGGTGAAGACCGCCCCCCGGCATCACCCATCGCATCATGGCCCAAGTACCAAACCTCCCTCCTGCACCGCGGTCCGGCTCACCAACCCCCATTTTCGAACGGTTCAAGTCCTCTCACTCGTACAACCACCACTCCCCTCTCGCTCAGCAAGATAGAGAGGACGACGACGACGGGGCTTCACCTTCTCAACCTCTTTACCCAAGCACGGCGTTGGACTCACCCCCTCCTCCTCCTCGCATCACCAACCCTTATCGTCATCAAACCATGCCAACCTCACCGACGGGCATCCCACCCATTCAGACTGGCCGACGTAGCCATCCTCTCTCCAACCTCCTAACTCCCTCGTCATCCACCCCCACCCTTGCGTCAGAAGCAGAGCCCGACGCAGATTCGGCTTACGATGCAAAGCGCAGCTCGAACGTCCACGTTCCGCACGCTGGGTCGTCTACGCCTTACCTGGGTACTCCCTCCGAGGATGAGAAGCACGGCTACGCTATTCCTAATGTCGCGACGTCCAACTCAAATGGTGGTTTGCTAGCGTGGTTGGCTGAGGACGAGAAGAGGCGTTCCGGTGAAGCCGCTGAGAACCGTAACCGCTCCGGCAGCCTCGCAGCTGTCAGCGGTGAGGAGGGCCGTCGAGTCGGCTACGTAGACGGGCTGAAGTTCCTGTGCGGCCTTGTCGCGATGAACGCAGCTTTCCTTGCTATTACGCAGGAGGAACCGGGTGCCGTTGAGCGTGCTAGTCCGCTTTACGTGACAAGGTTAGTACTTTCGCCGTTGTTTTGCTTTGCTTGCAGTCCTTAACTTGAACCCCATAGATCTGCCAACATCGCAGCGCAAGGGCTCCTGCTTCTGTCAGGTCGCTCGCTTCCCATCCCGCTGCCTCATGCCTCCCCTCTCCTGTCCCTCTCCCTCATATCTCGCCCGCTCCGCTTCGTCCCTCCCGTCATCGTGGTGATTCTCCTGCAATGGGGCCTGTGTGCTGGCGGCCATACCAACATCATGACCAACGTCCTCGACATTAACGGCCCGCAATGGTGCGGTATTACGAATGCTGCTGGCTTCTTCACGCTTCTCTGGGGCCTCTTCGGCACGTTCAGCTATCAGACTCAGATCGGACAGGCATTCGGTGCTAATCTCTGGACTGTCCCCTGGTTCTTCCAGAGTGCGTATCTCATTGACCCTAATTGTTTCGTAAACTTACGTATATGCAGGCTCATACTTCACGTACCTGCTCCACATTGTGGTTTCGGCTCTGCCGTCCAACCGTTACTGGATCTACATCATGCTGTTCTGCTTCACTTGGTCGACTTTCTCGTACTTCACCCCGGCGTTGCTCGGTTACGTGATTTACGACATGTCGACGATGTTCCTGCCTCGCATCCGCCGCATGCCGCTCGTGCAGCGCATGTTGGTGCAAGCTGTGCTCCTCGGCTTGATCATCATCTTCGAGTTCGTCGCGCCGACGAGGAATGCCATCGACTCGGGCATGGCTGCATGGAACGTGCGCGATGTTACGCAGATCCAGTTCGGCGACACTGTCTTCGTCACCCTCGCCCTTCTTTGGGTTGAGATCACCCCGTGGGCACAGCTTGTCCTCGGCAACTTCCTCGTCCGCTACCTCTTCATCGTAAGCCTTCTCCTCCTTCTGCCTCTGATCAATGCTCACAGCAGCTTCAGCTGACGCCTGGAATGTACCTGTTGACACCTTCGCTGGTGTACACGCTGGTTCCCTCCGTCATGTCCCACTTCCCTCATGCCTTCACCAATGCCGGTGCCCTGTTCGCCGCCTGGGCCGCCCTTCTGGTTACCGTCGTCGCCCTCTCCGTGGTCTTCTACTTCCTCGTTGTGTACCCGTCCGCATATGCCTCCCGCTGGTTGTGCTCCTTCCTCGTTTCTTGGGGACCCGACGCCGACCCGGATATGTTCGCGGACGCCAGTATCACCACCGCTCCCTCGGACGGCAAGCGCAAGATCTACGTCGAGAAGCCGTTCCGCAGCTTCTCGCTGGTCACCTCCGCCTTCGGCACACCGATTGGCTCGCCTGCTCCATCCGTCCGGCGCATGCGTATGGATGATGCCAGCATTCGGGCGTCGCAGATTTCCATGACTCCGCACAGCCCTCGCATCGAAATGACGCCGCTTGCCTCTCCCGTCGGTGGAACGCCTCACGGATCTAGCGAGCATCTTCCTTTCAACAACGGACGCGGTGGCTATGGGCACGCCAGGACCAGCTCGCAAGACAGCAACGGGAAGAGGCCAGAGAGCTACTACAGCCCTGTCGCTCCGAATAGCCCGCAAGTTGCCGCACCTCCCATGCAGCAAAGGACGTCGCAATCGCCGCCCCCTACCTTCCACATGCCGCCACCAACACCTCCAAAGGGTGCTGCCCCGCCACAGGCGCCGTATTACCGGGGTTGAGAAGAACATGACCAGTTTTTCCTGGGCCATGGCGACGTCTTTCCATTTTAGAGTGCGGTGCGAATCGCTTATTTTCCCTTTCTTTATCTGCTCAAGGACCGTTCCTTTACTCTTTTTTCTTCTTGCACTTGCACGGTTTCACGTTTCTCGCTGGTCGTGCCCTGCCAGTCTGGAGCTGACCATTTGCAAACCTGTAACACGCACACGGACGGTTGCGCTTTAACTACCTTCTACTGGTGATACCCAGTGCTTTTCCCTTTTCACCACGCAAAGCATCGTTTCCGAGACCTTTCCTTCCCACATCCAATCTTTTGAATCGCTCTTTGACAAAACCTCGGCTTCACGCCACTATGCATGCTGTATCGCTCACCCAACCTCCCCTCCTCACCTCGCCTCCGAGACCACCTCTATGCCGTGTAGATGACCTCCGGACTCTGCCGTAGTCCCTCTGACTACAATCCTTTACTACGCGTAGCTCCTCCCTGAACGCTCTCAAGTCTCCTTAATATCTCGTCTCCGCAAACGTAGCTAGTAGACCCCAATGTATATTTCGGGATGATATGACGACGACCTTGCCACATAATCGACCTGAGATCTGTCAAAGCCAGACCCGATCGACCAGCACCGGGTCCACCAAACGCCACGGAAATCAATAATTACCCCATGGAAATTTAAATACCAGGTCAGTCCACTGTCGCTGTCGAGGACTAGGTTTGTTGTGATTGTCGAGGCGCGTCTCACGTGATTTCATGAAGCGGAGTCAGAAGTGAGGCACGTCATGTATTGGAGGACGCGTCCGGTCATTGCATTACCTTCCAAAGATCCCGCACCGCGTCTGCACAGGACGAAGTCTCTCTAATACTCTAATACCCTTACTTTGACCTTCTCGTCCTCCTATACAGCCAGTCGCCTGTCCTTCACAAGTTCTTGGAGGGCTGGGAGGCATATTGCTGCCTGCTTATTCATCGACTGTCCGCTCGAGTCAAGTAGAGGACAGATGGTCCACCGCTCGTCAGCAATGGCGAACCAGGAGAACGTCCCGCCGCCCAACGCCCTACCCATCCAGTAAGCCCGCTCCACCTATTCACCGCAGTGAACCAAGCTAAACGAGAACTCGTGGTAGTGACCGTCCAGAACCGATAAGCCAGCCGGCGATGAAGAAGCGTAAACTGGAGGGCTTGCCGCCAAACAGTCAGCTCTCGAATGGGGTCGTGAGGCAGGACAAGAACAAGACTGTGAACGGTGATACGGGCTCGTTCACCGAGGTGCTGGAGAGGCTTCAGACTCAGTCTGAGGAGATTGGTGAGTCTATATGCTCCGACCGTTTGTCTGTACGGTCGCTGATGCCGGTTTGCGTAGATCCGTCTGGCTCCCAGCATTGGGCGAGGCCGGAGCTGAAGCCTATTAGCGAGCAGCGGGATAGTGTTATCTTCCAACAGATCGATATTGAGGAGAGTGCGGATGCGATTGATGGGAGCCCGTCTCTTCGGCTGTTCGGTGTGACTGAGGTGAGTCAGCATGCACCCAGCGCGACATGCATGGACTGACCGTCTCTTAGAAAGGACACAGCGTCCTTATGCATGTCACCGGCTTCTTCCCTTACTTCTACATTGCTGTCCCTCGCGGCTTCGTAGAGCAGGACTGTGATGGCTTCCGCCGCCATCTGAACGAGAGGAACGACGATGCCGTCTCCCAGCTCAGCATCGTCAAGAAGCGCAGTCTATGGGGTTACCGGGGCGACGAACAGAATCCCTTTCTGAAGATCGTGATCTCGAAGCCACGTCTCCTCCCCAAGATTCGTGGGCTATTCGATCGCGGCGAGCTCGACTACAAAGGACTTTTCATGGGACCTATACCGACTTACGAGAGCAATATCTCGTATGAGATGCGGTTCATGATCGACTGCCGGGTTGTCGGTATGAACTGGATCGAAGTTCCTGCTGGGAAGTACAGGCTACGAACACCGAAGGACAAGGTGTCAAACTGCCAGATTGAGTTGAACGTTCGGTATGGCCTCATGTTTGCCGATCAGCGTTTACGATGAACTAACTCATATTTCAGATGGAATGACTTCATTTCGCATACACCAGAAGGCGAATGGTCAAAGATGGCACCACTCCGTATTCTCAGCTTCGATATCGAGTGTGCCGGCCGTAAGGGTATATTCCCGGAGCCCGGGATGGATCCAGTAATCCAGATCGGCAACATGGTCACTCGTCAAGGGGAGAGCAACCCCTTCATCCGGAACATCTTCACGCTCAACACCTGCGCGAACATTGTCGGCTCCCAGGTCCTCGAGTTCCAGAAGGAGGCGGATATGCTTGCTAGCTGGCGCGATTTTGTTGAAGAAGTTGATCCGGATATGATTGTTGGGTATAACATCGCAAACTTCGATCTGCCGTACTTGCTTGACCGGGCAGCGGCGTTGAAGTGCGCGAAGTTCCCGTACCTCAGCCGGATAAAGAGTGCGTGGTACGGCCTGGCTTGTGTGTCTGTTGCTAATCCTGTCCTTCAGACCTGAAGACGCAAGTGAAGGAAGCGCATTTCTCCTCCAAAGCTTACGGAACTCGGGACTCGAAAGAAACACCGATGGAAGGTCGGCTCCAGCTAGACATGCTCCAGGTCATGCAACGCGACTACAAACTCCGGAGTTACACCCTCAACGCCGTATGTGCCGAGTTCCTTGGCGAGCAGAAGGAAGAAGTGCACCACTCGATCATCACCGAGCTTCAGAATGGTACAGCAGAATCCAGGCGTCGTCTTGCCGTCTACTGTTTGAAGGACTCCTACCTCCCACAGCGACTCATGGACAAGCTCATGTCATTCGTCAACTACACCGAGATGGCTCGTGTGACCGGCGTGCCGTTCAACTATCTCTTGCAACGAGGACAGCAAATCAAGGTCATCTCGCAGCTGTACCGGAAAGCGAATGACGACGGCTACCTCGTCCCCGCAGTGAAGTCTGAAGGTTCAGATGAAGTGCAATACGAAGGTGCTACTGTCATCGAGCCCGAGAAAGGGTACTATGATGTCCCGATCGCTACGCTCGATTTCAGCTCGCTGTATCCGTCCATTATGATGGCGCACAACCTGTGCTACACTACTCTCTTGACAAAGGAGACTATTGACCGTCTCAACCTGGTGGAAGGTGTGGATTACGTGAAGACGCCAAACCATGGTGAGACTGCCCGGATGATCAGTGATAGCATTACTGACTCCTTAACAGACTATTTCGTCACACCGGCTCGCCGAAAGGGACTTCTTCCGACTGTCCTGGAGGACTTGATTGCTGCGCGAAAGCGGGCAAAGGCAGACCTGAAGAAAGAAACCGATCCGTTCAAGCGTGCCGTGCTTGATGGTCGACAACTCGCCTTGAAAGTCAGCGCAAACTCCGTGTACGGTTTCACTGGCGCAACAATCGGCAAGCTACCTTGTCTTGCTATCTCATCCAGTACAACGGCATATGGTCGGGAGATGATTGAGAAGACCAAGCAGGAGGTCGAGAAGGAGTATTGCATTGCTAATGGACGAGAATGGGACGCCAAGGTCATCTACGGTGACACTGATTCCGTCATGGTTCGATTCGGATGTCCAGATCTGCAGACTGCGATGGCACTCGGTAAGACTCTTTGTTTGGATGATACGTCAGGCATTCTGATATTTGCACAGGAGCTGAAGCTGCCGAGCTCATCACTTCCAAATTCGTCCGCCCGATCAAGCTGGAGTTCGAGAAGGTCTATTTCCCATACTTGCTTATCAGCAAGAAACGCTATGCCGGTTTGTACTGGACAAAACCGGAGAAGTATGACAAGATGGACAGCAAGGGGATTGAAGTATGCTCACTCCACACTCTCCGCTGTGCGACGCTAATGGGCATTTTAGACTGTGCGACGAGATAACTGTCGTCTGGTGCAAACTGTCATCGAGACTTGTCTGCACAAAATGCTGATCGAGCGAGATGTCGAGGGCGCTATCGAGTCAGTTCAGCTTCTACTGGCAAACATCACATATTCATGCTTCGGCAGGTACACCAAGCAAACCATCTCCGATCTTCTACAGAACAAGATCGATATGTCCCAGCTTGTCATTACAAAAGCATTGACGAAAGAAGGTAGGAACATCTTTGCGGAGCAAGGAGGAACCTGTTGCTGACCAGAATATCAGACTATGCTGCCAAGCAAGCACATTCGGAATTGGTGAAACGCATGAAGCAGCGTGACGCTGGCTCGGCACCTGCGCTTGGTGACCGTGTGGCATATGTCATCGTGAAGGGAACGAAGGACGCTGCTGCATACGAAAAGTCGGAAGATCCGCTATATGTTCTCGAGAACAACGTTCCTATCGACACCCGGTATTACCTGGACAATCAACTCTCCAACCCGCTGATGCGGATTTTCGAACCTATTCTCGGCGACAAGGCCAAGTCGTTGCGTAAGTAGTATGGCTCCTATAATTCTAGACATTTTGCTCATGCTGCCTAGTTGTTGGTGAACATACCCGCTCAATCCAAATCGCAACTCCTACCGTGGGCGGCTTGATGAAGTTCGCGGTTCGGACCGTAACCTGTCTGGGTTGCAAGACGCCGATGCGGTCAAATAACAGCAAGAACCCTAGTATGTCAGTTTACTACTCTGGGAGCCACTGAGACTGATTTTCGTTGTAGACGGCGCCGTCTGCAACAACTGTAAGCCGAGGATGGCGGAGCTCTATCAGAAGCAGGTTCGTAACCCCTTTCGCAGATGGCGAGAATCGTCTGACCGTTTCACAGATCGCGACCACCTCCGATCTACAAGTACATTTCGCTCGTCTGTGGACACAGTGCCAGCGGTGTCAAGGTTCACTACACCAGGACGTACTGTGCGCAAGCAAAGATTGCCCCATTTTCTACATGCGAAAGAAAGCACAAAAAGACGTAGCAGAAGCCGTTGAAATGATGGAGCGCTTCAACGTTAGTTGGTGAACTGCATATCTTGCCCGCAGTAGACGCATTGCGATACCCGATCTCTTGTATTAGTATATTCACACAATTGGATATGTTATCTCGGTCAAATGTCATATTGGAGTCGCACAGAGCAACCAATCCGTCCACTGCTATAATATCCTCGACAAAAATGGCTAAGTTAACATCTTACACTATTGCGAACAAAGAGATCTGAAGAAGTTACATCGGGATAAAGAAGGATAAATAGAACGAAAGGCAGGTCGAAAGGAATGTCATGTCATGATGAGTGATTGGACACAACGCTCTTTACGCTCTTCAACGTATCCCTCCACCGGCTCTTCCTATTCCCCTTCTTTCGCTGCTGCCGTAAGGCCTCTCGCTGTGCCCGCTCCATTGAGGCATTATACATCGGCGGCGGGGTCCGTTGCGAGAGGTCGAGCGGCATGCCAGTAACCGGGCAGACAGGAGTAGGCGGCGGCATCGTATATCGTGCTAAGGCTGCTCGCTCTGCATCTCGCGGGACGATAGGAAGAGGAGGCGGGATGGACGGTATCCGTTCGTGGAAGGAGAGTGGGGCTGTTACGACGATGCTTGGCAGGTCGGGTGGAGGTGTGCTAGGGTTGAGCAGCCGATCCTTTGATGATGAGCTGGCTGACAATGATGCTCGAAGCTCGTTTGCCATTGTTTCGGGGACTGAATAGCCCGGTAATCCAGCTGAAAACGGGATTGTTAGCACTTGTTATAGTGCTAGAGCGGGAGAAGGCAAGAACGCACGAGACTTTATCTCCAGCATCGATACGGCTATCTTCTGTGCCTCTGCATTCTCTGCCCAGGGACTAGGCGTATACGCTGGAGGCTTCACAATAGATCGCCTAACAGACAAGATCGTGATCGGCATATCCTCCACATGATAAGGCTCAGCAACCGCAGCTTGCCGCGCCTGGACAATAGCGCGTCTCCATCTCCATAGACCGTACAGGAAGATAGAGACGAGCGCAAGGCCAAAGAATATCGCTGCTGTGAGCAAGCCGGCGAAAGCCGCTCTTGAAAGATGAGCAGGCGCAGTAGTAGTCGTTGTCGAGCTCTCCGCCATTGTGCTGAGCGAAATGAAAGAAGACGACGACGACCAAGGCCAGGCAGACGATCCACGAACAAAAGGCTGAGCTGGGGTCAGGAAGCCCGCTGCGGGGGGAAGAAGAGTCCAATTCAGAACCCGCTGAAACGTGCAAGGCGTGCATCGTTTCAGCCGAGGGTGTGTACGGAGGATGTAGGCGTCGCAGGCTAGCCGGAGCTCGTGGAGCATTACACCACGAGCAGCAGCACCCGTCTCAGGTCCAGGCTGAACCCAATTCCCACATCAGAGCCTGATGTGTACCTTGACGACCTGGAAGATACATTCCAGACAGACGTTCTCAGTCCCTAGCTGGCCATCAGACCACTTGGAGAGGAGCGACGAAGGTGCTGGAGCGGTTGCATGAGTGTGGGGTCGCTTGCGGAGTGAATGTCTGGGTCGAGACACGGAACATGTTGCGAGTCGTTTCAGCCACCAGATGCGATGCTGCCAGTTCATCAATGACGAGTAGGGCGATGATTTGAGTTTCTGGACGGGCGCTCCGCAGCCTTGATCACTCCGCTTCGTGGGAAGTGTGTGCATAGAGCAGCGATGTGTGAATAAGGGTATCCGCAGTCGATCGACTGGAGATGCGTTGACAGTTGATCAAGTCTGCACTTGGTGGAAGTGGACACCGCCTCACCACCGTCATCCCTGCAGATCTTCCGTTGACATAAGCAGCAAGCAGGCGTCTGCAGAGTAGTATGCTCTCCTCCTAACAGCCCATGGGCACGGTGCCTTGCCCGCGCAGAGGAAGAGAAAACGATAATGGATGTAACCGGCAGACAGCAGCCCAACTTTTGCCAGCGAGACGGGATAATCAATAATCACGTGACACATTCTCGCCCAGACCGCTTTCGGTAGCGCGTCACCGACGCGGCCGTCGGCGGCTTTGACCTCATTCCGCAATTAGAGCTCTTTTCGAGCTCGTACAACTTGTAGGATGTCGTCAAAGGTCGAACAGTTTGAGAACCTTGCAAAGGAAATTATCTTCCGAGCAAAGCGGGAAGACACACTTGCGTACGTCTCGCATTTGTCGTCCACTTCTAATGGCAAGGCTGGCTGCTGACCTGCGAGCCAGGCAAGTAACGATCAAGTCCGTTAGACGAGAGATCGAGCGCAAACTAGGCCTGAAGGAGGGGGAATGTGATGCCTACAAAGATGAGATCAAACGGGCCGTAAACTGGGCGTTGGTACGATTTCCTCTGCGCCACTATTCTGGATATAGGCTGATGGGGCAGTAGGAGAACGACGAACCTTCACCTCCTCAAACACCGAAGCCTGCATCGAAGGGCAAGCAGGCTGTTAAGGGAGAGGAGGAGTCACCAGTCAAGGTCGAAGAGGAGGAGAAGCCAGCGAGGAAACGGAAGTCTAGCCCTGACCTAGATGAGGATCATAGTAGGGCAAAGAAGGCGAAGAAGAGCAGAGCCGACGTGAGCGATGAGGAGGGCGATGAGAAAGAGAGCTCGGAAGATCGTCCTCGAAAGGTGCGTTCTGCTCACCTGTTGAGCCGTTTGATGCTTTAACTGGGTATCGTAGAAGTCCCCTGTGCGGGCAAGGGCTGAGACGCCCAAGTCGCCCGCCGCGACATCCAAAGTGCGTACACCTCGCCACGCATCTCCTCACAGCTAACAATGGCGCAGCCCCACAAATCCCCGCCTAAGCCCAAACGACCCTCCCCAAAACCAGTCAAAAAGGAAGACGACGGCCACGTACGCCCTTCCCCTTACTCGTCTCTCCTGTAGACAACTAAGATCTGAACAGGAGAGCGACACCTCCCTCAGCAGCGTATACGACGAGCCTCCCACCGCTCGACGCAAGAAACGGGGTTCTGGCTCGAAGGTGGATGGGGAGAAGGATAGGGAGAAGCCTAAGCGGGGTAGGAGGGAGAAAGGCAAATCCGGCGAGCCTCTAGATCCAGTGGAGGAAGAAGTCGCCAGGCTCAAAGTGCGTTTCCTCCCACCTTTCCTTCTTCCTTCTTCCTTCTTCCTTCTTCCTTCTTCCCCCTCCTGTCCCAGCCTTGCGTCCTGCGTGAGCCTCCATATGAGAGTTGTGAGCTGACCGATGAGGACAGAAACTCGTCAACGCCTGCGGCGTACGCAAGATCTGGTCAAAGGAACACGCCGGCCTCACTCCATCCCAGCAAGTCCGGCAGCTGAAAGTTCTCCTTGCCGACCTCGGTCTCACAGGTCGGCTTACACTGGAAAAGGCAAAGAAAGTGAGGGAGAAGAGGGAATTGCAGCAGGAGATCCGTGAGTCCCCCTCTCCTCGTCTCTCTGCCAGGCAACGAGGACGGCTGGGAAAGGTTGGGATTAGCGCTGATGTGTGATATATGATGTAGAGGACGTACTGGAATTTGAGAAAGCGCGCGGGATCGCAGCTGAAGAACGCCGTACCCGGTCAACAACGGTCAAGAAACGTGTTTCTCCCGAGAGCGCAGACGAGTCCGACGGGCCGGAACAACAGGACGACGAAGTTGTCGCGCGTCAGGTACGCTAAACTCCCTCCATCCCTGAGATCGAGCTGGAGCGCTGATGGGGTGGGGTGGTGTAGAAACGAGAGCAGGATTTGTTGGCGTTTATTGGGGATCAGAGTGATGATGATTGATGATGATTGAGAGCCCGAGCGGGTGAGGATTCAGGATTCACAAGTGAAGATTGACCGAGGGTATCTGTTGTACACCATCTCATCTTTGTAGCATCTACCAACCCAGTTCACCCTACCATACCAAAAACAATAAAATAATAATAGCCCCCATCGCCCACCCTCATCTTGCCCTTCCTATCCTGTCCCCCTTCCCCCTCTCCCACCTCCCACCTCCAACCGCCAAACACCCGCCCTCAAGCAAAGAACCTCACCCCCCCACCCTCCCCACCCTCTATAACCTGCGCCTTCCCCTGTTTCTGCAGAACCCCGATTGCGCGCCTGAGCAGGATTTCGGGCATGTCTGTTAGGTCGGAGGGGATTGCGGGGTGGGTGATTTCGAACAGGGTTAGGATCGTGTTCGTTTGGCCGGTTTTTATTGCCTGTAGGGGTGTCAGCTCTGGACTTCTCCATTGTCTCCCTAACTGGCTCCTCCACTCCATGCCCAGCGAGTCGGGCGAGGCCGGCGAGGGCAGCAAAACGAAGGCAGCCCAACAGGCGAGAGGTAAGGACAGATGGACAGTGGGAAGTCGGGAGTAAGAAGCGGAAGGGAAGTGCGTACCCAATCAAGCAACACTCCGGCCCATTCTTGGACTGTTCGCCAGCATAGGACAACGCTTGAAGATTGTTTTGGGGGATCGGGGAGGGCGCGTTCTTCGGTTATTAGCTGGTCTATAACCGCTAGCAGTAGTTTGCGGGATATCGTTCCTGTTTACCTGGGTCAGTACCGCATAACATAAGGGTAACGCAGAGGACAACAAAAGGAATCAGGAAGACGTAGGGCAGGAGCGGAGCCCACGTTCAGTCCAGCAAACTGCCATGGCTGATGATCCCCCCCCTCGCCGGGCAGAGAGTGGGAGAATGCGTAGCGGGTGTACAGGGGGATAGGACGTACGTGGTGGTTTGAGTCGGGGGTTATGCAGCGCCTCGACCCACTCGCCCCCACCGGCAGCAGCAGCGTCCGCGTCGTCCAGCTTTAGAGTCCACAGTCTCCTATACCGGGCGTAGTGGAGGATCAGGTCGGCCCAGTGCTGTTTCTGAGTAGCGAGCGTTCGGGGATTCGGTTGGTATCTGTCATCAGGATCAGCGATGGTCAATGAAGACAATACAAGTTAGGAGGGACTTGGTGGTTCAAGGAGATGGGGGAGAGGTGGGGGGACGTACGTGTAGAACGCGGGCCATGAGTGGATCGAGGGGAGTAGGAAGCCTGAGGGGGCTTTGACGGGTGCGAGTTCCAGGCCCATCTCTCTCTTTATTTTTCTCTTTCTCTTTCACTCCAACTTCACTTCTCTCTCCTCTCAAACCAGAGCACAAGGGCAGTAGCCAGAGACGAAGGAGCGCGTATGCTTCGCACCCCACGCTCGACTTGCGCACCAGCGATACAGACGCACCAACTCAGGGCCCTTCCTCGCCCTTCCCAGCTTCCAAGCTTCTCCGCCTCCGCCAGCGCCACGTGGAACTACGTAACCCCCCTCAAACCCGCTTCGCCGCCGCCCCCCCGCAAGCGCAACTCCGAAATCAGCGTTGATCTGATTCCGTTCAGCAGGGGACGGGATTGGATGAACGGGGAAGGGGTCTGGCCTGGGCATGGGGGAATGGGCTGGCAGGGCGGCAAAGGGGTCAGACTGCTTTAACCTTTACTCGTCACTCTGCTTGGGGAGGCGTCTTTCTTCGCTAGTCGCTGCTCTATCTCTGTCGACTTGACCTCTCGAGCTGGTGAACGCGCTCGAGTTGATTGACGCGCGACGCACTGCCTATCAGCAACTGGATTCGATTTCATTCGATCGCACCTAAGCCCGATCCAATCGATCCCCGCATTCAGCATCCCACGCCGCCCGAACATCTCTCTTCTCTCGTCGCCTCCATCCCTCCTCCTTCCCCGCCGACTTTGACGACCTCAGCAACAAACGACATTAATGTCCACCCCACCCCATCCAACCCGCTCACCAACCTCCTCCTTCCCCCCGCCCTCCTCAACCGGCCGTTCAACCACGTCCACTTCCACCCCAGCTACGCCGCTCGCCCCTCCCCAAGTCCCCCCCGCCTCGGGACATGGGCCCATCGCACCCGTAGGCACTGCCGCTGCTGCAGGAGGCACACAAAGGCCTGCGCAGGCATTGGACACGCCTGCTCAGATATTCGCTGCTCATCACGCGGCTTTCCCACTACCTTCCACGACCGCCTCATCAGCCGGCGCGCGTCCATCCACTCCAAACCCTCCTCCTCTTCCTGCCGCAGGCGTGGGAAGTGGTGCGGCCACTCCTCAAAGTTCGAGGAGTATGGCAGACCGTTCCCCCACCGTAGCCTCCGTCCTGAGGGCGTACGACCCCTCCGGCCCAATAGCCTCAGCTCCACTGCCATCCAGCGCGTCGGCTCTCACATCGCCAAGGACGACAACGCCAATGGGACCTATCCCTGTCCCTCCTCCTCCTTCTGGCGCTGCTAGTATCGGAGCAGGAGGAGCAGGAGGAGCAGGAGCGGATAGGAGTCCGCTAGAAAGGGGGCCGACGCTGGCGAGCATCTTACCGGGGTTTACGAGCTCCAGGACTTTGCCACCTCCTTTCCCCACCACCCATTCGCACTCGCACACGCATACGCACTCTATCGGCCACGCACATTCATTGGGTCATTCGACCCACAGCAGCCCAACACGGCCTACGGCAACACCTCCAACCCCTCCCCAGCCCGCTGGACCTGCTGGAGCTGCTGGAGCTGGAGTGGGTGTAGGAGCTGGGGCAGGGGGAGGAGCTGGGACAGGGGTGACGATAAGTCCCAAGATGGACATTAATAATCTTTTGCATAGAAGGGATTATGCGTTTGGGGGATTTGGGGGTGGAGCAGGGAGCCCGCAGAGGGAGGGGAACGTCAGTGCAGATTCCGATCGGGAACGTGAGAGAGAACGAGAAAGAGAGAGGGAACGAGAGAGGGAACGAGAACGAGAACGAGAGAGGGAGAGGGAAAGAGAGAGGGATAGAGCCTACCGCGCCCCCTCGCACGTCTCCAACACATCACACATCTCCAACCCCTCGCCCTTCACCGGCGCTGGAGGGGCTGCGATCCTCTCCCCCGTAGAAGCGCGGTACTCGCCTCTGCCGCCTCCTGCTTCCCTCCCCCGTGAGCCAGGGTACGGGCTGCCTCCTACTGGAGTAGTTGGTGGGAGGGAGAGCCGCGAGCCTGGATATGTGGGGTTGGGTGACATGAAGCCCTCTGTTGGGGGATACGAGCTGTCGCCGCAGTTTGAGCGCGAACGACTGCTGCGACAGAGGGAGTTGGAGCAGCGCGATCGTGAGCGCGAGAGGGAACGCGAAAGGGATAGAGAGCGCGAGGCAGGAAGGGGATGGCAAGACCCCCCACCGCGCTACCCCTCCGCACCGCGCTTTCACTCCCCCCAACCCCCCCTCCCCGCCTCCCAACCCCCAGCTCCCCTCCCCACCTCCTCCTCCGACCTCCCCCCTCCCCTCCCGGCTCAGCCAGAGCACCAAGAACCCCACATAGGAACCTACCACGCCCTCTCCCACCCCCCTCCCCTCTCCTACCCCCTCCTGCCCTGCACACTCGACCTCCTCCTGCCCTCCCCTTCTCCCATTCTGCCCCCTCCTGAGCGGCAATATATCTATGGAACGCAATACTATACGGACGACTCCGACCCCCTTCTTTGCGCGCTCCACTCCGGGATACTATCCTATTCTGAGCTGCTCTTAGCAGCTAGAGGTGGGCTGAGGGATGAGGTGGGGAAGGGGGGAGGGAGGAAGAGGAGGGGGGTGTTGAGGCTTCGGGTGAGGGTGACGGCGCCTAGGGCGTGGTATAGGGGTAGTGAGGGCGGTGCGGGGGTGAGGAGCAGGGAGTGGGGCGAGTGGGGCGGGCATGATGGGTTTACGTATGAGTATTTGAGTGCTACTTGGCAAGTTGGCGTAAGTCCGCTTTTCCTTCTTTCCCAATATCTTCCGCCCGTCGAGGCAACGGGTCCTCTCGCCCTTTTGGATCTGTTTTTGGCCTTGGTCTTTTTTTGTGGAGGAGTGGAGTTGGCTAACGGTGATTGCGCGCAGCTGGACGGCCTCCCCTCTCGTATCAGACACAAACTGGAATCCCGTCCCCGAATCCTGGCCTACAGCGCCCTATTCCCCCATCTCCGCGGGTCCGCCGACCCCACACTTCGCCGCACGAAAAAATACGAATGGGACTCCTTACTCCCCGAACCCAAGTCCGGGCGCAAGAGGAGTCTGTTGGAAGTGGTCGAGAGGGCTGAGAAGGCTAAGGAAGTGGGGTGGGAGGAATGGGGTGCAAGGAGGCAGGAGCTCTGGGAGGGGTCGGAGGGGGGAAGGGGGAGGAGGGTGAGGTTTGGCTGGGGTGGCTTTTTGGAGATTAAGGGGTGGTGCGTTGTCTTTCCCTTTTGCTGGGTTTGTTGTGGGCGAGGGCTGACTTTGGGCGGTGTAGGGAGGAGTATGAGCCGAGGGAGTTGAGAGGGGAGGTTGAGAGGGGGGTGAGGGAGGTGTGGGCTGCTCGGGCTCAAGCGGCAGCCTCGAAGGAGACGGTTGGAGAGGTACGCGGTTCTAATCTTTGGAAGGGATGGGCTGTTTATCCTCTTGTGTCAGACAAAGGCTACCGTAGAACTTCCCTCAAGCGAGGTACAGGCCAGTCAAGTCGGGAATGTTGACGTGGATGCTACGAAGGAGGAAGGTGCCGAGCCTATGGTATTGAAGGAGAGCAGCGAGACTACGGTTGTTGCGAAAGACGACAAGCCCGCCACCGTCGTTATCCCCGACGACAGCACGAAGAAGGCCAATGTCGCTCTTACAACACCATCACCCTCGAATACGGCCGAGCCGAGTCTACGAACACACGACATAATCCTCTGCCGCCAGCCTTCGTCCTCCACCACCGCCTCCCTACCGCAATTAGACAAAGATGAACATCTCCTCCATCTGTGCCATGCCGACCCCAGCTCAACCTCCGCACCCTGGCCTGCCATAGTCGACGGCTCTGGAAAACTCCTGTTCCCGAGGACGAAGGGCGACCAGTTGGTCTTACTGGACGAGGGAGTCGTCGCTGAGCTTCCGATGGATCTGAAGCTTAAGGAGAAGGAGGGGAAGGAGTCGCAGCTGCCGAAGCTGGTTTTGGACGTGAAAGGGTGGAGGTGGATCCCAAGGGAGCAGACCGCCGCTCTCGTCAAAGAAGCCGAAGTCTCGCCACTCACCCGCGTACCCACTCCCAAAGTGCGCGAGCAAGCCGTATCGGAGGATGAACAACCCTGGTACGCCTCCCCCACCGTCCAAGTCTTCGGCCGTACAGCCGTCGACTACCGCCTACGCAAGATCTACGTCGACGGCCTGTTCGTCCGCCATGTAGTTGGGGACGAGCTGGTCGAGAATGTCGAAGATGCCTTCCATGGCCCTACACCCGGTCGGACGCGGGCTGCTAAGGTCCAAGCGGACAAGGCCGAGGCCGAGCGGCTAGAGCGGGAGAAGGCCAATCCTGTCGAGCCGCCTGTCACTGACTCGCCGGAGATCATTAGCGTCGTGGACGACGTTGTTGTCCTGAATGGGGAGGCTCCCTCCGAGGCGCAAGGGAAGAGGGAGTCGGACTCTTCACTCGTCTCTGGAGGGAGTGAAGATGCTGTCACTTCCCCCTCTAAGAAACGCAAGTCCCACGCTGCTAAGTCCAAGAAGTCGTCCGCCTCCGCCTCGAAGACCAAGGACTCTACCCCTGTCGATCCTGGCTCTGCTCCGCCAGCACCGGCGGCGAACAAGAAAAAAAGTCATAAGGCTCCCTTGATCTTCTATTCTGAGCGGACGACACGCAGCAGCTCGAGGATGAACAACCATTCTCCCGAAGGGGCCAATGGGGATAAGAAACGGAAGCGGGAGGAGGATGACGAGCTGGAGGGCGAAGGCGAGGACGCTCCTGAGGAGGGCGGCGAGGAAGCAGCGCCTTCGCCCAAGAAGCAGAAGAAGGAGGAACCTGAGCCGCCGGAGTCTGGTCCTACCGACGGCGAGGTTCCTCCTGGCGCTGCAGACCTGGGAAAGAAACGGAAGCGGGAAGAAGACGCTGATGCTCCTGAGTCGGATAAGGCTCCCGCTGACGAGAAACCTGTCGCGCCGCTACCCAAGAGGCAGAAGAAGTCCTCGCCTCCTATTGTTGAAGAGGGCCAAAACGCACAAGCACCGGTCGTTTCCGAACCGGCTGCTGCCGCTGCTGGGCTGACCGAGGGCGAAGCGGCGGCCATTACAGCATAGGCGCGAGCGGATCCCTTCGTTCGGTCTCGTTTCATCAATCCCGACCGAACGCTCTTGTCCGTGTTGAGCAAGATACGCCGACTGCCTGAGCGGATTCGGAGCGAGTGCGCTCGCGAGAGATGTTCTTCCGGATTTCCTTTACTGCGCTAAGCGCATGTACATTCCTATTTCCCTTTGTTTCCTTTCTGGGTTGTCGTTCTTGGCGTTGTAAAGTGGCGAACCAACCCCTCGGGCTGGCATCACCGTGTTTTCCTGTATCTATAGCGTGGTCCCATTGTAGATCAGCTGCAATTTGCAAGTCTATCTCTCCGCCATTTATTTTCCCTGATGACGGGCTCCGGGAAGGCTTATGTTGCTTCTCCACCTTTTGCGTGAACATGTGAGCAAGGCAAAGTTGAACAGGCTTTGCGGCTCCCTGTCAGGGCACGTCTCGGCGCGACTCGGCACATTTCGTCCTGGGCCGACAGTGTTGCAGTGTTGATACACCGACGGTCCGTGCAGGAGCGTCGCGCGCCGGTCTGAACACTTCTCACTCTGATATCCGACTCTGCTCCGAATTCACATAAGGGCATAAATTACGTGCGACATTTACGAACGAGGGGGAAGATGGGTGGATCAGAAAGAGGGCCGGAGAGGGCGCCCTGAATCGGGCTGTCGGGCTGTTGTTGCCCCGAATGTGCGTGTGGGCCGTTTACCCCGCGCTGAGATAATGAGGGTAACTATAGGGGTCGGTTGCCCCATTCGGCCCCTTATCCTCGCGAGCTTTGCCTCTGCGGCGCAATCTCCTCCTGGTGGTCAGTGCAGGAGTCCGGGGCTTCCTATGAGGCTATTGGACATTGGGATGGCGGCGGCAAGGCAATCAGGCTTGCCTACGCTTCCAAGAAGTTAGCTCCGTCGTATAATAAGGACGTAAAGGTCATGCGCGTACGCCCCCCTCGTCGCCCTCTGCAGTCGCTTCACCTGGGCTCCCGTCGTCTCCCCCCAAATAACGTGCACACCACCCATCCACCAGGAACAGCTAGACAGCCATGGCACCGTTCCCCAAGATTGCAAAGGTCGAATCATTCGTGCCTTCGAGCAAGGGCTCCGGAGGAGACTACCACAGGCAGGGCAAGGGACACTGGATCGTGGATACCTTCATCTCCAATCCTATGTCCCAGTATGAGGAGTATCGGGCCTCCCGTACCTCCTGGTATGCCCGCTACCTGAGGCGGCTGGGAGAGACTGACCATTGGATAGGGGCATTGGCGTCCTCGGCTCCCTGTTCGTCAAGATCACCGCGACCGATGGCACTGAAGGAATCGCAACCGGCTTCGGGGGCCCTCCTTCCTGCTGGCTTATCGAGAACCATTTTAAGCAGTTTGTCGAGGGGAGGGATCCTCGCGATGTGAACTTGATGTGGGATCAGATGTTCAAGGTGCGTGCAGCCCGTGGGAAGCCTGCCGAAGACGGCGTCTAATCGGATTCCGGAATAGGCGAGTATGTTCTACGGCAGGAAGGGCATCGTTCTTGCCACCATTTCGGTCGTCGACCTCGCGATATGGGACCTGATAGGCAAGATCCGAGGGGAGCCCGTGTACAAGATGATCGGCGGCCGCACGAAGGAGAAGATCCCCTTCTGTGAGTTTGCCTTACTGAGATCCGGAGTGAACCCCGCCTTATCTCCCATCAGACTGCACCGGACCTTTGCCTACAGAGACAAAGAAGATGGGATTCTGGGGAGCTAAGGTGCCGCTTCCCTTCTCTCCCGCTGAGGGACCGGAGGGGATGAGGAAGAACATCGAGTTCCTCCGAAAGCACCGTGAATCCGTCGGCCCTGACTTCCCGATCATGGTCGATTGTTATGTGCGTTTCCCGTGTCCGCCATTACCCCACTACGATGGCTGACTTCTTTCCCGTTAGATGTCCTTGAACGTGACTTATGCCGTAGAGATCGCACAGAAGTGCATCGACCAGAACATCGATATCTACTGGTGGGAGGAAGTACTTCACCCAGATGACTTCGACGGTCACAAGTTGCTGAAGGAGCGCATGCCCACAGTGCGCTGGACGACCGGCGAACACGAGTACTCGCGCTATGGTCACCGCAAGCTCATCGAAGGCCGGTCAATCGACATCATCCAACCAGACGTGATGTGGATCGGCGGCTTGACGGAGCTCCTCAAGGTCAGCGCCATGGCCAGCGCGTACGACATTCCCGTCGTACCGCACGGCTCAGGACCATACAGCTATCACTTCATCATGTCCCAGCCACATTCGCCGTTCTGCGAATACATTGCCAACTCGCCAGACGGCAAGTCCATCCACCCCTGCTTCGGCGACCTGTTCTTGAACGAACCGCTACCAATCGGAGGCAGCATCGACGTGAGCGACGCGCCGGGCTTCGGTCTTGAGCTCAATCCGAAGGCCGTCCTCATCCCCGTCTCCCAGCTCCTAAGCGCCGCGCCAGAGAAGCCTTTGAGTGATACTGCGAACGGCGTACCGAATGGGACCCATTAGGTAGATGGAGAACCTGTATATAGCCGATATGTCCGTCATCTTGGGCGTAGATAGGTCGCCGATGTCATCCGTCATGTAACTTGAAGCCCAGTCTTACCAGACAAATGTAACTCATGACCGAGCACCCAATTGCACGCTCTCGCTTCCTCATATCACACAGGCAGCGGGCAGCTGCAACATGCACAATGATTGCGTTCACCACGGAGATGTCGTATTGTAGTAGCATAGACATATCCTATGAGCATACACGGAAAGAAAATGCAGCAGCAGAGGGAGGCGATCATTTCTAGAGACCAAGATGTCAGCCCCCAGATATGACACTCAGAGGATTAAAAGACTCACGAGGATGATGCCGTCGAACCTCTGCTTGAACCAAGCCATGGTGTCCTCCCTCTTCACCTTATGTTGGAAGCCAATGCGTGCCTTCTTCTGCTTCCTCCGGGTCACACGCTGACCCGGACGACCCATCACGACGTAAAAGTCCATCCCGAAAATACCAATGCCGGGATCGTAGCGAGCACCGAGATCGATGTGCTCCTGAATACCGAAGCCGAAGTTGCCGGTCTCGGAGAAGTTGCGCCGGCGCAGCTCGTACTCCTTCACCTTGAGACCACGCTCGAGGATCTCCTCAGCCTTGGGCCCACGGATCGTGACGTGCACCGCAATCTTCTCGTTACGGCGGATACCGAACGTTCGGACAGTGTAGCGCGCCTTGGAGGTAACGGGTGTTTGGCCGGTCAGCTGCTCCAGCACCTTGGAAGCACGGGTAAGACGATCGCCCGACTCGCCAACAGAGATGTCTGTGCACCAGGTTAGCATATCCTCGATCTCGCCCAGATAATAAACGCACTGATGACGAGCTTGTCTATCCGCAGCTCCTTCATCGGGTTGGTGGGGGCTTTCGACTCTTCGGCCTGCGTATTCATGTCAGCACACTGTGGACGGGACAGGCAATGTACACAGCATGCCCCCAGACCGTCTACAACGACTGGCAGCGATACTTTTGTACAGCAATACTCACCATTTTGATTGTTGTCGGTGGGGTCGGACGGTCGGACGGTGAGCGCGCAAGTACGGCCAATGAGATAGCAATTAGGATCCGACCAGGGGACCATGCAACTGTACAGTTCTCAAAGTGTGGCTGATTTGCTTCCGCGCACCTCAGCGTGCCATACCTCCCACAACATGACCGCGTACGACGATGATGAAATTATTCAAATAATACAACGTAAATGAAGGAATGCTAGACGACAACAATGACAACCAAGACAAAGTGAGATATTGGAAGCTATGCTGCTGGCGTAGCGTTTGGATCGCGGAAGACCTTCAGATCCCACAGCTCGCCCACTTTCCGCTCGCCTGTCTCATCGGGCTCTCCTGCGTCCAGCTTCAGCCCTTGCTCGTTGGCTAAATGCAGTACGCAGATGAAGCAGAAACTTGTGCTGATCTCCTCGAGCTTGTCTTTGGGATATGTCTTCTTGAGCTCTTGAACCACTGTTACGAACTGTCTTGGTTCATTTGGATCTGTCGGCGCTGCAGCGACATCCTTCTTTGCCTGGAGCCCCGTCAGTACAAGGCGATTCATTAGCAAGGGCGGACTTGCCTCCTTATCCTCAGCAGGCGCATGATCAACCACAATGTTGAGACCTTTCCAAATATTCTCCTTGAGCTTTCGCACATCCACCCGCTTGGCCTTCTTGGAATAGTTGACGAATTCTGGCCGGACTCGCTTGAGCTGTTCTTGGGTTGCTGCCAGAAGGTCGCCTTCCTCATCCATGGTCTGCGCGGGGCCAGGGAAGCCGTCATCGTCGAAGCCGCCGACATCATCGAAGTCATCCATGAAGAATTGCGTCCCGAAGGGTATCCCTCCGCCATCTTGTGCTGCGCAGATGTCAGTGGAGTTCGTGGAAGTGCCACTGGAGACTCACTCTGATCGCCTTCAAAGCCGCCTGCTTGTTCTGCAGCTGCTTGCGCCCAGAAGCGCTCATCGACCTCTCCATCTTCCTCTGCAATCCAGTAAGACTCCGAGTCTGTCTTAGAAAGAAAACGGCCTACCATTGATGACCTGACCTGCACGTCTCATCCGTATTGCGAACTTCGGCTTCATAAACAGTCGCAATAACTGTGCGCTGCTGAAGTGCATGTCATCAGGTAAGAGATGTTCATCACGCTTCGGAGCAGGGGCTTTGGTCCTTGAGCTACGTTTCCGCTTTGCGGGTGCACGGCTACCCGGAAGTGAGATAGCGGTTCGACCGGCTGGCGCGAAGAGCTGCTTTATCGGGGGCGCTGGAGCAGCGAAGTCAATCTCGAAGGCTTTCTTCTCAGCTTTCGCAGCCTTGTTCGCAGCTGTTGAGGAATCTGGCGTGACTGTGGTATGTTAGTCTGCATCAGATTGCTAGTCTGCACTGAACGTACCTTTTCGGATGACCTTCCGCATCTTCCAATGTTCGGGACCAGCCCAGTTCTTGAGCAGGTTCTGGTCGAAATAGTCTAAGCCGCCCTCGCCCTCACCCATCGCCATGACCAACGCTCTCTCATTTGGCGGATGCCGGGGATCGAACGTCTCCACACCACCGAATGCCACTCTCGACCCGCTTCCAGATGCGGCAGGCTGTTCCCCGCTCTCGGCGTCACCCCCGAGCTCGCCATCGTCCTCGCCACCCCATCCTCCACCTCCATTGCCCCATCCGCCGTCATCGTCATCTATAGCCTGATCGCCTGTGAAGAAATCTTCTCCGCCTCCGGCATGATCGTCATCACCGAATGCATCGCCAGTCTCAGGCGCGCGCGTTTCGGATTCTATCCGGTCGAGATTGAGGAAGGCGAGGTCAAGATTACTTTGATCGGCAGAGAACTTGAAGTCTGCTAAGGTGGAACTGATGACTTTGCCCTCGAGGATGTCCATACTTGGGAAGTACTTTGCCCGTAGTGCTGAAAGATCCACTTCAGCGCCCCTCATCTCTGACAACTCCTCTTCCACGTCATCATCTTCGAGCTTGCAGTCGCCAGCATCAAAAACGATCCGCAAGGAGCCGTCAACGCCGAGATGGTTCATGAGCAGGCCCATAGCGCCGCCCTCGTCAAAGTCCGCGCTCGTCTTCTTGAACAAGGGGTCGACCGTGAACTCCAGGTCGAATTTCTTGACCTGCAATTGGGCATATGACTTGGCAAGCGTGGCTTCGGTTCGATGTGTCCGTCGCTTTGCCTTCACCGGACCTTCCTCGCCATCAACCGCACCCTCCTCGTTCCCTTCCTCATCCTGATGATCTGCATTCCGACCATCATCCGCCAGACCGCTCAGCAGCTTGCCCGTCTCGGTAGCCACACTGTCGACACGACTCGTCCAGATCTTCACGCAGCCATCGAGAGTACATGACGCTTTCTGGAAGTTGATGCTGTTGTCCAGCTCGTTTCGGAGAAGGGACATGTCGTGGAAGTAGTCGATCAGTGCGAAGTGCCAGGAATTTGTGGCGTTGATTTTCTGCCACATTGTCAATACTAAAGACTCAGAACTTCACCAGCTAACTCACGTTATCCGTGGCCATCTTCATCCACTCCTCGAAATTGCTGCTCAAGATCTGCAGACTCGGTGGTGGTGCTTGTGGCGCGACAGCAGAAATCTGATGACCTCCATTGACCATCGCCAGTGCAGCAACCCTCGTGCTCTTGTTTGCAGTCGTATTTGCCACCATACTCGCATTCGCACCAACAACAGACTTGTCCGAGTTCTGCCTCTCCACCTTTGGCGGGTGCTCCTCCGAATACCGCACAGAAGTCGACCGTTTCAGACTCTGTCTTCTCGCTCTCCGTTCCGCAGCATCGTCGTTGATATTCACTTCCGCCAACGGTGTCCGGGGCGAAGCGTGCATATCGCTCACGCGCCTCTTCCCCTTCCCCTTGCCCTCCTCCTTGATCTTTCCCGGCCTCGCCACAGGCTTGCGTGGGGGCGGCGAAGCCTCCCATTCCTCCACTTCGTTCTCCGAGTCCGAATCGGCTATCATGTTGACCCGCTTCGGTTTGGAGGCGCGTTGGGGTCGTGTTGGTGTGCTCATGGTCGCTGGGGGTTGAGGTGGTCGTTGGGCGTCGCGTCGTAGGGGAATGGCCAAGACGCGTCCACTTGGTCGGAGTCAAATGTCAGTCACGTGATTGGTGGTATTTAGGCGCTCATCAGTGAGCGCTGGACCACTGCAATAATGATGGAGCTCCTCCCAAGTCCGACCCTGTCATGGTTGCCGTGAAGTTCGCTACATGACCAAACGTATTTGCCGAGGACAATGCAGAGCGGACGGAAGTACCTTACCCGACTAAAGAGCAGCGTTCATGATGGATCAACTATTCCCGCGCCAATGGCCACAGCCCGATCCTCACTGATCGGATAAAGCATGAGGGTACATATATGCATCTATTGGTACAGCCCAAGCCGCTTCAAAAATACATTCAAATACCACCCCGTCAATCCCCATATCTCCAGCCCCTTCCCACCCGCCTTCCCACTCCCACCCACCTCATCCTCCCCGCTCCATTTCTCCCACTCCAGCCCCAGACCGCGCACTTTATCAGTCACGTCAATTGCCCAATATGGAGTGTAGCCGCGGAACTCGTGAACGCGGAGGCGGGAGGGGTCGAACATCTCTCGGAAGGTGAGGTGGAAGATATGCGACACTTCGGGTGGGTTTGGGCGGAGAGAAGAGAGGGCGATGGAGGGAAGGGGATCGTCGGGTCCGAGTGGAGGTCTTTCGGTACTTGGATATATGAAGCCCTGCACTAACTTAGAGAACGTAGGCTCAGATAGATCTTGTGACTTACGACAAAAGGATGTACTCTTAGTCTTCGTAAACTGAGTTCAGGTGGACCGAAAGAGCCCAGCACCTCAACCTGCCTCGGTACTACCCCAATCTCCTCGTCTGTCTCCCTCAGGGCGGTTGCAAGGAAAGTCTGATCATCTTCGTCCGCGCGTCCACCTGGAAAGCTAGAGTACGGGTCAGATACCGGCCATGATGGCGATGCAAATAGGAGGCGCACCTGACCTCTCCAGCATGACTCCTCAGCTTTCCTCTCACTTCGAACAATATCCCAGGATGGCCATCAACGTTGCAAAGCGGTACGAGCACTGCAGCATTCGGCGCTTCTGGGCTTGAGCTGATAGGCTCTTCCCGACTCAAGTGCTCCTTCCTGCGTAGTGTATGCCGGATGATACTCAATGATGTGAGATTGAGTGGCTCGTCAACCGGGAATCCAGCGCCGTCAGGCGTTGGAGGTGCAGGCTGGCGGCCAGATGAATATGCTCGCGAGCAGGTCGTAAGAAGTCGTGCACTATGAGGCATGCATCGTTGAGGGAGCATGGCATATGCTGTCCACCATCTCCTAAAGCTTTGGTTGCCGCACCAGACGTGGTCGACGTTGACGCTTTGATGTGATGATCGGGTCGCGATCGAACTTCCGAATAGTGGCTGTGAGGATGATGACATGACGTTTGGATGAGTTGGACTTTGTCAGGGACCGAGGTTCGCATAAAGAACTAGACTTGTGCAGCTTTGCTTTGTACACTAGACTATCACACCTACCTAAAGGACTGTGCTATGGCCGAAACCGACCCCACCAAACACCCACTGCTCCAGCAGCCGCTGCATATATTCAACCTTCCGCCGGAAATCGTCGATACCCTCTCTATCCGCACCTCCGCGCTAGCACCTCCGCCACCACCGCGAGAACCGACTCCTCCGCCAGCGCCAGAGCAGCGGGAGGTTACAACAGCCTTCGCATGCAACATCTGCGGAACAAGCTTCGCAGACGTACAGGAGCAGAGGGAACACTATAAGAGTGACTGGCATCGGTATAATGTCAAACTACGGATGTCCAGCAAGCCTGCTGTATCAGAAGAAGAATTCAATGCTATCGTAGATGGTGCGTGCCCTTCCCTTCGGCATATATGCGCTCTACTGACAACTCGCAGAACTTAATGACTCGATATCTGGCTCCGCTTCGTCGGACGAGTCTGATACCTCGTCATCAGCTTCAATATCCCAACTCATGATGAAGCAAAACCTCTCCCGCCCGCCTTCCGAAATCGAAGACTACCGACCAATTGCGAAGACTCCCATAATATGGTTCCAATCCAGCGCAGTGCCAGTAACCCAGTTCGGGATATACAATGCTGTATTCGAACCTGGGCTGTCACCACCAGAGTACGTCGAGGCGGTGAAGGAGATGCAGGATGGAGGAGAGCACGGGAGGCTGTGGACGTTGTTCGCTACTGCTGGAGGTCACTTTGCGGGGATGGTAGTGCGTGTAAAACGGCCAAGTATAGAGGAAGAGACCGAGGAGACGGGGAAGGGGAAGAAGAAGAAACAGAAGCCAAAGCCGGAGGAGATGGAGGTCATCTACCATAAGACTTTCCATCGCTACACAAGTGAGTCATACACGCATTTATGTATGTTCCTGTGTTCTGAACATGGCTTCCAGCTCGACGAAAGCAAGGTGGTTCGCAAGGCCTCAACGACCAATCGAAGGGCAAAGCCATCAGTGCCGGAGCGATGCTGCGTCGATATGGCGAGCAAGCTTTGCGAGACGATATCCGCGCCCTCATGGCGGAATGGGCCGAAGAGATCAACGCCAGCGAGCGGATCTTCATCCGCGCCAGTACGAGCAACAAACGCATCTTTTGGGGTTATGAGGGGAACGTGATCGAGAAAGGCGATCCGAGGATACGGACTTTCCCGTTCCCGACACGAAGACCAACACTGTCGGAGCTGCAGAGATGCTTGCAGGAGCTTACGAGGGTGAAGATCTCGCATTTGACTGACGAGGCACTTCGAGCGCTGGATGAGGCTTATCTTGCTTCCCTACCCAAAGCTAAAGTTGTTCCTGCGCCAGCACCAGCACCACAGCCTCAAAAGCCTGTCGCGCCTAAATTAACGAAGGAGGAAGAAGCCGAACGAGATCGTTGGCGTCGACTGATCGATATGATACGTAAAGGCCGCATAGAGCCGCTGAAAGCATTCTGGGAGCGGGAAAGCCAAGCGATGGGAGGAGTGAACGCCTCAATCCCTGAGTGGGCGGAGGACAGCAGAGGGTTTAAGACACTCCTGCAAGTCGCGTGCTCTGCAGGACAAGAAGAGGTCGTCCAGTGGTTACTGGTGGAACAACATGCGGACCCGACTATACCAGTTCCTACTGGCGTGTCTGTCGCGAAAGACAAAGAAGATGATTCCGACGAGGAGGGCCGACCTGCCACGCCAGCTGTCGGCAGCCGACGCGTTGCTTACGACGTCGCTTCTACCCGCGGAGTCCGAAATGTTTTCCGGCGGCTGGCTTATTCTCACCCGGAGATGTGGGATTGGCTTGGCGCAGCACACGTCCCGTCTGTCCTTACACCTGAGATGGAGGCCGCCAAGGAAGGCAAGAAGGCCGTACGGCGGAAGGCGCTCAAAGACCGGCTCCAAGCCCGGGAGAAAGAGCGCGAGGCCGAGCGTGCGAGGCAGGAGGAGGAAGAGCGAGCACGTCTTGCCAGAGAGAAAGAAGAGGAGGCAAGGCGCCGGGCGGCGGAGCCTGCATTTGCTAGGACTGGGCCACATAAGCTTGGAGGCGGGAATGCTCCGAAGGGAGATGGGCTTGCGGGGTTGACACAGGAGATGAGGGCACGGATTGAGCGAGAACGACGGGCTAGAGCCGCTGAAGCTCGTTTACGTGGTTGATGGGCCCGGCGAATCGGGACTTTGTGGCCAATTACATACCTTCGGGCGAGACGGATCAACATTGAGCTGATGTTTGAGCGCAGCCGTTACCTCGCTACATCTTATGACGTCCTGGTCCCTTCCGTGTTCTGCCTTACAAGAACGAAGGGGTTCTCCGACGACGGTTAAATACAACAGAAGGTATAGGGGTAATGCTATAGGTGTTTGCACGTTGTGGTACCTGTATTTCTTCTGCGATCAGCTGATGAAGTCCCGTTGAAATTCAGAAAGATGTGTAGAAAATCGCGATCTACCAGGTAAGCACCATGAGGCCTGAAGATCAAGAGCTGCTTCTGGTTGGTCGATGGCTTGGATTTCTGAAAGCAAGCACCCTTGTGGAGCCCGCCAGAATCCGTCCTCCGCCTAGTCACGGACCGGCCGCGTCGTATATCACCACCAGGGACACCTACCGTCATTCAGCATGAGAGGGAGAGGAAGAGAGATTGCCGGGTGCGATCACACACCATCCATGGAAGGCTTGACAGAGATTCTCCACTGAAGTCGCTTGGGTAATGAGCCTCTCCACCTGCACTGAGACTGGCAAGGAGACCTCTGGTTCGAAGTCTTGACCTAGATGCCCAGAATCAGCGCGGTCGCACGGCGAAGTATTGTCGTTTACCCTGTAGCTTGTCCCGCACACGTTTGTAGACCGAGACAGCCTTGTCGTTGCGGTCTTCATTGTGATCAAAATCTGAGGCGCGATTGAGCGGATAGTCGTAGCCAGCAGCGAGGGGTGAAATCATACTGCTGAAAATCACGGTCTCGTCCACAAGCGACCTCCGGCCAGGACCTGCGGGGCGAATCGTCCCAGCATCTAAGATCAGAGGCAGATGAGAGGACCATGCTACGCGAAGCGCTGTTCACTGACCGGTCTCGCTTTCCACCGAGGGTATGATGTGGTTGGCATCCTGTCGAAGACGCCAACTTATGAGTGGGTCGTAGAGAAAAGCTTCCATCAGAGCCAGCAGCGACTCGCCGTTTTCGCGGAGAACTTGCATGGTGATTTCGCAGGTTTTTCTGAAGCTTCCATGAAGTCCACCGACTCCCATAGCATTAGTCAGCATGCGGGTCAATCGGAAAGGGACTTTCTCCGGGTACTTCTCGCGCTGCATAGCGAGCTCGAAACAATCTCCGAAGTCGATGTGGACCACCTCTCCGCTCCTTCGTTGAAAGAGTAGATTCCTAGGATGGCGGTCACCGAGCCCCAGAATAGACCCCACCATGCTCATGACCGCCAATGACCGAGTATAAGTGGTACGTCGTTCGACCCATACCTCAGAGCAGTGGCTATTCAACCAAAGAGCTTGATAGAGATCCTGGCCCGTCGTGTTGTTCAAGGCATATGCAAAAACTTCCACCTTTTGTAGCAAAGGAAGATTTTCGTAGTCTGGTGCCATCTGCAAACGTGAGTCGAGATATGCAAGCCTGGAGATGGGCTAATGCATCACTTACCTCGCTGACGAGACGTTGTTCAATACCCAGGTTGATTTGGCGAGCGTCGCGGTACTCTTTGATAAGTACGTACATCGTGTCCGTGTCTTGTACCCAGCCGATTAAACCGGAGTGAGGGGACATGGGAGTAACAGAAAATTGCTGAATATGCAGTTTGCGCTGGAAGCTTTGCGAGTCACAAGCCAGAAGAGTGTTCACGAAGCCGAACAACTGCATGACACGTTCATCTTGGCGTAGGTCCTCGTGACCTGAAAATTCTTAGTGCAGGACCCCCATGATGTGCATAGCGTCGTACCTTTCAGAAGGAACTGGTATTCGTGACCGTCAGTGCCCTGTATGCACACCTTTCTCGGCCGCTGTTTTGACGAGATAATCGAGAGGGTCATATGGAAGCGGGCGATGCCAATGGTTGGCTTTCCGCTGCGGTAGGTCCCTACGAATGGAACTTCATCAAGACAATTTCAGAAGAACAAGAGGCCGGGTACCTGGGACGGCCACTTTCAGGTCTCGTGCTCTTAGCAGCCCAGGGGCGGCATCCTGAAGCTCGATACTGGTCAGACGGTGCAGAGTTTTCTTGAGTCTGTAGACACTGATATCAGAGACGGGTCGAACGACACTGGCTGTCGTACTTGTTCCATACCACACCATAGATGTCCCACGCCTTGTTCAGATCGCTGCTATCGCCATATTTTTGGAATCTTTGCGAGAGTTCGCGGGCTTGCGCCAGTCCAGCGCCGAATTTCTGCATGAAGGAGGTCTCGTGAAAAGTCGAAGTACCCTAGGACCATGCGGTGACGGTGAGAAGGGCGATTTCGATCAACACCCAGCTTACCTTCTCCAAGAGCTCATGTAAAGGTTCCAGATGAGCGATCATTGCTATCGCATTCCTCTCTTCGAATAGCAGGCCACCTGCTTCTTCGATGGCTGTACACCATTGCTCCTGCCAAAGTAGAGTCGCTCGGACGAGTTCCCTGCTCACAAGCAAAGCCTACTTAATTATATTAGCGGAATGTCACGGCAAGCTTCTGGAAACTGCTCCGAACTTGGTCGACCACGTCTCTGCTATGCTCCCGCATAGAAGCCAATATTCGTAACGAAGCGTTCTTGCGCGTGATGTTCTGAGACTGGGAGGCGACCACCAGCGGGAACACCAATAATTGGGGATGAGCTCTCCCTACATCACGTAATACTTGACTGATGAGTCCTCGGACATTCGGATGTGTCGTTTGGATACGAGCTATTATCTAACTCACAGCATTAGCGCCACGGCATTGACCTGCGATCAGCCATATCTCGCCTGAGGGATCACTTCTGCCCAAGTGTCCACATGGATCACCCGAAGTCCCAATTCTATTGCTCCATTGACCTCCTCCTGTTGGCCGAAATTGAACCATAGGGTCAACAATCTAAGAGCGTCCTGCAGCGCGGCCCCATTGCTGAGGGAAATTGAGCGGATGAAACCTGTATTACGTGAGTTCTTCGCGCGCTTGCCCAGGGAAGGGACCAGATACCTCGAATAGCGGCTATGATGTGCTTCACGAGAAGCTCTGCAGACATAGAGCCTCCCGCACGAGGGTGAGAAACCTCAGTAGGCGAAACGAGCTCGAAGTTAGCCATCGCCCAATTATGCCATGCCTTGTATCGCTCGGGGTCGAACCTCGTGGCGAGGTGGAACCATTGTATTATCCTTGCAGCATTATTCTGACACAAGGACAAGGTAAGATGAAGCCCCGAATTGAGGTAGAAGCACGGTACGGACCTCCTTCCATTGCTTATCCAAGGCCATATGCCACTGTCCTTGCTTGACGTAGCAGCGTGCGAGCAGTTTCATCTGGGCATTCGTGCGTGCATTGGCGGTGGTAATGCTGGTATCATCATGGGGGCTAATTCCGAATTCTAGAGTGATTCGGTCCACGAGATGATGCAAGCCTTTCAGAGCGTCTTGCTGTCGACTACCTTCTGACCACAGAAACTTCAGCTGTGCATAGACGATGCTGGTGTCAACCTTGCGACCAAGTAAGTGTCAGTGAGATGTGCTCCTTTAAGCAGAGGACGTACCTCTCGGCCAGCCGGTCCTTTGACTTGACCGATTATAGACTCGAAAGTCTTTCCTGTAAGTCCCATACGGTTTGCCTTCCGTGATAGATTGGCAAACTTGATCCATATAGGCACATCCTCGGCTGGAGTAAGCACCAAGGATCTTACTTGCAAGATTCGCTGCCAAGTCTCTAGGTCGGGCTGACAACCAAGTAGCCTGGGTCCAGGGTAAGTCTCCACTCTTACCAGGTGACATGCACAAACCGCCTGGTCCACGTGGTGCGCCTCCTGGACTCAAGGGCGAGATTATCGCCCGCTTGCTTGTATTCTACTATCTCTTCCAACTCGGACAGCGTCTGGAGCCGCACCACTATGCTAAGGCAAAATCAAGGAATGTACGTTGGCAAGGTGGGGAAACTCGTACCTGTAAGCACGCGTGTAGCTTTCCCTCATAAGGCTGGTAAACCTCATGTCCAACATGGCACGAGTTCGCTGGATCAGATCCAATGACCTTCCGTATTGATGATGGTGTAAGGCAAGAATTGCTCCGTAGAACGAATGCTCGGGGGTGTTGTGTTTCATACAATCGACGTAGTCTTCCATGGGAGTCCATTTCTGTCGTGCCCATGCAGCAGCAGCGGCTAGCGGTGCAACTTGGGAGCGCTTATTTAGATCAGCGTTCACCCAGCAGCGTTCTACCCCATTCGACAGTGACTCCCACTCTCCCAGAGCATGATAGCACCGCATCTTGCCGAGAATAACTTCATCCATATCGAGTACCGCGGATTCCTTGCTTTCGTATGCCTCAAGCGCTTCTTCCCAGCGACCCAGCTTCTCGTACCATTCCTCCCGCGGCATCATACCATACTCATCCTTGGCAAGCGCCAGTGTGGCCCAAGCTGTATCTGTCTGATGCAGTCTCGTCTGGGTATTGATGATATCGTCAACGAGGGAGACAGTGTCGGGACCCTGGGTCCGTTGGACGAATTCGAGCTCCAAGTAGTGCAAGGCCTTGGCGTACGCATGGTGGCGAAGCGCCGCTTCGCATAAGGTGCGGATACTGAGGCCCACGGGCCGATCATTATTCTCCATGAATTCGAACAAGCCGAGAAGAGTATCCGCTATGCTTCCAGGCGCCTCAGGGGTTGTGAGGGCGGTCTCAAGCGAGCGCACAAGGTGCTCCTGGGTCCATGTCAGCAATTAGGGTAGGTAAAGGGACAGATCAACATACTTGATATGCCTCGCTCAATTGCGCCCAGCAAGATATGAATCCTGCATTGAAAAGTTCACCAGGCAAGGCTCTCTGCGTTGCAGCGGCACCAGCGCAAGCTCTCAGAGCATGAGACGGTGATTCGCGAAGCATCGTCATTCCTAGCTGTCGTATCCAATGTGTCCAATCCGCAGCAGTGGACACATGCGAAAAAGCCCACGACTCCTTCAGATGTTGCGCATTGACTCTGAAATTTTCAGTTACAGGGAGCGACTCAGGTTCCACTTTGTCCTGTTCAAAACTTCAGTGCGATAAGATAGAGTCGCATGCCAAGAGAAGGCACGTACGGTTCGATCAAATCAAACTTGCCGGCTAGAGACTGGCCGTTGTACAACTGGGCCACTAGCTGACTGTAGCCGGCGTGTTTGATGTTACATTTGACGACGACCTGCCCTTATAAGCATAGGCCATGGTCCGGGATATGTGTTCTAGTAGACTTGCCTTGTCAATGATACTGAGAAATACCACGAAATTTGAATCCAGCTGGAACAGCAATGTGCAAAGAGAATCCATCACCGCTGCGCTCACATCCTGATCCGAGTGTGCCAGTGCTCGTAAAAAAGAGTGCACAATCGCCGAAGCGTAGCTAGTGAGATTAAGCATTCTTGATAGCCGACCAATAGTCTGAACTGCAGCTTTTCGTAAGGACGGCGTGGCGGTTTGGCTCTCGCATGTTCTTAGAACAGGGTTAAGGATGAGGTGCATGTACTCATCCAGGTCAGAGCCAAACGTGCACAATGCATGGAGCACGTTTGTCTGCAAGAGCTGTAGCCGAGAGGCATGGCCATTGAAAGCCTCGACGAGCTTGGGAAGTATTGCTGGGAGATGCGCTTTGAATTCTCCCTCAAGCGCAGTTGCCAGAGCTTCGACGAGCGATACTAGCGGAGGGAGAGGGTGATCGATATCCCATAGATCGCAGAAAAGAGCAATCACATCAGCCAGAAACGGCCTAATGTGCTGGCTCACGAGCCCGATAAGCTTGCCCATCTCAGAGATGTAGAAGCCTTGATCAGTTCGCGTTGGTGATCGGGCGACATCCAAAAATGCGGGCACGACCTGAATGCAACATGAGACCGGAACACACTAGTCCAATGGAGACCCACGAGAGGCAGGAAGGACATGCATTGGGGTCCTTGAATTCGGTACACTGCAAGGATGCCTTCTATGGCGGCAGTACGAGCGTCCAGGGATGAGCTGTCTTCGAGTAGACCGACAAGTGCCTTCATTGCAGCTGTTCGAAGGTATTGTTCGGAGGTGGGCCCAGCGGTTGCCATGAGCAAATGGAGATCAAAAGGATCTTCTGGAGAGACGACATGACAGATTGCCTCATCCATTTTTGCGTTAAAGGTCTTGGACACCATTAGCCTTTGCTTGTTGATTGCCTGGTACAGCTGACCTTGGGATCTACGGCACCCAGGATGCCCATCACCCTCAACACCTCTTGCCTAACTTCGGGCCTAGCCTCCTCGTCTAGAATCCGCCTCAGGACGAACAGCAGGTTGGGATGGTCCACGTATGGCTGGATGACGTATCCTGTGTGCGAGCAGAACGATCCGAGGGCTCGTAATGCTGCTTCTTGCTTGGTGGAGGAGGACCTGTCTTGCAGGTTGACCAGCAATACGTCCATAATCTTCTGGGTATGGCTAGTGAGATCATCTCCACCAATCCTAGAAATCTGTCCAAGGCACTCGAGAACTTGTATGATGATGGCTGTGCTCTTGTCTTCTGCTTTCGATAGGAGCACCTTCAAAATCGGCACTGCATACGGCTTAAGGATTGTTTTGGTTTCGGAAATCATGATACCCAACAGCTGGGCAGTTTCCGCCTTCTCGCGACTACAAATAATGTCAAGCTAGTCGCAACGTCTGCGAAGGTTGTTCACGTACTTGAGGGCAGTGTGCTCCATCTGTTTAAGCAAATGGACAATAGTCTTCCGTAGCCGTGGCATCACGCAAGCTGGATTGCGTGCTGCCAAGCGACCAATCACTGTCATCGCAGCTCGTCGAACTGGAAACACCTCATCGTTCGAACCGTTGAAAAGTGCGCGAACGGTCGCAGCTTGACTAAGATGGCGATCGAATGGCGGATCGAGGGCTGCCAGCACATTCCGCCTCGTTCTTGGTTCTGGAAGAGAGAGTTCAGTCGGTATCTGGTAAAAATGAGAGCTGACTCACTTGGATCAGAGATTCCCAGTGCTACGAGTTTGTCAAGTATGTCACCCACGAAGCGCATGGCTTGGGTGTTGGTTTGTTGGCAGATTCGATCCTTCATCAAAAGATGCAAACATGCTAATGCAGCTTCTTGACGGATCTTGGAATCGTCATGCTCAATGTACGGCAAGACACAAGTGCTTGCAAAGCCACTCAATGCATGACCTATAATGGGTAAGAGGTCAATGCGTGAATACAATCTGCGGGCAGGGGAACGGACCGGTAAAGTTGAGAGAGCGCAGTGTTGTGAGAGCCAGTATTATCTGCTGATCTCCCTTCTTTAGTGTTGCGTAAGCACTATCAATGGTCTGACTGCCGCAAGAACTCTCGAAGGCACTTACCGCGGACGTCTGGCAAGCGAATGGGGCTTTGTGGGTTAGCTTGTTGGCAGGAGGGGAATAAGGCCGCATATATGGATGGCCACATAGTACATGGCTGAGAAGCTGCAACAGTCGGTCTGCTCTTCATGAGAAAGGCTGCAAGCAAGTCTGTGGCATGCACATACCTTGAACCGTTTTGAGCAGCCCGGGAATATGGACTACTATCTCTTGCAGTGCTTGGCATAGCGAGTCGCTCAGTCCGAAGTCAAACATAAGGTCGAGAACACCCTGCAGATGAGGGGAAAAGGCTGGTCCCAGGGCTGAGGCGAGTAACCCTATGCAGCGAAATATCGCATCCTCCGGAGGGGGATCGCGCTTTGCCCCATGTTGCCTCAGGCTCTCCTTGATAGCCGACATGATGGGCTTCAGGGATGGCACTATTCGGCTCTTTACAGCTTCTGCTATGTGACCGATGGTGAGGAAAGCTACCTTGAGAGTGAGCATAATTCCAATGCTGGTCATCAATCAGATACACACCTGCTGCTCTCTCGGTCCGGATCTTGAGTTGGGGCAGGAGGTATAACATTGCATCGGTCAAGAAACGAGTGCTGAACATCTCAGGATCGTAGAACGCCATTGTAGGCAGAATCGCAACGACAGTGTGTCGAATTAGATGATTCTTGTGATTTCGATATTCCCATACAAGCTCCATGCAACGGACATAATGATCTTGCAGACACTATATTTTGAGGTCAATATCCCGCTCACCAATCAAAGCCAATAAAAACAAACCATGTCCGATATCACGAAAAGTGACTTGAGCGCGAGCAAGGAACCATGCATGTCCTCTACGACTGTGCTCGTGCATCCCCGAGTCGCCTCTGCCACCAACTGCAGGAGTATGTCATCTTTCGCGCAAGAATCTCGTTCCCTCAGGATGTTAAGGCAAGAGGTGAGCAATTCACCGGTATCTTCCCGCACGTGAGCCTAAGCAAGGTAAGCAGATCCCTCACCTAAACCGGGAGGAAACTTACTCGTTTGTCGTGTAGCAGGACCCAGATGCTGTTCAACACATTTGGAACCTGTTTATGAAAGTACGACGGAACGCTCGCCAGTTGCTTCAAGACGAGCACAGCAACCCATCTTGGTCCTTCCGGCTCTCCCGGCTGAAGAAGCTCAAGCGACCTAGAGACCTCGAACGGAATGAAGCGTTCAACAAAGTCGGCTCTCCCGCGGTCGACGATCGCGCCCAGCGCGTGAGCGGCGGCAACCATGATCGTTGCGTCGGGATTTGGGAGAAGACGGCGAATATGGTTCCAGAGCCGGAAGAGGGTGCGCTTGGTCTCTAGTTTGTCTTCGAGCGGGATTTGGATGATCGTTTCTATAGGAGGTTCATGAGCGATCTAGACAATGGGTAAATGAGGGGGACGTACCGGCAGCATACAGACCAGCAAGGACCTCTTGAGGTTGTTTACTCCCGATAAGCTCGAAGACGGGCGACATGATTCGTTCGTTCCAGAACTTGCCCACTTCGTCAGGTGACAGCTCGAACATATCGTTGATTATCTGTTAAAGCGTAAGTCATTCAGCTGAGCGGGAGCTGCGGAGCTCTTACCATCTCCTTCAGCTGGTCGCCTGCTGCCTGTTTCGTTTCCTCATCTCTGCCGCCACATATTAGGACCGCGAGCAACGTCAAAAAGGCGTGGATGAGGCGTACCTTGTCTTCAACTCCTCCAACTGCCTACGGATCGGATCTTCCTTCCCGAGCCCTTCCATCTTTTGTTCTCACACCAACCCGCTCTTAAACACGGTCTCAGGTGTCTGACAACAAGCTACATGTAGAACGCGCTCCCTCGCCGCCTGGACCGTCAGAGCGTAAGCAGCCAGTGGCGACGCCCGTGTGAGTCGGGCAGCCGGGAGTCGGCGCGTGCACGAGCATCTGAAAGAGGAAGAAAGGGGTGTGGAGTCAGGGATCTGCGGGGATGAACAGTTACGGGCTAGGACCGTGCACATCAAAGAGGTGCTTGACAAAGATATCTCCCGGTCAAAGCGGATCAAGGCTTTTTAGCTCTCTCCAGGTCACGTTGGCGAAGCTGTTTGAGGTGCAAAAGCCGTGGCTGGCTATCGAAGTGCGAGGACATCGGGCTGATTGTCCCTTCTCAGCCCTGCAAATCCCACCTTGGCCGTGGTCACTGAATGATTTCTCTCCTCTTGCTATACCACCTTTCAGCTGGACAAAGGCTCAGAGCCATGCACCGTCTGCTTCTATGTGCGTCTGAGACAGGAGGATGCTCAAAGTGCCGAACCAAGCATACAAGGTCAACGTCATCCCTTCAACCCCGCCTCACGACCGGCATCAATCTCGCCGCATTCCCGATCTACGCGCTCTGATTGGCTGGCACCGCACGTTGGCCAGGCTCACTGGCCTCCGCCGCGAAGGGTCGCATCGTGCTGCGGTTCGTTGCTTCGTTCTTGTCTTCACAGCTGGGCTGCCTATAAGTATAACTTGTTTGGAATGGTGGAAGGTTTCGGCACATTCCGGTTTGCGAGGCGTGACGATGCCAAGCCTTTTTGGGTTATATTTGGTTTGGGCGCCTACTGCATGTCGCGCTTTGTTTCCCGGCCTGCTGCGCACACGCGTATATGGGTGTAATTACACTTCGCGATCTGGTGCTGCGCACGCTCATTATGGCTTCCACTATGATAATCCCCATGCTTTTGCTTGTTTATCACTCTCTTAGGCATGCTGTTATTGCGATGTGCAAGAACTGGCCAGGAAAGGAAAGCACCGCTGCTAACTGAGGAAGGTGATGTCCATCACACGTTCCTCAACCCGCACTGCGGGAAGCGAACAACCTCATGGCAACAAGCACAGAAAAACGACTTTTCTGAAGGATTACGCTTCGTATCCGCACGCATTGCGCGTAACTACGTCAGTGGTTGACGATTCAGGTCAGAGGCTCAGACAGCGCGTTGCTGCCTGCTGCGCATCACCATCAGTTGGGCTGTCCTCGCCCGGATTTCCCGACACTGGTCTATCAGTAGTATCAGACTGATGATCATATCTCTACAACTCTAACGACTGCCTCCTTTCTAATTTGTAGGCGGTCAAATGCCTGCAATACGTCTTTCGTCTCCCTTGCGCCTTTCGCCCCGCTCGTCCAGCACCAGCTTCATGGCTCCCCTCCCGCCCCTCTCGGGCCCGTGGACGACACACCAACGAACGACAGTCCTCGTCGTCCTCGCCCTCATCCTCTATACATCCTACCGCCTCGTCGCGCTCTGCATACTCGACTCCGCCTCCCTACACGCTTCCTCCCGCCCTTCCTCCTCCCCGCTAATAGAGTTCCACGTCCATCCCTCTCTCCTCCCCCCTCCCTTCCCTCCCAGTTCGGTCGACCTCCCCGAGCTCAAACTCGACCTCCCTCCGGGGACGCAGATCCCGAGCGCATGGTGGCCTAACGTCGTCCCCCCCATAGTGCACTACATCGTCTCCCTCTCCCCCTCTCCAAGTCCAGGACCAGAACTCAAATACTTCCAATACCTCGCTATCCGGTCGGCGCTCATCAACCTCCGACCCAAGCTCCTGTTGATCCACCATCCGCCCGGCCGTCCACCACACGGAGCGTGGTTCGACCTCCTCGCGCCTTATGTCACTCTCTCTCCCGTCGATCCGCCAGAAGAAGTTTTCGGCCGCCCCTTAACCCACTATGCGCACAAAGCCGACGTCATCCGACTTCAGCTCCTTCTCCAGCTCGGAGGTGTATACCTAGACCAAGACACATTCATCCTCCGCCCGTTCGACCAAGCCGGGCTTTTCACCCAGGACGTAGTGATGGCCATGGAAGCAAACCCCTACGCAGAAGAATGGGAGTGGGAGCCCGGCGGGCTCTGTAATGGCATAGTCGTCGCTCGCCCCGGGGCGGACTTCGTAAAGAGGTGGTTAGGCGGGTATAGGACGTTCAACGAGAGCGGGAGGGAATGGGCGGAACATAGTGTTGCTCTTCCATGGGTGCGTGCGTCCCTTCACTTTCACTTCCACTTCCACTTCCACCGAGTCGTCCTTCTCGCCCCGGTCCCGGCAGCGTAGCTGATAAACCAAACAGGAGTTGGCTTTGACGTATCCGAGTGAAGTAACGATCCTTAATTCGAGGGCGATGTTCTACCCTCTGTGGAGTGATTCACAGCTCAAGCTAGTACATGAGCCATCCAGCCCAGGGCCCAAAGGAGGAGGCTGGGATTTCAGCGACAGCAAGCAATTAGCGTACGTCTTCTCCTTTCTCCCTTCTGCGCGTACGAAGGTTGACAGCAGGAGGTGCAGGTATCATGCCTGGGAATCAGTGAGCATGCCCTATCTCGACAGGATCACCCCGTCCGCTGTCGGGAGAGGCGCGACGAGCTTTACGAGGATGCTGCAGTCGTTTGTCGGGGCAGAGGATAGGAGGGTCGAGCAGCAGATTGCGCTGGCGCAGAAGAGGCAGGGTAGCTGAGACGAGACTGAGCCAGGAGGGCTTGTGTTCGGGCGAGAGCGCAGAGGACGGCCGGAGGAGAGACGGTCATCAGAGGTTTACGTTAGACCCAGCATATTTATCAGCAGGCCCCAGTCGTGTTATTATAATACACGCTTCGTCCGTCGATATTGCGTCGACAGCCGACCGAGTCCAAGCCGTTCCGCCCGAGGATTAGAGACTTAAGCCTGAGACGGACAGCCCAGCAGCGTAGATCCTAGGCAGACAACAAAGAAGAAGAACAGCCAGACAAGACGAAACCAGCTAGCAAGACCCATTCCCCGTGCCTGACAACATTTTCCAACTCCTTGACATGCTTCTCTTCACCCTTTACCCCGCATCCCTTATGCCAGCCGCATCAGCCGGAAATAGCCGGAACCGACCCTCGGCATCCGCTTTCACGCTTCTGATTGCTCCCGCCCAGTGGCCAATCACAGCGCCCGTTGTCTCTCGGCGTCTCAGCCCATCCACAATCTGCTTTACAAACCTCGCCTGCAGCTGCTGCAATTGTGTATAATCTGCTTGCATACTGACGACTTTCATCTGCATATATCTTCTTCTCTTCTTCACTTCTCGGATCAGAGCTCTACTGGGAGCTTGTATACTATCCAGCTCGTCGAGTGAAGCATCGTTGGAGCTACCCTACCGACCGAGCGCTACAGAGTGAGAGTGAAAAATGGCCAACTCCTCACCAGCCAAGAAACGCCGCCATCACCCCCTGCTCGTCCCCTCCTCAAGCGACGAAGAAGATTCCCCCCCTTCCTGGCCCGAGATCGAGCAACATCTGCTCGAGGATGACGGTGCGTTCCCCTCCCCTCTTCCTCTCCCCTTCCTCCTCGCTCTCGCGAGCCCTCCGGAGTAGACCCTGACTGACGTGCGACCAGCGAACTATAAGCGCCCGGAGAACATGGTCCCCAACCCGAACGTCTGGCTGCCCGAGGGAGACATGCACGTCTTTGGCGCTGCGCCAATGCATGACGAGCTGGACTTGAGGGTGTGTAAGGAATGTGGCAAGCCTGTCTTGGCCAGTGCCGTGGCGGCGCATTTGGGTGCGTCTGCTCCCTCCATACCGCTGCTAGGTTGGTTTGAGACTGATAGGATGTATGCGCGGCAGAGAACTGTAAGAAGATCAAAGCCCTTCCTGCGCCCAAGCAGCCCGCGAAGGGGAAGAAGACGGATGTGAAAGGTTGGTCCCTTTCCCCCATCCCCACGCAAGCCCAGACCCGCTAACCTAATCGTTGGTGGCAGCTAAAGTCAGCCCCGCCAAGCCCGGCAAGAAACGGAAAGCGGACGAGGATGGCGAGGATGAGGAGTTGGAGGATACGCCGCCGAAGAAGAAGACGAAGAAGGAGAATAAGCCTCCCGGCGAATCAGGCAAAGGTGGTCGGTTCAAAGGTGCGCCTTGCTCCGCCATAGCCTGGCTGTATGCGCGTAGATGCTGATGATGTGGATAGGGCCGATCAATCTCGATATCCACTGTGGCGTTATTAACGACAAGGGCGTCCCCTGTTCGCGCAAGCTGACGTGCAAGTCACACGCTATGGGTCCTAAACGGGCCGTGGTCGGCCGGAGCAGACCGTTCGACGAGCTCCAGCAGGAGATGCTTCGCCTCAATCCGAAGTACAAAGAGCCCATGAAGCGCAAGACGAAGGAAGAGAAAGCGGCCGAGAAAGCGCGTGAGAAGGAGGAGAAGCGGCTTGAGAAAGAGCGGGAGAAGGGACTGAGGAACGAGGAGAAGGCTAAGCTCGCTGCGGGGAAGGCGGCTCAGAAGGCCAACGCGTCTGTGACGCCCAAGGCTGGGCCACTGGGCAAGAAGAAGGGCACTGCGGCTCAGAGGGCGGCTGCTGCCGCTGCGGAGGCGGCGGAGTTGGAGGCAGAGAGACAGCTCGATTCGGAGGAAGAGGTGGATGCGCTCGTTTTGGTCGCGCAGAGGTTGAAGAAGCGCGCACAGCCGATTGCGCCTGTGCCGGGGGCGACGCTCTTCTTCATCCAGCGGATGGCGAACCTTGCACCTTGCAGGGACGAGCTGTTGGAGGCGCTTGGTGGAGGTCAGAGCCAGGCGCGATCAGGCATGCCCAGTATGCTGGGCGGAGCGGCTCGGCACGGGATGACGGTGCCGCAGGCTACGGCAGCTGTCAGCTGAGCGGCGCTAGCTGCTGCTTGTTCGATACTTGGATGCTCGTTTGGATTGCATGCACCTCTCCCTTTCTTCTTTTCTTTCCCTTTTGGCCGGCTTGCGGGCCTGTAATGCTATATTTATCGCGTAGCGAGACCACCCGCGGGACGCTTGTGTACAGTACCTCAGATAATGACATTATACTCCGTCAAGAATGAGATACAGGGGTCGAGTGCAAACATTAGCCCACACAAAGTGCAAGAAGACAACAAATACAGTTGGCCCGCCGCCCAGCGGGCCAAGTGCAAGTAGATGCAGAGATGCTACGTGCTACGTGCGGTCGTGGTGATTATGGTTGTGGTGTGACGAGGTGTGATGGCGGAAGTTGCCGCGATCATGCAGGGAGTCTGCATGCCCACTGTCAGCGTGTGCTTCAACTGAGGTAGGAGGTGGGTGCTCACCATTATTCGATTTATATTCCATGATAGTAGTGGCAGGCAGATTAAGGACCTTCATGATCGTTGCCCTGTTGCTCAGTCAGCATACGCTTTAAAGCTTCGGAAAGGACCGCATGCTCACTTGATCCCATCAATCGCACGCTGGTCATTCCCGTCCCTGGTCCATACGCTCATAATATCCTCCCCAGTCCTCACACTCAGCACGCATCCGCACACCTCATCGTCAAACTGGTCTCCGATGACGGCCATGACAAGGTCCTCCCACATCCGGTCTGCGAACCCCTTCCGCAGACGGATTATCCATTTCCCTCCGGTTATGTTCATTGGGTCTTCCCATACGGGTCGTTTTACGCCGGAATGGAAGAGAAGGTAGTCGGTGGTGGGAGTGAGGCGGGAGGGTAGCTGCATGTGCGTCCAGATTGACCAGAATGACTCGATCTATAATTGTCGTCAGCTTGCAGGACACGGGAATAATTCGCCATCATGATTACGGAGCCGAAGCTGGCAATCCGACGGATTCCCTCCTCATAGTTTGTGACCTTGTTTCCAGGAGGACGGTGATGGAACCAGAATACCCATCTACGACGCGTCAAGATCCGAATCAGCAACTGGTGACATTCTTACACCGACAGATAGCGCTCACGTGCTGCGAAGTGGGTGAGGCGTCTTGTCGCCATTGACGCCTGCGGGGGTGACGGCAGTGGCCTTGTCCGCAGGCAGCTTCTCTGTGGTCAGGGAGAGCGACAAGCGGCCGGACCTGCGTGCGACACTCGCGAGCGCAGGTACCATTTTGCCCCTCCCGATGCCCATAGGGGCAGTCAGGGTGGTCGTCTGGCTACCGCTCCCCGGTGTAACCGCAGTAGAGGCGCTGCGAGGCTGTTGGGAGTGGTTGGAGAAGTAGCCATTAGACGCCATGGGCGACAGACGAAAGAACTAAAGGTTGGCGAGATAATAGACAGATTGCGAATATATATGTGCTGAAGTCGAGCTGAAAACGAAGTGTGTCGGATTTGTCGATGAATAGGTGCTGATAGCTGAGTAGTCGTCGATAGGGTGGTGGGCGTTGTACACGATGGGCAAGGATGCGAAGACGATGAGCAGGGCAGTTGAGGCGACGTCGAGGAGGGGAGTCAGTTGTCGTTCTGGCAACACAGGCACCAATTCACGGACTCAATTCGGAGCTAAAATTCCCATAATGTCCGATGACAGCCATTTTCGGCACCAACCTTATGCCGAGCATTTGACCCAAAGATCTTTGCAAGTTGTGGGGCAGCATTGCCAACAACGTCGAATAGCATCACAACTCATCCCATATAATTTCCTAAACCTGCTTAACACCATGCTTGCTTACTGGGGATTGCTCGAATTTGACATGACAGCCACGGCGACGCGCCTTCTCGCTCTGACATTCGACCGGAAGACGTCACCATTTGATGGGGATTACCGAAGCGCGGGTTAGAAACGACGAAGTCTCGGATCAAGCTGTCGACCACCTCTTCTCCTTTCCGCACATGCAAGTTGCATGCATTGGTCTTGATTGCAACCGGAAGCTTCACGAGAATGCTGGACATGCCGAACACCTACAACTTGTCCACAAGATGCAGCATGTTTTCCACGCATAGGACGGACGAAAGAAACTAGTCCATGGAAAAATCATTGATGGTGTGCGTCATGCCTTGTATCATTTGCGTTCGGGCACGAGCGTACCACGAGTACCGTATTATGTCGAGTTGCGGCCGGCACCCGTTAATCTTTTCATCATTTATCGCTCAATTCATCTGGCTGAATTGGCTCGCGGAAGCCGTATCGGAACGCGCCAATTTTGTCCTTTTTATGCGAGCTTATCTATCTCGTAGATCTGTGAAGGCGCATGGTGGGCTGTGCTCAATACCCAATACCTACCTTGCATACCCTGAGCGAAGGCCACGAGGGGAACATGCACAGCCGGTGATAACGGCATCCGAAGGCTGACCGACGAGAAAAGAACCGTTCAGAACGAACTAAGTGTCGCATGATCCCCTGTTGCGGAAGAGCGAACCTTCGAATCAGAAATCCCAGAGACTTTAGTTGGAAGAGAGGTCTATACCTAGTCGGCGGCAATGTGCGGACAAGTGGCTTTATGGCCAGTCCCGCTGAACCGGCGCAATCGGCATACATTTTCCCTTGCAAAGTCAGGATGACTGACTGTTCGGGCAATCATGGGCGGGTTTGACCACTCTTACACGCTGGTCAGCCGAGCTACTCGCACGTTCCAAGTTATGAGGCCTCGTTCGCGGAACCGGAGTTGGTTGGAGTGCGGACCGCCGCGGCCTCCATATGGTAGTTCAATGCGGCTCGTCACCCACCGAATTCCAATGTGCAATGCGAGATACGCTCTGACTCTCGCCCCCGGTCTAAGGCACGCGGCATCTAAGAACTTTCTGAAGAGATCAGCATAGAGCCCATGTCCCGGCACTTTTCCCACGACCCAAACATTCTGAGACAAAGGGATAAAATGACGAGGACCGGTTGGAACTGGTGGGCAAAGAAATGATGGCCACCTCCTTTCCGCCTCATCCTGACTCCTTGCCGCTGGAAAGAGGGGCACTGTACGCAGTTCTGTTCCACCTTCCATCGGCTGAGACGCCCAGGTATCACTGGGCACTTGGCTTCATTACGTTGGACGGCCAATCGTTCTCTTATCATGCAACCGATGAGGCCGTCAGAGGACGGTCCTCCACTCAAAGTATTCCCTTCGCGTTGATAGTCTGGCCTGGCTGACGTCAAGACGGCACAGAGTGGGTATTCGAGCGGAATATTGGAAGGTGGTCCGATGCGAAATCCCGGCACGTCGCTGTGAAAATCGGACGGCCCGCTATTACGGAAGATGCGTTAGCATCACTCTTGGCAACAGTGCCCACTTTCCTTTCACCAGAGGACCGGTTACGAGAGCCACAGTTCGGATGTCGCCTTTGGGTTCGATACGCTGCAACCATATTGGCCTCTCATGGCATAATACAGTTTCGAAGCCCGTCATCCTCGGTGGATCTTGAGGAGGAATGCATTCAGGTTGGTGCGATGTATCATGAGAGCTTACGGCCAGTGCTGAGGCTCTGGGACGTAAGCTGGCACCTCTATGTGACGAATTCGGGGTTGGTCGTGTTATGAGGGATCGAATGCTTCACCGTCGTTTACCGTGCGGGATAGGATAGGTCTCGTGATTGTTTATTGTCCAGTACATTCCAAGTAGAGATACATGCGTCGTAATAAGCCTCGAAAGAAGACGGAGAAACCGGTCGCGCAATCAGAAGTGGAAAAATCCCTTCTTCTTTCCTTCCTTCTTCTCTTCTTTCTTCTCCTTATGTAACTTGGAGCTTGCATGCGAAGGCGCAGGACTTGAAGCCGCTGGTTCTGGAGTAGCGCCACGCGAGGGTATCGAGGTCGATGAACTGACTCGGCCGCGCACTGCTGGAACTCCCAGAGAAGACGGTGCAGTCCGTACTGGTGCTGGTGGATCCGGTGTATAATAACGGCGGTCATAGCTATTCTGATATGTCCGTTGTTGACCAGGGGGCGAGGACTGTAGCTGCAAGCCTTCAGGTATAGCGGCAGAGCCTTTTCCTCCGATCTCCAAAACCTTCATATCATCTACAAAGCGGTCTGGACTGAATACGTGGGTGGAACCTTCATTGAATGTCAGAGGAATAGAATAAAAATTCGACGCAAAAGCGTACCAATGAAAACATCCCTGTTGAGCGCAGTAGAGACTTCATATGCCGTCCGCATCTCGGAATACGTCATACCACCCGCAATGAAGACCAGAGCACGCTGCCGGACTTCCGCAACCGATGCACCTGGCCGTTGTGCTCTCGCCCAGCTTGGTTTCGCACTCCTAAGCGACGAAGCCGAAGATCCGTTCGCGGAGGCACGAATTTGTGAAGCATGTAAAGCGGAAGCAGGCGCATCGCGAACGTAAGGGAAGAATGCGAGATCGAGCTTGTTCGCAAAGTGATCCTGAACGGAGGGGTTAATACAGACAGAGAAGGGCAACGGAGAGCATACCTCAAGCACGGTTTTTAGAACTGGCCGATATCGAGAAAGCTCGTATTGCTCCTCGTCGCTCGGTTTTGCCTTTTGTCGCTTCCTGCTGCTGTCATTTGGGCCCTTTCACCAGGTCAGCCAGTCTCCCGCGCCTTTTGGATCAGCATGCAGCTTACTCGTAGTATCCGCGCCCCCAGGTGGACGAGGCTGTTCACCGCATCCTGCTCCGCCATAGTTAAGCGCGCATGCTGGAACAGGCGTCTTCGGTCTTCGTCCGGCACACCATCCCGATACAGGATATACAAGGCGATGATCCGGACCTTATCGCGGTTGCTGACGTATCGATCATCAAGAAGAGGCACCATTTCTTCCACTAGAGTCTTTGGTGTTTTTCCTTCTGCGTTTAAGCCGGTTGCGCAGCACTGTTCGACGTTCGCTGTGAGGGGAAGCTTCTTTCGCTCGAAGAGGGCCATGCACTCTTGGGCGATATTGAGGTGGGTGGAGAACTGCAGGCCAGTCAGTGAATGCTTCCTAGTTCATAGAGTCGATGTTATGCACCCTCTCTCGTTGCTCCTGATATTGCGGCAAACTCGCAAGCATATCCTTCATGTCGTTCAAGCTGGTGGCGCCAGCGCTACAACTCTGTCAACATCTATTATACGACACAGAATAGTCGCACATACCCTCCCTTGAAACCCGCATTCTCCTCCAAGAACTTGTTGAAGTCCGCCATCAACTTATCGATAGCTTCACGCATATGCATATGTCGCACTTGCGTCCACACTTGATCCGCGTCTGACAGGACGGCGATCTTGTCCTCCGAAACTCCCACGGAGGTCTGGAATTTGTATCTGCCTCGGAGGTCAGCTATATGCACTGCAGGTGGAATTGCGACACTCACCGATACTTTGTGCCGTCGACGATCGGTAGGAGGTCCTCCGCCATCGCCTGATAGGTGAACTCGTGAAGCAGCGGCGCATAGAGGTCCATCGTGCGATCCGTAATAAACAACACTCCTCGTGGTCTCGGCGGGTTGCTGTTTTTCTGTTCCAGCAGCTTCAGCCAGCACCCCACACAACCGCAGGACACGACGTACAGGGAACTCTGGAACAGACTTCCGATACTCGTCCAACGCGTCCTGCACCATAAACGCCAACCTCTTCGAAATATGGTCATCCACCGCCTCCGGCGCCGGCTGAGCCTGACGCGAGCCTTTCCAGCGTGAAGAGGTCGTTTCCGACACGATGGGCTCAGGAGGCTTAAGGGGTCCAAGACCACCGTGGGTCGAGGGCTGGTGATATCGAATAAGGGGGTATTCATCCAGTTGGATGCAGGCGTTCAGGATCTGTCCGCACAACCTGGGTTAGCGATAGGGTACCGGCGGTGTATGAAGGGTAGGGGCATACACAACGGCTCGTGAACCACAGATCGTCCTCGAAGCGCTCGAAGGCTGCTTGGGTTAGGGCGGCGTTAGGCGGAGGGCTGAAGAAGCTGAAGAAGAATTCGGGTCGTTCGAGTGAGAATACCAGTCTTTCCAGGGCTAGCTCGGTCCGTCAGGTGCTGCCTTTAACGCACTCAGCAAGCATACGCACGCCAGAAGTTGATATACAGTTCCACAAGCTGGCGCAGTGACGGCTCAGCAGCTGAAGCCGTCAATCTCTGGAAGAGCGGCTCGGCCAGGCCTGCCATGCCCGGTTAGTCCATATGCCCGGTGAGGTAAAGGGGAGAGGTAGGGACACACCATCAATAAAGAACAAATGCGCAGCAGCATACTGCTGCCTCCCGCTCGAAAAGTCATTGATGATCCTCTCCACGTTCTGCGTCGTAGGCATGAGCAGGTACATCGCCTCGATATTCGGCTGCAGCGCGCGGTTGCTGTTGATCGCGTCGACCTCTGTTCACCGCACCACCGCAGCAACGCAGCGCAGCGTGTCAGCGCCAGGCTGCCTGGAGGGTATGAGGTGGACGCACGAGTGACGTTCTCCTGCAAGATATCAAACATCTTCAACGTCGCCCCTAACAGCTTCTGCGAATGCTCGTCCACTACAAGGATCTTCCATCTCCCCGGCGGGTTGACAGATCGGATAGCGTCAAGAAAGCCTACACGCAGCGCACCACATCGGTGCACACATTAGATCCAGCAGCACTCAGTGGGGTGGTGGGGTGGGACGCACGTTTACGAACTATTTCGATGAGAGAGGACATGATTGGCAAAGAGGAGCAAGAAACGAAACCGGTATAGGAGGATAGGAGAGAGGTGGTAGCACGACACACTTGTATGCCGCGCTCTGTGTGCACAGGGTTCGCGACAACCGGAGGATCGGGGAAGGAGAAGGGGAAGGGAACGGAGCTTCAGCCACTGACGACGCTCCAGAACTGTGCGGAATGCGTCGCATCGCATTCTAGGGAGCAGGATCTGTTTCTCTCACTAGTTACGACTGCTGTTTCACCTGCAGAGGTTCGTGATGTGATGTGATGTGATGTTCCGGAATCTGTCATTCATTCCCAGATTGATATGAAAAGAAGAAAGAAGGGGGTCCGTCCTAACGTGATGGATGTTATAGGGTAATGAAAAAGATAGGTAGCTAAGTAGGTAAACACCGGCCGAAGGATTAAGAAGAGATGAACTATCGATGTGCTGCGGATGTCGGTCTCTGTTCTGTTAGGAGACATCTACAGAACAAGGACTGCGCCGAGCATCACGCCCACTAGGAGGAAGAGCTTGTCGGCCCATTCCATCCCTGATGAGAGGGCTGCGCTCTTCGATGACGAGCCTGACGACCCCGAGGAGCCGGCTGAGCCAGTCACGCTGGGTCCAACGACAGTGCCCGTGCCCGTGACGGTGTTCCCGCCCGCTGAACCGCTCACTTGGTTGCCGCTGCCTGAGGAGGCGCAGGAAGACCCGCTGCATTGCCATGGGGAAGTGTTGTTCTGCGGGGTGTTGACGCCGCCGTCCCTTGCGCGGAAGGGAGAGGTGCTCGCGGTTTCTTGGTATGCCTCGGAGGCGGGCTGGTGCCAGCAGTCGGAGATGGACTCGAGCTAGAAGTAGATGTCAGGCGCGCGCGAGAGAAATGGCGAGGAAATACGCATACGGTGAACTTGGGCTGGTGAGCCAGAGCATACGGCAGGATGTAGCCAACAGCGAGGTCGACAGACTGAGCATACAGATCGTGCTCGAGGACAATGAACCCAGTGTCGAGGTTCTGGGCCTCAGTAAGGATGTTCTCAAAGTTAGCGAGCGAAGCTGTGCCGTTCGTCTGACCACCGGCGATACGCCAGTCATCAGTGTCGAAGTTGTCGTTGCCGTACGAAGTCCAGAGGATGGGGCGGAGACCCATGGCGAGTGAGATGGCGCGGACACGGTCGTCGATGTCGCCGTAAGGGGGACGCATCGTGTTGGGCGTGACACCGATAGCGTCCTTGATGATCTGGCGGGTCCAGCCGAGCTCAGCGACGATTTCAGCGTTGGTGAGAGTGGTAAGCGCCGGATGCGACCAGGTGTGAACGGAGATCATGTGCCTACGAAAAGGTCAGCGTTGTGCGCAAAAGTATATGAGTTACGACACATACCCGCTCATGTACTCAGCCTGCAGGATATCCGAGCGACCAGGCACACGAGACCCAACAACGAAGAAGGTAGCCTTGATATCCTCCTCATTCAGGAACTCGAGGATCTTGGACGTGTAGGGACTAGGACCATCATCGTAGGACACACCCCAGGTGTACTTGTCCGGGCAAACGCTGATATCATCGGGACGAGTGCATTGACCGCACGTCCACCAGCAGTTGCCGGCGGCGGTCGCGTTAGCCGCTGCCTGCGGGTCGTCCGCGCAGGAACCGTTGATCGTTGGACGGATGTCCGGGATGTTCCAGCCTATTCAATCAGATTAACCGAAGCCGACACGGGGGGATTGTTGGTATGACTCACCATCGAGTTCCTTGAGCCATTGTTGCACTTGTGGGGAGTCTGTAGGCGGGGTCTTATCTTGTTGCGGATAACCCACGACCATGATAGTCGCTACAATACATTCAGCCCGGCGCCTAAATCGATCAAAATAGAGACAAGCGTACGTGACGGCAGCGGAGGAGCTCCAGCAATCGTCGGCTGCTGGCCAGCCTGGTAGGTGGAGGTCAGAGGCATCGTCGATGGACTCGGGTTGTTCGCCGTCAGCTGGTCGAGCGGTGCATACGTCACGTCAGTCGGGAGGGAGACGGAGGCCGAGTCCTGGCGGGCTGCGTGGTGCATCCGCTGAGCATCGAACCTGCGTCCATGGGCGTTGACAGATCCGGAAAGGAGAGCCGAAGCGATCAGAACGAGTGTAGAGAGTTGCATTGTTGCAGCGGAAAAAGCAGAAGGAGGAGCAGAGCCGAGCGGCGAAAGGCGAATGGGCTAGTACTAGCTGGGTCGAAGGGGTAATGAGCGTCTGGGTGAAAAGAGTGTGTTGTCGTGCTAAGTGGACAGAGGTCTCGGGCGTCGAGACGACTAAGGGGACGACGACGAGGAGGTGGGGGGAGGGGTGAAGGAGATGGGAAGCAGGACCAGGGGGAACGGATAACAGGCCGATGGAGGCGGAGGGGAAAGTGTGTGACCAAGAGAAAAACAAGATGGAAGCTACGGGTCCCACTCCCTCCGTTGTCCTCAGCCGTTCTCTCGCCGTGTCACTTTGTCTTGGCGCTTGGCACTTCCTTCTTCGGTCTGCCGCCAAGCGCTGATGGATCACATCCGATCCCCTTCTTTTCGGCGCGGAATACACGCGCCCGATTGAATTGGACCGCCCAACGCGTGCTTCGGCCGTTGCTTCCGGCCTCAGTAACGCAACGCGTTCCTGTCTTGTCCCTGACAACGCGCATTGTCCAATCACCGTTAGCCACCAAATTGTAAATCACATCGAGAAGACCCATGTAGTAGGAGTGCCTGGCTGTGCATGCAAAGGAGGGAGTCATCGCTTCGTCATTATTCGCGTACATATATACAATGAGCCTTGCTTTTTGAACCCCTGCAGTCAATGCTGATAGATGCCGAAATCAAACACAAATAACAATCAGAGAGAGAGAGCACACACATGATTGGGAAGGAACGGGGGCGGGAGAGACAGAGAGGGTAAAAGCAGAAGCAAGGGGGGAGATAACACAAACGACGGAGCTTACAGATAACGAACAGACAGATCACCGCGGGACAATGGGAAGCGATGCTTGGGACATGTTGTATGTCTGTCCAGGAAGCACGCCGTTCGCCAGCTTGACGCAGAACACCCGGTCTTCCGAAACGAGGATGATCTCGTCCCGGCCGTTTTGTTGCTGCTGGCGAGAGTGGGTCGTCGTGGGCATACCGCCCATCGTGTATGGGTCGTAGCCGGGATGGGGTTGCATGCCGTATGGAGGCATTTGGCCGTTGTACGGGTTTTGGGGTATTGGGGAACGATGAGGAGGATAGGAAAGCGAGTGCGAATGATTGGCAATGGTGGGCGGGGTGTCGGCGAAGAGGCAACGAAGGTTGTTGCCGGGTATAATCTGGACCAGGATGCCCGTGTCGACATGTCTGACCTCGATGAAGGTTGGCTCGAAAGCGAGCACGTAAGGGTAGTGCAGAGCGAACGCGCTCGGAATGCCCTCCCAATATACAATCCAGTGCGGCTTGGATCTCCATCCCGACTTGTTGACGAAGAAGGCGAACTCGTCGTAGCATAGGAGGAACTCGCCATCAATACGATAAATAGCAATCGGCTTGACGTTCTCCCTCTTCTGGACAAAGTCAAGGGAGGTATCCGCAGGATCGAGAAGTCCTTGGGTGTCAAGCGTTTCAAGGTCGACGATTTCGAATCCCTTGGTACAACCAACGCAGAGCTTGGTCTTGAGGAAGTGCAACGAGCTCGACTCCGTCGGGATATAGAATTCCTGGGAGAAAAAGCAGTCAGCGTCGTCCAGGAAAATGAGGAGCGATTCGCTCACCTTGAACACCTTGAGCGTGTCATTCCCCCCCTGGAGCAGTTTACGGAAAGTCGGCTTGTTCTTGCCCCGGACTGTCTGATCAATCGGTTCCAAGACCTTGATCGTACTCGACAATGAAGACGCCTTGACAACGCAAACAAACGTCCGAGCAAGGCAAATCCCAGCCTTGAAGAACGAAGTATGCGAAGCCACGCGCTTGGCTCGGCGGAGGCCTGCCGTAGGATCGGCGGCATCAAGGGCATCCAACGGGAACGTCATCACGGTTCGCTCGGAGAGGACGATCAAGAGCTGATATTCTTCCAAGACATCGACTTGAGTGACGTCGGAGATGGCTAAGACCTTGACGGGATCTTGCGTCAGAACGCGTATGTCCGAGATATAGACCCCGTCGTCGGTGCCGTATGCAACTTTGTTCCCTCCACCTACACGACTATTAGACGCAAGGTCGTGTTAATAGCATTTGTCACTCACTGAAGGGACAAGCGCAGTTGACCTTATTCGCGCCAACAAAGAAGCTCTCGCTCAGTGTAACCATGTCGAAAATCGCGCTCCGATCTCTCAGGACTTCCTGCCGCTTATAGATGTTCTCCAGCCATTTCTTCCGCGAGATGGGCGTATTAGCATACAGCGTGAGATTATAACCTTTTCGCCCAAGATGGATGAACGTGATTGGGTATCCCAGGCTGTTACCCTTCGTCGTGGTCAACGGAACGGGCGAATTCCGGCCGAGGGAGTTGCTGCGACCTTTGATTAACGAAGACTTGGGTCGGTTTGTCGTGCCTCCCTTTGTCACCCGGTCGTCTTCAGCAATGATGATGAGCAGTTCGAGCGGGATGGGCTTTACGGCGTCAGCCAGCAGTTAAGAATATGGTAGATCAGCTGACCTTCCGGTACACCCTCAACTGCTCGTTCTTGTTGCTGGATTTTGCCTTGACCATGAGTAGCGCATGATCAAACAAGAAGAGCTGCAGATCCTCCGCCGCGCCCGTATTCCCGCTCTTGCGGCTCAACGCGCCCTTGTACACCAGCTCCCGATTCTCATCCCGGAGTCGAAGATCCTGTTCAATGTCAGTGTGCGTCTGCGAGATGTGGTGAAAGTACCGACAACTTGTTCTCCCGGTCTGAAAATCAGTTGCTGATCGAGTTGCAGCAGGCTGAACCGATTTTCTGCCTTGCCGGTCTCGTAGTTGACCTCGACAAGGAACTTGCGGATGATAGCGATCACTTCGGGCAGAAGCTGCTTATCGGGGTTATCCTCCGGCGTATACTTCAGGACGACATCCAGCAGAAGTGGATAACGCGCAAGCCGAGTTGTAGGCTTGGTCAGGTAACCATTCAGCTCAAGCTTCCGAGATTCGGGCAGTCGTTCGGTTTCCTACAAGAAGCATAAGCGGGAGAGGGAGAGAATAAACAATTAGCATACATCGACAAATTTGGCAAATGCAGGGTTTGAGCTCCGTTCCTTCTCGAACTCGTATTTGCCATACAGCTGATGAGCGCCGTAACTGACGAAAGGCTGGAAATTCCGGACATGCTCAATGAGGATGTCACCGATTTTCTCCACGATGGCGAACCCTTTTTGTCGCTTGTTCAGGGCGTCACGGAGCTTGCTGTTGACAGCGATGATATCGGTAATGTTCCAGAACACTTGCTGAAGGAAGTCGGTTCGACGAGGCTCTTCGATGATATCCGATGTTGACAATGGCTTTAACCAAAACTGAGGAGCACGTCAGGTATGAATCAAAAAAGAAGAAGAGGAACTTACGTCTCGCAGATATTCCATATCTCGAACGAAGTCTCGCTCAGTATAGATGACCTCGTTGATCGCCTCCTGGCGCTTCTTTTCTGTCTCGGAAACCTTGTCGATGACTTCTTGCGGTACTGAGTGAATCCAAAGAGTGCCGGGTTCCTAGATTGGGGCCAAGTGAGTCAGCGACGGGAGTCACTTCTAACAATGAAGGACTGACAATCAATTCAGCTTCCGGCTGATAGTCCTCCTTCTTCAGCACAGTCTCCGGTTTCATATTCAATCGAGATTGCTGCTCCAAGCGTCGAGGACAAGCAATGGAGTAACACAACTGGTCTCGACTGCATGTCGGTGAGTAGCAGTCAGTCAGGAGCGTGAAGACGCCGGTCGGAAGCGGAATGTCATCTTCGTCACTAGCGGGAGTGGTAGGGTTCGCTGTTGATAGCGGTGCCGGGAATCCGTTGGTCATGTCTGATCCAGGGGAGGTGACTGTGTACACCGAATCCCCATGACTGACTTGCGAGGAGCTTCCAGAAGATGTCGGCCGTACGGTCGGCCGTTTTGGTAAGGTCTCCGTATCAGACATTACACCCTCAACAGGGGAATGGACTTCCTCCTTGCTGACGAAGGGGCTCTGCAATCGATGCTGGAATTGATACAGCTCCTGGGCCGAGTCCCGCAGCCGGTGCTCATAGGCGACATCATGGAAAAACTTCTGAGCATCCAAGGCACGCCCAAGGAGGAGCGCAAGGTTACGGTCAGTTGTTCGGATGATATATGCCAGCTTGTCGACAGCTTCGCGGCCGTCGAAGGCGTCAGGATATGCCAAGCCGTCCTTGACTCGCTCGGACAACGTTACTCTCTCGCGGAAGGCCTGAGCAACTCGTGACAGGAGAGCAGCCGGGACTTGAGGCGGCGGCTTCGGCTTAAGATGACGAGGAGATCGAGGGTGAATGGTGGACATGGCCGGAATAGGGGGTAGGGGATGCTGGGAGGTCGATGGCGGGAAAGCATGGCCTGAAGAAAATGAACGGGCACGCTCATTATTAGGTAGAACTTGTCGCTGACCACGCGCTCCAATATGTGGAAGAGTGCGAGCAGATTCTGACGAGCGCCGAGGTGTACCAGGCGCCACGGCGTCTGTCGGACTTTGTGGGATGCTGGGTGATGGCGACGAATTCCCGGAATATTGATCCATCGTACTGGGTACATAGGGGCCTTGTGTATATGTTGACTCGGTGAACGATGTCGCAACCGAGTTGACAGATGGACGACGGGAATGAGGGGTGCCTCTCTGGCTCTGCATATGGGCCAAAGAAGAAGAAGATTTGGATGGTGCTGCTGTACGGTCAGTTCGGACACGTGATTCCCACGAGTCCTGGGACGCACGAGTAGCATCTCCGTTCCCCACATCTCCCTCGCTGGTGGCCGTTGTGTACCCGCTCGATCTGTCCGATACCCCAAACTCGCTGATGTCCGAGGTGGAACCCGACGTAGTCACGGAGGAGCGAGGATGAACGCCGTTGTGAGACGGTCCCCGCTGCAACATCGCTTGAGCTTGCATATTCGGTATTGGGACAAGATGGGAGGACTGCCAGCCGTTTTGTCGCACAGGCGTATTGTTCATATACACCTGCTGTTGGTACGCCTGAGCAGGGGTCATGCCGTTACTGACGCGACGGCCGAGCTGATCCACGACAACACCCGCAGGTGGTTCCTCAGGCCGGGATGCGAGTGAGGCAGACGAACCGCCATCGGCCACAGTTCCTGCCCGATCCGGTGGTGCCATATTTGGAGCGAGGCTGGCTTGTCGATATGCGGAAGGAGGTGCCGGGGCATAGTACGGTTGCATTGGTGCCACGCCAAATTGCGCTTGTCGCGGGGTCTGGTCAGGGGCGACCTGCATCGGTGCATATCCCGCCTGATAAGCAGCTCGAGGATCCTGCTGCGGATAGCGATACACAGGTTGTTGAGCGTATGTACCAGGATAAACGCCGTTGTTTGGTGGATAATTGGCATATTGAGCCTGAGGTGGACCGCGTTGATACTGTTGCGGCGGAGGATTTGAGGGACCCGGCTGCTGATGGTGATTGGCCGATGGTCGACCAAAGATTGATTCGAACGCTTTATCTCGCTGATCCGCTCTTACGGCGGGGCGAGGACCGTAAGGACGGTCCATTAGCGTCGGGAGAGGAGGAGGAGGAGGAAGGGGAAATGGAGAGAAGGGGAAGAAGGGGAAGGTGGGGGGAGGATACCAAGGGAGCAATAGGTGGGACGAGAAGCGTGTTGCCCCTTGCGCTGCTGCCTTGACGTGACGGGGTCCGGAGACGGAGTCTGATTTGACCGCCGGGGGTTCACTCGCTCCCCCCTCCTCCCGAAGAGGAGGTCAACACCGAACCACGCTAAGACAAACTGACTACAGGCAGAGCACGTCCACGGTCTCGTATCGGCGTGGAGGTACAGCCAGTCTAACTCCATCCTTAACTCCATACCGACAGCGAGGCCCAACTATGTGCACCATAACTCACGGTCATAATGCCATCATAACTTCCCTTTGTATTCACGAAGAAGCAATGCGCGTGCCTACCATCAATGGATGACATCTTTGGCTTCACAACGCGCGGTCAACACGTGTGGATTCCGACGCAGTCCCAGCCGTTCCGCATTACAACATCTTCGACTGCTCTGTTGCCAGCAGATTCTGGGCAGCATCTGAGCTGGATGAAGTATATCCAGTATGACCACGGACATTATTCCCAGACTTCCCTTGTTCTCACCCTCACATCTCCTGAATCTCCCAAAATCAAGAGGATCGTACACGTCAATACCCTTGCCACGACGCGAAGAGCTGCAGCAAGTCCGTATCACGGATTCTACCGAGTGGATCGTCAGCTGCGCAACGTGGACGCGGAGCCGCATGTATGGATTCGGCCTCTTGACGTAGGCAGCAATCTCGCCACGCTAGTGGAAGATGTGTCCCAACTCAGAGCATAAACTGTTTATCTCCGCTGACCTTCTGCGTTTGTACAGCGTGCCAACCTCCTGCACCTTCTTGAGGCGCACAATTCACCGTCCGACTCGCGCCATAGAGGCTACTAGATGAATCCCTCGTACATTGACAAGCGACAACCTGACAGGTCACAGGTCGTGTGATTGCTGAAGTATTCTTGACTGCAACAATAACCTCTGCTGTCGGGCGCGCATCTCCGCTGCCAGAAGGGTTCGCATTACGCGATATCTCAGATAGTCGAAGACCAAGTCTAAGGAACGAGCTAAGCGCAGTCCAGACCTCGACAGCCGCTGATTCCTGCTTGCACGGCGAGCCGCCGAAACAGAACCAGCGTCTTGGGTTCGTGCTTCTGTAGTTCGACGGATAGACTACCCGTTATGCGGGAGGCTGGGCGCGACAGACCTTATGACCTCCGGAATGTCGGTTCCTCCGAATCGAGCAGAGGGTCTACAACCCGAGATGTCGAAGTGATGCAGGTCAAATCGAGCAGTCAAAACCGGTTGGATAATCACGTCGTGGCGAATCATTCTATCACTGTGCTGGTAGGAAAGAGGACAAGATGTTATAGTCAAGTAATCGAACATGATGAAGTCTAGACTGGCCCAGAATAGAAGAACACAATGATGGCGGGACCAATTCTAGTAGGAGGAGATGCGCGTCCCAGCCTCGAAAGACCCTAGCACTGACAAGCAACCGTACTACGCCTCCTAAATTGACGAAGCCATCTACTCTAGGGCGAGCGCCGCATATCCTCGACATTCGACCTGAGGACGCCGCCTAGAGGGCCAGAAGCGCAAAGATGGCGGCGCCGGACCCGTCAGATCCGATCTACAAACAGTTCCAACTGATGAGGACGAAGTGGGTCCAGGGTCCTTTCGCTGTCGCAGGGGTAGGCTGATGCTGTTGGCAGAGATGAGAAGATCAGACAAGCTGCAGGAGCGGAGCTCAAGGCGATGGTGCGCGTGCTCTCCTCTAAGTGACTGGAAGGAGGTTAATACGATCATAGGTCGCCGCGGCCATTTCTGAGCTGTCGCCCGACGCCGTCGGCAAGTTCTGGAACGACAGGGTTATGCCCAGGGTGTTTGAGCTGATCCGGAGCCAACAAACACACGATGTCCTTGCTGGAATCTATGCAACTGGTATGCTTGTCAATATGGTTTGATAGCTTGTACTGACAAAGACTCAGAATTGATGAGCGAGATACCCCGAGACGACAAGGTAGAAGGCGAACGCACCCTGTTCCGTTTCTGGAACTACATTCGACCTATGCTGCCCAACCCCGATCCGGTAATCATGGTCGCTGCTGCCCATGCGCTCGGTGTGATCGCAGAGCGAGGAGGGGCGAACTTTGCCGACCACTTTATCCCGTTCGAAGTTCCCCGCGCTATCGAGGTTCTGCAGCCTGGCCAGCCGGAGGGTCCGAGATGGGTCGCTGTGCTGGTCTTGAAAGAGCTGGCGAGGAGGATTCCTGCGTATTTCCACACGCAGGTATTCCAGGTGTTGAATAACATCTGGGTACTGCTGCGAGACACTCGGGTACGTCCACATAGCCTGACCAACCGACCTCTGCTCAGCCGCCTATAGGTGCAAGTGCGAGAAGCTGCTGCGGAGCTGCTTTCCGCCTGTCTCGATATCCTACGGGATCGTGATCGCCACTTGAAGGATGCTGCATTCATGAAGCTTGTAGCGGAGGCCACTCAAGGCTGCCAGAGCTCTTCCGTGGAGTCCATCCATGGCTCTTTACTGGCTTTCCGATCTCTGTTCATGAGCTCGGATATGGTACGCCACCACCCTTACGGATACATTCAGACTTCTGACGCCGAATCTAGTCTTTGCGCGATTGCTATGTTGACTGCATGGAGCTTGTCTGGAAATACAGGGATCACAAGGATCCGCTTATCAGGCGGACTGTCGTTGCCCTCTTACCGACTATGGTGTTCTACGATACCCAGAGCTTTAGCACCCACTTCCTCCACCGAGTCATGGGATATCTCATGGTTCAGCTGAAAAAGCCGGCAGAGAGGGGTTCAGGTCAGTCCATCCCTCGGTTCCATGGGTCAACCTACTAACCATTCTGCAGCTTTCCTTGCAATCGGCCACATCGCGCAGGGAGTAACGAGCGAAATGAAAGTGTTCTTGGATCCAATTATGGCAGCCATCAAAGACTGCCTGCAGCAGCATGGATCCAAGCGGAATGCGCCGCCAGAAGAGTCGATCTTCCAGTGCATCGGGTTCCTCGCTTCAGCTGTCGGACCAAACCTCACCCGGCATTTACATGATGTCCTTGATCTCATGTTTGCTTGTGGTCTGAGTGAGGCATTGCGTCAGGCGCTGGAGGAGATCGTGAGGCATATTCCGCCAATGTTGCGGATCATTCAAGGTATGCGCCTTCCTCCTGTCCAATCACTCGGGGGCTAATGGAATCTAGATCGTCTATTGCACCTGTTGAGTCAAGTCTTGTGCGGTCACCCGTACAGACCGCCAACTGTCAGTTCTTCCACGCATCTCACCCACAATGCACCAATACCACGGGAGGCACCTGTCGTACGTACTTCAGTTCCAGTCTTGTCGAAGTGACTCATCGCTACTAGGGCGTACCAAATAAGAGAGATCAAGACATAACTCTAGCTCTCGTGACGCTGGGCTCCTTCGACTTTACTGGTCAGCCCGCTTCCACAATAGCCACATCTAAGTTCTGACATATATGCCTAGGCCACGCCTTGAGCGAATTCACCAGGACTTGTGCCTTGCCCTACATCGAAGATGACGATCCTAAGATTCGTCAAGCCGCCGCATTGACTTGCTGTCATCTGTTCATGAGGGATCCTATCTGCCACCAAACCAGTGTTCATGCTATGCGGGTCATCAGTGACGTGCTGGACAAACTGTTGGCCGTTGGTATCGCTGACCCGGGTGGGTAACCACGGTGTCTCGTAACTCTCTCGGCAGCTAATCTCTGGTTTAGATGCCTCAACGAGGCAAAAAGTGCTTGGAGCCCTCGATGAGCGATTCGATCGCCACCTGAGCCAAGCGGAAAACATCCGTGCCATCTTCATTGGCTTGAACGATGAAGTGTTCGCTGTCCGGCAGATTGCGGTCAAGCTGGTCGGCCGCCTCGCAAACCATAACCCGGCTTGTGTGATGCCGCCTTTGCGCAAGGCTATCATCCAGCTACTGACCGAAATGGAATATTCGGCCGTCACGTGAGTAATCGGCACCACGTGATATCTTCCGCAACTCATCATCGGATATAGACGCGACAAGGAAGAGAGCGCTCGCCTGCTTACGCTTCTGATCGCAGCGACACAGAGGCTGATTAAGCCGTATGCGGTACCCATATTGAAAGTCCTTCTGCCTAAGGTCAAAGACAAGAGCACTACAGTCGTCACGCAAGTTCTCAACTGCCTCGGTGAACTCGCCGTCGTGGGAGGCGACGACCTGAATCCTCACATCAAGGACATTATGGAGCTTATCCTGACCAACCTCCAGGATCAGTCCTCCTTCGCCAAGCGAGAGGCTGCTCTGCGAGCGCTGGGCTCATTCTGCTCCCATACTGGATACGTTATTCAGCCGTATCTTGATTATCCGCAGATCCTCCCCTTGCTCATCCGGTTCTTGAACGAAACGGAGCGGCGACAGGAGTTCAGACGAGAAGTCATCAAGGTCATGGGCATTCTCGGTGCCCTGGACCCGTACAAGGACAAGGTACGCTGATATCGGCTTCTGTTTCAACCAATGCTCATGCTTGTGCAGCTTTCAAACAAGCGCATGGACGATGCCATTGGTCATGCAGCCATTCCGCAGAATATCTTCGATCTCTCCTGGCTGATGAACACCGCCGGCGCCACGTCGGAAGAATTCTTCCAAACCGCCGCCATGAACTCTCTTGTGAACCTGCTAAAGGACAATTCGTTCAGCGACAGGCACACCAATGTCATCGAGAGTATTCTTGCAATCTATCGTACTCAGGGCCTGAAATGTGTGGCGTTCCTGCCTCACGTAAGTCATGCGTCTGTGGTCACCCTAGCGTTTGTGCTCATTGACTATTCCAGATTGTGCCGGCCTTCTTGGCTGTCATACGATCCCCTGCAGCGACCGCTCACGAGTTCTACATTTCTGAGCTGTCCAAGCTGATTGGTATCATCAAACAGCACATCAGACCGTTTTTGGCGGATGTTGTTGCCCTGTTCGGTGACCTGTGGAATATCGACCATCCGCTTCCTCCTCTCGTCTCGTTGGTGGAGGCACTGGCCAAGGCTCTCGAAGGGGAATTCAAGGTCCACCTGCCGGCTATATTACCAAAGCTACTAGAAGCGTTGAGCGCGAAGAACACGGATGCTCTAACTTTGCAGACGAACGTGTTGCACGCGTTCTACACGTTCGGTTCAGATATTGAAGAGTACATGCACCTTGTTCTGCCGGCTATCCTGCGAACCTGCGAAAGTACCGAAGTAAGGCTGCAGCTGCGAAAGTCAGCAATCCATACCATTGGTCGCCTTTCGAAAAAGGTTAATTTCGCGGACCACGCCTCAAGAATCGTGCACGCCCTTGCGAGAGTGCTCGGAGGACCGAATCAAGAGCTCAGAATGGCAGTCATGGACACCTTGTGTGCTCTGCTTTTCCAGCTCAATTCCGATTTCACAGTGTTCTTGTCTATGATCAACAAGGCAAGTTCCACCCTGCCTACTCCTGCTGGACCGCCCTCTGACTGCAGACTTCATAGCTCGTCGTGAAGAACAACATCCGGCATGCGAACTATGACAAACTGGTTGCTAAGCTTTTGAATGGCGAGCCACTTCCACCAGAGTTCGGTGCTATCGAATCGTAAGATGCTGTTTTACTTGCTTAGTCTCCGTAATTCTGAAACTGTTACAGATTTGATCAAGACAAAGTCGAAGCCAGTGCTCCCCCAGAGACCACAAATCTGACTGTCAATCAGCAACATCTCAAGCAAGCCTGGGATGTCTCGCAGGTTTCGACTGCTGAAGATTGGATGGTGTGGATCCGACATCTGGCTGTTGAGCTACTTCGGGAGTCGCCTTCGCATGCTTTGCGAGCGTGCGCCGGGACCGCTGCCGCCCACATCACGCTGGCTCGTGAGCTTTTCAACGCGGCATTCATCTCTTGCTGGGGGCAATTGTATGATACCTACCAGGTACGGTGATTCCTTCATGCGCACAGCGTTTCACTAATTATCCAACAGGAGGACTTCGTGCGCGCTATTGAGATCGCTATCACAACTGATGAAGTCCCTCCGGAGATCATCAACATCTTGTTGGGTCTGTGCGAATTCATGGAGCATGACGACAGGCCGCTCGGCATCAGTATTCGAACATTAGGTGATGAAGCGCTGCGTCACCATGCTTATGCCAAAGCTCTCCACTACAAGGAGCTGGAGTTCATCCAAGAGAAGGCGAAGGAAAACGCGACTTCTCTCATCGAAGATCTCATCAATGTGAACACGAAGCTGCAACAGCCAGATGCTGCTTGGGGCACGCTAGTCTTGGCTCGAGAGGAGTATGGCATGGCCCAGCAGGAGGAATGGTACGAGAAGCTAGGGCGCTGGCAGGAAGCTCTCGAGGCATACGAAAGCAAGGATCTGACACAAGCGGAGTCACCCGAAGTTGCTATCGGAAAGATGCGTTGCTACCACGCTCTTGGCGAGTGGGCGTTGCTTGCGGATCAAGTACAGAATCACTGGGTTGATGCCGACGTCGAGGAGCGCCGTCAGGTCGCGCCGCTGGCCGCAGCTGCTGCGTGGTCTCAGCGGCATTGGGATCTGATGGAAGACTACATCTCTGCCATGAAGGTGGACACGCCAGATCGCTCTTTCTACAGAGCCATTCTTGCCGTCCATCGCAACCAATTTGGCAAAGCATCCCAGCAAATCAACAAGACACGCGACCTCCTCGATGCTGAGCTTACTGGGCTCATCCGGGAAAGCTATACCCGGGCGTACAGGTATGGATACCATAAACACGAGGTGATACTCTACTGATCTTGCCAAAGCACTGTCGTACGGATCCAGATGCTGTCCGAACTGGAAGAAATCATGGAATACAAGCAATTGAGAGACCATGATATCGAGCTCAAAGCGAGCATGCGATCCACCTGGACCAAGCGGTTCGTCCCTATATTCTCACACACGATGCATCCTCACGCTGCCCAGATTACGTGGATGTCAGCCCGATGTTGAAGTTTGGCAACGGATTCTGCAAGTGCGATCACTTGTGCTCACGCCCGCGGAGGACGTAGACACCTGGATCAAATTCGCAAATCTATGTCGGAAGTCCGATCGTATGCAGATTGCCGAGAAAACTCTGAACTCCCTGCTCGGTCAGGACAAGGAGACTCCTGGGCCAGATGTAAGTCACTATCGATTCTCAAAGCATAGCCATTCACCGTGTTGCCAGGGTTACAAAGCTCCCCCGGATGTCATTTATGCTCATTTGAAGTACATGTGGGAGGAAGGAGGCCAGCGCAACGACACTTTGAACTATCTGCACGACTTTGCGGATCGCATGGCTGCCGACCTCGGTGTCCCGCTGAACGACGATAGCAGGATTGCCAGTCTGATCGCTAACCCCCGGACTAACAAGTTCACGAAGCTACTCGCCCGCTGTCATCTGAAACAGGGCCAATGGCACATGGCTCTGGAGAAGGAATGGAAGGAGGTATGTGAATCCCAACTGTCACCTGAATATCCCGTCTGACACAAATCTATCTTACGTAGAAAACGGCGCCTGCAGTGCTGCAATCGTTCTATCTTGCAACGAAGTTTGATCCTGAGTGGTACAAGGCTTGGCACACCTGGGCACTGGCCAACTTCGAAGTAGTGTCGCATGCTGATGATCCCAATACCCATGTTGCCGAGAGCATGCCAACGGCCATTCTGGTTAAGCACATCATTGCCGCCATTCGAGGTACGCCTCACGTTGGTACCTTCGAAGACTTCATTTTGAACGTCTCTCAGGATTCTTCCGTTCTATCGCCCTTCGCAAGGACAATGCTCTGCAGGACACCCTGAGATTATTGACTCTTTGGTTCAACTATGGTCAACAACAGGACGTCAATGGCACCATAGCCGAAGGATTCAGTAGCGTAAATGTGGATACTTGGCTCGAGGTCATCCCGCAGGTAAGCAATCATGCAACCCTGGGTGAGTATTATGTTAATCTTCTGCCGTAGATTATTGCCCGTATTCAAATGCCGAACCCGAACATCCGAAGACTTATCAACCAAGTCTTGTCTGATCTGGGCAAAGCCCACCCTCAAGCCCTGGTGTACCCTCTAGCTGTTGCCTCAAAATCACCGAGCCTTGCCCGAAAGAATGCCGCACTCTACGTTCTCGATCGCATGCGAGAGCATAGCAGAGAAGTCGTAGATCAGGTACGGAACTTGGTGTCCTTCGCCCTTCTACTCCCGTACTCACCCACCCGGTAGGCTCTCATGGTCAGCAAGGAGCTGGTCCGAGTGGCTATCTTGTGGCACGAGCAATGGTATGAGGCACTTGAGGAGGCTTCGAAAATATACTTCGGAGATAAGAATCCTGAAGGAATGATCGCCCACCTGGAGCCTCTGCATGAGCTCCTGGATAAGGTCAGTGCTGATTCCAAAATCCATAGACAGGGTCTGACACTTCGTCCTTTGTAGGGCCCAGAGACTTTCCGTGAGACGTCATTCGTGCAAAGCTTTGGAACCGAACTGCGGCAGGCACGCGAACACTGTCGTAGGTTCCGCGCCTACGGCGATAGTGCCGATCTCAACAAAGCGTGGGACATCTACTATGTGGTGTGGAAGAAGTAAGGAGATCCTTTCGCGGCCGGACCCTTATGCTTATATCGTTGGCTAGGATCCAGAAGAGCATTCCTCATCTGACCACTATCGAACTGCAATATACGTCACCGGAGCTGCTGAAGGCCCGCGACCTAAAGGTTGCTGTCCCTGGTATAGTGGTTCTCATCGATGCCAGAAGCGTTATGTTGACATCATCCATCCAGGTACCTACCGTAGCGGAAAGCCTATCATAGGCATTGCGAGCTTCAACATGACCCTATCAGTGATTTCCTCGAAGCAACGGCCTAGGAGGCTTTCCATCAAAGGCACAGATGGTCGCGAATACCAGTATTGCTTGAAGGGTGGGTACTGTCATTTTCAGTGCGAAAGTCATGCTGAACATACCCAGGCCACGAGGACTTGCGCCAAGATGAACGAGTCATGCAGCTATTCAGTCTTGTCAACGATTTGCTCGCTGTGGATCCTCAGAGTTTCAAGCGCCAATTGCATATTCAACGATACGCTGTTATTCCTCTCTCGCCGAACTCTGGTTTGTTGGGCTGGGTACAGAATAGCGATACTCTGCATGTTCTCATCAAGGAATATCGCGATGCTCGGCAGATTCTCCTCAACATCGAGCAACGGCTCATGCTGCAGGTGAGTCAACATGTTTAGAGGTGTCATGTTATTTTCTGATGGGTCTCTAGATGGCGCCAGATTACGAAAATCTGCCATTACTGCAGAAGGTCGAGGTCTTCGAGTATGCGTTGGACAACACGACTGGCCAGGATCTCTATCGTGTTCTCTGGCTGAAGAGCCAGAACTCCGAAGCATGGCTTGAGCGTCGTTCAACGTATACACGATCACTTGCCGTGACCAGCATGGTCGGTCATATTCTGGGTCTGGGCGATCGTCACCCTTCGAACTTGCTGCTCGACCGAAAGAGCGGAAAGATGGTGCACATTGACTTCGGTGACTGTTTCGAAATCGCCATGCACCGCGAGAAATATCCGGAGAGGATTCCATTCCGCTTGACACGGATGCTTACGCACGCCATGGAAGTCAGCGGTATCCACGGAAGCTACAAGCATACTTGCGAGATCACCATGCAAGTATTGCGCGACAACAAGGAGTCTCTGCTGGCTTTGATGGAAGCATTCGTCTACGACCCTCTCATCAGCTGGCGTCTGCAGCAGGATGTGGACGACAGGGTCATGACGAGAGCCGAGGGCGAGAATGGTAGGTACCGTTCCGCAGGCCACCTTATAGTCGCTGACAGCGTGTTCCTCAGCAATCGTCGATACTCGTCCTACCGGACCCGGCCGAAAGCCTCGTGCAGATGAAAACGAGATTTTCAACAGTGCGGAGCTTTCTTCTTTGTCTGTCGCGCCAAGCTGATGAGGCACGCAGATCTTGATGGCAACCCGCGGATGGAAGGCCGGAACGAAAGGGCTGTTGCTGTATTCAACCGGGTTCAAAATAAGCTACTTGGTAAGCCCGTACCTAGGCGCTACTCAGTGCAGCGGCTCATCTCCGCACAGGTCAGGAGTTCAAGGAGGGGGTCTCCCTGCCTGTCTCGGTACAGGTGGAGAAGCTTATCCAACAGGCTACCTCGCTCGAGAACCTCTGCCAGTGCTTCATGGGATGGTACGTTTGTTATCACTCGCCTCGCATCCATGCGCTGACACAGATCGCAGGTGTGCCTTCTGGTGATCAACCCGCATTCATATCCTGTCAAATCTGGTCATGCAAATTTGGCGCTTTTTGCATTTACTATATCCCTCATGTACGATTCCCAGGCCGTCGTTTGTAGATTAGTGTAACTACGAATCATTTGATGAAGAAACATCACATGTCTCCATTAGATCTTGCCAGAGAACTGGATATTTCACCCCGTTTTGTTCTCTGACTTGAGATTCGTATGGTATCCGGACCAACGGATATTGTCGGCTTGGAATTCACCGGGTGTAGGGGGGTCTGGGTGGTGCCCGTCAGCTGTGGACGCGGTCTGCCTGCAACATGGACCGCTACCAATCCTTACTCGAAGCAAGAATTATCCGAAGTAGCAGACAGCGAGCAGAAGCTGCCGGATGATTTCGTTGTGCTAGCATTTCTGCATGTTGAGGCTGTGGCGAGTCGTCAAGCAAGTGCTGGTATCCTTGGCGCCCGAATTAGCTCTTCTCGCCTTCAGTTCTACACAAGCGATACTTTTGTTCTTGCTCTCTTCACACAACCATCCTTGACAAATGCAGAACGACAAGCCCGGACAACCCCAATTTGGCCTAGGAGGTCCAGGAGGGATTGTACGCCTGGCTGGCCGTGCCCATTCCAGCAGGCCCGATGTGGACATCGGACACAGCCGCCGCATGTGAATACACGCCTTCCAGGGACTTCCCCACCTACTCGCGTTCACCAACTGACCATTACTCGGGGTTGCCCCGACATACAGTGAGCCTCCAGTCAGGCTAGCACCAAGTCTTCGATACCCCCAACATACTACAGAAAGGATGCCGAGGGGAATACCCGCCTACAAATCCGGCCTGGGATACGGCCAGGAAATTGACAACCAGTACGCATATGCAGTGGATGCGCATCATGCATTTACTGAAACAGTCTGCAGGATCCCACTGAAGTTCACCAATTTCAATATAGCTAATCCGTAAATGCGCTTTGTCACCATTCGAATATATGCTGAGGCGTATGCAGTATGCCATTTACATCCAAGGTTGCAACATCGACCTATGTCCAGACAACCCAGAACTCCATCTTCACACGGGTAGAGGACAGGAATGGCAAGCGTAAGAGAGAGGATGAGGACGAGACAGGACGGACCGCACCACCTCCCCCGGTATGCCATGTATGAAGCTGGGAGATATTCATTCACATGATCTTGCAGGGACCCAGAGGTTCAAACGTGATCGTGATTCACCCTGGATCGCGTTACACTCGTGTTGGTCTCGCCTCGAGCTTGAGTCCAGTTACTATACCGAGCGTCATCGCAAGGAAGTCGCTGCACTCCATGGATACTCGACACCCTAACGGGACACCTTTGTCGCATGAGTATGAGAGGAACAGGCGTATTGAGAAAACCAAGGCCCTGAAGGCGGAGGGGTTGATTGATGAGAGCGTTGACGCGACGAATCCCTTTGACTCCAATATCATCATGCTTGAGGACCAAAAGAAGGTACGTCACGGTCAGTTTCTATCAATCTGGGCTCTTTGTCTGAACCCTATATATAGACGAACAGCGTGCCTGCATTGCGCAAAATGATGAGGCAACGTTTCGAGAGCCTAAAACTACGCTGGAATGCGGATGCCAACGCAACCGTCTTCAACTTCAACTCCCAAGTCCAGCCAGAGCCCGTGGAGGAGAACTACGAAAGCCATAATCCAAACTGGACCATTCCAAAACTAGAAGACCGATACATGGTTGGCCAGAGGGTGAGCGGCGAGTGTTAGGCGCCCAAGACACGTGATTGACCTCCATTTAGGCGCTTGATCTACCTGACCCAGCTGAAGCTGGGTATGAGCTACATTGGCCGTTTCGCGGTATTATGTTCAACCTGAAGGACTATGATGATGTTGCCATGCTTCGAAGCGACGTGGAGACGTTGTTCGAAGAAGCCATCAAGCAAGCCCTGGACATCCGGCCTCGGTCATACAAGGTGAGCAGAAAGCCTGCATATTCGGATACACTTCCTGATTCAGTTTCAGCACTATTCTGTCATGCTCGTCATCCCTGACTACTATGAATGGCACTATGTCAAGGACTGCGTTGACATCCTCCTTCACTGCATGGGTTTCGAATCGGTGTGCATACAGCAGGAGTCGGCCTGCGCTACCTATGGTTCAGGCCTCGGTAATGCGTGTGTTGTTGACATGGGCGCGAAAAAGATCAGCATCGCATGTGTTGAGGACGGGATGGTGATGTCAGAAACCCGGTATGACTCATTGCTGTGCTATGACAGGGTCTGTTCTGATGTGAGCAGCATTGTCTTGAACTACGGAGGAGACGATATTTCCTTGATTCTGAACGCTATGTTGGAGCGCTGTCACTTTCCGTTTGTTAAACTTGATCCTGGTCTTCCATGGGGCTGGAATATTCTTGAAGAGATCAAAATCAACCATTGCACGTTGGTTGAGGTGAGCTCTGATCATGCCTGTTAGTCCCTGGCACTAATGTTTGCTAGAATGCATTGGCTGTGAACACGTTCGATATCATTATCCGGCCTCCCAATGAGAAGCCACAGCGCTACAGATTCCGGCTGTACGATGAAATCGTAATACCGCCGATGGTATGGCTCCCCTCCTAGCTGACGGGCGATCTGCTTATTGGTGCATAGCTCCTCTTTGAACCACGTGGACTAGACCTTGATGAAGACATTTGGAAGATCTCCAAGCTGTACAACCCAGATGTCATCGAATTTTCGGATTTGCCGCCCATTCTACCTGTCGGTCTTGTTCAACTTGCTCAGGCCCATATCTTATAAAGCCTTTTTAGACACAAGCCATGATCGGATCTACGTCTCATTTGAGCAATCAGACCATTGCCCATGAGCGAGCTGAGGACGAGAGACATCGTCAGCACATGGCTCGACACCAGGCTGCGATGGAGGCGTGGCACAATGCGCGCCGGGCATACAACGAAGGTCACACACTGCACACGATTGACGACGCTATGCATACCCGAACGACATCTCCGCAACAAACGCCGAATCCCCCGACGCCCGGAGCCGGTGCTCGCGTTAGCTCAACGCCAGCTCAGGCGTCTAACAACATGGTGTGGAGGCCACCGGTCCTCGTCGAAACCGGGGGTGCTGCTCCGACCACGAACGGCCATAGCCCGGTGAAGTCGCCCAGCGAAGAACGGCATCCACCCGGTCTTAACGCCACAATCAAGATCCCATTAACATCATCACCTTCTATCCCGCCGAATCACGTATCGCCGGGTCCAACCGGGCCCATGCCGAACGGGAACCGAGCGCAGTCCCCAGGACCGCCACCTGTTCTCGCGCCTTTCGTGCGGACTCCGGCGCCGCTGCATGACATCGCATTTGAAGCGAGCAAGATACCGCTGGACATCGCCATCTTCAACAGCACGCGGGCGGCATCTCACGTCGAGAAGTCAAGAAAGTTCTTACAATCCGTTCTGCTCGTCGGCGGGGTCTCGCAAACGCAAAACATCATTCCGCAGCTAGAAGCAAGGTTAGTAGAACGCTACACGTTTTCCATCTTTCGCTTCGGAGGCTTGACGCAAACTCTACAGGTTGGCCGGATTAGTCTCCCGTTATCTCCCCGGGTCAGATGACCGGGTCAAGCCGCAAGTGATTACTCCGAAGGATGTGGATCCGCGCGTGGCCGTTTGGAAAGGTGCAGCTCTATTTTCCAAGCTTGAGAGCGCTTCCGATTTATGGATCAAGTCTTCCGAATGGGTACGTAGCGCTAGCTTCTTTCTCCCGATTGCCAGGGATCAGAGCAAGGTGGCTGACAGAAGCTGATCTTTAGGAGTTGCTCGGCACCAGAGCGTTCAAAGAAAGGACTCTGTTCATATGAAAATACCATGTGTTGCTGTCTGTACTTGTTGGTTCTTCCTTATTCGGGAATAGAAGACGCTCTTGGGACCCATAGCCATGGCCTGAGCTACTACCCTTTGCTCTGTTCGCTTGTTGTGCGCATCAGAGGCTGTGGACGCGGGATCACGGGATGACATAGGGGATAGGGTTCGTCGAGCGTGTATCTGCACAAAAATCGCGCGTCACGCCCACCGGTCCTTGGCCCGCGCCGGACCCCTATCGGGAAAGCCGGAGCCGAGCGGTGCAGGCTGCGGACGGCAGTTGAGCAGGGGGAGGAGGGGGAGGATCTGCCTGCTGCGGAGAAACGCTGGCAACCAAATGTCAAGGCAGGGGACGACGATCTGCCAGATCTGCCGCAGAAGGGGTTCACTGCATCTTCGCGCCCGCGCCGCTGACGACGTGTGCGACCGGGCGGTGGTGTTTTCCGGAGAGTGGGGAAATTGCCTGAAGCCTTCGGATGACGTACACCTACCCTGAGCGGCATCCCCCGCACCGTGCCGCTGCCACTGACGTGTCGGCCGGCGGGACGAGAGAATGGAAGGGGGGAGGGAGCACGGGGTATGCAGGGTCGGTACAAGGGGACAAAGCCAGAAAAATTTGCAACTTGTTGCCTTTGCCCAGAAAGCGGGCCCGTAGGGGTCCAAATGATGGAGGCTGACAAGTCATGTCTAATCTCATCACGGAGGAACATGGGGGACTTGGCACACGTCGCCCATCCGTTGCGAACGCGACCAAGAGCAAGGTTTCGGGGAAAATTTTCACCTCGCCCCGCCGGCGGGTTGTTCTCTTTTCCTTAGCAGGCTTGTCAGCTTCTGGGCCGACTCGGCGCGAGGAGTGCATGCGGAAAGTGGGCAGACATAGTCTCAGTGTCATGTTCGATGTCTTTTGTTCCACGCAAACGCAACAGCGAAAGCGCCGACATCATTGTATTCCTCGTCTCGGATAGACAATGATGCAAATTTTCGCGGTACAGGGGACGAGTCTTTGGGATGATGCGGTTTTGCGTTGCTGTTAAGACAGGGTTTAGAATCGGACCGTAAGACCGTGCATTGCGCAGGCTGCCCTGTGGTCGTGTCTCTGCGTTGCGCGGTATGTGACGTGGGATTAGCAATGAGACAGTCAGGGCAGCTTGCTTTGCTGCGTGCTTCTTTTTGCGCGGTGCCTTATGACGTGGGTAAAGCCGGCGTTGCGCAGTGAGGCATTAACCGAGTCAAACGGCCGGCGGTCTGAAATGATATGAAACGAGGATATGGTCATTGTCCGGAGAGATGAACAAGGAGGGGGTTTATCGGATTTGCGGGATCAGTCGGGGTGTGCGGTTCTTGTGCTCGGCAAACACGGCGAAGAAGGTGGGAGGGATGAACGGATGAGGTCAGAGGCGGAGGCTGTGCGGCTGTGCTGTCGGTGTTTATGTGTGACGGAAGGATAATAATGGAATGATCAAATGTGAATAACACGGACACAGACACCGGTGGTTCAGAGTCCGCCGGTGGTTGTCTAATCTCTCTCTCTCCCATCGCCACTCGGCCCGAGGCTGTGTCCGACGCAGGGGACCGTTTGACAGCACCGCGTTTATTCGGTTCAACAACACAGCACCAACTTTGGCGAATCGCAAACCCGACAGTCCGGTCATTAGTACCGCACCGACCAATCGCACACCCACACATCTCACATCTCACACCTTACACACATCCCTCTGCACAGACACCGCAACATCCTTCTCTCCGTAACACCCGTCTTCCCCTTGCTCTCTCTTGGGGACTCACTTTTCTTCAAGTTTTTTTTTCCACACCTCTCTTCCCCAGTTCTTGCCCTCACAGCCTGCACCTTGCCTCGTCTACAACCGACAGCCGGCCATGCTGCATACCATGAGCTCAACCGGTAATGTCCAGAGGCTTAAACCGCCGGAATGGGCTTAGCGTAGGCTGTCCCTTCCAACTAGTCTTAAGGCACGCACCAGAACACATTCGCTTTCTCTTCGCCCCGCCCCAAATCCACACTAATCACCAACATCTCACGCACGACCACACGGTCACCCAACACAGACCTACCATCTCCGTGCACATACCTTCCGACCCTTCTTCGCCTCCTCCGCAACCAGACCCCGCGCCGGTCTTCTTTTGCGTAGGCCCCTATGGCGCTCATGTGCGAGCAGTCTGCCTTTATACTCCCCGCCGACGACGCCTCATCAGCCTGCGCCTCATCCCAACTCTGTTTTCCCCCCGAGCCCTTTGACCCCTCGGTCTTTGCTCTGCTTATGGCTTGGCCCTCTACTGGACACAATACCCCGGCAGGAGGAAGCAGCACTGGGTCATCCCGCGGAGGCAACACCAACCCCCCTACTGGGACACCACTGTCGCCTCTATCCGGATACGATTCAACAAGGAGTACACCTCCCTCTCGGCTCACGCCTGCATCGTCCACCGACTCCTTGGGGCTATCGTACGCGTCGAGCGCGTCCGCGGCGGGAGGACCGGGCGGCCTTGACAACGCGACGCGCACTAGCGCCGTGGCGGAGTTTCAACTTCTGCACCCTAGTGGACGTGCCGACGACGCTAGTCCATATTCGGCCACCACTTATGGATATCGCCACCATGCGCATACACAAAGCATTGAAGAGGACCCAACGGTCGGCTTGTACTCCTCCTCGCGGTCGGACAACGCCCCCTCTGCTTTCTCAACCACCACCACGGGCGCTCCTCCTCCTCCCTTGAGGGGTACGGGCTCATCGGCCTCATCGTCGCCGCAGGCAAACTACTACGCTTCCCCAAGCACGTTGTATCCCGTTAGTCCGCCTCAGCTGCTCTCTCCGTCATGGGGACAACCCTCACTGTGTGATTTCCAGCAATCGTTCGAGTCTGGCCCTACCGGCTCTTACGACCCTGCGACCTATGGATCGCTTGGCGGCAGCGGTCCCTCACCATACGCCACCCCATCCGGACAGATGACCTCAGCCGTCCAGTTCAACTTCCCGCATGGTGGCACCGGCACCCCGTCGAACGAGTCCGCCAACGACCCCTCGCCATCACCCCAATCCTCGGGCTCCGAGTCGCCTTCCCTCACCGCCCAATCCGGCTCCTCTTCGGGGCTTAGCAGACACCGGTCATCCTCCAGGGCATACAACGACCCGGCCACCGGATTCATGGCACCCATGGCCCACATCAGGAAGCGCCCGAGGCGTAAGGCGGAGGAGATCGAGCGGATCTACACCTGCAACTTCGAAGGATGTCAGAAAAGGTGCGTCTACGGGTCACTCGCCTCTTACGTAACGCTGACCTCGTCACCACAGCTATGGCACGCTGAACCACCTCAACGCCCATGTGAGGAACGCTAACCACGGGGAGAAGCGGCGTCCTGAACGTGGGTGCCTTCACCTTTCCCTATGCACCCTCATGGCTAACGGCACCGCAGAGTTCAGGGAGATCCGCAATGAGTGGAAGCGCAGGAAGGCCCAAGAGGCCCAAGAGGCAATGCAGGCCGCCGCGGCCGCCGAGCAACGCCAGCGTGCGTCCGGGTCAGGGATGGCAGGTCCATCTAGCATGCGTCCTCCGTACCTCATGCGTCGCCCAACGGACGACTACACTTCTCAGGGCTTCTTTGCTCATCGTCAAGAGCATGCTCCCGGCCTCGGCCTTCCCCCAACGAACCAACCTTTGGGCCTCTCCCGCCTGCCAGGCCCTATCATGACTCCTCAAGGCTACTACCCTCCTGCCCTCCCATCTGCCGGGCTCTCCCCCTACTCAAGCCGCGGCCCTGCCACACCCTGGACGCCAACGGACAGGCCCATGATCTCGCCCAGTATCCCTTACGTGGAATCGCATCCACAGGACCAGAACCAGGCGTTCGGTCAGCCCATCCGGTTGCCGCCGGCGCCCGCCGGATTCCATCCCGCCCAGGCCTCACGCGGCCCACCCAACATGCCAGACTATCCCTCACGTCAGGGGTCTAGCGCTGGATACCCGCCTCGAGATCAATCGCGCCAGTAAACGCTGATAGATCCGGAAGGCATCTTGAAATCTAAAGAAGCCAATCACCTTTGTAACTAAAGTGCCGTATGGCCGAAGTCTCGATCGCCCGTCTCCCCAAGTTTGCGAAGAATCGCCCGAATTGTCTCTCTAAACGGACTGTCTTACTATATCGTCGTTCCCATTCGCAGCCTAGAAGCGCCTCGAAACCTTGTACACGTAGAACGCGCTTCTCAAGTGTATTCTTTCTGAAAGTTTATCCGAATTGCTAAGATCTCGATCTGTTGAATGCCTCACATTAGGTGCTCGTTTGTATCCGCTAGAGGCACTATTTGGCTATTTATTGATAAACTGGTATATCAACCCAACCCAAAGGACAAGGGCCTCCGTTGTCACGGGTCTAAGAGCCAGTCCTGTATGCCTGAGGAGCTAAAATTTTCCAGCCTCGTTCGTCCGCGCCCAACCTATGGCCATAAAGGGTCTAGCGCGGTGCGCTAATGCCAACCACCACATTCGGGATCAATCCAACCCTTCTGGGATTACGTCCCATTGGCGCACGCTGACGCTGGTAGAGACTAAAGATGGCTGCTGAGCAGAGCCAGAAGCATCCCTATCCTGGATCACTATCACGCCAGCGGGAGGTTGACTGTATTGTTCTCCTCGAGCAGGCATATGGCTCAGTGGCTAGTGTGCCTGGTTGCTTACTTCTGGCCTTTTGCTTTCTACGGGCCGTGGCAGGTGCCGGTGGAGCTAGCACGCACAATGGTGGTCATACGGTACCGGTGTTGGGTGGATTATCTGGATGATTGGGGATAATCCAAGGTGAGTGCCAAGATGGGGGGATTGACTCGGCCGCCGTTTGCTCCGATACCAGAGCGGTTGGAAGATACGGAACGCCGACATGACGTTCTGCATGTGGTGGCATAGGTCATCATGATGCAAGACTCAGTCTGGAATGGAGTGTCGAATAATCGGCGTATCGGTGTATCACTCTCACATCACGTCCAGCGTCGCTGACTGAGCATGGTGTCTGCGAATTGGAACCGCCAATCCTGCTGCCGGGGCTATTCGAGCGAACGCGTTTTTCCCTCATGGGTGCCCAATATAAAGTGACACTGGAGCCGACGAAGGCCAGCTACATACTGGACTATCCCAAACGCTGGGAGGCTCGCGATACGCTGTAGGCCGAGCGGTTCCATGTTAGGCTCGTATGGTCAAAGCTGGTTCCCATCTGGAAGTGCCCGGACTCCGGGGCGACGGTGCGCATTCTCGTATAGTGAAGCTGATTTTCGTGGCGAAAAGAACAAGTTGATCAGAACGACCATTATTCCGGTTCATCGCTTTCGAGTCAAGCGGGAATCTCCGCGAAAGAATGACTCTCGCCGAACAGAACTTCCTTGAACTCCGTGGACAAGTCCCAACGCTCCAGTATAATGGCATTTGCAGACGTGTCCTGCCGTAAAATGTGGCAGAGATGCCGGCGCTAGCGTATGAAGCTAAATCGAATTGAGGGAATGTCTCCGGACCCGCTGCAAACATGGGGATATAAGTGGATGCAGATCAAACAGAATACCTTCGAAATTTTCTTTTCCACTCTGGCCACATAGGTTGGCCACACGCTCGAAAAGGAACTCGTCCTTTCGCGATTTCTCCCCGACGGTGCTAGCTTGCTGACAACCACTCGGCGAGGCCGCCCTCACCGAAACACCGGATAACGTCAACTTGTTTATCTGGGCTTCGAGATAATCTATAGGTAAGGATCCGTGTTTGGGGCTGCCATCCCTGTTTTGTGGTCAAAGGCATTGCAAGAGCCTCTGATAGGCTGCCAACAGTGCTAGCCAGGAAGCGGAGGATGCGAAGCTTCCCTCGACTTTCACCATGCTCCACCGGTACTCTCTGGAGACCGAGAAAGCGAGAATTCGCACCCATGTAGCGTGCAGTGGCAAGCATTATACCGTGGGACATTCCGTGGTATTGTCCGCCCTAACCATTGGGGGTGGTTACTAAGTCGGAACACTTCGACGAGACATGCGATCCTGTGTCGCTTGGAACCTCCAGACCTCGCGACAGCTGGAGTCACCCGTATTGCATCCCGCTTAACCACCGACATCGGCGAAATCAAGATACCGGCCATAACCGGCGGAGATACTGACTTCTCAGATCCAAAGAGGAGAGAAAATCTACATTGTGTAGTTGTCTCGAGAACATCTCTTGATTCAGAAATTTCGAGACCGGCATCGCTGTATCGCCGAAGTGTTCTGCCATTCAACCGAAAGCTCCAACCTCGGTGGCGATGCCGCTCCACTCCATTAATGAACCGACCTGTCGGGCACTGTCATTGACAGCACAAACTGTTGGGGAGTTTTTCGGGAAACTGGAACCAACATCAGAAAAGGTTAAAAGTGACGGACCGCTGCAACGCAGCCTCCGTCCGGAGAGAAAACAACTCCGAGATCGGTTTAGGGGACCGCATCGCCGCGGCGGTATTTGACGTCAATCATGCGCGTAGGACGCTTGCCTCCGGTGCCGCAGTAGACGCAATCAACATCATCATCATATCGTCTGCAAGTCATTGTTACTATCATCAACCACTACCAGCACTGTCGTACACCCTAACTTATTGTAACAACTGTCAACAACCTGTTCAGTACTGACAATAACCACCCTGTAAACAATTATGTCACGACCATCACTCATCAATCTCCCGGTCGAGGTCCTCATCGATCACGTTCTCACGTTCCTACCCCTGAACGATCTGGCTCATCTGAGCCAAACGAACCGATTCTTCTACGCGATATGCAATGACGACATCCTATGGAAACGCAAATTGATTCAAGATTTCAACTATCCTCGTGTTCTGGATGCTAGGACAAGCGGGTACAAGATCCTATATAAGGGTATGAAGCAGCCCAAAGTCTACGTCTGGGGGTGAGACCGCGTTTTTGTCATCTTCCACTCCCCGTCTCATACCCAAGCAGATCAAGAGAGAATGGAAGATTGGGTCTTTCCTCCCAAGAGCTGAACAACAGCATAGTGAAGCCGTTTCAAGGTGTACTGTACCCTGTCGAAGTGGAGTTCTTCAGACGGAAAGGCATCCAGGTGGTGCAGCTGAGCGCGGGTGGATGGTCGTTCCATGCATTGGATTCAACGGGAACTTTGTGGGCTTGGGGACAATTGGATGCTGAGAGTGAGTGAATACCTACTCCGTCTTTTATACGCGGCGCTTATCATAACTGCCATAGCCTTCGCCTTCCAAGGCGACCCGTTCTCGCACCCAGGCCGTATGGCCGTTGTGCCTCATCGGCTGGCTTTCAACGATAGCATCAAGTTCCGAAGCGTGTCATCCGGGCGCAACCACGCATCAGCCCTCGATTCACGCCGTAACGTTTGGACACTCCGCTCCTGGGGTCGACCATACCGCATCGTCTCTCCGTTCCTATCCCGTGTGGAGCAGATCTCATGCGGCTGGAACTTTAGCGCAGCACTCACCGAGGCCGGTGAGGTGTACGTCTGGTGGCCTGGGAGCGGAGAATTTGGAAGACTGAGTGATGAGCACGATGCCGCACAAGGACGGCCACGCCATGGCGTACGCGGGCCGGAAGGGGTGATCGAGGCTGAGGCATGGGAGATGCATGCTAATCCGCTTGAGCTGCCCGCCCTGGGTGGCATGGTGGATCCCAGGGGTCCGGCTGCAACCGATCCGCTGAAGATCGTCCAGATTGCTTGTGGCCAGGACTTCGTCGTCGCCCTGACGAACGCGAATCAGGTCTTGAAGATCGATCTTGGTGGAGGAGATGCAGCGGATGGATTTGATACGTTGAGACAAAGTTTCAGGACCGGTCGTAGATGGGAATACGTGCGTATCTGTACGGGTTTGATGCCTCTCAAGCGACTGACGCCGACCTTAGCTGCCCTTATTTACCGAGGCAAAACGCGTCGCCATGCTTCCCGCTTTCCAATCGAGCTGCAAGTCGGTTCCAGATGATATGCGCATCACGCACGTCTCTGCCCAGTTCAACACCTTCGTCGCCTATTCCACGGGTTCATCATCCATCGTGCTTATGGGTAGCAACAGTACGCAACCGGACATGTCACCCACCGTCATACCCGCGCTACAACATCGGAACGTTATATCTGTCGTGCTTGGAGATTATCACCGTGCCGCCCTAACGGCAGATGGTCAACTGCTCACGTGGGGCGCCTTCTCGCAAGGTGCTCTAGGCCTTGGCAACCCTTTCACTCTGGAACCCGGCACGCCGGGAGGCTACAATACACTTCGTGATCGTGACTGGTCTCAACGGAGCCGTCAGCCACCACCAGACGTGGAAGAACCCACACCAGTCAACTTCCACTTCGGGCAAGAAAACGCGAGTCCGACGTTCTGCTTCTCCGCCGCCGCCGCTGGCTGGCACACAGGTGCCCTGGTGCTCGACCTCGAAGAGAAGAAGGAAGAGCCTCCTCTGGTCACAGTCGGTTCCTCCAACGGCTTCAATGAGGGTCCAGCCCCTCCGCTCGAACACGACCCAGACGACCCCTCGATGCCGGGCAGCTTCACGCGTTCCGGCAACCCTGCTAGCACACTGGTGAGGGGTGTGGCGCATCATACGGGTACGAGGATAGGCCATCATGCGGCTGACGGCAGGTTTGAGCCACAGGAGCCTGATTTGACAAGGGCTATGGGGTTGTACGGGGTCAGGTTTGGCTATGCGGCGAGAGGGGCGTTGAGAGGCGGACACCCTCGAGGTGGCAACTGAGGTTCAGGAGGGCAGACGTGCATCACGATTGGTTTAAGAAGTGTTGTAGAACAATTGGCATTTGATTGTGTTTTGGCTTGTGTTGTGTAAGGAAAGATTAGAACCGGATAAATGTACAGATAGACTCTAAACCAGTTGTTGCGTCACCAAGAATTTCTACAAACAAAGGGTTCCAGGGTCCGACAGTCGTAGTCTACCTATTTGTCGGTCGATGTTGTGCCGACCGCGAGTGATCTCCACCTGGACTGCAACCGCCATCTTCCATTTACACGCATCTCTTAGACCACTGTCAACTTCAGCAATCTTATTAGGATCGCTCAGATCTCCTAGCTGTCAAGTGGGATTGGGTCTCTACTGGCGATCCAGGGTTCGGGCAATGGAGGTGCAAGCGACTTTGAAGAGGGATATCCAGAGCAGTCCAAGCCAGGAAGAAGTTCCTGCTAAGAAGATGAGGCTCGATACCGAACCCTCTTCAGCTCCAGCAGATAATCAGGCGGAAAACTCCGCAGGCCCATCAACAGACCCAACCGAGCCCACAGCCGGTCCATCCTCGCCCACCCAATCTACCCAGCAGAAAGACGCAAGCAAGAAATCGTCCAACAAGTCAAACCACAGCAACCGCGCGCAGCAGATGAAGAAGAAGGGAAGGGAACATGCCGAGAAGCGAGGCAAGGGGAAATGGGGACCGCGAGAGCTGAAGGAGGGCGAGGAGGCGGGGGAGGCGAAGACGAGGTTGCCGAAGAGGAAGGTTGCGCTGCTTGTTGGGTTTTGTGGGACGGGGTGTCATGGGATGCAGTAGTATGTCCTCTTTTACGAGGACAGATGAATCGGGCTCATGACTCTGGTGCAGCAATCCCCCGTATCGGACGATTGAGGGGCTATTATTCGAGGCACTCGTGAAAGCAGGCTGCATAAGCGCCGACAATGCGGACGATCCAAACAAGGTCCGTATCCTGCCCCGTCGAGCCTCTTCCTCTTGACTGACAGCCACACAGGTCTCCCTCTCACGAGCAGCACGTACGGACGCAGGCGTCCACGCAGCCAAGAACGTCGTCAGTCTCAAGATGATCACCGAACCCGAAGGTGTAACGGACGTAGTGGCGGAGATCAACTCGCATCTCCCGCCGCAAGTTAGGGTATGGGGCTTTGTCCGAACCTCCAATGCCTTCACTGCGAGAATGTGAGTTTATCCTCCCTCTTGCGAATTAGACATGCACTGAGACTAGGTGGATAGCGCTTGCGGGAGTAGAGTCTACGAGTACCTTTTCCCGTCATGGATGCTGCTCCCGCCAAAACCGGGTACCAAGATGGCAGCGCAGATCGTATCGGACAAACCGCTCTCGGACGAGGCGTTCCGTGCAGCACAGGAAGCCGGTACGGCCGTAGGGGAAGTACATCCGTTTTGGCAGGTCCAGTCTGAGACGCCAGAGGAAGAGCTAGAGCGAAAGCGAGCGTGGAGGGTTGGGCCTGAGCCGGTAGCGAGGCTACGAGAGCTTGTTAAAGCGTTCGAGGGCACTCAGTGAGTTCTCTCAATTTTAGCTTAAGAAGAAGGAGAGATGTTGATGAGCGCACCAGCAACTTTTGGAACTACACTGTCCTGAAAGAGTTCAAGGACAAGACGGTAAAACGATATATGATCAGCATAGAAGTCCGAGACCCGCAGGTCGTAGGCGACACAGAATGGATAAGCGTCAAATTCCACGGTCAATCCTTCATGCTCCACCAGATCGTGCGTCCACTCTCCTCGTTGCCCTCCTCTCCCCTTCCTTCCGCGTTCGTCCTTTGGGCTCAGGGCCAAAACATAAGAATAGCAGGCTGACAGAAAGAACAGAGAAAGATGATAAGCATGGCCATCCTCTCCGCCCGCGCCCACACCCCCACAAGCCTAATAGCAGAATCCTACGGCCCAGCCCGTATCCAAATCCCCAAAGCACCCGCCCTCGGCCTACTCCTCGAATCACCGCAGTTCGAGGCATACAACGCCCAGATGGCCGAACGGAACGCGCAGCTCGATAAGCGGAAAGCTGGGGGGAAGGAGGTGGACGAGAGGGATTATAGGCTGCCGGTGGAGTTTGCGGGTGTGGAGGGGGAGGTGGAGAGCTTTAAGAGGGAGTGGATATATGAGAAGATGAGGGAGAGGGAGAGGGAGACGGGGATGTGAGTCCATTTCTCTATTCTTTTATCCTTCTCTTCGTTCTCACTCCTCATCACCATCACCATCATCCTGTCATTGCATTCTCCTTTCGCTCCATGTATGCGGCGTTGCAGAATGTTGTACTGATCCCCCACGCGACAGATTCGACCTCTGGCTCCAAAAAGTCGACGACTACAGGGGCTTCGACCTCGCCCACCTCAACAACAAGGGTATAATCCCCTCCGAAGCGTCAACCTCCTTCGGGGGGAGACACGAAGGGAGTCGGTACGATGTGGAGAAGATGGTGGATAGGAGGGCGGCGTTGCTTGCTGCGGGGCAGGCGGCGCCAAATGCGGAAGAGCGGGAGGGGGGTCAAGAGGTGGTTGGGGAGGATGAGGAGGGTGATGAGGAGGGGGAGGAGGACGCGTTGTTGGCTAATTCGTTAGAGGCGGAAGGCTGACCTTCAACCGACCTGCATTATTATCAAGCAAGCACCTAATGTCCAATCTAATGATACACCCCTTCCCCTTTCCCCTCCCCAGAGCCAAAAGCACAGCCAAAAAGAAAGAGCTCAATCCTGCAAATACTTCCACTTAACCATCCTCTCCCTCAAATCCAACTCCTCCCCATCAACCACAAACCGTCCATCTCCAAGATGATGAAACGTCCTCTTCTCCTCCCTCCTCCCATTGACCCACGCCCTAACAGGCTCCAAAATCCAAAGCGAATATTTCCTCACATTAATGCGATCCTTCACTCTGCACTCTATGCACGCCAGAGCCTCACCCACCAGGGGCGGCCCGACTTCTGCAGAGGGAAGCGGGGTAAACCCGAACTTCTCCCACTTATCGACTTCATCACCCGAACAATTCCCCACATCCACCACCTTCTCCGCCAGATCAACCCCAGGCACGCAGACTACACATTCCCCAGTCTCCTTCAAAGCGGTGAAAGAATGGTCCCACGGCCCTAGAGAAAGCGCTATGAGCGGGGGGGAATCGTGCTGGAGAGACATGTGGAAGCCGCATGTCATTAGGTTTGGCTTGGGGTTTGGGTTGCCTTTGGAGGAGGTGGAGATGAGGATCACTGGGCCGGATTCTAGGAGGCGGTGGGATTTGTTGGGGGGGTAGGGGGTGAGGCCGGCGTTGGTGCGCTGGGAGGCGGCTTCGTCTTCCTCTGCTGGGGTGGGGGAGGGCTCGCCTGCGCGGGGGTGAGAGGAGGAGGAGAGTTTGCGTTGTTTGCGAGGGGGCATTGTCTGGATTTGGAACGGCTTGGCCAGATGAGAGGGCGGGAGGGATGGTCTGCCGCGACGAAGAAGTGGGCTAAGGAGGATGGGACGGGACATTTGTGCATTGGAATGGATGATGACGTTTGGTATTCAGTGTGATGAAGCCGGCGGGATATGCCGAGCCGTAGTGGGCTTCTGCGGAACGCACGTTGGCAACAAGACGATTTCCCCTTCTTCTAGTGAAGGGCCTCAACAGTTCCTCTGAGTTTATTCTTGCACATCTTGTTGATAAACACTGTTATACGTCGGAGTCTCATCCACCAAAGACAACGATCATTCCCATCATTCCGTCATCAATGATGAATGCCACAATGAGACATTGATTCGATCCCTGACCTCCTCATCCCCTTCAGCAGCGCCCTCACTCCAATTGTCCCCCCATGCATCCTTAACGCCCACACATCCCATTTCCATCCCCCTAGTCGACCTTGTACATAACCCCCTTCTTCCTGCCCCTCCTCATTGTAGGACCACCACCGAAGAAATGTCGCAATACGCCCCCTACCCACCTCCTCAACCCGACCCATCCCAAAACACCTGGCAGCCCTCAGGTTCATCACCACCACTCCGTTCTCCTACTTCTCAGCGCTCCCGAGTCGTACCTCTTAGCCCGATCCCGGGCTCGTTACGCGGGCCGCCTTCGTTCTCCAGGTCACCACCCGCCCCTGCTCCGGCTGCTACGTGGGGAGGGGTAGGGGGAGGAGTGCCATTCTTCAACCCTCTTACGAACAACCCCTCACCTCCCCCGCCTCAGCCTGCTCAACCCGCTCAACCTACCCCTACAACCTCATACTTCCCAGCTCCTCCCCCTCCCAGCTCGTACCACCCTCCCCGCCCTCCATCCGCCCACTCCACCCGTCGAGTCCGCGCCCCCTCCCCCCTCCCCCCGCAAGGACCGCGCTACCACCTAACATACGGCCTCTCCCTCTCCCACACCCACCTCCATTCCCTCTGTCCCAGCGCCACCTACCAGGGAATAGCCCGTCTCCCCGGCTTCTTGTTCTCCCTCACCCCGCGTGGCGAACCCACGATCCGCCTTTCGCCAGAGGACGAGGTCTTCGGCGGGCTATGGGTCTTACCGCCTGCCGGTGGGGGGGAGGAAGACAAGCTGGACGAAGGGGCGGTGGGGAGGGGGTATACGGGGTACGACCTTGCTGTCACCCCGCTTTCCCGCTCTGGCCAGGGTCAAGGTCAAGGTCAAGGTCAACAAGAGGAGGAAGTCGTTGCTCTGGTCTATATCGACCCCACCCCCGGCTCCGGCCCCCCGACTGAGGAAACGATCCAACTAATCAACGCCGGCCTGCGCGATACGCCCCTCCCACCAACCTATATCTCGCGGTATATCCGCCCTCTCATCCCCGCACCCCCTCCTCCCCCTCCAGACCCAATCCCCTCCATCCCCTCACCCGAAGAAGAGCCACCCAAATTCTATTTCGCCTACGGCCCGGATATGAGCACTCGAGAACTGTGGAGAGTCGCTCCCCAGGCTAGGGGGATGGACGTGGCGCTGCTGCCGGGGTGGAAGTGGGTCGTGGGGCGGGGTGGGGAGGTGGGGTTGGTTAGGCGGGAGAGGGGGGTGGTTTGGGGGGTGGTGTTTTCTCTTAGTGTGGGGGATGAGAGGGGGTTGGATGCGTTTAATGGCGTTGGGAAGGCAGGGCGGAGGGAACGACGGAGGGTGGACGTTCGGTTAGAGAATGGCCGAGGAGTCGTCAGAGCTCTGCTCTACATCGATCCGAGGGACGAGCTCGACCACCCGCAAGACGGCTACGGCGTGGACAGTACGGATTACAGAGGAAAGGAGTATAACGGCCAGAGGGAAGACAGAGAGATCATCCCTGGCCGGGCTGGGGAAGAGTTGGTGAGGAAGATGCAGGATGCGATTTGGGAAGCTCGTTTGCCGAGAGAGTGGGTGGAGAGGTGTGTGAGGCCGTGGATGTTTGGGGATGAGGTGGGGTGAGCGGGCGAGCGACCGTAGGGAGCGAGCGGAGGGAGTGAGCGTGGGCGAGCTGGAGCTGGGGCAAGGAGCGGGGCCTAGGGCGAGCTGGAGCGGACCCGGGGTGGGCAAAGTGGGCTGGAGGGTGATGACGGTTGGAGGTGGACTGGGAGGAGCATGGACACCTGGATCGGGCTGATACCGGAGGGCGGCAATAAGTTATAGGAAGGGAAGTTCATTGTTGCACGCTTTGTTGTACGCTTTGTTGTATGTACTATAGCTACAACCTCCCTACAGACACATTCCGCAGGACGAAACAACCACAAAAGAAACACAACACGGTGAAACACAAACCTGCCCAAAACGGAAACATCACTTCAGAATCGTAAGAAGCCATTACTTAGCGGTGACTGGAGAGGAGAGGCTTCGAGACTAACCCCCCCCCCGGTGCTCAGTGTCGCCTGAATAGCCCAAACCCAGTCTTCTGCGCCGGCGCGCTTTGAGCTTGCTGAGCCTGAGCTTGCATCATAGGCGGCGGAGCAGGCGGCATGCCCTGCATGCCCTGCATGCCCTGCATAGGAGGCGGAGGCGGTGGGCCCATGCCCGGAACGCCAGCAGGAGGAGGAGCGGGGTATGCGCCTGGGCCGGCGGACCGATAGTTGGGCACGGGGCGGGACATGTTATCCATGCTCATCCTCGGTGGAGGAGGAGGAGGCCGGAGACCATCCATGGAAGGAGGGACAGCTTGAGGAGGGGGAGGGGGAGGATACGGACCCGCATGGGCAGGCGGGGGCGGCGGCGGGGCTGCTTGATAGCCCGCAGGAGGAGGAGGGCCGTACGGGCTCGTCCCTGGTGGATAAGGAGGAGCGCTATGCGGTCCCCCAGCAGTTGAGTAGGACGCCTGGGCTTGGATAGGCGGCGGTGGGGGGTAATGGGCGCCGTTTACGTGAGGTTGACCTTGGGGAGCGTGGGGATGAGGTGCCCAGCTGCCCATTTGAGGCGGAGGTGGAGGAGGGTAGGTGTGCTGCCCTTGCCCTTGCCCGCCCTGAGGTGGGAACGGGTAGCCCTGCTGCTGCTGTTGTTGCTCGTAAGGACGAGGATCGATAGGCGGCGGAGCGGCTGGATAAGTCGCATATTGACTCGACGAGGTTGCCCCGTTCGCGTAGGTGTGGGAATAAGACTGAGACTGAGAGTAAGGATTATGTCTGTCCGTGGGAGAGCGCGAGAAGGAGTTGGAGTGAGCGTGTGAGTGGGAATGAGAATGAGAGCGCCAGTGGAATGGGTTTAGTTTCGAGCGCCAGGAATGATCTTCCCTCTCCCTCTCCCTTTCCCTCTCTGTCTGCCTCGCACGTCCATTCGTGGGCGAAGACCATCCTTGCCCATACGTCGGCGTACCAGGCATATAAGGCCCCGCCGCTACCGGCGCACCCGCAAGAGCAGCATCCACACTAAACCGCTCCCTCTGCCTAGCCTGCCTGTCCCTCTCCGCCCTCGTCACCCTCTCCAACTCCTCCCTAAGCTTCCTCTCCTTTTCCTGTGCCCTTGCCTCTTCCAGACGCTCTTTCTCTGCCCGGCGGGCTGCTTCCTGCTCCAGCATCCGGGCTGCTTCGCGTGCTTGTGCGCGGTCGCGCGCGGCTTGGTCCTCTTTCTTCCGCGCGGCTTCTTGCTCGCGACGAAGGGCAGCGGCTCGTTCACGTTCATGTCGTTCTCTGTCTTCGCGCTCTACGCGCTCTCTTCTCTCTCTTTCCTGCTGTCTCTGCCTCTCCTGCTCCCTCTCCCGCTGCCCAGTTCCATATGCGGGCGCGGACCTAACCCCCTCCGTACCGCCATACCCCTGTATAGGCACCTCGATAGGCGGCGGGACCGATCCCCCTCCAAGGAAAGGCGGCAACCCCTCAACCGCCCTCCCATTCAACCACCACCTCTCCCTGCCCCCATCGGGACTAGAACTATCATACCTCATCTCCCACACATCCCCATTCGCCTCCTCCCGCCTATAAGTGCGTTCTTCGCGCCCGTTCAGGACTGTGGTGCTGAACGACTCGGTGAACCAGTTTGCTTGCGGTTGGGCTTGGGATGTGGGCTTGCTGCTGTTGCTGCTTTGCCTGGGGGGAGTGGGGCGGCTGGAGCTGAGAGGGGGGGAGGGGAAGGGGAAGGGGATGTTAAGGTCTAGGTCTATGATGATTGGCGGTGGGACTCCAAATCCTCTCGAGCCCGAGCCCGAGCCCGCGCCCAGGCCGGAATGCGGCGCATGGTCGAATATCTCGTCGAACAGGCTGAAAGGGTCGTGGAACGGGAATCCGCGGAAGAATGGGTCGTTCTCGAATATCGACCCCGGGAAGGGCGAGGAGGCAGAGGCACCAAAAGAATGGGCCGCACCGGGGCCGAAAGCGGAAAACGATGTTCGGGGGAAATTGTCGAATCCCTGCTGCTGGCTACTGCCTTGACGGGGGAAAGACGGCCCCGGACCGGAAGTAGGAGGTGGACCACCAGGAGCAGCCGAGGAGGAGGAAGAAGGCGCATCACCCCTCTCGTCGTACTCCCTCCGCTTTGTGGGATCGGAGAGGATCTCGTATGCTGCTGCTACTGCGCGGAACGCTTCCTCTGCTTTGGTCTTTTGGTCGGCGGGGGCGCGGTCGGGGTGGGTCTCGAGGGCTTTCTTTTTGTAGGCTTTGCGGACTGTTCAAGGGGGGTTTAGTATGCACTTGGAAGGGAGAGAGGGGAAGGAAGGTGGACGTACTTTCGTCATGTGTAGCAGATCGGGAAACGCCGAGGACGTCGTACAGCGCATAAGTCCTCACAGGCATGGCTGCTTTCAACTAATGTGGAAGATGAAAGTGTGGCGAGATCGGTAGCCGCTGGATCGAGTACGAGGAAAGACGAGCTAGAGGGGAGAGAGGGAAATAGTGAAAGAGTGAAAGAGTGAACGCGGAGGAAAGGGAAAGAAGCCAAGAGGAAGTGTCGTGGATGATGTGCGTGACTGGGTTATAGAGTGTGCGAGCGGCGATAAATGGCGTTAGAAGGGTAAAGCGGCGACTGATCGTCCAGTAGTCAAGGGTTGCACTGATGCTTCAAGGCCAGGTCGTAACAGTCAGAATGTCGGGATATCCAATGCTTCGTTGCGGGTATGTGCACTCCAGAGATGGTGGTAGTCAAGCAGGTGGACGTATGGGACAGGGCCAGGCTATGACAGTGACAGGAGAATGTGCGAGCAAACAAAGGGCGACGGGCTGTGCACATGCTTGCCTGGTGCGGGGGGATGATGGGACGGGAATGTGATTGTCACGGAATGTACCGGAACGTTACCAGAACGGGAGGATATCCGCTCTTCGGGTTTAAGGGATAACAACGCTCTTCCTCTCCGTCTTCTTGGTGGAAGGATCGGCTCGCATGCCATCCTCGTCCAAGTAAGAAGTACTGAAGCAAGATGCCAAATATCCAGCAATTGGAGGCGTTGAAGGTGAACATCCAAATGCGCGTCCCTGATTGGCTGAACCTCCAAGCGCTCGTCTCTCTCCACAGCGCCGACAAGAGCCGAACGGGACCTTTTAGGGCTCACGATTCTCAGTCATCAGCTCACCGTCCCTTGTAGGGTCAGCACGACCACAACAACTCGTTCTTCCACTCTACTCTTCTTCATCTGTTCACTTCGCGGCTACTCTGTACCCGTCCTGCACATCATAATTCACATCGACCAGCAACGTCAATACGTATAGCTGAACAGCAACTCATAACAACCACCTAAACCCGGAGCGCGAAAGCAGACTAGTACTTGCAATATGATCGCCGTCCAGTCAGCACCAGCGATGCCCATCGCGCCCTCCCAAGCACCAGCATCGCTCGACCCGCCAAGCATACCCGCCAACGCACCCGAACACTGTCCCGTAAGTCCCCCTCCTCCTTCCCCCAACTCCCACTCGCCGCTCTCTCAGTCCTCGCTCTGTTTGAGACTGATGCTCACTCTCGCTCGCAGGGCACCGAATCCACTCAAGCGGGGAAAGCGGACGCCTGCGCGGGCTGCGCAAACCAGTCCATCTGCGCCTCCGGGGCCACCCGCGCCCCAGACCCCAACATCCCGCTCATAACCTCCCGCCTCGCGCCCATCAAGCGGAAAATCCTCATCCTCTCCGGCAAAGGCGGGGTCGGCAAGTCCACCTTCACTGCCCAGCTCGCTTGGGCCCTCAGTTCGGGAATGGAGAAGTCGGGCGAGGAGACCCAAGCGGGAGTGATGGATATCGATATCTGCGGTCCGTCCATCCCTACTCTTATGGGCGTCAGCCCCGAAGAAGGCAGCGTGCGGTCGACCGCAGAGGGTTGGGAACCGATCTACGTCCTCCCCAATCTGGCACTCATGTCCATCGGTTTCCTGTTGCCTCAACAATCGAGCGCGATCATGTGGCGCGGCCCGAAAAAATCAGGGTTGATCTCCCAGTTTCTTAGGGACGTCGCTTGGGGCCCGCTGGACTATTTGTTGGTGGATACGCCGCCGGGGACGAGTGATGAGCATCTTTCCGTTGTGCAGTATATGAAAGAAGCCGGCATAGACGGCGCCGTCCTGCTCACCACACCTCAAGAGGTCTCTTTACAAGACGTTAGGCGGGAGTTGGACTTCTGCCGGAAAGTAGGCCTTCGAGTACTGGGCGTAGTGGAGAACATGTCCGGCTTCGTCTGTCCCTCGTGTAGGGGTCAGAGCGAGATCTTCAGACCTAGCACGGGCGGGGCGAAGAAGATGTGTGAGGAGATGGGTGTGGAGCTGCTGGGCCAGGTGCCGCTCGATCCGCGGATAGGCATGAGCGCGGATTATGGTGTTAGTTTCTTGGACGAGTTTCCGGATAGTCCGGCGACGAGGGCGTATGAGGGGATTATTGAGCGGTTGAAGGAGAAGCTGGGGGAGGCGTAGGCGCTCTCTACCTCCTTTGCTCTCCGTTTTGCTTCTCTCTTTCTCTCTTCACCTCTGTTGTGTTCTCTCACATGCTTGGATTCGAAGAAGGCGGTGGGGAGTGGTGCTGTACTCTGGATTTTTGTTATACCGCATTTGTACTTTTTTTTACTCATACGCACGGGAGCTCTATGTACAAGAGCGCAATGGCATTAGATTATCTCTGTTCGTAAGCTCGTGTGATCTGTAGGGCTATTTGCTATTTGCTACTTGCTATTTGCTATGGGCTATGGGCTATGGGCTATTTGCTATGGGCTATATGGACGATCTGGGCGATTTGTGGTTCATCATCTACCGTCTAACTAGTCGGTTGCGGATTTGTGGGGGCATGAAGAAGTGAAGTGCGAGAATGCGCGAGAGTAATATGACAGTTTGGTGCGTGCGTGCGTGCATGGGGAAGCATGAAATGTTCGGAGAAGCAAGAGAAACAAAAAAGGGCATGGTAACACCTATACCAGCGAGACTGGACGGTGTGCGAGCAAGGAGTGAGCGAGGCTACGGCCCCAACAGCCCTCCTCGCCCTTGCCCACTCCGGGTCCGGGTCTTGAACTCCAACGGCATCTCAGAAGGCGGCGCGTCCGCCTGAGTCGCATGATCTTTCTGCTCAATCTCGGCCGCCACTTCCTGCGCTACCGCTGCCCTGGGCACACCAGGCAGAGGCTTCGGCGCGTTGCCCGCCATCTCGTGGATCGAGATTGTCGATAGCTGTCTAAGAAGTGCAGGCCGGAGCGCGTCGCCAGAGCCGGAAATGGTGCGGTGTCGAGCCGGGATAAAGTAGCTTGCACTGCTCTCCCCGCCCTTCTCGGCTTCTTCGGTCGATTCGGCAACTTCCGCCATCGTGACGGTGGACGCGCTCCTCGCTGCGGGCCGGACGCCGGGTGGGGAACGGGTCGCTTCCGGGGAAAGGTTGGAGAAACCGATGATAGACGATCGGCGGGCGTAGACTGCGTACGGGTCAACGGCGCGGGCGCTGCTCGGCGGGAGGTCGGATACGGCCCGGGTGCGCTCGCGGTATGCTGTTGGTGGGAGTTCTGGTGGTAGGCCGCCTTGGGTCGAGGGGAAGGGGACGCCGCCTTCTTCTGGCAGGCCGTCTACGCTGGGTAGTGCGCCGGCTTGCTCTTCTGGTGACTCGACACTGACCGTCACGGGTGTTGGCTCCTCCACAGCAGGCTCCTCATACACCATCCGCACTTCTTTCCGGAATTCTTCTACCTCTTTGTAGATCTCTTGGCGGAACTCGTCAATCGTCTCGAGCGTCTCTATCCGTTCCCATTTGGTGAAGATGTTGGGGCAGGTCGGCTCGTCCGCTTCGTCGTGGTATGTTTCGAGGAAAGGGTGGGCAAGGGCTTCGTTGATGGTGATACGCTCGTCTGGGTCGAATCGGAGGAACTTGTGGATCAGGTCGCGTCCTGGACAATCGGGTCAGGTAAAATGTAAAGTTTGGTCGAACGCGAGAACTCACCCATGTTGTCCGTTTTGGGGAAGAGCTTTGGAAGAGATTGTGGCAGCTTGAACGGTAGGTTCTTGACATATTCCCTGGCCCGCTCACTCCCAATCTTCTTGATGGTCTCGTCCGACGGTGTACCAAGGGTGTTGATAATCAGATTCAGTTGGTCCACATAGTCCTTCCCCTTGAACACGGGCTTGCCCATGACGAGTTCGCCGAGCACGCATCCTATTGACCAGATATCGACTGTTTCAGGGGTTAGACAATGAGACGCGCAGCATATAGGGGGTAGGCTCACTTCCGAAGGAGTATCTCTTGAAGCTCAGCATGACCTCCGGCGCACGGTACCACCTCGTCGCGACATACTCGGTCATCTGCGTCGCATTCTCATCCGTTCTCGCATTAAATCCTCTACTCAGGCCAAAGTCACAGATCTTCAGCTCGCAGTCTGCATTGACGAGCAAGTTGCCAGGCTTGATATCGCGGTGGACTACATTGGCAGAGTGGATGTACTTGACGCCGCGCAAGATTTGGTAGAGGAAGTATTGGACATGTGCATTGGTCAATTTTTGGCCGGATCGGATGATTTGGTGGAGGTCGGCTTCCATCGGTTCCAGGAACAGGTAACTGCGCAAAGCTGAGTCATATTACAAGGTCTGATGATGCACATCCGTACATCTCGTTGAAGTCCTGGGATATCACGTCCATGTCGATGACACCGGTGATCTGCTCCTCTGTCAGAGGCGTTGCATATAAGAAGGACAACCATTCTCACGTTCTCATGGTGGGCAAAGTGCCGGAGCAACGTGATCTCCCGAAGGGCCCGTTTTGCCAGGATGATCTTATCGAATACTCGCGTGACCATCTTGATCGCCACAGTTTCGTTCGAGATCTGATCCTGTGCCGACCTAACATCGCAGATGTGAGTGCTTATCGGCATGCTAAGAGGATGGACGCACACGACAATGCCATAAGCGCCCTGTCCCAACTCTCGAACCAGCTTCCATCGCTTCTCCACCACAAACGTCCGGTTTGAGCATGTAAAGGAGTGATATTCACTGGGAACAGGTTAGTTGGCAAACGAAGTAGCTGCAGAAGCAACTTACGGGCTCAGTGACTTTGTTGGCGTTCCGGAAGCTGGTCTACTTGGCTGAGCGCCATCCTGCTGGGGAGGTGTCGGCTCCGACCTCATATGTTTCTTGGCCATCTCGACACTGGCACGCTTTGAAGTCGCGTCCGTAGGAGCGGGCTCCTCCTTCGGTAGGATAGGGCTCGATGCCTGCGCTTTATGGTCCTCCATGGTATACTCCGTCTAAGGGGCTGCCACCTGCTGCTAGCTGTATGCGGCGCCGACAGGGTGAGGCTGTTAGGCCCCTAGCGCGTGCTTCAATTGGGGATGATATGCAGAGAGTGCCCTTGCAACGCTAACGCGCTGTCACCAGGTAGCTAGCTATATGCGCCAAGCGGACCAAGAGGAGCTGAATGATAAGAAGAGAGGGGGTTATTAACGGATGATGCTGACTCCTAATAAGCCAGGTTGACGTGACGATACGCGCATACACTTTGGGCGGCTTCCCAACTTTTGGGGTGGCGAGCAGTGACGGCCGCGGCCGATCACTATAAACCACCGGCATGTGATTACGTCGCGAGTCTATCTTGTTCTTTCACCGCCATCAACAAGCGATGACTCAATGTCGGACACGGTACGCCGATTTCCCATTATAGAAATTGGCGCTAAACATTGGGATAGCAACAACCCAAGAAAAGGAGAAGAAAGATAGACAAGGGAGATCAGGCCGGTGTAGTGGCTGGTCAGCCACAAAATCCAGCATATTACTATGGACAAGGGAATACCGGGGCCACTGCAGGACCATGGCCATATTATTACATGCCATATGCCGGTTGGGGTAATGGCTACCAATATGCTCCTTCTCAAGGTGCTACGGGTCAGCAGCAGTCCAATCAAGGGACAAGCACGTCAACATGGAGTACCGGACCTTCAGCCCACCAGCCTTCTTCCCAGGGTGAACCGGAAGCCAATCAACCAGACCTCACAACGCTCCAGGCAATGCACTGGATCCGTAGCACGCCGTTCCAGAATTCATTTGCTTCGCGTCTCATAAGAAGTGAACCGACTTTGACAAAGGAATTCACCTACCGGGACTGGGACAGCAGCTCTCCTTGGATGGAACTTATGGATGAGATCTATCTTCACTATCGTCTGTCGCAGTCAGTACATTTCTCCCGTCACGGCGGCATATTTCTGACCATATCCTCAGTCCAGAGGAGGAACCTTCAGATCACGCGATTGCGCCGATCGACTATGCTCCTCTAGCTACCGTACACCTGCCTCAAGTGCACGCCCTTCTCTCGGCCACCTTCTGGCCCGGCATCTCCGTCTCCGACAGCGCTTTACCAGAAAACGAACCAGAAAAATGCACCGTCGTAGCCACCTACAAGCGCCTAGTCGTAGGCGTCGCGCTCCTCAGCGGTCCAAGAGAGGGCTACCTCATGTACCTTGCCGTCAAGGCTGGCTGGGACGCAGCTGGGATCGCTACTACTATGTTGCACATGCTGGTGGTGCGGAACCCAGATACGGACATAACGCTGCATGTGTCGGCGAACAACCCTGCGATGGTGAGCAGGTTTCCAGCTCACATGGGAGTGCTTTGCTCACATACTATAGCTGCTGTATAATCGATTCGGCTTCAAAGCGGAAGAGTTCGTCGTAGGCTTTTATGACGAATACCTACCTCGCGAATCCAAAGCGTGCAAGAACGCAATCCGGCTGCGTCTCAGACGTCTATGAAATACACGATCATATCATTATTCTGGCGTTGCTGTACTATAGATACATTCTTGTCCTGCTTGTATACCTCAACCCTGTATTGGTGATATCTATCTGTCTATCGTATCATGCCAGTCGGCGCCGCTTTGACGCCTGGCTATTGTCGCTCTCCTCCCCACTTCTCTCCTCCTTCGGCGGTCTAAGATTATACGCCGGCCCATCTTCCTCCTTCTTCCCGTCATCATCGTCATCATCGTCATCCTCGCTCTCATCGTCATCATCACTATCCGCCAACATATACCTTCTGATATTCCCCTTCTTAACCTCCTCGAGCCATTCCCCACCTTCGGCACTCTCAAACACCCAGATCCACGTCCTCCCTATCCGCTGTGGTCCCATAGGGACATCCTGCCTTGGGCGCTTGAGCGTCTCCCCCGAGCCTTCGGGCATTGGCATTGGGAGCTCCCACCCAAGCTGATGCGTGAGGTACTTGACCGCTTCGTCCGCTTCGCCGAGGATTATTATGTCCGGGTTGACGTGCGGGACAGGGGTTTTGTTAATTAGGATTTGGGGGACGGAATGAGGGATGTGGTCTGCGAGGGGCTGGTTAGCGCTTCGGTTGGCCTATCCTATGAGCTGGCAAGACGTACGGAGGATCTCGGATACGGGAGCGACGGTGAGGGATGTGCCTATGACGAGTAGCAGGTCGACTTCTTCTCGGTCTTGGAAGAGCGCTTTGTCGAACTTGTCCGTGAGCTTCTCTCCAAAGAAGGTGATATCCGGCTGTTGCAGGATTCAGCTTCCGAAGTACTGCGCGAGAGAAAGGTAGGCACCTTAAGGATTGACTTATACTCGTCCTCATCTGTCCCCTCCTCTTCCCACGGCTCCACCTTCGCCTTCCCCTTTCCATTCTGCTCTTTCTTCTTCTGCTCCCTCTCCTTCTTCTTTCGCTCCATACAAGCCCTGCATTTCGGGATCCGCTGAGCGAAAATATCATCCTTGATCGCTTCCCCTGGATACTGTGTGCCACAGGTGATGCAGGATGCGGTTGCGAATGAGCCGTGACAGTTGAGGACGCGCTGCACGCCAGCTACTGTTTCGAGGGTATCGATGTTTTGGGTATAGTTGCGTAGTAGCTGATTCGAACATGGATTAGGGGAAGGTCAGTACCTCAATGGGAGGGCAACTCACTTTGCCTTTATCTTCTAGAAGTTTGATGAAGTAGTGGCATGGAGACGGCTTGAAATTTGATGGGAAAATACGACTGCCGGATGTCAGAGGTTTGTCAGGGAGATGGGGTCGTCGTCTTACTGAGCAAAAGAGCTACAGACCCCATAAGCCACATTCTACACACACTCAGCGAAACACTCACTAGAAAACACTAGGATTCTCCTTGAAGAACTGCAAATCAAACATCTGCTGCGGGTCCGCCAGCGCCTGGCCAATCTCGCTATCCTTCAGCTGTGCATAGATCCCCCGCGTACTGCGGAAATCCGGAATCCCGCAGGAGACGCTTATCCCCGCACCGGTCAGGACGATGATCTTCCTGGCATTCTTGATCAGCCGGACAGCGTCGTCAATCGTCTCGTATTGTACTAGACGCTCGCGGTCCCGGAGGGTGCGGGAGATAGCTTGTTTGAGTATGGAGATGTAGTCTTCTTCTGTTGCTTGGGCGCGAAGCTCGGGAGCGACGATGACTCCGAAGGCGTAGAGGAGCTTGGAGGGGAGTCTGTCTTTTTCTCCGATGTATTTCTTTAGGAAGGCCACCATTCCTTCGCAGTATTAGACAACTATGAGAGGAAGTTGGAGGGGGAATAAGGACCTTTCTCCTTGAGAAATTGCATCATTTCCTCAATCTCTTCCTCGGAAAAAGCCTGCATGGCTGGGAAAGAAAAAGGTAAGTGTAAGACAAATTCACAAGTTTCTGAAGGCATCAGTACCTTCTTCCATAAGCTTTTGGTACTCATCGTCGCTCTCGTCGACAGTACTCGCACGATCGTCCAATTCATGACTATAAGAATCCTGGTAGGAGACTTTGACTTCCGGACCGGGGCCGACGTCGTCCATAATCGGCACGTCACCGATCACTATTTTTGGCTTCTCTCCATTCGCCTCTCCGTGTTCTGCAGCGTTCTCAGCCATCCGAGATTTGTTGACGTCCGGTGCCTGAAGAGGGGGAGATAAGACAAGAGAGAGATATTACGGGCGCCAATGGATGGCGAGGGTTGCCTTTACGCTTGTTTCGATCGCGCCGCCCAAAAAGCGCGTTCCGCCGGGAAGAAGGGCAACCAGGCCGGTCAGGGTCTCGCTCGATGCTCGGTCTTTGACTGCTTAGTGGCTATGTACGGAAACAAAAGCAGAAGAGGGGAGAAGCCGCAGTCGAGGTTCGAGACGCGGCCGTGAATTTGAAGGGGTGCAATCTGTTGCGGGTGACAGGCAGAGCCCCGCCCCCGCTTCAGTCGTCCCCTCCATCGCCATAGACATATATCACACAGGAACACCCTCCGGTATATCGGCCACACTCTCTTGTGTTTCCCACCACACACACCGTAAACCGCACTCTAATAATCGCGCCGTTATCGCTGCTTGCATATCATTACGTGCATCCCCATTATCCTGGGTTAACAACTGACAGGCCGATCTGAGGGAATCGCGCGAGACGCGGTAACCTTTCCAGCCTCCTTCTGTGAGACACGGCCCATCAAAGATTCTCGCCCCACTGCCCCGGACTCGCTTCCGCCACACTTCACACTTCCCCCTTGTCCCCTTCTGTCCCCTGCCCCCTGGACACCCCCTGCTCCTCACTGGATGGATCAGCCTTCTGCCTTAACACGCACCCCACCCAACCACAACGCCGTCCTCCCCGCCGAAGATCGCTCTTCAGCCACCTCCATCCCTCCCATCCCTCACGCTCAACCTTCGACACCTTCAAACAAGCCGCAACGACATCGCGTTACGTACACCTACACACCTTCAACCCGTCCGGCAGCTCGACAGCAAGAAATGCCATATGCGAATGGGAATGGTTATGCGCATGAGAATGGGCATGGGCATGCAGCGGCGAGAGGGTGGAAGGCGAGCGACGGTCTGCTAGATGGGGACTACGAGGGCGGCGGAGTGCGATGGGCAGACCAAAGCGCCTGGTTACACCGCGTCTCTGCACTCTGGCAGAAGTACACCGGCACGCCCTTCCGCCCTCCTCGCCTTCAACTGCCGAGCATGAGCCTCAAGTTTGTCGTCCTCTGCGCGTTGTGGTACACCTCGAGCGCAATGGCGAGCAATACGGCCAAGCCGCTGCTCAACCTGTACCGCTACCCCGTCACCCTCACCTTCCTCCAGTTCGGCGCTGTCGCCGCATACTGCACGATCTTCTTCAGCCCAATATGGAAGCTCACCACGTTACGATCACCTAACAAGGCGATTCTGAGGAGCACGATACCGATGGCGCTCTTCCAGGTCGGCGGCCATATCTTCTCGAGCATGGCCATCTCGCGCGTGCCTGTGAGCACGGTACATACCATAAAGGTCAGTTTTCAGCCCATATCTGGCGAGCTTCTTTTATAACGCTGGCATGTGATAGGCTCTTTCTCCACTGTTCACCGTTGGCGCCTATGCTGTCGTATTTGGCGTCACCTACTCTCCGAGGACGTACCTCTCCTTGGTACCTCTTACAGTCGGAGTGATGCTAGCCTGCTCGTTCGACATGACCGCCTCATCAGCATGGGGACTGCTCTGCGCTTTCGGCTCTACACTGGTCGTCGTCTCGTCCAACATCTTCTTCAAGAAGATCATGCCGAGCAAGCCATCGAACGCGCCTCATCTACCTGGCCCGTCACACAAGCTCGACAAGCTCAACCTGCTGTTCTACACTTCCGGCCTGGCGTTCCTCATGATGGTCCCGCTCTGGCTCTACTCGGACGTGAGCAGGCTCTGGACCGACCTGACAACGTACGACGACAGCAAGCCCGCGAACCGGATGTCCGCAGCAGCTTACTACCTCTTCCTGAACTGCACGGTGCACTTCGCGCAGAATCTGATCGCTTTTGCGCTGCTCTCGATCACCTCGCCAGTCACGTACTCTATTGCCTCCCTCGTCAAGCGTATCGCCGTCATCTGCATCGCAATCCTGTACTTCAACCAGTCTGTGCACCCAATTCAAGCGGGCGGCATTCTCCTTACTGGCGTTGGCCTGTGGATGTACAATAACGCAAAAGGCGATATCGAGAAGGGCGAGAAACGCGCACAGCGTGTCGCAGTGGCGGGCGACCTGCAACTGCCAACCTCGCGGGAAGAGCTGTCCAAGTCAGACGACGAGCGACTGGACGCCCGTCCTCGCCCTGCGCCATTATTCGAGGAAGCGCGCCTGCGCTCCGTCTCCACCTCGGTCCCGCATGGTCCCCCCCTCACCGCCCGCGGAACAGCATTCAACATCTCGAAGCCTCCAGCGCTCAACATCCCAAGCTACGGCTACGTGAACGGAGCAGACCCGTACCCCAGCCCGCCGGACAGCCGCGATTCCCCACCGATGAAAGCCGTCGTCCCGCTAGACGGAGCAGTAGTGAATAGCCTCGCGCCGCCGCCGATGGGCGGCGCACTAGAAGACTTGGCAAACTACACTCGTCCAACAGCGGCGGTTCATTGATCGCCAAGCCCGATCAACATCCATCATCTTCTAGGCTGGGGCCGAGGCCGAGGCTGGAGGGAGAATAGAAGCGAGCCAGTGAAGCAGGTCCTCATGCTCGCGCCATTGTACGGACCCAACGATTTCCATGGACTCTTACCACATTCCGCATCCATACCCCCGTTGTTAGAATTATCCCCCGCACCCACAGTGCGCTCTCCCCTGCCAGCCTTCTTGCACTACACCGGATGTATGCACCGGCGCATGAGCTGACACCCAGTTTGACCTGGACATCCGTTAACTACTAGCCAAAATCCAGCTCATACAGCTCTTTCGAGTAACTCTATGTACCACCAGCTAATTAATCAGTATATGCGCATGCTCGCAGTGGGTTTGCGTGGACCGTACGTACGTTTGTGTGCCTGTGTGCCGGGGGTGCCGTAATATTGTGTAGGGCGATCAGGCTTGGCCGATAGTTGATGGAATGAGTCGGAACATTCTTGGCGCGAAGTAGACTTGGGTGCATCGTTTCCTCTGACCACCACCTGGTGCAACTCGGAGCATATATGCTGCTTTGCTTCGTATACTGAACTGACAGTTCTCTACTGATTCTATATCGCTAATAGCTGCTCTGTCGGGCTCTACTCATCCTCAAGTTTCTGTTCCACACTTCTTGCCACGGAACTCCCTTACGTCTCATACAATGCCTCGTGTCCCTGCTGCCGCTTCGACGCCATCATCTACGACACGGAAACGCAACTACTCCACGCAGACCTCTCCCATCTCTAGGCCAAGTGACCGAGATGGGCAGAGACGCGGGGCGAAACGTGCTCGTCTTGGTCGAGGCACGGACGACGTCGTCCGCTCAGACGAAGTGACACAGGTCAGTCCAGCTATGGCACGGAAAAGCGCATATATGCGCGTAGTTTTGCTGATATCTTGGGTGGACAGGGCAGGATAGCGATGACTGATCCTGTTCAGACGCCTCCTCCCCCAGCCCGGACGAAGAGCAGCAGGCCACACGGACAACCCAAAGCCAGACGTATGCCGACGTCGGAGAACGACCCTGCTACTCTCGTTCCCCAGTCTGCTCGTCCTACGAACGCTATTGCTCCGGCGTTTGGTCTCCAGTCTCCTTTCCAACTTCGTTCTCGTACTTCGTCTGCTTCGGCGAGGGCTCGTGCTCGGTCTTCTTCTCTCTCTAGCCCTTCGGAGACAGGGGCTGAACGCCGCGGACGTGCTCGGACTGCTTCTCTTCGTGCTCGGCCTTACCCTACAACCGGCCGAGCCCCTCGCCCAGCTGGGCAGGACGTATCACCCTCTGTGGAGCCCGTAATATCCCTGATGGCCAGGTTGCTCTCCACACCTATGGCTACTTCTACGCCTAGGACTGCCTCTCGAGCACTTGCCCCTGTGCCTCGAAATGACTCCATGGAGCTGGATGCCACTACTATGCTTGCGCCTCGTGTGGCCTGGCGGGGAATGGAAGTAGGCGCTGCTGAAGTCAATCTGGAGCGCATATACCTTGCAAAGCGCGTGCTGACAGGATGTTCTAGTCTGACTCTCCCGTTTCTCCCATGAAGACTGATGCTCGGACTGCTACAACGAAGCACGATCGTCGGCCGGCTCCTTTTCGCACCGCTCAATCCCGCAGGAAGGGCGATGAGTTGAGCGATATGATGTCTAATCTGGACCTGGGAGAACACGACGAGCACCCTACGGCGACGGCAGCTTCTCCTCATGCGAGGAATAAGAAGTACGCACGGGCGACGGCTCATACGACGGATCGCCGTGCTAAGAAGCACAAGAAGTATACTGGCGACGATAATCTGAAGACTGCCGCTGTCGGACTTACTACGCCTGCAGCTGTTATTAAGACGAACCTGAAGAAAGAAAACGTATATGCTAGGCAGCACGGCGTGGTTAAACGTCCTATGATTACTCCTCTGCAGAGCGAGCACCAAACGAGAGGTTCCAAACAGGCTGCATCTATCCCGATGGCCGCCGTCCGCCCAGTGGGTGTACGAAAGATTGCTGCGGTGCCCAAAGAATTTCGGCAGGGGACTAAGCAGACGGCGGTCTGGATGAAGATAAGGGAGGAGCCGCTTCAGCTGCTGGAGGACGAGAGTAGCGACGAGATCGCTGCATTCCGATGATGTGCTTCCCTCACCGACGAACAGGCTGAATCGCATGCTGTATTAACACGTCCTCCCAAGGTAGATGGGTGGTTATGGATTGCTCGAGGTGTTCATGTTGTACCATGGCTTCCTTAATGATAATGTAACACAATTTGACATGTGCGTGGTGCCTGCCGTGTGATGTCGAAGTAGACAGACAAAAGGATGCTCCGCACTCCGATGAGAATCATGTGGTAGTTGCATGCCATATCATTCATGGGACAGTATGCAGACATATGCAGATAGAAGAGACACCCATCCCATAACACCAACCCTCGCATACATTTATTTGAGGGGAATGAAACGAGAAGAGTGAGTAGCACCGATACCCGGACGACCGTGCTTGACGGGCTTGTACGAGATCGAGAACTCCCCAAGGTAGTGGCCGGTCATCTCAGGCTTGATCTCAACAGCGTTGAAGACCTGCGTCCACTCGTCAGTACGCGCGTCGTACATTACATCTCGCAACAACGCACCTTGCCGTTGTAGATGCCAACGACGCTACCAATCATCTCCGGCACAATAATCATGTCACGCAGGTGGGTCTTGACGACGGCAGGCTTTTCATTGGGAGGTGCCTCCTTCTTTGCCTTCCGGAGCTTCTTGATCAGACCCATCGGCTTGCGCTTAAGACCGCGCTGGAACCGTCTCCGTGCACGAGCATGGACGATCTCGACGAACTGTCCACAGCGTCAACAATTGCCCAGTAGAATGGGCAGGCCACAGTGCTCACATCCTCGTTGCTCAGGTCAAGGAGCTTCTCCAGCTCAATACCGCGGTAGGAGAAGGTACGGAACGTCCTCCGCTTCTTGAGCTCGGCGGCGACGGCGGGGTCAGTGGGATCAGCGTCGGCCTGGGCAATCATGTCAGCGTTCGTTCCATCACTCTGCCATCGTAAATGCTGACCATGTTTTTGGATTCGTCGGTCGAAGGTGTGGAGGACGACGGCGGTTTTGAGGCTTGGGACGACAACTGCAGCCAGGGCGCGGGAGGTCGAATGCTTCCGTCTCGCTGGAGCGGTAAAGCCACAACTGTACAAGTTTGATTTAGGGCGCGTCCCTCAGGGTGGCGTTGTGCCATTTGTAGCAAGGGCGCGGTCCCAAAAGTCTACGTTCATTAACCTAGCTCAACTTCGGTCTTCACGTCTGCAAGTCGTCCTTAGGGATTAAATGTGCGTATTCTTCATGCTGGGATTGCCTGCGACGAAGGAGCTCACACAATTGTTTGTAGTGATTTGCGGCTGTAGTCCATTAAAACTCATCTCCACCCACTCTACATAATCAAAGGTGAGCATGAGCGCTATTTGCAATATCTGCTTGCAGTCCTAATATTACATTCCAGATGCGTTATCTCGCCGCCTACCTGCTCCTCCAGATTGGAGGCAACGCCAGCCCGAGCGCTGAGGACATCAAGTCCGTCCTCGCTGCCGGTGGTGTGGAGGCCGAAGATGAGCGCCTTGAGAAGCTCCTCTCTGAGCTCGAGGGCAAGAACATCGACGAGCTGATTGCTGAGGGTTCTTCCAAGCTCGCTTCCGTAAGTCCCCGCTACCGCACCCTGGAGATGGGAACCGTTTCTCACACGACTGCTTTCCTGCAGGTCCCCTCGGGAGGTGCTGTCGCTGCTGGCGGTGCTGCCCCCGCTGCTGCTGCGGGTGGCGCTGCCGCTGCCGAGGAGGCCCCCAAGGCAGAGGAGAAGAAGGAGGAGGAGAAGGTGCGTCATCATTCATCCCTTAGTCTGTGTTACCCGCTCACGAGAAGCTGCAGGAGGAGTCCGACGACGACATGGGCTTCGGTCTGTTCGACTAAGCGTCGCGCTTCGGGATCCGCTTCGGCCCTCGTGCGCCCTCCGACTCCAACGGCGGAGATCGGTTCTCTTCAGTTTCTGCTGTCTGGCTGTCCTGTACCGTACCTACCGGGGAAATCGATCTGTTCTGCCGTTGCCCTCGTTTTGCCTGTGCTCGTCCGTTCTTTCCAGCACGCGAGCGAAAGGTCGCGAGGTTCCCGCTGCACCACTTCCTTATGAGCACATGAAAGTCGTCTGGGGAAGAACAGCTGGAGAGAGTCTGGGGTCTTCTTCAAACTCCGCTCGCGGGGCGGCTGACATCACGCCCACATGCTTTCCAGCAGAGCAGCAGCTTCATTGTCGTGTCCTTGTCCTTCTTCCCACCGGCGGTGAAAAGCAGCTTTACCCGACGCCCAAGCCCGGCGGATGATAGATCTCGGCGGCCCGATGCCAGCCCGATAACGATAGACCTCCCCTAACTCTTACCCCCACAGCACGCTTCCAATCCGCTCTTGCCCATTCGTGCACGTCCTCGAGAACTCGACCGGGGCGTGAAAAGAGTCGTCGTCAGCTGACCCTGCACTAGAAGCTCAGAAGCAGGAGAATGGTCGTGCGGTTTCTTGTTGTGTTCTGGGGAAATGGGCCGGATTCGCGGACTTGGCAGGGACTGCTGTGTGCGCTGTTGGTTGCAGACGACCGTCTTGTAGCCAGGGACCTATCAGATACTTCCGTCGGGACCAATACACTGACCTCCAAGGTTTACTCCGTGCAAACCGAGGCCGACCATCGAGGCCGGAATATACGCAAACACCGGAAATCCGGTTAAGGTATAGGAATTGTTGGAGTCTCGGTTGAAGGCCGACATTCTCTCTGGTCCGAAAAAACCAGGCCGGAATTCCCTCACATTATTAAAGTAGATTGTTCATGTACAGGATCTTTGTAATAATGAGAAGTCCGATCGCCAGCACTCCCATTGCGAAAGGAAGGATCTCACGCCCACTTATCGAGATATGGGTGTCCTTCAAGCCCCTCCAACCCCAGAAGGTGACGAACCGAAGGAGATCCCACAAAAGGGTTAGAGGCAACAGAATGACCAGGCCCAGCACTTCCACCGCTTCGATCACTACACCCATCAAGCATTTGACGAAAAGAGCGATTAGAGCCCCCGAAACGAAGTCGACGCCATTCGAATTGGGCGGCACGGGGGACGCGGCCTGGAAGACGTGTGAGGCCTGCGAAACCATCAGACAAACGGCTGCCCAGCGACATATGACCGCACAGTAGGTGAGGATGGGACCAGTTCCGTCTCAGACGCTTCGAGGGCTGCAATATCGGGTGCAATTGCGGGAGGCCGACGAGGGAAATACTTGGGCGGCGGTACGGGCAGAACGCCAGCCGGGATGACATAGGGCGTCGGAGTGGTACTATTGGACGACACTGTGCCAGTCGGGCAAGATTAGTTCCGGAGTCTAATTGGGTGAAGGGCTACTCACTGGTGTGATAATCGGAAATGGGGGAAGAACAAGAGCTGTCGGAAACCGGAATGGGAACTGCGCGAAGAGGTTATAAATCATTTCCCATCCGGAGGTATTCGAGCTTCCCGGAATTCCGGACAGCCTTGTGATCGGGAAAGAAGGCCGGGATTTGTCAGTCTGCACAGCTTTGGAATATCGGGCTTCTGAAAAGGGCCTCAAGCATTCCTCTACGCCGGAAACACATTGAAATTAGGGACTGTCTTGTTTCGATGGAAGAGCCCAGGCCCGATCCCTTGCACAGCTTTCTGGAACCACACCCGATCGGAGTAGACCGATAATCCGGCTCGGGCTAAACCCAGCACAGCATTATGGGGGTTGACCCCGATAATCGAATGGAGGACCGATATACCGGGGTATCATCGTCACCGTCCCGGAAAGTGAGAATGATCCCGACATTTCGGCACAAAGGGGCTGACAGAGTATATCGGGCCGAGGGGCTGGCATCCCCTGCCTACACAGCTTAGACGCCCAATAGAAAAGGCTGTAGTCTGATAGTTACAAAGCATGTAGAAGGGGTCTACCATTGTTCAAGAGTAACTCCAATGAGGACCAAACAACCACTATTCAGGGGAGTGACTTCGGAGTGGCCCTTGAAGCCCTGTTTCAAGATGCCAGATTGCAGCATTCACCATATTCAATGCTGAATCATAGATAAATTTGAGAGCTCAAAGCCTATGTCGACAGCTTGATCAGAACGGCAATCTTAACTTGCAGTCCAGTTGACTACCCTAAAGTTACCACTGGCTGTATATGAACACTCCTTCCGGCATACTTCCGCCCTGCTTGTCTATAGTCTTTAGGGGTGTCATGTAGCTTGCTCCACTGCGTTCCTGTATTATGGTTTCTTCTGTCGTTGTCCTGGCAGCTTGTCAACCCTTTCAGGGCGAAATGCCGGTCCGAAAATGTTCATGGTTCCGGGGCGATTTCACTTTTGCCGATGGGCGAAATACCGGGCCGGGCTGTCGTTCCTTCCTTGAATGTCGCAGCAATCAGTGCAGGCTGTTACGCGTATACTATTCCAGGCGTACAAAATAGTAGAGTTCTGGCCTATTGCAGCCAAACTCGCATTGGTGCGGTCGTAGACCGGAAACCGCCCCGCAGTGCTGGAAAGCATGAACTCCCGCAAAAGGTGGGCCTTATATGGGGATTGACACAATGGTCTAATACACTCTTCCAGACCTTGCTTTGGCACACTAAGGTTTCCCCATAGTAATGCCTCTTCGTCAGCCATGAAGTACCTTCCTCTTCTCCGAGTGACATGTGTGCAGCATGACGCCTGGCGCGAGGACAGGTTAGTAGGAGGCGCTTAGTCTCAATTGGATTGATGTTCCATCATTGGAAGATCAAATGGTGGGGGCTGGATACCATAGCACTGTCAACGTCTGCCCCGGCGCAAATAGCAAGACGGTATTCCGGGATGTGAGCAGGCCGGTATGCCCACATGTAAGCATACCGGTATTCCGGGATATGGAAATGCCGGTATTCCGGGAGGAGATCAGGCCGTTATTGCGGGATGTGGTTAGGAAATGGCTGGGCATCATGATCATCATTGATTGCTTTGGTACAGTCTCGGGCTTAATGAAAGGAATACAAGTCGCGTTTCTTAGTCATCGACGTTGAGGAGCTGACTGAACGCCTCCGCGAACGCTTCCTCCTCCACACCAGGGCGATAAGGACGAGTGACGTTGACATCTTGTATAGTTCCCTAGGATGGAGGTGTGAAACAGGAGAGGGGAGCAGGTTACAGCAGAACTCCACATACATCCTGGGAGGAAACGTCTTCGTTCATTCCATCCGAGTCCTGAGTGTCGCCGGCTGAGGCGCGCAGAAGAGTAACATCCCGAATCTGGCGATGCAGATCCGAGGCTATACCGAAGCGATTCTGCTCTATTATCTTGTGAAGCACCTTAAATGTTAAGTGAGTTGCAATACCTGAAGGGGTTGAGAGTTGCGTCTGTTCGCGACAGGGAAAAGGCTGACCGAATTCCAGTGCGGAGTTACATTCCTGCATGAAGAAGTGTTTCATCTTTCTGAACATTCTGTTCAGCTCCGTTTGAAAGCGTGCGCGGACGACAAAATCGGGTTCCTGCGCAGGGGTTGCCGAAGCCGTGGACGCTAGTTCGTACCATAAGCTTCAGTTTGATTTGCCCGAGGTATACGAGGCCGCATTACTTACTTCCAGAAGGGGATTGCGCGTCCATTGTGACAGTCAATGATATCTGCGTTGCAGTTCGTGGGCCTCAGATGATGGATGATGTGGAGGTGGTACTGAGGCCGCGACGAGACGCGCTGTAGCACTCGCTCAGTCCGGAAGCTGTTCCGCATCATGTGATCATTGTAGCCCACAGCTATTTTCGGCGCTCAACTCGTTAAAGTCGTCCGAATTTAAGATTTCTTACCCATGTCATGACCGTGCACATCTGAAACACAGCGGGCGGGCAATATCACTCTTCGCTACCCCATATTTCAGCAGCAATATTGTCGTGGCTCCAGCAGTATGGTCATCTTCTCCATCGTCGACGGGATTTCCGGTAACAAACTGATCCCGCATCCCCCGGGACCAGTTCCGGTTTTTTCTTAAAGCGAGGTTGGCCCCTTTGTCGAGTGGGCAAGAGTAGCTCGCCGTCCACCTTTGCCACTCAGAGACAAAATCAATGGCGCCCAGGAAACCACCTCCACCGTACCACCCGAATACGACCAGCAGTATGCCGGCCCGGTCCATCTGTCCGCGCGCCGCGCCGACCCGTCCACCCTCGCAGCCACCCCCCTCTCTCAACCCCGAGGCTATGCTGGAGGCTCAAGAGGAGGGCCTGGTACGGTCATGCCATGAAGTGCGTAGTCAGGACTTGCACCTCTCATACAAGGGACTCACCAGTCTTAAGCGATTGCGAGACAGCATAGCGCATTCAGTCGGCATACGGCTGGTGTCTGGACAACTGACGCGATCCCTCGTCCGGCATGTTGTACAGACTGCTTGCGGGGCACTCCTGATTTTTGGTATCGCAACAATCATCCCCATTGCGCTACTCTACGACGCGCTGCGATATATCGGCTACTGGATGCACCGAGGTATATCCGAGGGTAAACCCCAATTGACTTCCGCGGAATCTCGGTTTTTGTACTTAGGTGCAGCTTTTGCCGCTATACTGCTCCTCGCCAACGTCAACTTTGTATAGCCATGCAACCCTGTTTCTAAATAATCATCCTGGTATGGGCGCTCATGTTCACGGCTAGTTTAGAGTGTTTTTTTCCCCTCTGTGACTGACTACCGTATTTGTCACGGGGAAACAAGGCAACCACAGTGATTCGCATCTTGCAGCCCTACCTCGTGAAAGGAAGAACATACGTGGGCCGAGACCTTCACCTAAGGGAAAGAGGCCTATTCAGCACAACTTCCAGATAGATCAGAGAGCCGGACCGGCTTTAAATGGTGGGTACGAATATGCCGGGCCGAACATTGACCATCCCGAATTTCCGGCAAGTCTTTTTTTTCGGTCCGGTAGGTCTAGAGGCCTTTGGAGCGGTTTGCTCTTGGGAGATGCAAGGAACTTTAGCTCACAATGGTCCTACGATTTAGCATGCAGCTAGTTATGTAAGGACAGAACAACATGTAACACACCCCTTACACCGAACAGTTCTCAACGCGCTGTGCTGCTAGTACCCGGGGTATAATCACATTTAGGCGAGGTCACCTTGCTCTTGGATATCCCTCTCCAATGCTTCCCTGATTTGACCAAACGACGCCAACAGGCTACTCAACTCATCCCGCGTTTCGGCGATGCCCATGCTCCGAGCCGCTCCAGGCGGATGAGTGAAAGTAGCGTCCAGCTTATCGCCTTTTTTAGTCCACTGCAGCAGGGTATGTCCGCGGCGCTCAGCGTCTTGAAGAATGTCCTCCGTAACTGCCGAAGTTTGCAAACGCCGTCGCTTGGGACTGGGAGGCGGAATAGCCGCGCTGACAGTAACATATGGAGCGGGAGGAATGTGTGTAGACGGCTCCACCGCATGCACCGTGACGTCGCCCATGCTGGAAAACGCTGCTGCATCGCTGGCAGACTGTGCCTCATTCCAGCCATCCATCCGACCGGAAATGGAGGGTCCAACTGCTGGACCGGTCCTCTCTGGTGGGAAATGTCAACAGAACTTTTGCCTAGATATGGACATAAGTGGCCTACCTATGTTGGCAGATGATGACTGTAGGTCCGCATCAGCATCAGCTGAGACCTCGGGGTAGGTAGAGGAATCCAATGCATGCACGTCTGCCGGAGGGGCGTGCCAGACTTCCTCAGAGGGATTGTCCACAATCATAGGGTCTAGAATATTAAACAGATGAGGCCGACATGCCTGAGGGGCGGCTCACCGTCGTCAATATGGGTATCAGGGAAATGAGGCACTCCGTCAATTCCACCTATCGCTGAGTGGGCATGTGTTGGAACTTCAGGCCTGCCCACGGTGGTCGACAGCGGCTCCAACCTGTTGACGGACGGACGGGCAGGCTCCAATTGAACCAGGGGGGCTTTCAAGAGCGTCATGTCACCTAAGGTAAAAGGGTATCAGTACGGTCCTCCACCTCTGAGATGGATATCCCTACTTCTTTCGGCTGCTGACGATTCCACTCCACGGATATTCCCCCCTGTTGGTCCATGCGGGAAGCCGGATGGATTCGTAGACGCATCCGACCCAGAGGCAGCGGGCGGTTGGCCCGCAACCGAATTGTCAGCTTCCAGTCGACTGATTCTCCCGGGGCTGGGACCAGCCAGCGGCCCAGAGGCGGATGTAGCAGCGTTGGTTGGAGGCGGGGCACCGTTTCTGGTAGAAAATGTCGGCCCGGAGATGGGCGGGTTATCTTCAATCGGGCCGCTGGCTGAAGGAGAGGCCAGGGCTAAGTGTACATTCGCAGCTGGCTCTTTTACTACAGCAATAAGAACGGCTCATCCACCTCACAGCGATTGACATACCAGCTGTGGAGCGTGTTTCGGTCGCTTCCTCTTCTCCTTCTGTCTGCTGAGTCTGCACAGGTGCTTCTGAGATGGGCACCTGTGACAGAGCTGTCGCTCCTCTTGTGCCTCCTGTCGGCCCGCTGTCCGTGCTGTCCCCAGGCCGAACCACACTCGTTTGCGTCACTATGATGTCGTTAGCATATACCATCGATCGCAACCGCCGGAATGTGACTCACGGCTGGGCACTGAAGGGGGTCTACGGACTTCGTTGTCCGTGGGGATTGAAGCAGGGATCTGGACTTGGTTGTCCGCCGGTGCGGAGACCGTAATGCGGACTGACCCGCCTTGCAGCGGCAGCGCCACCGTACGTGCGGCAGGGGATGGGAACGGCAGAAGACCATTATGATCTTCCGAGTCCTGAAATGGCTGTAGACCTTCGATGACAGGGTATGCCCCACTCGCGGTATCGAGGTATGCGTCGTCACTCGTCGTCTGGAGTGGCACGAATACGTCTTCTCGGCCCACCTCCCTATGTTCAGCTGGTCCATCTCCCTGCGAACCCTGTGCCTCCTGTCGTGCCGCTGCCTCCGACGATAATGCGAACGGATTTTGGAGAACAGGGCGGGGGTTCGCCGTTACCGCCTGTTTTCTTGATCGGAGTGGTCGGGCCGCTGGAGGACCTGCTGCTTTTGGCGGCGCTTCCTGAACAGGCATCTCGATGTTTGCTGGCTCTGGCCACATATCTTCTGGAACCCGCGCCTGCAGCCTTGGGCGAAGCCATTCCTTGCCAAATGGCATTTGGGCACCTTCTCCTTTCAAAGCCTTCACGAACTCATCTATGAATGTCACCTCGGCGTTGCTAAGAACGCCGAATGTCGGGCAGGCGTAGCGATACCACGCTCGACCGATGTTTAGCTGAGGCAGCAATCAGCGAGCCTGGAAAAAGTGGATGAGCACTCCACCCACCGCACGAATTACATCGCTATGTTTGATGTTCTTTCTGTTGTCCTTTAGCTTGTGCGTGCCTTCTCGAACGTACGCCACGGCCTTCGGTGCGAAAAGCCGGGCCGGAATACCGGTCCGAAGGTCTGGGGTGGTGGCCTTGCCCTTGTTCCACTCAGGGAAGTAGTCTATACTTCCGAGAGCGGCGATGTCTTCACGTTTCAGGCGCCTGGACGATCGGGGATACATGTCGCCCCACTGTGTTTCCAAGTCCAGAAATACTGCATAGATCGCACGCATGTCATGGGTGACTTCGTTCGCTTTCTTTGATGCCATCTTTGTCAGTTCGTTCTGAAGACTGGATGTCAATGCTGCACTGTCCTCATCTTCGTTGTGCTTACCAGAACAGTCACAAACGGGCTGATCCAGGACCGAAATTCCATAATGTCGCCGTCGAGTAAACGGGGGGACCGAGTCAAAGGCGGAAACTTGGCTATGATGTTACTTAGAGGGCCGGGCTTTGCCTTCTCCCGTGAGATTGATGCCTGAAACGTTGTGGTGCCCACCGGACCAGGCTGGTCTCTCACAAAGTCAGGGCGGTCTTCCACCTGGTAAGCATCGTTGGTGGCTAGAGCTTCATCGTCGAGAATCGAATACAACGCCCGAATTTCGTCCTTCCACGGCTCCGGGATCTCGATTTCTGTCTTGTTCATCACCTTGATTATAGCCCACTAGTAACGACTCAGTCTGGTTGTTCAAGTACATGAAATAATGGTGCGTACGGCCTGTCCCTCAACCTCTTTACACCAACTGACGATATCTTCCCGTGGGTCTGTGCGTGCGGGCCTACCCATGACCATCTCCCGCAATACCAGCCAAGCCGTACCGCTGACCAAGCCGCATATAACTTTTTCCCTGTCAGATTTGAAAATGAAAACAGGACGCGGGGCCATGCGTGCTGCCCGAGACCAGGTCATGTCGGCCAGAATCATGTCGAGTGCCGTCCTCGTCTTCGTGACCATTTCCACACAATCAAGATCCAGTTCAAAAGGAAGCCCGATATTCTTCACACTACGAACCCAAGTAATCCAATCGACGAACGCAGTGTCGATAGCTGGAGTAAAGCGGAGCTTCTTCTGCAAGAAGGCCGTCATCAGAATGCGCTGTCTCACATCAATACATTGACAGGAAATCGGCCCAAAAGCCTACCCAGCCACCCATCGATTCACCGAGAAAAGCCTTTTTCTGGGGTCGTGATGCACTCCTGTCTGGTAGTTCTCGTTGCCAGTACTTTCTGTAATCGGCCTCGAGTTTCCCCTCAATTTGGCTGGACGACAACCCCTCGCTTTCTGACTCTGTCTGCGAAGAGATGGGAGTGGTCATCAAGCTTAGCAACGACGGTGGTTCTAGTGCCTGGAGAGCCATATTGCCAGTGCGACGTAGTTGGTCGTTTGTGGAAGGAAGGGCGGCTTGCGTTGTCCGCTTTGGCCTATGGGCGGCACCAGCTTCCGGAAGCAGGTGGAACTGCTCCCGCGGATGGAAAAACACCCGGTACCGGCCCGGAAAGCAAACGATATTCCGGCCCGGCCTCCTTCCAGTTTCGGCCCGGACATTCGGAGATAACCTATACTCTGCAAATGCTGCAGGGCTTGCAATATCCATCACACATTAGGAAGGCCTGCATTACAGACCGCAATTACAGCCAAAATCGCAAATCGGAAGCACAACACATAGACATTACCTTGTCATCCTTGATGTCTAGTGCCAACGGTAGAGATTGTCTATGTGAGTTAGTGAAATCGAGGCCGGTAAACCGGCCCGGCATGAGGAATACGGGTCTGGCATGTGAAAGTATTGGACAGTTAAAAGCCCCATTCCGGCTCCCTTATTTTCACCCGATGGGAATTGACAATCCGCAACAGAGGCAACCGTTCGTATATGCACGGTAGCGAAAGGAAGAATGCATTACTAACGCCGGTTACGAACATAGTCGCGGACCAAAAGCAAGGCAGAATGTGCATGCCCCATCACACTGGCCAGCTCCCGTCGAACGTGTTGAGCTTGTCCGCCGGTGGCGGAAGCCCATTTTCCATCAGGTCCGAGCTCCTCGAAAGCATTATCTAACTTGTCCTCCACATTCTTGATTGTTTGTAGGACCTCCATTGCCGTTGCCGAGGGCGCAGCGGTGTCCTTCTGCAGCCATTCCGCCGGTCGTTTCGTGTTGACCTGAGGGGGATTGTCTTGTTCCCATCTGTCAGATACCTAAACGTATAGAGTCGACAGGAGACGTACCAGTTCTACGGCTTGGCTGGGCCATGGGGCGCGAAAGAGGCAGCGGGGACGGGCTTCTTGTGAGATCCACGACATCCTCAACCTTCGGGGCCGGTACCTTGAGCTTAGGAGCCTTGGTAGCCGAAGGTAGGGAGCTGTGATACGCTGGACGGCTCCACTTTCTAACAGCCTCGGTTTGCTCCGTCTCATTCCGATACAACCAACCCATAACGGTTTTCACAAAGTAGGCGTCGTATACCGGTGCCTTGCTCGACTCGCCGCTGCCGGTCCTGGGATCGCCTACGTTCTCGTATATGAAAGAGCCCACCAATCTTCTCAGTAATGCACTTACCGTGTTTAGTGTCCTTCCGTTTTCTGGTTATTCTATCCTCGGGCCGCTCCCAATGATTCACAGGTACTACACACTGGTCACCAGTAGCTCATTCCCCACCCAGTCGGTACTCACTTCCACAGTAGTTGCGATTGAAGAACAGACAGCCTCCCTTGCCCTTGTGACACTTGAAGCAGGCCGAATTGGGAAATCGTACGCAGAGGCGATGTATGCCAGCTTTGGTTGTACTCGGCTCGTTATAACAGCCTTCACACGCGTATTCGCGGACTGCCAACTGTTGCAGAACGTTAGCAATTCAGCAAGGACGAAGGATGGCGGTACGGACCAAGACATCCCGTTCCAACGAACTATTGATTACACGGACATATCCCAGTTTCTCGACTTCGTGGATAGTCGGGCCGGGCTCCTCACTCACATCATAGATAACAGCACCATATGGGCAGACGCATCGAACACGATCCACACCTTCAAGGAGTCGATTAGAATGCGTGGGATACCCGTCCAGGAGGTGCTCGTCGAAGTCGTAAACGACCACGCTGGGAGCTTCCGGCTTTCCTTTCCCTTTGGAGGATGCCGTAGCCTGCGTGACTTGATGCGCCCAGGCTGCCACCTTCCAGCTTGTCAGGGGGACGGGTTGCCTGCTGGAGGTGGCACGGGTAGACCGCCTGGAACTAACCGAGGTCTTCTTTGGGAGGCGTTCGCTGAGCGACTTCCTGCGAGTAGCAAGTACGGTTTTCTGGGATTTCGGCACGACCAGATCATCCTCTGATGTGGTGTACTCGTCGCCGTCGTCATCACTGGACTCGGCTTGATCCACATAGATGTCGTCATCCTCGTCCTCGTCGTTTGCGTTTCCTTTCTTCCGCCTAGCCGACCTGTCATCTGGACGAGCCCGGGGTGTTGCTTTCAACGGATACAGTAGGTGAACAATGTCGCGTTCGCCTAAGGTATGGGTAGGGTAAGTTCTCCCGCCGATTATGAACGCTTCGTCGATGTCGTTCGAGGAGTGTGAGCAGTGGAAGAGCGGGGTGGAGTCCGAGTGAACAGGAGGATGGACACGACTGGCCGTTGCTTCCGCTTCCAGAAGGAGTGAGTATGGCAACATCGCCGTAAACGGGGGTGGAGCGCATCCATAGCGCTCCTGGAGCTCCTGCGCGCTTTGCAAGATTTCGATCAACGCATCGCAAAGCTCTTTCGGATAGGAGAGCGACATGTCCGCGTATCGCGCAATGATATCATTCTACTCACGCTGAGTGCCAAACCCCTTGAAACAAGATGGAAGGACGTACCAGTGGCGCTAGATCTCTCAGCCACTTCTGAGCCTCAACCTTACCACCTGTAGGGCAGGGCTCCATGGATGTCGCTACCGCGATCGAATGCGGGATGAACAGGCCGAGATCTGCGGGTAGACCATCGGACCGGAATTCCGGCCTTCTAGGTATTTTGAACGGGACCTGTGGCATCCTTTCCACGTCGTCCCAGTTCAGCTTTGGCTGCTCCACCGAAGAGACTTGAACATAGGCATGGAACTGGGCGAATACGCGGACGAATGCATTCAGGGTGTCGCACGAGTCCACTCGTCCGTTGCACACTGCCCTAGCGATGATATTCTGCTCAACGTATTCAGTTACACATTCCGGTCCCTCATGTCACACATACCACCGGTTCGGCGGTCTCCTTCATCCATTGTTCTGATGACCTGTCTTTGGAACGTACACCAAACCATGAACATTTCTTCAGATCTTCCAGTGCGCGGGTTATACTCCTAGTCGATCGCTCAGGTTCTGCCAACAAAGCTTTTAGTAGATCGTGCAGATGACAGGGCACGGAGTCGATTGTCTGGAGGAACTCGGGAGCAATGTATTCTTCCCATTCGACCTGTTTGAATACGGCGGGGAATCGATGACGAAGGTGCCACAAGGCATAGCGCAGATCGTCACGGAGCGCGGGACCCAAAGGCACCCGGGCCGCACGCCAAGCCTTCATCACATACTTCTGCGAGAGACTAAGGCTCCAATCGATTGAGCAGTTGTGAAGCACTCACGAGATATCTGGATAAAGCCTGGGCGGGCCTTTTGGCCGCATCCCCTACTCCAACTGACGATTCCAGCATTGCGAGCTCTATTCGAGGTACCATATCTCCGATTAGGGCATACTCCGCAGCTTTCGTTCGGTTCTGCGAAATGTCGAAAGGATGTTTCACGTCATGATCAATGTTGCTAGATCGAGGCACGTGGGTAAACTCGACAATATTGCGGGTGGCTTTTGGTGGTAAAACTGGCTGTGGTGTCCTCGATGAGAAGTTAGGTGCGGAAGGCGGTCCAGGAGTTTCGGCCCGGGATTCCGGGACCAACGGTAGCTCAGGCTGAGGCGTGGAAACGCGATCGAGGACTTGCGGAACGCTTGTGCCGGCCCGAACAGAGGGAGAACGGGGTCTGCTGGAGTGTTCGGTATCACCGACATCTGCCTTTGAAAAGGCAGATGTCGGCTGCTCTGCAAGGACGCTCGATGCAGCGGCCAGTTGTGTTAAATCCGGGTTGCCCAAGTGCTCCTTCGGGCAACTAGCCTTAAGCCGTTCGGCCATTCGTACCGCCTCTGCATCTACACCCTCTACTCCATCCCACATTGCGTCCGCAGGTAGCCAACCAAAAAAGTCCTGACGTGTCGAGACAAAAGTCCACCAAATGGCGTAGGATCGTCGTTTGGGTCCATCCCAGGATCCATCCTCCGTGAACTGTCGCACGAGTTCCGCCTGTAAATTCAGAATTAGCGGAGGATACGTGTCTGCACACTCGCCTACCCATGCACCGTTGCTCCCTTCGGCCCACTCCACGAAGCTGCCCGCTTCCGCGGGATATTCGGCCCATTCTTGTAGTCTTGCAGCCCAGAGTTCGCCTTCCGGTACGAATGGTGGAAAGCCGGAATTCAGGGCGCCATCCGTAGGTATGTTGGTCATTGATGCTCCCTGGTGTTCACAGCAGCGTTGTGCAGAGGAAAGCGGGTTGGACATGCATTTTCGAAACTGTGACCTGACACGGAAGCAGAAAAGACCCGTCTTTCCGAGCTCCGGCCCGATACAACATATAATATGTCCGCGGCTTTGTTTCCGGGTCCATCTGCCTGTGTCCGTGAGCACAGGCCGCTCCACACTGGTCGCACCTTCTGTAGACGTCTGTCACCACTATCCAACATGGCCCTTCCCTCACTGTCTTATGCCAAGACTATGGATGAAGCCTCGGAATGCGGCTCACTTGTCGAAGAAGTGCCACCGGAACTTGTTCCTCCGACAGGTAACCTTCTTCCGGCAGCTCGGGAGCACCTGGTCCAGCTGGTTTGTCCTTGGCTTCCCGTCTTATACGACCTTTCCGTCGGACAGCCGCCCACCATCGTGGACGTAGAGCGAGACGGCTTTGTACGCATCACTAACCATGGCTTGGGGGACAAGGATTTGTTGGTTCGTTGGAGTGCCCCGCCCCCTTGTAACCTCATCTGACTTCCCTCCAGGTTGCAACGGAGCGGTTCGGTTGCCATTTCTGCGAAATAACACCGCGACCTCAGAAATACGGCCTTCGGCGGGTTTGTGTACGGTTCGTTACACACCACTGCTGGAAGGCGACCACACGCGGTGAGCGTTCTACATTCCACAACAACATATATGCTTTCAGTGGGTGCCTTGATATCGTCATTACACGCGTGTTAACATTGCCCAGTCCCAGTCGAGCATTGGGAGCTCCTCGGTGATCGTACTCCTGCCCATCGATCATGGCACCGGAACTTGGAAGCGGACAAGCGCCTGTACGGTGCAGTATTCGAAACTACGGTCCTCGCTTGGCTGTACCCGGAACGACCTGGCATGCCTAGCCGCGATGAACGGGTGAAGAAGTGGCCTCGAACGAATTTGCGCCGCCTGTACGCAGCGTCTGAGTACAAAGGACACGAACGCTGTCGATCAAGAGAAGGTCATTCAAGCTCTGAAGAGGTCTCGGTTTCTTACTGTGATGCCAAGTTTTCTTCTTGCTCCCCGGCTGGCCTTACCTTGCATACAGATCCCTCGCCTTCCGCAGGTCCGTCCACCGGCCACACACGAACCATCCCCCTTCCCCCTTCACCGCCACCGGCCAAACCGAATGATGATCACGACCTTTCTGAACGGCTCTCGATCGTAATCACAGATCTCAAGCAGATCGTGACCCGTCTCTCCATCGGAGGCGATCTTTACCAGGCGGGTCCGGAGGCTACCACCGAAATTCTCGCGCTCGTGTCCATTGCCGCAACATCGGCAGATGCCGTTCTAGAGGAGTTGAAGGAGGCCATCCTGATCACAACTTCCGAAATTCATTCCGAATAAAACCTCCTACTATGTCAACCAGATCTTTTTCATAGTAATAAGATGAAAGCAGGTATGGATACTCCACCCAGCTTCCGGCTACAGAATATCGGACCGTCCTGTCCTTGTTGTGGAGGCGTTCCGGCCGTAATTTCGGCCGCTGCCATCTTCCCGCCGGAATGGAACCATTACCAGACCAGCCTTTATTGTCCCACCATTCGCCATTTGGCAAATTTGAAGGACCAATCAGCAATGGCAGACCAGTGGGAGCAACCATTTATCTCAGCAACAGATGCAGAAGCCTTCCCGGTAAGTCCGCTTGCTGTCACCAGAAAAGGTTGCCAGGAGCCTTCCTGTACAGACAACTGGAAAAAAGATGTATTCTGTGAATGGCTATTCAGTTTGACAGGGTGAATACTGCACAGGCGCCACAGCATTAGGGCCATAGTAATGGATTAGTGGCCAAACCAATATTCCTTACTTGGGCGCATAAGAAACTATATTGAGGCAAAGTGGCCATGATCAACCATACATGGAGCGAAGGGAGAACCTTGTGCAATGCTATAGCCAAGGGGACTGCGATGAGGATATGGTCGGTGTGAAGCAAACGGTCAGGCCGCTCAGGTGGTCGGGCCGGATTTCCGGCCCGAATAAAGGTCAGCGGGAAAACCGGATGGGAAGCCGGGCCTAGAAAAAGACACCGTCCTTGTCTCCGGGCGCTTTGAATAATATGTGGGCGAGACTTCAGGATTTGGGGGTGGGAAGAAGGTCAAGCGATGTTTGCCAGTGAGGACACTACTAGAGACGGCTGCGGATGCGTGTCAGAATTGCCTGGTAATTCACAGTTCACGGAAATTCTACCGTAGACCAGTAAAACGAGCCGCTACAGTTCATTTCGCAAATGAGTGACCCAGTACAGCGTTCTGCACGCTTTGTAGTTCGTTCAGGACCATCAAAACGCGGTCCACCAGGTAGGTCCGGGCTCCGCTGCGTCCATGGAGTAGCGCCGTAGCGACCGGGCCCCCCTCGAGAGCGAGCGCAGCCAGCGATGCAACCTGCTTTTGCACATTACTGACTGTAGGCAGATCGAGCAGATGCTTCTTCTCCGGCATCGCTTCCTCCGAGGGATCAGAGATTACAGCCTCGCGCAAGGATCTGGTCGGCGAGGTGGGCGTAGCACAGATTCTTGAGTGGCGATCTGAAATAGTGGTAGCCTTGCGCCGGAAATCCTCCATGTCTGGACGGAGCATACCAGATACACATTTATGGTCAGCCGATTTGAACAGGCCCGTCAGAATACCAAAATCTCACCCTGTTCATCATCCTGTAACAGGGTATCCCCAGGGTGTGGACGAACGTGGGTGGAGCCACTGTCCATCTGTTGACTTGGCTCTTGCTGAAGTGCTAGGAGAGGCAGGGTGGCCCCTAGCGTGTAGTCCATCCGCTCAGCCGGCGGTACGCGCTCTTGCCACACGCGGCTGGGAACAAGATAACGATAAGAGGGCCGTACGAAGTTCAACGGGACGGGAAAGCGCAAGCCTCGGTTGCTAACCATCTCTGCGGTGAGGCGCGTTAGACCGAATTCTGTGCGATCGGTGGTGTCGCACCGAGGGCACCCGTAACGATGCCACGAATACATCGCTCGAAACTGACTCAAATCATGAGCAAGCCTGTGATAACGGAGGCCAGGCTACGTACGGCTCTGTTAACATCCGGTGATGGCGGGCCGTGACCTTGTTCAACTGCCTGAATACCGGTCCGAAGAATCATGACATAGCGGCCCGGCAAAAGTCTCGGCTCGCCTCTGCCAGTGCTTTCCTGAGCACTGGTATGAATGGTATCCTGGGGGATGAAATAGGGCAGGCTGCTTGGCAGCAAGAGGGGTGCTAGATGGATGGGAGAGCGATCCAATTTGATGACATGTGAGTTTGGGAACATTTCCTCCCATTGGAGTGAAGTATCCGCGAACAAAATGAACATTGCACGAATGCCATCTGTGACAGCAGTCGGTGCCTTGGCTGCCAGCTGCATCACGGATTCCTGGGATATGTGAGACTTCGTAGAGCTGGCGAGCGAGGTACCCACTAGTGCTGGCTGACAGGTTCGAAACCATTGGTTGAAGGCTGACACGTCGCCCAGGAGCAGGTCTGGGGGTGTAGGAGTACGGGCGAGGTGCTCAAAGGGTTCTGCCCACGGTTCACGTAGTTGAACAGCAAGATCGGCCAAAGAGAAGTTGAAGGAAGTGCACCCAGGTGGCCGACCATGGGAGGTAGCGTAATGGGGCGGCACCCACTCCGGGCGATATACTCTTGCTGCACGATTGCAACCCTCCGCGGCCAGCCGATCGAAGATATTACAAAGTACGGCAAGCTCATTGAGATAGCGGTCGGGTACCTGGAGGCGTGCCTCATGAAAGGCTGCGATCACATCGGCCTGGTAGGGGTATTGATGCGCATAACTGTGGTAGGAAAGGAAGACTTACGCAGCAATTCTCGCTGAATTCGACCCAAAACGCCATGTCATCCCCAAGACGGCGGGGTCGCCTAGCAACGACGTTTCGGAGACGAAGCCAGAGGGTTCCTTCAATACAACCAATAACGACGTCCGGCCTTTTGTCCGCGTTTCGTACTTCCGGAATATGAGGAATCCGCCTTTTCTCCCAAACTGTCTGAATCGATATGCATAGATCCCTCGTGGCCTCTGAGTCACAGACCCGCTCCACCATGTTCGGGCTGATTAGAAAAGTGAAGGGTTTGCCGGCGTCTCGAGCACGTTTGAGGACGTTCAGCCAACGGGTAAACAAATCACTGATGTTCGGCGAGAAACGCTGATTGTCCTGCAAGAATTTGGCAATGATATTCATCTAAACCTCTAGTGAGATCCAACGTGCAGGACCGTGCGGAAAACACTCACCCATACTGAGGTGCTGCGTTCGATGTAAGATGACCAACGGTCTCGCTGTGAACTGACCCATGCCTCGTCAGCCACGAGCAGCTCCGAGACTTCAAGAAGTAACTGGTCCAGAGGGAAGTTTTCCTCTGGTCTTGAAAGATCTGAGGGGCTTGCCGACCTCCTTTGAGGGAGACTAATTGAGTCTATACCTGGACTACTCGAAGGGGTCGACACTCGCGACATGGTCGCACCAGAGGACGAGTGGCGGACTGACTCCTTTGCACCCTCACCAGTCTGGAGAACAATTTCACCGATATACCGGGCCGATTGTGCTCTACGGGTCTCATATGTTCGAAGAAATTGGTAGGCTGCCATGCGCAGTGCATGCGGACTTGATCATACATATACGTTTCAAGGAACTCATAGCGTTGGATATTTTCTTCGGACTACCATAGCTCTCAGGTGAATCACGGAAGCCAACTGTCTGGCATCTCCCCGGCTCAGGAAGCTCGGCCCGGTATTTCGGCCTTTCTCTCTACTGGCAGCGCACACCGAAGCCCTGTGGTCATATCAGTCTGGACAGCAAGGTTAAGCTAAGCAGAGCCGACTGGAATAGCGCGATATTCGGGGACATGGCTGCGGGACGTTGCCGATGAACGCGTTTATTTGGGTGCTCGCTGCTCAGGGTTCGCAGCGGCCGTGAGACCACGTACTGCCAGTCCTCCGGGGAGCCGTCTTCTGTGCAACCAGCCACTAACCCTGCGCCTATGATGGAAACCAACACCTCTGGCTTACAGACACGGGGATATAGCGCTCTTACCCGAGCATCCTTACGATCAATCTGGCTCTCCCCGGCCCGTTCCATCCTTCCCTGGCTCCAATCGGCCTCGGTCTCGTCGTATCTTCTCGTCCTCCACACAATCCGGCTTTTATGCCCGGCAAATGCTACAACCAGCTCTGCAATCGTCTCCGTCCGTACCAATGTCGCCCCAATTCAATCGGCCTCCGACGAGTTACCTGCACTGGTGCACCGGTTTGAGACGCGTGGAGTGACTGCTGGGAATGGATCGGGGGAGCAAAACGTGCGGTGCCTGCGTCCGACACAAGACGGTTGGTACGCGCTGGATCGACGGTACACCATCGCCTACTGCTACAATGACCAAGATGCCGACGCCGTCGAGTCCATTTTGTGCGGACCGACGCAATTTCCCGCAACGGATGGCAGTCCGTCCCGACGAGAGGTCACCGCTCGAGCGGCCTTTGTCAGCGTTTTCGGCGAAGAATGGTACAACCTTGGCAACGGCATTATTCCCGACGCAGTTTATCTCGTGAATACCTCGGATGGAAAGATCGCTATCGAAGTCAGGCCGCCCACCGATCGCGTCACCATGGCCGATGCAACTCTCGTCGCGTCCTGCTCCGTCGTTGGCCTGAATGAGCTCCGCATACCCGCAGACGACTTGCGCACTTTCGTCCGCACAGACAGAGTCTACCGGGTCACCGTAGGCAAAGACACATTTGCCTTCAAGCAGGCACGCAGACAGTGCTCAGCCCAAGAGAGTCTCAAAGAAGTCAACGCTGCGCTCAAGGCTCGCTCTTCGCCCTTCGTGTTAGACATCCATGCCATCGTGGTCGACCAGCTACGTGACGAGAAGACAGCTGTGTTCTGCGGATTCCTCACCAAATGGTCAACACTGGGCACTTGGGCAGAGTTCGCCTGGGAAGGGCAGCGGTTTGACTGGCCCACGGCCTTTCAACTTGCCTATGACTTCGTCAGGGGGGTTCAAGCTTTGCATGCAATTGGGGAGTACAACGGCGATCTGAAACCATCCAACATCCTTCTCCTTCAGCCAGAGGACGGAGAGCCACACTTGCGTGCGCAGGTGTTTGATCTAGACGCACAAGGTGGCTGGACCCTCGGCTTCAACGACCCGGCACGTGCTGAGGACGACGAGCAGCCGTCCGCCCTACACGACATTTACTCCACAGGCTGCGTGCTCGCATGGCTCCTGGAAAGAACAGATGGCCCGATGTTGGAGCAATCCTGGCTCAGGGAGCTGGCACAGCAATGCGTTGGACCGGCAGAAAGGCGGCCAACTATCAACCAGCTCGTGAGCACCTTCGATGGACACGTTTCTGCATTCTGTAGGGCGACTGCGTAGAAGAACTGATACATCGTTTGTCATCCCCTCGTTAGTTGGTTTACAATCCCATTATTTCCCCACGTCTCGACTCTCCTCTGGTATCCCTCCCTGTCTACTGTGCGGCTCCCCTCCCTGCCCCTCCCCTTACGGTCCGTCAGACCCGCCAGCATGTGGCGGCACCGCGGATACCCGGCTTCCGATCCTTTGGTTTCTTTGCCTGGCATCTAGGGCACCAGATCTGCGTCGTCGCGTAGAATTCGTCAACTCTGTTACAATCGACCTTGTTGCCTTTTGCATCGACAACCGGCGATCTACAGGTCTTTGGTAGAAGTTCTCCAGTGGTCGTGAAACCACACAGAAAGACGCGGTTGGTCTGGTGGTAGCACATGTCTGAGGTGCCTAGATGCAGGGCGTAGGTCTCATCAGCAATGAATTGTAGGTCTTGACAGGGCTGCAGCTGTACTTACAATATCGCGGTAGGCTCGCTTGCGCACGCTTGGGGGGATATGATGGGCGATTGCAGTCGTTACACCCAGCCACACCCAGACTTTAAGCTCGGAATGCTCTCGGGCTGGAGTGCCAGCAGCATCGGAGTAACATGCCAGCAGAGGGCAACAGGCGGGTCCAGGTGGAGAACACAGCCTCGCCAGTAGCAACCCCATTGAGTATGAGATCACCGGTGACTTCACCCTTCAGGATGGCCGGTGGAGGCGTGCTGGCAAGCCAGCGTATGCTCATTCCCTGAAAAGGACAACCTCCAGACAATCATGGCTCCATTTGGAAGTTCCGGAAGCCCCGGAATGTCGGAGAAACCTCAAGTTGTTCCCGGTATTCCGGCGGTTCGTTTGAACCTGAAGAAGTACCGGAATACCGGCCGGACCTGCGAATATCACCCCGGCATGTCGGACCTGAACCTCATGCCTGTACTGTGTAATGGGTCTTTCTTTTATTAAATTGGTACAGTAGTACCATATGCATTTCTATCCGACAACATTGTTGCTACATATTACCTCCTTCATCCCCCACTTGACACCTGGGCAATACATTGTGGTGAGAAAGATTCGAAGTTGGACTGCCGGATCGGGGGAGGGGAAGTCAAGCATGACTTGAGCCCTGTTGAGCCTCCTGGTGGGCACGAAGGCGCTCGAGGACTCGGGCCTTGCTTTCCTCTAGGGTACGGATAATCTTCTTGGCCTTCTGGTAAGGAGAGTTTCCATTTGGCATCCAGCATTTGCGAGGAAGGCCTATTCGCAGTCCGGGCCAAGTGTCGCGTAGAACTCTGGCGATAAGTTCGCTGTGTCCTCGTATGTCATTCAACTCCAGAGCGAAGGGCGTTTCAGGATTGAGAGGCTCTGGGTGAACCAGGGGGTCGAATACCGTCACACATGAGAGTTTCACGTGGGCAAGATACGGACAGGCCACCGTCAAGCTGGCGACTCCGGGCATGGTGATCGAGAACTGCGCATAGAACTGGTCGAGGGCATCGAATGGCTGGTGGATGACCATTTTGTTCCATTGAATAGTGAGGTGGATCAGTCGAGCCCAGCCCTTGACCAGATTCCGTAGATCGTGATCATTGCAGATAAACTTCCCGTCAACTTTGTATGCGAAAGAAAAGTTCTCCATTCGAGTGCATATATGCAACGGCTGAAGCACCTTCAACTCGCAAGATTCTTCCAAAGCACCTAAAGCGCAGCGAATAACCAGGCTGACGCTGGAGAGTGCGAGCTGGTGAACGCTGATGACACGAATGAGCTCGGTGAGGTCAACCGCAGGCGTGGTGTTGGAGAATTCGATGCGTAACGTGGCGAGCGAGGCGTGAAGTCCTCCCAGAATGCATACTGCTTCATCACTCGCACACTCGAGATGAAGATCTTTGAGGACATGCCAGAAAGGGCGAGCCTGGTCGGTTACGAAGGGAGCACCGAGGCCGGAAGACGGACCGACAACACGGAATTTCTCGGACGGTGTGTATCGATGGAGAGCGGTAAGGACAGCATCATCGACGAATTCCGAGGGCAAGGTGAGGAGCTCCAGCGGAGGCAGGGTGTCCCACGGCATGGTTTCGGCGAGTTCTACCTCCTCCCAGTCCATCAGCTCGGACTTGAAGATCTCGAGCACCTTCAGGCTAGGGGACAGGGTGGCCCTGCTCTTGAGCAACAGCCTGAGCGCCGCCGTCCAGTCGGGGGTGGTGTAGATTTCGTCGTCCTCGCCGGTGAGGTGAACGGTGAGTGAAATGAGGGACGGGAGGGGGTGATTCGATACCATGGTGAGCGCTGTAATGGTGCACGCCGAAACCGTCAGGGTATGAAGACGAGAGAAGGTCGGATATTTTCCCGGGGAGGTCCAGGCCATGAGCATGAGTAGGAGACTGAGCTTCTCGCTCGCTTCCTCCGTTGGGCAGAGTAGGCTCAAGGTTCGTATAGCATGTGCGTATGCTAGGACGCGAGTGCGTGACTGCGACATGGATTAGCCTTCGGCCGTGCTCTACAAATTCTCCGCACAAAAACCTTTTGAGCATCGCCGTGGATAATGGCCTCAGCGAGTACGAGCAGCATTGTCTCATTTGCGTCGGTCCAGGCGGAAACCAGCGTCTCAAGCATGCATCTCGCCGTCAGTCCGAGTCTCGCCCTGGTTTCGGGATCGCAGTTATCCGAGATCATGCGCACGAGCTCGGGCATCTTGAAAACGCGAGAACTGGCGGCCGCTGTGTCCATTTTTTATGAAGCTGAAGATGGTGGGTCGTGTCCAGGAAAAGGCGGCGTAGGGACGCGTGGAGTCGCGGCGCGTCCAAAGCGATTCCTCCCAAGCCCTTCTCGTCTACGAATCAGACGGAAACGGTCAACCTAGAGGCTAAAAGCAAAGGTCCATACGAGATCGAGTGGGTGGACCTACCGTTTCCTAACCCGCGGGGCAGATGGGGCAGCGTTCTGCACCTGTAGGTTGGTGTAGCCACCGGAAACCGAAATCAAGGCGCTCAGCTCTTTCGGTGTTCGGCCCGCAGCCTCGATGTCCCCTGAAAATTCTATGTCCTCTGTCCGTCACGCAACATTTGCCAAAGTCTTACCTTAGTCCCCTTAGTACTAAGGACTGTGACGAGAACGTGAGGCCTTGCGTTATTCTATAGCAGAATCTCTCAGCTTGCATACCCCACTACCCTTTGACAGTGACCGGCCCGACAAACCTATTTTCCGGTCTTTGCACGTCCAGTCCGGTATTCTCTGCGTTCATCCCGGACTTCGTTGTTGTCCGGCCCGAGACTCTCTTCAATACCGGACCGGCAATGGTTCAATACGAGACGGCGGTCAAACCTATATGGGTATACCTACGGTATGAGCTGGAGAAATGAGCGACAACAACTGATTAGGGAGGCCGATTTAGTTATTCACTCAGACACGCGGACTTCTAAATGGCGCGTATGTCACGGATAGAACTGCTTTTCTTTCCGCAAGATATGGCCAGGGGTTTGTCGACTTGTAGTGGCGCCGTTTCTTCCGCGTGCCGGGACTGGCCAGCGCGACGTGCCGTATCGTCGAGTCGTCCTCTCTTGTCATCTTTCCAATGTCCCAAGTTTCGCTCCCCTCCAGCAGCCAGGGCATTGGGGCGATTCAGTATACACAAGTGGGCTCGCCTTTTAAGCCCGAGTCAGACGAGCTGGAAGGGGGTGGTCATGAAGCCCACATTCTTCCGGATGAGCTTCTGCAGCTCATTAAGATGCAGCCTGTGAGGGGTACTGCGGAGGAAACGAGATCCACTATAGAGTCGGGCATGCGTGCTTGGGTATGTCTATTTAATTGAGGATGTGACAATACCGTCAGCTTACTTTGACCAGAGCATGGCCATAGCGGCATTTCTGCAGTGCCGTGCGACTTTTCCGGCTGATCTCCGGGCGGCCTTTGTGACATGGCTCGTATACGTTAAGACGGCGAGAGCTGACGGAGTTCGCGTCGCCTTTTATATCACCCCGGCGCTCGTGAATCGCGTTTGTCCAGATCCGGAGATCGAAAGCCTCGTTGCGTCGATACAGTCTCCTTACGAGGCTACTCGCTTGGCCAGCCTGCCACCCTTAATCAGTGAAGAACGCCGTCGCGATATCATCACGGGCTGTATTCACGGAAGTCTTTGGCTGCGCCTCCGTGAGATTGTAGCTCGGCGTCCACGGAGTACCGGGGCCGATATTCAGGAGTGGGCCGATCGCGTCATGGCTGCCTGGGTTGGTCTGATGACTCTCACATCATATTTCGGCTTATCATTCTCTCAGACCGACGTCGAGCGGGCGTTCCGGGAAGCACTGCTGGACATCCCGATTACGTACAAGAATGAAGTGCATGCACTGTACGATCGAATCAACCAGCTTGTGCAACAAGGCAGAATCCTGCCTCCTTCCGGTCAACGTCCGGCGTGGTTGTCCGAGTCTCGGCCCAAAACGTTGATCACATTCCGTCATACTCTCTCCGAGCTCGCCGGTCAGTATCATGGCAAGTTGGGCGAGGCCTTTCAGCAGCTGTGGAATGCCGGATCTTCCCCCGACTTGGTTGAAGGAGATCTTGCGTCATTCCTGACCTGGATGGGGCGTTGTACGGCAGCCTTGGTAGGTAAGCTCCTGCGTCCGTGAAGAATTTCGGCTGACGTGGCGCAGGAATCCATGCTAGAGTTTGCTAATGAGGCGCCAACCCAAGTTCCCGAAGCCGCCCGTGTGATCTATGCGTTATTCGCGGACATAGAACTCCAGTGGGCAGAAACCTTTCGGAAGGAGTACGAGCCCATCCTTGAGCGCAATTCAATATGCTTAGCTCCCCTCCTCCTGCTCGGGGAATCCGATACTTTTCAGCCGTGGGATATCAAAGGCAACACGGACGAGGAGGGTTATTGCAAGGCTCCACATCGTCTATTCATGCCTCGATATGCCGAGATTCTTCGAGCAGGCATGCGTGCTCTTCGCCAAGGTGAGAGCATTGTGGGCGGTTCGATCGGCCGAGCGGTATGTATCCAGCCTGTTGTACTCATGACGATGCTCATCCAGAGGTAGTGCTGTGGCATGCGGTCTTGGTACCGATATCGATGCCCCTGTTTTGGTCGGATCGAGACGTTGGAGGTGGAATTCGTCACCCGGCTGAAAGACGTGGTCTTGCAACGGGAATCGAAGATGCCGGTCGGCCCGATGTATTTTCGGCCCGCTCTGAGAAGGATCATCCCCCCAGGTTTGTGGTTGGACGATGTTGCTAGCAGCATGGGCGAATCGGATGATACAGAAGTGCGCTGTCAGAGAGAACTACAGCGGGAAATGGAGGACGACGACGATCTCGCTGCGAACTTCGCGTTGGAAGCATACGATCCTGCTGATGGTGTTCTTGACACCCCATTCGCTCAACCCCCCATCCACGAAGGCATTCCGATAAATCCAGAGGATTATAACCTTGAAGGAAATGTGTTTGCCCAGGCAAGTTCCTACTCGAGGAACATTCCGAACAGTCGCCCCGGATCTGACCGGCCCGATATTCCGGACCCCGTTCGGTACAACCGGCCAGCCTCGCCCTTCACCGGCCCTCCTGCCCCACCCATCACCGTGCTTACTGACCCTGAAGACGAGATAGGTGGAACTTCCGTTGCAAGTCCCAGAACTCCCTCTTCGGTCGCTCAGGAGGCCCACCCAGCGAAGCGTCGAAGAAGGATACGCCCTCTTGTCCCACCAGCCGATGATATCGAGGCTGCCACGGATCTGGCACAGAGACTCGCTGATGCCGGGGTGCCTTTCGGCAGTAGCGCAAATGCTCTGCGTTCTCCTGTCCTCTCCACCAGAAAATCTGCAAAGTCAAACATTCTGCGGATTGTTGGTCAGCTTCTTACCAAGATGGAGCATATACATGCAGCATTGCCGAGATAGTCCGTATGATTACAATGTCCAGTCCAGTCTATCAGATCCTGTGACCCCCATAATACAATGAGAATTTGGTCAGATTTACACCTTTTCTGCCCGTCATACCTCGCAACTCGTTAGCTGGTCCGAGGGAGTCAGCAAAGTGGAGGCATGAGGGAAGAGATGTTACCGGCGTGGAGAACTAGACTTTCCATGAATGCACTGCATTCCGAAAGATGCAAAAGGAAGCTCCGACGTTTGAAACATGCCTGAGAATGGTGAGCTGCCTTTGCACGAAGTGCGCTTTAGACTACATGCTGCCTTGTATTTGGTGGATGACTACACCATGGCTTTGTCCGGTATACCGGGACGAAGGGGTTGCTCAACCGGATACCGCCCCGAATTACTGGCCAAAGAGAGCATGACAAGTCATGCCGCATATTCAAGTGAGAAATGCTAGGTGCGAACGGGTGGAGAGCAGTGTGTACCGCAAAAACAGTGGGGACCAGCCTGAGCGAGTCTGCTATGTAGTTAGACAGGTATCAGGCAGACCCGTCATTGAACACAGCCCAGCACGTATAACACCCTTCCAGGGATGGCCCTAGGAAGGGACGTAGTCAGTTGAGCTAGTAAGAAGGTTTGGTAACAGGTTGATGTGACACAGGGACTCTGACTGAGGTACAAACCCCTATCTTCGGACCGGTATGTTGTACCCGGGATTCATATAAATCAAGTATTAATTCCAGAGTCAGTGACCAGATCTCCAGAACCAATCAGGCGTAAAGGATGGTGTGAGGCCAACAAACCGCCCCAGTTGAGCATAATGTCAGCTCCTGGTACTGCAACCTGTCGGCCCGATAAACAGGTCTGGGCACTTTGAGGGATAGGACCTTTACCGGAATTCTGGTCTTACTCTGATCGCTCTCCGAACGTGCTCCGGGAGACCGCGTCCGGAAGTAGTTTTTCGGCTGGAAACGATCGTGACTGGGAAGGGGCTTTGCACTGCCTCTGGAGATCGGAAGTCACCTAGCTGGCGGTGCAGCCAGCGTCCAAGGCCAGACCACCTCTCTCTCAGTGCTGCCATCCGCCATCACATCATTCAGCATGCCTTACTGTGTATGGACGGGCGCCGCACAAGGAATGGCAACGGGATCGATGGATTGGTCCGGCGCCATCATGCAAGTGATCCGCATTCAAACGCACACCATCTGGACCGGCCCGGAAACAGTAGCGGTTTTAAGTGATGGCGACCGATATCTCCCGGTCATTCTCAGCGGTACCGCACTGGCGGCTTACGAGGACGGAGTCTTAAATATATGCGCTATCATCCGTGTGAGGAGGTACATCAAGGTAGACTCGTAGGTCCTCTGAATCAATCCCCTTTCAGAAGCGCGCTAAGGCCTGGTAGGGGAAACGGTTCCGAAAGGCGTCGCATTATCCACCTTACTGCTGTCGAGGTTCTTCAAGATATGGCGCCCTTGGTTGGAACCCCACGGGCCGCAGAGGATTTCTCGAGCTACATTTGAGCGGCCTGGCTCTATCGGGCAGAGTACATTCCAAAAGTCTGCGAAGTAGTACAAGATACCGATATTATGGTGTAACGCAAATGAAGATCGAAAGATGCCGCAATTCCGGCCTGCGCGTTAATGCTGGATACGGTCAAGGTAGTACAATTGAAAATCGTCGGCTGCGGTCGGACCGCCTTTCATACCCAGATGGTATTCCCCGCTCTCCTCCAGGCCTTCGAGAATAGTCTGCCAAACGATATGAAAATCCGCCTTGATGTGGCGTGTTCGCCACACTGCTTTCATGGCTTTTCTATACAATTCATCTTGGGAAGGGTTCCAACCTGATGGATATCGGACCGGTATTTCATCTGCATTGCCTGTTGGAGTTGTTCCGTTGATAGCAGTGGGGGCGCATACACTTGGCGGCGTCGCACGAAGGAGGTTGGAGCTCGTTCCACTCGTCGTATCAAAGCGCTGGGTAGCTGCAGGGGTTGGCGTCGGAGCGGATGGGGGTGAAGGTGCAGAGGAAGCCAAATTTGCGCTAGTTGGCGGGAGAGGGGTGATATGGGTTATAGCTGTCCTCTTAACAGCCGGGCTCGCTCCCGACTCATGAACTTCAATTTCTTCATGCTGGCGCTTCCGCGATGAACGCAGTGGACCAGCACCGCGGGGAGACTTTGGCTCAGCTCGACTGAGGGGGCGATCATCCCGAGTGCCCTCATCATCCGAATAGCCTTTGTATGCTTTGATTTTCTTACGGCGGGCCTTGGAGAGATGTTCCGGTAAGTTCCCGTCGTACCTAAAGAGTATCGCATTTTTGCCGAACATGGCACGAATGTCATTCACGGTGTAGATGGTGCCGTTCTTATACTTGACTATGGGACTGTGCAATTGCCGACTTTGCTCTGCGCGCACATTAATATTGGATATGATTGATGAGAGGATGAACGCTTACCGAGTGGAAGCTTCCGGATTGCCATGTCGCCAGACCACATCTGAACAGACAAAATCCATTTCTTGGGTTGATTCCAGGAATAATGAGGAACAGGGTATCCAGGTGGAGGTAGCCAATCATCTAGGCCTTCCAGGAAACATCCCTTTCTGTACAATGTGGCTGCAAGATCTGGCCACCCTGATTCCTGTTGTAGTTCGGACTGAGCTGTAAGTTGGATTAGGGAGACATGCAGAGGACGGGATAACTGTCAACGTACTCGTGAAAGTGCGCAGGTCGTCGGTGATGAAGTTCTGCAAGGTATCTCGAGGGGTGTACGTTAGTGGTCGGTCCGGGAACAAACGGGACCTTCCTTGCAACTTGTACTTCTCGGCGATGGTTTTGTCCGGCCCCTCGGATGTACCGAGGATAAGGCGCTGTGTTCGTTCCGACACGAACAGCCATTCCCCATGCCGATTTCCGTCCTTCTTATCGTTCGACAAGCGAGTCACAAACATTTGAAACCCTTGGTTCTCACGGGTAATCAATTCCGCGGTATCAAGCTTCGGACTTCGGGATTCCGTGTGGGGTGGGCTAATGGCAGCGTTGTTATAGGTAGACCCTTCAGCGCCATTGGACCCGTTCGTGAGTGATACAGTCGGGCCGACATTCCGGTTTGAAACGACGGCAGGGTGCGCAGCTCCGTTCTGCCCACCCGGGCCGCCTCGGACATTCTTCCCAGTGGTGTCTGTCTTGGCCTCGTATCCACCATTGAGGCGAGGCTTGGGTGCCGTGGTGGGCAGCGAGGCTACGACCACGCGACGAGTGTACGGCGAATTCCGGCGCTGCGGTCGCCGCTCCTCTCCGGAGCTCAGTCCGGAACTCGACCCGGAATCGGAGGGGTCCCCTTCCGTTCCAGAAGAAGTCCCGCGATCACGGCGGTGCTTGGGTATCGCCATGACCCCGTGGTTTTGCATTTCCTTTGCGTCCTCGTTGACATCCGAACCTGGAGACGATTGGGGCAACAGGCTCTGGGGAACATCGGCTTGACGCTTGATACGGAGCTCCAATGCTGCCACTCTTGCATGCAGCGCTCGATCAGCTCGTGTCGCCGGGTGAGAATGCTGCTCTCTTGGGGCAGGGGCACCCTCGAGACTGACAGAATGTATGACTGGACTTGCGGGAATACAGCCCAATACTATGGGGGCGAGGTTAGCATGTTCCACGTTCGTACGGTAGATGAGACTTACGATCGTTCCGCTTCAGCCGACGGAAGTTCGCAGTGCCTGACGCATGATCAAGGTCCATCATGGCGTCCCCTCCGTGCTTTGAAGGAGACATGTCGCTGCCCCATCCACAGGTCTCGTGTAGCCTCTGTATCCATCCTCTGAGCGCATCGCGCATTCCTTCGCCGAGAGTAGTCAAGCCGGGATTGCCGTTGGCGATCAGAACCATGATCACAGCCAATCTGCAATACTCGTCACTATTCAGCAGAGCATGGAGATTGGCGGGTGGAGAACACTGAATTCGATGGTTGAATGCCGCGATGGCGTCCCGGATGACATCGATAAGAAGCAGAGCTGAGGAGTGTGAGCTAGGATGCGGTCCGAATCATAAGCACCCACCTTGCTGATTAGGGTCTTGCCCCTGGTTGATTATGCAACGCAGGGTACTAGTTGCCCAGTTCCGCAGTGCACCCTGGGGGTCCATTGTTTCAATGGAGGGGATGGAGGAGTGAAAGGATGTGCATGACAGATTGGCGTTTGGCAAGAGGGAAGGGTGATAAAGAGTGGCAGGAGGGCGAGATCCCGGTCGGCTCGCATCTGACGGTGAGCCGACACGAGGCCTCGCTCCTATCGGTGGGGTGACGCCATCAGCCGGAATCGAATGAGCCGGAATCGCAGATGGCGCTGCATTCGGAGGCAAATCAGGGGGGACAGCCGGGTTCACCGCGGACACACCGACCGGGACTGAGCACTGCCAAGAATCGCCATTCGGCGACAACATCTGACTGGGTTGTTCGGGCATGGGTACGGACTGCTGAACGGGGGAAGCGTATGACACGGTCGCCGGAGTACTCGGCCGAAACCCGCCCGAAAAGGGTGCCGAGGGGAGGACTACGTAGGTGTTGTCGACTGCAAGGGATTGGGTTTCGCGTGGACCGCACCCAACCTCATGTCCGTCCGTATGGCAAGTGGGTAGGGACATATTCGTGGTAGCAGCCACTGGAGGTGTCTCCTTCCGTCGTCCCGGTCCATTTGTAGGTGGGAGGAATAGTGGATCGCCGAGCAAGCCCACTGACTCGGCCAACGTCGTGTCTGCTGGGCGGATAGATAGGGGACGACTGGATAGGCCTGAGCAGGGACATTAGTAGTGTTCATTTTATGACCGAGGGACGAACCGCAAGGGGGAGTCTGTGCAGAGGAGCGTATAGCTGCGGTATCCTTTATCACCGCGTCCTCTTGCACAGGCTTCTCATCCACAGCATGCTCACGCTGGCCCTCACCCCCCTCACTTGCATGCAAAGACAGCAGAGGAGCCTGCACGGTCCCGTTGATGTGAGCCCGAGAATCCATTGCCCTGTCATGAACCGCAATCCCGGCCGCTGCTGGGAACCCTGCCTGATCCACGTCCGCGCCATCTTCAGATTCTGGATCCTGCTCCGTCGCGACCAGCGTGGTTTCTTTCCGTCCTGATCTGGTCGTTCTTCGTTTTGGCAGCGTGCCTCGATTGCCCATGAAAGCTGAATCAAGGAGTGGACACAAGTGGAGAATCGTTGTGGGGAAGTGACGCGGGATCCAACTGCCAGAAATGTGTAAGCAACGGAGGCATTTCTCCCCCATCTGAGCGTCGTTGCCCTTATAGTCAGTACCTTCACGCTAACTTGATCGCAACGACCACTCACTTAGTACAGAGGTACGTTATCTACAAATGAATGTACGCATTGCTATGAATACTCATTCTCATGGCTGACCTAGTATCAGAGTCTCCGGCAGATGTTAAATGTACAAGATGTAGTGACCTCGTCGTGCAAAGGGCTTTTTACTCAGGCACTCCAAGTGGAGCTGTGTCCCTGAGGTCCGAAGCAACCTGAGGATTCGATCCCGGAATTCCGGTTGCTCATTGGTTGAAATCGAAGCGAAATAAGGGACCGGCCCGGTATTACGGTCGCGAATATTGGTGCACTACTGGAGTCCAGCCACACTAATATCACTGATACCAGGTTGACAGCTATCACATGGTCTACTATAGCGTGCAGAACAGAGAGATGATGTAATATTCTTCTCCCATGGCACCTATGCAGGTAATTGTGTAGACCTCGACCTGGCAATATACGGTTGTGTTACGGGCGCTGACCCGAAGGCCGGCTGGATCCGCGTACTGATGTGTCGGCCGCGAAGTACGCTCGGGATCGAGCCAAGGCTGCTGTACATGGTTCTGCGGGACGTACTATGCCTTGGGCAGTGACTGGGACGATAATGGGTGGGGCGCTCATCGCTGCCTCATCTTGCACTTGTCAGACACGAATTAAATGACAAGGGGGCGACTGTACCATCACTCCAGGGCTCCACGCGCATGTGACCATTTTGTAAAGCTTCCCAAAGTGCTACCGCTGCCGCCTTCCTAAATTGGCTGAGGCCCTTATTATGACCATCTTTGGGAGCACCCTCGGGTCTAGGACAAAGGTCTGGGAAACCGTAAACCTTCTTTCGAGATTTATGAAGCAAGAAGGGGAGCTTCCACCAAGGGCAACTTGGAAGGCCCTGACTTGCTAGAGGGCACTTTAGCTTGTGAGGTGTGGAAATGTAATCGCCTTACTTAGCCAGAGAGCAAAAATGTGCGGAAGTCTGGAACGAAGCACATCGGCCCGCATGAGATGCGGGAAAGGCGAGGTTTCGGCGATCCCTAGCGCGGTCTCAGCGCTGGCTGCCGGTCCGATTTCTCGAGTATCAGAAGCCCCTTGGAAGCCTTGAAGGTAAAATCTAGGGCAGTATAAGTCAGAGATATGATACAGAGCTTAGCACTTACTTCACATACGTCTGCATCGCGCTGTGCTGTGACTTGAGGTTGGTATACTTGGGTGCCAAGACGTGCTTAAGAGCGGAATGCATCAGACTGGAGCAAATGAGGGTGGTACCATGGCGAGGTCCGTCATGGAGGGACACTTTTAAAAGCTGAAAAGCCGGAAATATTTCCCATCGCTCCAAAGCCGGAACGAGATCTTGAAGATATGTGGCAGCTTTGTCAAAGATCTGCTGCCGTTCCAGGAGATACTCATTCGGAGTCATTCTCCTCGTAGTCTCTGTCTGGTTCGCGTTCCATAGAACCATGCGTCGAGCTATGTCTTCCCCTTGTGGTGAACTGGGATTATAAGTGTTCCTCCAAAATTGAGACAGAGCCCGCTTGAAGTCGCTTCTGCTCATATCCGGGGCTGCGCTGGCTCGTGGCACCATCCGCTCGAGAATGTTCCATAGATTAGGGGCCTTCGGGGCAATGCTGCTTGGTCCGAATGGTTTTCTACTAGTCAAATAGAGTAGCAGTGCCGGCAATGGGCATTGGAAGGCTTCTGACACGGTGTCTAGGGCCGCAGAGATCTCGTCCTCCGTTGAATGACGACGACGGGCTTCCATCCCAGCCGAAATTCCGGCTATGTCGGCCGGTATTTCGGGGGGCGGGCTGAGGGCCGGAGAGTCAAGAGCAGTAGCAAACGTTTTTGCAATTCCTGCATAGGTTGGTGCATTGGAAGGGAAGCTTGCTTCCTCTTCACGGGTCATTGTCATAGCTGGCAGGGAGCTAACAAAAAGATTGCCCCGGCCGGTAAGTGGATGAACGCTGAAAGGATCATCGACGGGAGCGGCAGTCCCTCCGGAAACGTCCTCGTCTATCAGGAACTTCAATATAGAGTTGATGTTGATGACAGTCACGGTTTGGGCGTACCTGGAGAGGAAAAAATGTCATGTGGAAACCGCGGACCGCGCTCTCTACAGGGTGACGGTCCCGTCAAATCAGTTGATGCCGGGTGGGGCGTGAGAAGCTCCGGAACTACCCATGTTTAGAGTACTATGCCATCGAACTTGAGCAAACACATACAATAAGATTGGCCCAGGGTCACGATCGTCTGCCCATGCTGCTCGCCGACTCCGTTACGGTACCACTGATGCTCTATTGTCAACTCTTCGGGCATCTTCAAGATTTCAAGCGAGAGGATTGGAGGAGGGCCTCGATCCTGCAAGGGTTTGAGCAAGAGGAGGGAAGAATGGTTGCTGAAGGATGGAGTGGGAATAATGGCCGCTTTGAAGGCAGTTCCGATGTGCTGTAAAGCCAGAGCATCCCACGACTTTTTCCCTCGGATGGGAAGTGGTGTGTCAGTCCGTGATTGGTTCCGACACAGCCGCTGTCATCTGTGGCTATCAGGCAATCATATTATTTGGCAACAGGTATGGTGAGAGAAGTTTGGACAGCCTGGCAGTGTTCATTTGGCATACCCATACAAGAATCGGAATGCAAAGCATATGCTAATGAGTTCCCTTGGCGCACAGTTCCTTGATTCTCTCTCGCGCACTTTGGTGTAGATCCTGGCGCTGCTCTGCTGCAATCAGTAAAAGTCAAGCATGGTGTGAACAATGTCTTACCATCCAAAAGTGCCGGCACAACCGATTGGCAGCGCGCTAGCAGCAGTTGATAGTGGTCGTATTGTTTCCTCTCTTCCTCCAAACGCTCTAGCTCTTCCAGACACCGATCGCGTTCCAGCAGAACCGATATACCTCTCCGGACTTGATCATCTGTTAGCCATTTGTCTGCTTGAGGGCCGGTTCCAGTCTTAAACACATCCACCCATATGTCAGCATCAACATCAATGTCCACGGCCTCGCTCTGAATGAGAAGAGGAAAGGGCTGTGTCAAGTGCCAGGACGGCCTGGGAATACTTCTCAGCTGTGTGACCGCAGCGTTATAAAGACGGACGGCCTCTCTTCGAGGTTTTCCCCTCCTACGGATGGCCTTGACGATTGTTTGCGCACGTTTGGTACCTACCCAGATGTCGGTTTCCGTTCAATGTCGAAAATATATCCGTACCTAGCATTCCTTTGGAGCGGCCCCCGCCTCCATGACTGGAGCGCATGTCCCGGAGGGGGGCAGACTCAACATGCAAGTCGGTTATAGCTTTGCGTACCGACTCGAGGAGGACCTGGACTACAACGAGTCCTCGCACAAACAGGTGATCTGAGGCCGGAAATGTGCTCAGAATCTCGGCCGGTACTTGCACACCAAGTTGCTCAAGCTGGGCTGCAGCTAGGCCTTCGGCAGCACGATGCTGCTGATCAAGCTCGGTATACAACTCATACGCCTTAGAGTACTCCGGCGATTCAAGGGAAATTGTGTGCAAATGCTGTGCCATTTGTTGTAGGCGGGTTTGGAGATCTTGAGCCGCAGCTTGAGTTTGGATGATGCGCCTCATTGTTGCGTCGATATGGCTAGTTTTGTCTGGAAACCTATCAGTGACTTGGTAAGGACGGGAATAAATAAGCCTACGATTGCTTACTACAGATGTACTATTTTTCTGCTTGATCCATTCTGCTCGCAACATGCTCTCCTCTAACCCTGTCTCCTGAAGCCACTCAGAAGCTAGACGCAGGCGCTCTTCAGCGTCATGAGTCCGTACAACCAGCCACTTGTCCATGTTGGCCGTGAGCGTTGCCACATAATGCTGTAGTCGTCCTTCGAGCATAAAATTTCTCTTATGGGCCTTGAAAACTCGTTATCCCAGAATCCCGGACAATAGAAGAACAAAAGACTGACAGCCATGGTGCGTCCTAGCCCAACACGGTCAGAGAGATATGCCCAGAGTCGCTCGCAGCCTTCTCCATTAGATAGCCCAAAACCTCTACACTTGCGTGGGTGAAAAACAGCCTGACATGCCCACTGATGTACAGAGGCATGGAATAGGGATGTGGCGAAAGTTAGACGAGAGGCCAACTGTGGTAGATAACCATACTGCCGCGGGAATAAGCTCTCATCATCGCGAAGTCAGCGGATTCATACCATACCTTCTCAAATCCGTTGCAGAGCTGACATGCAATATCATACAACAGTCCGACGGTTGCCGCGGATGGCAGTAGGGAAAACAAGTTCTCCAGTAGCACGAGCGCATATGCATGCTTTTCGCCACCGGTCTGGATGGGAAGAAGAAATATGGGCTTGTCGTGCCGGCATACCAGAGCCATGAACCCAACTTCAGCCCATCGCTGATCGGTATGATCTAGACGTGCAGCATCATGCGAGTCTCGACAAGCTTGAGTGACAGCTGATGACATGCGGGGAAGAGTTTCGGCAGAGGGTGCTTTGCGACGCCATTCCTGGACTCTCAGCTGCATCTCCGCGCCCTGCTGCGGATCGAGGATGAACGTATTTCGCATGAGTAAAGGATCAGTTGAAATTTCTGCCTTCAGTTTATGCTGAAAATTTCCATCGATGCAAACAATGACGTCTGGTACACTGCCAATTCAGATGAGATATGCAAATGGAAACAACAGTACGATCCCACCTTTTGGGGCGACCTCCCCACTCCTTCCTATGGAAACACAGGGGACAGCGCATCTGTAGCCAAGTGGGAGGAAGCTGGCCCCCTTCTTCCTTGTTAGCTTCTTGCAGTCGCCCACAGGACGAATACCGGTCCGGTATGGAGGGATTTCCGGGAACGCAAATGGGTACGGTGCCGATATTACTGAAGGGCCGTATTATCGGGACGAGATCAGGAGGGTCGTCTCCAATCGGGCCGGCATCCGGATGTGAAGATAGATTCGGGCCGAGTCCAGCAGGATACTGCACGATCAGTCCGGGATTGCCAGAGCAATATGGCTGCGGACCGAGATTAGACGTATGATGCGAGGTCGGACCGGAGTCGGTAGAGTCATATGAGATTAGGCCGGAATTAGTGGATGGCTGCGCAAGAGGAGCGTCATTCGCCCTCACCCGTTCCATAGCCGCATAGTTGAGAGGCATTTGAGAAGGGGAGTGTCCGTCAACGGCGGACATTGTGTTGATAATGACGTTCTCCACCGCATTTCGCACACGACGTTGCAACACCTCAAACCATGTCGTGGTGGTGGACATTTGCTCAATCAGTGTTGACTGAGATGGGAATAGGTGTGAGGATTGGCTTTGCTCGCAGAGCGGACTGAACATACTTGATTCGGAAGAGTGGTACCCTGATTAGAAAGATATGCGGCTACACTCTCTGAGAAGGCGGTGATGGGCGTGGTATTCCGTGAATGCAGGCATATGTAGAAATCCAATAGCTGCATTGAGATTGCACTTCTGGGTTGCGCAGGGCTACATGGAATGCAGCCCTGTCGAACAAGGGAGGGTCCAAGTTGGTCGCACAGCTGACAAAATGTGCTTGTGCGAAATTCTTGACCTGAATGAAGCTCAGCTACTTCCTCTGCGGCATGCTTTGTCTAGAAAGAGATACCTTGGAAAGAGAGGACGCGTACGGTGACTGTTGCTTGTGAGGCCGGTATTTTCATGCAGGTCGCTGCGTGGTACACATCCGATGGAGTATCAGGAAAATTACGTCAAGACTGATAGGTAAGATATGCGTCTTCAAAAGCAGACATCTGCGACTGCCACTGCTCTGCAGCACGATATTGCTTCTCACGGCGAGTGGGGCCTGCACAGAGGGGAAAGTCATCTTCCCACACCTGCTGTGTTTCACTGGTGTCATGAATGTATGGGTGAAGATTCAGAGGAGCAGAGTCAGGCAACCGGCTGGTTGTACCTTGGAGTACGTCGTCTTGAGGGCGCAAAATATCGGGAACGATAGCTGGCTGATCTGCAGGGTCGGCATGTAGCAGAACCTCATGACAATGGCCTTCGTCCTCTGTGTGAGCATTTCTGGCGCGCGGGGCTAGACGATTGGCTCTAGTGCGGTAACGTTGATGGGAGCGATAAGTCATATGACTATCATCATCTAGGGCCAGTAAATCAGGATTGCGTTGACGCTGTTGTCGACGGAACGGTAAATCCTCATCAGCAAGGGCTGGTTCAAGGCCATGTTTCATCGGCATCAGAGGAGGGTAGACAATGCAGTTCAGGATTCCAGAGGTAGCAGAGTTGGAGAGTAACCAAGCGATAATAGCGGAACGGTATATTAATTATCGATAGTCTACAATGCACATTTTCACATTCTCCCCTGTATTCTTCTTCCGTCTATACAGGCACGGGTACCTAAAAGGTCCATGGAAGCGCCGGGGCCTTCCTCACCTATTAGGTTCCGCCATTGTAGTCCATATGGTGGTTGGTTGCGAGTGACAGATAGGGCGGGGATTCGGAGACCGTGTATTGTTGTTTCTAGCCCTGCTGGCTCGCGCTAGACAGGGAAGCTGCTGCTCCAGCAAACCCCTCTTTCCAAAATGCCAATTCCTGACTGCCGAGTCCTCAGGGTATGTAGGAAAGGGGAAATCACGATTTCTTGTGCAGCAACTGAATTCCAAGATCGAAGGGAATAACCGTTCATCCATTGTATAGCTCTCGTAACAAGCCTATAACGACCGAGAGACCCTCGAGGAGCCGACTCAACGTCACCGCCCCATCCCCTGCTCCTGACCCATTCCAAAAGCAAGCAAAAGCACACGATCGCACGACTGATAGGGACCCGACTCCCCCCGACGGCTTTCCTGCAACTTCTGGACTTCTTGGGCGGTGCTGGTGGGCGGCGTGGGGAGGGGGGAATGCTGATGAGCCTGTGTGCCGGCGGTATTTTCCAGCCCGGGCGTGGTGCGGTGTGGTGGTCTGAACCCTGTGCGGGCTCCGATACGGAGCGGGACTGTGTGCCGGAGCGATGATCGAATGTTGGACGGTCGGATTGTCAATCAGTCCGTGTGCTCGCCTCCGAGATCATTCATCTTGTTCGCTGGTGATGAGCGACAAGGGAGCAGGAACGAGGTACGGGGAATGTTCCTGCCCCAAGGTCTGTTCGCCCCTCGCCTCGTCATTCCCCAGCCTGGCCAACAGGCTGGTCTTTATTCCAGAAGTGGGACAATCAAGAACCCTCCGAATGCGGGCGAGGATCATGATGATCAGGAAGATCAGGAAATCCGCGAAGAATGGGAAGGCAGGAAGGGGGAGGAAGTCGTCAGGCCCAATCGGAAGGATTTAGCCTCAATCATACTACGCCCGCGGTGATGTTGCTGTCATCCGCAGCGTTAAGCTCTGTAAGCTGCTTGTCGTGCGATTGTCCGTTTCTCGTTTTCTGAGAATCCCGTGCGTTCCCGGGTATTTTCCGTTGCGGCTGCCGGGGAATGAAAGCAGGCTGTAGAAGAGATTGGAAGAGGCCCCGCTCTGCTGGCCATGAACATGCCCCGCAGTGACAGCATCACCATGGGAAGCAGAGGGTGGTTACATACATTGCATTTCAGCTGGTTGGAGCTTCTGTGTGCGAGTTGCTAGCCCCGTTAGGAAATGTTGGGGAGCGTGGTTGTCAGTTTCCTGCTTCTCGATTGCTAAGCTGTTGATGACGCTGTGTCGTGAAACATGGCGTTTTCTGTATTGCTCGTGCATGAGGGGAGCATTGCAGAAAAACATCCTGCCTGCCTTGTTGAGCAGAAACCCTCTTCGAATCAAAACTCCGCGTTGTGTGCTGCTATCGTCCTCCTAGTTGGCCCGCATACCATTCCAAACCCGTCCGAGTCTGGTCCAGTTCACCAACAAGGACCCCAAGGTCTGCCATATCCGACCGCAGACCGCCCACGCCGTTCGTCTGACCCGGCGGTTTCGCAAGTGTATGAGGACCTCATTGACCGCGTGTTCCCGCGGTAGAACAGGACCCGCTTCCCGGTTGGCGACGGTCCACCCGACGTGCCGGCGGCAACGCGGGACCTGGTTGGGCTGTGGTCCATCTAGGGCGCCCTTCAGTCGTACTGGGAACTCCATTCAGGGGGGTGGTTTTGGCTCCCCGGTGTGACGTTCTGCCCCCCCTCCTCAGTCCTTTGACTCTACGCCCCGGCGGCCGTACAAGCGTGTTGTGCGACAGATTCGAAGATTGCGACACGACAAGACAAGAACAAGTCGGCGGCAAAGACGTTCTTCAGGGCGTAACGTGGAGAAAGAACCGCTTCGAAGGCAGGCCTGGCCAGGTTCACAGATTGGTGAACTCGGGGACCGCACCCTTTGGCTTTGTCTTCTGCTGCTGCTGCTTCTGACCATCCCCGACCCGTACGTTCTGCCCAGCTCAGCGCGCACCTCTCACCGGTCCATTCCCAAATCCCCGCTCACCTTCCTTTCGTTCGCACCCCTTCCTCTCCGTTCCTCACCTTCCCACACCTCACCACCCACTCCAATTCCCCCTCCTTACGCCCTCCAGTGCTTCTTATTGGCCGTGTGCCGTGGGTTCACCCACTTCACTTCGCAGCCGTAACAACGCCCCTTAAACAGCCCATCAGCACTCTCCCCCCTTGCTTCCCCCCTCTCTTCCACCCCACAACCATCGACAGCACCTACTTCCCCCGATCATTGGCACCCCCCCGCTGCACCGCCGACGCTAACTCGCCTCTGCCAAGAAGAGGAAAGTTAATCTGATGGCCGTCATGCTCGCTCATCCCGCTCCGGCTCCTCCCTCTCTGACAATGCCGCCCATCGATGCCAACAGGCCCCGCACCGACCTCTCCTCCCCTATCGACAAGCGTACCACTGCTGACGAGGAGGAAGCGAGCGAGCGCAGAGGCGTCAGAAAGCGCAAGAGGCTCTCAAAGGTTCGCCTGCGCCCACAGAAGCGTCTACTGAAAGCTGATCGGTCGTGTGCAGGCGTGCGATGCTTGCCATAAGTCCAAGAGGAGATGCGATGGTCGCTGTATGTCCTCTCTCATCATCCCAGTACCCAATCTGACCTTTCCGAACATCAGCTCCATGCGCAAACTGGTAAGCGCCCTCTTTCAAGACGATGTGGTAGTTACTGACGATCGCCGCAGCGAATTCGCTACCAAAACCTGCGTCTATACCGATTCCTTGGGTCGGACCGTAGCAGCCCCTCATGCACGATCCGAAGACCTGGTCTCGCTCCTTTTCCCTCGCCCGGCTCCCTCCTCGCATCCACTGTCGAGCCCCTTGCGCTCGTCTCAGACACATTATCCGCCTCATGGCGTAGGAGCGAGGCCTATCTCCCATGGTGCACTGTCTCGCCCCTCAGGAGGATTGCCTGTGAATGTCGCGCTGGACAACCCGCAGGTGTTGCAGGAAGAATATCCTTGGGCGAAGGTCGACGACCTGGTCAGGGCGCTCAAGGATGTCGCTCCGAACAGCCGGGTGATGGTTGACGCTACGATCAAGCTGGAATTGACCAACAGTGAGCTCAGCTTGTTACCAGCTGCCTGAGCAATGCTAATGAGAGATGACAGTCTTCTTCACCAAATGCTCTCCGTTCAATTTGGCTATCCACAAGCCCACATTCCTCAGCATGCTCACCAACGGCGCGCTGCCAAACTATATCCTCCTATCCGTCATGGCCCTGGCAGCGCCATATTCCTCCCATCCGGCGCTCAGGATCCTTTCTCCCAACAGGCCTTGGCAGCAAGGGGAGGTATTTGCCGAAGCTGCCAGGCGTGTACTGCTGGATCGGGCAGGAAACGTGCAGCTGGAGTATACCCTCGAAGTTGCGCAGGCTCTCGTGATGCTCCACGTTCACGAGATCTCCATGAGGCGATCCTCGAGCGCAAACGGCCGCTACATGAGTGAGTTCTTCGCCTAATCTGGAAAATTCTGCCCTAACAGAGAGGAACAGCCATGGCGCTGGACATTCTTATGCGGTTCGAGACGCATCGGCTGGACGCACCCGGCGGCCTGGGGGATAGCACCGACCCGACGAAATCCCTACCAGCCGAAAGCTACAGGCGGACGTTCTGGCTGATCTATTTCATCGAGTCCCTCTGCTCGACCTTTACCGAACGCCCGCTGTCGTTCAAAGAGAACGAATTTGCCGTGTAAGCACCTTTCTTCCTTTCCCGGATTTTCAACCAGGGTTTGCTGATCGGTGAGGCCACCCCTCTTTCTCTAGCCGCCTCCCGATGAAGGACAGCAGGTTCGAGATCTTCGCGGATGCCGAAGCACCCACCGAGTTCCTGCGCCCCGCCGGGCAAGGCGGGTCGGAGCCAGGAGCGTTCGGCTACCTCGTCCGCGTCACCTCTATCTACACCAGGATCGCCTCCCTCATAATCGAGAGCGAAAGTAAGGGATCCCTCCTTCCTCCGCCGGCGGCAGCGCTTCTGACAGCGTGTTTCTCTCTGTTTCACAGATGCAGGAATGGGGCAGAACAACGAGACCCGCAGGCGTCTTACGACCCAGTTGCAGGAGTGTGAACGAAGCCTTACCGTAAGTTCACGCTCGGCCGAGGATTCCCCGCGTCGCGTGCTCCTGTCGGCAGGTGCTGACGCTTCTTTTCTCGCGCACGCAGGACTGGCAATTATCTCTCCCGCTCAGACTGAGGTTCAACGAGGCGAACCTCCGCATGCATATCCACATGTATCATATTGCTGGCGGCTTCGGCTGGGCCTTCGCATACATGCATGCGCTGTCAGAATGCAGCATGCTGGCTATCTACGAGGTGCGTGTTGCAACCCCCGCTTCTTCAGGGTTGTGATTCTGGGCTCTGACATGACTTGGCACTAGGTGTTCGATACACCGCCCATGACACGCTCCAAGCAAGCAGTCGCGAATCTGATGATTATCCTGGACTGGCTCGAGCCCAAGGGCCGGGCGAACCTTGCCAGTACGTCCCGCTTCTTTCCCGTAGCAGTTTTCTGCAGCTCCTCGCGTGTTCAACTGATCCTGATCTTCTCCGTCTGTTCTCTCAGCCGCATGGATCCTTCTCGCCCTCTTCCAGCACTACGACCGTGCACGCACCGAACCCGATCCTCGTGTGATGGATTGGTGCACAGAGTTCGAGACTCAGTACGGTATCAAGCCCGACGAGATCCGCAACCTCCCATTCAGGCAGGGATGGATGGGTCCTCGCGTAACAGCACCGAGGATCATCAATGGCCAAGGAACGCCGAGCAATTGGCCGCACCTGGCCCAGCCTCCCCCGCCGCTGTCCACTTCGACAAGCCAGCGGCCGGCACTGCATATCGGTACCACGAACCACTACGACTATTCTGGCGCGCATTCCTACCCCTCGGCTCCTGGTTTCCCTGGGCCCAGAAGCAGCCACACGCCCTACAGCGGGATGTCGCTCGACTCGCTCCCTACTCCCTCTCACTGGCCAGGCGAGCAGACTCTGCCTCCTCTGCCTTCCCTGCCTTCCCTGCCAAGGATCTTCGACAGACAAGAAGTATCCGCCAGCATGCATCTTTCTCCCATTGGCCAATCTCAACCGCAACAGCAAGGAGGAGGATACATGTCGTACCCTCCTGAGTCCTACTTGCCCGCACCGGGATCGCTGCATCATACCTACCCAGGGCCAGGTAACAACGCTTTCCGTGTCCGCACGAGCGGGTTGCCAGGACAAGGACTAGATCCCATGTCTGCAGCGACGAGCGCAACGGCGACTACAGACAGGTTCAGCTCGATCTCCCCGGCCGACGAACACCAGCCTGCTAAGAGGGCACCTGTTGGGCTAGGATGGCTGGCGGACGAGCCAAGGGCAGAGAGGAAGGGTGTAGGGATGATGGACTAGACCTGATCTCGGACCATTGATTTCGTTCTTCGTTCCGCTTTCTGCTTTCTCCTACTCCTCCTTCATCTCGTTTGTCTCGATTAGCGTATGGGCTCCGCCTTCCGTTCGGCTCGCTTTGTTTTCCGTTTGATCTGTTTCCTTCTTTGTTTTTCCTTCGGCTTGTGGCTTCGTTCGTGTAACTCAAGTTGGTCTCGGGTGTTTCTTGTATCCATGTTAAAAAGTACAGTAGTTGCTGTACTATGATGATACTTACGTTTCTAAGCGTTTTGCTAGCAAGGTGTTGCAGTTTGAGGATTGCTTTGGCCCCTTCCGTGGAAATCATCCCGTGGAGAAGTGGGCACTACACTCAATGGAAATAAGTTTCTTTTCTTTATCCTCGGTCGGCCGTGGCATAGAGACCGGGTCATTCTCGCATCCTTCGCCTTAGGGAGGTTAAGAATGTATTATCTATTGGCATGCGATGGCTACAATACAGCTCGCCGGTCCTCTCCGCACACGAGTATGCTGAAGAGCATCGGCGATTCGGCGGCCCAGGAAGAGCTCATTTGCTCTCCTTCTCCACCTTCTTGATATTCCTATGCATTTGCGGGTGCACCTCGACGACCCTCTCAAGCAGCTTCTTCACCACTGCTACGCGGTTCTGCTCAAACGCAGCGTCAATAGCTTTGATCTTCTGCTCGGTGTCCTTGTCGATGCTCGACTGGACGGATTGAGTGCTACCAGAGCGCTGCACACCGCATCAGCGCGTTTCATCTGTTATGGCAAGGGCCTGAGACGCACCTCAGCCTCAAAAGCTTTGAACTCCTCATCCTTCTGCTTCCTGTACTCTGCAATCTCCTTGTCCGCCTCTGACCGCGCGTCCTTCAGCCTCTGTGTCCGATCTGTAGTCCGACTCGCGGATAAGCACCCTATATCGCTCCTGAACGCAGCAGAGGACGTACATTGACGAGCCTGCTGCACGACCTTCGCAGCCTCTTTCTCCGCGTCCAGCAGCGTCTGGATACTCTGTGATTGAGACTACCACAAGATAATATTAGCCTCAGTCGTATCCAGACGTTATTACAAGAGTACTCACCATGACGTACGGAGAAGAGGCACGTCGGGACAGTGGCGCTCATCGGCGTTGTCGACGCTCTCAGCATCAGTGGCGGTGTTCGACTTCGGAGTCAATTCATGCAGGTCCCTATTCGACTTCCTCTCCGGGCACTTCACTGACGTTGAAAGTCGTCTGAACGGTCTGAATCGTGACCCCCACCGCGCTCACCCAATATCTGCATTCCTTCTATTTGCTGAATACCCTTCCAACTACAAGACCTCACCCAAAGTAGAGGAGATATTGTAGTACAGCTTGCGCCGTACAGGCGGTAGTCGCGACTCTCTCTACCGCGCGCTATGGACCAACCGGGTGACATGAATGGGGGCGGCATACCCGACCCGCTACAGCTGCTCAGCAGTGCACTGTCCGCACCAGCAGACTCGCAGCTACAAGCCGAGCGGCTGGCAGAACTACGAACCGTCCTCGAGAAACACAGACCGAGCCTCATCCCGATCATGATATCCAACCTACTTCCGACAACCGCGATGAGCGTGGACTCGGTGCTGAAGAGATGGTTGCTCGAGCTAGTGCAGTACGCGTTAGGGAGTCAGGCGCTAGACTACGCTACCCGAACTGGAGGTACGCCTCTCATGCCATTGGACCGTAACATAGATACTCATGCGTGAACGTGTGATAGTGGCAATGGAGTCTGTGAGCCACCTGACGGGGATGTTGTACGGAACGCATGTACCCATCGTGAAGACGGTAATCTCATGCTTCTCCTCAATATACCCCCTTGTATTCCGAGCTGTGTACGTGTCTCAGCCCCTCATTAATCGCAATGTGTTCCTGAATCTGGTCCAGATGCCAACCGACGGGCATGGCCGCTCAGAAGCAGTGGGAATTGGTTCTTGCTGCAAAGGACCGGATACTCAAGCTATTGGATTCGCCTACCGCACCACTGGGTATCAAGATATGCGCCATTAAGTTCATGCAGCGAGCAATTCTGGTGCAAGGGAGAGGTCCGACGGATCCGAGGGTGAGCGCGTTTCCAAGCTGCCCATATGCAGGAGCTGACGGCGCCGTAGTTGCAAAATATCGCAGATCCCAACCTGTCCATTGTTCCCACTGGTCATCCGTTCATCTCGCCGTCACATCTGGAGAATGAAGGAGTGGAGTTGCTGCAGAAGATGATCACTCTACTCTTCAAGACGAAGTGAGTTGCTCACCTCTCATCACGCGATTTCGCTAAAACTCTGCAACTCAGCTCTGTCGAGATCGTCTCCGCAATAGTCAACTGCTTCGATGCTTTCATTCGGCTACGACCGCCATTAGGCGATGTTATCCTCCAAACTCTGGAGGTCTGGACGCCTGTAGCCTTGGCTGGACAATCCTTTACGGCCATCCGGAGTGTGGAGAAGACCATCCTGATTCTCCTGAACCATCTGTTACAGTGCGTGAGGAATCTCACTATACCGGCATCCCGCTGATGGACTTATTCAGTACGGCCTATGGCGCACCCTACGGTCCACGGATACACCAAATCCTGCGAAGACAAGCCGAGCGCATGCACCAGGCCGAACGCGAGGAGGCCGCCAGACGAAAGGAGAAACGCGCCGCCCTCGAAGCAAGCAGGAAACGAGGTGCGCCAGGAGATGACGAGAGCGCCGCTAAGCGGATCAAGCTGGATCCTGCTGCTTCTGCGGGGATGGCCGCTCTTACGGATATGAACGCGTTTGATGTTAGCTCGTTACCGCCGGAGATGGTTGTGGACTTGGTTGTGGCAAATCTGGCGCTCGTGACGGATCAGGAGCTGGTCTCTGCTATTCAGGTATGCATCGCTGCGACTCTGCATCGACAGGCTCTGCTTACTCGGGGATAGACTTTCCGACATGCCTATGCCATAGCAACAGCATCTTCGACGTCTCAGTCCACAACCGCAGGGGTAACTGCTCATGAAGCGATGACTTCCGCGCTTGTTTCCAAGGTGGAGGATGACGACGATGTGGTGATGGAAGATGAGTCAGATGAGGAGGACATGGAATATGAACCAGATAAGCTGAATGAGCAGCTGAGTGTAAGCCAACTACGCCTCTCGCACTGACTTTCGCTGAACTTGAATGAACAGCTGGACCTTCCCGCCTTCTCCGGTGATGGCATGCAACTCGAGGCCGAAGCGGACGAGGACATCCTCCAGTCCCTCCGATTAGCCAACTACGACCTCCCCCTTCCCCAACCAGCAGACGACGTCGCACGGACAAAAATCATCCAATCCGCACTCGCTCGAGTATGGGACAACGGGAAAGAGATGCAGCTCCAAGCCTCCGAGGAGCCAGAGGTTGAGGGGATCAAGCCTGTTGCTGGCTTGCCACCGCACGAGATGTGGATGCTCACCCTTGTGCGGATGGTTACGCGCGGGTTTGCGTCTTTTGAGGAGGAGGCTGCGACGAAGTCTGAGGATGGGTCAACAACGCCGCCTGGTCGGTTAAAGCCCACAGCGGACGATATCCGACAAAGGTTATACGACTTCGTACTGGGAGACTTCCCTGCTCGGTACGTCTAGGTCACGTATATTTCCGAGTGGCGTGCTAAGCTTTTGTACAGGAAAAAGGTTGCCACTACCTGGATGGCTGAAGAATGGGTCAACGATAAGCGGCACAACAAGAATGCGCCCCTACAGGTACATTAAATGCTGTGCTATCTTGCTCAGCGCTGACGCTGTGCAGGGCGGGCAATACCAAAAATGGCTTCAAAAGATTCTCGAGGAGCTGACTAAGACTGTCGATACAAAGGACAAGTCACTCCGAGAGTTCCTCATGGATCTGCCTATGCTGCCGCCGTATGTCTTTGATATGATGCGGGAGCTCTGTGTGGTGGAGAAGCGGTATGTTATGCATCTACCAACTGCCGTGGGTAGTCTAACATCCTTTGCAGCATGGCAATCGGGTTTAGCGTCCTGCGGGAGATTGCAATGACAAGGGCACCCTTGCGCAAGAAGGCACTAGAGATCGTGCTAGATCTCACGACTCATCCTGGTATGGGAAGCAAACCTCCTCGCAGGGAATTTGTCTAACACTCGCTGTAGCGAAAGTTACCCGTAATGCGGCCATCATCACCACGAAGCGCTGGGTCACCGAAAAGAAAACGCTGGAATCGTATGCCCGTGCTTTCGCTATGCAGATGCTTCACAGGCTGTCGCCGAACAAGCCACATACAAACGGGACCGACACCTCCGATCAAACGATGGAGGATGCCGAGGAGAAGAAGCCTGCCGGAGACACGGATGAACCTGCTGAAGTCAAGGCTAACGGCGTGTTGCACGAGGTCCTGGAATACCCAATGTCGTATGTGCCGGAAACTCCCGAGCCTCCGTTGGACAAGAATCTGGTGCAGCAATACCTTGAGCTGTATTTCGTTCTCTGTCTGACATCACAAGATATGCTGGATGAGTGAGTCAATGAGTCTGCATGGTGGAACCGTTTCTGATCGACAGCAGCCTGTTCGAACGATATCCTTACATGGACCCTTCCGTGCAAGAGGCTGTCCAAGAACTAATCACGAACATGATCAAGACGCTGGGACAGTCGAATGGCAAGCTACTGACGCTTCTTCGTACCTTCCCAAGCGGGAGCGACACTCTTGCGCTCAGGGTTCTCAACATCCTCACGGAGAACAAGAGGCCATCAGCCCCGCTGGTTGCGCTTGTCAAAGGACTCGTCACGGAGCGAAACCTGGATGTCCGTTTCCTTATGCCCATTTTGCCAGAGATGGAAAAGGTAGGTTCGCACCCAATTGCATATGCAGCCAAGATGCTAACGGTCGGTAAAGGCGGATATCTTACGATACTTACCAAGGATTGTGGCTACGCTCAATGGCCAGCCTGCCGAGAAGGCCCTCGTCCGGTCTGTATTCTCCTCGATCGTCACCGCACCGCCGCAAACCTTCGGCACATCGTCCAATCAGCCGCGTGTCAAGCAGTCCGAACTGCTTACGCCAGTCGAGTTGATGGTGTTGTTGCATCACATGGACAAGGAGGCCGGCCTGAAGCCTACGATCGAAGCCATTCAACTATGCTTCTCCATGACAGACATATACCGGTCAGACGTCCTAGCGGCGGTAATACAACAGTTGGTGGACGAGCCGACTCTGCCTACCCTGTTCATGCGAACCGTAAGCATGCGCGGCTTATTCCAAATTACGCCGCTGAGAGCGATATTTAGGTTATCATGACTGTGCAGCGGTATAAGTCGCTGACCGGATTCGTCTCGACCACCATTCTCGCCCGGCTGATACCGAAAAAAGTCTGGGAGCAACCACCTCTATGGGATGGTTTCTTGCGCTGCGCTAAACTGATCGCACCGTCGAGCTATGCTGTGCTTTTGCAACTCCCGAAAGCTCAGCTCAGGGACGCTGTCAGCAGGGATGCAGATCTTCGAGCCGGCCTCAAGGACTTCATGGTGAAGCGAGGCGGGAATAATCGGGCAAGGCTGATCGAGATCTTTGGTGAAGACGACGACAGTAATAACCCCAGCAATCCTGGGAATCCTGCGTCTTCTCCGGCACCCACAACCCCTAATACCGTACCCAGCGAGGTTGGAGCGGCTTAATGATCTTTTATGCACACGATATATAGTTACTGCGTCTTCACAGTACCATCTGTAGCACTAGCACATGATGTCACGCTTCATTCCTGGCAAACGAAGGGATCAATAATATCCGCGGAAGCCATGGCACAGAAACGGCACCGCCACCGGGGCAGGCAAGCCTTTCCGTGAGATCGCAGCCTCGAAGCGTTGTTGCACTTGGACCGACGGACCGGCTCATCTTCGCATGCTTCACTACTCACAGCGGGCTTTATGTCGAGGCTCAAGTTCGTCCTCGTCTCTCTTGAGTAACAGATGCGGACTGGGTTGCTCGAACGTCGTGGTGGGACGCAGATCAACCCGACAGACGAGGAAATATGCTACCAGAAAGGAAACCAACCCTGCCAAATATAACTGGAACCCAAACACCTTCACGGATGAACTGCCTGAAGACCATGCTAAATATCCTCGCTTGACTGCTGCCCAACTCCGAAAGTATAGCGAACCTCCCCGGGAGGTGAAGATGCTTGTCCGGGACTACATCGCGGATTCGCTGTATAATCCCCACTATGGCTACTTCTCCAAGCAAGCCGTGATCATGTCGTCGGCCGATCCGTTTGACTTCCCCAACATACGAAGCTCGGGCGAATTCTATAGTCTGATGGCGAAGACGTACTCTTCGGGTGACTCGACTCCACGTACCCCGAACGGTCGACAGATGTGGCACACCCCGACAGAGCTCTTCAAGGCAGGTGTCGTCTACCCCGTTACGTCGTATACTGACCTCGTCTATAGCCATGGTATGGAAGTGCCATAGCACAGTGTTTGACAGCCGACTACATGCTAAAGTACTTCCCGTACGAAGATTTCATAATCTACGAAGTCGGAGCCGGCAACGGCACCCTCGCTCGAAACATACTTGATTTCCTCCGGGACGACTATCCTGATATATACGATCGAACAACCTATCGTATCATTGAAATCTCTCCTCAATTGGCTAAAATTCAAGCCGAGCAGTTAAAGAGGGATCATTCAAATGTCGAAGTCATAAACAAGGACATACTGCATTGGGATAACCCGGAACTGTCTCCTTGTTATTTCATTGCGACCGAAGTCATTGTATGCCTTTCCCTCGTTTACTCAGTTGCATGACTAAAGTCTTGCAGGACAACTTCCCCCACGACATCGTCCGTTATAGAACGGAGGATCTGAAGCCGGCTCAATGCACGGTCGTCGTGGACGCCGAGGGCCAGTACACGGAGTTGTACGAACCGATCACCGATCCGCTCATTGCTCGATTCCTGGCCTATTCAAAGGCACTGAACCATCGACCCCCTGCATTATCACCAGGAATGACATCCGCAGCATTGCGCTTCCTACGGCGCGCTATGCCGTTCTCCGCTAATCTTACGCCTCCGGAGTTCATACCGACTCATCTGCTACTCTTCCTTGAAACCCTCCGCAGGAACTTCCCCCAGCATCGCCTTCTCCTCTCCGATTTTTTCTCATTGCCAGAAACAATACCTGGTTACAATGCTCCCGTAGTGCAAACCCGATACCGCGGCACGATGATACCCTGCACCACATATTTGGTGAAGCCTGGTTACTTCGATATATTCTTCCCGACAAACTTCGAGCGACTCAGTCAACTCTATGATTTCATCATGTCTCGCCCTCACTCGCCCAAGGCAATGGAGATCCGGAGTACACCGATTTTGGAGAGTGATCATCGGTTGGCCTCGGACTTCTTCTCATCCCGAGGGCGGGGCGATGGAAGTCCGACGATCATACCGAAAGGAAAGGCGTCGCGGGTTGGCAGCCCTCCCTGGAATATCTACACGCACAAGGAGTTCCTTACCCGGTATGCGAATACGGAAGCGACAACCTTGCAGAATGGCGAGAATCCTATGCTGGACTTCTACCAGAATGTCAAGTTTCTGTTCTAGTGCTCAACGGTGGCGGGTGGGAGGCGCCGTCAACATGTATAAACATGATGAGGTTATCAAGTATAGGGTTATTGGTACGGTATGCGGAGGTATCATTACATGCAAGCAGGCGAAAAGGAGAAACGTAAGCAACAACTACCTATGAAGGCAACAGGAAAGCATGGTTCCACGGGAACTATGAAGCGGAGTCGACGACTGATGAACGTAATGCCTCGGCGGCCTTGCTTGCTTTGTCAAGAGAAGCTGTATATGCTCGCATCGCTTGGTCGGCCAGCTGCTTCGCACTGGGGCGGTTCGGTGGCGTTCGAGGAGTACCGGGCCCGGAGACGCTGCCGATGGATGGCGAGTTGGACAGCGACAGGGCAGGGTCATCCTGGTCATCCTCGCTCCAGTCCCCGGATTCCCAGCGTTGAATCCTCATTCTGCTACGCTCAACGCTTTCCCATTCGTCGCGCATACCGGTCAACCGGTTGCGAATCAGGCGGAGCTGACGGGCGGCATCGGCGTTAGTAGCACTGTTCATCTGTGCTTGATCCGACAGTGCAGATAATGAGGCGATCAGATCGTTATTGGACGCATGTATGGCAGAAAGGGTAGACAGCGCTTCTCCGATAGGGTCGACGAAGGCTGAGGCCGAATTGTTGCGGGAATGTCGTACAGAATTTGAGAAGAATCCGTCATCGCTGTCATTATGTCGTATCTCCTCGGGAGATTCGGGTATGTTGTCTAAGCCACCAGTTGGTGACCAAAGTGCTCCATCATCGTAACCGTTCGGATGAAGTGACTTCATGCCGCCAGCTAGCCATCCGTCAACCAGAGTGATCTCAGGGATGTCTAGCTGAGCAGCATCCGCTTTCTTTCGAAGATCCCGAGAGATCTGTTCTAGTTGCTTTACTTGCATGTCACGATCTCTTGTCGTAGTTCGTAGTCGTCGGAGGAGGTCAGAGATCCAGTCTTCCACTGTTGGCTCGTAAGCCATGTCCGGGGATGTGGTTGGCTCGGCGGTCTTGAGGCAGAGAATGAAGGCATCAAGCGCCTTTGCGTCCCTGCTGAAAGCGTCGACAGGGTCGAGCATGTCATTGACGATCACAGCTGGTGTCCTCCCATTCGCCGTTGGTCGCCGCGGCGGAGTCACTAGCATCTCAACCACATCGAGAGACGGTTCTGGGATGGCATCGTCGCTGTGGTCAGCCGATGGGTCAACAATCGCTCCTTCCTCTTCATCAAACTCAAGTCCCAGTTCCTCCGCCAATGCCTTTGCATTCGCTCCTGGCTCTGGTCCGAGAGCAGCCACGAGTTCTTGCGCAAGTGACATCCCGCCGGCACCGGAATCCGCGCCAAGTGACTCGCCCGCATACAGGCCGCCTAGGGAGTTCGACGTTGATAATGGTGCCAGGGCAGACAGCGAATCGCCTCCTCCCAGGTGAGGATCCTCAAAGAGATCAGGATCTTCATCGAAATCGGGATCCATTGGCGATGGTGATGACTGTCTCTAGTGATGGTCGTGAAGGGGTATCATATGCAAAGGAGTAAGTAAGAGGCAAAGTGCGAGGGCGACGTGTTGTTTGCGGGGCAGAACGATGTGTAAGGGACGCGACACGCGCCTGAGACGGCTGGATGGAATGCCGTCAGCGCATTCTGGGCCAAATTTCGCCACTTCGGGAACTTCGGACGACAGTGAGCACACATCGATATACATGCTGTAACATTATTATCTTTATTCTTTCACTGCTGGGTCCTATCCGCTGGTTCATCAAGAACGTTGGTTGAGGGGAAAAGATGTCCGGTTCATCATCAATGGACCGGCTGGTCCGGACATACATGGCCTCCGACGGAGATGAGGACTTGCAGGATGTCGTCTCCGGTGAGTAGACTAAAGCATAAGTTGTGACTGCACGCTCACAGCCAATAAAGCGATCGATAATGGCCAGTCAACCATGCTCCTGCTTGTCAGATCTCTGGGAGAGTACCTCACATCAACGGAGGACGCCGTGCGGACCCGAGGTCCCCCCCTAGCCGCATACCCTACGAGGTCGTTGGCTAATGTGGATATCTCAGGTCTAAACTTGCTGTCGGAAGTCCTGTCTCGAATATCGAAGGACAAGTTGAATGGTCAAGCCAGTATGTTTACCGGTGCTATATGTCATCGCTTGTGCTTACGAGATCCTGCAGCACGAGTACTGACCAAGTTTTATGTGGAGAAGCTTGAAGATGTACATGTGGTGGTGCCGGCGCTGAAGGGGATTCTCTCGCTGGTGGGATTCCCTTCATTCGGCGACGAAGAGGCAATCGAGGTCTTCCATGGGTAGGGAATGCCCGCTGCAGTAATGAGACGATTACTCATCCTCCTACAGAATTGTCGCCAATGTGAAGATGCGCGCCCATGTGCAGTCCACACGCTTCATCGTCTTCATGATCATTGACGCCCTTATAACCCATCGAAGACAAGCTCTCAAGTCCCTGGGAGACACTTTTGTTGCTGGATACGTCGATCTGGCCAGCGGAGAGAAAGACCCTCGAAACCTCTTGCAAGCATTCGCAATAGATCGAATCATCCTCACCGAGTTTGAGACCAAGAGCCGAATCGACGTAGGTCTTCTGCAGTTTGTATCTTTTATCGTGAATGGTGCTGATGGAGCGTCTTTCCAGGACTTGTTCGATATCACTTTCTGCTATTTCCCAATAAGCTGGAAGCCGCCACCGGGCGATCCGTACGGAATATCGACGGATGATTTGCGCAATGCTCTTCGGAGATGTCTGAGCGCAACACCTGCCTTTGGACCGCTTGCCATGCCGACGTTCCTCGAGAAGCTGGCTGCCACAGTAGGAGCGACGAAGGTAAAGTACATCTCCCCTCGCGACGTTTATACAGTCGCTCATATTTTGGACAGATCGATACCCTGCTGTCTATGACAGCATGTTTCCCCGTATATGGGCAAGCATCTCTACAGCCGTTCGCCCAGAAGACCTGGGATGCCCTCCGCATGGAAATATTCCAACCTCTGAACGATGAGATCCAAGGTTACTCCCTCAAAACCCTAATCGCCTTCATCCAAACCCTGTATCCTCCTACCAACGCCGAAGTCGACGGTCTCGCAGTAGACATCATCAAGGAATGCCTAGGCTTGCTCAAGGATCCGGAGCGGGATCAGGCAAAGCATGCTATCAAGACTCTGGGCGCTTTCCTCGAGTCCTCCCCAGCTGTCGCCAAGTTCGCCCTGGAGCAAGGCGTGGAGACTCTCCTTAAGCTGTTCCGAGATCCAGCGGAGATGTCAGTTCGTGGACCGCTCCTGGATGCTCTTACTGGGCTGCTAGCGAGTCTACGGCGAGCTGCTGCCGATGGTCTTTATGACGTACCTGAAGCTGTGGCATCGAAGAAGGACGAACTCTTATCATGTTTTGCCTCTGCTATTCGAGCGCCGTCACTCCGCAAAAGCGCCCTTGGTGGGGTCCTAGAAATGACCCAGATTCCTGGACTTTTGTCCGAAGAGGAGATGACGTTCTTAGCACAAGCATGCAGCGAAATCCTTCTCCAGGAGCCTTCTGAGGAGACACGGTAAGCCATCATTGAGCGTCCTTCGCTGTGAAGTCCTCAGTTTTGTTCCTAGGAAACTGACGCTTGAAGTCCTGGGCAAACTATCCCAGACTGCACCAAAGGCGTTGGAGGATACATGCCTCCCATTACTATTTGGCGAGCTCCCTGACCAAGCTCCTCCCTTGGAAGCGGACGACCAGCGCGAGAAGTACTGGAGAGTCTTATCAGCACTGGAGTCTCTCTGCCTGGAGCCAGTCCTGTTCCAAGTCCTTGTGGTTCGACTGGTGACTAAACTCGACATCGTTTGTGCCTTGCGGACCGAGGCTCCTGAGCCGACGACGGTAGAAGCCAGTACTGCTTACGGCCATGCGATACTCGAAACGCTGCGAAGATCCATCCATCGCAAGATTGGCGAGAAACACAAAGATCTGCCGAAATATCTCGATCAGCTGGTGCCCCGCTTGTTCAGCATCTTCCTTAGGGCGGCTCTGTCCTCAACGGAAGCGCCTCAAGTAGCCTCTAGCCCAATTCTTATCTTGGATGCTGCCAAGATCGTCAACCTCCTTACTCAAGCTGCGTCTGTCACGTACGTGCAACGGCAGTACCGTGAAGCGCGGTCTGACTAGTTTCTAGCGACCAAACGAGATTCATTACAAGCTTCTTCAAGGCGTACGATACGGGAGATCTTGCGCCTGTGGCTTCAGATGCCAGTCGCCTTGCCAAGGACGTAGCGTTCCGGCCATTAGAGGTGAGTTTCGCGTGCTTTGCCCATCCGCGTACTGACAGCAGGCGACATAGATGGAAGCGCCGTCAAAGCAGAAGGATCTGGTGCCTCTATTGTGTTACTCTGTTGTAGCCTTATTCAAGGAGGTAAGACCTTCTGATCTCCTGTGCACTAGTAGACGACCGAATCACTCTCTCTTGCAGGTACATTTGCCAGTTGAGTCAGCGGTTGCAGTTCTGGACCGTCTTTCGCGGTGGTATATCTTTGCGGCGAAGAACGCATTACAACGTGACGCTGTCCTGCGAGCTATTTCTTGTCTTGTCAACAAGACCTTGCCGGGTACGCCGCATACCCAAGAGTTGGGCTGGGAGCTGACTTGTGGCCAGATGTCCTACCTTTCTTGGATGTGACCGTTGACTCCTACCGACGAGACATCCTTCGTAATCCCAATGCGCCGTTGCCTCAGCGACTCATTGCCTTGGAATTATGGGTTTGGGTAAGCTATGATACGTCGCCTCCTCAATCAGGTATGCTGATATCGTTACAGATTGGCCGAGCCGTTCTTGTCCGAAGCGACGATCGGGTGAAAGACTTGGTAGATGACCTCTTCTGTCTGTTTCCCGATTCGGACATCGCCCGTGAAGCGGCCCTGGCGATCGGCAGGATGTCGCAAGGTGCCGGGGACACGTTGACGAAGGAGAATCATGCCACAATAAGGGTGCGTTCTCGCCACATCCGGCATAACCTATATGCTTAGGATGCTTGTTAGTTGCTTCACATGCAGAAATTCATCAATCTGCTGTTACCAAACATCGTTTCAGGCGTCAAGGACACCGCTAGTGAGTTCGGCATTATCCGAGATCGGTTCGTGACTGATTGCCGCTCAGATACGGAGAAGCAATCACTCTACCTGGCAACTCTAGCTGCTGTCATCGTTCATGTGCCCCGTGCCATCTATTCGCAAATCCTACCTACGGTGCGGTCTGCTGTTTGCCAATCAGGCAATATCGCTGACTTGCTATAGATCCTCCCACTTCTCTTCCGTTGCTTACAGTTACAGGATGCTAATCTCCGCGCCAACGTGGCTGAAACTTTCGCTGCGATTGCTGAAGATGACGCCCTTGCATCTACGATCCTGACTGAACATGCCCAAACTCTGGTCAAAGCCCTGCTTACGAATAGCGTGACGACTCCCGGAGAACCTACGAGCGTACGGCTACGAGTTGCCTCACTCAAAGCTCTGGCCGCAATCCCTGCTACCATCCGCTACGACATACTTCATCCTTTGAAGCCTACTGTCATTTTGCAACTTGGTAAAGCCGTCGATGATCGCAAGAGGTCCGTGCGAAAGGAAGCCGTAGAGGCCAGATCAAAGTGGTACCAGTACCACGGCTAGACCTGCAGGCTACCTATGGGAATAGACCTTTGATACTGTCATGACGATATTGCAATCCAATGTACAACAGCCATGGTTACCGGGAGACATGTGTGGTGTTATACAGTTTGCTCGTAATAAAGGAACTCATGGGGACTCAAACCGACTCTTCCGCGATGTCAAGCTGCTCGGCGATCATCTGCCTCACGCGACGTTCGTATTCCTGACGAGATCTCAGAAACATGGTCAACCGGCCCGACAGTCTAGGCGTACCGGCCGATTGTCCCTGTACAGCTTGCAACAATCTATGTTCGCACCGCTTTCCAGGTTTGGTTCTGCGGACCGCGTAGTGAGGAACGACCTCAGTCGAGGGGCATAACCACTCACCGGCCAACATGGAAATCACACTCAGGATGACTTTCTCCACCGACTGTACCGGCGACCAACGTTCAGAGGATAGCTAAATGACGATTAGATGAGTTTCCAATTGATGCGGTTGATACTCACCTCATACATATGCGGATCATCCCCCGGGGTATGAAGGATGGATATGCAGACTTCGCCATTTGGATATACTGTCCTATGATGAGCGCCATTCATTGCGTCCACTAACGGTTCTCACTGTTGGGATGGAATAGGGGAGGGTCGAACTTCATCTTGAACGGGCTCAGAGGGTAGTCGGTTGGCTGCGTGAAGGTGAGCTCGGCCGGATGACTGTCAATGCATAACGAGACGTACGAATGTTAACCGGGCAAGGAAGACGCCGCCTTCCTGCGAGCAAAGGTCAGCACAGACACCAGCATAGCTCGTTGATGACACTCACGAATGGTGTTCCCTCTGGACCTTGTATTAAGGCCTCCCATTCGAAGAAGTTGTCTTCGCTGACCGGGCCAGCCGTGAACATTCCATCCGGTGCGCCATTGGTCGTCAACTGCTTGTACTCGGTCATCAGCCGCCGGAGCGCTGTGGATGACTGAGCTTTCTTGCTTCCACCGAGCATTCTCGCAGTACTGTGCGCTTTAGGACGAGGAACTAAGGATGGTAGGTAATTGCGACTTGCGACGTAGGCAGGATGTCCAGATCAGGGACGTGGAGAGTCGGCGATACAGGCCGCTGCTGTTTCCTGATCGAGAAGCTACAGTACTTCTAGAATCGCTGATAGCGACGGTGACCTGCCATTCATACACCTACTGTATCCTTGCATACCTTGTGAACTCTAATACCATCTTCTGGTTACTCAGTGTTCTGTCTACCCATGGTCTTTGCCCGCTTTGATTACGCAAACTTGACGAGTCGGCCCATTGAATAACACCGGCAGAATGCCTGTCAACCCTGTCGCAGAGAACGTATTCGGTACAATGGGTGCGCTAGCATTCCGGCGCCGCCTGCCTCACTGTTGATCTTGGGTTACAGGCACAATATGCTGGTGTATACAGCTGATACCTCAAGCTTGGAAGTCCTGGCGGGAGAAGTCCACATATGGATTATCACCTTGGCTGATGCTTATCTGGGCGCTTGCTGCTCTCCCCCTGGGGGTGTACAACATCGCGCAGAACGTGAACATTCCGGTGCGTTTTGTTGCTTTCAAGCAAATACAAAACCAGCTGAGCGATCATGTGCAGCTGATTGTGCAACCCCAGCTATTCGGCTTCCTGGCTTGCACCTGCTGGGTGCAATGCTTCTACTATGATCAGCACTTCGGCAAGATGCGGACGGTTTCCATCTTCTTCGGCTTCCTGGTCTTGTTTGGAGCGCTCGAAGTGGCATTTGTATATGCTGTCAGACACGGGTTGTCCGACGGCAATGAGCGACCGCTCCAGTTCTTCGGAGTGATGACTGCAATCTTGCTGTTTGCTGGTCTTCTGTGAGTGCAATAACCAACATCGTGGCTCCATTGACGCGAATACCACAGACCACAATACTATGAGATCTGGAAAATGAAGGAAGTGCAGGGCGTCAGCATGTTGTTCATGCTTGTGGACGGTCTGGGGGGACTTTTCAGCACACTGTCCCTTGCATTCAAGCCGTCTTTGGATCCTCTGCTGGCATTCTCGTATATCAGCGTGGTCGTACGTCTCCTTCTTCTTCCCCTGCGAATTCGCCTCTGAGACGCCGCGTGAAAGGTGCTCGATTCCGGAGTGATTCTGCTCAAGATAATCTTGAACCCAGTTACACGTCGGCGGAGAGCACAACATCACGACGCAGCACAAGAGGGTGTGGAAGATGTGGATCTTCCACAGCCGCCTGTCACAGACAACGAGAGGCAAGACCGCGAGAAGCGTCGATCACCGCCGAGCAACCCTACACGAGAGGATACCGTGCAGGTCGGAGAAGACGGTCACAACGAGGACGGAATACAGTTAGAGACCGTCACTGCTAGGACTCAAAGCGTCTCGCCGCCTGATATCCCATCACAATCCGCGCATGGTTCGACATAGATCTCACATAGATAGGTGTACAGCTGGGGGGCCGGGATAGAGCGCACACCGCCCTTCGACGTGAAATGGGATGGTGTAGAACCTGAATGATTACATAGATGGTATAGATACAGGCTCCTTTTACTGCCATGTCATAACAACAGGTTGTGAATGTGCCTTCGCTCGCAAGGACTCCTCTGACCGTCTTTCCTGCGCGGAATACGCGGTTCTCTCGTGTTCTCTCGCCTCCCTCTCCTCCTCCTTCGCTTCTCTCTCCTGCTCCTCCAAAGACCGTGGAGGCATCATCTCCAGATCGGTCAACGTCCTGCTAGCTTCACGACCCGAAGGCGTGTTCGGCCTCAGGTACGGCCCTGGCGGGATTGATGGCTCATTGGCAGGAAGCTCTTGTGGAGGTTTTTCGGCACCAGCGGTGACCGGGGCATTCTCGGCAGCTTCTGCCTCACGCTGTCTGCGGCGCGCAGCAATAGGGTTGAGAATGAGTTTTAGAGCGATGACGAGGCCATCGAGAACCTAAAATTTGTCAGAGAGCCGTGCAGAGCATGGAAAAGTCTCGACTCACGATAACACTTATATAAGAAAATGCGAGAAGAGGGTCGAGCGACTCCTTGAATACCAGAGACAGCGTGCTGAACACGCCGCCGAGGCCATCAATGACCATAAAGGCCATACTGATGCCCAGCACCTCCTTCAGCTTCCATATCTCGTAGAACTGTGGACTGGGGAGGAGGTTAGCCTCACTTGTACCGACAGATGTGTAAGAGGAGCTCACAAGAGGCCAGCGAAGATTAAGATCGCGGTAATAACCCCGAAGAATTGAAGGGGACGATCGTTTCCCTCAGCCATGCCATGCTAGCGAGGTAGCCAATCAGCTTGGAACGTCGCCTAAGGAGGCCCGAACGACTCGCTTACCCTCACAGCAAATACAAAGCCGACTTGTAGACCAGCAAAGAGTGCCAGGAAGACAACGCAAGTCAGGACACTCGCTTTGAACGAAAGGTGCTTGTCGTAATACAGGCATTGGATCCAGCAAATGGTAGCCAGAGTTCCGAATAATTGGGGTTGAAGGATGAGCTGCGTATATACGGTTGAGTTATGGGCGGGATTTCAACGGAGATGTTCGCATACTGGAATATTGGTATTTGATGCGATATTATACGTTCCCAGAGGAAGTGCGGAAGATGCCCATATGAGGACGAGCCAGGGCGAGAGCCCGTACGTTGACTTGTCACGCCATGACTTCCAAGCCTGAGGCACTAGCTGTATGCACCAACAAACAGTGCCTAAAATGCGCTGTGTTAACATGAAGTACATCCATTCGTTGCTCACTCAGACGGACCTATTGTGCCGAAGACGTTCTCAGCTACGGGATTGGCCGGCATGACCCCTTCAACACTGCTTCAGGAATACCTGGTATGCAGCCAGCCAGAATGGGCAGTTCGAATCGAGGAGGACAAGCAGCTGAGTGCTTGAAACGAGCCGGAGTTGCGTAAAAGCCCAGTCATTTTCGGTGATGATCGCTTATATAGAAATTGCAAGATGTTCGGCTAGATAATCCGACCGGGCTGGGCTCGAACCACATTAGGTCATCGACCCAAACCCCGGCGCTTGACAGGGTCTTTTTCATTTATGACACTTCTCTGCTTCCGAACGTAATGAAATCGATCGCTGGGCACTGCTACTGTTGACTCACCATCTCTCAGCCAGCACTCTATTTCTTTGCTGGCTTAGTAAGCGAGGTTAGAGGCTCCGGAGACCAACACTCCATGTCCAATCTTCCAGACACAAATCAAAAGTTTGGAAAAAAGGAATATTGGTACTTTCGGCTTACTAACCTTTACCACTTCTGTGACTGATTGGCTTGGCACTCGTAGGGACCAAAGATATCAAGAGTAGGTGCATAAGACATTGCTGAGGCTGTGGGAGTGACTGAAAGACGAGTGCAATAGGGAAGCTGAGGGGACTTTCGATTGTGCGCGCTCCTCTGTCGCTTGAGTACTACCTTTCCAACGGCGTGAAGGGTTCAAGACATACGATGAACTCTCTTCGCTGATACACGAGCTGGTGCCGTCGAAGGATGCCAGAATTCTCATGCTTGGATGCGGCAACTCTACCCTGTCGCAAGATGTAAGATCGTGATGATGTCGACGTTGCAACGATCGGCTAACCGATGCCAGATGTATGACGATGGATACCACAACATCGTGAACGTGGACTACTCCGGTGTGGTGATCCAGCAAATGGCCGCACGACATCATGAAAAGCGGCCTGAGATGGAATGGCACGAAATGGACGTACGGCATCTGACGATCCCCAACGAATCATTCGACATCGCGATCGATAAAGGCACGTTGGACGCTATGTTGACACCCAAAGACGTATGGGTAAGCCCGAGTGATGATGTGTGCTATGTGCTGGGGACTTACTGAATTGTACGGATGTAGAATCCCGACCCTCAGATGGTGGAAGACTGTAACGCTGAAGTCGATGAGGCGTACCGGTAATCCTGTCCCTACGTCTCCGTTATCTTGGGCCGCGCTTACCGTGTGCCAGAGTGCTCCGGCCAGGAGGCCGATTCATCTATTTGACATTTGGGCAGCCGCACTTCCGAAAGCGTTACCTGAACAGGCACGATTGGAAACTAGAAATCAGGGAACTCGGCGAGAGCTTCCATTACTACCTTTACGTATGCACCAAGCAGACATAGTTGCCTGGAAGGCGGTGCTCGTGAACACGTACTTTGCAATGCTACGCCCCGCCCTCCGCGGGTCGTCGGATACTGTATGTTGGGCTTGCGATCACCGGCGAGAGAAGGCGAATGTATGCGGGTATATTCCATCTTAATGATACAGCAATGCGAGAAGTCGTCCGCTCCTGCGCTCCCGCATCTATTCCGCTTCCCTCCTCGCGCGTAAGACTGCAGCTAATGGCCGTTCTCGTCATCGCTATCCCTCTCCCATAGCACCTCCTTCCGCTCGAACCGCGCTCTATTGGGGCTTCCCATATATGGAGATCCAAGGGCGTGACCGTTGCCATTCATTCGGACAGGCGCACTTCGGAAACTGCCCATACTGCTTGCGGTTGGCGGCTCACGTGCGGAGGTGGGCGAACGAGGCGTCCGCACCTGCTGAAGGGCAAGTTCTTCACGTGCGATGTTGTCCTCTTCGTCCGAGAGGAAGCCTGTGTCTGGATCTGGATGAGCCAGGGCGGATAGCGGCACGTTCGTGGTCGGCAAAGATCGATATGAGCCCGCTCGGAGACGGATGGCGTAAGAGAAGATGACGGCGACGAAATACCACTGCGACGAAGGTCAGCGCCCGATCTTCGACTACACCAAATGCGGCGCACCTTGATCAGCCAACTGATAGCCACGACGGCTCCTGCCGTGCCCTTCTCCTTGTTCCAGATTGCTTGCGCTGCGACCGCTCTCTCCGCATCAGACATCGTGTGACCCTCAACACTGTTGATGAGGTCTTGCTGTGCGGCCGAGTTCGCGACCCGCCTGCCGTCGTGAGGCGTGTACACCCACCACTCCAGGGCGAAATAAGCGAGCCATATCGTGCTGATCGCGTGGTCTAGCAAGAAGGCATATGCGACGTATAATGTTTGTTTAGGGTTTTCCTAAAGACGGTCAGCATATACTTGACTTGCAGAAATCTAGGACGTACGGAAAGTACCGCTCGCATGCCTATCCACCAGATTGCAGCCAGCACGATGATCGAGTAGAAGTACATGCTGAGTTGGGCTACGCTCCCGCCAGTCGCGATTGTGATGAGTCCATAGACACCGGCGACTTTGTTCAGCAGCTATATGCTCATGTCAGCCCCCTCGGGTTCCGTCACATAAGCGTATAGGGCACGCCGACATACAGTGAAGAGCAATATCACAGTTACTCCTGCACCATGTAAGTTAGCATGCTTCCAACTGATAGTAGCTCAATCAGACGCACCAGTCTTCAGATCCATGACCCCTGCGAAGTTTGGCAGCGGCCATATTGACCGCGCCGGTCCCCACCTCATCCTTCGCCAGTAGGAAACCTTTCTGTCGGGTTGACTATGCTCGCTGTCGGTCCACCATCTACCGTAGGGTGCTGCGGTCGTCGACTAGGTGCAAGTGGAGCCGAGAGCGACGAGTGCGCGAAGTCAGAAAGGTTGAGATGAACGGATCTCCTGTATTTGGCAGGTCTCTCGAAGAAGGCTGCGCGACATGCCGAGGCTTGCCGGCCGGCGTGGCTGTACCCCTACTCGCTCAATCAGGAACGCGTCAACGACGGCGACGGCCGCCGGAAAGCGTTCCAGTTGTCGTCCATAACAGCAGTAGTTCATGGAGCCGCTCGACCATGTCGACAATGGATCGGCACGCACGAAACTCGTCCTTGAATGCGCCCCTTGAGGAGGGCATGGATTGCTCGGACACCGAGCTTCTGCTCGACACAGCCAATCAGTTTCAGGAGCTGTTCCGTCCACGGACACGTTGCAGTCCAGTTCAGAATGGAGCAGTGTCTTATTTCCTAGTCCAACTAGCCTAGATATTTTACAGAAATCCCTACTTTACGAAATTGAAAGATTGTTCAGGCAGCGAACCTGAAGTCGTACACCTGCTTGGCGTAGTAGGCACCGGCAAGCGCGCTCGCAATCGTCAGAGTGAGAGGTACCGGGCCCTTCGCCGCGCGAGGAGCCGACGAGCCGAACAGAATGACAGACGCAGCTGGACATAGATGAGTAATATGCTAGATTGTAAATGGCAGACGACGCACCAAGGGCACCCTCGTAGCCGTAGTTCCCGCCCGAGCGGATCTGATAGCCCGACCAGCCGTACAGGATGCCAACACCACTGCCAGCAACAAGCGAAGGAACAGATTGCGTGCGCACGTCTAGCAGGAATCCGCTTCAGTTTTGCCGAGAGATGCTGCTGTAAAATGCTTACAGCCCGTGACGCCGCCGATGATGCACAAGGCAGCCATGGTCAAAGCAGGATGCGCGGACTGCGGGGCATGCTGTCAGATCCAGCCGGTTCTGGTTGCACTTTCAGCTCACCATTTTGGGATTGTCTGACGGAGAGGGCAAGATATGGGCTATGCTATTGAGCTGAACAGGCTGTCCAGTCTAGAACAGAAAGCTGCACAGGCAACGCTGATGGTCAACAACGAAGGAAATAGGACGGCAAGGACGCGTTGATGTATGCCGGGTTGTTCCTCGGTGACCCGCGGTTATGACCTTTCGGAGATGATGCCAAGCACCGGAGCCGGCTAGGTCATGTGCTTGGCTTCGAGTGAGGTTGCTTGTCCAGGGTCTATGACGTCGATGGATCGAGGGAGCAGGCCGATGTACTCCAGGATGTGGAGGAAAGGAGGGCGGACGACTGCAGCCCGCTCGTCCTGTTAACGGTTCTTGATCTCTACAACCACATCCAATTGTTTTAATTGCACAGCATAATGTCTCTTGGAGAAGGTGAGCGTAGCAGGCTTCATCCTCCTCCACGAACCGGGCTGACGCGCTCCACCAGCTGACGCGAAGTTCCCGGGCCAGGGCGGCGAAGGTTTGCCACCTCCGAAGACAGCTGAGAATCCAGGACAGGTACGCATATACACATTCTTAACGTCGAGCATTGTCTGATATCATAACAGGTATACCCGAAGTCAGATCCGAATCGTGAGCCGTTTACAGCGCGATATGCTGGATTCTCTCCTGACGAAGGCTGACAGCCGCACCTTCGTCAAAGCATTTCGACCGTCCTCTTCCAGCTGAGGAATCTGAGGGCGGGAAGCCTCCTTTCCCCGAGCCAACGAAGACGACGGCAGCTGTGCCGGGCACAGGAAGGCCGGAGGGCGGTGCGGGTATGGCACGCAAGGACGCTGCCGAGGAGGCGCAGAATCCCTCTGTTAATCAGGAGCGTGGTGGCGGGTTCCAGGAAGAGTAGGCACGCTCGCGTTCCAATGGAGGCGCACACTATGTAGGAATCGAACATGATCAACGATGAAGAATGAACATACTACCGCGAGAGGCATGGATGGCCGTGACCACTTCAGTCGGTGGGACAATTGCGAACATTCGGCGCCGGTCCAAAGAGCGGGACTGCGTCGGCTTTGGACAGAACGCGCCAGAGCGAATCCTGGATATCGCAATAAGAAATCCGAAGACCTCGTATTCGGCCGAGCAGGGCACAGAATGGCGAATGCCAGGTCAGCTGTACGTAGTGTGGCGAGGCAGGCCAACCTGGACCGCAATGCGGGCTCTCTGCTGCGTACCAGACGACAAAGGAAGACGTAAACAGGTGCACTCAGAAGACCACTCCAGTGTGCACCGCTCTACGTGTCACCACCCGGTTGACGTTGAACGTGTTCCAGGGACAACAGATCCACTGCAAAGTAATATCCGCTCATCAGGCCTCCATGAAACGTTGTGACGAAAACGATTAGTTATAGACGCCCTCAGAACCCTTTAGAAAGGCAGCTCGACAAGTTCATAAGATTGATGGAGCAGTGTAAAACGGTGGTGCCTTCTGACGACTCAGGATACATCCATATTCCGGCGTCTTGGTGCAGCTTTGGCTCGGCGCTACGCTCCACTTCTTCTCACAGTGATCTGCACAAGTGGTTGTAAGAAAGCAAGACACAGTTACCGCCGGCACCCCACGACATTGTTTACCTGCCGATAATTTTGGGTTCTGTTGCTTCTTTCGGCGGACGCATCCGCTACCCTGAGAAGAATGTGTGGCGCACCAACAACGGTACGCATGGCGCACGGTCCCTTGGATAGCAACCTTCTTCTGCGCAGAAGGAAGCGTGGGCAAGTCGCCTTGACGATGCGCATCTCCGATGTGATGATGACCACGATAGCGAATCAGGCGCACGTCAATTCAACGAGTATGTATTGCTCAGGCGACAGCGACCCGCAGCTACGACATCCTGATGCTGGTCGTCGAATCAGTGGGTACCGAGATCCCTAGCGGGTCGTCTAGATCGCCTGCCGACGACTGACTAGAGCGTCAGTTGGTTGCTCATCTGGCTTGTCTCTGTGTACAATACAACTCTACCCCCACCTTTCCTCTGACCATCTCGAACGGCACCTGGTTGTGCTCTCGTCCCTCCTTGCTTGATTGTATTTGGTCCTGATTGTCCTTTCTTCCTCATCATTCGGGTGCCTGTTGGACTCGCCGCATCTCGTCTGTCTTCGCGTCACGATCCGGGCCACATAACAACAACTCGACGCACCTCAGCCAGTCATGTTCTCCCGTCCAACGCTTTCGCGGACCTTCGGCAGCGACCAGGACCTAAAGAGGCACTTGTATTCCAGTCCAGCACACAGCCATGACATGTCGGACCCAACGATCTACGGACATGGCCCCGCCGCTGTAGGACCTGAAGTAGTCGGCATTGGTAGAGGCGCCTCGCATGCCTATCGTCCGTCTGCGATGTCGGCGATGGAACCTACAGCTGCCAAGCTCAGGCGGGTTTCGACGCTCGCGTACAATTCGGCCTCCATGGATTCGAGGGATTCTCGCTCAGGCGTACTACCCTCTCGCTGGCTCGTTCTGGTCACCGCGCCGACAATCGTCACCGAAGATGGGCATTTGGACACGATGAGCGCATCCGGCCCTGCGGGTCGGGAAGCGAATGGAACGCTTATGCCCCTTCATAACACTGTGAGTTGTCGCAATTGCAGATATATGCGCGCCTGCTAACGACTGCTGCAGCTCTTCCAACAGCTATCTGCGATAGCCAAGGAATACGCATTCCCGAGCACAGCTGGTCTCTGCCTGTACATTCACTACAACGAGAAGGGGCTCTCGTTCGCTCCTCGTATAACGGACGATTCCTGGTTGGTCCTCTGGAGGCGATATCTCGTTCCTGACGATTACTCAGTATCTCCGCAAGATCTGCCCATTGTCGGTCACGTGGAGTTCGATATCGACGCGACAAAAGCGAAATGGTATGAAGCCTGGGTGCGAACTCATCGTCGCATGACCGGGGTACCCGGAACGGTATCGACAAGCATCTCCTCTCACCCGGAGCCATGGGAGGACGAACAGTACCAAGACCCACCCGACGTGTTGACCGCCAAACAACCCGCGCCAAAGCGATTGTCACTCCTGGATAAGCGCGGCGCCAGCTCGCTTTCCATTCAGGCTGTCACACGCAAACAGTCATATGAAAGCTCATCTCGGACCATGGTCGAGCCGGCTCCGGGACCAGAGATTCTTCCCACAATCGAGGATCAACGATTTGCCGATGCCAGCACACAACCCCCTGTACCGAGGGATGTTAACGACCGCATTCGGAAATGGCGAGACGAAAGCGCCCCTGCCAGCCCAGCTAATTTTCTGCGTGGAACGGAGACTTACGGATACGTCGACCTGGCGACAGTCGACTTCCAGTATACTCCCCACCATGAACCATACCCCGCGGCGCCTACCTCCGATGACCTCGAAAACGACGGCGAACAGGAAATCCAGCAAGAGCTGAATCTCGACGAATTCACCTGGTCAATCTCCTCCGCGGGCCCACCGATTGATTTGTCTCCGCCGACAACTCCGCGCAGCTCAGTCATTGAGGAATGGACGCTTGAGGATCCAGATTTACTGAGTCCGTCTGTTATCGCGACGTCGTGGGGACCACCCTCACCGCTTGATCTCCCCGACTCTCCCGTGGGTTCGGTCCTGTACTCGCCGGACCTCGCGTGGAGGATGGTGGAAAATGCACCATGGTCAGCGACGATCCGTCTGATGAGCCCTAATCCGTCTCGGAACACGCCCGTTGTTGATTCTGGAGAGCTTCAGATAAATGACTCTGCCAGCGACCTTGTTCCGGAGGAAGTTCGGCCCTTCGTTTGGCCATACTGCGAGGTCCCCTCTCTCGCCGCCGGCTGGTCGAAGTGGGCGATGGAGCGAGTGCATTTATACGCGGACGAACAGAGACCCCCTGCTGTCTCGCAGGCGTACGGGTTCTTCCATCTTTACCACGCCGTTTATCCGCATATCGAACCCTACCCAGCATTGGCATGTGCTGGACCTATTGATCCTCCTGCCGCTGATTCACTCTATTTGTCGGATAATCTTTCGTTTGGCTGGCCTTATATGAAGGCGACGCTGCTCCAGGACGACTCCACCGCTCCTAAACGCTCCGTGCTGATACCCGAGCGAAAAATGTCTCGTTCTTTCGCCTGGCCTGTTTCTCGGGATGCGTTTGCTCAAGGCTGGCCTTACACCTACGGACCTGGGAAGGTCTCAGTGGCTCTCAACATCCACTATCCGGCAATCCCCGTATACTCCCCTGTATACCCTCATATGGAGATCTACCCTGCTGCACCGCAGCGCCAAACCTCGCCTCGCTCGTCATACTCGCACACCCATTATCCCCACTTCGATATTTATCCGGCGACTGCGTCCGACAACGAGCAATGCCCCCCATTCTTCGTGGCTGCCTCGCAATACCCTCTCTTCGATCTCTACCCAGCAGTTTTCGATGAAAGCGGATTCGACGTCCACGTGGCCGTTTCATACCCTTTCTTCAGGATATATGCACCGGTCTACCCCCACATCGTTCCCTATCCCGAAATGCAGGCTGATATGGCTATTGCTCCTGAAGAGGCGGTGGTATCGCTCTGGCCCTGCTACCCTTATTCTGCCCAACGCGTGTACTCGCAGGGTTATCCACATAACTTCGATATCTACCCAGAGGTGACCCAATATCGCGTCCCAACTGCGTCAAGCACGGCGATCGCCATCGAAATGCGTGAATCGAGGTACCCGTATCTCCAGATTTACGCCGCTCAGTATCCTCACTTCGAGATCTACCCAACGATAAACCATGTGGTACGCCTAGTCGCTGAACCGCCGCATCTGAGGGTCCTGATCGGGCCGAAGATCCATAGTTCAACCACGATCGTTCATTCGCACCATCATCAACACAAGGTAGAGGCGCCGCATCGACATCGTCATGTGCGTAGCAAAGAGGATGTCCCGCCGGTTCCTCCTCTGCCCGCTTCTGTATTGGCAAAGTATAAAAAGGATGGCTCCCCAGTTACACCGGTAAGCATATTGATGTGAGCGGGCTGTTGGACGAGCTAACATGGTTGCAGCCTGACGTCATTTCAAGCACTGAGGTCCGCATCAATGGTAGCGGCAATGAGCACAGTGTTGTCTCGCAACCATCCACAATCGAGGGACCGGGTGCTCACCAACCACCGCAAAAGAGAAAGTGGAAGCATAGCCATCTTGATCTACATGTGCGAGTATTCGGAGTCCTCCCGAAAGATCAACAAAATAGCACCACTCAGACTCTCGGCTCATACGACACCCTCCTGGAAGATGCGCCGTCGAGGACAGGGAGACCGCTTTCGTTTCAGCAACCCAATCGCGGGCGCTCTGGAACACTAAACGGGCGGCCGCTTTCGGTGGCCCCTATGGTCTCAGTCGGTCGACTGAACATGTCGAAATACCCTTTCGCATGATATATTCTTCAGGGCACCGCGCTTTCGTTCTTGGCTAATACCTTCTGGGCCGTTGTCGTTTCTCCGATATATACCTTGTTATCGATTATCTGTGCCGTGATACCAAATAGCAATTCCCCGTTTCTAGTGCCATGCTCCTCGCATCATCGCGGCCGGGTTTAGTCCCTGACTTCCATCTTTCGACTTCCCATAATCCGCGTCCACGGGCGTCAAATTTCGGACAGCAACAGACACGAGTTGGCACATTTGTACGTCTACCGCGAACTCATAGCAAACGAAGCGCACTTGTAGCTTTGATAGACTTCTGCTCGGCTAGTCACTGGCGGTTTTGGCTTGAACTTCAGTCTGACTCGACTACGACGGTGCACCCGGAGTCCCTGATTGACACCCACTTCACTCTCACAATATTTCGCATCACAGGAAAGAGGGCTTGTTGCCCTAGAACTACTTGTCCTGTATCGACTACTTATTTACTGACGATGAGCTCCGACGCCAAATCAAATGCATCGTCGAGGGGCGGTAAACCAAGGTCTAACTTGCGAGGTCGACCCCAAGATACGGAAGAAATCCGCATTGGCAAAACTCTGTCATACATCTTGCGACATGGAGCTGCCAAAGAAGGCCTGAAGATGCGGTCTGATGGCTACATCAAAGTGGACGATCTGGTACTGCTCTATGCATACGTTACCTGGCAATATTGACTGAACGGGATCGGATAGCTTGCCCGACCGAAGCTCAAAGGTGTCGACTTTGCAACAATAGAGAAGATCGTGAAGGACAACGACAAGCAAAGATATCAAATGCTTTTTGAACCGAAAGAACCTGTTCAAGCGGGCGAGACAGAGCTCAATCCTACGGAGGGAACCTGGTGGATTCGCGCTAACCAAGGCCACTCCTTGAAGGTCAGCGGGCATGGTCTGTATACTAGTATCGCTGTGCTTCGTATAACCTTGGATCAGGTGGAAGAGCTCGAGCTGCGCGAGATTAAGTCTGCAGAAGAACTACCGGTTGCCGTGCATGGTACCTCTCGAGCTACATGGCCGGCGATAGGTAGTGCTTTGCCCATACTTGGTTCCGGCTGTTCTGACGTCTTTGCAGAGAAGACCGGTTTATCACGAATGTCACGAAATCACATACATCTGGCAACCGGGAAGCTTGGGGACGATGGTGTCATCAGCGGTTAGAGAATGTTAACCGGTGACTGGCCCGCGGACTTACCGGGTTTCTCAGGCATGCGGGCGCAACATGCGAAGAGCGGCATACTTATCTACATTGATGTTCCTCGAGCCATGGCGGACGGTATCAAGTTCTTCGTATCAGCGAACGGAGTGGTTTTGACAGAGGGAAAGGACGGAGTACTGGAGAAGAAGTACTTCAAGCGCGTGGAAGCGGCGGATGGGCAGGTCTTATATGAGTCGAGTGCCACTGAATGAGAGTGCTGAAAGGTCGTGAATCAAATCCATTGTATTGCACGGCACAAGCCACAACTATATACTACATGCAGAGGTTATCGAGTCATGAGGGTATCTGGTGATGCTGAAAATTTGGGATCTTGTAAAGGGATCAAGAAAGTCGCAGGAGGGCGGTACAGGGACAGCGGGCATTTTGAGATCAATTGATCCAGTCACAGGTCTGGGGATTCTCTGCCGTCGCCCATCTCCTGTACCTCTGAGCTGGACGGCGACTCGTTGTCGCTGCTCCAGAGCCAATCACCTTCTGTATTCTCACGAGCTGGTTGATCCTCGGCAACATCAACCCACATATCGGTGTCGAGAGAAATGACGTCCGGCTCGGCAGAGTCCACCAACTTTGGACCATTCTTGCGAGCGACAGATGAAGATGCCGCTCTGCGAATGTATCAGAAAAAGAGAGCCTGGTTGGCTTAGAGCGTTGCTTACTTCGTCTCTCTCAGCCGAGGCTTGTTCTTGACAACGTTTCCCTTAATCGAGCGCAACAGAGATGGACTCTCCAATGGCGAGTCCGGTAAGCGTGGCGGAGGGACGCGTTGGCCGTCAGGGGTGAAACTAGTGTCGTTCCACTGCGTGTCGCCTCCATCTCGTTCAGGAAATTTGGCAATGCCATATTTGCGGCTTTTCACCAGGACCGCAAGTCCCGCAGCACGATCAAGCCCCGTGTCTTCCCGAATGAGGAGCAAGGCGGCTTCCGGGATCATGGTTTGGCGAATGAAGTCATCGATCGATAGCGGTTCGCAATCCGATAGCTCGATATCCGGAAACATGTTGGTGAGTGCGCGTTCAATGACCACCATGCCTCGTTCTCCGTAGCTAGTTTAGTTGTCAGCAGCAATCCAAATCACAAGGGGGGCATATGCTTACTATCCGGGTTGACATCGCTCGAAAGTCTCATACTGCCCAAGGGCGCTCGCTGCAACCCTGGCACCCTTTTGCAATATGTCGTTCTTCGCGGCTTGGAAGAAGGGCGAGGTAGAGGGGTTGGAAATCAGCTTGTCCAAGCGATTCTTCAACCGCATCAAACGGCCTGGGATAGCGCTAAAATCGATACGGGTCGGCCAGCCTTCCGCTATCCCTTCTGGTATATGGCTGGATTCTGATCGGTGCAACGTGCACAAGGTGACAAATGCCTCCATTGGGGCGTTGAGCCCATTAGGGTTAGTAAATCGAGGTTCCTTCCATGCGCGGGCTTTGACTTGCTTCAGAAGGGCCAGAAGTCTTTTAGAGGGCTGTTCGGGCCAAGGCTCATCGCAAAAGGGGCAAAGCTCTCTTGGCTGGTCTTCAGCTACACGCATATACTTGTCAAACACGCTCCAAGCTTCGCAAACAAAGTTACGTACCACCAGACGATGACGATTGCGAGGAGCTGAGACGCATAGATTCCATAGTTCCAGTCGGTAACTCCTCATCGTCGTCCTCATCGAAAGTAGGCTTCGCCTTCCCATTCTGCAGTCTACTCTTCTTCAGTGCTCGCTCGGCTGCCAGCTCCCTTGCTTTGCCCTTCGGTGACTCCCGCTTCTTACCTCGTTCTTCGATCGGACGTGCTTTCTGAGGCGACAGCGGCATAGGGAATGGTTTGGCCGCACTTTTGGAGCCATCGTTCGATTCTATAGCCTTGTCTGACGAGGTGGCGCCGAGTATCGTCGGATATTTCTGGCTGCGCGAAGATGGTATGACAGCCAGCTTTTTCTTCCCCTTTTCAAGCGCCATCGGAAATGCAGCCATATTAGGTTTCTTCGGAGGTATAGAAGCAGTAGCAACATCAGGCAGAGTTGAGTCATCGTCGCCGGATGAACCCTCCATTACGAGGGCTGTCCCTCGTCGTCCACTTGTGCCCTTTGTTTGCAGTTTCCGTAGTTCCATCGGCAGAGCACGCGGTCCACTTCGTAAGGGCTCCGTGTGTTCGGATTTATCAGGAAGTTTCATAGGAAAGGTTCGGGTGCTCGGCTTCTTCTTCGGAGAGAGCTTCATGGGGAATTCACGAGCGGCGGTAGGGGGCGAAGAGGACGACGATGACGATGGACTGAGGGATGAATCGTTTTTGTCCAAGGCTTGCCTGGAGACTGATGTCTGCTTCGATGTAACGGTATTCTGCATTCTTCGGCTTGCATTTCTAGCGGGGGAAGAAGGCGGTCTTGCTGATCGTGCGGGGCCTGGCTTGAGGGCGGAAGCTCGTCTTGGAGGAGAAATGTGGGGTGGGCTGGACTCCGGGAGAGAGATACAGTTGATCGGATCCTCGCTACTGTCCCCAACCTCCTCCTCCATCACAAGGGTATTGAGTGTGGACGACGTCGACCCGCGAAGCAGGGTGTGGGATGCTTGCGGCGGGCGCGTGACTGGAGCGGGTCGGCTTCCACTCGCTGGGGTAGCTTGTAGTCGTGGTCTTGTGGTACGCAGATCATCGCCGAACCCTCCTGCACCTGCTTTAAACGCCTTTGGCGGCCTCGGCTCCATATGATACGACTGAGCCAGCCGCAACCTCTCCATCTTGGACGCCAAGCTCCACTAATAACCGACAGCAGTTTAAAGCACACGGCGATTGCTCCACCCCATCCACAGCGTCAAGTACGGCAGGTCCTCAACGTTCTGGGCTTGTTCGTGAAGGGCAGTATAAGAAGTTGAAAAGCTAGCAAGGACCGTTTGTGGCGGTTTACGGCGGACTGGACGGTCGTAATGTTCAGCTCTGCAGGAATACCGCTAGGACCGACGCGCGAATACAGTATCACCGAGTGGCGCGAGACGCGCGACGCGTCTGGTCGCGTGAGTCCTAACTGATATGGAAGCCTTCCGCGGACAGCTCCCTGAGCTGTCCGCAGAGGGCTACCGAGCTCGGTCAACGCTGGACTTGACCGGGCTCGACCCCCACTACTAGGGTACGGGACCCCTATGACCAGGGCTTCGACTTAGAACCCTTGGTCTTGCTGAAAATGACAAGTATATCGCAAATCATTGCTTGTTTACTTAGCACCAGGAAAAACATATTTTATTTGATCTTGTTTGACTTCATGGGAGTTGCTTCTAGGTTTTTTTTCTTACAAGACCTTTTGAGCTGTGACTAAAATAAACTTGAATTCTGTTAAGTTTTTATGTGTAGCTTTATGATGTTAAACAAACAATGCCAAATTCCTATGTCTGATTGAATATCTTACAGTGGTACCCCCGAATAACGATGTCGTTGGTGGAGAGGAAAAGTGATCGTTAAAATGGGAGATCCTTAAGTATGGGTTCAGAGAAATTAGACTCCGTACTACTTAATTTCAACTATGGCAGTAAAGTAGCACCGGTTAGCACCTAAACTAAGCGGTTAAGCATGAAACAGCACCCACAATTGCTTTAAATAAGTCTTTTACGGCCTCAAAAGCGAAGTATGCCCTGTTAGCATATTATCTCCAACCGGTTAAGGCTGACATCCGACCGGTTAAGTTGGTTATTAACGCTTGTTAATGATCTCACATAGGCTGCTCTGCCATACAGCGTGATTGCTATCGTTAATGGGTGATCGCTATCCAGTGAGCCCCCTTACTATGTACCAAGTCGGTCACAGCAAATTGCGATCGTTGTTGGGGGGGTATCGCTAATGTGGCATATCGTTAGCCAGGAGTATGACTGTATATAGCATAAATTAAGAAATTTTAACCCAACTCTAGCAGGAAGCCAAACCATCTTTATACTCAAAAGAAGATGGTCATTTTGAGATAGCATTCATTATGATATTAAAGTTGAAGCAAAATACTAAGCATTGCAGCCTATTAAAGATAGTTGTGTTCATTACCATAAGGTAAATTGCATCTCCCAGTCTATACCTCTAGAGATACTTTACATTTTTACAGAGTGTTCCTTAATCTCAGATTTTTCTATGATCAGCGATGATCATATTCTGTAATAAGTTTATTAAAGGTTAATCTTGCTGCAACTATATGAAGCTATTCAGGTGATTATTCATGGGAAATTAGCTATTATATTGCTAATTTATACTTAGCAAAATTCTTACCCAAATTTAATTGCATGCTTAGGCCCTAAACAACTTATGCAGACCCAAAACCTAAACAGATATTCATACTTTTTGCTTTTGTTTCTTATTAGTTGCGGTGCCAGTGTCTTTTAAGTTACTATTAAGCCATATGTGAAATTGCTGGCCCTCTGGGCGTTCTGCCTCTTTGCCTGACTGCTTACCGGGTCCCGCGACTTTTGGACCCTGAATGGACCCCGGAGTCGAGCTGTCCGCGGGAGGCTTCCATATAACTGATGAGCTAGACTTTGGCTGACTCATCTCATTGCGGCATTCCGGCCTTCAAATTTCCTTCAATAGACGCAGAATTGTCAAGAAACATCCACCGTTATTCAGCTGAGTACAGGGCGAATTACACACAGAGAATCGATGCGAAATTAGCTACTCTAGGAGAAGCGAGAACCAAGGAATCGTCTGATCATGCCACGGGCGAAGCGCAACCGAAAGAGGTGGCTGCACTCACCTGGAAGGCGGCTTGGATAGCTGTGCCAGACCCATACATACCAAGGCACGCGCAGGCCAAAGAAGCGAGGAAAAGGCAGAAGTTGAACAGCTTGAACAGCTTGCGCTTCCAGTCTCCACCAAGGAAGCCGCGACTCCAGGAGAATGCGTTCGCAAGGATCTCGCCGTTGGCGCCGCGCTCGTAACCATCGGCGAGGACTTGGTAGCCAACTAGAAGAGCCGGTGGGAACGTGTAGGTGAATTGCATGATGCAAATGGCGGCGACGAGACCCGAAATGGTCTGCACTTGGGGGATAGCGGAGCCAACGATGAAGGCCAGTGCCCAATAAAGGAACACCATGATGGCCCAGATGATGTGGCCGGCCCTGGAGAGCAGCGGGGGCCCGTTGAACCACTCCTCAACGATGTGAATGTATGCAACCTCTGTGATGACGGTTAGCAATCTTTTCCAACTCCAATGATCAGGTGCACGTACTAATGCCAATATTGCCGTACAGACCAGCAGCAATGATGCCGGAAACGAGGCCGATGACGTTGTTCACGGTCTGCCACGAGTACTTGGAGACGCCCTGGTAGGCGATACCAAGAGTGTACTGGCCTTGGAAGGCGTACACAAATACGCCGTAGAGCATGTAGCAGGAGAAGATGAGGGCCTGAGCGCAGCACATGCCCTTCCAGAAGTCCATCGGCCGACGCATTTCAGCCATGAACTCCGGGAAAATCATGGCACCACCGTAGGCGAAAACCATGTTCATGATACCGTTGACCTTGGCATAAAGCGGACCATCCACGAACGTCGCCGTGGTCACCGGCCCAGAAGCAATTGCGGAGCCGTATGAGCTGGCAGCAGCCGCGTAGTTGGGAGGCGAATGTGCTACGAATCCCATCGAAATGAAGATAATGGAAAGGTTGAGGAAGACGGCGGAGTTGGCCAGCCAGCCGAAGTTCTTCAGCGTGCGAATCTGCCCGATGAGCATGCCGATGATGGCCCAAATCAGGATGCAGACGCTGAAGCAGAGCTGTGCTCCACCACCGATGACGATCTGCGAGAGGGACTGGCCGTTGGACAAGCAGATAGTACCGACGTTGATGATGAGCTGAATCGACTGCAGGATTGTGCACATCACGCGGGCCCAGGGGCCGTAAATACGTTGGGCGAGATCGGAATACGTCTTCACCGGGAAACGGTCGGAGTCGAGGCGGCAGAACAGGTGCCACAAGATCAGGCCGGTGTAGCACGCGACAGCGCCCATGAAGAAGTAGAGGAGAACGCCCGGCACATAGCCGACTTGCGAGATGGCGTACGGGGCATTGAAAGGCCCGAGAATGTCGGTGGTGATCAGGTAGAAGATCGCTGCCCAGCTGGCCGTCCGCAGTGCACGCCTGGCGGTCAGCAGCTCTTGCTCGTGTTCCGAAAGCCCAGCGAACAGGGCCTCATCGGTCACGGCAGCCTTCTCCGGCTCAGCAGTCACGCCAGCAGCCTCTCTTGCGCGTTGCTCTGCAGCAAGGCGAAGGTATGTGGGGAACGGAGCTTCCGCTGTGCAAGATATTAATGGGAGGGTTTACTACAGCGGGGCCGAGGAACGTACTGGCATAAACCGAGGACTGGTACTGCCGCTCCTCCTCTCTCAGCCCAAGCTTGGTTGGGGCCTTCGGATCATGGCCTTCCAAGGCGAGATTGGCGGGGGAGGCGTAAGCCATGAAGGAATCGATGCGACTCTGGGAACGTAAATTTCACGCAGAGAGGGCGGGGGTGAGAACGTCTTTAAGGAGGGCTGGGCGGATCCAGGCACGGTATAAATGGTCCATGCGTATCAAGCGAAGTGGGTTAATAATAAACCACGTCAGCTCGCCCGGCAAACGCCTGATGGTTCATGGTCCTACAGGCGGTGATCGCGATAGCAGGCGTGGAGTTGCCTGTTCGGTGGTGACGATAGATGAGCGACCAGGTGGGTGGGACCTGCCGTCCGGTTGTGCACATGGATCGCATAGCGAAGCCACAAGGAGGATGACAGCATGCACACGAGTAGAGGAGGCGGGAAGAAGCGGTTCGGCATCAGGCTTTCGTTGGGTGTAAAGAGTCATCGCCTCAGCTTATTGGGGTCATCTGAGATCTTTTTCATTCAGACCACCATGTAATGCAGGCTGGAATTGCGGTCCGGCCTATAGAGGATGGCGCTTTGACCTTGTGGTGGACGGAAAAGCAGCCAGACAAAAGTGGATGGTTCTGGTACGATGTGACGTATGACGCTGTCGCAAAAATAGTTCGACGTTCCTTGCGACCACGCGGAACTCTCCGGGCCTACGGAGTGGCTGTGAGAGCCCAATGGCTGTGCTTCAAGATAATCCGGGGGTTCGGCTCCGAGGTGAAAGCCGCGCCACTCTACAGTCTGGAACTGACGCGTCCCTTGACTGGCGAAGGTGTACCAACCGCGAGCGTGCTGATCCATTTGGGCAGTCTCTCCACATCACATTCCCCGTTCTCTATCCTCTATATTGTATACGGACATGGCTTCACCATCGGCTCCGCAGTTTGACCAGCGAAAGCAAGATGCCCTGAAGGCGTATCGGGCTGTAAGTTGTAGGTATATGCGCATTGTCACCAAGCTAACGATGTCGTGACCAGAAAATGCAAGAGCATGAGAACATGAGTGAAGGTCTCAAGAACTGTACGCAGCCCTCTCCGAGTGCCGCTTCGTCTGTGCTAAGTGCTGTTGTAGTACGCTTCTCTCTACGAGACCTGGAGAAGGACTTCCAGAAGACAGAGGACGACATCAAGGCATTACAGTCTGTCGGCCAGATCATTGGCGAAGTCCTGAAGCAGCTCGATACCGACCGCTGTAAGCTTCCTCATGCATTATGCTGTAAGATGTCTTGCTCACATTGGATACAGTCATCGTCAAGGCTTCATCCGGTCCTCGCTATGTCGTCTCTTACCGTCCAACCTTGCCAGTTCACAAACTGAAGCCGGGTACACGAGTATCCCTTGATATGACCACCCTCACCATCATGCGCATCTTGCCACGAGAAGTCGACCCGATGGTGTATAACATGAGTCTGGAGGATCCGGGTGGAGCGAGCTTCGCTGGTATTGGTGGTTTGAGCGAGCAGGTCCGGGAGTTGCGTGAAGTATGTGGTACAAGGCATGATACAGGACTGGAGCTGACGTGGTATGCAGGTCATCGAGCTGCCATTAATGAATCCGGAGCTCTTCCTGCGAGTTGGAATCAAGCCGCCAAAGGGTGTACTGCTGTACGGTCCTCCAGGGACCGGCAAGACTCTGCTCGCCCGTGCTGTAGCAGCAACAATGTCAACGAACTTCCTGAAAGTCGTGTCGTCTGCCATCGTAGACAAGTATATTGGCGAGTCCGCAAGATTGGTCCGGGAGATGTTCGGCTATGCAAGGGAACACGAACCATGTATTATCTTCATGGATGAGATTGACGCTATTGGAGGAAGGCGGTTCAGCGAGGGCACGAGTGCTGACCGAGAAATCCAAAGAACTCTGATGGAGGTAAGGACATATGCGACTCATACTGCTGTGATGATTTGGCTGACATACAATGCAGCTGCTGAATCAAATGGACGGTTTCGACTCTCTCGGGCGAACAAAGCTCATCATGGCCACCAACCGACCCGATACCCTTGATCCTGCACTTCTCCGACCGGGTCGACTAGACAGGAAGATCGAGATTCCCCTGCCCAATGAGCAAGGGCGTCTCGAAATTCTGAAGATTCACGCGGCTGGTGTGAACAAGGGTGGTGAGATCGACTTTGAAGCCGTCGTCAAGCTGAGTGACGGCTTCAACGGGGCCGATCTGAGGAATGTGTGCACGGAGGCTGGAATGTTCGCTCTGAGGGAGGATCGGGAATACGTGACACAAGAGGACTTCATGAAGGCGGCCAGGAAGGTCGGAGAGGCTAAGAAGCATGAAAGTGAGTTATTTTCAGACTTGATGCGAGCACTGCGCTGATTCGTATTGATAGCCAAAATCGAGTACAATATGTGATACCCCTGTTGGTTTATACTGCATTGCTTCCCTGTTTTATACATCCTTATACAATTCCCCGAGCAATCAGCGTTCCTGGTGCCTAAGGACAGCGATAAGGACATGGGGCCATCTGCCGACATCATCCGCATGAGATGACGCAATGATAATCCGCTGGCAATTCTGGCAGATTCTCAATACAATTTCAGGATTGTATTGTAATCGCTGCTGTCGTAAGGAACCAAGACAATGGGTTGCTTGGCCGTACTGGGCAAAGCGCCCGCTCCACGTAGGAGCGCCATCATGAAATAGCACGTTTCTGTTTCTGTTCGGTAATAGACGCCCCGCCGTATGAGAAGTGCCACATAGCCGATCTCAGCCCCGGTGCCAGATGAGGGATGTGGCGCCCCAGGGTCGATCAGTGAGGAGCAGCACAAGCGCCAAGGTTGTGCCTGCACCCTGACCGGATAGGCTGGCGGCGGGGGAGCCGAAAATAAAATGGCGAGCAAGCCCGAAAACCTCACCTCTGCTTCTTTCCTCTTTCCCACCGCTCTGCTGCAAGCATACCGCAAGGGACCTCTCTGTGTCTTGGCCCTTGTTTACGCTTTAAGACGCAGTTTACGACCCAGTTCGAGTTTATAGACTGTTATTGCTGAAGAGACGATCATGAGCAACGCAAGCCAGAACTACCTTGATGCGCAAGGGGTGCAGGGGCTGCCCTCGAGCCCTGGGAATTTGACGCCCATCGATGAGGAGTACAGCAAGATACCGCTGTCTGTGGATGACGGAAAGGCGCGGACGAGCGACGATGTTGATGGAGAGAGTGTTCCTGCCGCTGTCGGTGCGTCTGTCCTGAGCCCCAATTCTTAAAGGGCAACCGACTTACCGTTCCGCATGCAGTCGACTCCCGCCCGCCGATCGTCTACACCTCATTGAGCGCCTGGGCCCAGAGCGTTTGGGTACGCTTCAAAGGCCTATGGACGAAGCGCTTCATTCTCTCCCTCCTTGCGGGCCAGCTCGTGAGCTTGTGCATTACTTGCACGAGCGTCTGCACTACCGAGCTCGGCATCAGGGGCTGGGCGTTGCCTACGACTCAGACATTCTTTTTGTACGTGGGCGCTCTGCAATAAAGTGGCTAGATGCTTACCAGGTTATGGAATAGGTATTTTATTCTTTTCTTGGTGTACACGCCCTATACCATGTATCGCTATGGGCTTAAGGGTTGGGCAAAGATGATTCTCAAGGATGGCTACAAATGTGGGTCTCAGCCATTATGATCTCCTTAGAGTCACAGCTCACTCGCGCGACAGATATCTTCCTGGCCGCCTGCGACGTCGAAGGAAACTACACTGTCGTTTTGGCTTACGAGTACACGACGCTCCTTTCATGCATGCTTCTGGACGCCTGGGCGATCCCCGTCTGCATCGGTCTTTCTTGGCTCTACATGCGCACCAAGCTGCATTGGTCGCAGTATCTTGGCGTTATCATCTGTGTTGGCGGTCTGGGCATGCTCGTCGCTTCGGATGAGATGACGGACAAGGACTGGCAATCGTCGGATATGGTCAGGGGCGATATCCTGATGATCATTGGAGCCACTCTGTACGGTGTTTGTGAGTAACCCGGCGTTGCATTAGCGAGACAGCTTCTGAACCTGGAACAGCTAATGCTACCGAGGAGTTCTTCGTCAGGAACCGACCGCTCTATGAGGTCGTTGGCCAGATGGGCTTCTGGGGCGTCATCATCAATGGTTGCCAAGCAGCTGGTCTGGAGCACAAGCTTATGACCGAAGTGACCTGGGATGGACCAGTTAGTAAGTGCACTTGCTACGTAAATCTTTTGTTGTCAGGGACTAAAGCGATGCCATAGTCGGACTGATCTTCGCGTACACCGCAGGTAATTTACCTTCCTTTTTGGGTTCGCCGGATGATGTGCTAAAGACAATCTTCCAGCGATGCTGATCTTGTACACCGTGGCTCCGCTGCTTTACCGCATGACATCGGCCGCATATTACAATCTTTCATTGCTGACGAGTGATTTCTACGGCCTTCTGTTCGGGCTGTTCCTCTATGTGAGTGCATGTTCACATGACGGCCGAAAAGGAGCGGAGCTTGACGCCGCGAATTTTTTTCACAGCACTACGCGCCATTCTGGCTGTACTTCCCCGCTTTCGCGGTTGTCATTCTCGGTCTTATCATCTACTACTGGCACCAAAAGCCTGAAGACCAGGCGAAGCTCAACGTTCGTGCCCCGGATTATGTGATAATGCGGGGTTTCGGGATGAACGCTGTGGCGGGGACGGTGTAGGGGACTGACTGATGATCGGGCATTAGGGGACATGTAGGGGTGCAATTCACATTTAGGCGAGAAGGGTGGAGGTTACAGAATACGCCGACGTGTTTCAGCCAGTAGGAGAAGACTCCAGATGGATGGGAAATAGTTTTGTACTTCAGGAATGCAAGATATACTTCCTCCGTGCATTTTGCTATCCGTGTGACTGCTGGTGCATGTGGCTGCTGCATCCTAGGGAATGGAAATTCCACGGCGAAGGGTGTATGTAACGTGTTGACAAGCCTGATGGAAGCCATCACAAGCGGTGCTTTAGACGTGAGGAGACGAAACGAGCGTATAGACGATAGTTAGTACTTGACTGCGGCCGTGCTGAGCAAGACGGCTCAAACGACGCCAAAGTCGGACGAAACGGCGAGCAGAGCGGGCGAGCGGCCCATCGTGGCTGGCCAGGTGAGACAGCCGTCCGCGGCACCGACCGCGCCTCCCCGTGCGACCCCGTCGTCTCCGGCAGCTAGGGGCGTCGTCCCTCGCGCTCGTTCAGCTTCTGCTTCCAGTCCGACCGCGACGACGAGCACAGATTCAACCGTTCGACCATCAGCCAGGCGTCGTCGACCTGCCCAACGCTCGCCCACATCCACCAGGCCGCTGTCGCTCAACGTATCTCAGCTCGCATCGTACACTAATTACCCGAGTGCTGTAACCTTACCGAGCCCATCCGTTCAGCCCACCTCAAACTCGGGTCCTACATCGCCACTCGCGTCCCTCGTCCTCCAGCTCAGCTTCCCTTCCATGTATCGCCCAGGCCGGGCACACTCTCAATCTCCAGCCCGGCCAGCTTCTACCTCTTCTATCGACTCTAGAAACGGCTCGGAGCTACCATATCATCAGTCAGAAAGCCGACCGGACCTCCAGGGTTCCTTCACATCACTCATGCAACGTTGGGCCAACAAGGGCCAACCCCCGCTCTCGTCTGACGGACCTTCATCCGCACCGCCTCTACGATCTCCGGATTCACGTCTTCCTGTGGTGGATGACCGACCGAGGAGGAGCAGCACGGTTGGCTCGCCTGGGGAGCAGGACAGGGAGAAGGACTATTTCGATAGGGACAATCGGAAGGGCGGCGGCGCAAAGGAGAGCCCAACGCGTCTCAACACGCTTCCTCCTACCGCCGCACCTCGACAAAGAGCTACCACCCCTCATTCACGGCCCATGGACGTCCAACAAGAACTGGATCATGCACATCAACGAAGTGGATCACCTGGTCCTACGCCAAGGCCTCAACAGCCGCAACAAGGACATCAACCGCGTGTCCATCCACCCAACGTTCGAATGCAATCTGAGAGAGCATCATCGCCGGCCGGGTCGGCCTCTTCACGAGATTCTATGCCAGGATCCCGGTCGCAAGCACAAACACAGGCTCAGTCCCAATCACAGTCCCAGTCGCGTCCAAGGCCGCCATCCTCCTCTGGGTCCGATGTCTCACTTCCAAACCGGACCGTCACACCCTCAACCTTCCAACAACCGATTTGCTGCACCTGCGGTCTGGTAATGACCGGCCAGTTTGTCCGAGCTCTCGGCAATGTCTACCACCTTGACTGCTTCCGTTGTCGCGTGAGTACTATCTTCTTACCATCCAAATTGGTCGGGCGGTGGCCTATTACCGCGCCTTCGCCTCATGCTGTGCTCCGTCTTGATGTGCGGCCGCTGACCATGTCCTTTTGCGGATCTTACAGGACTGCGATCGCCCGGTAGCCCAGAAGTTCTTCCCCATAGAAGGTGCCGATGGCCGACAACAACCCCTTTGCGAACGAGACTACTTCAGAAGGCTGAACCTTATCTGCGGGAAGTGTGGAGAGGCATTACGGGGAAGCTACATCACGGCGTGCAGTACGTATCCACGGCGCAGAAGGCGTGTCAATGGCGTCTAATATCCTCCTAGACAAGAAGTTCCACGTAGAGCACTTCACATGCTCCGTGTGCCCGACCCTGTTCGGCCAGTCCGACTCCTATTACGAGCACGGCGGAGATGTGTATTGCCATTTCCACTACTCGACACGTTTTGCGACAAAGTGTGTCGGCTGTGGAAGTGCGATATTGAAGCAATTCGTGGAGATTAACAGGAACCAACGAAACGAATGTTGGCATCCGGAATGCTATATGATTCACCGGGTATGCGCTTCTATCGATAAGCGAAATACTTTGTTACTGATATTGCCATCGTAGTTCTGGAACGTGAAGATGACGTCCAAGTTACCTCCGTCGGAGGTCCCACCATTACCCCCTGATCCGAATCCCGATGGCTCTCCGCCCGAGCTCCAGCCAACCTACCAGAAAGAGGAGGCGACAGAGACTGCAGTCACACTACGAAATAAGCAGCGACAGATGGAGCAGCAAGTATACCGCATATGGAATACCCTTTCCCAGTTCGAAGAGAGCTCGGCAACCTGCATTCAAAACATGCTCAACCACGTTGCGAACGGTCACTGGCTGGAGGCCATCCGGTTTGCGGAGAAATTCATTCTGCATGTGGAAGTCTTGTTTGCGGTCGTAGATGATTTGGAGGCACGGTTCATCAAATTCAATGCCAAGGGTACGTTTGCGAAAGCTGCCATCCCTGGCATCGGCTAACTTCAGTACAGGCATGTCACATATCCGAGAAGCGCGTATGTTATGCCGGAAGACAGTGGATCTGTTCACTCTCCTGTCTCGGACTGAGCACACGGTCGACCGACGGATGCGGTTTACCGAGGAGCTCCTTGCCGTGGTCACTGGCTTGGCGCACTACCTGAAGATCCTCATCCGGATAGCGCTTACTGGCTCTTTGAAGCTCGAACGCGAGTACGATGATCGCACCGCAGGCTCGAATATGCTGGACAAGCTGCAAGCTCTTGTTCGAGACGGTGCCAACCCTTCTGCACGTCGCGCTACGCGTGCTTCTGGAGGAGGAACTCCAGGCACGCAGGGGGTCGTCTACGGATACAAGTGTCTGGCCCCGGAATATGCTGGAGAAAGCCCATTCTCGCCTAATGCGACTGACTCCCAGCAAACGGATCCGCCCAGCGATTTGTGCGTCCAATGCAGTCAGACCGTTGAGGAGGATTGCGTCCGTCTGGGGACCTACACGCGCTGGCACTCGCAATGCTTGAAGTGCGAGAGGTGCGGTAAAACGGCTCTGGCGCCTTCGAAGAAAGAGAGTGCAGCGGTCTCAGGTGAAGAAGGCGCCCTTCAGAAGATTCTTTCAAGCCGGCGGCCACCCGCCCTGGCCCAGGACTTCGTCTATCGCCCTGGACATAAGAAGCCCAAACAGCTGGGCGAGGCGCAACCATTAGCCATTATGTGTACCAACGATGCGGAGCCGGATTGCCAACCAGGGTTCGAGGCCGTGACAAAGTTAGAACAATTCGCCTATCTGCTCAATGTGGCCCTCAGGAGGCTGTACGATCTTCTGCGAAAGAAGGGGTGGATGGCTCTGCCCAGTACGTCTTGTTTCCAAATTAGTGGTAAGGGTCCAGGAAGTCTAATGTTTTGGGGTGCAACCCCTTTGCAGGTGCCACTACTTCAGATACATCCTCAGAGACCAAGTCGCTGGCCGAGTCGTACAGGGATTCGACGGAAATCATGCGACTTAAGTCGGTCCATCTCGATCGTAAACTGTCAGCGACGGCAAGGCTACCTAAGCGCTCAACCATTGTTGAGAGCCCCTCGGGAAAGATAGCGCAGCCAACGGACGCAACTTTCCATTCCTCCATCGGCGCTCGTACACAAGCTGCGGAATCATCTCATCAACAGCAGCAGCAACAGCAGCCACCGCCAACTCAAAGGCAGCAACCACAACCACACGCACCTGTTCCTACTCGGCCCGCCCCGACGCCGTCGGTGCTGGCACAACAACACCTGTCCCAGCCACCATCCTTACCGTCATCAAGATTACAGTCGCCTTCTCCTGGCCCAGCCCCCGTCTCCGTGGGGCCCGACGGGGTGGCGGTTATTCGGCCGAGCTTCGCTCGTAACAATACATCGGTCCGTATCATCCCAGAGGTAGACGATGGCACGACCACCGGAGATGGTTCGACAACTCGCGTTTCCACCATACAAGAGAGTGCAAATGAAGGTGACGCTTTCAATGTCGAGGAGGATGCAATAACTCTTGCGGACATCCCCCATATGATGGAGGCAGAGCAAGCGCGCGAACAACAACGCTCATTGCCACGTCAAGCTGGGAAGCCTATGATCGCCGATCTCAGCTCACTGGAGCTGATGATCCTCAAGCACTTCGCTGTGTTGGTTCTGCATAAGTCACCGATGCAGGATCAGTTCGATGTGGACGATCTTCTGGATATCATTGAGGTGAAGAACAAGGGCCTTTGGACGAAGCTTTTCAAGGGGGAGAGGAAGAATGTCAAGAAGAAGGGTAAGCCTGCTTCTTTTCCAGCATGTTCGCCAATGCTCATGGTATGAAGGTGCATTCGGCGTCCCGTTGGAATTGCTTGTCGAGAAAGAGGGTGTGGACTCGCTTCTGGGCGCGTCGCGCACACCTTTACGCGTGCCGAGCTTTATCGATGATATCGTGTCGGCCATGAAGCAGATGGGTGCGTATAAAGAATGACTACATAGGGCAGTGTGCTCACTGGGTATTCAGACATGTCTGTAGAGGGTGTGTTCCGCAAGAACGGCAATATTCGACGGCTGAAGGAGCTTGCCGACCACATTGACCGGGATCCCTCCACGGTGGATCTGAGTACAGAGAGCCCTGTACAGCTAGCCGCTCTGCTCAAGAAGTTTTTGGGTGATCTGCCCGATCCGCTCCTTACGTTCAAACTGCACAAACTCTTTACCGGCACACAGAGTGAGTGTATCGCACGGTTCCGTCTTGTACAATCTTGACCTAATTTCTAGAGTTTTCTAATGCCGACGACCGGAGAAAGTACATGCACCTGGTCTCCATGATACTACCGAAGGCGCACCGGGATACCGCAGAAGTTCTCTTCGTATTCCTCAAGTGGGTTGCTTCCTTCTCGCACGTTGACGCCGAGACGGGCAGCAAGATGGATCTTCAGAATCTTGCTACCGTTATCGCACCCAGCATACTCTATGCTCGTGGGAGAGATCCTGCCAGGGATGAAATCTTCTTGGCAATCCGAGTGGTCTCGCACTTCCTTGAACTGCAGGATGAGTTGTACGCAGTTCCCGACGAGTTTATCCCCATCCTGCACGATATGGAATACTTCGTCAACTGCGCCGAAATGCCGCGCAAGGAAATTCTTAAGAAATGCGAGACATACTGGAAACTGAAGCACCCCAGGCCAACCAACGGCCTTCCACCAAGCAATAGCTACAGAGACGGTTTCGGTCGGCCTGATCAGCAACGTGGAGAGCCCCACCCTCGGCTTATCACGAGGCGGTCAGATCCTGCGATGTCTCCCAGGCCTCTTCCATCTTCCCATGCGAACGGCACGAGGACGCCGCAGGCGTTGCCCCCTCCGCCACAACCGACGCAGGCAAACTACACAGGCGACGTCATGTCCCATAATATGGGTTCATGGGTTGATGTGCATGCTCCGGATGGTGTTTATGGCTCACCTCCCAATGGACAGCATATGCAGCAGTCGCGCAACTCGACGTACGAGCCCGCTCGCCAGCAGGTCAGACAACCAGACCAGCGCTGGGCACACCAAGACCGGCCGCATCCTGGCTCCCGACCTACGTCTTACGTACGAGCCGATGCGTACCAGCAAGGCTACGCTCCCTGATTGCCGGCAATGGCATGCCGTCATCCACGATCTTGACTCTAGCCGCAGTCACTCTTTCTGGGACTGATCCCTAATTTTATTGGACTTCTCTCTTTCTCCGTCGATTGGAGACGGACCTTCAGGTCTCATCCCTCTTTCTCCCGAGAGTGTCATCTCCTTGCTGAGTGGTTATCGGCCTGTGCCATTGTACTTATCTGTTCTTCGCATCTCTATTCCAGGTGCCCCTTCGCGACCAGTTGCTGTCTTCTTAGGATACCCTTTTACACTCACGAAGTACGCATGGATGTAGTTTGAATCAAGGAGTATCTTTTCGCTTGTGCTGCTGGGAAGACGCTGTTACGTCGGCCGCTTTGCATACGTAAACAAAGGTGTTGTGTCCGTACAGGGTGGACGGAAGTCCCCGTAGCCCGGCGAAGCACCCTTGATCCCTTACGGGCCCCCCTCCCCCTGATCCCCCCGTCCCTTTTGCCTAACCACGTCCGGATGAAATGACCATCTACAGTTTATATATCTTCGATAGGTACGCCATCAAAAGCGAGAGTGCAGCCCTGTCTGATAGATATATGAATCCAGACACTGCACATGCGTATATTATCAAGATTGGCATCGGACTAAGCGAGCTCGACCTGCAGCCCCGGGCAAGATCCTGCCAGGCGTTTCGAGCGCAGTGTCCGGACAAAGCGATGGTATCAGCACGTCAGGGCAGAGGACCTCGATAACGCCGTCGGGAGGGACTGTGGTAGAGGTCGGCAACGGCGAACTGGACAGACCAGAGGTGTTGGCCAATATGAGTGCATTGACCTTCGATGAAGAGGCCAAGTTGGTGTACGGTGTCATCTTGAGCTTGCGGCAGATGGTCAAGAAGATGGCTATCAGGTAAGCATTGATCGTCGAGTTCTGCATAATAACATCTCACCGGGCGTTAGAGACGACACTCTGGTCAATTATCGCACGTCCACTTACAAGCTCCATCTGTATGAGACGATGACGGGCTATAAGTTCGTTATGTTCTCCGACCCGGACGCCGACTCCCTACGTTTCGCTCTAAGGCAGATCTACGCCGGCCCCTTCCTGGACTACGTAGTCCGAAACCCGCTCATAGTTATGGACTCGAAGGAACAGGGGATAGATAACGAGCTCTTCAGGTCAGCGACGGACCGGTTCATTCGGGGACTCTCCGTGTACAATTGAAGCATCTTGTTAGAGTAGTACTAGAGCCATACCCTTTCGAAGGAATGTAAGATATGTGTCATCAATAATATTGCGGTACCTATACATATGAAAAGAGGAGATACAAGACACAACCAACCAGCCCTATTTACTACAGTCATCCTTTCTAAGGTGGGAAATCGTTATTCGTGGAATCATGATCCACTCAGTATCGTCCCCAGTTCTGCAACGAGCTCGCATGCAGCTGGGGAGAGTGAGGTGGAGAGTTTTGGAAGTTATAGACGGATGTCGATGGTGACGCCAGCGTGTCGGGAAGGAAGAGCGGAATCGTGGGCACGAGTTCGAAGATGTGTTGTGCAGTGCCGCGGTGGTGAGGATTGGGGTTCTTAGGCATCTTCATGACAGCATGAATGCGTGCTTCCTGAGGTATCGGCTCGGTATAGCCGTCAGGGCCAGGGTCAACGGGCAGAGTCATATCGCTCGCCCGACCATCGTATATGCAGCTGATGTCTTGTCCCGGAATGATCTGGACCAGATGTAACTTGGCGATGTGGCGAATTTCGATGAAGCGCTTGTCGAACAGGAGTACGTATGGTGGGTGGAATGCAGCCTTAAGAGGCTTGCCTTCCCATTCCACGACGCCTTGCTCTCCCCGGCTGGGATCACCGTGTCGGCCAACATATATACCAAATTCTGGACACAGATGATTAGTCATAAGCACGCTATGATCCGACGCAATCACTCACCATCATAGCAAAGTAGGAACTCTTCGCTACTTGTGCGGAAGATGCCGATAGGTTTGCAAGTTTCGAATCGCTTCGCAATTGCGCCCCACCTTTGGTCGTTGGCATGCGGAATTGTGTCACTCTTGAAGTCCGCAAGGCCCATGATCTCGAAGCCCTTCTGGCACAGAATCACAATCTTCAGCCGTAGGAAGTACACGTCATAGGCCTCGGAAGGCAGGAAGAACTCCTGTTCCGCAGTTAGTAACTGATTCGGTAGCGTATATTGACCACACATGCCCTGTAGCTGCGGAACCATTCACTCTTGGCGCCAGACATGAAGCGGCCGAAAGCGCCAACAGGTTTGGACTTCTCCTGAATTTTCTCCAAGACGGGCTCAACAACCTGGAAGACGCTGTCCATCTACGTAACAACGTCAATACTTGCATACTGTGGTTTAAACGATGTTCAGGCTTACCCCCTTCTTCTTCATGTACGTGATGAGGGTACGATCACCGAGCGTGCCAACGCTGAAGAATACCACATCCTTGTTGAGCCTCTCCGGCTGGCGAGCCGTGTTGCTCGTCGTAGTCGATGTAGGCACCAGTGCTTCCAGCAGGTAGGCATACAGGCTCTTGTCAGCCAAGACCAGGAATATGCCGAACTTCTCTAGCATAGCGCACTGCGTAACTTGCTTAAGGGCAAGAACACGACGAAGAGCTGCGGATGACCATTAGTACTGCACCGGCCGCTTGGAAACCTAATTAGCGTACATCGGGAGTCATGTCGGAGACCGATCCAGACGCCCTCGGCGCATCCCACGGCAATGAGACCTCGTCCATCAGGGGTAGCTACGATTGTCGTAAGTACAGAGCTTGTCACGATCAAGCAGGCGGACTTACAGAATGGTACGGAGCAAGTAACCTTGCCGGTGAAGGCATGCTCCTCGTTCCAGTTGGCTTGCTGACTCGCTACTTGCGGAAGGATATAGAAAGTATCATCGCTCAGCGTTTCGATCTCGAGGACTTTGTTATTCTCTTGCACTGCCATGCGCAAGCCCAGAGCCTCTTCAAGCTTCGCCTTCCACTCGGAACGAGCCTGCGCTGTTTCCGCGTAGAGCGTGTAGAAACCACTTTCGCGGGCACTGTTGTAAATGGTGAAGGGGTATACGAAGCGAGGATCGTTAGACTCCTGCTGGGCCAGACCACCGTTCACTGCAGATCCTTCGTTGCCGCGATCACTTCTCAAACGGCTCCGAAGTAAGCCAACAGACCGTTGTTGCGGTATTTCGGTGAAGTTGGTCAAAGCCAGGAGTTCCAGAGGGATTGGCTAGAGAGCATGAGCCGAAAATTTGCTATAATGAACAATTCACCTACCCGTCCTCTAACCACATACTTGATCCCGTCTTTCGTTTCCTTCGGCTTCGTCATCACCACTGGAGGAAAATCAGAATCTTGCGCACTATGCTGGAGAACGTCCACTCACAATAGTTATCGAATAGCAGAACGAACAGTTCGCTCCAGCCATTCCATTCAAACCCGGTTTCAGGCTGACGAAGCAGTTTGCCGCTATGGATAAGACTCCTCGTCTCATCCTCCAGCTGCAAGTCGACTGCCTCGCCGTTCTCCTTCCAGACTAGGTCATGGCTGTACTGCCACAACTTGACCTTCGTCTGCGATACCGTCACTCCCGCCTGGATGGCCGTATTTAGGGATTTCAGGATATCCAGCAGGCCAGGAATCGTCTCCCGATCAGGATGATCCGCTGGCGAAGAGTTGTAGATCGCGTCCAAGAGCAACGGGTAACGCAGCAGTCGGGGAATAGGACGGTAGACGAAAGACTTGAGATCCTGCTTGCGCGTATCAGGCACCTTAACACACTGGTCGACGAACTCGCGGAATGCAATGTTCGTTGCTAGCTCTCGGTCGATCTTGTACTGCGCGATCGGGTAGTGCGGGCCGTATTCCATGTACGCGTCCCGCCAGTTGAGCGCAGCTTCGAGTACTGGTTCGGTAATACTGTGGATAATGGGGTATTCTTCTCGCTGGATTTCTTGCAGCTTGTCGAGCATCTTGCGATGATGCTTGTACAGCTCTTGGAAGTTCCAGAACACGTCATGGATGAATTCCATACGACGCTCGAGCGGGATGATTGGCTCAGTCCTCAGACGACGGACGAACAGCTGCATATAACATTAGGCAACGGTCCCGACTGCAGTGCCAGGCAGTGCTTACCGTCTCCATGGTCTCCAGATCTTTCACATACTCCATCTCCCCCTTAATCAACTCGAAGATCTGAGACTGCCTCTTAATCTCATGCCGCTCCATATCCTGCAGCGTCCCCTCCGGCAGCAGATCATGCCACTCCAGCTTAGCAGTCGGCCCACGCAGCATCGCGCTCTGGAACGTCATGAGCTGGGCGACGCTGTGCAGTCTCCGGATCGCTTGCAGAGCTTCGAACAGGTAGTCTCCGTCTGGACTGCCGACGAGCGTTTCTTGTAGCAGAGCTTGGAGGACGACAGGGTAGCGCTGCAGGTGCTCAGATGGACGGGAAATGAAGAACTTGAGGTCCATCCGTCTGGCCAGGGGGGAGCGAGAACATTGCTATCCCGCCAAGTCAGCGTCAATGTATAGTGCTGTTGAGTATGGACGCACCTCGAGGAACAACCGAAGGTCATGGTTCCTCTCCATCTCGTCCTTCAGCCTCTTCTCCGCCACCGGCAAATGCCCCACATACGTGGGATACACCTGTCTGAAGTCCACCGCGGAATTAAGGAATATATCCCCAATCTTCTGAATAACCGGGTTCTGTTCTCTCTGCCTCACCTTCAGAATCTCCAAAAGTCGTTTTGAGCACTCTCGCAAATCGTAGAAATTCCCGAAAACGTCGTCGATGAAGTCTTCGAGGTATTCGGGCGGCATCACGGGGGGCCGGGCGGTCCGGAGCGGCTTGAGGAAAACGGACTCAAGCACGTCGAGGTCGTCGTTGAACATTTCCTCTTTCTTGATGATTTTGAGGATGATGTCTTGTCGCTTGATCTCGCTCTCGGGAAGGGTGTGAAGGAACTCGCGGCCGATGTTGTCTCGCCAGTTCTCGCGCGTGCCCTGCATCAACATATCAGCATCTCTCACATTTCCGCACTATGCGAAGAGTTGCACGCACATCCTTGGGCTCCTCGGTACCAGCGGTGATAGCCAAGCTCGACGTGCTCGACTGCGAAGGCGGCATCACCTGCTCGACCTATTCACACCATCAGCCTTTGCTCGCCCAGCGAGAGTAGGGAAGGCGACTCACGAATCTCCTCCTCGGACAGCTATACGCATAACACGGCCCGCCATCTCCACAAGTCGGCGTATAACACCTCGTGAAAGCCGTAACGACCGCCGTGGGCAATTCCTCCCTCTCCCCCATAGGAGCCGCGCTCCCGCCCTCAAAATCGTCCAGGAACATAAATACGTCTTCTACGGAATCGGTGATGGGGTTCGTGCCCCACTCGACTTCGTAGAAGAAGACTTGCTCGTAGAGCGATCTGGCGACCATCAGGCCCAGCGAGCGGTCGTTGGTCGTTACGCCCATCTGGGAAAGGAGATAGTGCTGGATCATCGCCTGCAACGTGCTGACAATATCTTTCCCCGTAAACGCTCTCTCATAAGGAATCGACCCCTTGACATGCGTCCCACGGGGCACTTTATCGCGCAAACGGACGGCGACATGCGAGAGTAAAGCGAGGTTGACGAACCGCTCGTCGTCTTCCTCGTCGTACAGCAGGTCGTCCTCCTCCTCACCGGCGTGCACGCCGAGTCCGCCGGGGAGCTTCACGTCCCCGTCGTCGTAGTCGTCGATAAGGCTGTAGACGTCGTCCCCCGCTGATCCGTCCGCGTCGACATCGTCAGCATCAGCATCGGTATCAGCGTCGTTAGCGGTGTACCATTGCTGGCTCGCTCCGCCTTGCTGCTGCTGTGGCTGCTGGACTTGCTGCTGCTGTTGCTGCTGAGGATAGGCTTGTTGTTGCCCTTGCTGCTGGCCATAACCCTGCTGCTGCTCATATCGATACCCCCCATAAGCCCCTTCACGACCGGCAGCGCCAGCGTCGGGAGACCCACCCGAGTCGCCAGCAGCAGCAGTAGTAGGCGTCCGAACCATCTCGAAACTCCCATTCCCGTACTCGCTCCCATCTGCGCTGCCTGGACTTGTCCCCGGCCCCGGGCTAGGCATAGGCGACGCTAGGGAGATCCTCTCATTACTCTCCAACCGCTTTAGAGGTTGAGGGTGGGAGGAGTACACGCTTGTCGCGGTGGTGGAGGATAAGGCGGAAGAGGTACGCAGGAGGGATGAGGCGGCTAGTGTCGAGTTCGTTGCTGCGGTGGAGGACCGGGCGAGTGAGGCGTTAGAGGACGAGGTATAGGTGTTGTACCCATCGCTGTTTGGAGAAGTGGGCGAATGATGCGGATGCAGTTGGTCTGATAAGTGAGGCTGGTGCTGGAAGTGCGGGAATTGGCGTTGCGCTGGTTGAGCTTGCTGCTGCTGCTGCTGCTGCTGATGCTGGGGCGGATGAGTCTGCGGGTAGCCATGCGTTTGGGTTTGTTGGTAGGACTGGTAGTGCGATGGAGGACCATCGATCATACTCCCTCTCGGGGTCCTGTCGTAGTCCATCGCCCCACTCCCCACTCCCTCATCCTCCCTACCATCCCTTCCGTCTCTTCCGTCCCTGCCGTCCCTGCCATCCCTCCCATCTCGTTCTCGAACAGGACTCCACTCCCCACCCCCTGTCCCAGTCGATCCCGACCCAGAGCCTCCAGACGCAGATCCCGAGCCAGAAGAGGAAGAAAGTGGCCCCGCCGGATCAGGCACAGGACCAGCAGTAGAAACCGTCACTTCCGGCAGCCGATCTTGCCAGCTACTTTCAGATTTCTGTCCTTGCCCCTGGCCCTGCTGCTGCGCCTGGCTTGGGGCCGCAGGCTGGGTTTGGGCTTGCGAGATCGGGGGAAGGAAGCTTTGCCCAGGGGCACCGTAGCTCGGCACTCTCCCCACCCCGACGCCGGCAGCACCGTTCGCGGGGCTCACGGGCGACCCAAGCCCTCCTACGCCGGGTAGAGCGCTAGTCCGTTTTGTCCTCACCACCCCTGCTACACCGGCTAAGCCGCCGGCGACTCGGTCGCCCAGTATAGACGGGGGGATGTTGGTGGCGCGGAAGTCGTTCAGGCTTGGGCTTGCGGCTAGAGAGGAAGAGGAGGTGGAGGTGTGCGTGGAGGTGCTTGCTGTGCGGGAGAGGGGTGAGAGGGAAGTCGGGTCAACGGAGAGGTGTGGCTGGCGCTGTGGATGGGAGGGCTGAGAGGAGGGATGGTCCCCGTTCGCGTGCGAGAAGGGTGGAGTTGGCAACTGAGGCGAGTAGCCTTGTCCTTGCTGCCCTTGTTGCCCTTGTTGCTGCTGAGGAGCCTGAGAAGGAGGAGGCTGAGGCGTCTGCCGTCGAGGATGCAAAGGCTCCACAACGGGCAACCCATCATATCCCTGTCCTCGCTGCTCGTACTGCGTCTCACTATACCCCTTCTGCTCGTACCCCCTCACTGGAGGTCCCTGAACCTGAGCCGGCTGAGGTTGATACGGCGAGCCCAACCTCGGCGGACTTGGGCTCCCTCCTCCCACCTGAGGAGCATAACCGCCACTCGGTGTCCTCCCGTGCTCTGCTCCCCCTCCCCCAGCCCCCGGCGGCCTCGGCAAAGGTCGGGACCTAGCGCCTCCAGGCCTTGGAGATGCTGGCAGTCCCGGTCCTTGCTGGAGAGACGGGCTCAAGCCAGGCCCTACGGCCGGGCTGGAAGGCGTAGGCAGCCGAACGGACGGAGCGCGGAGGTGTGGTGGGGGCGTATACCCAGGAGGCCAAATAAGGCCCCCTGGGCCGGGCACACCTGTCGGTGCGGGTGCTGGTGCTGGAGGTGACGGGGCCAGGGAAGAGGGGATTGGAGGGATGTAAGGGGCTGCGGCGCCGGGTGGGAGCGGCATGGGATTTTGGTGTGTGTATTGGCCGTTTGGAGGGGGTTGATAGCGGGTGTCGATGTGCGGATGAGGCTGGTGGGGATGGTGGGGGTGATGATGGGGGTGGTGGCCGTTTGGAGGTTGGTTGTAGTCCCCTTGTTGGGGCGGGGAGGGGGAGTGATACATCCTCTTCTCTTCTCTCTCTCTCTCTCCTTTCCAATGGTTGAGTAGTGTTGCGTTGCGTTGCGTTGCGTTGAGGTCAAGGTTGGCTGCGGCGCTCGTCTGCTGGACTCCGTTCCCTCCTATACTTGCTACTGAGTCGTGCTGGTCGGGTTTCAAGGAAATCCCAGGAATATGTCGGCTTGGACGAGTAGATGAGCGGATATGTCGGGTTCGTCGTCAATCCGACTCACAAAGAACTCGGATTATTGGGAAGTAGTGGTCGTTGAAGGTGAGGACGGTGAAACCGAATTGACGCCGGGGAAAACGGTCCGATCAATAGCAGGAGCGCCCTCGCCCGTTCTCCGTAATGCAGCTCTCCTTGCTGGACAATCGACCCGAAACACCGGCTCTTCTTCGTCAAACAATACCCGTCTGCAATCGTCTTTCGAATCTGTAGTGATGTGCGATCAGGCAGGTTTGTCCTAGCGATACGGCGACGGGCAGGGGATGTGCATCAGACGATGAGGGGAGTGAGGCGGCACAGGATGTAGGGTGCAAGGAGGCAGCGCGACGACGGGTCAGACTCGCTCTGACGAGGACAGAGGGGGAAGGGCAGAGGGGAGAGGGGGGGTGTCAGCGTGCCGGCCGGCACCCACCGAAGGGGGGTTAGGTAAGCCGGTTCGGCTCCGAGTGAGGGCGTTTTCTCCGAGAGCGCCTGAAAGTGAGCGCTGGGTGGTGAACTGGTGTATTTCTAGCTTCGTTCGACTATGGCTACCCCTCCCTCTCCCGCCGAAGCAGGACCAAGCACCCCAACGAGCCAAGGCGAGCCCGAACCGCGCAAACAAACCTCTTCCATCCAACCGCTCCACCAACCCCCACCGTTCGGCTCCCGGTTCCTCACCTCAGAAAAAGACGTATGGTCCAAGAACGCCTGGGACCACGTTCCCCCGCCTGACGACCAGAGTGAGAAGATTGAGCAAGCGCTAAAGAGGCAGAGAGAGAAGCCGGTCGAGGAAGGGTTGAGGCGTGCGTACCACTCCCCCCTCCCCCTTAACTTGGCTAATTTGTGATGGTGTGATGAGGTAGAGAAGTATAACGCCAATCCGGCAAAATACTGGGACACGTTCTACGCCCTCAACGCCGCCAATTTCTTCAAAGACAGGAAATGGCTCCATCTTGAGTTTCCGGAGCTGCTCGCTGCTTGCTCGCCTTCGGCTGGTCCTATGGTGGTGTTCGAGCCGGGGTGCGGGGTCGGGAATGCGCTGTTTCCGCTTGTGGAGGGGAACGGGAATGAGAGGTTGAGGGTCGTGGGGTGCGATTATTCGAGGAGAGCGGTCGAGGTCGTGCGGGTACGTCTCCCACCCGGCACCCTCTGTGATACTAGAAGGGCCTGGCTAAATTCTGAGCAGGCAAACCCCCTCTACACCAACCCCCCACACGGCACCCTCCACGCAGAAGTCTGGGACCTCTCCTCCCCCCTCGGTCTCCCCTCCTGCATCCAACCAGGAACAGTAGACATAATCCTCCTAATCTTCGTCCTCTCCGCTCTCCACCCCGACGAATGGGAAAGGGCAGTCGCAAACATATGGACCGTACGTCCCCCCCTTCTCTCCCTTCTCGCTCCACTCTCCTTCTAGCACTGTTAGCATTGTTCATCTCCGACCGTCCTTACTCCTCTGTATCCCTGCCAAGAAGGAGTGTAAGCTCACGCTCCCCAGGCCCTGAAACCGGGCGGCTTGCTTTTGCTGAGAGACTATGGACGATACGACCTCACCCAGCTCCGATTCCGGCATAACAGGCTCATGCAAGAAAACTTGTATGTAAGGGGGGACGGGACGAGGGTGTATTTCTTCAGTGCGGAGGAGCTGGCGGGGATGTTTACGGGCAGGGGGGAGGTTCCGGTTGCTGCTAGTGAGGCTGCTGCGGCTGCGATGGCTGCGAAGGAGGAAGGGAGGAAGAAGGAGGAGGACGCGGGGCTTGGAGGAGAGGCTGCGGAGACCGGCGAGTCTACGCCAGATCTGAGGGAGGAGTTTGAGGAACTGCGAATATCGAACGACACGCCCACAGCTTCAGCTGCCTCATCTCCCACCTCCCAAATCCCTCAACCCCCGGTAGACTCTACACGAACACCTACCGACATACCCATACCATCGACACCCAGCCAGTCCAAACCACCTCTATCAGACAATACCACATCCGCCGCGCCCACCACCACCACCACCCCACCATCATCCTCCCCAAGTCCTTCGACAGAGCCAACCGCCGCGGTCCACTCAAGCCCCTCACCCCTCTCAGCACCCCCAGCGTACCCTCTCCCGCCTCATCCCCTATTCACGATCGAGCAACTTGGCGTTGATCGCCGGCTGCTAGTGAACAGGAAGAGGCAGCTGAAGATGTATAGAGTCTGGATGCAGGGCAAGTTTCGGAAGGTCGTGCCTGAGGGTTGGGATCCGAGCGGTGCGGGTAGCCAGGCGAAGGATCAGAGTGATGAAGGTAGATAAGGACATCTGAAGCCGCTGCGGGGAAGGAAGTAGGGTACTCGTGCATGGAGTGTAGCATTAAGTGGTATAATCTCTGTACACTACCAAGTAATAGAACGAGAATGACATAACGACCAAAGTCTACTCTGCCTCCTCGTCAAACCCACCAAACTCTTCCTCCTCCTCTTCTTCTTCCTGCTTCTGCTCCAGCTCCTGACCCTCCTCTTCCTCCTCATCGCTCTCAGAGGCCTCCTCAACGTCTGTCTCCTCATCTTCCGCCCCCTCGTCCCGTTTCCGCTTTGCTCCAGCTGGGCCAGCCTCGTCACCTTCCATCTCCCCTTGTGCGAAGGCGACGCAGGTCAACCGGGTCCCCTTTGTGTCGTACGACGTGATCGGCTGGATTTCCACCGGTTCCTTCCCTCCTTCCTTGTCTGCCTCTGCCTCTGCCTCTGCCTCTGCCTCTGTTCCGTTCCCTGCTGCTCTCCCGGCTTCCAATCCTCCTGAGCTGGCGATTGGGGAGGACGAAGAGGGCGCAGGGACAGAAGCGAGGTCGTACAGGTTTATGAGCCCGTCTGAGGAGACTGTTACTGCGTATACTGTTGTTTTCCGTTCTGATGCGCTGGCGGCAGAGGAGGGTAGGAGGACGTGGATTGTATCGACTGCTTTCACCCTGCGCGACCTGTCAGCAGTGCGAACGAAGGGGGGTATAGGAAGAGGCGCACCGGTTTTGGTGCCCCACTAGGTAGGCCAGCACCCTCGCTTGACCTTCCTGTTCTGGGAGCGCATATATCGCTACTTTTCCATCTTCGCCTGTAACCAGCAGGACCTCTTCTCCTTGTCCCTCGCTCGCGCCCTCTGACTTCATCTCCGAGACAGGCAGTACACAGAACCGCACATCATGCACCCTACTCCCATGCTCCACCCCACTCAGAACCTTCATCTCCGTCGAATAAACGTCCACCTCCTTCCCCGCTTGCACCACAAACCTCTTCCCCCCATTATTCCACCTCACCACCTCGCCCTCCTTCCCCAATTTCACACTCGCCACCCCCTTCCCCCTCACTAGGTCCCACATCCGTAACGTCCGGTCTTTCCCGACGCTGAGAGCCACTTTGCCCGAAGGGTGGACGGCGACGCTGTTTACTCGCCCTGTATGGCCTTTGAGCGAGCGCAGGAGTTCCCAGCCTCGGACGCGGAAGAGGGCGAGGGTGCCGTCTTCTGATGCGGAGACGAGGGTGTTACGGGTTGGGAAGCTAAGGTGGGTTATCGATCCTGCATAATACCGTTGACATTCTCATTCTACCACGCCGGGAAGGAATACAGAGGTGGCAGGGAAGGGGGAGAAAGACGCACCTTCATGCTGCACCAACCCGCCAACCTCCTTTCTCCGCTTCAGATTCCACACTTTTATAATCTCGTCCGTGCTTCCCGTAGCCAACCATTTGCCACCATCAGGACTAGCAGCAATAGCGCGCACGCTTCCAATATGGGCGGGGAAGATGAATGCCGGCTTCAAGCTAGGCACCGGAGCTGAGGTGGACGTAGAGGTGCTCGCTTCGGGCGGAAAGGTGCCCTCAAGACCATAGAGGAGCTTTTCATATGAGCCGGCAATTATCATGAAGGATTTACAGGGCTGAGAGGTGGAAGGCGAGGCGAGGTCAGCGGGCTCCGTTGAGGCGTTTGGTTTTGAGGCGGGTTTGGGAGGTAGTGCAGGGACGCGCCGGACGATAGGTTTGGCTGGTCGTGCGTGCTTGCCATTTGAGATCCGGGCTTTCTTCTTGTCTGGTCGTGGTGCTGATACACCTACTCGGACTGATCCTTTTGAAGGCATTTTGGGGTTTGTTTGGAAGGATAGTACGGGTCGATGCAGGTTCAATCAACAATGTTACTTAGCATGCCAAAGGGACTGAAATTTCGTAGTGGCAGTGTAGGGGTCGGGCGCCTGTTATGGGCGCTAATCGATTGAGCGAATCGCGCAAGAATAATTGGGACTGATAAGTATACAAATGCTAGACACCGCTACAAGATCAGAAGAAATCAACAGCCCTCTTCCTCCCCGAAGTCAAACTCGGCTCCTCGTCTTTCGGCTGGGTAGAAGACACCACAACCTCTGGAGGCGGCTTCTCAACCCACATCCCCTCCTCATCTTCCTCCTCAGCTTTCCGCTTCTTCCGCCTCTCCTCTTTCTCTTTCTCTCGATCTTTGTCTTTACTCCGCTCCTTGTCGTCCCGTTTTCGCTTCTTGCTCTTCTCCTCTTCTCTGCTTGGCTTGATGGTGATCCCCTCCTCCGGGTCGAAAGAGACAAGAAGCTGTTTGTCCTTCTTCTTCTTGTCCTTCTTGTCCTTCTTCGAGCCTTTCTCATCGTCTTCATCCTTCTTCATATCCGACTTGCGTACAAAGGTCGGCTTGAAAGTCGAAAGGTCAAGATTCATCGCTGTTCCACCCTCAGAGGGGGTATAAACAGGAGCGATGGACGACTCCGCCGTCAAATGCGGCACGACATCCTGATTCTCCAGAGGCTTGAGCGGCGTGCTCGGAGTCGCAGCTTTCGGAGCGGGCATAGGAGGCGCCGGCTCGTCTTCCTCGTCACTTTCTTCGTCGTCGCTCGCGAAGATAGCTTTGAAGATGTCCATACCGGGTTTTTCGTACGTGAGAATATCCTTCCCTTGGTCGTCGTCGTCGCCCAGGCCGACATTGGAGATATCCTTCTTCGTCGCAGGGACGTTCTCCTTATCCTGAGTAGAGGCCGAAGGACCAGCAGCAATCGCCAGTGGCTCGCTCGACGATGCAGAAGCATCCGGCGCCGTCTGTCTCGAGGCCGACGCCTGCATTTCGTCTGCGGGAACGCCACCCGGATACGGATCCCTCACCCCAAACCTTTTGCACAACAACTTCGCCGGCGCCCAAACGCTCACTTCCCTCGTCAGCGGCCCATACATGCCCATCTTAGCCGCATGCTGCTTGGGCGTCTCCTTCAGTTCCAGCTTCTTGTTTTCCTCCTCCGCTTTAGGCTCCAGGAAGTCGCCTTCTTCTGGCGCGTGCAGGCCTTCTTTGGGCTTGGCTTCTTGTTCGATTGTTGTGGAGGAGGTGAAGCGGCTCGCCATGGCACCTGTGGCGGGCTTGAAGATACGGGCGGCTTTGGCGTAGTCTTCAAGCTCTTTGTTGAAAGCGTCCATGCTCTGCCCTGGCATAGGCGACAGTTCCGCCGGTAGCTCGGACCTTGATGCCTGCATTTGAAGATAGGCAGTATACCGTCGCTGCTTGACCGGATCAGCGGTGAAAGGCTGGAAACCGCGTAAAGCAGCGGCTGCTGTTGCAGGTTCTAGAGGAGGGATTTCCATCTTCACTTCCGGAGGCGGTGACGGTTCTCTCTTGATCTCCACAGGGGGCGGCTTGACAGCTGCCGTTGCCTTCTGTAACCGCTCCTTCGCCTCCTTCGACAGATAGTCAAACACGCTTCTTGGAGCGAGTGGAGTCTCGCCCAACATCGCCCCTCTCTCCTCTGCCCGTAGGGCTGTCGGCCTTCCATCTTTCCCGACAGTAGGAGGTGGGACAAGCCCCTTCACGCTTCCATTCGCCTCCCACACTCTTGTCGGATCTGGCTGCCAATCCTCAGGCACCTCAGGCGGTGGGAACCTACAGACAGAACGAAAGTTCATCAGGGATAGAATACCACAATTAGAACGACACGAACCAGACGTCCTCCACTACGGGCGCTTCGGCGGGCTTGAACCCCGGTAGCACGGGGCGACCGTCGGCGAAGTAGTACTGTCCCTGCGCGGGCTTTGATGGTCCTTGGGTAGAACGACGAAAACCAGACGCTTGGCGAGAGTCGAGTAGGACTCGGTCTTCGTCTTCGTCATCCGCGAACGCGAGCCTTCGTTTGTCCACGGGAGCTTGTATACCTGAATAGACGTCCAGGTCGTCCTCATCCGCGTCGTTTAATGCCCCAAGTCCAAATCCAGCTGTGACGCAGCATCAGTACCAGCCGTGTAGCCTCGATGTGGTTCAACTAACCGCTGATAACCGGTCCTTCATCCTTCTTCTTCTGACCGGCAGCGTCATCTCGCAAGCCCGCGCCAGGTGTATATCCCAGCCCAAAGCTGTTATCCTTCGCTCGATATGTCAAAGTCTGCGTGTCCCTCGGAGCATACAAGTGCTTCCGAGCCTCTTCATCCATCTCCTCATCCTCACCCGCGCTTATTCCGGCTTGCCGATCCTGTGCTCTGCGTTTGGCGTACGTGATACGAGGACCAATCCCTTGTCCAGGCCGCCAGCCCATCTTTTGCAGCAGCTTAGCGCCAGGTGAATCTCGTACGGAGGGAACCAGGGCGCTCCATATCCCCGCCATGGCACTAGTTTAGGAGTAAGGCTTCGAGTACGAAGAAGTGGACCGATGTCTCTTACTCGTCTGATGGTGCGGCTGTACTGGGACCAGCTGCACCTTCTGCTTGACTCGTGTCAACCAGCTTTTGATCAGCTCGGAGTTCTGCCAGATCCTCCTCGTCCATGAAGTCTTCTGGACGCTGGACGACATTCTTGTTCGCTCGGTTTGATCGTGACGAGACGAAGGTGGAGGGTGTCCATCCTAAACCTAATATGAGAACAGCACTCGAGGTAGTGGGGATACCTACGCACCCTCTTTCGATCCAACGGTATTGAAGTATCCAGCGCTGAAGCCGCCAGTAAAGGCCCCATGCAACCTTCTTCGTCCTTTCTCATCCCGCACATCTTGCTTCCAGACAGGTACGAATTCGTTCTTGTCTGCCTTGTCAAGACTTGGAAGTGGTGTACCGATCTAGATGCATACATTCAGCTGCTGGTTGCGCTGTGACTGAGGTGATTGCTCACCATGCAGAAGTTCTGGGTGACATTGGACGTGTCGACGCCCATATTGTCCAGCTTTCGCTTTAGACGGGACGTCATCGTCACTTATCTTTATCGCTCTATTGTCATCGAAGTTTCAGCAGGTGCAGTCCAACGGGTGCTGGGGGTGGTGATGATGAGCGAAAGTGGCGAGATGAGGGAGGATAACCGCCCGTGCCTGCACGTGCCGCACGCGCTGTCTTTGGCGCGCTTTAGCGTTGTTCGCCGTCAGCGATCTTCTTACATCTTCCCGTCAATATGGAACGTCCCTTTTCGGAACGATCCGATGCTCTGGAGCCGGACCGTCGCCTGGACGGCACGAACTCTATGCCCATTCCACGATAACTGCTTCTTTCTTGGTTCCCGACCACCATCATCTCACCGTCAAGGTCACACTGACCGTACTCACTGGCAGTCCACTCTGAGTACGCTGTAGACCTTCGCGATGCCGTCGCAGGCGTGGGGGTCGGGCAAATGGACCCGGGGTGGAGGACCGAGAGTCGGTGAGCGGGACTTCCCTCCTCTTGGTGGTTCAAACGAGCAGCAATGGTCGCGAACGAAGCGCTCGCGAGGACGGGTATCTCCAGACGGTGGACGTCCAGACAAGCGGCCGAAATCGCGCGGCAAATCAAAGCCTATGGACGAGAAGGGGAGATGGGTGCACGATATGGCACCTAGGGGCAACGGAGAGGTGCGCGAGGGACATCCGTCGGCGTGCAGCTTCCCGAAATGGAGAGGAAAGAAAGATCTCTACACCGCGGGCGTTCCGCAAGACTTGCTGCGGCAACGCAGCTTGCATAGCCGGTCGTCCGAACCGGCAATGCCATCTGTAGGCGACGACTGGGGCTCGTCTGATACCACCCTTGGCTGGGGGGCTCCAGAGGGTGATGCCCCCATCTCACAGCTCTCGTCCGACTTCCAAGGACTATCCATAAGCGAGCGACAGACATCCTGGGCGGACGAGGTAGCTGCCGCATCCGAAGCTGGCGACATGGCCAACCTCGAGGCCATCCCAGACCCCGCTGCATTTCCCGACACAGTACCACACGGAAGACCCGAAGCGAATCCTCCTACGGCGATATCTCGGGGAGCAACTTCAGGTCCGCCGGAAGAGCAATCGCGCTCTACCTCGTCCACGGGCCGCTCAGCCTCTGGACGTACGAAGGGCAAGACTAAAGCAGTGGATCGGTCGTTCATCAACGGTGTCGCGCTTATTGCAACCAACGACTGGGGCCCATCCCCTTCTGAGCAAGGCACCACTAACGAAGAAGATCACACATTCGTGAACGGTGTCAGACTGATCGCAACCAACGACTGGGGGCCTTCCAACCCCACGCCTTGGGTTGATGAAGACGGGCAAAATCGCTCCGATTCAGACGAAGCATTGCCCCCTGTCGGAGCAGACTGGGGTGCTATTCCCGGCGATGACGCTTGGACTGCCGCACTCAGAGAAGCGAACAACAACGTCGTGCAGGAATGGGAGGTCAATCCAGTCTGGGAAGATGGACCTGCACGAGACCTCGAGCCCGAGGAGGAGTCTGATTCTGCGACAGCAGCAGAAACACGCTCGAGCGCCACCCTCGCGAATCCATCCGAACTTCCTGATGGAGTACCCGATATCGTTTACAACGACATTGCCAAGCTGGAGCGGATTCGAGATACAGAGGACAGATATGTCGGTATTGCCGCTGCCTTTAACGACAAGTGCCGCGTATCCGCCGTCGTCCTCGCCACGAGCGAAATCATCGTCCTGGTCGATACGCAGAAGCAACCAGAAGGAGAGGAGCAGAATGAGCTGGACAACGACCAGGAGCAGAATGTGCAGGACAATGAGCAGAATCAGAATGAGCACAACAATGACCAGCAAGTCCGTCTACGCGAGCTTCTAATCGACATCCTCGGCCGAGCCAAGCCAGCCAACATTGGTGTCGAGTTCGGACGGCTGGCACTCTGCATACAACGTGACCTCGGCATACATGTCCACGGAATGGACCTATCCTCCTCCCTTTCCGGGTCAACTCACATGTTTTACGCACCTGCGCAGCTCGCGCTTATGGCTGGCGATCATCCGCACAAGAACACGCTCAAGGAATTGGGTGAAGTACTGAGTGATCGACCGCCTGACGAGATGAAGCCGAATCCCTTGACGCTCTCAGTTGCAGCTGCGCTGTTCGCATCGATGTTTGCAAGTGAGAAGCAATTCGATATTGAAAAGGTCATCCGACTGGACACAAGCCGCGTGCTTGAAGCAGTACGCCTTATGCTTCTTGTACAAAATATGCGCTGCTGATCGTCAAACAGGAGCTTCAGCTACTCGGAAATATGCAGCTGCAAACGGATGTAGTCGAAAATGTTAGGCCGACTTCATATGAAGCCGATTTTGTGTCATGGCAAATCACTGAGAAGAGAAGTATTGTCGTCACCAATGCACGTTATGCAACCAAGATACGAGCGCATATGAGTATGTTGTGCTGCATATATGTCTCATGTTATCCACTTAACACCGCTTCGCAGATGTGATCGTCACCCTGGCAGACGGCAACGCAGTTCCGGGCAAAGCAGTCGCAGTCCATGGCACTCGTACCATGATCGAAGTGCAGGATCGCAGCGTGCTAAGCGGCAACCCAACTGTCAGATCCATCCTAGTTGTGGGCGGCGATACAATATCGACTGCAGAAATCGCCAAGCGCAATTGGATGCTTTCCCAACTGCGCGAGCCGACATGTATGGCCGATCGGAGCGAGATCTTCCGTGCGATCTGGTTCCCCATCGACGCTGATATCGAGATGCTGAAGGACAGCGTTGCTGGTGCACCGAAGTTGGCCGATAACGACGACGAATGGAGAGTTCAGCTCGACGAGTCGCAGGCACAAGTGGCAGCCGTCATGTGCTATCCAGAATATCCTCTCGTCTTGACGCATGGACCGCCAGGATCCGGAAAGACGCGAACCATTAGTGCTGCAGTGCATCGCTGGACAGAGGAGAAGCAGACCGCTTGGCTCGTCTGTCAATCCAATGTCGGAGTGAAGAACATTGCTGAGAGCCTCGTCCACAACGACTTCAGCGACTTCAAATTGCTCGTTTCGAAGGAATTCTATACTGCTTGGTATGCCCTTTGTTGCCTGAACGTACTTCAATGCTTATAATTGTTCCCAGGCATGAGAGCATATACATAGATGTTGCCAAGAACCTTATCACCCTTGAAGATTTGCCTGAGAACATATCGGATGTCCGATACATGCTCCGCAACTACCCAGTCATCCTGTGTACATTGTCTATGATGTCCAATCCGTCGCTCGTCACACGAGGGATCTTTGATGTTGTGCCGGTGCGAAACTTGGTTATTGATGAAGCCTCCCAAATATTCTGCGGCGACTTTGCTGTGAGCATAACATAATAATGCTAATGCACGAAATGCTGATCGAAAATAGCATCTATTCTACCGTATTGCCCCTGACCTCAAGAAGGTCTGTTGGTTTGGGGATCCGTGTCAATGTAGGTTGTCCTTCAACATGAGGTGAACAAGCACTGATCATCGTGACAATGTCCAGTACCACCGTACGGCTCGGACTTATCTGAGGGCCTTGCCACGGTTTTCGATCTCCACCATTTGCGGGACAACATGCACTTCTTACGCACTACCTGTAAGATTGCTCCTTACTGGCGAGCGCCTGTTGACAGCCTTGGTGCCAGATCGGGTTCCGTTTGCTCTGAACCAGTTCCTATCGGACGAAGTTTATTCCGGAAACCTTCATAGTCGCTTTAAGCCTGATCGATCAACATATGTACTGAAGTTCGTCCATGTTCAAGGCGAAGAAATGCTCGTTGGGACCAGCTGGAGGGTCTGTACTCTCATGACCTCATTATGCACGCAGCTTATGCATTCGCAGAATATGCAAGAGGCTATGATGATTGTTGAGCTAGTGGAGAAGTATTACCACTCCACCAACTTCGTCATCCTCACGCCCTATGATGCGCAAAGAGCATGTATTGACCAGCTTCTGCGACAAAGGAATCCAGCATGGAACGGAAAGGTCTTCAACGTAGACAGCTTCCAGGGTGAGTCCGACCGTCCAATGCTCCCAACCAGTTTTTCACACCTTCGGATCAGGGAATGAGGCAGACTTCGTTCTCCTTTCTCTCACCAGAACGACACGGCCTGGTTTCTTGACATCAGATCGTCGCTCTAATGTTATGCTCTCAAGGTGCCGCTTTGGCATGGTAATTGTTACCAAGCGCTCTTTCCTCCATCGACGAGATGTCAAAAAGACGCTTGTTGGCAAATTGGCTGATCGCTGGGAACGGAACCACCCGACAACCCCTTGGGTCGAAGAGCATAGCATTTTGAATCGAAGCGTGGACATGCCTGGCGTGAAGGGCGACAAGCCCAATCGTCCAACGCGTGGATGGCAGGGTCACGATCCGGATCCGGTATGTCTACAGGAGCGAGCTACAGCAGTATCTGACACTGTACAGTATGCACGACCCAAACAGTCGGGTGGTATTGCGCACACGACCTACGGCAGCCTGTACAAAGACATTTTTGCTTTTGATGTCTCCTAAACTCGAAAGAAGGTCGACGAGGGTGTTCGACATGTAGGGCCATTTGCCACACAATCATGAATTTTCATCATACTGCGATTTCTACCGTATATGTTATCGCTTTATACATATTACGACTTGCACATAAACCCAAAAGAAAGAGTGCGTTCAGTTGTTGGGCATACCAGCAACGACATTGGCGAATTGGCTCCAAGGGTAGTACAGATGGTTCTCTGCCTGTTGGAGATTGCCGAAGACGCCGGCGGTTGTCCCGATCAGCGACTTGGGACCCGTCGCATCTGCTGACACCTCCCAGAACATGGCGCCGGCAAGGTTGTTCTGCATGATATACTTGGCTTTCGCCTGAACGATAGTCGGCGTGTCGTAACTGATCAGTTCCTTCTTGTTCCGATCGTAGGAGTAGGACGACACAGTCGAAAGATCCTCGACCACTTGAGCACCGGGAAGAGGCAAATCGCGATAGTCCCAAACACCAGCCTCCCATGTGCCTTGACCGATACCGCTATAGGGCTGGTTGAGGCCGGCAGTATTTTCGAAAGAACGCCCGTAAATGGGTATGCCCATGTTGATCTTGCTTGGCGTTGCGCCTTGCGACAGGTACCACTTGACAGCGCTGTCGGTGTTGATGGAGCCGCCGTACAGGTTGGCGTCGTTGCCGGAAGTGCTGCTCCAGGAACCAGCATAGTCATAAGCCTAACCGCTTCTGTTAGCAGGGGTATGCGCATATGCGAGGTGACGAGGCATACCATCAGGTTCCAGAAATCCAGCACCTGATCCATCTGCGCTACTTGCAGGCTGTCATAGTTCTGAGCACCAGCCGAGACGGCAGCGCTCAAAAGGTAGGGCAACGGCTCGCCCTTGTCCCTCTGGTGCCCATCGAGAGCAGAGCGAAGTTCAGCGAGAAGCGCGGTGAAACCGCTGGCTGTGGCCGGCGTGCTGGGATACTCGTAATCGATGTCGCTGTAACGAAATCAATACATGCGCCTATATTCGGTGGTGAGTGGGACTTACATCCCATCCAAGCCATTGTCTTCCAAGAGGGAGATGGCGCTGGCAACGAAATTCGCACGAAGGCTCGGTGATACCACGACAGGGTCAAAATGACCGGCCTGGGAATATGTCCAACCTGGTCATGGTGTTTAGAGCCAGGCCTTGTCGGCATCTATAGACGCTCACCTCCGATGGAAAGCATAACCTTGAAGTTCCGGTTCTGCTTCTTCATGAGGTAGAACTGCTTGAAGTTCCCGTACAGGTTATTGCCCTGATCGTTCCAGGAGTCGTTCGGGTCTACAAGAGGTCAGACATTTCCTAATCTAGCTGCAGCACGGAGAGCATACAGTGCTTCTGCTGGTCGGCGTAGGTATCGCTCAGGATGACTTGTCCGGTGCTGGGGTTGACATCGGCGAATCCGTACAGAAGGTGGGTGATCTCGTTCGCCGGCACATCCATCGGCACTGAACATTGGTCAGATTAGCAGGGAAGAACAGGCTGTGGTATGGCGCACTGTATGCTCGTCCATAGATATCCCAATTGCCGTAGTAAACAGCTGAGGTACACGCTCAGCTATAAATCACTTGAGGAGGCAAAGGAGACATACCATTCACATACCCGCTCCCGCGCCTACCCACACAACTCGTCTTTATTTGCCTCCTCATCCTGCCACTCGTCGTGCTCCCATGTGCCATATACTTGACGTTCCCCATATAATTAGGCGGCCTGCGCATGATTTCCGTAGCATCAGCCGACCCGACGACCAGCGCCAGGACAGCGAGAGCAGCAATGAAAGAGCGTGCAAAGTTGGAGACTGCCATGCGTGCGATGCTGTAGGTGGGTATAGGTAGAGGCCTGCTAGCAGGACGAGGAGCAGGAACGCCTGCAGGGGCGACATTATGAGTCGTTGAGCGGGCGCTTGGCGGAGCGGGCGCTGGTGCACTGGCCGACCGTGGGATGGTACATGTGTGTTGCGCTGCTTAGGGGTGGGACGGTCAACCTGCAAGCCATCGCTTCTGGGCACCTAGCCCATCTCACTCACTATTCCCGGTTGCCGAAGCGTCCATGTCGGCGTGGACAGGAGAGAAAACTTGAAACTCCATCGATTGGCACGATGTCTGGGTATAGGTCTTGAGGGGTTATGGGAGGGTCAGCCGGATGCGCTGCGGCTAGCCGGTTGTTGAGGCCCTTTTTTCGAGGCCAAACCAGCGAATATATACACCAAGATCAACCATAGGACAGTCATTGTGATCAAGCAGGTACATAAAGGAGACGTCGGGCTGTTCTTAGCGATGAGATTGAGATGTTAGTTGCGGTGAGCTCGCAGCCGTTCGAGGACGCGCGGTTCCCTTCGTCGACGCGTCCTCCCTGAGACCTCGCGCCTGGCACGCGCAAAGAAGACGTCCCAGAACATTTCCTTTATTCGGCCTCATTGAGCTAATTTTGTTACATTGCTTGTTACCCTATTCTTTACGCCCTCCTCCCATCAAAGAAGACCAATTACTGTGGGATTGGGTCAGCATGCTGCAACGACATAGCTGAAAGGGAAAACTCACGGTGATAACGGTGGGCTCATCCCTGCCCAGGAACTTCTTCAGCTGCGTGATCTCCAGCGCGACATCGATGAGCGGCTGCAGGCCCTTGGCAGCGGAGTTGCCGTACTCGGCCTCGTTCTGCGAGTACTTCTCGACGTACATCCGCACGGTTGCGCCATGGCTGCCTGTGCCGGACAGACGGAATACGACACGCGACCCGTCGGCAAAGAGGATAACGTGGCCCTGGTTCTTGGATACGGAGTGGTCGATCGGGTCGGTGTACGAGAAGTTGTAGAAGTCGGATACTTCGAACGTCTGGCCCAGGCTCGTCCATTTGGAGCCCTTGAAGTCGGAGGAAGCGAACAGCTTGTCGAGGTTCGCGATCAGGGCATTCGCGCCGTCAGACGGCACTTCCTCGTAATCGTAACGGCTGAAGAAGTTGCGGCCGTACTTCTTATAGTGCGCCTGTAGGATATCCTTGATCGTCACCAGCTTGCTCTGACCCTGGTTGGCGGCAGCGAGGATGTTGAGCCATGCGACGATAGCCCAGACACCGTCCTTCTCGCGAACATGGTCAGAGCCGGTACCGAACGACTCCTCACCGCAGATCGACAGACGCCCAGCATCCATGAGGTTGCCGAAGAACTTCCATCCAGTAGGCACTTCGAAGAACTCCCAGCCGTGAGCCTTGCCGACTGCGTCGATAGCCTTGCTTGTTGGCATCGAGCGGGCAACACCGTGCACACCGCCCTTCTTGAAGTACGGGATCGAGTCTGCCCAGTCCGCAATGACGGCAACGCTATCGGATGGGGTGACGAAGGCGCCTGCACCGTAGATCATGTTGCGGTCACCATCGCCATCGGACGCAGCACCAAACACGATCTTCTTCTCCTCGACAGCAGCGACGAGATCGTGTGCATAGGTAAGGTTGGGGTCCGGATGTCCACCACCGAAGTCCTGCAGCGGAACGCAGTTCTGCAGCACGCTCTCGGGTAGCTTGAGCGTGTCGACGAAGATGGCGCGACCGTAAGGACCGGTGACACCATGCAGACCATCGAAGAGGATCGTGAACTCGGGAGTGGAAGAGACGAATTTGGAGATGAGCGGGAAGTCGAAGATGGACTCCATGAGCTCGACATAGTCCTTCACGGAGTCGATCACCTCGACGTCGACCGGGCCGTACTTGAATGAGCCGAGCTTGGCGATATCGAGCTGCGGTACCATTAGCTCCACACTAACGGTACTAGCTGGCTATGGACTCACCGTACCGGCATCCAGCACCTTATAGCTCTTCAGCGTCTTGGTAATCTCAAAGATCTTGTTCGTAACGCTCTCCGGCGCCGGCCCCCCATTCGGCGTATTAAACTTGATCCCAAAGTCCGCATTCGGTCCACCCGGGTTATGCGAAGCAGTCAACAAGATCCCACCGTCGGTCTTATACTTCCTGATAACGTTCGACGCCGCAGGAGTAGAGAGGATCGAGTCCTGCCCCACTATGAACTTCTTTATCCCGGCCGCGGCACCGATCTTGAAGATGATCTGGACGGTCTCGCGTGCCCAGAAACGGCCGTCACCGCCGATGACGAGCGTTTTGCCCTTGCCGCCGTCGGGCATCGCATCCAGGATAGCCTGGATGAAGTTCTCGGTGTAGTGCTGCGTTCCTGGTCAGCCTCTCATCCCCATCATACTCCACTGCGGTGCAGACTAACCTCACCCTGGAACACCTTGACCCTATCCAAACAGCATCAGCACCTCGAGCCAAAAAGCGCATACATCCGGCTAAACGCACCGTTTCCTCAAACCAGAAGTCCCCGGCTTCTGGTCCGTAAACGGCGTCGTCGGCACCTCCTTAATCTGGTAATCGGACATGATTGTTCTTCTTTCGTCAGTTAGTCGTTAGGTATGGATAGTAGGGAGTAAGGGAAAGATGATAGAGCGAGCAAAAGATTGCTGGCTGTATGCGCGGAGGGAGTGGGGCGACGGATGGACTGCCGCCGGAGCTCAATGGACGGAGGGCACGGAAACATCCCTAAAATGCCGACCGTCTACGGATTGCTCTGGTGGCTATGAAGACGCGGAAGCAGCCGTAGCTAGGTCCCTGCTTTTGTAGACGACGTAGCGCGGAACGTGATCTACAGAGCCAGAGGGGATATCTATGGAGACCCTGCGATATCTACGTACCTGGGATAGCGGCCTTATCACCTCATCTCTTCTAGTATGCATTTGAGAGGCCGCCATCTTCCTAATGCCAGTCGCTTTGCTTTAGTTTGGGGCTCGCGGATTGCCCTCTCTGTATCCGCTTTGAACTCCGCTTTGCTACCGCTACGCAAAAACATACGTGCGCCAGGGGTGTGGAGCGCATCTGGCTCACAGGCTGAGTCTTCCGCTCATAACTCGGTCTTTGATCTCCTCCCAAAGGTTCGTGTGTCTCTCGGACTCGTGCACAACGCATAACAGACACTTCCAATCGATATTCAACAAACTTCCTGTTTCCCTCCACCCTATAGACTACGGCTTGGACGGTCTGCCCTGAAGCGGACTCGTGGGCCGCGCCCGGCGCCAAGGCAGACAAGGCGTTCGCACTCGGTGTGGGTGTTAAATAGGTTGCATCGTCCGAGATGGCTGCGAGAGCGTAGTTTCCCAATTCCTTGAACTAAATGGCGTCAATCCGACGAGAGACGAACGCTGCATAGCAATTCGACTCAACTCGCCGCTGACTCGAGATTCCTATGGCCTGGGAAGGCCTCTAGCTGGGTGAACTGGGGAGATCGTGCGACTAGTCATGACGGGGTCATGTACGGACAATCTCATGCGTACTATCTGCATAGGTCGAGCCCAGACACGCCGCTGGTTGGTGGTCCAAATAGCTGCATAGCGTCCCGGGATGACGCGCTAGCCTGAGGATCCTCCATTGCCTTGGCAAGAAGAATTTCCTGCTGGATGTCGGCAAAGTTGTGGGAGCGCACAAGGCCAAAAAAATGAGGTGACAGCACAACCTTCAGGCCTGCTGTTCTCTTGTTGTTCGTTGCCTTCTGTACATAACTCGTTGAAATGCATCGTTGGACTTCACAGTGAACAGCGTGCCAACAAGCGCCGCAAGGTGCGGCATTCCCACGCGTCAGGGTCCTTACGTGCCGAATGGGATCCGCGCGGGCGCCGTGCCTTCAGACCCTGCTTTCCACCATCATCGATCGCACTGCTGCCACCGCTCAGGACCGTCGCGATGTCTGGACTCTGGTACAACAAGCTGTTTTTCATGAAAAGTAAGGAAGAGGTGAGTTGATTGACATCTGGCTTGTCTTCTCTTCTGACTATGGTAACAGCAAGAAGCCTGGTTGACGGAGCGCTCTACTGCACTCGGCCCCTCGGAGATCCGTGCTCACTTGTGGGCCTGCTGGGTTAAACCCGGGCTTTACGGAAGCCCGTCGGATAGAAAAGACTGGCTCAAAGGTGGTTATAAAATCAGAGATCCGAGCTCAGGCCACGATAGCCTCGGTCTCTCGTACACGGCGCCCGCGGTGGGCCCCGCGACGGACGAGGAAAGGCGCATAGCGTCGGATCAAGCTAGTTTGGCGGCGGCCTTGAACCTACTTCACGGCGAACAGCTCAGGAATGGTGTATCAAACCCGCCTGCAAAACCTACTGCTATCGTCACAGACGAGCTCCCGTTTTGGCATTCGGCATTCGCAATCACCCATCTTCTTTCGGCCTTCGGTGAGTCACAAATGGAGTTGTCGTAGTGTTAACGCCGTTAATCGCCGCTGAGAAGCCGCATTCACCGCAGCGCTCTTCGATCCGCGCAACGTCAATCAAACCATCGTGTGGTTGCTTGCGATCCTGCACTGGTCCGGGAAAGGATCCAACAACCTCCTGAAAGCGGATAACGTAGGTAACGTGTTGTCCGCGACGGTACTGACACGCGAGAACCGAACTGCCGTCATCAATGTGTGGCCGGATCTTTCCGTAAACAACGCGATCTTGATACCCTGTGGAGGGACGAATCCGCCCAGGCGCCATCGGAGAGCCCCCTCGTTTACAGACCGTTCGGCCAAAACTGTCACTCAAGGGAATTACTGCAGCTTCCTCGCCAGCGCTCTTGGCATGAACCGTGTCGTATGGCTTATCAACACGATCACGGCCCTAGTCTGGTACGGCGCTTTGGGGCAGAGGTTCGGACGCCTAGAGGTTTTGCTCGGGCACTGCGTCCCTCCGGGAAACTGCGCGGAGGCATGCTTCTGGCTGGTGTAAGTGCCGAAATGAAACGATGGTTCAGCTTGCTTACTCGCGAAAATAGGCTTGCGAACGAGCTCATGAACATCGTTATGGGAATTGTTTCGCGACCGAAAAGCTGGCGAAAGGGCCAATTCTACGTGATAAGCTTGCACTCGTGGAACGCTCGTGATAAGCTGGCTCAGTTCTTGAGCGAGGAATCGACGGCGACATTAGATGACTTCATCCGAGAAGCCAAAACTGACAACTGCTTCCTCGAATGCTGCACGATGTGTCGACTGGTCTTGACGGTGATTATGGACGTATTCGGCCAGGTACTTCAGGATCTGCCTTTCTTCCATATTGACGCAGCGACCGGCGAATGGGTGCGCATCCCCACGTTCGACCTGGTTGCCTTGCAGCGGTGGCTCGACCTGATGGCAGAGAGATATGGTCCGGTTCCCGCCAATTGGCGTGAGATCTATCAGGCGACCAAGGACAAACAAGACGAGATCCGAGAGCAGAAGATTGAATGGTCGAAGGCCGCCGCTGAAAAGGCTAGGGAGAGACAGGCAGCGGTAACAGGAGTTGCCTCAGGAATGAACGTTACGCAGGGATAGAAGTTTGAGAGGCATAAAGTGGGACGTTCGGGTCATTGTCTTGTCCGAGCAAAATAGAGCGGGGATTCGTGTAGCTGAGCAGGTGGTGTAAGGACTGTGTATGGGTCTGGTCGTAATGATATGAGGTCCCATGGGAGCGCGAAACAGAAGTCAAAAAAAGATCGGAGGGGGAATCCAGCTCAGAAGTGCTTGGGTAAGGCGGGTGCGTGGGCGTCAATTGGCCATCCAGAGGCCGAATAGCGCGACCAAGGCTCTCCAATCCTCCCCATCTCTCAGCCGTTCGGAAAGACGGCGCCTGATTTCGTCACGCCACATGTTGTCGATGTTACACCGACCGAAGGGATCGCTTAACCAGGCTGAACTTTCCACGGGGCTCGGCTCGACAAGTTGGGGTATGCCCCCGGAGAATCGATCGATTGCGTACTGCAGCTGTATGGCGTCTGTGCTGGCCGAGTTATCGACGAACGTGGCGAGCCGCCAGCCGTTCACGTATAGGAGCATGAGGTACTCCATATGATTATCGGTTGAAGCAAGCAGAAACGGTTCTGCTTGCAGCTCCAATAACCTTCTTGAAACATGGGCTCCTCCGTCCAGATGGCTATAAAAGTGCTTGACGTCTGGTTCTGGTGGCGGGCATAACCATTTTTTCGGAAGCTTCACAATGCCCTTGCTTATGGCTTCTGGTCGACGCGGCAGACAGTACCCGCCGGCCTCATGGCAACGGAGAGACCAGACCTGTCGTAATGCCATCAGGTTGGCACGTCATAGTATATTGGAGGCACTTACAAGGTCGTCGCTGCCCGTTATATCCTCGAGCAGGAGGTCTGAAGGAACCAATCGTTCGTCCATCGCTTGGATGTCAAAGGTTTTGCTAGCATCGAGAGGTTGGTTGGACGAGCCTTGATAGCTGTAGGCCATATCAATGGCCAACCTTGAGTATTTCTGATATAGGAGGATCCGCTGAGTCATGCCATTGATTTGGATTTCATCGCAAAGATTGAGAACCACGTGGGGGCCGTTGTCTACCAAAACCGAGGAGGAAGGTCCCATGGGCCACCGCCCCAGCTTGGCACGGCGGAAGAGGGCGTACTTCACAGAAGATCCAGCGGGTTCCATTTCGTCAAACACGTCCTCGAGCGCATGTTCCACCCAAACGACGGCATTTCTATTCGGAACGAACTTCAAGGCGGTGATGTAAGCGTCATCGGTTATGGCCATTTCCGACACATTGGTGACAGAGATGGTCTCCTCTGATTGGCAGGAGACGTGATATAGCGTCAGCCCGTTGTGATCCCTGACTATCACTTCAACAGATAGCGAGGTATCTTTGCCTTGTGCGTTCGACCTCAGATAATATAGCGTCTGGAATATCGCTTGTCGCGGGGCAATATCCGCCGACCAGGCAGGACGAGCGACTTTCTCCGAGTGCAGAGGAGCTATGCTGTCTCCATCTCGAGCGTCTTGTATTTGCGCAACGCTGAAGGTTTGGATGCAACTGGCCTTGACAATGATGATGTAAGAGCCCGTCACAGCGGCCGAGCGAATCGGTTCCTATACGCCCGCTTCAGTCTTTCCAGTTTGCGGCTGTTGCAAAAAACGTACCAAGGGGTCTGATAGGAGGCTGACACGACGGTGCGAGACGTCGGAGTGACGCACCTTCCAGATAATCGCATGCAAGAAGGAGGTCCCGTCGCGCAACCGGCAGATCGACATTGTCCGCGAGCAGGTGAGGAATCCGGACGATCCCTTCTGGACGTGCAATTCCGCGAAGTTGTTTGACATGAAGCCGAGGTGAAAAGTGGCGTAAGCGGGCAATGAGTCATTGGACTCGATTTCCACTTCGAGGGGTCCCTCATTGGGGTATGTAACCGGTCCCACTGACACGACGAGATCGACGACACCTTCAGCGAGGCAACTAGCCGAACCGCTGAGCACAGCACAACCCATCGGAAGTGCTTTACCGTCGCGCGGCCATGCATCGACAAGCTCGTCTTTGTCCATGGCGGTGAGCGCCGGGCGGATGCACTCGAGTCGACCATTGCGAGTGCCGCGAAACACGTAGGGCCCCGCAACACAAAACCAGGTGCACTGCGTGTCGTGGGGTGCGTTCAGGAGTCGCACCTCTTGTACAGACATGATGGGTTCCCCATTGGAAACGAGCGCTTTCTTCGACGGGTGAGCTTGTATCAGTACGTTATCGGAGGTCACTGCGCCCTGGCCCTTCCGATGTGGTTTCTTTCCAGAGGTGCGAGACTTTGCGGTAACCAATGTACCTTTGGCCGGGGACACGACCACGACATTAGAACGTGAGGCTGTCGTGGTTGAGGCGAAAGTTCTCCCGCCGTGCTTAGGTTCCCGTCGGTAAGGGCTCATCTGGCAGAACGGACGGGAGGAGGCTCGCTATGCAAGCAAGAGCAAGGGTTATATATGGGGTAAACAACGAGAATTGAGATGAACACTCACAAAAATGGACGGCACTGGTGGGACGGGGACGAGCAGCCGGAAATGCGATGAGTGTATGGAGAACAGTTGGTGGTTGAGGCGATAGGAGGAATACGTATGCGGGAGCAAATCGAACCTCAGCTGATCCTTCTGAAGGGTTCGCGCCACTGCAGACTCGGACGAAATACTATTGCCCGGAGTCAGGATGAATCGAATTGTTTACACTGAAAGTTCTCAGTCTACTCCCCCGGGCGCCGCCTCATCAGCCGTCTCAAAGTCATCGTATCATGTCAAATATCATGGTGCGGACTTGCGATCCTCGGACCCCGAGGCGCCAACAGCGAACGGACGATGATGTCAGAGTACTAGTGCGTGCCTCAATGCCTCCGGGCTGACGCACGCGTCATGAACGGGGTTCGATCCCCAGGAGACGACCGAGTGGCATTGCGGGCATACATGGACTAATTAAGGAAGGTTGTGAAGGAACTGGATAGTATTACACGATAAAACACTCCGGCGGAGCATGGGCAGTCTGTTGGTGCCAGCGTACCGCGAAGACGATCAGCGATACTACTGGCAAGTGCGTGCTACCAGCGGCTCTCCGCCATAGTAAAGGATTCTGAGTCAAGAAACGAATTGACGAAATATACACGCTCCACCTTGTCGGCCTGAGCGTCCTGTGCAAGCACTACAGGCTGTAGCATGCAATTCCTTCGGATCCACCGCAAATCGATTACGCTCGCCGTCTGCACCCCATTCTCGTCGATATCGGGAGACACAGTGCTGAGCCCTGAAGGTTCTTGAGAGGGATGCGTCGGCGGCGTGAACCACTCGACATAAGCCAGTGGTCGAAGGGTCGGCTGCCCGGTGAGTGACTGGTTGGCGATCGGGGACAGGCTGAATATCAACTTTAAACGTGCAACACGCAGAGCTGCCTCACAAGTTAACCGACTGTGTAGGCGGACAATGACTGCTTACTGCATATGTCGAAGGAGTTTTCCTTGCCTGTACCAACCAGAACGGTATCGAAGCGTGCTTGCCGACCTGCTCTGGCTCGCCTCTCATTGCGAGAACGGAGCCGACAACACGAAACGATGGAGGCGTGTGTACGGTCGACACCTTTCAGGGATGGAGTAAAGAACTTGCATTTGACCCAGACCCGGACAGACTGGACCAAAAAGTCGATGGAAGGGATAGGGGTTATTTCCGGCCGTCCATACCCGTGCTCCTTTATGAACGACAGCAACGCGACAGAGAAGTTAGTACAACCCCAACCAGCGGTATCAACCAGGTCTGAAAGCGCTACGGCCGAAAATTCAGGATATTTGGATAGTTCATGGGAGCTGGGCAACCGGGAGCGCGCGCTTCGTGTTGGCTGCTGGCTCTCGGGCCGTGTGCCTGAAGCGGGAAGTAGCGCTGTCAGCAGGGGCATCCCTACGGCTGAACACCGTACGTACCTAGATTCCAGACTACAAAAGAACGGAAATTGAGCAGTCGCTCTCGCCTTGCCACCCATAGAGCCATCTCCTTAGTAGTAGAGTCTTTCTTGCCGCTGCTTTGGCGGAATGGCACCTTCGCGAAATCTATATGCAACCTTTCTGAAATCTCGGTGGTCCAGTTGTCGAGAGAGCCAGCTTCGTATATTGCCCAAGCATAATGGATCAGAGAATGTAATTTAGGGATGCAGAACAAATTCTCTGTTAGAGTAAGGTGAGTTGCAAGGCGGCATCAAACTGAGGACAATGCCCACCTTCATCACGACCTTTTCTGGCACCTAGCTCGATAAACCCCACTTTATTTCGATGGAATAATAGCAGTGATTCGCGTAAGAGCAGTACTGTCCGTTCTGAGTGACGTTCCAGAGATGCAAGATATAGGAAATCCAGCAGCGCACGCGTCGCTGTGATCACCCGGCGACCAGACGGGCCAGCCTTTTTGATCTTGGAACTGCTGGACACCACACCGAGCAGCACGCGTGCAATGGCCTTTCGTTCTTGACCCATGAGCTGCTGTAGGTCCTTGAGACCATGGAGGAATCGACGAGCGCCATGAGTGGCAGGGACTTCCTTAAAACCGCGATCTAGCTCTTCCGGCCCTGCAATATCCTTAAGCCACTCGATAAGGTGCTTCAGCATGCCTTGCAGAAGTTGATGGAGGATATCGGGATACATGCTTGTGTGAATCTGGGCGTGGGGGAGATTCGCCCAAAACGGTTTACGGATCGGCATGAGAGAAAGTGCCTTCACAAAAACTTTGTACGAACGAAGTCCACCCGTTCGTGTATGTGTGGATTCATGCCAAGGGATTTCGAGCGGAAGCGATGCGGGAGGGGGGGCTGTTTCTAAAGGGTCATCGTCGGAGCTGTCGTCGTCTTCATCACTGGAGCCAGCCTCATCGTTGTCTCGCGCTTGCGGCGGTTCGTGGTCTTCCATGCCAGGAACTGCTGGTTGGATGCAGTCGGGTACTGGCAAGTGCACGGTTGACAAGGCTGGTCTGGATTTCCCGGGGAGCACTGGGTAGGTGGCGAACGATGCATCCACGATTGGGTGAGTCTTCACAAGTCCGGTCAAAGCTTTGAGCGTGGTCGCCTGATCACGGAGTTTCCACGGGTATCGGTACACGTCGTCACACGCATCCTCGTCTCCCCGTAGTTCGTCTCCCATGCCTCTCCAGTCGATAGTGCAAATCGGGCAACGTCGCGAGCGCGTGCAAGTGATGAGGCATTGTTCAGGGTAATCTGCCATCCAAGCGGCAAGAATGGGGTAGCATCTTCGAACGCATCCATCGCCCGACGTGAGCAAAATTCCGTTTGTTGCTGCTTCGATGGTCGGTTCTAGGATGTGTGCCAAGCATTCATGTATCATTCTCTGGCGAGCTGTCCGCGCGTCTTCATCGCTCAGCCCCAAATCTTCTAACTTCTCCGTAGGGAGGTAACCAACCAAGATCATGGCACGTTGTGAAGGCGCTCTCCGGACGGACTTCGGGAGGTTGCCGATGCTCATATAGATAGGATAGCCGTATCTATCCCCGCTCATTTGCGTGAGCAGTGTCTTGTCGGTACTGAATATTAGGGGTATAACGGTAGCTCCGTCCGGTAGGGCTTGCTTGATCCATGAGCCATTGGTTGTGTGAGAAGAGCTTGACGAGAAGACGCACTTGGGTCCGCCACCACCAATTACCAGTCCACATCTCCTCAAAAATACGGTTATCCTCTCCATCGTCTGCGAACCATTGCTCGGGTGCGAAACGTAGGTCATCCGAGAAGCGCGGGTCTCCGTATAGAGCCTTGACAGCTTCCAGAATGTCGCGGTGCCAGAGAACGCAGTTGGTATCAGTCCCAACAAGCATAAATTCCGATCTGGTCCAGGGCAAGCTGTCAGACGGCAGTTGGTTGTCCACTTTATCATTCAACTCCCTCGCCGTCTTGAAGGATAGACCAAGCGCATCGACAATCTGGATAAAAGCCTTAATGCCTTGCCACAAAATAGATGGATAACACACCCCCGTGACGAGCAACCTATCTATGGCGGCGTTACTGATACTCTCTGATTTCAGCCATGTCCCGAAGTGGAGGTCAATTTCCGACCGAAAGGGATGGTAAGGGTTTCCTTGGCAGCGTTCCCGCCATTCAGTGTACCGAGATTGACCATCGACGGAGTGGATAGTTGCAGCTGGTCGAGGGAAAGGACGAACCCTACGAGGGTTGGCGTACAGCTCCTGAAAAATGCCTTGGTCTTCATGCAGTCGAACATCTTCGGCCTCAGCTTGGGATGCTTCCTCTTCCAAGCAAGGTGCTAGTAATTCCGGTTGCACTGGGTCGGATCGATGGTCATGCTGGCGCAGTGCACTGAGGAACTTCGGATCTATCTCGCATGAGGATGCTTCTTCGTTGGCTGATTCGAGAGGCACTTGACGGTCGACGTGGAGCGTGATGGAGTGATCATCCGACTGCAGACGAGAGAGCACAAAGTCATAGCAGGCTGCATGCTTACGCTGAGACAGGTGTCTCTCTAGCCGACTTGAAGAATCGAAGATGGCGCCGCAGCTACAGATAGTCTGCATGTGGTCTCCTCAGGCAGTATGGCCCAAACGCTCTGCCAGGAAACACTGGACCCCCAAGCGGAACCAAAGCACCAGCCACTGGCATGTGCGCTTCTTCGCCCTCACATCGTCCTGAGTACCGGCCAACACCACCCCGTACGACTGTCCTTCGCCCGACTCCGGTCGAGGAGGAGAAGTTGGCGATGAGCCCACAACATCCTCCCAATGGAGCTCCCTTCGCACCGCTCTTGATTCCGCCTCTATCCATACCGTCTCCGAGCTTCTGGTGCAGCTAGTAGTAGAATCTCTTCTTCCAGCAAGACAAGGAATTTGCTGAGCTTCAAGTTTGTGCGCGATGGGCAGTGGATTCTGAAAGCTTGCCCCACCTCCTTTCTACTTGCATGTAGGGTGCTGTCGATGTAAAGAGGATAATACAGACTTTCATATCATAATATTTTACCTACAGTCAGTCTGAGTACAACGTTCTCCTTGTCACCGATAACCGCATGGTGAGCCATTTACAGTAAATAGACTAAATCCAGCAGACGCCATGTCACTAGCCCATCCTGCCCGCTTCTGGTCCTAATTGTTTTCCCCCTTGAAACCCGGTTTCCTAAATGACTTCAGACGCTTTCCCTCTCAGCACGGATGTTCTGCATTGCCAGCTCCATCCGCGCCTTTCTGATGATTTGGCAGCACCTCGTCCTGCTATTGAGCATGATATTCAGTTCCGGCCATGCGCGACGCCAGATCCTGGCCAGCAGCTCAGGCTGTCCATGTAGCCAGGTAGCCTCGACGAGAAGGGGCTTGTTTTTGGTTGGCAAGGTGAATGGCAGTTCCCACGTCAATCCGCTGCACTTCACCGAACGGAGATTGGGACAGACAGAGATGAGGCTACTGAGGGTCTCGATGGAGATTCCGTGCTCCAGGTACACAGCACCTTTCTGAGGCCTTGAGATCTTCATATAGGTCGCAGGCCATAGCAGCTCCAACCGTTGAAGCACGCCCATATGCCGAATGAGATCCACGATGTCTTTGCCTTCCAGGAATAGAGGTTCAATCGCCACATCATTGATGCAGAGTCGCTCAAGAAGAGTGCATTTCTTCAGCCCAGCTGTCGCCCTACGGAAGTCGAGATGGGCCTCCATATCGGTTGGGAACGAAGAGTGGATAGCGATCCTGAGATGGACCAGAGCGCTATGCTTCTTCCCGATGACGTCGGTTACCTCTTCGCATTCTTCCTGCAACAGCCGGCACGTCAACGTGATATCGAGCGCCTGCAGCTGAGCGTCCATGTTCTCCAGGAGTAGTATAGCAGGCCTGGCTCGCACATCAAGCGTCAGACGCTTCAAGGCTCCCCATGGCTCCTCTGAGCGAGGTCCATCAAAGAAGAACAGTGCGTCTGGAGGGAGGATCTGCCCAGAAATGTCGAGTTCCTCGATATTTGGATGGTCCTGCAGTGTCTCGAGAACCTTGTTGACGCAGTATTCAAGCGCGATAGACACACCTCGGAGCCTCGGGCGTGTTTGAAAACGTTGCAAAGCCGCCAGAGTGTGGCTGTCGAGCACTGCGGTGCCGGTACCTGTGACTCCGAGATAGGCGATGTCTTTACAGTGTTGGTAGATGTGCTTGATTGCTACGGCGAACGTGTCCCTCCACTCGTCCCAGTCGTAAGAGCTCCTCCTCTGGCTTAGGACGAGATATATGCGCGTAACCGTGGGACTGGTCGCTCTCGTGGCGAGGAGAAGCCCTGATGGATCGGTCGTGTCTATGGTGACGCTCTTCAAGTGAGGAAAAGGGGAAAGTCCGAGAGCGTAGGCCAACGTCGAAAGGTTGTAGTATAGCGTCTTCGTCTGCTTCCCACCGTACGGGTTCAGTTCCATCTTCAGGATCCAGCCACAGTACCACTTTACACGATCATGCGTCTGTCTATTTGTTAGAGAAGCCAGACATTGGGTTATCGCCATGCGCGTACAGCTTGATCGCCGAGGGGTTTTCCCATAAGAACTTTAACGAGGGAGGTAAGCATCTTCTCATCCACATCTTTCCATAGGACCTGCATCGCCCTGTGCATGGATTTGGAAAGCAGAGCGACATTCAGCAGATCATTGCGGTCTAGGTAGGAAAAGATATGGTCGGCTATATCTGCATGAGCGAGTATTGACATCTTGAAGGAGTGGTATGGTGGTTGACACGAGAGTAAAGCAGGCGCTAACGACGCGTTGAAACGCGTCCTAGTACCCGTGAATTTGTGGCCCCTCGTTGTGGCAGACACACAGGGCACCAGAAGGTCCCGACAGCATGTCAGGCACAATGAGTACGATAAGTCATGTAAACGAGTGGAGAACCATGCGTCAGTAGAAGTACTCCAGGCGTTATAACAAAGCAGCAATCTGGCTACGCTCGCCCAGCCATATTGCTGGGCCACTTGACCGCTCACCTCGTACCCACGCACTTCTAGCTCTCCCTGTGATTCGGCAGCCTGCGTTTTATTATGCAGCCCCGACCCCCTCGTCTGGTCAACCGTATCCCGCTCAACGTCATCTCTCCCTCCCTAACCTCCCGCAACGAATTCATGATCACTGAGATCCGTCAGCCCAAATGCGACACACGATTTTCTGTAACGAGCCGAAATCGAAACACAAACGCTGTTAACGACCAAACCACAAATAACGGACATAAACGTGATTAACCAATTTACAGCCTACGTCTGAACAAGGGAGCTGTGCACGTTTCTGCTACTGTATTCTATCCGCCCTTCCTCTGCTCACAAATCCAGCCGTTGGGGCCGTTTGATGACGCGCTGTGAACGAGTCGAGGTAACTGCCGATTGCGGTACCACCATGGATCGCCGATTTTGATTCTTCCGAGATTTTTCGACGGGCACGACTGACAGGCGCGGTGATTCGCTTGCAAAGCCGCGGATGCTGGTAGCGGCTTCAGAGACGAATGCAATGGGATGATCGGGCTTCGCGGTACCAGGCAGAGTGAAGTTTTCATCTTGCCCGACGGCAGAAGGAGGTTGTGGCGCAACGGGACCCTCACCAAGCGAGGTGGGGTCAGAAGAGGTGGGTCCATCGTGAGGGAAGGCAGGTGGAATGAGGACGCCCTGGGCCTGGGTGATGGGTGAGCTCAGGTGAGCCAGACCAGTGACGTTGGCGCCTGCCGTGTTCTCCGGCGGCGAGCCTGACTGAACAGGAGGCTTGATATTGGCGCCTTCGGTTTCCTCCGGCGGCGAGCCTGACTGAATGACATCAGCCGGCTCAATAACAGCACTCCGAACGATTTTTGGTCGAAGCGGCGATAGCTGAATGACGCCCTGATCGCGGACGACATTGAGGCTCGGGGTTGTTGTGCCTTGAAATCGAATTTTCCTTATCTTACGTTCGACTGCAGCTACCATATCGATGTCGCTCCCTTTCAAGGCGTCAGGTACCCGCGTTGCAATCGGTGGCTGATTGAGGTTGTTCTCCCCAATCGGCGGGTTGAACAGAGCATGCGTCTGAACAGCGGCGGAAGCGGCAGTCTTGCTGGTCGTCTCGGATACCGGTCGACCAGCATAGTTAACATGGGCAGGCGGCCTCGACTTATCCTGGTCCGAAGTAGATTGAGCAGGCTCGGGCCCATGCACTGCAGCGATCTCTGTGAACATGGTTGGAGGTGATCAAAGCGAACTCACCCCCGGGGTTCAACTCGTCGCTGGGCGGTATGCCTTTCACAATGCGGAATACCGCCGGTACCTTGCTCGTCGCTTTCCAGGACCGTGATTTCTCAGGAATCGAGAAAGGTGCAGCGGCGACAGGGTCCACATCCATTCTGTGCCCTTGCTGACCGTCGAAAGCCGGGAATACTGCATGATCGGGCACAAGACCGGATAGCCTGGGTACCGAGGACTTCTTTGGAGGGCGATCGGGGGTCGAGCGAGCGAACAGATTCTTGGGCGACGGAAAGGCGCTGTATGACGATATTGAAATATCAGTTGTGTGTAGTTCTGTGAGCCGTGTGCCTTCTGCCCAGTCGGGCAAGGGAGTCTTGGGGAGAGCTGCGAACTCCATGACAGTATCGTTTTGCTTGTCATGAGATACGGAGCCCTTGCTAGATTGGCTGGGGTCGGGCGCCCATCCAGGCGCATCGCCCCATCCGCTATGGCCGTCTTCAGCAGTCGTCCCTCTCGAATTCCCGGATCGATTCCAATCTGTCACCTGGCTCCCCTCCCCTTGTTGAAGAACGGAATCTGCGGTGGGTGTCGCGTCCCTCCGTTCCTGGGTCATCCATCCACTGAGGTAACCCTCAGTCGTCTTCCGTTCGGGGGGGACGACGACTTTGCTATTGATCCTAGGCGTGTTGTCAACGCACGTCCCTAATCGAGGAGTGTACGCACATTCCGTCTCTGAAGAGATCGGCCATGATCCGCTCATATCTCCGTGGAAACCGAGTTTTGAGGAGGTTGATTTGTTCCAAGTGTGCGACGTGGTGGGGCCCCCAGATCTTGGTTGAAAACGTTTCCGTGGTCTCGTCTCCAGGCCTAGCTGCCAACTTTGTGATGGCGAACTGGATCTAGACAAGAGTCAGTGGCGGAGAGTGATTGCAGCCGAGGCCTAACTCACGGCTGTTACCACTAACGCCAAGATAGCCGGATGACCTTGCTCAAAGACGTGCCTAAACTTGGGACCTTCGCCGTCTTTGTTCTGGAACCACATCTGACAATACACGGCAGAAATGCATGGATGCTCGAACGGCTACGGAGGATAAGCGCAGGCACACCGTCGAAGCCGACACTTACATTTGCATTGATCGTATCAGCAAAAATGAACTTACATCCGTCCAGCAGGCGCTGAACTTCCTTGGCCAATGAGTGGAAGTCGTCCGGTGTCTTGGGTTTGGGAATGTTGTAATAGTGTTGTACGAGATCGACTGCGCAATCCTTGATTGCCCCCCTCATCTGAGCATCACGCTGCTTCAACTACGGAATGCTGAGGTTAGCTACTGCTGAAACATAGCACCGTGAAACGCACAATTCCCCTTATGTTATCCGCGTAGTCCGTATCTCCTTTGAATAGCCGTTCGTAATATTTCTCAGACTTGCCGTGCGTCTCGCATGCTAACTTCCATGACTGCCGTGCCAAGGTTAGGCGGCCCACGGTAGACAGGAAAGCGCCTTCATCGTTATTGACCATTCCCACGCGATAGAGCTTGTTGGCTGTCATACAGATGGCTCGCGTTTGGGGGCTTCGATCGCCCATGCGGGCGTGAGAGGCTGATGCTTTGACCGGTGTGGATGATTGAGTACCAGGGAGGGTGCTCGGCTTAACCTTGCTGCGCCGAGGCGGAACGACGACTTCAGACGAGGTCAGTACATACTACGATGAGGGTCAGACATGTACAATCGGTGGATAACTTGTGCGTTGCGTACCGCAGGACTGTTTTGGCAAGCTGGACCACGGGTGTTTTGCCGCTTCGTTCCACCTCCGTCCACCCTTCGAAACGGACTTGTCCCAGAAACTAGATCTGAATGAGATCAAGACACAGTAGTTGAGAACACCCATCATACCTGGCCTGTCACACCTGTGCCGTTTCACCGTGCTCTGACGTGTCTCTCCCACATTGCGCCCTCCTCTATTCGACCGCACACGGTGCTGCGGACTCATTGATGCCATTGCCGACAACTCCGATTCATCTTCGCTGAGCACGAAAAGAGGCTCATGGGAACGGGCTTTGATGCTCGCACCCGGCCGCCCGCCGGGGCCGCGTCGTTGTTGCTGATCGATAGCCACCTTCCGTTGTCGAGGTGGGAGGTCATGGAGACGCGTCATTCTCCCTGCCGTCGCCGCACGTCGTACTGGTTGAGTAAAGTGACGAGAGGGGGGTTCATCGTGATCGATGACTGTAGCGGCGTCTTCCTCGGACGAGTCCGAGCTCCAGGCGTCCTCGTTGAAGAAGAACTCTTCTGTCAGGAGTACAAAGCGCAGGTCAGCGGCCATGTGCGACAAGGGCTTGCTTAGGGGCTGCGCTAACACACCTCCACTGCCATCCGAAGCCGCTCGCGGCGCCACTACGGGCCTCTGCCGATAATCTCGTGTTCTGTGCATCCTTCCCACTCCTGCAGGTCGTCTTCCTGGCTGTACCTTTGCCATGCTGATCGAGTTGCTATTTTTCTGCGATACCGCCTACGAAATGCTCAAAACGCGATCAAGAATTGCTCCTGACGGCTTACTGATATCCCGCTCTTGCCGTCTCTAGGCTCTCACGCTTTTCTAGGCACTTATATTCAGACACACCCTGCGCGGATAGACGTGCTCTCACCTTTAGACGGCTTCCCTGCGACGTGTTCTGCTGTGATGAAATCGATATCTGCGTCCGGCTCTCAGCTCAATGTTGATAAACTGTGGATGTGCGGCATACCTGTCAACTCCTGCTGCGACGAGATTGCTCTGCTCTCCCAAAGAGAATTCACACTCGAGAACGATCTGCTCTGCCACTTTGCTGAGCTCTGGTTAACCAGAATGTGGTACAGACGATCTCACCGACATAACTCAGCGGGCTAGCCCTTTTTTACTGCCACGCGATAATCAAGGTGGCTATACACGTTTAGGGCAAGATTTGGCAGATAGGAGCGTCTAGACAGCCGAATCTGCCCGTTTGCAGATCGCCTAAGAGGCGAACACCTTCATGTCATTCTTGTTGTACTTGAGTCACGCCTGATGTAACTATGTCTCACATTGACAATGCCATTGTGAGTTACCAGTGCTAAATGCCTTTTGCGGGCCCTCGACTGACGGCTAACAACCTTTGCGGCATCGTTGGCTTCCGTTCTTCGCTCCGACACAGCCTAACCTCCATACCCCAATCACGATAGGCTCACTGCGGGCAAGAGCGGTCATCAGTAACGATGCTCAGCCTGAAGATGAGCGCACCGTCATAGGGGAAGATGCTGTATCACTTGCCCAAGGTCAAGCAGTCGCGCGTTCGTACCACATCGGTCGGACAGGAGTTTTAGGGGTGAATAAGGCAAGCCGACTCGTGGACGGGCGACCATGAGCATAGGGAGTGCGAACACAGTATGGCCGAGACTCTACCTTGAATGACCAGAGTGCGCTGTTTCTATCGTTTCTCGTCCCAGCCTCTTTACTGATGCACGTCCGTCCTCCGGTTGCGCAGGTTCGGACTGCGGATCTGCCCAACCAGAGCGAGAACGACTGCGTATAAAGCAAGAGAGTACTTACAAGACGCGCTTGTCCTCTCTCTGAGACTTTGCCAGTGGTAGTTCCCTCATGCCGTCGGGCCTGGAGGCATCTTCGCGTGATCTCATTGCTCCCGCTTCGAACCCCGAAGCTCCGTTATACGACGCCCGCGGAGTCTCCTTTCGGAGCGTTACTCTTGCTTCGCACCATTACTTCTCGACGCAACCGACCAGACAATATGCCCAAGACCACGCAGGAAAAGGACGACGCCTGGGAAGCGCTGGAAGCTGCATATCAGGAGGCCGCCCGTGAGGGCCGGGGCGGTGACTTTCTCGATGATCTTCACCGTAAACGCGTTGCCCAGAAGAAGGCTGACAAGAAGAAAACACATCGCTCCTCTGACCCTCGTTATCGCCTCATTTCTCAAGAAGACTGGACGGGCTTCCTCAACCAGCGCGAGGTCTACTTTCCGGCGGTGTACAAACTTCGTGCCGTCAAAGCTCGGGAGGCTGAACGCGCTCGCCAGAATGGCAGTGAACCGGTCGCTTCGTCGTCCGCCAATACGAGGACCTCCAGCCGTTCCCGCCGCATGAAGCTCGCTCGTGAGCCGTACAACTTGCGCTCCAGGACTGTTCACAAGCGATGCTCGCCTAAGCCGCCCGGACCTATGAAGCATGCTGAAGTTGACTCTTCCTCTCAGAGTGAAGATTCGTCAATGGCCGACGACGACGACGAAGCTGGTTCCCAACTTGTCGAGAAACACGACGAAGAGAATGTATGCGCACCCATGATATATGCTACACAAGATCTAACGCGATCTTGCAGGACTCTGCTGTTGACAGCTCCTCGATTGGTGATGCGGATGCTTCCGACGCAATCCTCTCGAAAGCAAACTCCCCTTGCTCCAGATCTTCAACGATATATGCTGGTCCTCCACCGTCCTCACCTGAGATGCGCGCTGGCGATGGCCAACTTAGCCAAAGCCATGCTCCAACCAAGACCATGTCTCCCGTAAGCTATGTACATACCTTCATGGGTTCCTTGGCCCTAACATCCGGCACACGCAGCCATTGCCAGGAAGCCCGCCCCCCTTCGTCGATGAAACAGGGACGCAAGAACCAACCGAAGAGGGCAGTACCCAGAGCCCCGCTGCAAAGATAGAAGAAAACCTCGATGTGTGGATGAACATCCTTCGGAAACACCATGACTTCGCTCATCGTCTTACTGCCCGCCTCCTCTCCGATACTGTGGTCTTTGGCAAACCGGAGCACCGGCTCCTCGCGTCTATTGTTCAGCTCGCTACAGCGGTCAAGCAGCCAGCCACAACGCTGCCCCAGACCCGTGCGTTAATCCAGCGCGTCAATCAGAAAGTCGATGCGTTCTTCAACAATATCCTCTCCGTCGACTAGCTTGTTGTGTTCGGGAGCACACATCGCCTACCTTTCTCGCGGTCTTATCGCAGTTTCGCTGCTTTTACGTCCTTTCTTCCTTCTTCTACTTGCCATGCATAAGTGCAATATTCATCCTGCCTTTCCCATTCTCGTCAGTATTGCCTGTTTCCTGCCCTCATACATCCGGTAATGTCGCCTTCTCCACTTCTCGTTTTAACCCCTGCTCGTATCTCAGCATTCCCTCGCCACAGTGTATGTTGATGGAAGTAACAAATTGTATGATTCTTCATACCACGGATTATGTGACGTATCCAAGCCATATGAACGAAAAAGCAAGGCGCGACCAAGTGGCAGGCTAGTACCACATCAATCGGAAGACGCGCCCCGCCGACCATTCTCCAACCTGGTCCACCGGAGTTTGTGTTCCATGTAACGACTCACTGTGATCGTACGTCTGTGTCGCTCTCTCCTTCGTCTCCCGGGGCGCGCTAAGTGCTTAGCTTTGGGTCGTCCCCTTGTCACCCTGCGAACGCTGTACATAGTCGGGTTTGTCAACGCTACGAGCCGCTTTTCAGTGCACTCCTTCCCATGTAGGGGTCCGCAGCAGCCAGGATGTCGCCTAGAGCATGAGATGACGATCGCCAACGAATATATCGAGCTCAACCTTGAGACGGAGGAACCCGTTGACGAATTCGGTCCTGATGTGGGTTCCTTCGGAGCGGATATCGCAGACGAGGATGGACTTGGGCCTGTGGAAGGTGAACAACTGCCGGAATGGCACCATCTTATGCAAGCATGCTTCTCTCAACCTGTATTCCCTTTGGACCAATAATCCTATTGCGTTCAGATCAACATCATTGAAGCCATGTTCAATCGAGCTAGTCGAGGGAGTATTAACCCTGAATCATTCTTGTGCCTAACCTTCATACCTGAAACAGGCTACGAGCGATGAACTTTCCAGGAAAATGTCTGAGACGTTCCTCCCAAGCATTTCTCTATCTAAACACGCGTGTATTATCCCTTAGTACAACAAGAATCCATCGAGCTGAATCGACCATCCGGGGCCCCAAGTTCTCGTTCATTGGGATTCCATTCCATCTCCTGCCTCGGCCATATGTCGCGATCGCTTCTCATGCTTTGTTCCTGGAACTGGTTTCTTCCAGCCATGGAGTCGCTTGAGCAGTTGCCAAAGCTCGGCCAGAGTCGGTACACGCCCACCCTGATAAACGTCCACCGGCTGCCAGAAGACGTAGTAAGGAACTGCGTTGACTGAGTGCACATCACGGGTACACAGACGGATGACTTACTGCCCTTCAAGTCCTGTTTGCACCACTGACAGTTGCGACCCCTTGAGGAGCATACTAGACACTTCCCTCCAACAGTAACCACGCATATCTCGACACAAAAGGCCCACTCCACCTCTGCTGTCGTTCCTCCAAGTGCCCTTGTTCGTCCTCGGCCTCCTTTAGGCTTGCTTGTGGGATTCTCCGATCCTTGGCAGTCTTGACACCGAAAAGGACCGTGGAGGAACTAGGCACGGCTGGTTAGCATGACATCGCCGCATATATTTCATTGTCTCACAATCAGAGTGCACCACGCAGGATATTTGACTGCGACGGCCCCGTACTTTCTCACAACCTCCATGCTGAGAGCTTCAGGCTTGAGCGGGTGTGGCACGAAGTCGTGATAGCTTGCAGTTCTCAGTCCAGCAGAATACTTGCGAATCGTCTGCTTGATCCCGCTGATGTGCACGTACTTTTTGCGATCAACCACATCCAGGTGCACCCAATTAGGTGCATCATATACGCCGCGTCGGTAATACTCATGGCTCCGGCGATACGGATGCGCGTTAAGAGAAAGTCGAGTTGACGAACTAGATGTATGCGCTTCGTCCGCATTGCTTGTGACACTCAGTGGTGGCTCGGGATCTGCCTCTGTTTCGACTTCGTTCCCGTCCCCGGGCAGCTCGGTTGAATGCTGATCATGCGTTTCACTACGGCGAGAAGGCGGAGTATTGGCACTGCCCTCCCCCGACTCCGTAACGTTATCGCTTCTTTCGACTGAACCGCTGTGGGCAGTCTGCCCACAATCCATCGCATCCCGCCCCTTAGATGCTGGAGCGCTGGTGATCAAGTCCCGCCTTCTGTCCTGGCCCGAGGGAGAGCGCTCTAAGCTCTGATCTGTCCGTCTTCGGCGGTGTGGCGAGTCTTGCTCTTCAACCAGACCGCTAACCGGGCTGCTCGCATCGGAATCCTCGGTATATGCTCTCTTTCGGGTTCTTCTGGGAGCAGGCTCCGGTGTTTCCGGGACAGTTTCGATGTCTCGCGGAGATGTACTGGATCCGAAGGGCGTGGGCGCGATTTGGCTGCATCGGCCGTAGGGAGTACCACTGATGGCCTGGCCGGTCGTCTGTCCGTCCTCATTTGTTTCCACTGCCCCCCCGGTTCTAGAGACGGCTGGCGTGCAAGGCCTGGTCTTCGTCGGCGTCGTGCCAACTGCGCCCTGGCGCCGCGACGCCAGCAAGCCTATGAGATAGCGATCCGTTTCGCCGACCCTTCGCTGGGAACCCATCCATTGTCGCAACCTCTCCTGCTTCTTCTGTAGGTCTCGCACCACCGCTTGTCGTTGTCTTCCCTGTGAGAGAGCCAACGTCGATAGATGCCTTCGTCGGATGGGCCTCGGAATGACGACTATGTCGGGAAGCAATCTGATCAAATCCGGCTGCCGTGCTTGGACAATGCGGTGGGCAAGGTCCAGCAGGAGTAGCAAATCGGAGTTCAATCTATCACCGGCGGCTTCACATGCTATCACGTCGTGCATGGTATAGAAGGCGCCCTATCCGCGATCAATGGCAATGTCCAAACTGGATTGCGGAAGGACGTACGACGTAGAAGCCGGTTTGTCTCAGCCAATCATCCAGAACCAAAGATCCATCCGAGCCATCTGTCTTCGATGAGTCTGGCTTCATGACTCCTGCGATCAGCGTCTCCCACATGTCGATGGGCACCAAGAGCTCCCTACTTGGCAACGCGTCCGTCCATTGCATGCACCTAGCCCACGATTGTTCGGGAAGATCGTCTACAGGAAGTAGTTCGAGAGGAATCGGGATCGCCAGAGAAGGGTAACCCTCGACCAGGCCATTAAGGGTGCGCAGGAGTGAATCGAGAAGGCCAACCATCTTCTGACTCGGAGGTACATGAGCGATGTGGCATTGAATAAGGTAAGCGGTCTGGCGTAGCAATGGTTCAACTAGGGATGGTGGAAGCATGGAATTGGGTTACTCACCATCTGGTCACAAGCATAATGAAGGTACAGCTCTACACTGGTCCGTCTCCCATCTGCTTGCCATCTGGGCTCGTCAAGAAGTCGTTTTATGATGTCCGGGCCGAATTGAGAGTCAAGAATTGCATGAGCGTATTCCATTCTTGCCCCCATGTACGCTTCATCATCTTCCAAAATCCAGTCATTGGTGACTGCAGGGTGCCCATAGGTGTTCCATGCGCTGTCAAAGATGCTTGGCGTTCGACCCAGAGCAAAGGCCCGAAAGGCCGTCGGTGTGCAAGCAGCATCTAAGAGTGACTTTGTGCGGTCGATGTTGTAGAGTATGCAGACTTTCTTCATCGTCGACTGATCCGTGAGAAACCTAATTTGAAGAAAAGATGGCCATACACCGAGGGGCATGCGTTCCAAATGTTTCATGCTTGCATTCTAATGCGGTTTCAGGCCAACCCAGGGGGAAACGGCTCGACGAAGCTTACCCAGAGCCTCATGATTCGCTCAACCCATGTTCTTGCCTCAGACTCGTTTTTCTGTCTCATGATAGGAGGAGGAAGTTCCCGCAGCTGAGCCTCCACTGCTAATGCGATGATGAGGCGGCTACCCTCCGTCCAAGGCACGCAAGCTTGGAATTCCGTGCGGCTCTTGCGATATCGGAGGTACAGACCCCCTTGATCATCTTGATAAGGCGGTAGTGCGTCGTTCGAGCAAGGGTCTGTGCCATCGAGGAAGGAGAATGCCATTCTGTACTCTTTGGGCACGAGACTCCAATCGAGGCCCGCGACTAGACCTCTTGGTAGGCTCGCACCGGCTCCGCAGAGCGACTGACAATCCGACAGGAAGTCATTAATGCGGTCTCGAAATGAGGTGGGCCAGGGGGCTAGTCCTAAGTATGCATAGCACCTTAGCAACACCGTCTAGTGACATGTTACTCCGAAAGCACTGATCCAAGTAGCATATATGCACCCACCAGTTTTGGCGCCCAAAACTCCACCTCCGCAGCCATCCCTTTGTGCATGTCGGGCCCCGATATTGCCTTGGACTCCTCTTCCCAAACCCCTTCCCAAAATCGTATGATATCTTCCGAGTAGGCATCGATGGTCTTCTTGACTGCAGGTCGTACCTCGGAGGCGCAGTCGCCGAGCCAAGACGGCCGAGTCGCGGTGCCGATATGCGGATCTTCAATCTCCAGGACGACTTTCTTGCCTGCTGTCATAACATCCAAGCATCAAGAAGGTTGCGGCGTAGTGTTCGGTAGGCGTGTCTGTAGTCTTCAGTGTTAAGACGTGCATATGGTGCATCTTCGTCGAGTAGGCACACTCAGGCTGCTGTTCAGGTTGGTCGTCCGTCGAGTCAAGCGGAGGCAAATGCTTGGGGTCCATCGATGTCATTATTATTCAAGTTATCCACGATCTCCTTTCTCCTTCTCTACAATCATCGCCACCTCCACTATCCGGGTGCAAATGGCTCCCTCTCGAGCAGTTTTGCGGTCTCTTCGTCGACGAGATGTAGCTCTGTCAAGACGGCCAGCTGATTCTCAAATTCGTGCACCACTCGACCTATCATTTCCCGCTGACGACCCTTCAAGAGCTCCGACTCACCGTTCAGGCGCTGTTCCAACTTCTGGAGGGTCGAGCCAAAACCGCAACAGCCTTGGCAGGGATGACTGTCCCGCCCAAGTCGCACCTGCTCATCCTCAAAAGGTTCACTTCGCCTCTGCGCCAAAACCGAAAGCCGCTCCGAGAAAAAGGCGGTCTTTACAGACACTTAGATCATGCTTGAAGCCATTGTCAGCTGGTACTCGCCCCAACTCTTCCACTATCACAGAAGATCGTGCCCGTCCTCGTCCGGCGACAGGGGCTCCGCGCTCATTCCGAAGCTCTCCCGATCCGCCGCCTCAAGACAGCCCTATTCAGTCTTCGCCGGTCGTTCCGCCTGTGACCGGTTGTATCCGTGGTGCAGACGGTGACTTCCCCGCCAATGCCTCACTCAATGCCGAGCAAGCATACATTTACAATCTTACTGTGAAAGGACTCAATGTCTTCTTTACCGGCCCCGCAGGTCAGCCTGACATTTATACCAGCGTTGCATTCTGCTCATCATATCCTATCAGGTAGCGGAAAGACATTACTACTACGTTCAATCGTCAGCGGCTTGCGAGAAGGACGTTACAAATATCGCCCGGATGCCGTTGCGGTGACGGCCACCACTGGACTGGCTGCTTTCCATATAGATGGTCGGACTATATACAGCTGGGCTGGACTCACCGGCCGAGAAGAGTCGGCGGAGGAGATGTTTGCTTCCATTGCGGGGAGTGGACAGAAAGTAGCGCGATGGATGGCCACAGAGGTTCTCGTCATTGACGAAAGTGCGCGATTCCCTTTGCCATCGTCTTAGCTGACGAGACAACAGTTTCCATGCTCCCTGCCTATTGGTTCGATGCTTTGGCGGAAGTGGCAGTTCGAATCAGGAAGAAGTATGTGGCGTTCGGTGGCATTCAGGTACGCATCGATTGGCGAAGGTTGCGACATTCTGATGACTCGTTCAGCTCATCATTTCGGGCGACTTCTTTCAACTACCTCCGGTCAGCGAAGACAATGATCCTCTCAGGCTGGCTTTCGAAGCTCGTTCATGGCGCGCTGCATTACCTCATCAATACAAGCTCACCCAGATTTTTCGACAATCTGATGTTGGTGCGTGTGTATCCCATCTCATTATTCGAGGCTCTAGAGATCTCCTAGCGTTCCAAACACTCCTTAACGAGGTCCGCGTGGGCCTGGTATCGGATCGTACTGATATGATCCTGAGACAGCTTGATCGTAAGGTCAAGTACCCAGATGGTCTGGGCCCAGTGCAACTGTGCGTGATAATCCGCGCCAACATGGGAGATTGCTCTGACCGCAATCTAGCTTCGCTACACAATTCAAGGTGCGGCAAGCTAACAATGAAGCGCTAGAACGATTACCTTTTGTGGAGCACGTGTACCGTGCAGTAGACCGTGTGGAGGAAGCTTCGAATCGCCGTCGCCTGGAACCGCGTTTTCGCAAACTCAAGGCACTAGCAACTCTCTCGTTGAAGGAGCAAATGCCTGTCAGGCTGTTGCGAAATGTACCGGGCAACCCTCACCTCGTCAATGGCCGCCTCGGCTTCATCCTGGGGTTCAAGTCTTTGTCAGAATGGTCTGCGGCAGGTGAACAGTGGGAGCCAGCAGCGACACCGCCGGCTGGCGGTTGGCAACGACCTATTCGACATGATCTGAAGGACCTCGATTGCATCTTTCCGGTGGTTAGCTTCCCAGCCAGAGGGAACCATCCGGAGCTGGTCGTGCTGATCACGCCACTCGACTGGTACGTCTATGGCTATCACAGTCGATCGGTGGGCGGTTGGCGAACACAGGTAACTTATACTTCGGTTGCCTTGGAATGTTATTCCCTCTCTCACAGGATCTAGATCCCTCTAGACGCCGCCTATGGGTTCACACATCATGGGGCTCAGGGCCAAACTCTGAGCCGAGTTTGGGCCGATATGGGCGGTATCTGGGAAGATGGTTTGCGCAATTATCTCGCAGCTATGGAAGACCACTGATATTCTGACACGAGGCCAAGCATACGTGGTCCTCTCGCGTGCTTCGTCTTTGTCTGCTTTGCAAGTGACGGGTTACGAGAGGGGGAAAGTATGCCTGGGTCCACCTCCATCCCGTCTTCCCTCGGTGATTAACTTCACTCATCAGATCCGCGTCAACCCGAAGGTTGTGGCATTCGACGCAACCCTGTCTGTATGTCCTGTCGAGGCTGTTTGAGGGATAGAGACATTTCCTTTCATCATTGTAAACTGTATCATCCTTCCATATGGGCTGTATAGACTGTCATGGAGCACTTGTTCCAATGCGTTCTCCACAACACGCCTTGCCTTATAAGGCAATGATAAAGGGGCTGATGAGCCAGCACAGCGGATAACAGCCCGCGTTGCACCGCCCCACATCTCAGCGTTCCGCATGGTATCAAGGAAAGCCTCCGGTCCCAGGCGCGTCAAACACGGGTAGAGGAAGTCACCGTCGTCCTCAAAACCGCGGTATGGATGCGTGACACACGACCTTGGTCCCAACGACTCTGGGGAGGCAAGCACTATCGATCGCTGGCAAGTTCATGGCCGTCCCCCTGGAGCGCAACTCTTTCTCCGAGCTAGACGCCATGGAAGCGGCCGCTCTCCTCACCAGAGTGCTAGCATATCTCGACAGTTACGCATCGCAACCGACTCCTGGTCCTGCAGCCTTCACGGAAAAGCCGCCCTACCTAACCACTACACCGTCTGCATCCATGGTTCCGAGATACGAGCCTTCTCCTCTGCTAGCCTTTGCATCACTGCGCGTAGCGGATCCCGCCAACTGCAAGCCATACAGTTTAGCGGGGGTTCAGGCCATTCTGCCGGGTCCGCGGCTGGCACTGGTCGCGGTGAACATCACGGAAACCACGGACCTCCTCAATCTCGCAACCAATAAGCACCGGACAGCGTCTGGACCGGGTGGGTCTATTCCCTTGGTTGGGCGCGATCGACAATCTCATACCATACAGAGCTGCTGGGGGAGTCTCTGCGAAGCCCTTGTGATACGCCCTCTGTGATATGGACAGTGGAGGAAGAGGTAGCACAGACAGAGCAGGACATCGGAAGTGGCGAGGTTAGCCTAAACACTAGGTGAGTTTCAAATCTACCTGAGCAAAGACATCACTTACTGGTGCTAGACTAGGGATATGCACCTCGCGGGATCCGGCGAGTTTCTGTCAACTCGCCATCAACTACCTACACTCAGACTCCTCAACCTCTCCCATGCATCGCCTGACAGACGAGTCAGTATGGTTAGTTATGAGGTCATTCAGATGGACCATACACTCATTGGTCAATCAGGCGGGTCGCCAGATTTACAGTCGGGAGCCACATCAGCGATCTGTGCCGACACGTCCGTGACGTTCAAGACTCGTGCCTCGTGCCACTACCGGGAGTCCTACGTTCTTGGTCTCCAGGAGAGCATGTCAATGAGGCCGTACTGGATGCGTATCTGGTCGAGCTACCCGATGGGGCCTGGCTCTATGCCCAGCAGAAAGCCCAGCGTCATATCTGGCTTGGTATGCGGGACCCAAACTCGCATATAAGTGGGTCCAAGGTAGCTGTGTTTGGCCCAAGGACATACATATATTGGGCGCAGCTTTTGGCATGTCTTCTCGACGAGATATCCTGCGATGCATTGTTCCTCGGTTTATATGACTGCACGCCTGTCTACCATCCTGCAAGGCAAGAGCTTTGTATCGCTTGCAGGACCATGAATCCAGCCTGGACCATGTCAAGGAGCGGTATGCGCCCTCCATTGCCGACGATGGAGGGTACAGAAAAGCTACTGCGGCGGGCGGCCAAGACTCTCTTCGCACGCCTGGAGGTTTTGTGGGCTTTGGTGTACCACATCACCACTCCATCTAGCGACAAGAGGGAAGGCGTGCTGCAAACGCTCTTGACTAGCAAAATGATTGGCCTTGATGCACACATCCGATTCTTCTTCCGTAAGCCTCAGACACGAAGCGCCCCTTGTACAAGCCTGACCCTTTTTAGTGCAAGACGCAGAATCGGCGTCGAACCCGCCATCAAATCCCCTCTTAGAGCACATCTATCGCCTAGTGTTCTATCTGTCGGCTGGAAGAAGCTTCGCCACTCATTATAGGGATTTGCCTGTCGATCTCAAGCACCGTCCCCTCTCTACGACAGTCGTGCGAGGTCATATTGCCGCTGCGGTCCACCGACCATTCACGCCCGCAGTCCTCAGAGGACTCCAGAAAGTCATCGCCAGAGGTGCAGGCATTCGCGTCTCGCTTCTTGATGATCTCACATACCACCTGCAAGCGTTCGGTACGGGCGTCATCACCAGCAGGATCCACGCGGAGAGCGTTGTTTTGGCCGTCCGCCGTTTGCCTCCCCAGCCCAGTTTATGCTCCGGAAGTTGTATACACGAGGATGGCCGATGTCTCCTGTACAAAACTCTTTGTAACCATACAATAGGTCTGCATCCGTTCACGGTCAGTCCACAGTGGGGAGAAAGCGCAAGCACACTGACGCCGAAGCAGAACGTCGTGGTACAAACTTTCGGGTCGCCAGAAGGCAAGCAGCAGCGCCACTGTGCCATTTGCAAATGGCTTTCCATACCCGTCACGGCCCGGCCGCCGACGCTCGAAGGACTGGGAGAATACACCCCCTGTAGGCCCTTTGGCCTCCAAAAGGAGGAAGAGGATGCGCTGATCACAGCACTGTTGCTCACCTGCTTTTCTTACGCCGAACGGCTGTGGCCGAACGGACGTTGACCTTGCGGGCAAGGTCGTCCCGGATTCATCATTCGCTCGAGTTCCGTAGATTATGTTGTACTGAAATGATTGCCGCGGACGCGGACGGAGGGTCCTGGAACGGATTGTTGTAATACTATTTGTTTTCTGGAGGATTCAATTGCAGTCAGGTTGGCCGTGAACCAGCCCCTTCATCGTCGAGCTGGGGTAGCCGCCCTGAGTCGTCAGGTTGGCCGAGCACCAACCTCTTCGTCGTGGACTCAGGGTAGCCGCCCTGAGTTGTGTGTACGTTTGGGCCACACCTTCACCTATGGCTTTGGGACATTACGAGGTAGAGCACTAGGGAACTTGGGATCTTAGGATGTTGGGATGTTGGGATGTTGGGATGTTGGAATCTTGGAATCTTGGGGTCTTGGGATCTTGGGACCTTCGGTTTTTGGAGCGAATGGTTTGACCACTTCCGTGGCCTCTTGCGCCGAACCGAGGTAGCCGCCCGTGCTTTTCACCTCATCTGGCCCACTTCCACCTCTGTTACATCCAGTACGTCGCCAAGGCCAAGGGCGGTGTCGATCCGAGATCGACACTGTCCCTTTCCATCTATAATCCTTCCCGCACTCCCTCCCCCATGCTCTGGGCGCTCGCAGATGGTGTCGATCCGAGATCGACACTGTCGCTTTCCATCGACGAGCACTTGGGAACTTGGGATCTTCGGAAGTTGGGATGTCGGGATCTTGGGATCTTGAGATCTTGGGATCTTGGGATCTTGGGATCTTGGGATCTTTGGTTTTTGGAGCGAATGGTTTGACCACTTCCGTGGCCTCTTGCGCCGAACCGAGGTAGCCGCCCCTGCTTTTCACCTCATCTGGCCCACTTCCACCTCTGTTACATCCAGTACGTCGCCAAGGCCAAGGGCGGCGGCCATCCGAGATCGACACTGTCTCTTTCCATCTATAATCCTTCCCGCACTCCCTCCCCCATGCTCTGGGCGCTCGCAGATGGTGTCGATCCGAGATCGACACTGTCGCTTTCCATCGACGAGCACTTGGGAACTTGGGATCTTCGGATGTTGGGATGTCGGGATCTTGGGATCTTGAGATCTTGAGATCTTGGGATCTTGGGATCTTGGGATCTTGGGATCTTGGGATCTTCGGACCTTTGGTTTTTGGAGCGAATGGTTTGACCACTTCCGTGGCCTCTTGCGCCGAACCGAGGTAGCCGCCCGTGCTTTTGACCTCATCTGGCCCACTTCCACCTCCGTTACATCCAGTACGTGGCCAAGGCTAAGGACGGTGTCGATCCGAGATCGACACTGTCGCCTTCCATCGATAATCCCTCCCGCCCTCCCTCCCCCATGCTCTTAGGCGGTCGAAGATGGTGTCGATCCGAGATCGACACTGTCGCCCTCCATCGATAATCCCTCCCGCCCTCCCTTCCCCATGCCCTTAGGCGGTCGAAGATGGTGTCGATCCGAGATCGACACTGTCGCCCTCCATCGATAATCCCTCCCGCCCTCCCTTCCCCATGCCCTTAGGCGGTCGAAGATGGTGTCGATCCGAGATCGACACTGTCGCCTTCCATCGATAATCCCTCCCGCCCTCCTTCCCCCATGCCTCTAGGCGGTCGAAGATGGTGTCGATCCGAGATCGACACTGTCGCCCTCCATCGATAATCCCTCCCGCCCTCCCTTCCCCATGCCTCTAGGCGGTCGAAGATGGTGTCGATCCGAGATCGACACTGTCGCCCTCCATCGATAATCCCTCCCGCCCTCCTTCCCCCATGCCTCTAGGCGGTCGAAGATGGTGTCGATCCGAGATCGACACTGTCGCCCTCCATCGATAATCCCTCCCGCCCTCCCTTCCCCATGCCCTTAGGCGGTCGAAGATGGTGTCGATCCGAGATCGACACTGTCGCCCTCCATCGATAATCCCTCCCGCCCTCCTTCCCCCATGCCTCTAGGCGGTCGAAGATGGTGTCGATCCGAGATCGACACTGTCGCCTTCCATCGATAATCCCTCCCGCACTCCTTCCCCCATGCCTCTAGGCGGTCGAAGATGGTGTCGATCCGAGATCGACACTCTCGTTTTCCATCTATATCTCTCCTGGATTCAATCTGGCACGCTCCGGCGCGCTCTTGTGCGCTTCCAAACGGTGTGGAAGGGCGATGGCGAGGATGCCTGGAGGTAGAGGCCTTGGGATGAAGATATCTTGGGATCTTAGGAAGTGACTTTAGTGGCACAAACGAGGGTGCCGATCCGAGGTCGCATCGATTGCTGCAGGTAGAGTCTGTGGGATGAACATATCTTGTGATGTGAGGATGTGGGAATTTCGGGGCACATACGAGGGTGCCGATCCGAGGTCGGACCTGAGTTTCTCGCAGTATACTAATCCTCCTCCTCGATCGCACTATCATACTGCCGTACATGTTATTCCAGTAGTGAATGTGTGGATCAGAGGTGGCCACTTCCCCACGAGCCACTGGTGTCTTCCTATACAATTGCTGCGGATATCAGGTAGTATGGAGCTTAGGAATCAACTCACTTCAAGAGATGTTGATCGTGTGTCGGAGAGAGCACACTATCGGCCTCTTGCGCTAAGTGATACCTATCCGCAGAAGCCAAGTGGCTTTCAGGTGGACGAGGGCGAAGAGAATAAGGGGGGAGCAATCAAGTGATCTGCTCTATAAACGCTGACAGGTAGCGCCCAAGGTGTTAAAAGTGCGTGAATTGTCAGCAGGATTGCGACGTATCTATCTATTGACGTGTTGGCGTGGGTAGTTCAATCTGTATTCCGAAACCCAATCACGACCAGCCTCCAGAATTATATCCTTCACTCATCGCGTCGGAGTCTGTGATAGACGAATCTTCGGCATCGCTCATGTCGTCCGCTGCACCGCTAAAGTCGATGGCGAAAATTTCGGCGGTGACACTAGAAACAGCTGGGGCGGGCCGACCATCGTAGATTGAGCGGTTCGGGCTACTTTGCTGGGTCTGAGCGCCTTCGTTGAGACTTACTCTGAGAGTCTGAAGGAGCAAGGAGGCGAAGAGGGATTGTCGCTCGTCGCTCAAACCGAAAAGAATCGTCTTGAAGGGCAAGCCATGAGTGCCGTCCGTGTTGAATACCATCTCATCCCCATGGACGGCCGTGAAGTGACAATGTGAACATGCCTTCTTGGCACAGACAGTCAGCCATGGCCCCGTCTAACGGATGCTCAGTGGTCGGCAAGAAAACGGTAAGCACGCTTTTCTTACCTCCAGTGCGGCCCACAGTCGGGGATGCTTCTTCATAGCGGCAAACAAGTTACATCGAGCGTCGTAGTGCACGCAGCTTCCAGAACATCCGGCGTTCCCTTGCTTAGCGGCCTCACGGATAGCAGTCATAAGGAGCGCCTCAGCGTGGAACGAGCAGCGTACGCCTTCTTCACCCGTGACGGAGCGCTTGAAGTGGTGATACTTGCGTCTTTCATTCAATTCCTTGCGGCTGATGGCGACGTTCTCCACCCATGTACAGATTTGGGAGAGTTCGCTCTCAGTCAACTTGAATGGTGGCATGTTACTGCCGCAAAGCTCGAAATAGGCGGGGGAAAGGGCCGGTGCACCATTAGATAGATTGGCTTGATAATACGTTTTGGTTTCGTTGGCGGCGAACCAAAAGCTGCTAAGGTTGTTCAGCGCGCTGGTAACGAGGTTCGCCAGATACCGCAAAGTCGAATCGCTCATATCGGCCTCGACGTAAAGGCTGTGTTCATCTTCAAGCGCGCTGGTGGATGCTTCTTGAGTCCCCTGGGGATCGCTATCGCTACCCTGGGCTGGGAATCCCCCACTATCCTGTCCCCGGCCGGGACCATCACCCCGAAAGGCCGGGTATGCGTGCGTCCCTTCCTCGCGATGAGTTTTGTCGGGGCGATGAAAAGAACGTTCCGCTTACAGAGGTGAACGTAGAGGCCCGGTTCCTCTCGGCCGAGCAAGACGGTGAGGACCGTGGGTAAACTCCAGGTAGGAGCGTTCTCGTTTGGAGGGTGGCCATGAAAAAAGTTGGCCAGTACTTCGAGCAACGCCGTTAGGAGTCGCAACTTGGTCTTGAACTCGGGCTTGCTGATGCGATCCGCGTCTGTCTGGGCAAGATCGTGGCGCTGTAGGATCTCAGCCGTAGACCTGATCGTGGAGAGCAAATAGGCGAGCAATGCAGCCCACACATGAGCGTTCTGGTATGTGAAGAGCGGCCTTCGCTCAGATGATCCTGCGAATAGCTGAGCCCAGTCGACCTGAATTCCTTGGACTGCTTTATTGGATGCATGCAGCCAGCGAATGATGCCTCGGATTGCGTCGCTCACTTCCACTTCTTTCACCAGCTGGCGTGTAGTGTCGGGAACCGCTTTCAGCGTATACCAATCCATGAGCAGCTGGGGAAGCGGCTTCCGGAATGGACGATTGCACGTTGAACAGCGCTGCAGGATCTTCCCGATGCAGTTCCTGATCGAATAGAGTAGTACCGGTCTAGTCATAATATGAGAAGAACACCATGATGGAGGGGGAGCGTAGACGTACGAAGTTGGAGGATGGATCCCGGTACCTTCCTGGTCACTTCCCCCTTTGAGTAGGGCGAAGAGACGGCTCTCGTAACTGTGAAACGAGTCTGCACGGCAGGCCTCAGGACTGCTCAAGGATCAGCATTGCTCGTGCATACATCTACCTCGAGCACGTACTCGTCAGCCAGTCGAATTTCTAACTCCTTGGCCTCGTCCACATCAACTCCGATCTCCTTGACTGACCACTCAATCCCGCCCTCGCCAGCCGGTGTCCCGGCGGTTGCCGATCCGAAAGAGGGATTCCTCGCAATCACAATCACATCCCCCCGTGGTAGACGAGAGTCGGAGGGTATCGTGACATGGTTTGAGGTCAGGTACGTCTTCAAGGTAGGCACGCCCCCAAGGCGTGCTTCAGAGGTGGGTCGATTGACGGAAGCCGTTGCAGGTTTCGCAGGTCGAGGGAAGGCTCCTTCCGCCACCGGCCGTGCAGATATCATCACTGCTGGTATGCGATGGAGTTCGCCTTCTTCGTAGCCATAGCACAGCAACAGCGCCAGACCCTTCACCAACTGAAGCTCGCTGGGGCCGGGCCGCTTATCGGAAGGCTGAGGATTGCAGATAGGGGTCGGGTACTTCTGCAGACTTTCGATCAAGCAACTTAAGATGAGCGCTTTCTTATACGCAGGCAGATCCGTGAGAGGGAAGTCATCCATACGTCCAGAGATAATGTCGTGTAGTAAGGTGGACGGAAGTGGGGCGACGGACGTTGGAGACATATGAGGATAGACTCGATGCAGCTGGCAGGCCGGAACCTGATGCCTCGAGGAGGGTGAGTCATTCTGCACCGCCCCGCGAACTGGCCCAGCTTCCAGTACGACACTCCGCCTTCTGGTAATGATTTCGTCTTGATTACGGACTTGAATTGCAATGACATTCACCATGAATAAACACTCCTTGTTTGGAACGACCTGGGGGCCGTTGATGACGTGCTCTCAAGAATTACATCTATGCCTGGTACTAGCGCCTCTACTCGAACCGCTTGGCGCGCATATACCGGATGATCATGTGAAGATTGGTCGGGTCATGAAGAAACCGCGACCAATAGGCATTAGAGCGCCGGGGAAGAGCCTTTGTCAACGTGCCGCTCAGGTTTGGCCGAGATGTATGCAGTCACAGGGTACGCACCCGTTCGGCCCACTTCGTCCAGTTGTCGACGACTCCGATGTACTGGAACGAGTGGTCGAGGATAAGGTAGTAAGCCAGCCTCCTACAAGTCTTGCCCAGATCCCAAGTCGAAAAAAGATCGTCCTCGTCGTACCAGGCTTGGTAGTGAGCCTCAGGATCAAAAGGTACTAGGTCGGGACCAGACTTGCGAAGGAGTGCCACATCTGCGAGCCGATGACTGATATGTTGTCCGCGAGGGCAGTATGCTCACAGGCAGGAATGCGGCGAGGGCGAGTCGATGGCATCTTAATGAGATTCTACAGAGTGATATCTGATGATAGTACTTGGCAGGACGTGGTGAGAAGCAGTGAGGGGATCACCCGTGCTTGTAGCGCATTAATCCAAGATAGGCGCCCGGACACGTGACCCAGGGCGCAAGCCTGGCATCGCACCTCGTGGAAGGTCTACCTCGTCTACCTCGTCTACCTCGTCTACCTCGTCTACCTCGTCCGTCATCACTTGCTGGCAATGACATCCCTGGTCAAAAGCAAGAAAAGAACACGACAAGAAGTTGAAGAAGAGGAAAACAACGACGCCGGACGCGTCCACGCCCAGTTCCTCTCACGTCCGCCTCCATACCAAGTGCCTCCCTTACTTCCAGTCAACCAGCGTCCTCGACAGCCTCCTGATTCGCAAGCCTCGACCATCGAAGAATTCTCGCAGCCGTACGAGTGGAACCCCCCGGATCCTGCGATCTTCGACAAGGTTTATCATCGAGAAAAGGCCAACTCTGGCCGCGAGCGGCCCAGCCGCCGATTGTTACAAGGTACGTAATCATGCAACACACTGATCCGACTTATATGCTGAAGTACGAGGAGATAATACTCGCCCACGACCATACCAGCTTACCAGGGCGCCAGCCCCGCCACCCCCTCAGGCTCTACAGGTTGAGCGGCGGGTGTCCACAACTCCCCGAACCTCAATCAACGCAAGCCGGGTGTATGCTCGTGAACCAACCCCGAGCCCCACAAGGCGTGGGAATTCAGACAGCTTATCAAAGGCTGAAAAGATGTCGAGGAGCAACGGCAGCGAAGTGGCGGAGAATAGTGGTGCAGAGGTAAGAGTACGGCCGAGGCGGTCGGGCGCACGCAGTTGAGCTGTCGACAGACGGGAAACCAGCAGCCAAGTTCGGCTGGGTCCATTCGGCACAACATCGACGACTATAATCGGCCCGTCTGTCAGGAGGATCTACACAGGGTCGATGAGCGGACATTGCAGCAAGTACGTGAACTGCGCGATTGACTATACAGGAGTAGCTGAACTCCGACAGGGCGGAGATAGCTCCGACACGGCACAGGGTGATGAGGAAGATCATTCGCCGAAAAGATCACGGAGCCCAACGACAGACAGCGGCCGCATGACCACTGTGGACAAGATGAAGAAGGAGATCACGACATTGACTATGCGGAAGGACGCAGCCATAATGGCGCTCAATGATGCCCTGCGTCGCCGTAATAACGATGTAAAAAAGCTGGAGGAGGAAAGTATGGCACTTAAGGCGTCCGAGGCAGCCCTCCGACGCGAATTGCAAGAACTGGAAGATAGGCTGCTTCGGGAGCGCCGAACAACCTCTCACGAGCCGTCAACCGATGATACTCCAACAGTGGGCAGAGCCAGCGTTGAACCCGCAATCAATCTAGCGACCACAGTATCAGGGCCATCTAGGCGCTCGTCTTCCACGCAAGTAGCACCGCAGACGGATGGCGAGGACGAACACCAAGGCGAAGAACATGAACAGTCGGATCTAGACTACGAGAAGCTCCACAATCAGGTGGACTACCTGCGGAAGAAATCTGCTGCATTCGAGGATGCGAACTACGAACTGGTGCAGGAAAATAAGGCCGCCCAAGCTCGCATCATTGAACTCGAAGCCAGGCTTGAGCAGCGTCATGATCGAAAGCGACGCCCAAAGAAACGGAATGCAAGGATGATACAGGGTGATGGCCGCTCCGGATCGAATACCGCGCTGGAGAGAGAGCCGAGCGAAGGCAACCGAGCACCTTACCAGGCCCGATCAGACAAGGGACGCTCTATCGACGAAGCCGAGCGCCAGTCTACAGATGGAGACCTTGACGACGCCGAAGTCAATGAGGGCGACGTACCTGTTATCTTAAGAAGACACTGCTTGGTGCGTGTCATCATCCGCTTACTTCTCACATCACAATGTGACCCAAACTCCGCATACGGTCAGAAAGCATTAGCGTCCAAGTTTAAGGAGCTGACGGCTGGACCTCCCCGGTTCGCGCGTGCGAGACCGAAGTCACCCCGGAGGCCAGGTACTCCGACGGCCGTAGACAGGTCAGAAGTAGAGGATGCGAAGCCACGCCAGGAAAACGACGAGGACTCAAGCGCTGCCTCTTCGGGGCGGTGCACGCCGGTAAGGGTACCAATGCAGCCCGACTTCGAGCAGGGGAACAAGAATGTGGAGGTGAACGTTCGTTTAAGGGATGCGGTAGTGGATCATGTGCTAGCCACGGTCACGGTGAGTGGATCTGATACAGACCAACGCTGCACTGCATTGCTGTAGAAACGACGTGATGGCGACCAATGGACCGCCGCATCTACTCGCGGCATCACTCGCGAGTACCTGGAGCATCTTTACACCACCCAAACGTGGAAGACTATGAGACGTAAATGGGCGACAGACAACAACGAGACCAAACGGACGATGAAGGAGCAAAAGAAATCCAAAGATCGAAGGACGCAAAGGCCCAAGAAGGTGCGCCAAAGAATGTGACCGGAGACGTCTTGCACCCTGACAAGCTCCACAGAAACATAAACGACGGCTTTGTGCATGCCACGCCTTCAAAGAGAAGTGGGGGATTGATCCTAGCCCTGTCGTCCTTGACGCGCTGATGTCGGACGAGTATTCGACTGCTGGGGAGAGCGATCCAGAGGAGAGAAGAAAGTGGTCTCGCATGGCCTCCGACAGGCTGGGAATACGAGAAGACCACATCAAACGAGGACGCATAAGTATCCTGGAAACTGTCCCCCCGAAGTATAGGGATCACTCTGTACGTACGCTGGGCAGCCACAGTACGCAGATGTACTGACAGCAAGGCACAGCTCAGTCATCTCTACAGATACCTTGACGATTTGAATGAGGGCAAAGACCACGCAATGCGCGTCTGGCTAGGACGCTATCACACCCGCAAGCCTAGCTCGGCTATTCCCGCCGTTGCCGTCGGCGATGGGCCTATCTATGAAGATGAGGAATATGACCGCGAAGCCCGCCAGTTGCCGAAGGAATGCAGAGCATCAAATGCCGCAATTCCCCCTGCACTGCTTACCGGCCTGAAGGCATGCTGCGACCACAGCGTACCTTGGGTAGACATGCGTGGCGACGTTGTAGCTGATCATATCATAGAGCAAATACACCTGGTGAGAGATCTGAATCAAAGAAGGCTGGCAGCTGATCTCTCCAGGAGTCCGAAATAGGGTGGAAGAGTGACAAGCAGCGGAAGGCGGTGCTTGACTTTATCGATGCACTGACGGAAGATGGTACCGCTGAAGTTGTGAGTAAAGACGTGCTTCCTGTGGAAGATAGTGCGCTGACTACCCAAATGCAGATGTACTGAAGCAGAACGTCGCGGTGGACCAGACCTTCGTTAGCCCTTACCACACGCATACATCCACCAAAAACACCTCTGCCGATATCGCGGGCGCGCCATAGTACATGAGACGGGAGGAAGCTCGAGCTCTGGTTGTGAAGCACGCTGTCATGTTGTAATATACACAGAACACACGAGACTAAGTATTTAGCTGTAATACGAGCCGGCCAGGGCGGCAGGGAAAACGTCGTAGATGCCTCAATCGCGGCAAGACCATAATCGCCAGAACCTGCTCAAGTGAACGCCGCATGTACCCTCAACACCCAGGGGTTTGGCGTCATCGTAGTCTTCCGTAGCGAGGCGAGAGTAGCCAGACCATGGCCTGAACTGATGACTGAACTGATGTCGTTCGCGTGAGACTTCCCGCCGACGCAACTCCTCGTCCATGATGGACCGAACCTTCATGGCGAATGCTTCCGGCGTGGTGGTGAAAGGCGCAGGCGGCTGGATCTGGATCGTCGGCTTTCCACGCATCCTGACGAGCAACGCGTTGGACTTCTTCAAGTGGGCATCACCAACATGAGCTGGACTCTCAGCGTAGGGAGGGGGAAATCGAGGGTCATGCTCCGGGGTGTCCCCATTGAGGAAGGCCAAGCATTCCCAATTGCCGCTGGCTCGTGCGGCGTCCTTCAGGGCAATCAATTCGGGGGTGACGATGACGATGTTCATAGGGCGATTGGGTGGCGGGCAAGAGCTCGGCAGCGAAAGTGGTCGGCTATGAGCCTCCAGAGTTGGGTATGAACATTCTCCACTCGCGTTGGCGGCGGTTTGTAGAATCGTAGTGTGGTGTCCGGGGTGATAGGGGGGGAGGTTCTCGGCGGAAGCACGCTCCGCAGTGGGCGGATTCTGTCCGGGAGCGGGAGGAGGGCCCCGGACTGGAACGGTGTGGTGACAAGGGGCAGTAGATGGAGGTACAGAAGTTGCTGTATTCAAGTGCACCGAACTGCCGGCCTTGCTCAACTCAGTTTGTGCCATGATGTCGAGCGTATCGGAATAAGCCTTATCATTGCCAGTAGTCGACGACGGGAGCGACATCGTGAGTATGCAGAGGCCGGGATGCTATGCCATGTCAGAGAGATCTACAACTGCATGGGGAAGGGCTACTGACCAGGGGATGGGATATGGAACTGAGGTTCAGTGGGAAGCCGGGGAGGTACCAGCAGAGGGATGTGATAGAAGTCGAGGGGAGTCGTTGAGGCGAAGCAGGCGGGACGTCCGAGGATGGAACCAATTATATATCCCGGGTGGAGTGCCTCAAAGCGCCAGTCCCATGTGAATCAACTCCCCACATTTAGGCGCCCGAACTCACACAGGCCTATACTACCGACAGTAGCAGCGCGCCGACCATATCCTCCACGATTCGCTACTGAGGAAGATGCAAGCCCGGGCATCCGACTGGCCAGGAAGAAGAGGACACTCAAACCACTTCTTGGGCGACCACACACCGGCGCCACGGTCCAAAGCACAAACCACATTAGCCGTTCCAAAAGAGGTCCGGATATGATGTTATTCGCACAGGTGCGCTCTGGTAACTTCGATTTCCCTGCGAGAAACTGCTCACGATGGTTTGTGGCGAGAAGTTCCTCGAGTCCGCCTCCAAAATGGGGGGCGTCGGCCGTCGCCTGGTGCAATTCCGCATTCGACTCCGTCCACCGACGACACGCATACAGTAGTCACCACTCATCTGAAAAGTGACCAACCTACTACAAAAGGACGTCTGTGCCTCCTTCGCATCTTATCCGTCCCACTCAGAAGACCAGGCCTGCGCGAATGCACCGAGCAGCCATGGTTCCCACCCTTCAAGTGACCTCCGTCGAAGCTACGGACGAGGTTGGGGCCGGAGCTGATGACGTCCATCGTGAAGTTGTTCGTATGCAAGATCCACTCGGCGTTCTGGAAGGGCGAAGGGGGCGTACTGTGGGACTGTCGATTGTACACCCAAGTGAGAGCGAAGAGGCGCACATGGCAGACGTGGGCAGCGCTGCGGCGAGAGGCGGTAGCTGTGGAACGGAGGGTTTAAGGCAACGCCCGTCCACCGTGGACACCACATTGGCGGTCCTCGCACTCAACTCTCCTCCCTACCGCTACCCACAGGGGGAACTGAGGGAGGCCATCGAAATGCGTACTCTGGAGAACACACGCGATGAATCTCGGGTTCAGGCCGACCGGCAAAACGAGACGAGCCCTGCTGACTATAGGGCTATCGCATGCGAAGGCCACAGCGAGCAGGAGCCAAGGGACCTGCAGATTAGAGGTGAGGGTGATCTTCCCATGTCGCATATCGAGGAGCATGACACACGATCGACGTCTGGATCTTCAACATCGGCGACTAGCGAGGCTTGCGTATCAGCCATTCCCTTTGACCACGCAGAGGCTGAAGAAAATCATTCGCCGAACTCACTGGCACGTACGCGAAGGATCTCAGAACTAGCGCAGCCATCCGAAGGGTCGGAGGTGAGGGTCGCAGACGAAGGCGAGGGCGACGTCCATCCGTACGGCTCAACGATCACCGTGCCAGCCCGTGATCCCCTCTCAGGAAATGCCAATTCGGGTGAACGTCTGGTCGAGGACGATTTGCAAAAGAACGAATCGGGGATGCAGGCTCATACCAATACGGAAGCGATGGGATCCGGCGTTCATACGTGGTCCATCGAGCCCATCGAACCCATCGCACCCATCCAACCCATCCAACCCATCCAGCCCATCCAGCCCATCCAACCCATCGCACCCATCCAACCCATTCAACCCATCCAGCCCATCCAGCCCATCCAACCCATCGCACCCATCCAACCCATCCAGCCCATCCAACCCATCGCACCCATCCAACCCATCCAACCCATCGAGCCCATCCAGCCCATCCAACCCATCGCACCCATCCAACCCATCCAGCCCATCCAGCCCATCCAGCCCATCCAACCCATCGAGCCCATCCAACCCATCCAACCCATCGAGCTGCTGGAACCCATCCAAGCCATGGAACCCATCCAGCCCATCCAGCCCACCCAACCCATCGAACCGAATGAATCCATGAAGGCCATCCAACCCACCCAACCCATCGAACCGAATGAATCCATGGAGGCCATCCAACCCACCCAACCCATCGAACCGAATGAATCCATGGAGGCCATCAAGCCTGCGGTACAACAACAAGCGCTGGACGATGGTAGCAATTCGGAGGTTCTCGCTGCGGTGCATGAAGATGAATCACGGGCAGCAGTCCACCTTGCCCAGCGCTCGAGATCTGAAGAATACGAACGTCATCTACCCTCAGTGGCTAGTGTCGATATTGGTCCGAGAGACTGGGTGGCACAGTATACACTAGACGATCCCAGGTTCTGGAGGCTGGCAGCCGAGGCTCTCATCGACAACAAAGATTGGGAAGCGTGGATGCAAGTAGCCGTATTGCAGGCCATGAGGGAAGGCAGGCTCGGGGTAAGCACGTCATAAATAGATACTCCTGGGCCCAGTAAGCTGACATGGTCTTAGCGCCTTCGGACCACGGGGCTGTCCAGTAAGGAAGAGATAGCGGCGGATGAGCGCCTCTGGGGACCACCCATTCAAGCGTGGAAGGCATCGGCACAGGAGAAGAGGGAACATAGCATTCGGATGACGGCGATTGCGCTGCGCGACGGCTGTATCTCTCAGTTCTACCGGAACCACCGAAAACTCGAGCTGAGCGAAGCAGGCCATAAGGCATGGAGCGATTTCGGCATGAGTTGGAATTTGCGGCCAGCGCGTCGCCGTGCCCGTAAGTTTGCGGCCAAGATCGACCATATGACCTGGCGGGAGGATCTCGCCCTGGACTGGGGGGTTGCGAAGCTCGGGGCCATGAAGCTTTGCGGGTTGCCTAAGCTACTGTTGAAAAGACACTGGCTTTGGGGGCTCGAAACGCTGAGTAAGAGTATGCGCGGTCTCCACGAAGTGTGATCGCTGACATATACGACAGTTTGCTTCCTCATACTATGGAAAGCCCTGGGAATGACGCCGAGGGAATGGGTGACGGGATTGGTCGGTGTGCGGGGGCATGTTAATTAGAGTGGGCGTACGTCATATTGTCAATACGCATGTAGTAGGCTACAGGCGAGGGCGTCTATTCGCATATGCAATAAAATCTGTTCATGGGGTCTTCAGGGTGTTGTCGAGACGCGGCAAGCGAGCTATCCGCTCCTCCGTTTCCTTACTCTCTACCACCGCTCACTCACCTCGATAGGCACATCTCTGGTCTTTGCCAAGTCATACTGTCGACAATGAACCCTCTGGTTCGTAACAATAACCCGAAGTCCGTGAGGATCGGCACAAGGATTGCATCGTGGCTGTCCGATGATCTGATAGAGACAGCAACTGGTCAGTCCGGCTCCATCCTTATTGTGACGACGCATTCATGGGCTTTTCGTAGATCCACCGAGCCCTCCTCCCAGTACTCACGCAATCGGCTTAGACCGTTCCCGTGCTAGCACGTCCCTTCGTCCGCTACCGTCTACCCAGGTTGTCAATGCCAGTCAGCGCGTGTCCACTCGGTACAATGCTGGTAAGCCCCTATCTCGCGAGAGTAATATGAAAGCGCATACATGCACCCTATGGTAGACCTTTCTCACTACAAGACTTCCGGCAATGGCGAACAAGTCGACTATCGTCATGAAAATCGCATGCCTGTGAGTAGTAGCGAGCGCATACGTGCTACTGAGGCTAATCCACGAATAGAACGACGAGGCGAACCACAAGTCAGTGGAATGAAGCATTAGTGCTGCCTCGACTTCGGGCTGACCCAGATTCACAGTCACACGTCGCCGGTGTCTGCCAATATGGACGGCGATCCGTCTTCATCGCCTGCTGGCTCTGACGGTGCTGTTTCCTTCACTACTTCCAGCGATCGTCAGCAAGGGGATCGTCTCACAAAATCGGACAAGAAGCGCCCTCGCCAAACGGCGCATACTGCTTACCATTCGACCTCTGACTCCTCCGACGAAGAACCTGTTCGGCGTCCTGTCAAGGTCATTCCTCGCTAATAGGCTCTCTTTGTTGAATTTGACGGTTTGTAGATACAGAAGCTCCCTGTGATTACCTACGGCAAACACCGTCGCAGTGCTTCGTCTCGCTTGAAACGGCTCCCTACTCTTGGTGCGAGCGACATCGTCTCTTCCTCCCAGAAAGGCATTCTGAAGCACTCGCTCACTTCCACGTCGAATCCTACTATCCCATCGTCTTCTGCTTCCAAGAAAGACTCTGCTAACCGGGTTAAAGGCAGCCAAGTTGCCTTCGACGACGATGACAGGGACATTGAGCATGTCTCGAACGACCAGGACACAGGTACTCAGGATGCCTCTAATGAAACGAGTTCTTTGAGCACGGCCCCCCATGAGGGTGACGAGTCTTCTGAAGAGGGAGAAGAACCGATGCACTTCGACTATTCTCCTCAACCTGAGCTTGACGGCTTGCCTGTCCTACGTCGAGGCTCTCTCTCAATCGCCGCTTCTCATCGCACTACACTCCCTTTCAATGCTTCTAGCGGTGCTCCCAGGGGACCGAAGGGATCGTCAGCTAGAAAGCCCCTTTGCGTTCGCATCCCATTTTCACAACCTGTGGTCGGTACCGGAAGCGATTGTCAAAGGGCTCATCACGACGACGACCATGATATCTATTCGGGGAGCACGGTCGAACACGTTCGTGGCAATGCCTCAACGCACTTCCCTGAGAAACCCACGTTAACTGTGTCGTCCTCTCTCTCGGCCGGTAGCCGCTCGCTGAATGCCATGAACCAGGCCTCTTCTCGTGACGGCCGTACTTTGCCAGTGTCGAACATCCAATCACCAACTACCTCCACGCAGGTTGACCCTGATGCTACGCTCTCTCGTCAAGCCATCCATGCTCCTCTTCACTTGTCGAGCCATCGCGCAGAAAGCTCGAGCATCCCAAGTGCTCTGTCCGGGGTTACGAGTGTGGTCGCCGCATCGCAGACTGAGAACTGGCTGAGCCCCTCTATGGAATTCATGAAGACTGTCCCGGAAAGCATGCAAAGGATCGTTGTGAACTGGGCCGACAAAATGCATTTGAACGACTTTGAAGATCAGACCGCGATGCTGGCGGACGTACTGCTGCACGTGGAGTCGAGAAACTGGTGGATTTTCGTGTGGAAGATCATGGGGCCTGGCGAACACGTCGAGGAGATGCTCCACGAGATGCGCAAGGTGAAGTTGGAGCGGTTGGAGCAGCAAAAGTGATCCTCGTCCTTGTCTTCCACGTTCTGCAGCACGACCTCACACGACGAGCGTTCCAGCTCGAGTCTCTCTCCGCACGTTCTTCGTATGACGCATGGCTTCCAAGTGTGTTTCCAAACTGTTCATTTCCCCTTATTGATAGGAAATCGGACTGGGAAAGGGTAAAAACAGTATCCTGTACCATTTCGTGTATCAACGTCTCTGCCGTACCTACCTTCTTGATGTTCAGCCGCTCCATGATTAAAGCATGACCGAGTACAGTCACAGCTAATTAGCGAGGGTCATGCTCCGGGGTGTCCCCATTGAGGAAGGCCAAGCATTCCCAATTGCCGCTGGCTCGTGCGGCGTCCTTCAGGGCAATCAATTCGGGGGTGACGATGACGATGTTCATAGGGCGATTGGGTGGCGGGCAAGAGCTCGGCAGCGAAAGTGGTCGGCTATGAGCCTCCAGAGTTGGGTATGAACATTCTCCACTCGCGTTGGCGGCGGTTTGTAGAATCGTAGTGTGGTGTCCGGGGTGATAGGGGGGGAGGTTCTCGGCGGAAGCACGCTCCGCAGTGGGCGGATTCTGTCCGGGAGCGGGAGGAGGGCCCCGGACTGGAACGGTGTGGTGACAAGGGGCAGTAGATGGAGGTACAGAAGTTGCTGTATTCAAGTGCACCGAACTGCCGGCCTTGCTCAACTCAGTTTGTGCCATGATGTCGAGCGTATCGGAATAAGCCTTATCATTGCCAGTAGTCGACGACGGGAGCGACATCGTAGGTATGCAGAAGCCGGGATGCTATGCCATGTCAGAGAGATCTACAACTGAATGGGGAAGGACTACTGACTAGGGATGGGATATGGAACTGAGGTTCAGCGGTCGGCACCCTCGTTTGCGCCAATAAAGCCACCAAGCTCCCAAGATCCCAAGACATGTTCATCCCAAGGTCTCTACCTGCAGCAATCGAGGCGACGTCGGATCGGCACCGTTTAGAATCCCCCAACATTTTCTGAAAGTACAAATGAATATCCTGGAGCGGTGCTACGAGCACTTGTCTTGTGCCATTATCAAGCCTCACGCCTCCAGATTGAACGCCCTTCAGCTTATCGTCAATAGACAGGAGGGTCATAGATGCAAGGGCGAGTTCAGCTGGCACATTTGGCCGACGGATGCGCGGCTTAGTTAGATTTGCAGGTGGAGGGGAAGGGAGTTTTGCAAGGACCAAAGGGTTTGAAAGCGGCCTTTTCCTTTTTGAATGAGGCGTATGAGGCATCGATCCCGTCTTCAATTCCCCCAGGACGTAGGTTGTGGGATCGCCGATGTCGTCGTGTCCTGTTGGTGCTGGACGTGCCCTGTGTGATACGACGTCATCAGATGGTGGATCATCCGTTATGTCTGGATGAGCTGGCGTTACCATCAGTACGTCCACTATATCGCCTCGAGGGCAGTCCGAGGAGGTCTGGACAGTGCTTGGAGTTTCCTGCACGTGCTGATTCAGAGTGCTAGGAGATGTAACTTCAATTTCCCTGAGCCAGTCGTAAACCACATGAAACTCTCATCGCGCGGACTCGCTCCCTTCAGCGCGTACAATAAGCATCGCGGAGGACGGCGTTCGGAATGTATCGCAAATCGAGTCCAAAGCTTGACTCGAACGTAGGCTCGCTGCTCAAGAGGTAAAGCAGAATGGTATTCAGCCCGCAACGAGGACTTGTGGTCTACACCTTGCTTTATGGAGGTGGCGCATGACGAGGTTGGTCGGGCGCATGGGAGTTGAAGGGTTGAGATTGAATTGGCAGAATAAGACTTTCGGGTAAATCCAGAGTGTAATAGGTATTCAGCGGTACACGGCACACGCAAATGCCGTCACCTTCCATCATCCGCCTCCTCGACTCAATTTAATGACTTGGCGCATCAGCCAAATCCGGGTTGTTGAACGTGCTGAATATATTATACGCAGAGTTAGTGTGCTGCTCTTATCGTTGAGTGAAACGCGGCGTACCGACAAGCCCTAGTCAAGCGGTCGATAAAGCCTTCGTACGCGCTCGGGTCTCGTTTCTCGTAGCTCTCTAGGCGATTCAAAATCGCACGATAGGTCCGCAAGTTGTCGCTTTGACGAGCGGAGAACTGCGATTCAACAACGTATCCAGTCTTATACCAAGACAAAAGATGCTTGAACTAGAGAAGAGCGCCACATCAGGTAAATGAGGGACCATGTAGAGGAAACCCATCACCATCAAGGCAGAGAACGCAATCAGCGGCTTCGGTACTGTGCGAAAGAGCGCGGGGTGGGAGAACGCTTCACTGCACTCAGAAGATCGCACGGGAGCCATGTAACTCATGTTAGCGATCAGCTCGATGATTGCGGGATGTTCACAAAAATGCGTGTCGGGAGAGTGCGGCTGGACAGAACTGAGCTAAGGCAACGTACGGTGGAATAATACACGTACGTCAAACCCGGAGTCGGGATACAGCCATCGATCATCTGAGAGCAGGATGTTTATCTCGGCTTGAACTCTACCTCGTAGCCTCCTCCTTTGATTTTCCAGCAGGTCGAGCGCCTTGCGTTTGTCCTCATTCATCCACAAAATGTCGATAGCCTCAGCTTCTGCGAGGATCCGAAAAGGCTCTCGGTAAGCCCTCCTGCAGATAATACGAGCCTTGGTCTTGAAGAGCGTCCGCAGCGTCGGCCCGACTTTCTTTAGCTGACAGACTCAATTGCAGAATCAATATATGACAACTGATCTGACTTACCAGCGCCCGATGACCCGGAAATGATTCAAAATCGATAGGTGTGATAGTACCGTTCCTAGCCTTGGCTTGCTCATTCGCCCGGTTTTTGGATGTCTCCAGGAATTCAGCCTCGGCCGTCGCATCTGGCATCATATTTGTCGTTTTGTACAACACGCGCAACTCACTCATAGCAACCTGTAATATTAACCTCGAGTCGGGGTAGTCGGAGAGGTTATCGGGCGCAGAAGAAGTTGCTGCCGTCTGAATAGCGCCCGGTTGCTTCTTCATAACGATCGTAACCTGTTGAAGGCGATCCTCGAACTGCAGATGGTACCCCGTAGCAACGTCCACAAGGCGGGGCAGTCTGCTTGACGTTGGCGCTCGAGACGTGGTGACTTGCGACGCGGCTTTCCTAGACCTCTTTCTCTCCGGAAGATTGGTTATCAAAACCGCGTTAGCCGCATGACAATCGGTGTCGTTTTCCCTCCGCCGTTTCTTGGCAGTCCTTTCTACCATGGACGGTAGGACCAGCTGCAGACACAGGCTCGACGGCATTACCGGCTCGTGTTGCCGGATAGAGCCCCTCTGATCAGCTGGAACATGGCCAAAAGACGCGGGCGAACTCTTTTCCTCAAGGGGACTTGTCGGCGGGCTCTGACTGGAACTGGAGAACTGATAGTTACGACCGGATCGCGATTCGGTACAGCCGGACGAAGCGGAAGAAGTCACAGCTTGCGCCAGAGAGCTCTCGAGCGCTGGGGGCCGCAATCCTGAGCCATCCTCTGTTGTCGATGTTGCTGAGAATGGTAGCGGGTTTCCATGGGAGCGCAGTGCAGGCAGCTCTGGTGCAAGAATCAGGAATGAGAGCGTACTAAGGAAGCAGACAGGGGCGAACCGGTAACAGTATCTTCAGTTCCATACTCGTCCTCGTTATAGCCGTTCTCTCCTTCCACAACCTGCAGTGCTTTCTTCTTGGCGTGGTAAGCTCTTGGACACCGATGTTCGGATTGGCTCATGGTCTTGGTCGACATAATACAGCCTTCCGTGATTTTTGGCTTGCTGGAGGGCCCTTTCAAATCCGACCTTAAGAGTGAGTGAGACTCGTTAATAAATCAAGAACAAAAAGCGCAACACACTCATCAACTTGGGATACTAGAAGTTCAGTCCGGTCGCGATAAGACCCACGCCGGTTGAGTGGCAACTGGCAGTGGTCTCGGAATGGTCCGCTGCCCTTGCCAGTACTGTGATTTCGCACTAGCCCGTACTGCCACTGAGTGTGTCTCACAGGCTTGGGACTCTTGACGTGGGCTTGAGGACCCTTTCCCCGGATGTGGGTCTATGACCGCTTCATAGCGAGACTCAACCGCACATAGGCCCCGTAGACGGAGGTAACTTTCCGTAGACGGAAGCATATCTCCGTAGACGCAGTAGCGGTCCCTCGCTATCGGAGCCGAGGGCATTTTTGCGATGAAGGGTCTACGACGCATGACCTCATCCAGGAATTCCGACTCCCGTGACACGTTCAATGCGCACCCGCGGCATAGGGCATAGGACCCTTGCGCAGCCGCAAGGGATCAAATGCTGCACAGCCGCTCTAAATGCTTCCTTTTTTCCTGACATCTTCACACAATTCTCGCAATATTTACATGTTTTTAGTAATTAAAAATTAATAATAAAGGTTTATTACTATTGGAAATCCAGGCAAAATTTTCAAAAAATCATTTGAAGCAAAACTGAGGGAGATAGAGTTAGCGGCACAGCCGCTAACTCTATAAAGCCGATTTAGCCCCAAAATTGCAGAAAGTTGCCCCAGGTTAGGGTTAGGCCGTTAGGATTAGGGTTGGGTCGGTAGGGTTAGGGTTAGGGTTGGTGGTTAGGTATAAACGGTTTCTTGTAATTTATTCATTCAATTTTTACTATATTTATTACAATTTAATAATAATTGATAAGCATTTCCTACTATTCAGGGGGTGTCAGGGTCCGATCGCGCCGCGCGAGCGGAAGCAAACGGAGGCAAAGCACCCTATGCACCTTCTATGCACTATGCGCCGTCGCGCATAGTGCATAGAAGGTGTCACGAAACTCGGACGCCCTCACCTCATCCGTTCCCCTCACACGTGCTGGTCTTAGAAGGAAGCGAAGTTGTTCCGCAACCCCGTATTGGAAGACATCGGAGCGGGGCGAAGACCTGGCATTTTATTTTGTGACTTTTAGACGCATACAGGCACACAGGCCATATCTTAACCGTACATACTAACTCAGATCGTCAAATTGCTCACGCGGAGCAACAGGCCTACGCATTCATAGCCCACTGGACAAACCAGTCCTCCCACCCTTCCCACTCCTCCTCATCCACCTCCAGCGGCTCCTCCTCCCTCGCCCCAGCACAGCGCTTCCTCTCCTCCCGCTTGTGATGCTTCAACGGGTTCAACACCCTCTCCACGACCTGCACTGCCCCATTCCGGACGGGTATGTCGAGTATCTTGACCTCCACACCGGCAGCGCGCATGCTGTACGCCGCGACTTCCCGATCCTTCGGCAGGCGGAACACGGGCCGTTTTGCGATGTGGATCGGGAGGGTCCAGTTCTTGCCAAGAAGGGTGGGGAAACGCTGGTCGACGTCGTACTTTGGCCACAACTCCTCTCCCGCTTCTTCCCCTTCTGCTCCAGCTGCGCCCGGCGAGGAGGAGGATAGAGATGGATGGATCCAATCAGAGTGAACTACCGTCCCGTTGATAATATGATACCGCAACAGCTTGCCGAGCGCCCACTCGCCCCATGGGGAGAAGAGCCATTTACTCAGCCTTGGAGGGAGCCGCTTCCACGCTTTGTTGGACGGTGCGAATATGGTGACCGCGGGAGAGCCTTTCCATTCCATCTCCGGAGCGGCAGTGAGGGCAGAGGCGGCGAGTTGGAGCCATACTTCCTCGGTTGCTTCTGCGTCGGAAGAGGGGTTGAAGGAATGATGGTGGAAGACAGGGCGGTAGTCGACGACGTGGTCCAACCCCGCACGGGCAAGTGCGGCTGCAGTCACTTCGAGAGCCCATGGAGCGCCGAAATGCGCTGCAGGGAAGAGCCAAGGTACCGCATAGATCTCTTCCATCGCGCTCAGCCCTGGTTGGAGGGCACGATTCACACCGTGTACGACGCCGTTGCTTGCCCACAGGTCGGGTGCGACGACATGACCTGCGAAATTGAGCTGTAGCGTCGGGAGCGGGCGGAGTGCGGGGTCGAGCTTGATCCGTTGCGGTGCACCGAGCAGAGCACCAGGGATGGTGAGGGCTGAGGCGGCCGTGCTGTTTTTCGCCAGCGCGGTCAGCGCATACGCGCCGGACGGGAGAAGATGATACTGCAGCAACCCGTGCAGAATTCGCACGGCGAGCTTGTGCCATCGATCGTCGCTCTTCGGGTGGTGTGAAAAGTATCGGTGGAGCGTCTCGAGACTGAGTGGGTTGCCGAACTCCAGCGGGAGTTGGTGGTGGTGAGGCGCAGGGAAGGCTTCGTTTGTGGGAGCGAGGAGGGTGAACTTGCTTGAGTGTGTGGAGGAGAGGAAGTCGACGCTGTCGGGGTCTTGGTTGATCAGGAAGAAGAGCTTGCTGAACCTGCACCATACGATTGTCAAGAGGAATGGGGGAAGAGGAGAAAACACAAGGACTCACTTCTCATCCTCGCTCAAGATCTCGTAGACGCTCTTCTTCTTCGGCCACCCGACCGTGCTCTCCATGCCTTCACCCTCGATCACTGCATCCTCTCCGATGATGGCATGCTCAAGCTTTTCCAGTCCGTTCTCGACGGCGCCCCAAAGGTTTCCAAAAGCGCCATCCAAGATGCTCTCGTACCCATCGGCCGGTAGGATGCTCAGTTGAGGCTCGCGCTCGACGACGGCAGGCGATGCCGTGGCACTGCCAAGGAGAGAAGCGAGAAGCAAAGCAGCAGAGAACCTCATCTTGTTTCTGCTTCGATGACTCGGACCGTCTGGTCGACTGTCCTGCAGCTGAACCCAGTTTATATATCCAGGCAGAGCGTTCCGCAGCCCCCCTTCAAAAGGTTATACACGCGTCCCTCTGCCGCCCTTCAGCCCAGCCCATGGCGAGTCCACGATCATCAGCTGTTAAACGATCGGCGCCCACTGAGCCTGATGAGCCTGGGTTGCATGATCTTGGTTACCCCGCATGACGCGCCCAGGCGATGCCGAGAAGGCACGTTCATCGGCATTGCGGGATTATGTAAGCGTCAATTGCGCAGCCACCGGAGGAGGAGGCGGAGGGCTGTTTCAGCCGCCTTGCTGCCTGGTACTCAGCTGCACGGTGACATTCCACATCCCTAACCCTAACTACCTGCATACATTACTCTTGCAACAATAGTCTTATTCGGTTGGAAGGATAGCAAAGGTCACCAAGGCAAGATGTTGTACACCGCGTCAATCATAGCGTTCATCCTCCTCTTCATCCTCCGTACGTTCCCTCTCCTTTTCGGCCTCGTTCTGCACTAACCGAGCGCGACCTCCACAACAGTCGCATACTACTACCGCGCCCGCCTCTCGTCCCTCCTCGCCCCTCTCATCCCCGAGCGAATCAAAGACTACCTCTCCTCCCATTTCCCCCATCTCTCATCCTACCGCCCGTTGCAGACATGGGAGAGCCAACGCGGTGCTGGTCTCAGCTCGTCGTTGTTTGATATTGACGAGAACCTCGAGGCGGGCGACTCGAGGGCTGGACTCGACCCGGTGGGCGCGGAGGAGGTTAGGAGGATCATGGCGCGGGAGGGGGTGAGCTTTGATCAGGCAAGGCTGATTAGGCATAAGCTGTTGTTGAGTCGGCATGGGATTGATGCGAGTGGTGAGTTTACTACTGGTAAAGTGAGAGGGAATTGTGCTGATGTCATGCGTAGGCATGCCCATGGATCCGAAAGCAGTTACGCGCCTCTAATTTTTGTTTCTTCTTCTTCAGCTTCTTCCTTTTATACTGGATTTTGTTGTACAATGATTATACCATTCCTTCTTGAATTCACATCCCCCCTGTCTGCCGTCGCACGGCCGCGCCTGCACCCTCCACCAACCGCCGCGCGCCCAATTGTACACGAAATTGTCACATTCGAAATCCCAGGTATCGGGTGTGTCGTAAATAAGTGCGAAACTACTACATGAAAGGCTAGCCAAACAGCATGGTCCGGGAAAGTCAGGTATACGAGACGGCCGGCATCTTATTGTACCTCCTCTCCTTCCTCCACGAATATGTCTCTGTAATGCTCCAGGATGGTCTCTACCGCCTGGATGCATTCATCAGTCCAAGTTTAGCGAAGGATCAGAGGCAAGAAAACCTACTCGACTCTGCCACTGATTGTCCGTGAACGCCGCTCCGCTCTCCACGCCCGGCATACCTCCAATGGGCGGCCCCAACAAAGTAGGTCCAAACACAATGCTCAAATTCGATATCCGCATCTGGTTCACATCCGCGTGCTGCTGCACCTTATGCAAATGACCCATAAGGAACTTGAGCGTCGCGTAGTTCGCGTCGGGCAGCTCGTTCACTCGCTCGTGTAGCCGGATGTGCCGGAGTCGGTCGTTCTCGATCTTGGCGGCCTCGATGAATCCGGGGTACAGCGCATGGGTGAAGAGTGGCTCGGGGAGTTCACGTAGCCAGAGCTTGATCGTGCTCGAGACGATGTTGACGTCTGCTACTGCTTCTTCGTCTAGTAATGGAGTCTCGACGTCTGGCGACCATCCATCAACACCTGCTGGAACAACCAATTGAAGCGAAATTCTCACCTCGGTCGAATGCAGCTTTAAGTCTGTTCACTCGCGAGGTCATGCCAGACAACCGATATATGCCGACAATTTGCAGCCCGTTCTCCTCGATCGCTTGTGCACACCGCTCCAGTATCCTGGGCACTTCAACATTATCCCTTGCCATCTGCTCTGCAAGGTCTACACCGAAAGTTGGCGCCATAATCCTCTCCGGCGACATGGGTATTCTGTCACTTGATGGCCGGCTCATATGCTGTGGCGCGAAGGACAGCTGCGGCGAAGCGATCAGTCAAGGTCCATGGGATGAAGCGAAGGATACATACATATTGCTCTTCTGGGGGACCTTCTCTCCTTGGGCCCCTAGGTGCGCTGTTTGCAATAGCATAATTCTGCATGTAGACCTTGAAGTCCCCTCTGCTGTCAATGTTCTCCATAATGTCTTTGATGCCTGCGCCTTCAATAGCTGGGATCTGGCTTAGCATGGTAGGAAACGTGAGAAAAAGGATGTACTCACTAGAATCGGGTCCAGGTACTGGTGCGAGAGCCTGACCGTCGCTGAGAAGCGTGCTTTCGTAAAGATGGGCATATCGTGAGAGATGGTATTGAGTTCCAAGATCGATCTCATCAGAGCATTCCTTGAGCGACTGTACCGTTGAAGGTCAGTATCGATCTCGTAAGTTTGGGGTAAGGGCATTCACTCGTAATATCCGTGGTAGTTGGAAATTGAAGTATTCTTGTCGTATATGCTGGGCTTCCAGCAGAGCTTTCCGATAAGCGTCCGAAGATGTTGTCAACCTATTCCGGATATCCTCCTCTTGCCGTGCGAGCTGATCTCCTGTTAGCATACTGTTCCACTGGGGATGGGACCATGTTGCTCACCGATGCAGGGTTTTTGCCCTTCAGCAGCATTCCTCCTTTGTTTATCGCCTTGCCCAACACTCGTTTCCCGGACTGGCCTCCTTTCTCATTCGTCCGTGGTGCTAGTCCCGCCTCTTTCATTGTCTCCCCCTCCTTCATGACTAGCAATCTTTCCAGCTCGTCCGCGTTCGAGTCGAAGCGTGCTTTTGCCTAATACAATGGTCAGTGTGAGCTCAAACGTAAGACCTAGGTGCGCACCTTCTCCGTCGCAGCCTCCGCATCCTGCAACGTCCGCTCATACCGGTTCGCAAGATCCTTGCTGGCTTTCCGGTTCTTCTCCACCTCCTTGGCCAGGTTCAGCAGCTCGTCACTCATCTCGTTCAGCCGCATTGCGAATCGTATCCGGTTCTCGGCGACATTCTCGTGTATGCGCATCGCAGCATGCCATGCGTTGACGAAAGACCTAAGACATGTCAGTTATCTCAACTCGTGAGAGCAGCGATCAAGCGACTCACCCTGCCTTCCCCTCGCTCAGTGCATATTGCTCGCCGCTCTGGCGTGCCAGTTTCTGGAGGTTCCGACCATAGTCTTCCTCCAAGGTTGCACGTTTCTTCAAGAAAGTTGCTGCTTCCTGTATTGTATCTCAGTGTTATGGTCAAGTGAAGTAGGGGTGGACGCACTCTACATGACACAATGCCCTGCTTGATACGATCCAGTAGCAATGGAACGCCACACTTTCGAACGACATCAGCCGACAGATGCAAAAGGAGCAAATGAGATTACGCACATCTAGCTCACATAGTGCCCTCAAGACACCCTCATCAAGCCCAGTCGGTACGACCTCCGGCTCCTCATCCTGCTGTGGTGGCCAGCTGGACGGCGCCGTGCTTAACCCATTCAGGGTGCCCTGGCTCGGGTATCGTTCATGTCCATGTCGCGAGCTCTTCGATGTCTGGACATAGCTTGTAGAATCTGTACTTGGATGGGATTGGTGAAAGGATGTGGAATGCGTAGGCGAAGGTGCTGGTGAGGAGCGGGATTGGGTAGAGACTCGGTCAAGCTGGGGTAAAGGTGGCAGGTCAGGCGAGGCATCATGTTGCATCGTCTTGCCCGGTCCAGCATGCGTCGGGGTAAGCGTAGATGAAGTCGGGAGCGCCGTCTCCGCTTGTGAGGTATCATTCGCATAGTCGGAGGACTTGGTGCTGACAGAGTTGGCGTCGTTGCTCCTCAGAGAATTGTGCGAGGAAGCGCTCGAGCTCCCGCGTGGTGGCATTGCTGGCCGGCCGGGAGCCGACGAACCAGGCGCAAGGCTGGATGACCGCGCCGGTGTTTCGCGATCCCGTTCGAGTGCAACAGCGGACACGGCCGGCGACGCCCCCGCCGACGCGTACTCGCTCGTTGTGCTCATGATGGGTGAATGTTGGGTAGACAGGCAGCGAGGATGTTGCGAGACTAACTACCCCTACGATACAACCTGCGCGACTCCCAATCTGGGCCGCCACCCCTGATCGGCGCTTCTTGTGGCAATGTACCGCCTGCCACCCAAATCGGGCAACAGCGGTACAACCACTGAAACTGACCGACCCACATTTTGCAGTTCACGATTTCAGGCTCGTCCAGCATAGAGAGCGATTGCAGACATTCTTTGATTATTGTACGCAGTACAGTTTACAACCCGTAGGGGAAACGTGCTTGTCTCGAACCTCGACCTGCGAATTAAAGAAGCCGAAGCTTCGATTGGCAAAAGGAAGGAACAGCATGCGTGGCTCGTAGAGGGGAGCAGATAGAAAGAACTATCAAAAGAGTCTCAAAGAAGTGAAGGTGAAATTGCCCAGCAAACCACATAAAACCCGGAATTCGCGAACTGTCGGAATAAGAAACGGCAAGGAACGAAAATGAGGAGACTAGCTCGACTCGGAGTATACAGCGACGTAGTTCACGACCCAGGAAGCGGCTATGGCGCACTTCAGCAACTGAATTCGAAATGAAGATAGTGAACACGCACTCTGGAAGTTGTTTGGATCCATCACTTGCGTTTCGCAAGTTCCCGGGCAGCCTGAGCTGCCGTACGCGGAGCCTGCCCAGTCACCACACAGCGTGGTGTCGAAGACGATCGTCTGCGACTCGAGGTAGGTGTACGGGCTGCACGTGCCGGCGCTCCACTGGGCTTTCGGCTCACCCCACCCACCAGGGGAAGGGGCACCGTTATTGATATCGTCCGGGACATCCGCTCGAGCGAAATGCCAGATCCGCACGCCCGAACCGTCCCAAAGCATAGCGAAGACCCCACCGCCCGCCTGCTGGAGGCCGACTCCGGAGGAAGACGAGTCGGGGTCGAGGATGCCACACCCAGAGTTCGAGTTAACGTCCGCATCACAGGTTGTAGACAGCACTTCGCCGAGGATAGGGTTATCGTTCGACTGGGTACAGCCTTCGGCGGTGTGCAGCGTCATCTGATTGTTCGTCCCGCCATTGACCGCCTCAACGATATCGATCTCCCCACCCTCTGGCCAGTTGGGTCCCACGGTCCAAAAGGCCGGCCAGAGGGCACATCCATACGGCATGGCGTCAACATCGAGGATGAACAGCCCACCCGAATAGGACTTCTTGGAGGAGATTCTAACAGAGTTCCGTGGCTGTCCCTGGGCAAGCCAGGTCGTGTCGTCGACTTTCATTGTTGCCTTATTAGCGGTGGTGTTGACGAGACCGGCATTCCAGGCGTCCGAAGCATCGAGGTAGTTCACCAGCCCATTGGTAGGGTCCGAGGCCGAGAAAAAATCCCATGAGCTGCGGGAGAGGTCAACGATGAGACCTGACACGGAAAGGGCCCACTTACTCAAAGAAGTTCCAGCCCTCGTACTTGTCGGTCAGGGTGAACGAGCTCGTAGACCTGGGCGTACAGTCCCGCTTGCTCTTCCGGACCTTGTGCCAACCAGGCCTCTCCTCAGACCCTTCGGAAGTCACGGCGAACAGAGCCAGGGCAGCGAGAAGTGTTCTTGATAACATCGTGAAGGGCTCGAAAGGGTTGGAGTCGACTGGTACGCTCGATCTGTTCTGGGTGGTCTTCTAATCTATAACGACAGCGGTCAACGCTGGGACAGCTGGGATTGCTGGGGCGTCCGTAAACGAAGGGGATCCTGAAGTGATCGGTGCGTTTATGAGTGGGCGAGCGCTGGAGATATTCCGGGAATGGGGCGTGAATATCGAAGGGTCCAAACGATAGACCTGCTACGGCGTGGATAAGGGAGGTGGTGGGAGAAGAAAGGGTGGTACAGGGAGGGTTATTGGCGAGGGGGTCGCCTCCCCTGCGGCGGCATATAGCGGTTGCGCAGTCCATGGCCGGTGAACAGACAGGCTAAGGTGAACGTGCACGCTATCTCTATTCTTGGACCCTTGGTTCCGCGCCTGACTGGCCAAGGGTCTTTCCCTCGTCATCAAGGGGGAAGCCTATGAACGGAACCAAACCGTCCAGTGGCTTGCCTCTGCGGCGCCACCGGACTACACGCCTCCGATGGCCGGCGTCGTCCAACTTCGACTCTCAACCTACGGGAGATATGTGCTATCTGTTGGTGGATGTCGACGACATAAGGGCGATACTCCGGCTCTGATCGACACATATTAACGTCATTGCACCCATGGCGAAACTAGGCCGCGACTGTTGTCTCCGCGTTGCAAGGTTTCGCGCGCCAAGTTTGGCTTGCGCTATTCTTGGCTAGTCGACCGAAATCCGCAGTTAGCGGTGGAATGCAATGTCGCGAAACCATGGCTACAGAACATCCCTCATTTTTCGACCTCGCTTCATTTTTCGACCTCCGCTGCTGTCTTTTAACCCCAATTCCCTGGACGGGCTGTTTATGTCCGGGCTCACCGCACGCTAGCCTCGCCAATAGCGTGCGTCCAGGGTCCGATAAGAATAGAACGACGTGAAGCAAAACCCCCGACTTCGCAAGAATCGGGGTAGCTGAGCGGCAACCACGCCCGCACCATGCACACCGTGGTCGCTCTCCCAACCCGTGCGGCCTGTACTGTGGACCTCTTCACCGACGTCGACCCTTGGCTTGGTGGCATCTATTTCACTAACGATTTTGCCGCAGTTCAAATGCGCTATGTACCCCTTCGAAAGAGTTTAAAGCACATGCTGACAGTTGGTCTGCGGGCGGTCTCCCACATACGAGATAATCAAATCAGGCATGGAAGTGAAGAACGTGCATGTCATGAATAATTCTCACAAGAAAAAGGCCCTCCAATCTGAATCAAGACCCGAGCCCTGAAGAAAATAGTATGTCTATGTTTACAAGCATGTGTTGGTAACGCGTAAGCGGCAGCGTGTGGCGGCCGGGTATGGAGTTGCCATGTCTGCGTAGCTCACCTGCCGACATGAAGAAACGGAGCCCATCTGTGAGCCGGCACTCCAGCCCGTCGCAACGCCTTAATTGCGACCCTCAACGCCTCCGCAGTCTTAGCCGGATCGAGCGGCTGCCCCTCATTCGTCAAGTACCGATAGAACCGACTGGCAACAAACGGGGCATCCTTGTCTGCGATCGCCCAGGCTGAACCCACAACAGACCCAAATCCGGCGAAATCGAGTGCGGCCGTAATATGTAGCATCTCGTCCGGTAATTCAGGGAATCCTCTGGCGGTATGACATGCCGAAAGGAAAGCGAACGAATTCGGATTTTCGAACCGGTTGGCGATCATCGTCGACATCTTCAGCTTCCCGTCCGCCAATACCAAGCAGCTCTCGAGCGGATCCACCTGATCCTGGTGTCCATGGCAAGCGAAGTGGATCCAGCTCTCCCTGCCTAAGGCCCTGGTGACGTTCCCAACCGATGCGGCCCCTCCCTCCAGAACCATCAACCTGTTGCCTGGAAGAGTCTGTCGCAGAACTTGTAGCTCCTCTGCTACCGAGGGCAGCTGAACAAAGTCATCAACCATCGGCTGAGCGATCATCAGTACGCGGTGAGCGTTGGGTGATCCTTGGTCTTGCAGGTTGCGATACGTCCAGACCAGATTTTGTAGCAGGACCACGTAGGATGACGTAACGAGATCAGGTATACCGGCTTCGTCTGGGTTCGGAGGAACTGCGGCATGTATTGGGAGGAGACCCAGGACACCTGTGGGAACCCACCACACGCGGGGCGAAGGACCGAGCTTCAAAGTGGAGAGGACGTTCCAGATAGGTCGGGCGATGTCGCGCCAGAGCTCGTTGATAACAGTGCGAACCAGTCGCTCGAGGTACTGCGTCCCCAGCGCGTCCTTCGGTGCAAGGACGGCCTTATGCATTACCGTTGCTATGCTTTTGAGACGATCGCGGGAGGTACCCGATAACGGTACATGCTGCACGGGGTGGGTCTTGGTAATAATCAGTGCGGAACAGCCAAAGTTACTGGCGATGAGGAAGATCGGTGTCCCGTGTACCGCTGGTTCCCGTAGCTCTTCGAAGGTCATGGGCTGTAGGAACGTACCAAAGCCATCGATCTGCCGGATTCGGGCAACAAGCATATCCCAACGTTCTGCAAGCTGTCGGCGGTTACGGATTCCAGTTTGTGGGTCGTTTCCCGGCTGAGTCGCTATTTCCAAGGAACGCCCGATTTGCTGGAGTTCTGCCGCGATGGCGGGTTGTTGACGGAGGAGCCGCTGGTTCTGTGAGAGAATCGACATGTGCTGTTGCCAGAAAACGCCGCGGCCTTGTTCGAGCAGAATCACCGCCTGCTCGTACTCTCCTAGGGCACAAGCGCAAGCCGCAGCGTCGCATGCGAGCGATGTTGCACCGGCGAGGACTTCCTTGAAGAGGTTCTCATGATCCATAGCCAACCAGGCTAGACGAGGAAGGAGATCGATGGCGATTGCGTATGCTCGAAGAGCGGTTTCTTGTCGGCCCGCTCGATGGGCTAGGGAGGCATAGGCCGCTCCAGCGCGGAATCGATGTTTGACAACACTCGCGGGGTCGACCGAGGCGCTGCGGTAGCTGTCCAGCGCCCTCTGAAGGTCCGCCTCGTTCGCTAGTCGTTCATACCGCTTAGCGTACAGATCGCCAAGATGGGCAACATAGTCTGCACGCAAGGCATGACCGGGTGGAACCATCTGTGCGCACCTCTCCGCATAGCTGATGGCTTGCTGCAGGTCCTGTACCGTATGCGTCGCCTCGGCCCTTGCCGCAAAACCGCCCGCCAACAGATGCATAGCCTGTGTTTTGTCGATAAGAGCACTTGACTGGTTGTTTAGAATTCGATGGCACCACGCTGCTCCTTGTTCGAAATCGTGCAATTCGCCCAGCTCCTTATACCGACAAAAATGCATGTCTCCCAATACGGACCACGTATCGGAAGGCTGCATAGCATGCCAGGCAACATCGCTTCGCGGTATGGTCTCCAGAGTTCGATTTAAGCTCCATTCAAGGTCATCTAGCGTATGCTTTCTCTTGTACCGCTCGAAACAAGCCCTGTAGAGAGCCAGAGCTGCCTCATGTTCTCGGGTGCCTTGTAAAGGGGATTCAGAAGCGAGGGTGGCATGCCTTATCGATTCTTCCAAATCTCGCTCGTCGCCATGCCAATGAAATCTGGAGAAGTAGGCGTACACCAGGTAACACCGTGCATGCTGTATATTGTCGATCGCTTCCGTGGTGAGACCGTCCGCGATTGGTCGTAGCATGTCAATGGCAGTGTCCACGTCGGACGGTTGGCCGTACTGTTCGAAGCGGCGAATGAGCCAGCGACCCAGGCCAACCTCATACAGCGGCTTGTGATGCATTTCGGGTGTTTGCGTTGATGTTCTAGCCCACCACATCGCTTCCTCCAGGTCCTCTTTGCGGCCATCCCTCGAAGTCTTCAAATCGCTAACATTACTGACAGCTTGCGCCAAGGGATATCGACGGCGATAACCGGGCGGCGTTTGTCGGAAAGCCCCTTCTCCCACGGCTATGGCGTCTTCTGCCACCTTTCCTGGGGGCAAGTGCCAGATATAGAGCCGACATCGGTTTTGCGCGTAAGCTGCGTAATGTATGTGGGTGGCAGGTGTAGCGAGAAGTGCTGTTTCTGCGGCATCCGTAGCTTCGAGGATGTCCCGCCTGCTGGGATGTTTTGCATTGCGATACTTGGTGTGCAATACGCGGGAAAGGGCATCTTGAAGCATTGGCTCGGCATGGGGTGGATGTTGATCCAGAAGTGCGTTCCTCGCAACTTGTTCGGCCCTCGCGATGCGCTCTTCTCCTGCACAAGCTTGGTATAGCACTGTGGTTGCCAGGGCGAGGCGTAGGAGGACCAACCATCGGTCAGAGTGGTTGATTTTCGCGGCGACCTCTTCCAGAATATCAACGGCTGCCACTATATCGGGAACGTGCCCTTCGCGTAAATAACGTGTGTAGAGCGTCCACCCTTGCAGTGAGCGAGCGTTATGACTCAAATCCGGATCCCGATCCTGGCCGGCCACTTGCGCTGATAGCTCGAGCGCCTCCTCCAGGTCTCCCATGTCAGCTGTCGTATTCCTATACCGGCACATCAATGCGGACGCCAAGAGATATCGGCGCTGTGGGAGAGAAGGGTGGTCTGAGGGGGTGGCTGCGATTGCTTGCCGGTAGCCTTGGATAGAATCGTCGATGCATTGTTTGCGGCTGGTGTGGATGAAGGCATGATAGTAGCGCGTGGCAAACTCAAGCGTGTGCCTGTTTGGAGAGCCTGGTGTAGTTGCGGGTAGTGGTAGGACAGGGGATGTGACTCGAAGGTCGGACAGTGAAGCTGAAAGGCTTTCACTGGAGGCAGGCACATTTATCGAAATGCTGCTAGACGGGATCTGGCTCCGTTCCTCCTTCCTTTCCACGTGTCGGATTGGGTAACTTGATATCCTCTGGTCTGTAACATAGAGAAAAGGTAAGTGATACGGGTCGATCGCCACGGGCAAGATCGGAAAACTCACCTCTATATCGGACATTGTCATCTTCACCGTGTTGTCGGTCAGACCGGCTCATGGCAGGTGGCACGAGGGCCGGCGGGGTCTGGGAAACAGAGTCTACAGGTCTTTATAGGGTTGGTTCCGCAATTAAATAGATGAGGCTTCCGAAGGCTTGTGGTGGCTCCCGCTTGACCTCGCCTTCGCGGGCGATCGGCATTGCACTGGAAGTTATCCGGCGTATATTTATTTCCTCCAACTTCGCTTGCTCCCACCGCGTCCTGCTTCGACAGCCGAGAAGGCCCACGTTGGCCGTGGGAGTTGCTGGAATATCGGGTAAGAACGGTGAGGGTGTGCTCGAGACGGAGATCAAGGTATTGGGCTATGCTAGGAGAGAGTTTCCCTTATGACATCAGGATACCCTGGAATGAGCGCCGGGATGCTGAAAGAGAGTATGCGCGCTTACTTTCACTTTCAAGCACGCGCTCAAATAGAACGCAGCAACTTCGGGACGGAGAGGCAGGGTCAGACCGGGACCGCGGCATATTTTCACGGTCCGTGAGACACAGCCGCGCGAGCTCCGGGGGTCTGCTTCACCCGACGCAAGAAACCGACTCTCCTCTGTTGTCGAGGTGGTAGAAGGATTGTCGCTGGTTACATTATTAGTCATGCATCCCACGTAAGGTAGGCTTCGGAAACTGTATCCTACCGAAGGCTGTTGGTCCAAGTGCTAACACCGTTACAATTCCGTCGTCTGCCGATTGTATTGAGCGCGACTGAATGGACGAATAGATTACCTAATCTATTTCGCTCCGTCTCTTCCGGGGCGGGTGCCTCGTTGAGTCGTTACAAGGGTCCAAGGCGTCGTGTGCCCCGTCAGGATGCTGTGCCTCGTGTTGATGACATCCAAATTTACCCGATCTGTGGAGCCCGTGCGAGACATGTTTTCATTATGACTGTTGGACTTCATCAATCACTTCTGAAGCCCCTTGCCTTAACGCCGACAGTCTTCCATCACAATCTATTTCGGGACGTCAAAACAACTTCGAACCCTCTCTGATGGGACTATCGCACGACCTTTGTGACGCTTCATGGACATACAGCGCCCGCGTATGTAGATGGGTTTTGCATGCAGTGCAGACGAGGCGTCACGGCCAAGCCTGCTTGGAAACGGTGGACTGACATCTCCGCGGACCGTACTTCCTGTTAGGTCCCGGACCAAGGACAAGTCAAGGGTGGGAGAAGTCAACACCCCGCAAAAGAAGCACAGTGACCCAATGCCCTGAAAGCTACCGCTCACCCTTTCCGAAATTTCCCACTTGGCACCGCTATCAGGCTGTGACAAAAGGCGTAAGCTGTGAGGGTTCGTTCCAGAGTGATGCCTGAGAGCCCAGTCCAAATGACAAACGTCCACAGCGGACGGAAGCAATTGGGACGTCGATGACGCTGGTTTTGACTTAGGTAGGGTTCGGACCCTACCGGCTCATCCCGCGACAACTCGACCATCTACGATCTCTCATCAGTCTGTATGCCTCATCTATTGGATACCTCCTCGGCATTGTTGTACACTACATCTAAGCAAACATCAGCGTTAACGGCAGACACGATAGTCATATGGAACGGGAAGCGAAATCTTCCGATGTTGTGCGCCCTCTCGAACGCATCCAGTCGGAGCTTGAGGTGCGCGAACTCTCAGCTTGACAGATGCCACTACTGACTGAATGTTAATTCCGTGGCAAGGCATCCTTCTGTCCTCCACTGGATCCCGCCCTAATTGCAGCACTGGTTTCTGAGTTGGATCCAGCGGATGACTCAGATGCGCTAGAGTCGCTTCGACTAACGCTCAGCGACTTGGCAACCGAAGCTGCCGTCGCAAAGGCTTTGAACCAAGAGCCGCTCCCTTCTGAGCAGCTGACCGCTGAAAATGACTCTCCCGTGTCTGGATCTCAGACATCGACAACGTTACTGCGTGAGACCGGAAATTCTGTTTCTGGGACGTCTGCACCATCCTCGGATGCCAGCACCTTTGACACACCCCTCGGATTCCTGAGAACGGTCTTCCCGCATCTACCCGTTCAGACTTTGCAACATGCCATTGATGCCGCTTACGCAGCGCAGAAGTCCTCAACTGATGCAGGCGAACTCGATATGGGCCTCCTTGTAGAGTCAATCCTTACCGAGGAGTTCCTGCGAGAAGAGCAAGGGCGTGCGGCTTCTGGCACGTCTTCGGATGAAAACGGCTCACCAGCAGCAGAGAACGACTGGTCACTTGTGCAGAAGAAGGAGAACAGGAAGAACAGAGATGCTGGCTCCACTCGGTCGCAATCAGTTCCGACGTCACCCAAGCCGCGCAAAGTCAAGGCAAACACAGTGCCCCTCGTGGATCTCCTACAGCGTCAGCATGTACCAGCGAATCGTCCCAGCGTCGATTTTGATGTCGCACCGGATCCATGGAGCCACCTCGCTAGTCTAGCGACCACACTGGGTCAACTCGTGCCGGACATGCCGGAACGCAAATGGCTAGCATTGTTTCACAATGTCAGGAGCACAGTGAATATTTTTCGACGGAACTGACTCTTTTCATCCAGCCGGCATACCCGACTCCGTCACATGCCGTACGGGCGGAGCTGCAGCGCTTATCCCTCATGAACACGGAGCCGGTGCCGTCTGACACGCTCAGATTTCTGCTTGAAGTGATAGGTGTCGACGAGAAGGCAGGCGGGGCGTCCGACAAATCGCATGATGCCGAATTATGTCTCCGAGCTTGTCGCAATAATGCGGAAAGTGCGCTGGATCTCTTTCGGCTTCTGGAAGAAATGGACCTGGCTGGGGCCGCCGTTATACACTCCGCACCGTCCCAGACTTTCCAATCCACCGTCGACTTGACAACAAGCGGCGTTAGGGCAGCTGGACCTCTCACATCGGTTTCGCGGTCCGTCCCACAATCTCCGATACCATCGGCCCCTCCAAGCCCTCCACCGTCCACGCAGCAGAAACGCATCCCCACGCGGGGACAGTATCAGTGGCAGACGGTTGCCCCACGCAAACCTGTTGTGCCCGAGCCCCACCCTCTAGCCGCCCACATTCCTGCCTATCGTATCGCCGATCAACAGAATGGCAAGAGAAAGGGCAGGCCAGGCCCAGCATTCAAGAATCAGACGGAAATAACACCCGCGCCACCAATCCCTTCTGGGCTAAGCGAACTCGAAAAATGCAGATGGTGGGTGAAGGAACTCCGCCGCCAGCGCGACGAGGCTATACGGGCCGCCGGTCGTCACTGGCGGGCCGGCACAGCACAAGATCGGGGAGGGGAGATCGCGTTTTATTACGCCGAGCAAGGTCGAAAACTCGAGGAAGAAAGCCGAGAATGGGCCCTGAAAGCCGCTCGTCTTCAGGTGCAACAACAGCAAAGGTGTGTGTTTTTATCGCCGATCGGCCCTACACAGCCTTCTGATTCAATACCCTCTCTAAAGCCGAAGCAACGACATCTACACGATCGATCTACATGGCCTCACATTGCAGGAGGCATTGCATGTTGTCAAGGAAGGGGTCAATGCGTGGTATTCGTCGTCCGGATCCGGCTATGCACCCAATCATTCTCTGACGATCATCACTGGTCTGGGAAAGCATTCAGCCAACCAGCAGAGTATACTCGGTCCTGCGATCTACAGGGCTTTAGAGAAGGACGGATGGAGGGTAGTGAAGCGACCTGCTGCCGTGGTCGTCACTGGAGTGGCTCGAGCATGAAGCAGCACTGTATCCTTAGCCCCCGCATATATCCGTAGACGGAGTAGAGACATAGTAGGCACAATCTCCAATACGACATGGCATATAGTATCCTCTCTGACAGGGAAGCGTGCGCATGAAGCATATGCATTTTACGGCCCTAGCTGCATAAGGTACGCTAGAACTGGGCTGCGATATAACACCAGCTGAGAAGGTACCGAAACCCAACACCAGCCTACACCCGCGCGGCCTTCCTCCGGAGGTCCCGCTCCTCAGAAATGGACAACTTGGTACCCTTGCCCTTCGGCAGAGAGACCCAGGGCTTCGGACCGTCCCCGATGACGAAGATGTTGCCTATCCTGCAGAAGGAATGAGCAAAGCACTACCAGAATTCATATTACGATGCTTACCGGGTGGCGAAGGTCCTGTCAAGAACGTCCCTGACGTGGACAATGTCGAAACCACCAATGTGTCTCTCCCTGTTAACGATCACACCAACACGGCCCATGTTACGACCACCGGTAACCATGCACACATTGCCGGTATCGAACTTGACGAAATCGGTGATCTTGCCGGTCTCAAGGTCGAACTTAACGGAGTCGTTGACCTTGATAAGGGGATCAGGGTAGCGGATGGTGCGGCCATCGTGCGTGACGATATAAGGAACACCCTTGGCGCCAATGGCATGCTTCCGAACCTTGAGGAGCTTGTAGGAGGCTTCCTCCGGGGTGATACGGTGGATGGTGAAGCGACCCTTAACGTCGTAAAGGAGACGGAAGTGCTCCCCCGACTTCTCGATCGAAACGACGTCCATGAAGCCAGTCGGGTAGGTGCTGTCAGTGCGAACTTTGCCGTCCACCTTGATCAGGCGCTGCATCACGATCGCGGTGACCTCGCGACCGGTCAAAGCGTATTTCAAGCGGTTCCGCAGGAAAATAACAAGAGGAAGAGATTCGCGGAGTTTGTGGGGACCAGGGGAAGGGCGGGGGGCCTACGCAGCAGAGTGAGCAGACTGAGATGTTCAGAAGGGACGGGGACGCACGTAGGTCCCGGACAGCTTGTCCAGCATCCATGAGCTGGGAGCGGCTAGGCGCTTGAGATGCTTCTTCGGACCGCGACCCTATAAACAAACACAATTGTCAGCGGCATGTTCGAAAGTTGAGTGCAGAGCCTGGGCGAGCTGAGAGCCACCGAGGGAGAGCACCGTCACGAGCACATCCATCCATCATCCATCGCATCCATCCACCTCGTCACTCCGTTCTTTCGCCCACTCTTTCCCTGTGATGCTCTCCCCTGGCTACACCCGGTATCCTCAACATGATTGGAAAGAGGTATTCACCATTGTCGATAGCTTGAGGACGACGAGGAGGAAGGCGAGGTCGACGGGGACGAGGTTTTCTGGGTTCAGGTGAGCGGAGGCAGAATACCTTGCAACGGTCTTGCTGCAGGTGGCGATGCTTCCACAGGTTCCGCTTTCTCCGGGCTCGGCTCCGGAATTCGCCACTCTAGTCATACGTCAGTAAGACGGGACAAGTCACCTCAACTATTCCTACCGCCAACTCTTCTCGGCATCATACCCTCCTGCAGCAATAGCTGCTGCCATATGGCTAGACGAAAGCAGAAGTTCCTGTCGGACGATGACTCGTCTGAGTACTCTGGCGCCGAGGACGAAGTAGACGATTTCGATCCGGACGAGAACGAAGACCAGCGTGCGGAACGTGAGCTGTTCCGCAATCCGTACGCTCGCAATAAGAAGCGCAAGCGACGGGACGGCGACGGCGAAGACGATGAGGACGAAGGCTTTGGAGGCCGTCAGAAGCCGGCCAGGAAACGAACGGACTGGACGAAGGCACCCAATTTCGTTAGCGGAGGCGCGAAGGAGGTGGCATCCGTTGTCGATGACTTGGGCGAATCTAGCGAGGAAGCTGGTGGCGACGGGAAGCGCTCTGATGCTGAGGATGTGTCTATGGCCGGGGATTCTAGCGACAGTGACCAAGCTGAGGAGGGTGGTGCATCCGCTGGAGAAGAGCATATGGACCTCTTGGAGGAAGACGAGCCGGCTCCAGAACCACGAGTGCGGGAAGTCAGTGAGGAGGAGGAGGCTAAGCCGGCACGGTCTGGTTTTGGCGCGGCCCGTTCCATGATGTCTGCGTTCTCGTCTGGCGGGGCGTCTCCTTCTGCTGCGCCGTCTCCGGCAGAAGCGGCCGCCACTCCTCGTGGTGGCATAGGTTCCCGCAGTGGCATTGGCGCCGGACCAGGCAACATTGGGTCTAGCGCCGCTGCCTCGACACTTCCGACCCAATTCGGCTCTTCTACCCCGGCTGAACGACCTAGACAATCCTTCCTCCGGTCAGGAACACCTACCGCTCCCGCTCCGGTCAACCTGACTCCCGCTGAGAAGCGGCATTTCGACTCCCTCCAGAACACCTTCGGCGCCAAGCTCATGGCCAAGATGGGATGGCAAGCTGGCCAGGGATTGGGTGTCGAGGGGAAGGGCATCGTCACACCGATCGAGACCAAACTCCGACCAACTAAGGCTGGTATCGCATTCCGCGGATTCAAGGAAAAAACGGAGCAGAGCAAGGTGGAAGCAAAGCGAAGAGGCGAGAAGGTCAGCGATGATGAAGAGACGCGTCCAAGCAGGGGGAAGAAACAACGAGCGGACCGAAGCGAGATGTGGAAGAAGCCAGCAAAGAAGGCGAAGGTCAAGGTCGAGCACAAAACCTACGAGGAGCTTATTAGGGAAGCCGGTGGAGAAGCCTCGACCTCTGCCCCGGGTATTGGCCCCATCATTGACGCTACCGGACCACAAATGCGGGAACTCTCCTCACTCTCCGAAGCAACCGCTTCATGGGCCCCAACCGCCGATCCCACCCGCTTACCGGAAGTGCGGCACAACCTCCGCGTTATCGTTGATATGGCTAAGGGGGATCTGGATGTCCTCGCTCGCGAAGGAAAGACTTTGGATGAGCGTGGAAAGTTCCTCGCAGCCGAGGGCAAGCGACTTGGTGCCATTATACGTCAAGAAGCAGAACGTACGTGCACGTCCCTTTCCACGCTTGTTAACTGCGACTCAATTCTTTTTGGGCCAGTAATCGCACGGTTGCAGAGAATTCGGGTCATTGTCGACCAAATAGCCGAAGATGCGAAGGAGGTCGCGGGGATTTACGAACCAACTCTCGAACCTTTCGAACAATCATTCGAGAAGTTGTTAAAAGATTTCACGGACGACTACGAAAAGTTCGGATTGGATGAAGTCATCGTGGGTGCCATAAACCCCGTGATCAAGCGGATGGTTGCGAACTGGGATCCCTTATCCGACCCCGAAACGCTGACTGCACCATTCCATCGGTGGAAACAAACGTTCCGTCTCAGACCTGCGCAGCCCCCTGAATCGCAGATCGAACTGCACAGTCGTTACTCAGCCAAGCCTCCCAATGGTCAAGAGAACGCGAATGTCATGACGGCATACGAAAGTATGATGTGGAACGTTTGGCTACCTAAAGTCCGATCTACCATAAACAATTCATGGGATCCGACCGATCCGGACGCCGCCATTCGGTTGTACAAGACGTGGTCGCCTCTTTTGCCCGATTTCATCCAAGCCAATATCCTCGATCAGCTCGTGCTCCCAAAACTTTCGAAATGTGTAGCGGAATGGAACTGGCGTAAATCTGTGCCTTTGCACTCTTTCGTCTTTCCTTGGTTGGAATATCTTGAGCTGCGCTCGGAACAACTGCTCGACGACTGCAAACGCAAAGTCAAGGCGGTGCTTAAAAACTGGAACGTTGAAGACGGTGTATGGACTCAAGTCACCGCATGGCGCGAGGTCTTTCCCACGGCCGAATGGGACAACATGTTGATTAAGCTCATTGTTCCCAAGCTTGGCGCTACACTGCGGGAAGACTTCAAAGTCAACCCGCGCGATCAGAAAATGGAGCCACTTGACCGTGTTCTGGCATGGAAGGACGTGATACGACCCTCGGTCATGGGACAGATCCTCGAGAAGGAATTCTTCCCGAAGTGGCTTAATACCTTGCACTTCTGGCTTGTACAACCGAAAACGAGCTTTGAAGACGTGGCGCAATGGTACGTACGCCCTCCACGATTACCTTCCTATCTTACCTGCTCCTCTAGGTATTCATTCTGGAAAGGGTATATGCCGCCCAGCATCGCAAAGCTGGAATCGGTTGAACAAGGCTTCAATCGCGGTCTGCACCTGATGAACATGGCAATTGAGCTGGGTACCAAGGCAGCGGACCAGTTACCCAAGCCAGACGCTCTACTTCCCAAGAAGGCCGCTCCCGCCGCCAAGCCTTACGAGGTTCGGCCCAAAGGTGTACCGCCCGCTGCGGAGGTTACTTTCCGGTCAATCGTGGAAGACTTCGTGGCAGCGCACAATTTGCTCTTCATTCCTACAGGTCAGGCGCATGAAAAGTCGCGCATGCCACTCTATCGCGTATCGCCGAATATCGATGGCAGAGGGGGTATCACGGTGTATCTGTTAGATGATGCCGTCTGGGCGCAGGAAGGATTGGAATGGCGAGCGATCAGTCTAGAAGAGATGGTGTTAAGGGCTAATCGAGCTGGAGCTCGCCGATGATAACAACATCTGTAATATCAACCAATGTATTTCTTGTAGACTGTGTTCCGAGGGCTGGGTGTTCGCTTTTTCTACTTATTCCGCTAACAATGACAAGGTACCCTCACGCCAGCCTCGCTGAGATGTGAACCAACGGGCGTCACCATGGCCACGGGGTCCTAACTCGGCACAGCACTGCCTCCCAAGGCGTCGACAACGAAGTTCTCCAAATTGTTCCCGTGACAGTCGTCGCTGGTCATAGCAAGCAAAAAGTACGTTCCCTTTTACACCGTGAAGGCCATCATTTTCCAACAATCTTCATGCCTGCCAGGTATCTGTTCAACAGGAGGATCGGCGCAACATACAAACCTATTTCAAGCGATTCCATTCCATGGTTCGTTGGGGAGACCTTGCACGTGCGACTCACTGCGGCTGGTCCTGAGCGTTGTTATGAGCATCGGTCGAGCCAGGCCAGTGCGGCGTTATTGTCTTTGTTCACCAGGGCCAACATCTATGAGGCTGTCCCTTAAGTATGTGGAGGCCAGTCCATGTCGACCGCTGGCCCGTGCGTACTGATCTCGACAAAGGAGGTATTCCTTTCTGATGCTACGCTTTGGCCTTTCCCAATCTGGAGCACAGGTTCTGACGATATTGACGACGTCGTCCCTGAGGAGACAAAAGACCTTCTGGGCCCGTATAACAAGCTGCATCAACCCCGTGCGAGATACTGAATCCTTTGGACGTATCTTCTGCCCAAGTCGCGCCCACCTGACTTCCAGGATGGTGACATTGAAGTCCAGAAAGTTTTGGATCCCTGTTGCCTCGTTCGTTTTGCATGCCGCTCTTGTTCTCGTCCACGCCGCTCTGGTCGCCATCGGCTCCTACCATCTAGAGCACAATGTCTCCATGGCCCTTGGGATATCTTCTGACCGCGCCGGCATTATCATCGTGGTAGTATCCCAGACATTTGTGACGGCAAGTGCAATCCCACGCCGTCCCCTACTTTGCTCATAGACGTTTAGCTATACACGGCCGCTATGCTGAGCATAGTTCAGCAATTAGCGTTGCGCCGAGACCTCGACACCATCGAGAGCGTTACGAAACTCCATGATCAGAACGAAGCCTGGTCCGGTTTGGGATCAGCGCTACGGGCGCTCACTCGGCAACTGGATCTCCCGACCGGCTTCTTCGGCTTGTTTTGCATCCTCACCTACCTCGGTGGCTTATCTGGGCTGCACGTCACCACCCCGGCTCTATTCAACATACAGCCTTACAATCGGACGTATGATGTAACATTGAACGCGACGTCGAGTCTGCCGGTTATTCGTGATCTTGCGGATTTCCAGTAAGTTTCCAGATTCAGCCCCATCTGAGCAGCAATCTTATGGAATATCGCCGTTGCTAATAGGTCAAATGACATGATCGCTATGCTCTCACTGCTTCCCGGGTTTCGATATGACAATGGCACTACTAATCGAATTGGAGTACAAGGTAACACACTGTATGACGTTGTATCGGATACGAACACCGCTGGAACCGCCAATGTCTCTGCCGTCACCCTCAATATCGGATGCTCGCCTTTCGATGTCGCCTCCAACGTTCCGTTGTATGCAGGTTCGACCAATGAGTTTCCATGGGGAGGCTTCTGGAGCTTGAATGATACTAATGGCACGGAAGCAAGATTCTATCCGACGGGTGCGCAGGCACTGGCATTCTTTCATTGCTCCCTACTCACAGTTCAGCATTCAGATCCTGGACTAATGCGCATAGCATGGGTAGCACTCTTGCATGGATATCCTAATGTGTGCCGCTGACTTGCTGCCAGATGGGTAACGGTGGTGGCGTAACTCATCAAACGCCTCCTGTAACCCCAGTTCTCTACGGCGGCAGCTTCCGGGACTCTTTCGGCCAAACCATCGACAGCAACTTTCAGATGGCCTATCCGATAAGTATGGGTCCTACATCCTGGGATCCGCCTGGGCGCTTTTGACACAGCCCTCAGACGTCGAGGCAAACATCACTCGGAATCTCACGACCCAGCTCTGTAGCTGCAACCTTGCGGTCACGTATCATACCGTTGAAGTGGACCTACAGACGAAGCTGCTGGTCAATGCGCCACCTCGTCGCACGATTGCCACCTGGGAAGATCCTACGACATCCAGCACCGACCCACTCAGCTTTTGGGCAAGTCTCACTGCGAAGTATCTGATCCTGCGCTGATATGGTTTGGCAGCATTATATGCTTTGGGCGGCCCTGGGTCAGAACAGCTCGACTGACGGCTGCTTCGCCGGCGGAGAGTCATGTCAGATGCTGAGCCCAGTCGAAGAGTGAGTGCCCTATCCTATGGAAGTTAACGCTGCCTCATAAAAATGAAGCTATCTGAGGCAAACGTTGGGACTGCAAGACGCTCTAGAAGACGCTCCGCCAGGTCAACCGATACCACCATCCAATACACCGCAGCAAGACGTAAGCCTACTCGCGTTAGAACAGGCAATGGAGAATTTGTTGAGCTTAATGATCTGGTCGGGTGAGTAGTAGGCCTTTTGCCGCGGTAGCTGCTATTGGAATTCGGTCTTCCAGTTCCCCTCATCGGTAACCAAGGCCAGTTCAAGCAGAATTCGACCGAAATATCCGGTTTCGGTCAAGTTTTGGAAGCACGCCTGAATGTAAGTAGTCGCCGTACCTGTTACGAACAGTCCTGACAGATGTACTCAGCTGAACATGGTTCCGGTACGTGCTTGTAAAGACCTGATCAACATACAGGCTTACCCAGTGTGCTGCCCAGACCATCGCTGGATGTGCAATCTCGGTTATCTTGCTCATATTCAGTCTGATCCTCACCTGGAATAACCTTAAACAAGAGAGCAAAGCCACCCTGTGCCATGAATTTGATAGCATGGGCGTGTTGCAGCTTCTCTGGCTCTCGGGCCAATTCCCTTCCACCTCGAAGCATCTGGCAAGCGAGGTGGAGATCCCGTCCACAAAGGACTTGCGACATGCCGGTGGATCTCTGTCGCTTTGGCCGACGGGTTCAAGTTCAGAGTCAAACTCGCCCAGATCAAGCACTTTGGACGAGAGGCAATCCCTGCGAGGAGCTGGCCCAGTTCATCTACTGAAGAGGTTTGAAAGCACATCTTCAAGTAGCGAAGTTTCGTGGGATTTGGGAAGCACGTCTGAATTAGAGAAGTGCGTCAGGAATGAAGATCATCCACTGGTAAATCTGTATCTGCATCGCTGAGCTAGTCTTCTGTAAAGTTATTGTAACTGTTTTCATTGGTATGGATACTTTGATCCTCTCTTCTTACTACGGGGTGTCGCGCGGCTGAGACAGATTAGCGCGAGGGGCAATGCGGGCCAGCCTGGCCAGCCTTGGGCACGGGAGGGGACACACCGCAAGGTGGCAGAAGGGTCCAGAAGAGTGGCTGACTAAGCGGTCAATCCAGCACAGCCACTGAGATCTTGATATGAGTCCCCCTTGCGAATGCACGCTTTGGCTCGCCTTACCAACTCCATAACCACCACCATGTCAAAACATCATCCCGGTGCGTATTTGCTGGCACTACCTGTAATGACATTTATACTGACCTTTACTCTAGATCTCATTATGTGTAGGCGGCAAACTGGCATTGGTGAGTCACTTCCGTCGTGAACAATAGGCGTCTCACTAACCACGTCTCTACAGCCATAGGCCGCTTGTGCGAAAAATGCGATGGAAAATGGTAAGCAATATCTGCTTCAAGTAGTCCTGAGATAAGACTAACTCGGTCTTCTAGTCCTGTATGTGACTCGTATGTGCGTCCTGAGACTCTTGTCCGCATCTGCGACGAATGCAATTTTGGCACGTACGGCGGAAGGTGTATCATCTGCGGTTCTCCAGGTACGTTGGTCCTTCCACCCCCTCTTGCCTGACATCCACTGATCATGTTGCCCACAGGTATCTCTGATGCATACTATTGTGCCGAGTGCACGCGTCTAGAGAAGGATCGAGACGGGTGTCCGAAGATCGTCAACCTCGGTGCGAGCAGAACGGACCTCTTCTATGAGAGGCGTCGTTTAGGTGCGTAATATTGCTTGAAGGGTCGTATGAAGCGGCTACTGACTCTGTCCCCAGGCTTCAAAAAGGGATGATCCGTCAACCACCTCTGTTTCTCTCGCTGTTGTACTATTACATGTCTATGAGTCATAATGCACACTATACCGGTTATGAAACCCAAAACTGCAACCAGGGAATGTCGGGAAAATATGGGTATACAGATACATGAGAGAAAAGGGGATTAAGGACCATTGCTGCCGTTCCCATACACCTGGAAGGGGAGAAGAGGCCTGCTGTTCCTCGGATTGGCGATGTCCGTCACAACCCTGAGAGCGTTCATGTCGACCTGAAGCGTTGTTTAGTAAGTGTCTTCGATTACGGAGGAAGCGAGACGTACTGGGGCCTTGAAAACGACAAATATATGCGTGGGATCGTGCACATCGTTCTCTTCGCAGTCCGCACACAAGTCTTTTGAGCAGTAAACGCATCTGAACCATTCTCCCCGGATAGGCTCGACGCAGATATCGCACAGAGTAGTCTGGTGAACCAGATGAAGCAGGTAAGCTGTCAAGTCGTAGTCAGCAGTAGTTCCCAAAACGGAATGTAGTACAATATCACACCTTTTGGATCTTGGTTCGACTCGAAGCCCTGCGCCACAGGACTCCTATACAAGAGAGGCAGGATGGGGAAAGGAGAATTGATCGCCCGGTCGAGCGGTCGTGGGATCTTGAAGAACGCATGCATGGGATCATGCAGATCGTATGACCGTGCTTCGCACATAGAGCACTAGTTCATGCGTGAGTATCCGCAGCGCGCTCTTCTCATATAAGAAGCATACTAAGCTATAAGACTCTGGCAATGACGGGCAGTGTGCACATTGGTATCGCACGCCTTCGATAAGCTGGGTCCTGATTAACCTGACTTCCAGAAATGATGTGCAATAGTGCGTACCTCATCGCATCCCTTGCAGATGATATGCTCCGACACCTCATTCGACCGTATAGCCCCAATAACAGTCGGCAGCGAGTCCGAGCTAGAGGAATTCGACCTCTGCCGAGGGAACGCAATGTCCAAATTCAGCCCATCCCGCTGAGACCACAAATTCCTCGCTCGCTTGCTTGCCGCCTCGACCTGCGCGCTGTCGAGCGGGTAGGGAATCTTGATCATTATGTGCGAGTCGTCGTGCCCGCCGTCCGGGGCAGTGAGGTTGCCGGGGAGGCCCGCGGCTTCGCAGTTTGCGCAGATGTCGACGTCGGTGCAGATCGCGCAGTGGAACCGGGCGCCGACGATGTCTTGCAAGCAGCTGTTCTTGACTCAGTTTCCGCACTCCGAAAACAAGATAATGAAAACGTACTGTGTACACTTCACACCCGGATGATCCAGCGCTACCAACAATCAGCCGCCGTCCCTATCGCATACACAAAGAAAAGCTGCTCACTATCCGGCTCCACCCTATCCGACAAAACAAGCGCATTACTCATCGCCGGCGTCGGAGGCTCACTCTTCTTCCCCTCGACGGACAAGAACACGTGCGTAGGGTGAATATGGTGTACTTGGCTGTAGCAGCCTCTGCAGAGTGAGAAGTTGTCGCATGAGAGACATTTGTAGCGGTCGCCGGGGAGGGGGGTCTTGCATGTTGCGCATTCCACGTGTTCGTCGTATTCTACTCTTCGCGTTAGCTCCGCACACTACTTCTCCGAACACAAGCAGAAGGGGGTGATGGGGCAAGGTAAAGTTGTACAGCGGAGCGCGGGACGCACCAAGATCCTTCCACCCCGTCGGGCCCCACATCTTCTCCCTAAACGCATGCCTAAACGCATGTTTCCTCCTCCCCCTGCTCGGGGACTGGACCCCCGAGTGAGGCAGCGCCAACGAGCTCGAGCTCTGCGAGCCAGAACCATGATAATGCGCCGTCGGGCTCCCCGAGAGCGGACTCGGCCCGCCTCCCGAGCTGGAGGAGGACGAGGAGAGGGGCGAATGACCCTGACCCTCCGTTTCGGCTGACAGGGTGGCGTGGTTCAGGCCGGCGCTGTGGATGCAGGCGGCGCAGAGCTCGTACCCCCTCTCCATGGAGGGCATTTGAAGCCCGGGCCGGCGGGGGGTGTCGTACCCGTAGCCATAGCCGAAGCCGTAGGAAGAGGAGGAAGAGGGCGAGGGCCGACCGCCAGAGCCGGGGCTGTAGTTGTTGTTCTCTTTTGGCGGGACTGGGGGAGGGGAGAGGTCTTGTAGCGCTATACTGGACCCGGAGTGGCTGGGCTGGTGAACCGTCGCCTCCGAATAAGCGGAGTACGCGTCGGTTATGTCCACCGACCGGCCGGACAAGTGATGCCATGAGGGCGGCTCGCGAGCTTCCTTCTCCCCACAGGTTGTACATACGTAGCGGAAGTCTTCGAGCAGTGTCCCGCAGACGGAACAGTCTGTGAGCAAGCGCGGAGCTTCAGCGGGGAGGGAATCGACCTCTTCTTCGGGTACGAAAGCGAGTACTTCGGCCGGTATACCAGGATAACGGTTCTGCAACATCGGGAGAGCAGAAGAATGATCCCCCACCAGCGGCAAGTGTTCCTCCGACCCTGGAGAATCGCGTGCACGTTTGCCTTTCCAGTTCGGGGTCGCGAGCTGTCGATCCTGATGCGCTTGGTTCTCGATCCATGCCAGGCCGTGCGGGCTCGTCTGCTGGTTGTTGGAGATATAGAGGCTTTCGAGGTCTACGCTGCCGTTCTGGTCCATCAGTCCTATACTCATCCCCATTGCGCTGTCCCGCTGCATCCTCCTCCGACCGGATGAGCCCCCGCTCTGCGACGCCGCGTATTCGTAATAATAATGATGCGTCCCCCTCTGTAGCTCAAGCTCGGCATCGTCGAACGGGTCGATCTCCTCGCCTCCTTCTGCCAGATCGGCGGCAGTCCCGTTAAGCCCGTTCGTGTGCTCGTGAGGAGAGGGAGAATCGTGCACCACCAGGCGCCGGAGTCGGTCGGCCGCCATGGCCGTCTCGCTCTGATCGTCAAATGGCCCCGCTTGCTGGAAGCGTCTTGATCCCGGCGAAGCCGGTGGGGAAGGCGGAACAGTAGCGACAGTCGGGAGGTTATAGTTCGGCAAGTTGACCCCAGCCGCTCCGGCCGACGTGGACGGCGGGTATCCAGCTCGGGGCACGTCGACAAAACTACTCCCTGCTTGACTCCCACCGTAGTTATGCGAACTGAGGGTGATCATATCATCCTCCATCTCCCCCGATCCTCTCGGTACTTCCCGCCCAGGTCCACCGCCAGAAGAGGGTCGATCAACCTGCACGTACTCGTCCATACTCGCCAGACTGGCCGTATCGCTCAGACTGGGGCCGTCATTGTCCATGTTCACCCGCACTCGGAGCGTCACCTTTTTCCCTGATGAGCTCCGCCCGCTCGCGCTAGAAGCGCCGGAGTAGTACGCCACGCTGTCTGTGTCCCCGTCTGAGAAATAGTTGATCGCTTCCGTCAAGTCGTGGTTCGAAGAGATATCGGTGACTTCGCCATCGTCGTCCATATACGTAATCAGAAATGGACTCCCATAGAGGGCAAAACATTGTTCGACCTATACCCAACCAGCATGAAATCAGAACACTTGCATTACTCAGCGAAGGAGAGAGGCGCACCTTAGCCCGCAATGTATCGTACGAACAGTCCACGGCAGAAGCGAACGTCACACGTCGCATAGACCGGTTGTAGGAGCATTTAACGACCAACGGCCTGTCTGGCCTGTCCCAGCCGGAAGAATGCGAGGAGAGCGCCATCCCCTCTTCGCTTGCCTCACTTCCTCCTGTCTTCGTCCCGCTGACGGCTGTGCGTAGCAGCCGGTCGAGGTCGTCAGCCTTGCAGCTTGGGGATGGAGGGATGAGTCGGGAGGGTTGGGGTTGAGGGATATGACTGCGGGGTCAAGGATATCCCATAGCCACCATAAGGTGTAAGCAAGTGCCGCTGGTGCTGCGAGAGAAGCCCAACCGCCCTCTAAGCAAGGCAGACGATGAGCGGCCGCGTTCCAGCCGGCGGTGCGCAGCCCACAGCAAAGACATTCACGTGCACCCAAAGGGATATGAGGCTGACAAAGCTTCACCGCCACTAGGGTTTCGTCCTTCACCTTCTGTGGGCGATCGGGCTCCTTGCTTGTCTCTTACTCACAACTGGTCAGATGGTTTGCGCAAAGTGCGAAAAGGTGCGTCCTCTCTCGTGCCTTCGCTATGACTAAGAAGCGGTATACTGATAGAGTCGGGGGTATAGAAACTATCCAAACTCGCCGCGCCCGACCCATTCGCCCCCTCCACCTCCCAAAACCGCAAGATCGGGGAAAACAAGCTTCTTTCCTCTACCGGTTCGCTCGCTCCTGGCAAGTCAACCAAGTCTGTCAAGTCTGGTGTGATAGGGGGAAGTGGGAGCGCGGGGAGGTTTACGCCGTATGGCGGGAAGTGTAAGGACTGTAAGGGTAATGTGAGCCAGAATGGGGCGAGGTATTGTCATGGTGCGTCCTGCTTTCGACCATTCATTACTGGGGAGTGGGAAGGGGCTGATTAAAATGATAGGATGTGCGTTCAAGAAGGGCCTGTGTTCGATATGCGGCAAGAAGATATTGGATACGAAGCAGTACAATATGAGCAACAAGTAGCTCTTTCGCCCTCTCCGGCTCTCGTTCTTCTATCTTTGACGGTGTGGTTGGAGGGCCCGGTTACTGTACTCTTATATATCATGTACGCTACGGATGAATACCATGTTGTGCCATCATCACCGCTATCACTAATACCTCAATTCGGCAAGCAATCTTTATTTATCTCCTAGTTGATACATTCTCTCCGACAGTAACTTATCCAGTCCGATCTACAGCAACCCAGCCCGTTTCTTCACCTCCTCCCACACGCCCTTCCCCTCCCCAAAATGGTACTCATAGCTGTCGCCCACATGATCCAGCAGGTCGTTCGCCTGCATGGCTCGTCTCTTCCTGGCGAAGGCGAACCTACTTGCGGTGCGCGTTACGGTTGCGGCGCCGTAGGCGGCTAGGATCGAGACGTGTGGGCTGTCGATGTCGGGTTGTTTCTCGCTGCACCGGCAGCATGGTCAGTATCGGCTCTCTACCACGATTACACAGAGAAGGGAGGAGAGAAAAAGAAAATGAGTACGCACGTATATCCCCCCTCCTCGAAATTCTTCCCCCAAGCCAAGAACGTCGCCATACACCCACTCAACACATCACCCTGCCCCCCACACCGCTTCAACCCGCCTTCCTCGGAGACTGTCCAGCTCTCAACGCCGTTCGAGATGATGTCCTCTGCACCCTTTTGGACTACTGTCACGCGCCCGAGCGCTTGGGAGACTTTGGCGCAGAGCTCTTTCGGGTCGCCTTCGTTTTGGTTGATGCCCTACGCGTCGCCTTCAACGCCAGCTCGAGAGAGAGACGAAAGGGGGAGAGGGAGGCGCCGAGAGGGCAGAGGGCAGAGGAAGGAGGGGAAAGGAAGAGAACATACCAGCTTATCACACAACCTCTTGAACTCCATCACGTTCGGCGTCAACACAGCCTTGCTATACCCCTTCACGACCTCCGGATCCATCTGCACCATCCAGAGCCCATCGGCATCCAACACAACGTACATCCCCTGCTGTCTAGCGACCCTCAACGCCATCCGCCCAAACGCCTGGTTCGCGTCCGACCGGCCCATGCCGGGGCCGATGACGAGGACGTGCAGGCGCGAGACGAGGTCTTTGAAGATCGGCTCGACTTTCTCGACGGGGGTGGACTCGTCTAGGATACGGTGGACGATCAGGTCGGGGGAATAGGTCTTGATTACGTTGCCGGCGGTGGGCTCGCAGATGACGTGGGCGAGGTCGGCGCCCTACCCAACATCAGCCACCGATAGATACGGGCTGCTGAAAATAGGCATACGAGCAGCATAGCTGACATGGAGGAGAAGTAGGGCGCTCCGGTATAGCTGTAGAATCCCTCAATATCCGCTCCCTCAGAGTAAGGTACATGAGACGCACTCAGCCGATCCACCAACAACGCCCACTCGGCCTACAGATCCTCTTAATCCCCGCTCAACAGCAACATGCATACAGGAATAATTCACCTGCTTGGCCCTTATGCAGTTTCCCCGACAGTGGCGGGATGATCGTCCTGACCTGCTCCAGAATCCGAGTCGCGGAGGAAGCAGCCATCCTATACATCAGATCGTATGTCGTGTAAGAAGAACAAGGGTAGACAATAGGATAAGAAAAGGGGGAGGGGACGACCAACCTTTTCTAGCGAGCCTATGTATGCTGGAGTACCTGCTGCTCTCCAACCCACCGCAACTACTACTAGTGCTGGGACGGGCAATGACGTCTGTGCAGCAGTCGATGTCAGAGGCGTTATGGGCGGGATCAATCGGAAGCGCCGAACCACGGGAACGCGGAGGTGGCCCTGGTCGTCGTCGTTGCAGTGCTCATCGCCGAGGCCGACTTCCACTCAAACTGCACGTGCTGCGGCGCATATTATCCCTACTGCTCTCATAAGTACGCGTACAGGCACAGGCAGCATACATCCCAATATCTTCAGCAAAAAGGTCTGGGACTGCAGACGTGTGCATAGAAGAACGTGAACAAAATGGACGTCCCGCCGCCTTTGGTTGTCGATAACGGGACTGGGGTATGTATATGCATGCATGCGCTTGTTTGCGTGCAAGGGAGGGTATTGACATCCAGACCAGTTTGTCAAGATTGGGTATGCGGGCTCCAACTTCCCAGAACATGGTGCGTCTTCGTACTCGCACAACTAAGTTCCTCCGTGAGAGGCTAATACACTGCCGGCAGTCTTCCCCTCCATCGTCGGTCGGCCTATCCTCCGCGCGGAAGAGCGCGCAAGCGCCTCAACAATTAAGGATATCATGGTCGGTGACGAAGCCGCCGAGAACCGGAACTACCTGCAGATCTCGCACCCGATGGAACACGGCATCATCCGTAATTGGGAGGACATGAAGATCCTCTGGGACTACACGTTCAACGAGGTGCTGCATGTTGATCCCAGGGGGCGCAAGATCCTCCTTACGGAGCCGCCGATGAACCCGAAGGTGAACAGGCAGAGGATGTGTCAGGTTATGTTTGAGGAATATGGGTTTGGGGGCGTGTACGTCGCCATCCAGGCTGTGTTGACGCTGTATGCGCAAGGTGCGCTGCCCTCAACCCCATCTGCAACCTATCAGAGCTCTGCTTGACAACTCGATGCAGGTCTTACGACCGGCGTGGTTGTCGACTCGGGCGACGGAGTAACCCACATCGTCCCCGTGTACGAAGGCTTCGCCCTCCCACACCTCACCAAGCGGCTCGACATCGCCGGGCGGGACGTAACGCGGTACCTGATCAAGCTTCTCCTCATGCGCGGATACGCCTTCAACCGAACGGCGGACTTCGAGACCGTGCGGCAGATCAAGGAGAAATTGTGTTATGTGAGCTATGACTTGGAGCTGGACCAACGGTTGGCGGAGGAGACGACTGTGCTCGTGGAGAACTATACCGTGCGTCCTCCCTCATCTATCTTCCATCTTCTGTATGCCTTCTTCCAGTCTTGGCATGGCTGCTGACTCTCGTCCCGCAGCTACCCGACGGCCGCCAGATCAAAGTCGGCTCAGAACGATTCGAAGCCCCCGAATGCATGTTCCAGCCGCACCTGGTCGACGTCGAGCAGCCCGGCATGGCCGAGCTCCTCTTCAATACGATCCAGTCCGCGGCCCTCGACGTCCGTAGCGAGCTGTACAAGCATATCGTCCTTTCTGGAGGGTCGTCCATGTACCCTGGGTTGCCGTCGCGGCTGGAGAAGGAGATGAAGCAGCTGTATTTGACACGTGTGCTGGGCGGGAACCCGGAGAGGCTGAACGTACGTTCTTTTCTGGCTTTTGCTTGTAGCCTTCTGCTCCGATGGATTGGGGCGCTGACCGAAATACAATCCAGAAATTCAAGATCCGTATCGAGGACCCGCCCCGACGAAAGCACATGGTCTTCCTTGGCGGCGCTGTGCTGGCCGATATCATGAAGCAGCGGGAGGAGTTCTGGATCAGCAAGGAGGAGTGGGAGGAGCAGGGAATCCGGGCATTAGACAAGCTGGGTAGGGGCGATTAGGCTCGTAGTGCAGGAATTGCAGTGTGTACCAGATGTTAGCAATCCATTGCCGCTGGAGCGGATTATCGAGATCTTGGGTGTAACCGGCCGGTGACCCTGCAACGCGATGACCAGTCCCAACCCCAACAAATTTAAGCTCTAAATACGATACATAACTATGCGAAGTTCCCGTATTATCATGTCCGTGTTCATTGTCTACCTCATAACTAGGTTGTCATTGGTTAGCGTTATTATTTCGTATCAGTCGTCGAATAGTGCCCTGAACTGATGGGAAGGGTCAGCAGTGAACTCTCGCTAGGAAGACGAGCTACCTGTTTGGCGCCCGGCCTGGGCTGAGTGGCCGCGTATACCGTCTCGTGCTCGTCTTCCTGCTGATCTACGGTTACCTCCGGCTCATCCGTGTCTAGCATGCTGTTGCCAAAGAGGGCTTGGAATGGCTAAAGGCAAATCATGAGAGACATTCGCTAGAGGGACGATGACAGCTGCTTACTCTTCCATTGTCCTGCGGCAGAGTTGGCCCGAATGCAATGGACTGCTCCGCGACGGAAACCTTCTGCTCATCACCGCCCGCGTTGTTTTGTCCTCCTCCATTTTGCTCGATCTCGTCATCATCTACGTCCCAGAATCCTTCCAGGTCTTCGTCGTTCAGCTCCATTCCCGTTTGTTCGTATATCTCTTGTCGAGCGGCTTGGGATAGCTGGGAAGCCGGCAAGAATAAGGGCTCCTCTTTATCATTGTGATTGTGGTGGGGGGGATCAGTATTATTGTGAGAGGCGGAGCCGCGGAACGCCGAGGCCCTGTTGGCTGCATTGTACGTTCCTGAAGGACCCGCCTGGCTCGGCGGCACATGGAACTGACGCTGAGAAGGTGCAACCGGGTGACGAGGTGGAGGCGAAGGGACAGGCGGAGGGAAGTCGCCGTTGTCTGCATCGAATCCCATCTGCTGCTCAGCATCGGCCGCATCTCGCAGTTCGGGTTGCACAGGCTGCCGTTGCTCGGACGCCCTGTCTTCCGGGGAGTTCTCCCTGGTGACTCTCGCAACCTTCGCAGGACGCGCATTGTTACTGGCCCGAGTACGTTTCGCCCCGTGGCCCTGCTCGAAATCAACCGCTCCACTCGTAGCAATGAACGCCTGGAAATCCCAGTTGTCCGGCTCATTCTCGTCCGGTTCTATGGGTGAGATGTCGAGAATAATTGGCGCGGGAGGTTCCGTGAACGTTAATTTGAGGTGCTTGTCCAGGGATTCTGCCAAAGCAAGAGTTGCCTATACAGTGTCAGCGCCATTGATCAGCAGCATACGGAGACAGCACTCACAGAGAACTCCCGAACGTGGAAAGACAGGCAGACAGAGGTTGCTCCTGTTTCATACCGAACCAGGTCTGTACCATCCATCTTGATTTCGGTGAAGATCTCGCGTTTCTCTGCATAGTGATCAATACAGAGTCAATAGCATCACGGCCCCAGCGCACCTGCCATCATCTGGACCACCATGTCTGCAGGGTTGAATCTACATTCGATCTGACCATCCGCCTTCGTAACTCCGACACGGATACGCTCCAACAGACTCCTCAAGGCGGGCTTGCTGGCAACAACTATCTTCTGATTCTCCTCATCGTCGACATGAGGTGCAAGCAGCTCTTCAGGATAATCGAGGACGAGTCGATGTTGCTTGACAACACCTAAGAATAGCGCATATATGCGTCACAGCCCGTTCAAAGTAGGCGCATATATTTAGGGCGCACCATGATCACAGAAGAACTTGACCAGCATCACGCTCTCCCTGCTTCCTTCCTCTTCGTCCGACTCATCCTCAGCATTTCCGTCCTCCACTGCGCCATCTGGCGGAGGTTCTCGGATGATTAGCTTGACGCTCCTAACGCCCTTCTCGTGATTCTTATGGCGAAGATGCGAGAGCAAGAGTTTCGTCTTGAGCCGGGCCTTGACACTCCTTGCCTCCTCGGCTTGCGTATTCGCAGATCGGAAGGAGGATCCAGTTCCAGCAGGAGGTCTGCGCAACGAGTAGGACGAAAAGAATGTTGATTGTAGCTGGAGGCGGCAGTAAGCGGACTTCGCAGCGTTGGTTGCAGACAGAGTCAGCTACTGGGGCTCGCGTCAGACGTCCTACGGCGCTCATAGATAGTATGCGCACTGAATTAGGAAGTGCGAGAATGTCCATCTCATCGCTGTACCGAGCTAGGCAGGTGAGATTTTTGGTGAGCACTGACAGGGCTATGAGCGGTCTACCATGTCATCGATCACGATCAAACGTACTCTTTACAGACGCCATGGTCAGCTGTGCCTCCATCTTACAGAGTGTCTTTCCGGATATAGTTCAGTGATTGGTATGATGGTGATAAGTATAAATTGCTATAGACTACAGAATGCGAGAGTGTATGTGATGGTGAGGAGCAAACGCAGAGCCACTCAGAAACGCGTCGGTCACGAAATTACGACGCGCCAGGCATGTCGGTCTCGTGCTTCTTGCTTTTCGGCATCCGGAGCGCCCGCGTCGGTCACCGACAGCTGGACTTCTGGCTTCCAGATGAAAAGCTGATCGGGCATATCCTCGTACGGCATCCCCGTTTACGTACATACGATGTGAGCGATCTTCTCGATCTATGGGAGATCTGCCCGAGCGACATCAGGAACCAGATGAAACGCTCCTCCGGCCGGCGACAACATGTCATTGTACAAAACCTCGACCTGAACGCCAGCACCGCCCGCGCCGTCACATGCATGCAGTTCTATCACATGAGAAGTAAACCGGATGATGCCGTCCGTCTGGATCAAGCAATGATGAAGGTTTCAGCCAATGACACAGCAGCTGACAATGCCTCTTCTTGATTATCCTCGATGCGCAGGAGGCGCATTTCCGATGCCAACTTCCGATCAGGCATTCTCCGGTCGTTCTGTACCGCCCATGACAGGTAAACTCCGCCAGAGCAGTGTGCTGTCAGTTTTGGCTCTTGCTCGAATGCGATGCGTGGCCAGCTGATAACGGTGACCCGGAGGCTGTTTGTTATCTTGACCAGAATGCCGAACGCGTGCTGCAAGATCACCCTGGCGCATGATCCGGATCTCAACAATACGATCTGACAGCATTGTTGCATGTACCAGGCAAAGATGACTCTTTCGCACAGGGGTTGTTGATCAACACGAGGCTTTGTCAATAGAATGACTTCATTCGTACGCGCGTCTACCCCTATATTCATGTTGACGCCCACACTGGCCAGTTGGCACAAACGGGCCGACAACACGTTCCCTCCACATCCGCAGTCTTCCAGTGGGGGGTTCGTCCAACGCATAGCATCGAGCGGAGGTACCTAAGTGCTCCTATGTGCCGCCCGGGTATCTTCCTGCGTTCTAGATAAGATGTGCAAGTGTCGCTGTAACGACTCTCCCTGAGTTCTCTCGTCACCACGACGCCCCCCAACCGCTGTCTCAACCACATAACGGCACAAGGCACACTCGAATCCCCACCCGGTCGCGCCTCTCAGCCCAAACCCTAAACCGCCATCTGCAAACCTACTAACACCGAATTCTATTGCTTCGGGTTCAGATCTGCTTCCGAGTCGAGCCTCTCTCCGCCCACTTTCTGCCTCGTCGTTGGATGAAGGGCCGCGCACGTCGTCTTCAAACCACCATCCTGTCCGACATGCTCGAATCTCCAGCAGAGATGTATGCGCGTCAACGCGTAGAATCTTTCCTCAGACAACGCATCCAGCTCGAAGAAATGACAGTGCGCCTCATCTGCACGTCCTCTTCGACCACCACGCCTGTCTTCGAGGTCGCCCACCCTCAAGCGTTCCCCCAGCGCACCCTCGTCGTCCGCTATCGCTCGCCAAAGTTCTTCACACTCTTGCTCGCGACTACGGACTCGGAACAAGCCTACGAACTTGGTGCCGAACAAAGCGATGAGTTCGAAGCGAGCGACAAGGCTGCGTTCACCGCCTGCTTCGCTCCGAGTTACGCCGCGTATCGCCCGACGGAGAAGGAGGCGTTCGCACATCAAGTGAGATGTTGGACACTCCCAGTAGACAAGCGGCCGCAGTGGCTCGGCCATTACTTGGACGAGCCCGCCGATTGGAGCCTCATTGTCGTCCTCGTCTGGATCCAGCTCACCGCTCTCGCTTGGATGTGGATGTCCGATGTTTCTGCGACCGTACTTGGCACCTCCGATGCAACAATCACCTTCCCAACCCTGAAGGAACGATCTTCAATATTGGCTAAACCAGAGCCGAAGCCTCAGCTCGTCTCGGCCGCGCCAGCTAGAGCAAAGGCGTGATCCGTTTCTCCTGGTTTTCACACTGCCTTCTTGCTTCTGTCTCCCACGCCGACTACCTCTTCCTGCTTCGCTGTCTCTATTTCCGGGTTTCTTCTGCGGGGAACGCCGCGCGTTCTATGTACCACTACGATACCCCGGTCTGTGACCACGGACTGCTGCTCTGTACATGCTTTACCCTGTACATGTGTTGTACCATACCCTGTATATCGCCCCCCAACCCCCCGTGCGCGCCTATTCGGCCTGTCGCATCCCTTACTACGTACCCTAGATAGTGTTTATTCTCTTCTGGTGTAATTACTGGCTTGTCCCGGCTGTACACTATACGCTATGCTACCGCTTTCCTGTGCTCGTAATTATATTTCCTATTGCCGTGCCCACCGCAGTGCCCGCAAGCGTCCCCAATCCGGAGAGGACTGCCCTTGCCCCATGTAGCGTACTTGCCCCGACTTCAAGGGCGTCCGCCGCAAACCGCATCGCCGCGGTTTTCGCGTCCGGCTCCTCCCGTGCCGCTCCAGCACCCGTCATGAGAGCGCCCTTCACCGCGGCCAACTCATTCACGATCTCCAGTCCAGCGCTGCGTACCCATACGACTGGTCCGCTCTCGGCGCCATACAGCTTGTGTAGCTTGTCGGTCACGCTGAGTACTGCGTGATTCGCGAGATACCTATTCCGGGCGTACGGTTGGAGGGTCGTTCCGACGCCGATGTCCGAGCCCGTCATGACGCCCTCCTCAATGCACTTCACCAGCTCCTGCACGTCCGCCAAGCCCATGTTCAACCCTTGCCCAGCAAGCGGATGGACATTATGCGCAGCATCGCCCACGAGCGCTGTTCGTCCACGCCCGTCCGTAGAAGACCCGATGTAGGCATCAGCGTGCATCAAGCGCAGAGGAAAGCCGGCCACGGTGCCTGGCTGAATAGACGTAACGAGGGGCGGGTACTGATCGGCGTCCAAGGCCGGAATGCCAACCGCGTTGGCTGAATCGCTTGAAAGCGCGCTCTGCGGCTCAATGCCGTGCGAGCGCTCTCTGAAGGCGACCTCTTCTGCCGCTTGGGAGGGTGTGAGGGGAGAGCCCGACTCGTGCGCTTCAACCAGAACATCGTACAGGTACTTCACGGACACCGTTGGTAATCGGAAAGCGGCGTTGATGTACGTGGCGAGGGCGGCCGGCTCAAGAGCCTTCAGCGCCGTGGCATATTGTGGTCTTGTGCTCCATACCAAGGATGATGCAGTGGCCGAGAGGGGGAGGAAAGCGATGGGCCCAGTAGGAAGGAATCTTTGGAACGCGATGTTGTTCGCGAGACCCAGAGGGTTCGCACGATGCTGCAAGGTAGCAACAACCGCGTGCGTCGGGTATTGCCAGCCGTATGAGCCTATTTGAGCGTATGCTCGTACAGGCGACGAGTGCCCGTCCGCTCCGATCAACAGGCGAGTGCGAAGTATTCGCCCATCTGATAAGGAGACGTGTGGGTAATCGTCCACCTCATCCTCGGCGTTTCGGGAGATTGAGGCAACCTTCACGTTATCTAGCAGCTGAACCTCCGGCTTATCTTCCAGAAATCGAAGAAGAGCTCGCTGAAGATTGAGGTTCTCGACCATAGTAGCCATCTGTCGTGGCCGAAGGTACGGGGAGTGGGACGGGGATGCTGAGGGGATATCGGAGGTGTTGAACGTGATGCGCGCATCAGACAGCCCGTCCCAGGCTTGAATCTCCTCAACAGGCATTGTTCTGCTCTCATCCAGATGATCCCAAGCCCCGATCCCTGAATGAAGGTTAGATCTGATCGAGAGCCAATGCAAATGATGGTGCGCACTTTGCAAGAACTCCTTCGACACGTTCGTGATGGAGCTCACCCTATTGCTGAACTCGCCCTCTCCCATTCTCCATGCTCTTGTCTTCTCCAGATTCCCAGCTTCAATCAGCGCAATTCGTGAGGTTTCATATACTGCCTGTGATGAAGCCAGGCCCGCCGCGAGCGCTAATCCTGCAGGGCCCCCGCCAACGACAACGATGTCGTATTCGTCTGGTGGGGGTGTAGAGCTGGAAGCGGTTGCGTACGTCCTCGTTCGACACAGCAAGACTGTACGTCGCCTGCATGGCGGCCCATGCGTACGAATGCGGATTTTGCGGACCACTGCAACCATGTTGTTTTCGGCGAGGGGACGTCAGCAGGAATGTAGAATGAATCGTTGTTCGTCGCAAGCCCGTCGCAGTCCCTGAGAGCGTGAATGTTTCGCATCGATCGGCGAGTACAGTGAACAACTTAGCGACCGATCGAACCGTCCTTTGACTCGCCCTGCTCACCGAAATCTGCTAACATCGTTCTTGACTCTCACCGTCTGCAATGCATGTATCCGTTTCGTTGGTCGGAAAGCAAGACTAGCCACCTACACGCCATCGCCGTGTCGGGGACGGGCGATGTCCGCCTCGTTCGCAAGCCCATCTCAGGTCCACGGCGATTACAACGCATATGTTCGATAGGATGGACTATGGCCTATCATCGAAGTCTCTTTCTGCTGTCACAGGTGAACATGGGGTTAACTGAGGGAGAGAGTTGTGGTCGCCGCCACGGTCGGAAGGCATCACCCTTGTACATGACTCGGACACCGACTCCGGCTTGCGAACCGCGCCCTCCTCGCATCGAGTTGGATGGGCATGTGGGCGACAGTCGCCAGTGGAACTACTCAAACCCTGGCTGAGATATCACAGCTCAAAGTGAGTGGGTCTGAGAAGCGGACCATAACCAAACGCAGAATTCCGAAAAGTGATCGCCGATACAGAAAGCTAACCAACTGTGAGGCAACTAGTATGACACGCGATGTTCCACCATACTGACTTCGTCCAACAGACTCTCCTTATCTACCTCGTCCTGACCCACCAATGTGCTCTTTTCCGATGGGGAGATCAAAGCCGTTTCGTGGGGCGAGAGGAGGCCTCGGATTGTCTCAGCATCCGATAAATCTTGATTTCCACTGTTAATTCTGTCGACCTGGTCCATCTCCATCGTCATCGGTAACAAGGATACTGAGGCTCCGACACGACGCAGAGCTTTAGTGGAAGGTCGCTGCACTTTAGCTGCAAGATGGCGGGATGCCGATGGAAAATGTCCCGAGAGCCAGAGAGCCTGGAGAAGACCCATTCCATCGAGATCGTGCGCTATCTTTGGACCGTCTTCCCAGGTCTTCCACGTCAGGATACAGCTGAGGCAGAGCAAAACTATGGATATGATGCCGCCGGCGAGGACCTGACGCATCGTCAATGTACGCACAGTGAGTCATTCATCACATACCGGTGTCATATTCAGCTAAAGTGTGGTCCTGTTCAGTAGACTTCAGCCTCGGCAACGGACAGAACGTACATTCAGCCTAGCCCGTGCAACCTGGGAGTAAGCAGACACTTCTGTCGAGTTCTGCTTGTATGAAGCGAAAAGCATGTTTCCATTCGTCGCTGGTGAAAGCGAGAACCACCATCAGGCGCGAGTAGACCAAAACACAGGGTGAGACTGGCTGACCGGCCCATAAAAGATACGCAATCAGGTCTTCCATCGCCAGTTCAAGCTTCAGAAGGCTAATATTCGTCGGCGAGGTGACGAGAGGTATATAGTCCGGTGGAAAAGTCCATGCGGCCTCCGCACTGAATAGCCCTAACGAATTGACAAGATATCTGATGCAAAGCAAGGAATGAGATGCGCGCGTCAGGACAAAGTGAACCCACTGGTCTGTAAGGCTTAAGGCTCCACAGCCGGCAGCTTCGAAGCATCCTGGCGTTAGACTGTCATCAGACCACTCCCAGAGTGCGGCGCCCTGATCCTGAGTTAACCACCTTACCCTCCTGGACATTATGATATGCCGGAGCTTACCAGCTGCAAAGCGACGGGAGACACGGTCATATTAAATGTCTCGGCTGGAGTTAACCATGCGGCAGCTGTACGACGCTCTGGTGGGTTTGTCGGCAACTTCGATTGCATGTCCACCGTCACGGTCAGATTTGTGACATTGATCCCACACTGCAGGATATGAGCGGTCACATTAGCAGGGTATGGCGGTTCTCCGTATCGGGGATAGATCATGTCGAAGCCGTAGCCCAGCATTTCTCCGTTGGAATCAGTGACGTTCACCCCGTAAATGACCGGTACTAAGACGTTAGGCGTGTCAGATTCGTCAACCCAGGAAGATAACTGTGACACAGCTGAGCACTCTATTCCACAGCTAGGCATGCCTCCACGTACGGAGCCCATGCGTAGCAATCCCGGATCTAAAGCAGAATTGTCAACTTCTACTCATAAAGTACATAGCGGCGCTGACTGACCAACATGACGCAGGGAGACCAGCCAGCCCATAGTACTATTGAGAAGCCAGGTATCCGAATAGGCAACCTCGGGCACGCCCGTATCCTCCAGGACAGGCACGGTCGAGTCAAGCGCAGGAGGGGAGCATTGCACAGTGAAGGTCGTAGCGTTAACAGGGACAAATCCGGTGAGGTTGGTGGAAGAAACAACATCATAGAGCATGTTGCCTTGAATCCCAATCCTATTTGTTGCCAGAAGAGTGGAAGCATATCCTGGAAGAGTGGTGGTGATAGGAGTGTAATCGGGGGAACTGCATGTTGGGTTATTAATCAAAGCCTTTTGAACAAGCGAACTGTACATACGGAAGACGGTCAAATCTAATTGACTGGGCTGGCAGGCTCGAGGTCACGTTCAGTAGTACAGGGTAGGTCTCATTATAAGGTTGAATATTGAAGAGAGCAGGCGTTGTGATGTGCAATGCGGAGAGGCATCCGAGATAGCCAAGGATAAGCAGGATTGATGCAGGTGCGGTAGAGAGATGGAGCTGACGAGCCAGTGCCAGGAAGGAGTTACCAAGACCGGACCAGGCTGCCAGTTTATCGTGCAAGGTTGTGACGTCTTGGGAAGCTCTGAAATCGTTCTTCAACGTCAAAGTCTGCACGACAGCCAAGAGGCCAGCGGAATAGAGCTGGGTTGTTCGTAAGAAAGTGCAGACACACCACCTACAGGTACAGGTTACTTACAATCACAAAGGCTTGCAGCACAATCACCAGTATCGTTCCCGCCCGCTCCGACGCGGTCCCCAAAGCCATAGTCACATTATGCTCAGCATGTTGAGTCGCCAGACGAAGGAGTACGGCATGCACAGCTACCAGTCCGGCATGCAGAAGAAGCGAAGCATTGGACCAGAGAAAACCGCCGATAGAGCAAGATGGCATTTCAGTGTCGGCTTCGCAGAGACCAGAACGAACTTGGTATGCTATTTCAGAGGTAACAAGTCCGAGGGACGGGCAACAGCCATTCCAGCCGCGACGCAGATGAAGTATATATGCGACCGTCCTGAGGAAAGCTGTCTCTTTCCCATGTTGCTTCCTCGAAGGAGGACATGTGCCGCAACGGCAGCGGGACGGTCACACACAGCCAGGCGAAAGACGACCTTCGCTCGTTTTCCAGCCCGGAAGGGTCCAAACACAGAAGACAATACTAGCGCTGGCAGCAAGTTCTGATGCCGGTACGTTCGTACCTCCGACCTGTTCCGACACATACGCAATGACAAACGGCCTGGAATCATGGCCTCAGTCCAGGTTCGTGAGACTCATATTCTGCAAACGAGCAGCTCACTCCAGCTACCATGGCAGAAACGACGAGATGGAATCTTCATAAACACAAGCACTTTTGTTTCTGCCCGCCAGTCTGTGTGCTGCATTTAATTTGTGTGCGTGATCCGTAGCAGCTCTCGCCGCACCATGAAACATTGGACACCTGATGGAAGGTGGCAAATACAGAAGCGATTCACTTATCATGTGTCGGGTAGGGGCACGCGATATCACCAGGACGCTGTCCACAGAGATGATACGACGAGATAAGCCGACGCAGAACCCGTGTGATAGGTACCCCTCCCCGATAGCCACATTCTTACCGATTCCGAACCGACTTCATCGCTCCAACCCACCATTCGGCATGGAGCTAAACCGACTGGAGAGGCGGCCACCTGCAAGCCGCCGAACTGCCTTGCCACATTGGGCAGCTCCTACATCGTTGGGGCTGGTGGCGAACCTTCCCGCCACAGCTCTCACTCAACGTTGAAGGCCGTAACTGGACGCTTAGAAGCAGACATATGCTAAGCGGTAGACAGGAGAGGGGTTCCGTCATGGTGAGAAGGCCGGTTCAAGAACCCAAACCTTGATTTGCTCTGTCCCTACTATTTCGTTGTCCATCTCGCGTGCCGCGGATACCGCTGGTAAACATGCTCAGCAAGCATAACCGCAGCATGTAGCATCAATCGGACTGACCGTTTGAGTGCACAGAGAACGATACAGTAGCGTTCCCATTGGGCATGCCATCTTTGTCCAAGGCCACGCTGGCGCTGTCAACAGTGAGGGAACTGTCGTGACTGATGCGCTAGACATACTGTATGATCCGACCGTAAGGCTCGAAGAGACGCCTGAGAACATTGTTGCTTATCGATTTGTCGAGGTTCTATGTAAAGTCAGTCTGCATTAGAAGGCACTACGTGCCAAGTTTACCTGAACAATGACATCGGAGACCTCCGCCGCAGACCAAGGCGCATCGTCCGTGCTCGTATATGCAATGTTCATTTCGCTGGATACCTCGTCGTCGAGTTCGATCAGGCCTGGATGGACGAAAGACTCAGTATCAAACTCTGCTTGAGCGCGAGCTGTTATATACTGGTTGGTGAGCAGGCGCTTCCGATTTGACTACAGCGAGGGTAAACAGCTTATAACAGTCAATCCCCTTATGGAGATCCATGCCTACCTAGTTGGCGATGCCCCTAAATCGTGCTCGCTGGGACTATAGGCTGTTTCATCCGAAAAAACCGTCGGCGTCTGAGGGCGAACATTGGGCACTATGTTTTCCTTTGGGAGCCACCATTTAAGATCCGCCAGGAACATCAGATCCGGATGAAGGCTCACGGATTGCTTCATCGCATGGAAGGGCTGAGCCGTGATTTGATAATCGACCTCTTCCGAAGCCTCGACTTCTACTTCGAACGAAGGGTTGAGAGTCTCCATTTTGCCTGGCTGAGGGATGGCATCTTCGCCTGCGGATCGGGGAAGTTTGTCGTTGAAGCGTGAAACTGAGGCCGTCGAACCGGGGGTAATATATGGTTCCTTGCGGACGATACTGCGGGAGAGCTCGGAGTCGGTTGCGATGTGGTCCATCTCCTGAAGGCGAACGACATGCTTTGCTGGGCCGCGGCGCAATAATGATGGTCTGGCTGAGTGCTCCCCGTCGGTTGCAATATCGTGCCAGGCCACCGCTTTGTCTTTGGGCTTTGCATTATTTAAGGATTGATCCGCAGTGTCGAGATCTTGAATAAGGGTAGTCGGTATATGAAGTCCTGCGACAGTGGCTTCGATGGACACTACTTCCTCAAAGGATCGCGGATGTATGAGCTCTGTCGACCGCCCGGCACTCTTTGCCGCCAATCCGGTGCGAGCGGACAATTCCGATGTGAGGCTCTGGTCCAGGACGGTTTCTCGCAGCACATCCCAGACACTACCGGAGGGAGAAGAAGGGCCGAATGGGCCCGAAGCCGCAAAGTGGGGCATTAATCGTCCTTCGGAGCTGACCTCGCGTGCTCTGTTCAGAAATTCTTCGGGATGCTGCAGAATTGGCTGAGACATGACGCGGCAGCGAAATGGGTTTCGGGAATTCAGAGGATATGCCTTCAAGCTAAACGGCATTTCTGTAGTGGCAGCTCGCATCAGCCGATGTGTGACACCAAGAGAAGGTGTCCTACCTTTTGCATGCTCAGTTGGCACGTCCGCCTTCACAGCCCAATCGAGAGCAGCAGTGCCATCAAGATCCTCGACCCGTTGGTTCGAGTACGAGCCGGTCGCGCTAGGAGTATTCATAACAGTGCACGCGTCTGGACTCGTAGGGCGTGCGATCTCAATTCTTGGATCCGTGCTCGTACTCTGAGACGAGAGCAAATTGACGCCTTCATGACCGTTGGCACTTGCGATATCCTTGACGATTTCCGGCTCTGGGATGTAGGGAAACGTGTAGTCTGATTCGTCAGTGTCAGCACTATGATGAAGGCCGGCACCATGCTCGAGTTCGCTGGGCGTGCTCGATTCAGCCGTGCTGTGTAGCTCGGGTGCAGCCAACAGAGGCGAGACAGAGGCACCTGTTCCGCTGTGCCGAGGTGACTCCCCGCCCTCCGACGAATGCGACGACCCTAAGGCCTCAACAGAACCGAACTCAGGCCCTTCGCAGAGTTGGTCTGCATCCTGGGATGGACAAAAACTGCTAGGCGATTCTCCCTTCATCGAGAAGTCCTGAACAATCCGGTTGGATGGGAAGTTGTCGACACCAGCATCGACAGGGTCTCCTGCTTTGGTACCTGTTGAGACGGTACGACCTCGGTCACATACCCAATCAATGGCGCGCGCGGGTGGTACGTACCTGCGAGCTGCAAAGCCCCCACGTCCTCGGATGGCATGGGCGCTCCGATTTCCGGACCGTTGGTCGAGTCCTTTCGAGCATCAAGCGTAGTTTGGATGTCTGCGCAGCTTCGTCCCGTATCCGAGCCAGAATCATCGCCCTCTTCGAAGAGCTTGGGTCGAGACTCCGGGTCTTCAGCCCAGCACTTCTCCATAAAATCCCAAATGTCATCACTCAGACCCACCTGCTCAGCCTCCTCCACCCCAGGACGGGAAGGGCGATCGCCGTTGATGATTGCCCGAGGTACATCCATTTGGGTCAACTCGTGGAAAGGCAGCTTCAAGGTAAATATCTGGAAAGTTGCAGAAGATCAGTCTCACTCGATCTCTCACCCGATGAGGCCAGGGATTACCTCATAAAGCGTCATTGCCAGGGAATACACGTCTCCCGCGCGAGTCCGAGAATAGGCTGGCTGCACGTTGAAACGAGCGGGCTGAATGCGCTCGGGTGACATCCAGCGGACCGAACCAGCAAACATGGTTGAGGTTGTCTGCTCGGGCAAGACATCGTCCAGAACGAGTGACAGACCGAAATCTGCCAACCTGGGCTGGCCGTCGCTGTCGACGAGGATATTGTTCTTCTGGATATCAGAGGACTTGGTGACAGGCAAACGAGGACGAACATACCGCTTTCAGGTCCCCATGAACAATACTATTTCGATGCAGATACGCAACTCCACTAGTCACCCCCAGGGCCTATTACCCGTCATCAACGAATGGACTATGAAGTCCGGGAAAATCAGGGCTGACCAGGGAAAGACGATTGGCGCTTGGGTGGGCCTGTAGGTACGATTTGATATCTCCATTTTCCATCCAGGGGGAGACAAGCCAAAGTCCGTTTCCGTCATCTTGCGGCCTCACCCCTAAAAAGGGCAAGACGTTCTTGTTGTTCAACCTAGCCCAGACGGAGACTTCTCGAGCAATGGCCTGAGATGAATCAATGGAGTTCTGCTGTCTGCTTGAAATTGCATCATACCCGATATAAACGACGGGTGTCAGTGCCGCGAAGATGTAAACGCAGCACTTTCAGGGCGACGGCTTGATTGCCCGGTTGCATCACACCTCGCCACACGTCTGCAAAAGCGCCACCATTGACGGGGCTTTCGTCTCTCTTTCGGGCATCGACGACTGGCACGGCGAGGTCCTGCAGAAACTTCTCGAGCCTGTCCTCGGGGCGGACGCCATCGTTAAAGCTCGAAAGCGCCCTCTGAGTTGAGAGAAGAGCCACATATCCGACTGACCTCATGTGCTCTGGAGCTCGTGATGGAGAGGGAGGCAGCTCCTGTAGTGTCGACAACGGCGCGCTTGGGTTCGCCCAAGACGGCATCGGCTCGCCTGTTCTCACTACGTCTGGAGTGGGCCCTGGTGGCGGGATAAGGCTTCCATTATCCGGGACTCGACCAACATTCGCAAAGGCGAAGTCGTGCTGTATGACATGGGCAGCGTGGGCATGGGTTGAAGGGTGTTGCATGCGCGAGGCGAGGGAAGGCGACGGTCTGAAGCCGTCATGGGTCGGGATTGGGAAGGGTGGATCCTCGTCCGAGTCCGTACTGTCATTCCCGCTTTGATCCTGGATCTCCAGGAACCGAGGGCTGTCCATTTCGGGCTGGACGAGATCGAGGAGAGCAGATTTCGACTGCAGCGGGGAAGGTGTAGGCTGAGACGTCTCGAGTCGTATAGTCTGGCTTGAAGATGGTCTAACGTAGCTCTGCGCATCCGCTCCTCGAGTAGAGGATCGCAGAGGGGAGACCTTATCGACGAGTACATCCCCGGTCTGCAACACGGAATCGATGCTGTTAGCGTCAATCATGGTGCCGGTTGCAGACGTCGGAAGGTCCATGCTGCGTCTGTCCGATTTTCTTGGTTCCTGCTTGACTGTTGAGATGTTGTGCTCATTAGCATGTAGACAACCAACCAAAATCGGGAAGCCGGCCGAATTATCCCGACTCCCAGGCGGCGACTGTACATACAGTCCGGGCAAGACCATTGACGACTCAAGTAGGTAAGTTAACGTCAATCGGGACTGGCAACACAATGAGAACTTACTGGCGCCGGGGTCGCAGGCCCGCGAGTGCTTTCCGTGGAGGCGCTGAATCCGCTGGATGAATCCGATGATGCTTGCTTCCCTCGCTGGACGTTGCAGGTCAGTAACGGTCTCAAACAAAGTATATTCGGCTGACCCAAGTTGTTCGAGACCCCTCCATTGCGACGATGATCTACAAGTACAGAGACAGGTCAGAGGTCAAGGAATGTCCAGCTGTCCACGGCTGCGTCAAGGGTCGCGCATATCATGCCGAGAGGCAAGGAACCTGCAGTTTGGGTTCTCGTCTTCTAGCTGAAGAAACTCCGGAAGCAATCAAGGGCAGCACTCGTTTTGGCTACCTCGGTGCAACGTGTCTAACGCGTGTATTACATTGTCAGGTAGAAACGGGGCTACATGCCGAATACCCGAATCAGGTGTCAGCCGGCGGTACCTAGGCTCCGTACTTGCACCCTTTCACTCCTGAAGTTCGACATAGTTGGCTGGACAGATCCGAGAGAATCAATGCTAGCACGGAACACCGTAGAGGAAGCTACATACCTGGGAAGAGCCCTTGCCCCCCACCCTCGACTCGACCAGACCACCAATCATCGCTTACAAACTCGATATCGTAGATCTTCTGACCCTCGGCGAAGGAAATCTCGTTATCCTCTGCGGCCTCGTATCTGATAACTCATCAGTTAGCGCTTCAAAGGGCAGAGAATTAGTCTCACTCGTATTGCGCAATAGCAACCGGTTTGGTTGGTTCCGCTGGTGCAGGCCGGGGTGCCGCAGGTGGCGGTGGAGGCGCTGCTGGTGCGGTTGGCTCCTCTTGAACTGGCCTGGCAGGAGGCGCCGGGGGAGGCGGGGGAGGAGGTGCCGCGGCTTCTTCTGCGGGCCCATCGTCTTCCACCAATTCCACGTAGTTAGCTGGTGCCTAATCAGTAACATAATGCAATTGGACAAGGAAAGAAGCCTACCGGGAAAGAGACCAGTCTTGCCTTGCGCAGTAGTGGCAGACCACCATCCTGAAACACGTGTAAGTCAACATGGGCCGTCATGAGCAAAACAAACAACTCACCCTCGTCAAGCTGCTCAACTCCGTACAGTGTCTCTCCTTCAACCAGGTCGATCTCGTTGTCTTCGGCTGCCTCATATGAAAACGTCACGATAGCCTTGGGTCCAGGCGGATGCGATTCAGCAACTTGCATCGTTGCAACCTTGGTTGTGACGTCCTCCAGCTCCTCGGTCGAAGGAGGCGCAGGCGGGGGAGGAGGCGGAGGAGGTGCTGCTTGGGAGGATTCATTTGCAGCGGTGGGCCTAGGTGCAGAAGGCGGCGGCGGAGGCGGAGCAGGGGCAGAAGTCGGCATGGGTGGACCCTCAGGCTCCTCTTCAGGCCATTCTTCATCTTTTGGCTCCTCTGTATCTTGCCGCACAGGCAGAGGTGGTCTAGGAGGCAGCGGGGCGGCTGGTGTGGTGGACTCCCCGACTGCTTCTGTAAGAGCCTGCACAGTGCCCTTGATAGCCCCGACAGCAAGGCCGGCTCCTGCCACGGCGGTGTCGGCAACCTTGCTGGCCGTCGCAGTCGCCTGCTCAGCAAGGCTCTTGGTGCGAGCGTCCTCTTCTTCCTGCTGCTTCTTTGCCAGCGCCTGTCGTTCGCTCCACGTCAGTTTCTTCGGACCTCCTGTGGCCGGGCTAGACGCAGACGATGGTTTCTCCTCTTGCTGCGAGCGATTTGCGAAGGGATTCACCAACTTCTTCGGAGCAGGCAAAGACACCGGCGTATATGCGGTACCCTAACTGTCCGTAAGCCATCAACCAAACATTGCCGATAGTGGGCTAGCGTACCACAGGCCCGATGCGGTCATCCTCTGCAGGTTTAGCGGGCTCGGGAGTGACTGCAGGCGGCGAAGGCGTAGAAAGCGCAGGTCGAGGATTGAAGCCACCAACCTGCCTCGAGATGAATCAAAAGATCAAGGCACAAATATGGTGCTTACGGAAGGTCTCGGAGCTGTGGGTACTGCAGGACTCGCGGATACGGGAGGCGTAGGACGCGGCGCAGCAGGTGGAGGCGGCGGGTTAGCCAAGTTCTTGAAGTGTGCAAGCTCTTCCCGCGGCGGCGTATACGTGGTGCCCTGCAAATCATAAGACATCGACGCCTTCCGAAAGCGTGCTTCGACATACTACGGGTGCGATGGGTTCGTCTGGCTTTGCGCCTTTCCGGAGCTCGGCGATGTCCACCTTGCCAACAGGCTTATAGCCACTGCCGACCACGGGCGCAATCGGTTCATCAGGTCTTGCTCCTTTCCTCAACTCCCCTATATCCACACGGCCAATCGGCTTGTAGCCTGAGCCAACAACAGGAGCGATGGGTTCCTCGGGTCTCGCACCCCGTCGCAGCTCGTCGATGTCCACCCTTCCAACCGGCTTGTAGCCGCTCCCAACCACTGGGGCAATGGGTTCGTCGGGCCTCGCTCCCTTGCGCAGGTCGTCAATGTCCACCTTCCCGATGGGCTGGTAAGCGGATCTGATAGGCGCGATCGGCTCTTCAGGCTTGGCGCCTTTGCGCAGCTCCGATATGTCGACCCTGCCAATGGGCTGATACCCACTGCCACGGATAGGCGCGATAGGCTCAGGCGCTTTCGCCTCCTCATGGTGCACAGAATACTTTGCGCCAGAGGAGTCGGCCACTCGTTTCATGATGTTCTCTGGGTCGACATCTGCTTCGCTGCGAGCGGCAATTTGGACGTGTACAACCTTGAGGAATTGTGTGAGAGCTGCCGAATGCGTGTCTGCGCGAGCGCGTGTCAGGATATGAAGCAAGCATAGATCGAGCCTACATACGGAACAAACCCTTCCTGGACTCGGGCACACCCTCCCCACACCAGTTAATTTGGACGAACTTGGTCAGGCCAGACTACGACGCATGAGCATATATGCAGCAAGCATGACAAGAGAGCTCACATTAGGATCCTTCACCCGAACATAAGCGTATTGAATCCTAGTTTGGGTGATGAGAAGCCTGTACACGCATATAGTCAAGCAACTAACTCACCTTCCATCATTGAACGAGTCCTCCAACTCCTCCAGTCCGCCACTTCCCGTGTCTTGGACCTTCAGGTCATTGCTCTTCCCCTCATACGTGTAAAGTACCCAGTTTGTGCTGGGATCTCCGTTCAGCACTTCCTTGTACGCCTCAGCGATCTCTGGTGAGCTGAGATTCAGTTGAAGGGACATGTTTGCGTTTGGTCGACGATCAAGGAGCGAGCACAACTCCAACGCCCCTTTGGGGTTTGGTTGATTTGGGTTGCCTGCGCACGGAGAGGCTGTGTCGGTGTCGTCACACGGATTCCCGGAGTTCAGGGTCTTTCGTACCGCAGGCGAACTGTGGCGCCTAAGAGCGCACCCCCACAAAGCGTAGCATTGGAACGTATTGACCTATGCTAAAATACCTGTAGATACAATACCGTCATCCTGTGCTGGTGGAACACAAAGGGTAGAAGTACAGTCATGCCTGAGAATCGGTATTGTCCGCTTGATTCTGCATTCCATCCAAACCGTTCTCGTTCACCTTCCTGAACTCATACGGCAGTACGATGGATCGGTCAATTGCAACCGGGAGACCACGATGTCGTCCACGAAGCATGACGAGAATGACTACAAGCTTGGACAGTGGACTGAAGGCTCCTGATAACGCATAATTCTGGTTTGGAATACCGAGGCTGAGCCCGACGGTGCCGTATGCAGAGACCAGTTCGAAGAAGATTGGAAAGACGTCGAACCAGGGATCGCTGGACGTATCGTTGATGTTGTGCCGCTCGATGATGCATATAATCCAAAGAGCGATGAAAATCCACCATATGTCGAAAGCGAGCTGCTTCTTCATATGCCAAGCCAGATAGCTGCCCCACGGTCCCGTAGGCTCGGCATCGTCACCTTGATCGTCGTCAAATACTCCCAGGGATTTCTCCTCGTAAACGTTTGTGCTTCGGACAGACATCGCAATCGGGTATGCTGATATATACATCATGATGGTTATCATGACTTTGACCGATGGCTCCAGTGTAGCCGGATTGACGACATTGAAACCAGCTGTTCGGACGGCAATAGATTGTAGGAGACCATCCATAATACGCGTTCCAACTGGAATGCTGTCGATTACCGGGTTTCCGATGTCACAGATCTCGAATGTAAGCCAATCCCACATATTGAGGACAAACAAGACGAGGAACAGAAGCCATGTTGCCCGAGACGGAAACAGGTATGTGAAGCAGCGTCGGGGATGGTCCAGGAGAAACAGTACGGTCTCCTTCGTTCTGGAGTGGGACGGTAGCAATTTCGTCATCGTCCAGAGGACACCGCGTAGGAAAATGGGGAATGCCGTGTTGCCGCCAAGGATGACAATGATGAGTGCTACTGACATGCCGTATGCGGTATTGAATTGTACCATGCCCTGGTCCGCTAATGATAGGCCGCAGTTGGCGAAACAAGATGTCGTGAAGAAGAGCGCGAACCACACCGGGTTCACGTAGCGGACTTGGTGGTCAAAGACCCAGTTGTAACCACCATGCAATCCTGCGGAGAGGGCGAGGACCAACCAGCAGAAAAGCTGCATAGATAGCCAGTATAATCCAACCGTCCACAGCAGGACACCAAGCGCTCGATACTCCACGCCTCCAAGTTCCTCCTCTTCTTCACGTGTCAAGCCGTAGAAGTTTGAGTTTCGGCCAACAATCGCTTCGAATGTGAGATATGTTGTACTCTGCCTGATAGTGCCGACGGTCCTCTCTGGTTGGATCGATAGAGTCCGGGTAAGGCGGTGATGCACTTCCGGCGTAAGCCATCGCAATAGGCGACCCACTATTTCAGTAGGCAATGGAAACCCACCGAGTCCACGATCGCGTCTGTTTACGTCTCGCGGCCTTGGTGGCAAGTCGGATATAGCGGTGCGCGTGCGGGAGAGGCGGAGACTCCGCCCATCCGGGTCGCGCGATGTGCCCGGCTCGACGAAATTAATCGTCTGCTGGCGCATCAGGCTTTCTCTTGCTCGAGGTGTGAGAGGTGTGGATGGAGTACTGCCGCCCTCCGGCCTGACTGGATTGAGGAGAACCGGACGAGGCGTTTGCGGTTCAGCCAAGTCTGGAACGTTGGCAGCATCCGAACGGCCGCTACTGCCCAGAATGGGTTGGCCGTCTGGGCCAATCCGTCGTGGTTGTCCGACGAATCGTCGCACAGGTGTGCTTGTTGCGTCAAAGAGGGCGGTCGTACGTTGCGCAGACTTATTGACAGAATCCCCATCAGCAACCGCTGTTCGAGCTTTCTCACGCGCTAGGTCGCGGGCTCTGGCGAGCTTGTGGCTTTTGACCAGATGGTGGAATTTCTTCTTAAAGAACTGCTTGCGGACAAAGACCATGATCCAGCTGACGGTGACCAGACCGCCACATAGCATCTGTATCCATAGGAGGACCTGCTGGAACGGAGTACATGAGCTGAGATTGATGCTGGCCAGCCCAGTAACCGTAAAGGCGCTATAGCACATATACAGACTACAGGTTGTCAGCATAGTGTTCAATGGCCCGAGCGGGCGAGCTACCTGTCGATGTACGGGATGGGGTACTCTCCATTGGCCGCATAGAAGATGCCAGACAGGATGAGGGGGACGAAGGTGAAGACCAGGAGGTGGATGCGGAAGAAGTTGAGATGTCGAGTTACTCGCGCCCAGCCAGCGGCTAGCGCTCGCCTCATGCGTGTTAGCATTGCCGGGCGACGTTCATGGTGTCGCTGGACGATAGTGTGGGTTGACGATGGGAGACGACGGGCTTCTGGTTCATGGACGCCTTACCCAATGACGGAGATCGATATCCTGACCCCCGCGTCGACGTCGCGTCCCTTTATCGTCTCAGCCTGACACGCCCATGACACGTCCATCAACAATATTCAAATACCCACGCTCTCGATGTCTAAACGGCGTCAATCCCGGTCGCCTACTCCTCCGCTAAAGCTCAGGCGCTCTGAAACTCCGGAAGACGTCGCCAGCCTCACGTGCAGCCTACCACCGACGTGCCACCGCCATCCAACTCACCTTGAAGACCTGCAGGCTCTTGAACGACACTACAAGACGTATCATACTCATGTTTGCCAAGAAAAGGGCTGCATGACTGTCTTCCCAGATGAGAGGCTCTTAGAACTAGTGCGCGCTCACGCATTCTCTCATTGCCTACAAGCTAACGTAGAGTCGCAGCATTTCGCGGAATGCCACGATCCCATTGTGGCCATTCGTAAGGAACGCGGAGAGAAAACAGTGTGTTACCTCTCCAAGACCATTACTTGAATCACTGAATATTCTGTAGTTTGCTTGCTTCGTGCCGACTTGCGAACGGATGTTCGACACTCCTGCGAAGCGACGCATGCACCTCGTCGACGCCCACCACTACCCAAAGGAGTACTTCTTCGCGGTCACGAATAAGGGTATAGCTGGACTACTAGATAAGTGGGGCGAGGGAGCGAGTTTGGTTCGACCTGAGTGGAAACCCCGGACGGGTCGGAAGAAGGTTGAGGGCAAGGTCGAGGAGGAGCAGAAGTTGGCATCCGGCCCTTCGGCAGACTGCGCTTCGTCTCTACTCGTAGACCGCGAGCTAGCGCGTGAAGAGACCGACCCAGCTCAAGTGAACAGCTCGACATTGTCAAGTTCGCAAGATGGAGCCATGCACAGTCGGGAAGAGGACGTAGCGACGCAGCCTGAACAGCACGCTGTCATAAACGGATCCTCGCAACCTCTGGGATGGACGGTTCATTCAGTGCATCGATCCAGGCCTCGTCAAGGACGAGCGCATCAGGGGACATCATCAGAAACCCGCACTTCCGATCACGGACATACTGCGGAAAAGACGGGAAAAGCGGTGTCGCAAGAAGATCATCAGGCCCATCAAACCACGGAAAGCTCTGACGCAGCAGTGGACGACCTGGCCACAGCTCTCTCATCCGTCTCCCTCGTACCTCGTACAATCCGGTTCGGCAGAGGCGGCGCACGTGCTGGTTTCGCACGCCCTCGAGGCTGGAAGAGAACTGCTGAGAAGGATGGAAACGATACCTCCATGGACGATGCCGAGCCGATTGGATCGGAAACCTGATTTGACTCACCTGAGTCGCCCGTATATGCTGCGTATGCACTGGATTCCTGTACGTCCTATTACCCACGGCTATGCTGCATTATGTACCTACCGTCTGATGTGTGTTCAACGACGACTCTAGGGACACCGCGGCAGCTCTGATCATCTCCTGTGTAATCGAGCGCGGATGTCCATGAAGCAGCTCAGGAACAAAGCCGCGGAGTGTAGTCGAGCGCGGATGTCCATGATGCAGCTCAGGAACAAAGCTGCGGAAGGCTTCGTAACGACAGACGAGAAACACCAACACAGCAAGCCGGTGCATGCTTCTTGGCCCTCTCCCAGTATTCTCGGACGCAATCACGGACGCAGTCAACAAAAGAAGCGCTCGATGTCATTCCGCGCATCACGGAAATGAGAATCTCGCTTCCTCATCGTCCCCAATATACGGCATTGGCAGACATGTCATGCATAGCTTTGCCCTCTTCGGTGCTTCCAACCGAAATACAGCATACTATAAATACCGATATACCCAGGGATCAGCATCCCCTATAGACGACATAGTGCACCACGATGCGCCTTCTAACCGTCGCTCTGCTATCATCCATCACATTGACCGGCGTGCTTGGGCAGGCATGCTTAGTATGTATGCCTGGCGTGCTGCCGTGTCGCACTAATTGAATCGGCTCTGGTAGTCCAATGCAGATTGCACTCGCGGTGAAGGTAGCTGTGTCGGCGCGAGTGGGGCTGAGACAGGTGGTTGCGTTTATAGTGCGTTACCAGCGTTCTTTCGAAGTCCAGGAATTCTGACCCGCTCGCTTCCAGTCGAGTGTTATGCCGGCGTAAGGCGAAGCCCGCATTAGCTGCTGAACTCGATGCTCATCATCCTCTAGTACTTCGAGGCCGGCGCCTATTCTTGTGGAGTTTGCCCAGCAGTTCGCATCTTTCCCTTTGCCCAGGCCACACTGCTGAAACGTAAGCAGGGTACCTCCAGTGACCCGAATGGGGGAGATCCTTCCGATCCTCCGGTAGCTCGCTGCTACCAGCCTTGCGCTGATGGGGTACGTTTTGCAGCATATGTTGCGCTCTTGCATGCTGACTACGCGGCAGAGCAAATGTTACACTCCTTATGGTGGCTCCGCGACGTGCTCTGGCACGCCTTCGACATGTGTGCAGACTTGCGATACAGCCGGCAACATCGTGTACGAAGGGGATGGATCGTACGCGTACTGCGGTGCTCCGCCCTCTACGCCCAGCAGGAGAGCTATTGTCAAGGCGCGCGAAGCTAGATCCTGGAACGAGCGGCGGCCCTGGTGATTCTTGCGTCCCGCTCCTCCAATGTGTCTATGAGTTCCGAATGCATTCCATTCCAATTTCTCCTCTAGCCTCCTCTTGCCCCATGCCATTACATCCCAAATATAGTTTCGGTCCTCAAATTAGGGAATACAACGAGAGGGGTATATCAAGGCAGCGTCGTCTCTCCCCGCGGCAGCATCTCTAGCAAATACCGCTGGAAGACATTAAGATGGTGCTCCTCATGCTGGTTCATCTCCCTTTCTGGTTGTTTTCCCGCTGCCTTGGGCGACATCGGTTGCGGACGTTCTGCCTGCAGGAAAGGAGTCAGGATACTGGACGACTTGAGCGTACTGAAGAAGGCGGACGTACCTGAGGCGGCGTGGGAACGGCGTGGTGCAGATGCAGATGGGGAAGGTGGAACCGCGATGCCATGGATGTGTAGTCAACTGAGGGTTGCGGTCAATTGTTGGGGAGTGTGCTTGGTAGCTGCGCTATGTTGCGTTGGCTTTGAAGGTTGTTGCTGATGGTTCGTACAGCGCAGAACTGGTCCGTATTTATCCTGTGCGTTAACCGCGTAAGGCGACATCCTCGTCTGACCTAACTGTATTGATGACGATGCATCGGGACAACTCTCAACGACTCCCCCCTCCAACGCGCTCCTCGGCGGCACTCTCCTGCTCGGTCGGGAGGGCTCGCAACCGTCGACCACCGCATGGTAGGCGCAAGAGTTCCGCTGCAATGCCATTGTACTCAGTCTGGGCGGAGACGTCCAAAAGCGGAAAGATAACCTCAGGGTTGTTGCGACGCGGATGCGCCCGAAATGGGAAAGCGAGGCGGGTTGTCCCGCACGACGTCGGAGTTGCCCTCGGTTCCGGCCCCCACACGCAGTTCATTTTGTTCTTGCGTAGGAACCGTGTTGTGCCATGGAGACGGGGTGAAAACTCGTTTCGCCAGATGGCTTAGAGAGTCTGTTCACGCGCGCGGCTTTCGGGCTTGGTAGGCGATCTTGATGCGGATGGCGTTTGCGACAGTCTGTGAAGCAATTCTTGTGATTAAGGTATTAGATGAATTATTAAGGTAGTCTACTCTATGCGGTCTATAAGCGTGTCCAAATTAACAATATACAATGCAAGAATTCTATGTCAGGGCATCAAAAAGGCCATCACGAATACCAAAAGGATGTCCAGCGGGGGTATCACAGCATGGCCACTTCGTTCGCCGGCAGCATCTGCATCAGATACTTCTGGAGCAGGTTATGATGCGTCTGCTGTTGTGCGGGTGCGGGTGCGGCGGCGGCAGGCGCGGGCTTTGCGGGTGCCTCGGTGGTTGCGCGCTGGGTAGGGTGTAAGTCACGCACGTGTGACTCTGACAGCGGAGTACGTACCTGCGCGGGCTTGGGGGAAGAAGGGCGCGAGTGGTGCATATGGAAGAGGGAAGGCATTGCGTGTAGTTAGGTTGGTATCGCCGGTGAAGCGGTCTAGGTTGTTTGTTCGGGTAGGTGTATCGCGCTCGAGCTGATGCTGATGTCGACCTCACCTGTCGAAGTGAGCTGTACTTATACCATTAGCTACTCCTGCTCAAACAACAAATTTTCAGTAAACATCGCTGCTATTTCTCCGAGAATCGGAGCATCTCCGACGCATCCAACTCAACTCGGAGCAGTCGGAAGTGCACAATCTTCTCTCACTTCAACATAACTCGAAAACTGCGCATGTTGGAAGATCACAACGGTCCGATACATTCAGTTCGCTTGGGAGTTGTGTGATCGGACGTGATCGAGGGTGCGTTGCGGCGTTACGGACGGAGAAGAGGCGTGAAGGATCGCGGTCGGTCCCGATGTCGAGCGAGTTCCTCCGCGACTTTCTCCGATAGGGATCAACGGGCTATGACGCACTACAATGCATCGCCACCAGCATGCTGATCTTCGCAGCACCCTCGACTTTTGTCGCTCCTTCGGAGAAGGCTGAGAGGGAGCGATGGAACCGGCCGATGCACCCGAGAGCTGCACGGTTCCATCACGTTCTAGGCCAAGCTTGCCCCGACCCGTTTCGCCAAGCCCCCGCCCCCAACACGGTCAAACCGGAACGCCGGCGCCAACGGCCCAACGGCCCGGCGCCTATCCTCTTCCCTTTCTTCCCTTTCTTCCCGCCGTCCTCCGCTGTCAAACCCGCACCGCGCGAGTCATTTCATGTTCCATTCCGTTACGCGCCTCTCCTCGAGGGATTGCTCTCGTGACGCGCTTCCAGGGATGCATGATTCAATTCAGTTTCTTCTCAGAAGTAGGGCTTGGGAGGTGCTCGCTTGGTGAAGGGGTCGAAGCAGCTGAAATGCGGAATGTTCTGGGCTGTTCGCGTGTGTTTCCATTTCCGGTCAGGAGGGCGGCACGGTGGGATGCGTTCGAGCAGCCTCCTGGGCGAGGACGAGCAGCCAAGAACGGTGAGAAAGGTGGAGACGGGGGCGCGACTGCGGATGCTGAGAGGCTGATTGGGGAATGGAGGGATGGACGACGATGCGAGGGGTATAAGAACGCGCTGGAACGCGGGGTTTGTGGGGTAGACACGAACGAACTTACGAACATCGTCTGACGCACCGACCTACCCATCAACCTACTTACCCGACCTTTTACTACTCAGAGAGTCAGCACACCTACATAAGCATGACGCTCTTCCACCACCACCATCATCACGACGAGAAGAAAGCCGAGCAGCAGCCGGCGGACGCTCAGGTGAGCACTCTTATGCATCTCTTCTTCCGGCGGGGCAGGCATAATCATCCCCGCTTGCAGAAACCCGCCGAGGAGCCCGTCGCTTCGACCAGCACTACGGCCGCCCCCGTTGCTACCGCTACCACGGAGCCGGCAAAGCACGACGAGCATACAGATAAGGAGCATCATCATGAGCATCACTTGAAGGAGAAAGTGGCACATGTTGTGGAGGAGATGCTGCCGCGTAATGAGTTGTCGATGCTCTGATGACCTCTATCCCGCCCACATATGTACAGCTTCCCGGATATGACGTTTCCCACCTTTTTTCCCTTGTTTGCGGATGTTGGAGATGGGTCATGTTCTTCTTTTGTCTTCTTCTTGACGGCTTTCATGTACTTTAGCTGGTGTATACCTGTATACCGCTGTTGTACTGTATGCTCTTAATGGAATCATGACGACAACCCTCACAAGTTATTGTCCGTCCTCCTCTAGAAACAAAGCAAAACGGATATCATTTGCAAGGTAACCAAAACCCCCCCAAACAAACTCTTTGTGACAAACCCCCAACTTCACACAAACCGGCGCCCCCTCTCGCGCCAAACATAGCGTCTTTAGAGCCTTTACAGCTTCGCCCTCTCCCCCTCCGCGCTTTTCGACTTCTCCTCCAACTCCCGGTCAAACAACTCCTTCACTTCCTCCGCCGCTCTCTCGATCTCGCGACAGAACTCGGCGTTAGGCATCTCCTTGCGGGACGTTATCGTGAATTGGAGTTTATCTGCGTGTGCGGTCAGCTTATTGCCCGATATTCTCTCGTACAAGGGAGGGGGAAGGCGTTGGAGCTGAGAAGGAGGGGATGAAGGGAGGGAAAAGGAGGGAAAGGTGAAGGGAAGGGAAGGTGGAGCGAGAAGACAACAGAAGGAAAGAAGAGAGGAGGAGCGAGGGACGCACCATCATACCCCGTCATATACGCCACCCCAAACCCATCCGGCACAACCTCCCCCCACCCATAGCTCGGAAAATGCTCTGAAAAAATCGCGCTCGTCGAGAGTCTCCAAGTCGAGGCGCGCTTATAGAGCGGGTCGGAGTAGATCGCGGGAAGCGTCTCGCCGGGGAGGAGGAGGTGTCGGAGGCCTGTGCGGGCGCGAGCGAGGGGGTTGGTACAGCTTGAAAGTTGAGGAGAGGAGGAGGAGAAAGGAGGACGAACCGAACATATGTCTATCCACCCCCCTCCCCCACCCAGCCTCCCTCGCCATCTCCCCATGCCTCGCACAAGCCCTCCTAAACAATCCCCTCTTCTCCCCATCCCTATCCCCCACCCTCTCCCCCTCTTCCCCCTTCCTCTCCATCACATTCCCCTCCCCATCCACCCTAACCCCCATCATCGCCTCCACCCACTCCCTCACTTCGTCCGACACAGTCCTAATAGTCTCCGTCCGCCCGTGCGCAAACCTCCGCGTGGTGGCGGCTTCGTATGTCCCCACTGGCGGTTCTCCGGGAGCGTGAAGCCGAGCCCAAGCGAGCTGGATCAGCATTTGGGCCCATGAGTCGGGGGAGATGGCGTATTTCTTAATTTGGGCTTTGCCGTAGGAAGTGAGGAGGTATGACATGCTCTGGCTCTCGACGAGCGTCTTGAAGCTCTCTGTAGCTTGGGAGATCGCTTGATGGTCCTGCTCCGTCAGGTGCCACTCCATTTCCTCAGGTTTGGGAAGAGCGGAGAATTCCGCCTCTGAGAGCGCAGGCCCGTGGTCGAATGACGTGTCGTGTAGCGCCCGACAGACAGAGTCGCACAGCCGAACAGTGGGCGTCCCGTCCATCACACTGTGCTCACCCATGAACCCCGCCCGGCCATTGTCGTACACGAGAAACTGGAGGGGCTTGTCGTACCATCTGTTACCCCATTCTGTCCCGTCTAGGCCGGCATGCCAGTTCGAGCGGGAGAAGTCGATTATGTTGCTGGGGGAGGAGGAGTCGAGGCAGATGAGGAAGGCGGCGCTGTGGATTGTGCGTAGGTGGGAGGCGTTCGTGGGGTTGAGAGTGAGACGGGTGTAGTCTGAGGACCAGGCGTCGCGGTTGTTCCCGGAGAGGATGCCGACTGCGGGACCCGGGGTGGAGGAGTGGGCGTAGATGTATGCGAATTGCCTGCGCTCGTGTTAATGCTGCTCTCGAAACCTGAACCAGTGAAGTAGTGGGCAAAAGAGCGGCAAAGAGGAAGTGAGCGGGAGAGGTGTTGTTGTCATCCCTCGGTGAACCCCAGATGACCCGGAGAGGAGAAGGGTGAGAGAGAAAGAGATGAGGTGAAAGGTAAAAGGTGAATGGTGAATGGTGAATGTGAATGGTGAGGTAAGACGCCATGGACGCACTTCTCAAGATCCTCAGTACTCATCAACCCACCCCTCCCATCCCCCACCTCCACTTTCCAAAACCTATTCTTCCTCAACACGACCACATGCCCCGCCCTCCCCCGCGCCGCCCCCTCCCACGCATAGCTCACCGCCCAGTCCGCCGGCACACCAGGCACACGCGAACAGTCAAACATCCATCTGTAGGTGTCCATGCAGAGCGGCGTGTCCTTGATGGTGTCGGGTACGAGCTGGCCGGAGTAGAGGGCGCGGCGGAATAGGAGGGCGGCTCGGGTGAGGGAGGCTGCGCGGAAGGCTGGGTGGGGGGGGAGGTGGGAGGGGGAGGGGGTGAAGCCGTAGTAGTATGAGACGTTCACCACTACCTGCCAGCGAGGGTTAGCGAGCTTGCTCTCCTCTTTCGTTGCCCCGCTTTCTGGGCTTTAGGCAGCGCCGTAGGGGAGGGAAGTAGAGGTGTATGAAGAAGAGTCTTCGGAGGAAGCGGACGTACCGAGTCCCGATAAGCCATATAAGCACCATCATCCCACCACCTCTCCAACCAATGCCCCGCAGCCTCACCGCCATCCAACCCCTCCCTACCCAGCCTCTCCCGTTCCTCCAGCCTAGCCTGCAACACCTCGCCCATCCCTCCAGGCTTAGCAAACTCGTCCAGCAACCTCATAGATTCCTCGTATTGCGCATCGGAGGAGCGGAGCGGATGCAGAGAACGACGAAGTTTGGAGATTGTTTCGCTTAGCGGGAGGACGGGCAGCCTTGGGAGGGGAGGGGCGGGAGGTGTGAAGGAGAGTGGTGGGGCGAGGGATTTCCAGTTTGGAGGGCGGGGCATGGTGGGGCTGTGGATGGTGGGAGGGAGGTATACGGAGTGTGTCGAGCGGATGGCGGTGAGTGAGAAGGGGAGAGTGGGAGTCGTACGGAGTAGAGTTCTGCGAGCGAGCAAAGAGGGCATGCTACGTTCCCAGCTCCGAACTCTCCTCACTACAAAAGAGAGAGAGAGAGAGTACTTGAAAGCGGAATGGTGATGGTCGCTGTTTATGTCCCTCCCCTTGCCAGTCGCTTGCGCCCAATCCACGTTCCCCTGATACTCGGAACCGCCCACCCACTTTCGCGGCGCCCGTCTCGGGAACGTTCGCACGGTACCGCCCAGTTGATGAGGCCGAGATAGGAAGAGGCCCAGATCGGTAGCGAGATGGGATTGATGCGATAGATGGAGGGCGATAGAAGATCAACGGGCGTGTTGTTCTCAGAGAGAAGCGACGACGACGAGCGCCAGCTCACACACGGTGCGCGTGCGGGTGCGCGTGTATGCGGAGACGGGGATGGGGGAATGATGCGGGGTTTATCGCCGGCTTGCAGGGTCCAAACAAGGAACCCGAACTGGGCCGAAGCCGAAAAGCGAAAGGAACCGAACCGAGCCGAACCGAGCGAAAGGAACCGGTGAATGGAAGAGTGCGGGGTTTGAAAGCTCCCAAGAGAGCGAAGGACCGGGTTCCTAGCCTGGCCGGTGGGGTATAACCGGTCCTCGCCTGGGCGGTGCAGGAAGAACCACTCCGCCGCTTCCTGGGTGTACAACAACTCCCGGAAGCGTGGGTTGTATGAGCCAAGCGTATCATCCCCCCCCTTCCTGGGCATCAAACACAATTCAATTGGCAGTCAACCTATTCAATTCAATTCAATACATAAGCGATACATTTCCCCAGGGGCAAACAACCGCCCGAGGAGACCTCCGAGGCATTCCCCTCCCCCTTCCCTCGTTGCTCAGCATTTTCAGAAGCTTGATTGATGTGTCGGTACAGCCACCCGAACCTCTTTCACACTTTCTCGTCAGCTCTCCTTGGTTAGTCACGGGATTGATGGATGATGACGACACCCCTTCCCCTCCTCCCCTGCCCTTCCCTTCCCTGCCCTGCGTTGCGCAGCCTTCGCTCGACGCCCCTGCCAAATCGCCAGATCTGGAGATCTGGAGATGTGGCCAGACCGCCGCTGACTCATACACGCTTGGCACATTCCATCGCAAGTACGCGAGTCCGTCAAATCAGACGGCGAAGCATCCTCTTCCCCCCTGCCCCTAGGCCTGCCCATCCGACTGTCCTGGAGATCGGAGATCCAAGGAGGTCCGATCCTCCTCGATCGCGCAGTTTCGTGGGCACGAGCGGGCTGCATGTACTGTCTGCCGTGCGTACGCGTATGCTTGAGCTGGTTTTTCAGGATGAGCGAGCGCGCTTCCGAGCCGTCCGAGCCCGGTTTGGTTGAAGCGGTTGTTTGCTGATATCGATGGGCCAGAAGGTTGGGGGCGGTTAGTGCGACCCCTTGTCCGGCCCACGCATTTCCCTCATACGGATCGCGCCCCCAGACTGACGCCATACCCATATTCGTCAGCCCCTCGCTCTCTCTCCTAAGCAGGAAACCCGGTGAGAGTTACGCCAGCTTTGGACGTAGGTCGCAAGGCAGTTCCTACAGCGCCGAAACGACGGGTCATCGACTAACACCGACCATCAAGGTTATGCGAAAAAACACGCAATTAACCGCTTCTGACCAAGCCGCAGCCCTCCAATTTCCGACTCAGGGTCAAGCCACAGACCGGGGACGGAGAGAGAGCGCGCGCTCCGTGCATCAGCGCGGGAAGGCACGCCCCGCCCTCCCTCCGCTCACTTTCCTTCCGGCCACACTAGACAGATGGGTGAGTCGCGTCTTCCTCGCGTCTTTCTCTTTCTCAGTGAAGTTTCGTAAGCACCGTAGGGGTCCGGACGGAGGGAGGAACGGGGGGAGGCTGGGCGCTGCGGGAGGGCAACGGTATATAAGCGGGTCAGCTCGGATGGACGGTCAAAGGGCGTAAACTGTCATTTCTTCTACAAAAGGGCACTCGACTTGTAAGGGGCCCGGGCGCTGATTGGCCTGCTTTACGGCGAGGAAGGGGGCTTGGTAGTCTGAGGAACTCGATCAACTTCCACTGTATTCTGACTGGACTGCTTGCTGCTTTGCTTTCACTCGGTCATCGCTGTTTAAACGCCGTCTCCGAAGTCGAGCTCCCCACCTCCCTAAACGAACGGTGTTCAAGCGCGATGGCCACGAACGGCAACGGCAACGGCAACGCGCGCCCCGCGCCCCCACATCGCAACACCACAATCCGCTCCCACCCATCGTACAACCCCTCCTCCCCTCCCCCCAAACACCGGCTCCACCTCCTCCCCCCTCCCTCCCACCGCGGCTCCCCCCAAACAAACCCCTACGGCACCAACCCCCACGGTCTCCAAAAGTACCACCATGGGTTCTTCGACCCTTCACTCGCCCCGCTCAGAAAAGCGTACATCAAGATCCTAGGAATGATGACCGTCGTGATCATCCTCATCCTCTGGGCGTGTCTCCCGCTCTACTGGGGCAGTTTCTGGCTTGAGCTTACCCATTCACCCGGGCTTGAGGCCTGGGTCGTCAATCGGGATGCGCAAGGAGGGGTGATCGGAGAGTTCGTACAGCAAGCTATTGTCAACTCGAGCCGTGGGATGTGGGACCCCATCCCCGAGGGTCACTTAGGCTGGCGGGTCGTCAGCCCGCAAGACGCAGGCACGGACGAAGACATCGAGCGAGCCGTCGCCGTGGACGAACGGGTCTGGGTCGTCCTCGTCATCGAAGCGAACGCTACTTCCCGCCTCACCACCGCGCGCGCTAACGGCGACGCGTCGTACGATCCGACAGGCGCACTGACCTGGTATTTCTCCGAAGCGAGGAACGAGATTGCGACGGATACGATTATCCAGGAGCTTATGGACTATATTCTTGCCCTCACAACCTCCCGACTGAACATCCAGCTAGCGGGGGAGTACTTGGCCCAGATACAGGGGAACCAGACGGCGCTGCAGATGCTCGCGAGGGCGCCGCAGACGATTGCTGGCCCGGTGGGGGCGACGATGCGGAATTTGAGACCTTACACGGCGCCGACTGCTATTGCTGTTGAGCTTGTTGGGTCTATCTACTTGATTATCGTTACGTTCATCTGGGTACGCACTCCTTTCCACTTTAGTTATGGGAGAGACAGTTTGCTGATAAGTTGTTTTTGGTGCAGTCAAACGGCCACGCCCAAGCGCGCATGCTCATCTCCCCGCACCTGCGCACCTCCTCCTACCTCCGTCTCCGGCTCATCGCCCCTCTCCTCTCCTACCTCCCCCTATCCCTAGCATTCAGCATGATCTCCCTCCCCTTCCACCTCCCCTTCGACGGGAAATACACCTACGCCGGCGGGTTCTTCCTCTACTGGACGTTCTGCTACCTCGCCATGTCCGCCCTTGGCTTGGCGATCGAGGCGATGATCACGCTCCTCACGCCGCGCTTTGCGTTTTTGTTTTTGATACCGTGGATCATCGCGAATGTGAGCGTGGCGCAGACGCCGTTCGAGCTCTGCGCGTGGTTTTATCGGTATGGATACGGCTTCCCCGTCTACAACCTCGCCCAAGCGGTCCGGACGATCCTATTCGACACGCGCAACGCCCTCGGCCTTAACGCGGGCGTGCTATTGGCGTGGGCAGGGCTGAGTTTGTTGACGATGCCGATGTTTACGCTGGTGATGAGGGGGATGGAGATGCGGAAAGCGAGGAGAGAGATTAGGGAGGCGGAGAGGGCGAGGAAGGGGGAGGTGGACGTGGATGTGGGGTATGAGGGTGGGGGGACGTTGGCCCAGGAGGATACGGCCACTGGGGATGAGGAGGAGCGGTTGGGGTCCGGAAGGGGGGATGGGGTGGAGATGGGGGAGAGGGAGAGGAAGGCGGAGAGCGATAGTACTGGGACGGCGCTCTAGCCGATGGCGTTTTACAGCTGGGATGTTTTGTTTGGGAGGAGAGTGGGGGTTGGGGGTATGGTGGAGGGGTGATGTAGAGTAACTAACCATATTATAGACGGATTAATGGAACTTAAGGACAGAAGGAATATCTCTCTCATTTATTGGCACACACGCATACAATTGTCCTTCTACAGCCCCGAATCAAACCCTCAAACCCGCCCATCAACCGATCAGCCCATCAGCCCACCAGCCCACCAGCCGACCCGCACTCAATCATACAACGCATCCTCATCCCCCCCCAACCTCCGCACCACAATCCTCGCCGAATCATACACCCTCTTCTTCCCCTCGCCATACACGTCCAACCCCGCAAACCCACCATGCACGTCCCTCCACTCCAAATTCTCAACGGCCTTCCAGATCCCCCTCACCGCGCGCCAGTCGAGCGGGATCATATTGGGATAAGAATACATGAACGCAAAGCTGACCGTTTCGTGTGCCGTTGCTGGTGGTGGATGTCCGGGGGGAGGGCGGGGGTTAAGCGCAGAGGGGACCACTTGGAGCGTGTCGGCGGTGTAGAGTCTGTGCGCATGGCAGAGGACAAGAGAGCCGGGAAAATGGCCTCCGCAGACGGCGACGTCTATCACGCCTTGTCGCACGAGCGGGATCTCCTGGGCGTCGGTGAAGAGGAAATGACGGTCGGTACGACGTTGCAGCCAGTGTGAGTCCAACGCCGAGATGTAGACTTTACAGTCGAACGTCTCGGCCCACACTCCCGCTGTGGTGTAGAAGTGCGGGTGGGAGATTATGATCGCTGCTATGCCGCCCATGGACTGGATTGTGCTGATGGTGGGAGCGTCGAGGAAGGCGATACAGTCCCACAGGACGTTTCCCCTTGCAGTTTTGATAAGTATAGCTCGCTGGCCGATGCCGAACCGGGGGGAAGTGGTGATCGCATGCGCGTGCGAGTTGTGCGGGATGGGCGTGATGTCGTTCTTATATTCCCCGCTCTCTCGCATTTTGCGCAGGGTCGTCCAGGACAAACCGGCGGGAGGGACGTACTGCCTCGGGTCTTCACAGATAGGGCATGAGACGCGCGCTGCGGGGGAGGAGAATTGAGTCCCGCAGACACGGCAGATCGTTAGGTCCAGACCCTCCGCATCGGGCACGAGGGGCTGGGGGACGCCGGGCAGAGTGGAAGGAGCGGGGAGGAGGGAGGCCGCTTCGGTCGTGAGGGCCGTGACGGACGAGGCGGCCGTCGAGGCCGCCGTGCTAGCAGCATGGACAGCAGTAGAGGCGGCTTTGTTCACAAAGTCTTGCGCACTATCTCGCCCCAGCTCAGCCCTCTTCTCAACAGCAGCTTGAGGGGGAGGGGGAGCGTACCTGTGGATTGACCACGTCGGGTCCTTCTGAGGATCAGCCATCGTATCGTCGTCGTCGTCGTCGTTGCTGTCCAAGTTCCAAGTAAGTCGACCCAACCGCTCCGTCCCTCTCCACCACCGCGCCGCTTTATTACTCTTCCCGCTTGTGCCGAACCCGCCGAACGCGGAGGACCCTGAACCGCTTTGAGGGAGTGGGCTTCTGCATCGCCACTGATCTTACCCCTTCCAAGCAGTCATTCAACTTGCCCAGAACCACCACCACCTTCTCCTTCGCCGCCCCCTCCTTGCCTCTCTGCATCTCACAGGAATCAGATAGGGAGAAACGGCAGCCAACTGAAACAATGGCATCCCGCACCCTCGCAACGTCCAACATGGCCCAGCGCCTCCAACAGACCCACGAGGAAGAAGACGCTTCCCAGCTCAAGCTCGGGTCGGAGTTTGCCAATGATCTGTGTTTGTCTATTTCGGAGGTTAGGTTCTTGTTGGAGTTGCCGAGGGAGAGGGGGGCGCCGGATACTCAGTGCGTCCCTCCACACTATCTCTCACTGTTTCCGTCAGCCGTCGGCCGGACGGCTGGCCGTGCTGGTTCCGCCGGGCCTCATCTGCCGGGCCCGGGGGGTGCTGCGGAAGGAGAGGAGAGAACAGAACAGTACTAATGATGATAAACAGAGTGTACAACAAAACCCTCGAATACGTCCGCACATTCACAAAGTTCCCAACCCAAGAATCCACCCAAGCAGTCCGCGCCTTGATCTCACGGGGGATGGACGACCTAGCGCAGTTCGAGACTGCCCAGATCGCTAATTTGACGCCGCTGACGGCGGACGAGGCGAAGAGTGTTATCCCTACGTGCGTCCTTTTCTCTCTCTTCTTCTGTGGTTGTTTGGGCGTTGGGGTTTCGGTTGTTGGTTGTTGGGTGGGATGGATGGGCTGATTTGTGTGGGTTGTAGATTGTCGAGGTATGACGACGACGTTCTACAAGGTATTCTGGACGAGATGCAGACGCTGCGCAAGTTCCAGGCATAGGCTCTGCCCTCCCTTCGGTGGTGCGTTGCGGGCTGACTGTGTTGCGTGCGCAAGGGTTGGGTCACGCAAGTGCTGCGTGTTCTGGCAAGATGTCGCATGTTGTACAAATATAATCTCATTCACGTCATTACCCTCATTCACCCCTGAACCGTACTCTCCCAAACCCACTCCCCACCGCTAGCCTCTGCCAGCTAGAGCCATAGGGGTTGTGCTGATGACTACCGTTGAACAGGCGGCAAAGTCGGCCTGAACACATGAACGCTCTGATCCCAGCTACACGTCGCTAGGACATCCTCTTCAAACAGCGACCAAGCGCAGCCGACGACAAATTCTGTGTGGGCGTCGTGTGCGTACAGCTGGGTCGGGAAAGCTGGTGCGGCAGGGGCGGTCGTCCATCTACTCATATCGTTAGCCCATTTCTCCCAGAACACGGATGAGAGGTAGAGGAGAGCGGAGAGAAGCAGGACAGGAGCAGGAGAAGATAGAAGGCCGAAGGCAGAGGAGAGAAAACCGAAGAAGAGGAGGAGACAGACGGAGGACGTACACCCGACAAGTCATATCATAGCTCCCGCTAGCCAACACATCCCCTCTCCAAGGACTCCACACGACCTTCCGAACCGCATACCCATGCCCCGCCAAGCTGCCCGTACACACCCCTCCCACGCTCCCTCCTCTTCCAACCATGCGCGTGTCCCATATCCGGATTATCTTGTCCACCCCTGAGCTGGCGAGGACGTGAGGGGTGTATTTGTTCCAGTCGAGCGTGAGGAGTTCGGCGGGCGAAGCCGGTATAGCGAGTGCGGGCTGGGCGGGGGCTGTCGGCCCTGGTCCTCCTCCCGCTCCTCCTCCTCCTGGTGCTGTACTGCTAGGCAGAGCGGGCAAACGAACATCAAACAGCGTCAACAGCCCCGAACTCGCACAGCTCGCCAGTACGTCCGGCTGGTGAGGCGACCAAACGGCCTGATACGTGCATGTTTGGCTTGCTGGGATTGTGAGAAGCGAAGAGGGGCGCTCGGGGGTGAATAGTTTGATAGAGCCGTCCCAGGATGAGGAGATGAAGAGGTGTTTTTGGAGGTTGGACCAGTCGAGGGAGAATATCTCCCGGGCGTGTTCGTGCCAGTTTCTGATGGGGTAGTCCTACAGCCCATACGCTCTGAGCCCACGATCCTCTCTCGTCGAGCACACGAAGAAGGAAGACGCATGACGGAAAAATACACGCAGATAGGTAGTAAGGCAGAAAAAGAGAATAGATAGAAGAGTCGGGGAAGTAGCGAGGACGCACCGGCAGCGTAAGATCCCACAACTTGATCGACCCGTCCCCACACGCCCCCACAACCTGATTCTCATGCATCTCATTCCAAGCCACATCATACACCCCGTCCTGCGTCGAGAACCTACACCCATCCCCGCACGCTCAATCAGCCCTGAATGCTCTGCGATCTGGACAAGACGAACTCACTCACGCCTTCTCTATCCCCTGCGGGCCCAAGCTGAGCATGCGCCCGTTCCCGACGAGACCGAAGTTTGCTGCTCCTGCTACAGCGAGGCGGTGGGGGTGGAAGGGTGACCAGGCGAGGGAGTAGCAGGCGTAGGGGGTGGTGCGGTAGGAGGGCTGCATGGCTGGTAGCGGGCGAAGGGGGGGAGGAGGAGGAGGAGGAGGAGGAGGAGGAGGAGGAGGAGTGGGGAATGATGAGGGGCAGAGGGGCAGAGGGGAACCGGTTATGTGCTCGGAGACCCTGCCGGGTTTGATCGAGCCTGCGATCGAGCGGTGGATTACTTCGATCAGCGCATACTTACACGATCATTGCGTCTAGGAGATATCAATGATCCAGAATATAGGTTGTCTAGAATCAGTACTAATACAACCCCAGTACTAGTCTATATCACAGGCCACTTCGGCCTCACATCGACCCCCGCCCTCTCCACCAACGCCCTCGCCCGTTCCCCCGCCTCCTTCACAATCTCCTCCTCCTTCCACCCATTAACCAACCTCCCATCCCTCACGACCTCCACACCGTCCACAACGACAGTCCTCACATCCGCACCCGTACAACAATATACCACCGTCGACACAGGGTTAAAGTTCGGCGTCGTGTGCAGTTTCCCCACATCCAGAAGAACAAAATCCGCTTTCTTGCCCACCTCTAAACTCCCTATTTCGTCCTCCAGACCCAGGGCTTTCGCCCCTCCGAGAGTAGCCATCTCCAGCACCTTCTCAGCCGGCATCGCCATCGGATCCAGTAGGCGAGCTTTATGCACCACTGCCGCTTCGCGCATCTCCCGGATCATGTCATACGTATTATTACACGGCCCTCCGTCCGTTCCCAGCCCGACGTTCACACCCCTCTCAAGCATCTCCGGCACCTTCGCCAAACCCGAGGCGAGCTTGGCATTAGACGTAGGACAATGGGCGACGTGCGTCCCGCTTGCAGCGAGGATATCGAGGTCCGACTCGGGCAGCCAGACCATATGCGCCAACACTGTACTTGGACCGAGCAAGCCAAGAGAAGCGCAGAACTCCATCGGCGTCTGGCCGTGTTCGTCCCTGAAATAGTCCAGATCCGCTTGCACTTCCGCGCAATGCATCGTCATCCTCATCCCCCTCTCCTTCGCAAGCCCAACCATCTCCCTATAAAGCTCGAGCGAGACCCCACCAGGAGTGCGCGCTCCGAACCAGACGTGTATCCGCCCATTAGCGGCTCCGTCCCACAGCTCGTGCATCCTCAGCGTGCCTAACAAGCTCGTCTCCCTGTCGTCCACTAAGCCGGGGTGCATCCCCCATCCTTCCTTGGCCGCGTATCGCGGGTTGTCCATGACGATCTTCCCCAAACATGCCCGAGCTCCACTTTCCTGCACCGCTCTCGCTACACCGGAAAAACCGTATCGGTCCGCGAGCATGCATTCTAGGAAAGTGGTCGTTCCGCTCTTGAGCAACTCGGCGATCGTCAGCCGAGCGGCAGAGTAACCGTCCTCCTCCGTAAAATGGCCCTGCAGCGGCCAAACCCTCGAGCACAACCAGTCCACCAGCGCTAGATCATCGGCAGCCCCTCGGAGGAGGGACTGCGCAGTATGCACATGCGTGTTTATCAGGCCGGGGAGGAGGATCTGGCCTGTGCAGTCGATAATCTCTGCGGTTTGGTGGAGGGGGAGGAGAGAGCTCGTTTTGCCCAGGGCGGCTATGCGGGCGGCTTGGACGAGGAGGGCGCCGTTGGTTATTATGTGCCGGGAGGGGTTGAGTGTGAGTAGGGTGGCGTTGATGTAGAGCCGGAGGGGGGGTTGGGGTTCTGGCATGAGGGAGCAGGAGGGGAGGGTAGTAGGAGTGATGTTGGTTCAGACTGAAAAGCTAAGCAGCTGCAGAAGAATATCGCGCGCAATGCTACTCAGTGATAGGACAGGTGTCTTCGCTGGCAGAGGCATCGATAAGCTGGCAGCAGCATGGTCTGAGAAATACAGAGTTGCCAGCTCATTAGCATCAGTGTGGCGAGAGCGGATGGCTGCCGGGTGTTCAGACGACCAGCGGAGCAGTTCTAGTGGCCATAGAGCCGCATACCAGATAGACGGCCCGGGCTGTTGCTGAGCCATGGCGGCCTTAGGCAGCGGATTAGAATACCAGACAAGGTGGTGTGGCTGCCAGTCCGAGGTACGGTCTGCCAGCGGTGAGTCAGCTGCCGAAATCTGGTTCAATAGCGCGAGCTCAGGCAGAGAGAGGACAACTTTAGTCTCTCCGGCCGACTCCTCCGACGAAAACAGCTCTGGGATATACCCCAGATCGCCAAGCCCCACCTCAAAGATAATCAGCGGAACCATCGGCCCTTCCCGAACTCAACTCGAACATCCAGGGGCAAAAGGGAATCAGGAACCAACTCCACCTTCGGTTCGCGTAATCTCATCTTATCTTTTACACGGAAGCAGATCATTTCATTACTCAGCCACCCCTCGGAGTAACCGGCCGGACGCGGACGTTACCGCCGCCGTTGAGCGGTTTCCTAACCAACTCATCAAGGCGGGTTGCACCGCTTCCGTACGACGTCGCCCACTCAGCAATTATTTACCAGAGCACACCATACCCCCCGTTGGTTGATTAATCCCTCTTCTCTTGCTCTTGCTTGCACCGATACTTGCTGCTGCTTGGCATTTGACTCTTTACCCTTTACTTGCGAGGGAAGGACAAGAGAGGCGAGAAAATAGGAGCATTGAGGGGTGTTTGGCCGACCGGTTCGCCACGCCGCCCTCTTTCCCTACTTAGCAATCAAGTATCCGCATCTGATCAGAAGAATATCCTCGCGCTCCTCTCCCGGCCCACTCCCGCTTCTTCCCTCACTTCCCTCGGACCTCGCTGCCCACCTTCCATATCCGGTCCACTCGCCGACCCACTCAGAGTCGCCTCATACCCCTCTCACTCGCTCGCTTACGACCTCAAGAACCGAGCACGAGCAAGATGAGCACCCTCACCGCTCTCATAACCTCTTTCCTCCCCCGTCCAAGAGGCATCTCCCTCTCCCTCCACACACCCAGCACACCAATGAAAGGCCTCCCCCCAACGCCAGCCACCGCCGACCTCGCCGGCTCCAGCAAAGACACTAGCGCGCTCGATGACAACGACTCCGACACCGCGAGATGCGAGCTCCGAGTAGAGGGGATGACATGCGGCGCCTGTGTGGAGAGTATCGAGAGTATGCTTAGGAACCAGGAGGGGATCAAGAGCGTTAAAGTCGCTTTGCTGGCCGAAAGGGCTGTGGTGGAGTACGACCCCGAGAAATGGGACGTGGACAAGATCGTTAACGTGCGTCTTTCACTCATCCTGCCGACTTTTTGCGAGGCAAGCGTTCTAACGAGAGAACAGGAAATCTCGGACATCGGATTTGACGCTACGTGGATCCCGCCGACTCGGTCGGATACGATCACCCTGCGCATATACGGCATGACCTGCTCAGCCTGCACCTCCACTGTCGAGCGAGAACTTCTCGCCCTTCCGGGCGTATCAAGCTGCTCTGTCTCCCTCGCTTCCGAGACGTGCAAAGTGACCTTCGACCGTTCCCTCCTCGGCCCCAGGAACATCGTCGAGCGCGTCGAAGACCTCGGGTTCGACGCGATGCTCAGCATGGAGGACGATGCCACCCAACTCCGTTCCCTCACCCGGACAAAAGAAGTCCAGGAATGGCGCGAACGTTTCTGGCATTCCCTATACTTCGCCATCCCCGTCTTTCTGCTCAGCATGGTCTGCCCTATGCTCCCCTTCCTCTCGACGATCGTTAATTTCCAGCTTCTGCGCGGCATCTTCTTGGGAGACTTGCTCTGCTTACTCCTCACCATCCCGGTCCAATGTTTCCTCGCCCAGAGATTCTATCGGAATGCCTGGAAAGCGGTGCGCCACGGGAGCGCAACGATGGACGTCCTTGTCGTGCTCGGCACCAGCGCCGCATTCGTCTACTCGGTCCTAGCGATGCTCGCGGCCATGTTCAGCAGCACAGCGGGCTACCACCCAGCAGTCTTCTTCGACACGTCCAGCATGCTCATCGCGTTCGTCTCGCTCGGGCGATACCTCGAGAACATGGCCAAAGGCAAGACGTCCGCCGCGTTAACGGACCTGATGGCGCTAGCACCGAGCATGGCGACGATCTATACGGACGCGCCGGCGTGTACAAGGGAGAAGAGGATCGCTACTGAGCTTGTCCAGGTGGGGGATACGGTCAAGCTCGTCCCTGGTGACAAAGTTCCCGCGGACGGGACCGTCCTCCGCGGTAGCAGCAGCGTAGACGAGAGCGCCGTCACTGGTGAACCCGTGCCCGTCCTAAAACAACCGGGTGATACCGTGATCGGAGGGACAGTGAACGGGTTAGGGACATTCGACATGGTCGTCACCCGCGCCGGCAAGGACACGGCCCTCTCACAAATTGTCAAGATGGTCGAAGAAGCCCAAACGAACAAAGCGCCCATCCAGGCCTTCGCGGACCGCGTGGCGGGATACTTCGTCCCCGCCGTCATTAGCCTCGCGGTACTGACATTCGGAGGATGGATGATCATCTCCCACCTCCTCGCGCCCGAACAACTGCCGCACGTGTTCCACATGCCCGGTGCTTCGAGGCTCGCGGTGTGTCTGAAGTTGTGCATATCGGTCGTCGTGGTTGCTTGTCCCTGCGCGCTGGGACTGAGCACCCCGACGGCGATAATGGTCGGCACGGGTGTTGGAGCTAGGAATGGGATCCTGATCAAAGGCGGCCGACCGCTCGAGGCGAGCAGGCATATCCGGAGGATCGTATTTGACAAAACTGGGACCATCACGCAGGGCAAGCTGAGCGTCTCCAACCTTTGCTGGGCAGCCGTCGAGGGCGGCGCTGGGGGCATGGAGGATGTCCACCTTGGCGACCGCGGAGAAGGGCTGGAGTTGGGGAAGGAAGGGTCGGAGGGATTGGAAGGGATGAGCGCGGACGGCGTGACGAGTCGCGCGGTGGTGTTGGCTGTCGTTGCGGCTGCGGAGACGAAGAGCGAGCATCCGCTCGCTAGGGCCGTGGCGACGTACGCGAAGCAGACGCTTGCCCAGTCCGGCATGCCTCTGCCGGAGGTGACGCTCGAGTCGTTCGAAGGTGTTCCTGGTGCCGGTATCCGAGCGCGGGTCACCGTGGCTGCTCCTGCAGATGATGCTGCGGCGGGACCGAGCGGGAAGAAGAGCATCACAGTCCATGTGGGCAGCTCGACATTCGTCTCCAAGGACACGTCCTACATCCCCACCTCCCTCACCTCGTTCGAAGCCTCCGAATCCTCCCACGGCAGAACAGTAATCTTCGTCTCCCTCCTCCCCGACCGCAGTTCCGCCCGTGTCCCACTAGCGTTCTCCCTCTCCGACGAGCCGAAGCCGTCCGCCGCCCCTGCTGTCAAGGCACTGCAGGCGATGGGGATCGAGGTGAATCTGCTTACGGGGGACTCGGAGACGACTGCGCTTGCTCTTGCTAGGCGCATTGGCATAAGGCCCGAGGGGGTGTGGGCGAGGGTTAGCCCGAAGGGGAAGGCGAGGATTGTTGCTGAGCTTATGGAGAAGGACGGCGGGGGTGTGGCAATGGTCAGTTTCTTCCCTCCTCTGCAACCCAGACATGCGCTGATAGTGGAATAGGTCGGCGATGGCATAAATGATTCACCAGCTCTCGTCGCCGCCTCGGTCGGGATCGCCCTTTCCTCAGGAACGTCAGTCGCGATCGAAGCGGCCGACATCGTCCTCATGCGCTCCGACCTGCTCGACGTCGTCGCTGCTCTCCATCTCTCCCGGTCGATCTTCGCCGTCATAAGGCGGAACCTCGTCTGGGCCTGTATCTATAACGTCCTGGGCATCCCGCTCGCCATGGGCATCTTCCTCCCCTGGGGCATCCACCTCCACCCAATGATGGCAGGCGCAGCGATGGCCTTTTCATCCGTCTCAGTCGTCACAAGCTCGCTCTCCCTCAGGCTATGGAAGAGGCCAGCAAGCAGCCTGATGCCTGGTGAACCAGTCCCCAAAGGTGGGCTGGCAGAAGATGCGAAAGTAGTGCTGGGCTCGGTGTGGGAGTCGGTAAGAGAGGGTTTGAGGGGTGGGAAGAGTAGTAGGGGGTATGAGCCTGTCCCGCTGGAGTTGGGGCCTACGCCTACTACTGCTCGGACGGAGGAGACGTTTGCTTAGATATGTATGTGTTGGTCGGAGTGGGTCAGGGGAGGGGATTCGGTTGTTGTACATCTTAGGAGGATGTGTTTTCTTGGGTGGTTTGTAACAATATACCATAATTATTCGCAGTTGTACAGAAACCGAGCTGCTCCTTGTTCGATGTATCTTTGCGTGCTAGAAGCGTGGTGTGGACCGGCGCCTCTTTCAGCCGCCCAGAGCGCGTCATCGTTCCAGCCAGCTCGCCACTCCCAATCCACGTCGGGCCGAGTGAGTTGTCGACGACGAGCAACGAACAGTAGGTCTCGCTTGGCAAGATGGGCCATCATATTACTGTTGCTACGTGCGTTATTGTACATTAATGATGATGTGCGCGCTGAACTGGCTGTAGTTGGTAGGCTCGTGTGATACTGACCCGGGTGGGGTGCTGATCTGAGGGCGTAGCTCGCTGAACCAGTGGGCTCTAGACTTTCAGGTGCGCCTCACCAGGAGTTCTTTTGGATAGCCGTCTGAGTGCATCTGTATAGGGAAACTATGAACGTATCCTCGCGAGCATCGTGATTGCCAAAGAGCGAGGTGCGACGCTTCGTGTTGGTCCTGAGCTGGAGATTCCGTACGCACACCCTTTACTCTGCTGGACGAGTGCTCAAACCCTGTAGCGGTTATGGCTGCTTGGATCACTTTCTCGAAGGTATGCAGGACTACAGGCAGGTTAGTGATGTCTTAACTTTGCTGCAGGGGACACCGTCCTGCACTCCTGGGAGATCCTCGCCAAACTGCTCACGTCCGACGTGACAACCGACATCCTGTGCGACGTCGGCATGCCCGTCGTGCACAAGAACGTCAACTACAACTGCCGCGTTATCATCTATAACCGGAAGGTGCTGATGATCAGGCCGAAGATGTGGCTCGCGAATGATGGGAATTACCGAGAGTTGAGGTACTTCACGCCGTGGAGGAAGCACAGGCAGACGGAGGAGTTCTGGTTGCCCAGGATGATCAAACATATTACTGGACAGGTGCGCTCTCCTGCATGCTCGGCCGAGGACTGTACTGATACCTCCCATTAGACGACTGTTCCTTTTGGTGATGCGGTCATCAGCACTTGGGATACATGCATTGGTATCGAGCTATGCGAGGAGCTGTTCACGCCCGCTGCGTGCGTCCCTTCTTGCCTTGATTTAGGCGCTGTCTGACGATCCTGCAGCCCGCATATCGACATGGGCCTCGACGGTGTCGAAATCTTCACCAACTCCTCCGGGTCACACCACGAGCTACGCAAGCTGAACACCCGCGTCGACCTCATCAAAGAAGGCACCGAGAAGCTCGGCGGTATCTACCTGTACGCCAACCAGCAAGGCTGCGACGGCGACAGGCTGTACTACGACGGCTGCGCGATGATTGCCCTAAACGGGAAGATCATCGCCCAGGGCAGCCAGTTCAGCCTGCAGGACGTTGAGGTCGTTACTGCCACCATTGATATTGAGGATGTGAGAGCGCATAGAAAGAGGAGCAGCCGGAGTCAGCAGGCGGCCGAGAGTCCGAAGTATGAGAGGATCGAGGTTCCGACGGCTTTGGCTACGGACAGGATGGATATCTATGATTTTGTTGGGCCCGAGAAGCCGTTCGAGGTGCGGTATCATCTGCCGGAAGAGGAGATTGCGTATGTTTTCCCTTCTTCTGCTGTGATGTTTGTCGCGCTGACCGTCAACCAAGGCTGGGACCTGCGTGCTGGCTGTGGGACTACCTCCGCCGCTCTCGCACCCAAGGCTACTTCGTACCGCTCAGCGGCGGCATCGACAGCTGCGCGACCTCCGTGATCGTATACAGCATGTGCCGCCTCGTCGCCCAATCAGCCAACAACGGCGACAAGCAAGTCATAGCCGATGCCCGGCGAATCGTCGGCGAGCCCGAAGACTCGAGCTACATCCCCTCCGACGCACGAGAGTTCTGCAAGCGGATCTTTCATACTTGCTATATGGGCACCGAGAACTCCAGCCCTGAGACTCGCAAGCGCGCGAAGGATCTGTCAGAAGCGATTGGGAGCTATCATATTGATCTCAACATGGATATGATCGTCACTGCAGTCCGGAACCTCTTCGGCTTGGTGACGGGTATCAAGCCGCAGTTCAAGGTGCATGGAGGGTCGAACGCGGAGAACTTGGCTTTGCAGAATATCCAGGCCCGGTTGCGCATGGTCTTGGCGTATATGTTTGCGCAGCTTATGCCCTTTGTCCGCGGTCGATCTGGTGGCCTTCTTGTACTGGGCAGCGCGAACGTTGACGAGAGGTGCGTCGTCCACCCATTGCCCTCTATCACGAAGACATGCTAACACGCACTAGTCTACGCGGTTACCTTACAAAATATGATTGCTCATCTGCGGACATCAACCCCATCGGTGCTATCAGTAAGACGGACCTGAAGCGCTTTATCCGATGGGCGATGACCGCCTTTGACCTCCCGATCCTCGAGTCCTTCCTCGATGCCGTTCCTACCGCAGAACTGGAGCCCATCACGGAGACCTATGTGCAGTCGGACGAGGCAGACATGGGCATGACGTATGAAGAATTATCTGTTTATGGTCGGCTGCGCAAGGTCGAGCATTTGGGACCGTATAGCGTGTTCATGAAGCTTGTGCGGGAATGGGGAGATCGGTTGTCGCCCTTGCAAATTGCAGAGAAGGTTAAGCTGTTCTTTTTCGAGTATGCAAGGAACCGTCACAAGATGACCACTCTCACCCCCTCATACCACGCGGTACGTATACGTACTAGCATTGTTGCATCGGCAATTAGGCTGACAGTGTTGCAGGAGTCGTACAGTCCCGACGATAACCGGTTCGATCTTCGTCCCTTCCTATACCCGTCCCGCTTCCCCTTCCAGTTCGCGAAGATCGACGAGACGGCTGCGAAGCTGCCAGATCGGTCTGCCAATCCTGGTCCAGAGAAAGCCAAAGTAGAATAAGGATGTACAACTATGTACAGAGGATATGGTGTATTAGTACATAATGGCTACAGGAATGTCCGAGGAAGAGAGAGAAAACCATCCGTATTACGCCCGAAGGTTGGCAACCACGTTGGTGATATTCGCAAAGGCGCTTTGGCCCGTTATGCGGCTCATAATGGTTGGTTCTGGAGCTGTCAAAGGATGAGTAAGTTACAAACAGACTGTAGTATTGCAACTCACGATCTCCCAGTTTCTCCTCCTTCACTTTCCGCTTGATGCTGTCCATCACCTCGTTCACGTCTGACCTTGTCAAGTCGTCTCTTGCTCGCATGAGCGCCTCCACGAAACCCAGATTCGGCCCATGCTTCTTGGCAAAGTTCCAGAAGTCGAGGAAGACCAGCTTCTTGGATGCTGTAAGCATAGCAAGAATAAGCTCAATGACCTCGAAGTTCGCTTCGAGCTCCTTCGGCTGCTTGAACGCGCTGAAGAAAGTGAACACCTCGCTGATATCGTCTCGTATCCGGTCTGCCGCAGCGGGCATCTGGAGCTTCGAGCACCTCCGTAGAGCAGTGAGGTATGTCGTGAGCAAGGTATCGATCAGGTCCTCCACAAGCAGGTCGGCGATGAACGGATTTAGGTAGGGTTTGTAGTCGTTCATGTAGTCCCGCATCGTCTCCACGATCTGCGTCATCACCCCGCCGTACCACGTAGCAGTGAACAACGCCTTCGTGGCCGGCTTGAGGTCGTTCATGATCAGGTCGATGATCGTCTGCGTGCACTTCTTCGCCACGTCGAGGTAGCCATCCATCGCCTCGTTCAGCCGATCAGCGATGACCTGCTTGTACTTCTCGCTGACGAGCGGCTCGAGCCTTGCTGATAACGCCTCGGCGAAGTCGGCGCACTTGATCTGGTCGTTAGCGAGGGCAATGATATACTCGCCCAAACCTGGTGGAACTTCGTCCGGCTTGTCTATCTGTTTCTTAAACTCCTGGTCGACGAGCTTGACCCACTGTTCCTGCGTCCTGCGCATAACGCGGCTACTCTCGCTGACCACGCTAGCCAGGACGCTCCCTTGGCCAGAGTCTGCGGCCAGATCTGCCTGCTGGTTCACCATCTGGAACATGATGACAGCACCTTGCATGCCGTACAAGCCCTCGTTGTCGACTTCTGGCGGTTGCTCGCGCGTGCAGAAATCGCGGATCTCGGTACGCATGAGATTCGCAGTCCATTCGTCCATTTTGCCAATGATGAGTTTTAGGTAGTCGTCGATCAAAGCTTGCTCTTTGCCGTCTAGCAGCGGGGGCGATGTCAGCTCGGGCGGGATACCGAGCTCTTTCATGTTTGCTTTGTAATCCTTCACCCAGGCGTGCAGCTGGAGAAGCACGCTTGCTTCCGGCCCGGTCTCCAGGAGCTCGATAAGAACGCTGTTGAGCGCTTTGTGGTATGCGCGAACGTAGAAAGAGAAGATGTCGTAGTCTGGCGGGAAGAGCGGAACGACGTCGTCCTGGATCCGCACAAGATCTTGGTACATCCACTGCAGGTTGTCCAGGAAAGCGCCAGGCGCATCCCGATCCTGAGCATACGCGACCGCGAACGCTTCTTGCACGGACGCGGTAATCTGCGCCATGATCTTCGACCGGTAGTTCTTGATTACGCGTGCATTGGCTTGCATAGACTTGAATTTTGCGGCTGCATCGACTTTCGCCATCTTCTTTACCAGCCTGATAGCCATTGCCTATCCAAATATTAGCATGTATGCGCATTAGGGAGCGAGGAAGCGCACCTTCTCGTCCTCTCTCCCCTCCACTTCCGCAATCTTGATCAACTTGACGACCACAGAGGGTTGCCCCGCTCTCACGAGGTTCAACACATTCCTCGCCAGCACCATCAAATACTCGTCAAACGCGTCGATCGTCCCGTTCAGCCTCTCAAAGTATCTCGCGAGCGTCTGGCGCGCATCGGCCGAGGCACGCTTGGCTTGATGCATCGTCTGGTTGCGGAAGGCCTCGAGCTGCGTGATTTGGTAGTGCATTGGTAGGAGGTGCGGCGAGGGACCGAGTGGGTCGTCTCGCGCTGCGGAGAGCTGCGCTTCGAGTGTGTCGAGCTTGGTGTACATTTCGGATAGGTTGGAGACCATCTCTTCCGTTAGCGAGAAGTTACGGTGTATGACGGACATCTGCCCTCTCATTAGCACTTCTATGTAGAAAAGAACAGGAGAAGAACGTACCCAGCTGATCTGCTCAAACTCGCCAACCTTGACAGACGGATCCTGACACATGAAATGTACATTGGCCATCTCGTCCCTAATGGCCTGCACATTATTCCTCGTATTCATGAGCTTCCTAAGCCCTTCTCGCGTCGCTTCCAGCTGGTCTTTGACACCGCTCTTGAGTTTAACATTGATCGACGCCTTCTCCTTTTCGAGTCGCTTGCGTAGCGCGGCGAGCTTGAGCAGGTCGTCCGGCGATTTGAGCAGCTCTCCGACGGCGTGAGCCGCCGAGACCGGCTGAGCCTGGGCGACGACCGACATCGTGAGGCGCGCTCTTCAGTAGCACGCTATCCAATGCACCAGAGAGGATGCGTTTATAGACGCGAAGGCATCGCGCAGCCAATCAGCCGGGTATCCAAGCAGTAGACAAGAGTCTCTAACCTGATCATCGCAGCAGCGCCCCCTGGTCCTCGGGAATGAGCTTCTGCATCGCCACACATTACCTAATCTGGATAGTGAGCGCCGGCCGCAGCGGGCGCCTGTGACGCGTCCCAAATTTCCGCCGGTTCGGTCGAAGAGCTCATTGGCGTACTAAGCCCGCTCGTCGTCGTATCTTGTGCCGTTCTTGTCGGTAGTACACAGTCCATCATAACGCGCGACGATGACCGCCCATCCAGAGTCATCGACCTCAGCCCCTGCGCCGGTGCAACCGGCGCGTCCAGCACCGGCACCACCGGCCCACACCCGCCTCCCGCCAGGGATGGTTATGGGACCTGACGGCAAGCCCTGCAAAGCGTGCAACTCGCTACGCAGCATGCGGCTCGCCACTCGCTCCTTGCCAAAGTCTGGAGCAGCGACCGGTTCTGCGTCGGGTGGTGATCTGACTACCAGCTCTTCTGGCGCCGCGGCCGGGACGTCAGCAGCCGCAGCAGCGTTCGGCCTGCTCACATCCGGCCAGCTGACATCCGACGCTGACGACCCTCGCCGTGCTCACTGTCCTCCGGATGTGGAGCAGCTCGGGCGAGCAACATGGACTTTCTTGCACACCGCTGCTGCGTACTATCCTCCTACCCCAACAAAGGAACAGCAAACGCAAATGCTCAACCTCCTCCGCTCGCTGCCGACATTATATCCGTGTCATCATTGTGCCACCCACTTAGGGCTGGAGATGCAGCGCCGGCCGCCGGATGTCAGTGGGCGGGAAGGAGTGAGCAGGTGGTTGTGCGAGACGCATAATGAGGTCAATGAGCGATTGGGGAAGGAGAAGTTTGATTGCTCGAGGGTGCTGGAGAGGTGGAAGGACGGGCCGAAGGATGGGAGCTGTGATTGAGCTTGGGACCATCGGACACTCTGATTTGCTCGATAAGATGGGGCCTGTATTACATCTTATATCCATAATAGCACAACTCAACCTCTCACTCCTCCGTCTTCCGTCTCTTGCTCTCTGGCCTCTCCGCCTCTGGGGAACCGGCAGCACCAGCAGTGACCTTGGCCAGCATCTCCCGCGTCTTCTTTCTCCCTTCGCTCTTCGCGCCTGGTCTGTCCTTCGGGCCAGGCGGCTCATCACCTTCGGGCTCTTCCGCATACTTCGGCAGGAGCAGCAGATCATTATACAGTTCGAGAGATTTGAGTGGTTCGAGCGTGGCTATTTACCCGATACATCATCAGCACAGGGGAAGTTCCATTCAAACTGGTATAACGTACCATCGTGAGGAGGCAGCTTACCGATCCCAGCGAGCAACGGTGAGGATTCGCCGAAGCGCGGCACCAGCACGCCTGCGTCCCATACAGCAAGACGGACGTCCGCGCCCGCCGTCTCGTACCCCGGCCAGCCCATGTCAAGCGATATCCATACGCAAACACCTTGCACGCAGAAGTCGAGTATGGGCTTGCCCAGGTTGAGGGCTTTCAGTTGTGCTGGTGTTGGCAGTTGGGAATCTGAGGGGAAGGGGAGGTAGAACAAGGCTGAGCAGCTGCGCACAATGAGCGTAAGCTACGTATAAGCGTACGAGAAAGGTAGGGACTTACCCAACGAGAGAAAACAATATGACATTCTGGGTCTTCGATGAAAGGGCAGCTATCTTCCTGACGGAGAAGGTGATATCGCTATCTTCGGGTGCTTCAACTTCCGCCAGTACCCGCCGATGCCCTCCTTCACCTCCTTCCTCGCCTGTGTTCCCTTCGTCGTCCTGCGCCTCCCCATTCTCCGCCCCCTCAGCAGCTTCAGCGGCTTCCTTCGTATGCTCCTCAGCAGCCGGTGTGCCGTTTTCGCTCCTACTCCCAGCCCTTTTCTTTCCGCCTACCCGTCGTTTCGGCTTCACATGCATGAAAGGCCTCGCTGTCGTTTCGTACGACACCTTCCCCCGCAGTTGAGCAGATTTCCAGTCCCAGAAGAAGACTTCCGGCTCTCCCCCGCCCGAAATGAGGGTTGACGGCGAGAAAGGCGGTATCAGAAGTGCAGAGACGAATCTGTCCCTTCCTTCAGCCCACAACGTGTAGGAGGTGCCGGAAAAGGTACGCACTTTCGGTGTGCGAACAAGAAATGCTCAATCACGTAGCTCGCTGGATACCGACTGACGCGGATATGCTCGTCCCGGTCTCCAGTTATGATGTACCTCCGATCGAGTGAGAGCTGGAGGGCGGTGATGATGCTCACATGACCCAAAAGTAGTTCGCCGTCCGAGGACGGTTTTTCGGAGGTTGAGCTGCTGCCTTGCGGAGCGGGAGTGGTGGTCGTACTAGGAAGGTGAGAGGAATGTAACGGGTAGCGGAATACATCGCCAAATTTGTCGGCTACCACGAGTGTTGAGGCATCGGCAAAGGTTATGGATGTCGCTCGTTTTGGCATTTCTCTGCCTGACAGGTCAAGTTAAGGAGATTGGCGAGTAATAAGGCACGCGCACCGACTGCTGAGCACCTCCAATCCGTCCCTACGCCTCACGACCAGCTTCTTGTTGTCCGCCGCAGTCACCACATGCTCAAACGCCTCGTCGACGGCCAACACCCTTACGGGTAGGGCCGTGTCAACCTCAGAGAGCAGCTCGCCCGTCCTAGACAAGCCTTCGTCAGTTATCCTCCTCGTTCACGCACGCCGGAGCCACTTACTCGGCGTCCAGCACCTGTATCCACGGTCCCGCGCAGAGCACTGCATATTTAGGCCCAACCACAAGATGGGTTATAGGATAAGATGGCGGCATGCTGCTTTGCTTTACGCGGGTGTCCAGGCTGAAATGCGCGCTAAAACTTGGGAACGGGCACCCTTGGAGCACGTGACCGTGCTCGCTGCATGACGTCTACATAACCATCTTTACTGCAAGACCCCGGTTACGATGGTCTCGGAGGATTCATGAGGACGCCGCCCAAAACCTCCTTTTGATGCCCACCTCGATCTACCGAAAGTGAAAGACAAGAGTCTCATCAGCGCTCCGACGATGGCTGGTCGATATGGTTGCTGGCTGGGATGGATCATCGATGACTCTCCAAAGTCTCAGGCCCCCTGAAGCGTCTGGGAAAACGAGAGGGAAGCTACTGGGCGGCGAACTTGAGACCGGGATGATACGCACTATCGCGCTCGGCGCAACTCCAGACTTTCATGATGGGGCCCATAGTAATCGGGGCGCAAGCAGAGCCGACGTCATCATGAAGTGATGTATTGCACCACGGACGTCATGGCGGGAAACCGTTATCCGCACCTCCCAGATAGTCATCGTCCAAGATCAGGATCACAGTCCGTCTTCCTCCGATGATGTGATCGATGTGATCGACGGGAGGAGGGAGAGAACATGAACGACAGCTCGCGATCATACCCTGGGGCATTTGGGAGCTCGGGGCCAAGTTCGATTCGAGAGACGCGTGTGGTCCCATCATACACCACGGCTCTCTGCTGAACGCTCATGAGCACAGCCCGTCCTCCAAGGCCGCCCACTTGTAGCCTCCCACACTCGCCCAAGGCTCAGCTCGAAACAGCTCGCGCCGAGCGGCGGCAATAACAGCTTGCGACCATATCTTCCTTCGTACGAAAAACGGTGTCTCAGTATCGGCGAAGGTGTGGAGATGACCGCAGTGGAATATGATGGATGGTTTTTCAGGGCGGCGAGGAAGCGGAGTAATCGGTAGTCGAAGGACAGATTCGTGGAGAGGGTTGCGGGGATGTGGTTTTAGGCCGTGTACTAGAGGTCGATAACGAGTCGCGTTCAGCTTGTCGAACTAGCCTTGCAATGAAATTTGAACGATGATGTATCATGGCCCATCGCTCCCATCCAGACTTTCTCAATACACAACAGACGAACCCATGACGACATACATAAAAGTATCAAAACTTGAGGTGTTGGGTTGTGGTGGTGGTTTGTGTTGTGGTTTAGTCGCGTTGTGGGGGTACCGGTGGTGGTGTGTTTTGGGGTTGTGTTTTGGGTTTTTGGTGGGTTGCTTTTGGGTGTGGCCGCTTCTGCCGCTTGCTTTCCTTTTCAGTTCGCTACATGGTGTCCGAAGCCAGCTGGTGGGCCCGAAGGCCGACCAGCTCGCTTCGGACTATTTAACTTTTCCCGGAGGTTAGTAAGCATCCACATGTCATCTATACTAGGGCGGATCCGGCCGCCTTGCCTTTAATGCGACGGTTCGATACCGACGGGATTCGAACTCGGGGCTGGTCCGCCAAACCCTTTTCACAGGGCGGCGCGTTAACCAGTTGTACCAGCGAGCCGAATCCAAAGCGCAGCGCGCAATTAGCCAGTATAGCCTCTCACCACACCTCATCCCCTCGTCCTCAAATATTCGCGTCCCCTGTCTGTCCTCCGTCCTCATTACGGCCTCATCACGCACCAACCACCTCATATACTCAATTCATCGTCTACACTTCGTCTATGTCTCGCATTCTGATGACGACGCCTGCACGTCTCGGGATGTTCGTAAACTGAGACAGCAGGCTCCCTGGTCGACGAGTACGACGCATAGAGGCGCGCACATCCCTTCACCTCTGGCGAATCAGCTTGACCTCTCCTTCTCTACTAGTACCCTGGCTGATGAAAGCGCTCACGTCGTCTATCGCTTACGCTCCACGGTCCACCAAGGCAGTATGCGCTGACGATAGGAGCTTGCGACCCTCTCTGTGTTTTCTCAGTTGCCCATCGACAAGATCGTAACAGAAACCTGGTCTGACGGTCCATACCGTCCATTTACAGGCCAATACAGCAGACAACTATCTCGCAAGCTATCAGAAGACAGAACCCCAACACACCCTGCATGGAAAATAGGCTCCTGACTCGTAAGTAGGCTCCCGTCTCCCGAACTGAACTACGGCCTACATCTTCACCTGCAAAAGGGAGCACTATCCTGAGAACCCCTGTCAGCTTTTCGTCTTCTTTCCCCGAGCCTCGGAGTAGCTACTGCCCACTCTCGTTCGTTGCCCATCGAATCTGTCTTCCTTCGCCTGTATTCCCCAACCCCTCCCAGACTGAACTGATCGCACCTCGCCACGTCGCGTGCTGGAGTCGGTGCCTGAAGCTGGAGTGTCATCGTTTCAGGAGTATGTTTGGACAGGAGAGGTCTGATGGAGCAAAGGCAACAGGAAGAGGGGATAGGGCGACGCATGGGGAGGGCTCCCTGATGAGGTGAAGAGGTTCAAGGTGCCGCGATGGGTGGGGTGGGGGGGCTAGTCGCACATACATCGACCAGCCCCATTACGGAGGATTGCAATGCTATGAACTGTTCTAAAGATTGGACTATGTTGCACAATATGTACGAGGGGAGGTTTGGAAGGGTTTGGGCGCTACAAGAATACCACTAGCTTCAAGTGGACTTGAGTCGTGGAGGTTCGACGTGCGCACCTGCATCGAACCCGACTACTTTGGAGAACAGCGCTGTCTCTGTCCTCCTGCTGTCCCTCATTACCGATGCGGCGATGACTACCAAGTCTATACAAGAATCGGATGCGCCGTAGCAAGGCAGCCCTCAGTCATGCCGTCTTTGGAAGAGTGTGTGCGTCTGAGTGCTAGTACGCGACGAGGCGTGCGCGCATCTATGTGTCGTACTCGTCGACCAGGGAGCCTGCTGTCTCAGTTTACGAACACCCCGAGACGTGCAGGCGTCGTCATCAGAATGCGAGACATAGACGAAGTGTAGACGATGAATTGAGTATATGAGGTGGTTGGTGCGTGATGAGGCCGTAATGAGGACGGAGGACAGACAGGGGACGCGAATATTTGAGGACGAGGGGATGAGGTGTGGTGAGAGGCTATACTGGCTAATTGCGCGCTGCGCTTTGGATTCGGCTCGCTGGTACAACTGGTTAACGCGCCGCCCTGTGAAAAGGGTTTGGCGGACCAGCCCCGAGTTCGAATCCCGTCGGTATCGAACCGTCGCATTAAAGGCAAGGCGGCCGGATCCGCCCTAGTATAGATGACATGTGGATGCTTACTAACCTCCGGGAAAAGTTAAATAGTCCGAAGCGAGCTGGTCGGCCTTCGGGCCCACCAGCTGGCTTCGGACACCATGTAGCGAACTGAAAAGGAAAGCAAGCGGCAGAAGCGGCCACACCCAAAAGCAACCCACCAAAAACCCAAAACACAACACCACCGGTACCCCCACAACCCGACTAAAACACAACACAAACACCACCACAACCCAACACCTCAAGTTTTGATACTTTTATGTCGTCATGGATTCGTCTGTTGTGTATTGAGAAAGTCTGGATGGGAGCGGTGGGACATGATACGGAACCGCGACAACCCAACACCTCACGGTTTGCTGAGCTCTGCTGGATGGCTCGTCTTAGCCCTTATCCTCTTCTCCGATAATTGCACATCCATAGAGGATGCTAGGATGACGAAGGGCATGTAATTGTCAACGACATAACTGTGATATGCTAAGGAGACATGCGGCATCTGAACGTTGTTGCGCGGATGGACGGCCATCCTCTGGGTTATTGGCTCATGCGCGTTATCCATCAACAGCGCCGGGTCAACAGCGCCCATGTGTTGGCTGCCCAGGCAGAAGACTCCGTCTGTCGCACCCAGCATGCGACGTACACCGAGGAGCATCCATGTACCGAGATCTCCATCATATTGCCGCTGGTGAGATGAGCGAGGCGCGCGATGGAAACAAGGCCACGGATGTGCGAACGAGGGAAACAAGGGAATTCATATGGACGCCGACGCTCTCTCACCTTCGATAGCCCAGGCATTAGCCCGCTTATAACCACCCCTGGAATCCTACCCGGATACTACTCGAAATAAGTCGATTCTCACAGGCCCTCAAACCCCTCTCAACGCATCTCTGCTCTCGTTCAAGAGCGGCAGAAGAGGACGTGGAGGTCATCTTCCGCCGCCTGAAATGCTGCCGAGGACCATGTTGCACTGTGGTCCGGTAAAGGAAAACGCAAGCGGTCACTTATCGCCCTCAGCAAGGACGAGGGTGGACGAGTGATGGTGAAGTGCGTTACAACCCGGGCTTCTTTGCGAGATCGATTCGTCTCATATCGCCTCATCGATATATAAGTACACGCCTATCTAGTATCAGTTCGATCTGGACAGGATCAGGTCCCGACCTACTAGTTAGATCGTCCTCCCAGCACAGCCGGAGCCTTCATCACGAGCTCGACCGTACTCTTCTGAATAGTAATATACAGCACGAGAGGTGGTACTGACCTCTGCGAGCGCGACTTTCGGGTTGCTATGCCTTATCATCGTGTCGAGCACGACGAGCAGGCGTCGCCGATTGGGTAACACGAGCTGGGGTCCCTGGGAAGTCGGAATTGACAGGGTTCGCCTCGTGGGCAATCTAGCCGCACGTTGGTTAGAGTGCGTCTTTCTGCGACGTTGTTCCTTTCTGGACATTGCTCCTTTCAGACGCCGCGCATGACTTGTAGGTTTATCATGCATGCTCTGATGCCACAAACGCAGCCAGCGCTCTCTTTCGACCGCACCTTCGCCTTCGATCCTCATCCATCCGCAGGTGGATCCGTCGACTGGCAAGCCTGTCACAAAACCGAATGAATCACTTGGGCTCCGGCATGAACCAGGAAGCATACAAGGCGCTCTGCGAGGGGCTGAATGCACCTATTGTTCCAGTCAGGAGGCTGGATGCAGAGGCGATAGGCACCGGCCATCATGCAACGGCGTTGAAGGGCGAAGCATTCCTCCCGGCAGGGCGCAATGTAATAGTGGCCCTTAAGGTGTTTCACTCCAATGGGTCAACACGGGAGCAGGTCGAGGGGGTTACTAGAGTGAGGATTACTTCACGAACTCGCAAGTTAGTGCTGAAACAGAGCGACGCAGGCGATTGTCCAAGTTGCAAAGCGCTTGCTGCGGCTTCGGCCTCACCCGAATGTCCTCCCCTTCTTTGGACTGTCCGTAGACGCGGCTGCACAACAGCTGTCGATGGTTTCGCTCTATATAGAGAGGGGCAGTTTGTCGGAAGCTCTGGAACGCGACGATGATATGGAGTGTGTGCCAATGGTATGGTACCGTTTTCGGTTGCTTTCAGTATCTGATTTCTGGGACAGATCCGCGGCATTGTGCAAGGAGTAACGTACCTTCACTCCAACCGGATTCTCCATGGAGATGTTAGGGGAGTACGTATTGCCATGTGGCTCAGGTTGGGATGCTGCTGACCATCCATGATCCTAGGCAAACGTGTTCATCGATAGGGACGGTCATCCTCTGCTTGCGGACTTCGGCCTCTCAATGCTCATAAACGAGATCGCAGTTATTACACACTCGAACTTCGGAATGCGAGGCAGTCTGAGATGGATGGCTCCAGAGCGCGTCGAACCTCGCCGGTTCCGGATGACGGCGGAGGAGGCTGCGATGCCTCCGAGCGATGTTTATTCAGTGGGCATGACAATGTATGAGGTGGGTTGATGCCTAGTTGACGCCAGTGTCATTTATGACCGCTCGGTAGATCTTCACCCGCCGATGGCCGTTTCATCAAATAAACGACGCGCAGGTTGCCCAAGCCCAATCCAATGGTACCAAAATGAATCATCCTGGCAATGTGGCGATTTTACGAGGCATGAGTCCCCGGCTCTGGGAGTTTATGTGGGACACATGGAGTTCAGAGCCAAAGCGGAGACCTAGGTTGGGAGATGCACTGCGAACTATACTGTGCGAACCTGCGACGCAAGATACTCGCTCTCGTCCCAGAGGCGTGGCCAGACTACCGCATTCGCGAACACAAGGCCAATGGAAGGAGATAGAGGTGGCCGCTAGTGAGGCTGTCTACGAGCTGGAGCCGTGGGGAGAGCGAGAAGGTCAGCTAAGCACCTGGCTCATGGATTGTCTTCTGACCCTTGCTCTTGCTAGGTTGGTATCTTGGAAGGACGTCGCGGGGAGAGAAGGGCATCTTTCCCGGTTCGTCCAATCCCATACATCTTTGGGTCTCTATAAACTCTCAATGGACAGGCTCGATTCTTCATCTGGATGATCAGTCAACTTTGCAGCGTCCGCCGGTAGAAGCACAGCGTCTCCACAGTGGTGCCGCAGCCCGGCCCGAGCCGACCCTGGGGCAGGCCCGGCCATCACAGACCACATATGCGGCGCCCGGTAGGCCTGATATGCAAGCTGAGAACCATCACCCATCGGTCCGGGGAAGGGCACCAATACCCTCGGTTCCTTCCTCTGTTGCTCCTCAAGTACATCCTGCAGGATTTCATGTTGCGTGCGCTCCGTAACTTGTCTAGTACTCTCATAAGCTAACTTTTCCAGAAAGGCCATCGGCACCAACCACGGACGTCCGTAACCCCTATGTTGGTGCCGATCAGCATGGCATTGCTGGCTCGAGCCAGTATAACAGTGCGAGGTGCGATTTTATATACAAAGTGCTCATCTGACGCTCAAGCCTTGATGCTCTCTTAGAGGCCCATACCCTCCACCTCAGGGTAGGCCGCCTTATAATCATCGAGAAGTTGCCCAACAACCACCTCAACCACCTCAACATGTTGCTCTTCATCATGAGATCGATGGGGGTGAACCAAATAACCAGCGGCAACAGAACATCGGACCGCACCGTGCAATGGGACGACAGCCCCCTTCGGACGCTCGATCGAATCTTTACGGGCCTGCAGGTCAGTCACAGCCTCTCTCCCAGGCAAGTGCACAATATGGGCAACGTGTCGCGCCGTATCCTCTCCAGCCGGGACAGCCGGAACGACCGGCCGAACTGCGGCCAGGGCTACCTGCACCACAGCCGGAAGCCTATGTCGCCCGCACCACTTCGCATGCCCAGGTCTCACGCGGACAACAGAATCCTCCATCTCAGCCCAGCAACACTGCCTACGCTACGCACTCTGCTCCGCAATTGAATATTCAACAGTCGCAGTTTCGACATGGGCCTCAGCCAGAGCCTCTTCGGCACGTGGATGCCCGGGATACGCCACCGTCCGACCTCTCTACACCGCCGTTATCAGATGGGAGTGCAATAAGCCGAGCCGGAGGGTCCGGTACTGAGCTGCAACAGCAACGCCTCGCAGGTGATGTGCGCCCCAACTATGGCTACCCTGCGGCACAGACGACCGTAGGCGATGCGAGCTCGCGTCCTGTCTATCCTCCCTACCAGAGTGGCCGTGGTCCGACAGAATACCAGACCGTGCCGCCTCCTGTAGGCATGCCGTTCTCCGCAGATCGCTCGACACGCCGGGCTGCAACAGGTCCAACTGCGCGACCACAAGAGGACCAGCGAGTTCCAAATGCGCCGGGTCGTCCGGTCAGCCTCGACGCCCCTCGGCCAATCCAACTGCCGACTGCCCCGCGTGCCCCGCATATACAACCTTTTGGTCAACCGGGTCCCCGGGGACCACGATATCCAAACAACACCTTCGTGGAATCGCCGGTTATAGGGAACGAAGACCCGGAGGACGTGATCAGCGGGATGTTGCGGAGGACACAGCTCGACGGTCCAGGCCTAGGCCGGGCACCGCCGGGCTATCACTATCCACCACCGCATTGAGTTACTGAGTGCTTGGAGACAGTCCGTCCGTCAATTGAGCGCGGAATTAGACCTCATGAGGTGTTGTATGCTCGTTGTGGTGGGATCGTAATATACATGCAGTACCCTGAATGCCGGAGAGCGTCTTATCAGGGTCAAACAAAGCCCTCCATGGTTACAACTTCTGCCCAATTACTTGACATATGCATACTTACGACGGAACCTCACATCGATCGGCCCCCTGTTGTATAACTTATAAATGTAGCCTCCGGCTACCGACCGGTGCCGTCGGGGTCCCGGCGCTAATTTCGAATGTTCAGGGTCGCTCACGCTTCTTGATGGGCTTTCTGACGGCCCACTTGCTTTGCTGGTTTATTGCTCCTTTGAGACGCTCAGCATGACCTCCTTATCATCTATGGCTTGCAGACGCATGCGGCGCCTGAGATCTGTTTCTCTTTGCTGCGTCCGAGTGTTCTGTAACGACATCCGGGATGCCTCAAAACCCGTCGGGAGGGGGCAGTTCCATTATGGATCAGGATGCATTTCGAAGCCTATGCCAACAGCTGCAAGCACCGGTCATTTATGCAAGAAAGGCTCCCGAATCGGAACCGATCGCTCAGGGTCATTATGCCATGGTGTACAAAGGCGAAGCAATGTCTGAAGGACGCAATATCCCAGTCGCAATAAAAGTCTTTCGCAACCGCACGAACACGGCTGGGCAGGTGCAAACGACAGACAAGGTATGCCTAGGCCTTTTGCTGTTTTGGACAGCAGCTGACAAACAGTCATCCAGCTTGTCGTACGCGAAATCAACACTTGGCACCGTCTCCGCCATCGCCACATCCTCCCTTTCCTCGGCGCCCATCCCGATCCGTTCACCCGAAGAATTTGGCTGGTTTCGCCATGGATAGAGCGGGGAAGCTTGTGGGGACTTCTTGAACAGGATTATCAGATGGATTGCATCTCTATGGTGAGCTTTCACTCCTCCTTCGTCGCCCCTCAGCTGATCCCTGACAGTGTCGGGGTATTGTGCGAGGAGTGAAATACCTTCACGACCAGGAAGTGCTGCACGGAGATATCAGAACGGTCCGTTTCTTGTATCGCCTGTCGTCTATGCCTGAATAGACGCCTGACGCCGTGCAAACGCCTGTAGACAAACGTGCTAATCGATCCCGATGGAGAGCCTCTGCTCGCAGACTTTGGTCTGTCAAGGCTTATGGCCGATCTCGCTGTCGGGAATTACTCGAGCTCGGGCCTTTACCGAGGATCGCTAAGATGGATGGCTCCTGAGCGCCATGAGCCAGAAAAATTCGGCCTTACTGCTGTTGGCGCCCAGAAACCTCCAAGTGATGTATATTCTGTCGGCATGACTATGTACGAGGTTCGTCCCATGTACAAGCCCCGACATTCCGGATGGCTTATCGAAGCACTAGATCTTCACTCGACAGCAGCCTTTTCCTGGGAGATCGGATTTCGACGTTGTGCGCGACATTACTTCAGGCAGACAAATGGAGCATCCTGGAGAGCTCGCAGAGTCCCGAGGCATGAACGCGCGACGCTGGGACTTCATGAGGGCGACATGGGACAAGGATCGAGATCGAAGACCACTATTAATCGATGCACTGCGGACTATCTTATGGACTCCAGCTCCAGCTCCCTCCCGATCCCAAACCCGAGGTATTGCTGTCTTGCCGTATACTCGGGCATTGGGCGCGTGGATAGAGATCGACGTAAAGGCTGGTGACATCCTCTACGAGCTGGAGAATTGGAGCGAAGGCAAGTCGTGTTGACTCTGTATCAAGTCATATTCTTATGAATGTCGAGCTTAGGCTGGACACTTGGCATGAAGTCCGACGGGGAGAAGGGGATCTTTCCTGGTCCGTACTGATCCTCCATGGTTGACTACACCTAAAGACAAGGTGAACAGCTTCAATCCTTCAGACCACCGGCGGACCAACTTCGCATGGCGCCTATCCGAACCAGCGATCCTCCAACCGTCTGACTCTCGCGCGTCCTGGACCCGCCAATTCCACAGTCCGGCAAGCCGGAACATCACAGAGCCCGTATGCTGCGGTGCACAGACCAAACAACCAAGCTGTGGAGTCCGCGACAACCGCAGGGCGGTCGCTTCCGGATCCAGGGACCCAGGTAGGAACCTTCCTAGAGTCAACAGTGAGGTGCATCTATTTCCCCTCCTGAAGGAGGGTGTGTGTACTCATTCGTCTTCGAAGTTTGGTAACACCACCTGAGGAGATGGACGACCCTTACTCTACCGCTCGTGACGGAAGGGTTACCACAAACTACAATCGAACCACGAGGTACGCCTCCTCACTCCAGCGCCTGTTCTTGCCCTCACAATACTTTGGGTCTTCAGAGCCGCCTATCCTCCAAGTGCTTTTAACGGCCAACATCGCGATGTTCGCGACAGTGCCCAACCTCGATACAGACATTCTGGTACGGGCGATGAAGATGAAGCAGATGACACCGAACAAGACCGACATCCAACATCCCGGCCGCCTCATGGGCTCAGGAGACAGCCACAGACACAGGGGAACTCGACTACTTTTGGCCCCATTGTCCAGTTCCCGCCGGCGGCGGGGGTAAGCGGCCAATATGTGGAGCGGGCATCTTCGCACTTTGTTCAATCGAGGCAAACAGGACCACCAGCGACGGCCACGATCATGAAGCCATTGGTTCGCGAGATCTACGTGGGCGAAGGTACGCGGTGGAACGAGGTTCCACGTGGAGTTTACAGCTCATCCCAGTCCAATGTGAATGCCGCCTACATGGGCTCAGCATCGAATGTCGGGCAGACGCCCCAGCGGTCCCATTCTCTGCCAGGAGCCGCCCTAAACATACCCGCATTGAAGCCTCCGCCCGACCTCCTCACACCTCCATCCTTGGACGAAGCTCCTGTGAGCCAAACGTATGCTCCACCTTTCGACACGTCGCAACGACGATGCGATGCTCCAACCACAGGTCATCCATATTCTGTCGAGTATTCAACGGTTGGGAAAGGACGTCTGCATACTAGGCCTCCTGATCATTGCAGCGGTCAAGACGCGAGAGCCTACCGTCCTATGCCAGAAGCCGTCGTCATGCCGCTCCCTCAGGTATCTACCGCCCGCGGAGGCGAAATGATCGGCGCCTCTGAACAATGGGAGGGACAACCAAGATCCACTGTGCGAGGTCGACCAAGCAACTTCATCGACGCAGGATCAACAGTGCACCTGCCGACTCAGTCGGGGGCGCTGCCTATCCGACCCCTACCCCGGCGTAGATCTCGGCAGAGGCGGTACACCGCAGACGGCTCCACGCAGTCTCCGATTACTGGGAACGATGGCCCAGGAGAGGTGGTCAGTGCATGGCTGGGGAGCATGCAATTAGAAGATTCGGGTCAAGGCGCAGCGGCTGCAGAGTATTGGGATCCGCAGCAGCAATGGCTCCGCTGAGACTGGCTGTTTGTTCACGATCTTTGAACTTGTACGCACGAACCGTAGGACTGGCTTCGTTTTCTGTAATATATATGTAGATGACACGAGTACGAATGATCACGACCCATTTATGCATGATTTCTGCAGTGACGGCAGGGCGGAGATCTGATGATGCGCCTGCGCGGAGGCCCAGACTGATGGCTGCCGTCGCGACGCCACGGCGCCTACAGGCCGGCTAGGTACAGGGGCATCAAGAGGCACACCGAAGCAGGACGTGCCATTTCCTGTTTAGATGTGATAAAAGAGCCGACCTGCCGAACGCCAAGGGGAGAGGACATTACATACATGCCAGGGGACAATGCAAGGTAACACGATCATTGTAATGTTGACGTGGTATACGTGCCGTAACCAAGTTTTGGGTTATTATGGTCGACGATGAGGACCCCTATATGAATTGGGCGCCTGATGGGTCATTTGAGGGTCTGATGGAAAAGGATCCGGTTGCGGTGTTTCTGTTTGTCGCCATGCGAGGAATGCACCGATGAGACACAATGGAAGCTTCTTTGGCTACGAAGACCCCCGAAGTGGCTCTCTGTTTGGCTCACACAAGGGCCAAGCGGTGACAGGACGCTCGCTACCCCCTTCCTCATCGCCGTTATCGCCCTCCTCACCGTCTCCGTCCACCTCTCCCTTCCTCGTCTGCGCCTACTCTTCTGGCCTTCATCCGACCGTTTTATCCCTTGTCGACGCGCAAAGGCCCGCAACGACACTACGCTCGCTAAACACCCACACTCGTTTAGACCAACACGCTACGCGCGATTTTACTGCTTTATCAACACATACAGATATCTCCTCACCTCCTGCAACCAAGCGCAGCTTCTCCGACGCGCAACGGCCCAGCTCTTGCCTCGCTCTGCACCAGCTATCATTAACGCGCAACCATGGACCTTATGCATAAGCAAAGGCACGAGCACCTGGCTCATCTTGCTGGGAGACAGCTTGTCATGACGACCAGTACGCATCGACTGTATCTCTCCATCTGGGTGTGAGCTAACATCAGAATAGCCGGACTGTCCGCAAGCAAGTCCAGTTCTACCTCCACCACCTCCACGACCAGTGCGAGCACGACTTCCACCACCTCCAAGGCGACTTCGACTAGCACAACAAGCACCTCTACGACGCCCACGACATACGCGACCACCCCTCCAAGCTCGCAGAGTATTGTCAATACCACACCGGTGCGCCTTCTTCCATGATCCATAATGAAGTCCCGTATTAATGTATCTATAGACGGGCATCGCATCGTATGCCGCGAAGACGACATCGCCTCCTAAAGCGGTGACGTCCAACTATGCACCTGCATACACCACTCCTGCCGCCGTGAAATCGGGCAGCATTGCCGGTGCCCAAGGGACAGGTGCAGTGAGTGGGAAGACGGCAACGTCTGGGAGTCTGAGTACAACCACCATCATCGGCATCGCGGCTGGTGGGTTGGTCGGTATCATCATTCTCGGAGGAATCGTGGCTTGGATTATTGTATGTTTCTCAATTGCTGCTTTTTTATGTTTGCGCTAAAAGATCCGTTCATAGCGCCAGTGCCGTCGTCGGAATGCTCGAGCGGAAACGAACTTCGACCGTAATTCGTTCATCCGCAATTCGGTTCTGCTGGACGACAAGAACGACAGCAGCATGTCTCTTGGAATGGACGAGAAGCCCATGTATGGAGCGGGTGCTTCCCTGGCGCCACCCGTTCGCTCGAACTCCAAGTTTAGCCCACCGGGTGCTCGCATCGCCGGAGGTCCGCGGCCCCCGACGATGATCCAGCGGCACTACGACGCGCCGGCTCTTCAGCCTGGGCAGTATATGCCGTATGGCCAGCAGCCCGCGGCGCCACCCGCGAGCTATTATCCGCCAGGAGGCATGCCCATGCGCTCACCCTTCGCGAATGGACCTGCGAAGGATCTGCCTTCTTCCCCCGTAGATTCGTTCTACACGCAAGCCCAGGCGCAGGCTCAAGGTGGCAAGTATTATCCTGGTCAATACAGGCAGAATACTGGCGCGGCTGAGCTTGCACGTGCACCTACGTACAAGAGCCAAGCATCGGACCATGGTGATCTCGCACGTCAACCGAGCTCGGGCAGCAAAGAACGGGCGGGCCGCGGACTCAGCGTCACGCCCTTCCAAGCCCAACAATACGCCGAGATTTCGCGGCTCGTCAATCAGCCTCTCCCACCGAACCCGCCGCCTAAGGCAGGTGCAGAAGCGTACGAGCTTCCGGCGAGAAGTGTTGCTTCCCCGCCGCCGGCCATGCGCTCGCCTCCGCCCATGGGGAGGCCGATGGACATGTCCCCGTCTGGCTTCCGTTCGCCGTCCCCGCCATCGCCCACTGCTCCGCCGCGCAACCTCGTCTCGCCTTTCCAGCGGATTGGTTCTGTGCCGCCCATGCTGCCTCCGCTCATCACCAGCTCGCACCCGTCAGAACAGTCCCTCCATCAGTTCAATTCCGATCGAAGTCTAAACATGCTGAGCCGTACGGGCACTCCGACTGACCCGAACCCACAGCAGTACTTCACCACTGTTCGCTCGGCCAGCCCGCAGGAGATCGAGGAATCTCGTTCACCGTCTGGCTACCCCACCCTCGTCGAGCCAAACAACGCGCCCCAGACCCCGCGTTTCCACAGCGGAGTCAGCACCTTGTCTCACGTCGGAGAACCCGGCAACTTCGGCAGCGCAGGCAACATCAACGGTCTTGCGCAGAGCCGAAGCGGGAACAACCTCGCCGTGCCCGGACAGGATGATGGACGCCGCCTGAGCGTGCGTAACTCCATGGCAAGCGACGGGAGGTACAGCATGTACGGCGAAGAAGATGTATACGGTGGGATCTGAACCGCCCACGCCTTAGACTAGGTATATTTATCTCCTGCCTTTTCGCCCCTTCCCTCGGTACATCTGTGTTTTCGCGCTCTGCCGGTCCTGGTGACGGCCAACCTTCCTTCAGCTCGCCCGTTCATTCCCTCTACGCTCTTTTGCACCTTACAACGGCCTTTCTCGGAACTTGCCTCGCTTCGCCACAAGGACTATCTCGTCCGTCCTTTTCCCACTTCTTACGCCCCTCGCCGCTGAACCAACGGCGCCTATATCCCTACTTTACTGATTTTGACGTACCCCCTTCTCCTTTCCCCTGTTCTCTGCTACTTCTGAGTTCTATGATGTTAGTCCTTCTTGACCTCTTTGCTCCTATCGATGTTTCTGTGCGTGGATGGGGAGCTCCGGAGGTCGATCTGGTACATTTTGATTCAATGGAATTCGTTGCTGAATCACGTTTTTTGTCTGAGATTCTGGTTCCGGGGACGCGTCGTGTTGTCGTGCTTCTCCTGCACCTCTCAGGCTCCCCTCCGAACCGACAACGACGCAGCGTCCACTTCGAGTGCATATCGACATCAGAATTCATCTTCTTTAAGTAGACTGAGGATGTTCCACAATAAACTACATATCTAGCCGACGTTCTACTTCTGCGACCGCCGTGCTGAAGCGACCGACCGAACCCCTAGCTGGAGCCCTTGCTCGGCGATGTTCACAAGCGCATACATCTAGCTGTAACCTCAATACCGAGTTCTCCTCAGCCAGAACCTACTTCCACCGCTGTCAATCCCTGGGACGGTCGTTTCCCATGGCTTATCTCTCACAGTCTTATATGGATATCGGCTTGTCTACCTCCTCGGCTCTTGTCAGATTAGGCGACACTTCGCCTGACATGCCTTCTGCGGAGGCTTCGTGCTTGACCGTTACGTATTGCAAAGGCTTGTGATTGTAGCAGGGGATGGCAGACTATCTTCACGCTCACATCAAGAAGTATTGGACAGTCTTGCTTGACATTGGAGATATACATCTATCAAGATTGTTGAAGGGTCGATGACAACGTCGAGAATCCCTTACCAACTCACCTGTTCGGCACTGCAACGACATAGCATCCGCAATGGAGGAATCCTACTGCGACGTGCTCATCATTGGCGCTGGTCCTGCAGGGGTGATGTGCGCCAATGCACTTGCGAGAGAGGGGATCAACGTCCGAGTTGTCGACAAGCGGCCTGAGCATATACCTGCGGGACAGGCGGATGGTATCCAGCCCAGGACCATCGAAGTACTGCACGTACGTATTTTCTCCCCGACGAAGGCGAGTAGTTGATGCGTCTGCATAGAGCTATGGTCTTGCAGACAAACTCTTGGCGGAAGGTGCACATCTCAATATGATGGTCAGTCGCCTTCCCTGCATCGTAGATTGCAAATTGACGTTTCGTAGGCCTACTACAATCCTACACCAGATGGAAAGGGTATTGAGGTACGTGCCGTGGCCTGCGGACACGTTACGCGAGCTGATGTTTTTTCCAATCAGAGAACCTCACGAGCGCCTGATGTCAATGCTCCCACAACCAGGTATCAGTACAAGGTGTGCTGCCTATCTAATCAGACCCATCCAACTGCTGGAATAGATGGCAACACCAGATCACGCTCAATCAGACGGCCATCGAGGAGCTCTTCCTAAATTCCATGAGAAAGCACGGTCTGCACGTTGAACGTCCGGTCATGCCTACCAGTTTGACCATTTCCGACGACGAGAAAGAACTGAATGACCCGAACTCGTATCCTGTAGCGGTGAGTGTTTCTTTCGAATGACCTAGAGCATGCGGCTGACTGTACGGGCAGGTCACACTCCACCCACTGACTGGCTCGGAAAGCTCAGCCATGAACGACACCACTGTGCACACCAACGTTGTCGATCCAACGGTCGAACTCGCTGCCAATGCCGCAACGGAAGAACTGGTCCACGCCAAGTACGTCCTTGGAGCCGATGGTGCACACTCTTGGGTCCGCAATCAGCTTGGGATTAAGTTGGAGGGCGAACATACGAAGCACATTTGGGCCGTTGTCGACTGTGTCCCTGAGACAAACTTCCCCGATATCCGCAATCGCACCGCCATACACTCCAATAACGGCAGTTGCATGATCATCCCGCGCGAAGGTAATGCCTGTTGTCGGAATATAAGGTCGACTTCTCATGCAAGGCTCAGGTGACCTCGTCCGGTTGTATATTCAACTGGCCGATGCGGACGATCTGGCAAGTGGTGGACGGCTGGATAGGTCGCTCGTCACGCCCGAGCGTATCATGAACGTACGTCCATCGCACGATGAGCTTGTAGAGCGTTTGCCCACACGTTCACGCAGGTGGCCAAGAAGTCTATGTATCCCTACAAAATAGAGTTCCCGCATCCTCCCATTTGGTGGACCGTCTATATCATCAGCCAACGCGTCGCTACCCAATTTTCCGTCAAGGAAAGGGTATTCATTGCCGGTGATGCCTGTAAGCCCTTTTACGAGAATCTCGACGTCCACGATGCTGACGGGATGGTCGCAGGCCATACCCATTCGCCTAAAGCCGTAAGTCGCGCTGCTCTTCGCTGAGAGGATATGCTCATGATTCTCCAGGGATTGGGAATGAATGCCAGCATGAATGATACGCACAACCTCGGTACGCAGATTTCCTACCGTTCTGGCCTGTATTGATTTGTTCTGAAGCATGGAAGCTCATACACGTCCTGCGTGGTTGGGCATCGCCGAAGCTCCTGAAAACATATGAACTAGAGCGCAAGAAGTTTGCTCAGGACTTGATCAATTTCGACCGGAAGTTGGCAGACATGTTCTCTGGGAAGGCGGCAACCGCTGATAACGCCGAGGGAGTATCGCATGAGGAATTCCAAGCGTAGGCCTTCAATATCAACACTGGCAATTAGACATTGACTTGCCAAGTCTATTGCGGACGGAGGGTGGGTTTACGGCGTGAGTCACTACCTCTCGGAACCAGTGATTGCCAGACTGATGACGATGGCAGTGGCACAGGGATTCAGTATCAACCGTCCGTAATCACACTGAAGCCAGTTACTCCCTCGTCTGGAATTCTCATCGTTGGACAACGCGTTCCACCTCAAGTCATACTGAGAGTGGCAGACTGCCGACCGTTCGAGATCCAGGATCTATTGAAAAGTGACGCAAAGTCAGTGCTCCCTCGTAAATCAGTCCACGTGCTTATTCCTTCAATAGGTGGAAACTTCTTTTCTTCGTTGGGGATTGCAAGGTGGGCACGACGCCGCTGGAGTCCTCAGCCATCTGAAAATGCAGCAGGATGAGAAGCAAGCTGCATTAGTGAACGCTGTGGGAGAATACCTGCAACTTCCTTCAAGTTTTCTGAAGCGCTACACGCCGAAGGGCTCTCCGGCCGATGCTGTGTTTTCGATTCTCTCCATCGCGAGGACGACCAAGGACATCGCAGATTATACAGATGTGCATCAGGGGCTGAGATCTCACTGGTCCACGTTAGTCATTCCTGTAAAGTGCACCGAAAGTATCTTTACTGACCTTCTCAGGGTGTACACGGACGATTTGGCTGTCGACGGGAAGAAAGGTGGCGATGCCTATGAAAACTACGGCATACCCCACGAAGGAGCTGTGGCGGCTGTGCGACCCGACGGCTACGTCGGGTACATCGGCAGCTTGAAGGACGTGCTAGATGGCTATCTGGACGACTATTTCTCCGAGTTCATGATTGATGCCCACTAACTATCCTAAAACTTGCATCCCCACGTGTACCGATGGCTCCTCATTGCCATACACACTAGGTTCAGCTGGCAGTTGCAACTTGTACCAGACTATACATGCGGAATCGACTAAACTCTCAGAGCTGCACGTAACAGCCAAAGGCCTACGTATTCAATCTACCGGCTCGTGATTATATGCCACCGCGGAGATAACAATATCTGATGATGCCAGGTTACTTCCCGAGATATGACGCATAATTCTGCTTGTCTAACCCCCAAAAAGGGCTTCAAGTCGACCGCTGGAGCTACTTGCTGGAACCATCTTCGCAGAACCGCGATATCACCGCGTATGTCATCTTCGTTCTTGGCACTCCGACCAAGACTGCACCCCTGTTCCGTTCGTACACTCTCACGTCCCTGACGCTTCATTACGTGTACAGGGATAATGCTCGAAGCATCGCTTCCTATCCACGCTTTGCCCTATTTCCGAGGCTCCCGCTGGCTAATTCATGTCTACCCAACATCCGGAAACGTCGCACGGTCCGTATTATTGGTGTGATTTCGTTTCGGAGCAGCGGCAGAGGGACCAGACATAAGCTTCTATGCTCATGTTCGCCGGCAAATCGAAGCAACCGTGTGTCCGAGCGTACTTCAAGCATGCTGTCTCAAAACGTGTTCCTGGACTTCATCCACGCACTAACGCACATCTTGGTCTGAGCAGCTATAAGCGTGGTGGGAGCTCTGAGTTTGGGATAACCGTCTTCGACCGACAAGTCCTAGAGCTCGGGCAAGAGATACAGAATATAACACCGACAGACATCAAGAACGCACCTCAAGATGAAAGAGTCGCAATGCGATGTTCTCATTATCGGTGCTGGACCGGCAGGCCTCATGGCCGGCAACGCCTTGTCGCGGGCGGGTGTGAACGTTCGCATCATCGACAAAAGGTGGGACGTCCAGTCTAGCCAGCACTTTCGGAACTGAGCGACACCATCTATAGGCCTCACAAAGTTATGGCGGGTCAAGCCGATGGAATTTCTCCCCGGACTATTGAGATGCTTCAGGTGATGAGCGCACTATGGATCCAGAGGGAGATCTCATGCCTCGATGTAGAGCTATGGCATGGCTGATCGATTGCTGGAAGAAGGGGTGCAAGTACATATGCTGGTGAGTCTGCTAGGATCGGAGCGTTTCAATGACCTAAGGTGACCCATGTCAGGCATTCTATAATCCTCGAAAGGACGGAAAGGGTGTTGAGGTACTGACCCAAGTAGAAGGGAGGGTCCTAGTCTGACGCCATTCAATGCAGAGGACCTCTCGCATTTCAGACGTGAATGCGCCAACTGCACGATGGCAGTTCGAGGTACATCCTCTTCTCCATCGAATGAGGAGGCGCGCTTAAAGCATCGAAGATAGCGCTGAATCAAGGCGCCATCGAAAGCATCTTTCTGGACGCGCTGAGCAAGCACGGCCTCGAGGTTGAGCGACCGTACTTTCCTACAGCACTTGAAGTGTCGGAGGATGAGTCGGTCCTGAAAGATCCGACTGCGTACGCGGTTAAGGTCAGGGATGATTTCCGAACGTCATATGCCGATTATCTAAATAGAGATGTCAGGTCACCGTGCAGAAAGTAGCCGAGTCAACCAACAAGGTCAATGGTGATGCGCAGGCCTCCCACAACGGCGTGCAAAGTAATGCGTTCGAGTCCAACACCGTCATACAAGCCGACAGACCTGATGAAACTGAGATAATCCATGCCAAGTTCGTCATTGGAGCGGATGGGGCTCACTCTTGGGTTCGCAAGCAGTTGGGCTTCAAGATGGAAGGAGAAACAACACAATACGTTTGGGGCGTCGTCGATCTCGTTCCTGAAACCGATTTCCCGGACGTTCGCCACCGTACCCTGATTCACTCAGATGCAGGCAGCTGCATGATCATTCCGCGAGAAGGCGACGAAGTCCGATTGTATATCCAATTGGCAGAGGGGTTAGAGAAGGGTGCCGAGGGAAGACTCGACCGATCGAAAGTGGGGCCTGAGAAGGTTATGGCCGTAAGTGTACCTAACTCGGCCAAGGATTCCGCTGAGACAGATTCACTTGCAGATCGCCAAAGAAGCAGTGAAGCCTTGGAAGTTGGAATTCCCGAATCCGATCACTTGGTGGACGGTCTACGTCAGTGAGTGCTCCGGAGTGTCTAGTTCGTTCCATGACGTTGAGTTTTTGTGAAGTTGGCCAGATGGTCGCGAACCGCTTCTCTGCTCATGAACGAGTCTTTATTGCAGGCGACGCCTGTAAGTAGCAGCACTGAGCAGCAAGCTTTGTTGAACTCACGCTTGGTAGGTCATACGCATTCGCCGAAAGCGGTACGTCACTGTAGTAAAGGGGCCGAAGTCCCGTTCTGACATCATCGTCAGGGCCAAGGAATGAATGCAAGCATGAATGATACGCACAATCTCTGTAGGAGGGCTCACCGGCGTAATTCTGCACTTGTTGACTTTTCTCAGCTTGGAAGATCGCTCATGTCCTTCGCGGCTGGGCCAATCTCGACATCCTGAAGACCTACGAGTTCGAGCGCAAGAAGTTCGCGCACGATCTGATCAATTTTGATATGAAGCTCGCTTCGATGTTCTCGGAGAAGGCGATGACCGAGGACAATCTGAACGGTGTTGCCCCGGAAGAGTTCCAAGAGTACGTGATTGGGCCTCTGTCTGCATTTTATCGCTGATCACGGCTTCAGCCTGCTGAAATCTATGGGAGGACTCACCAGTGGTATCGCCATCGAATACACGCCGTCTCTTATTACCGACAATACGTACCAATCCTACGCACCTGGTTTGATGCTGGGGCAACGCGTGCAGCCTGCAATCATTATCCGTGTGGCTGACTGTCGTGCATACGAGATGCAGGATCTGATTGTGAGCGACACCAAGTGGAAGCTTCTCTTTTTCGTAGGCGACCCTAAGGTGCGTTCCATTTCGCTGATGCATTGCCGTGCGCTGAAGGGTGTTGTAGCAAGAGAAGCATGCGGCCATGGTCCGGCGGCTGGGAGAGTATATGCAGCGGCCAGATTCGTTCCTGAACAGATTCTCGCCGAAGAACAACAAGGAAGCTGTTTTCACAAGACTGATCATATCCAGCACTCCCAAGGACGATGCTGATTATACCGACATTCACCCTGGGCTGCTCACGCATTGGTCCAAGTACGTCTAGCCGTCGGCTGTGTGTGTTCTAGCTGACAAGCTTATGTAGGGCGTTCACCGACGATATCTCGGTCGACCGAAGAAGCGGAGGGCACGCGTACGAGACGTACGGTGTCCTCAAAACCACCGGCGCCTTCGCTGCAGTTCGGCCCGACGGTTACGTTGGGTTCGTGAGCAGCCTCGAGGGAGTGATCGATGGTACTGTCGACAAGTACTTCAGCCGCTTCATGAAGGAGCAGCCTTAAATCGTGATATATGCCTTCATTTCCTTTTTCAAACAAGGTAGATCCAAGTTGGGCCGTGTAGACCGAAAGACGATGATAAGTATCTGTCAATTACATTTAGTATGGCTACAGTTCGTCCTTCGATCGTTGTGGAGAAGGCGTGGCAATGTCGTCGAAGAACGGCGTTAAGGAGTCGTAGTTGAGCTTGCCTTGAATTTCCCATCAATAAATCGACACAGAGACAAGGCGAGGTAACGCACCGTCATATAACGTCCTCTGCCCATCCTTCCATGTCACGACCTTCGTTTTATCTCCTTTTAACATCAATGCGTCCGCAATTGACTGATCTTCGTCCTTTGCAATTGCGAATGCTATCCGCTTGTTGTAGTTCGAGCCCAGGACGCGCCATAATACCGGCATCTGCTTCTTGTCCGTCAGCAGCAGGGCTTTCGGTTGCTTAATCTCGTTCTGAACAAAATCAGTACTATCCAGCCGTGAGCGATTTGCCTGGGCGCACAGAGTTTATCCAATCATTCACCGCATCCAACCCCCTCAGCACCTTCACCCGATTCGGCACCTCGCTCTTAACCCACTCAATAATCGCATTCGCGCTCCTCTCCTGCTGATAATCATGCGGCACGCCCTTCAGCCCCTTAGGGAAGGATTTGATAGTCGGGAACCCCTTGATGCCCTGTGCGCCGCAGAGCGGCTTGTTCTCGTCGGCGTCGCAGTCGACGGCGTAGAAGGGGACGAGGGGGGAGAGGGATCGGGCTGCGCGTTCGTATTCTGGCGAGAGTCGCTGACAGTGCTGCGTCGTTCATCAGCATGCCATTCCTCCAGGCATACACTGTACACTCACTCCACACCATGGGGCTACGAACGCGACCACGCTCGTCTTCTATATACCGCGCATATAGTTAGAAAGAGCTCGTCGTCGCTGAGGTGGATGGACGCGCCTCATCAGCCAGGGCCCTGTGGAAGTCGTTACTGTTGAGCATCTTGACCGGGCTCTTAGCCCCAAAGAGCGCTCCAAGCGTGAGCTCAGCGCATGCCAGAAGAATAGTAGCTAGCGCGACATTAGTGCGCATTTTGGTGGTGATGTGGTGGTATAATGTGCGGAAGGAGGTGAGGGCAAGAGAGGACGGCTCGCTTGGGTCAGGGACACGTCGACGTGTCCTGATCGTGATGGCGACGTGTCTGACGCACACGACCAACTCTGAAACTGGTCTCAGCCGGTTCAGCAAATATAACTGAACAATGCGTGTTTCACTGCTCAGAATGAATAACTTTATCTGAATACACTACACTACGCTACACATGTCTTATACAGTCCGTCTTGAGTCCGTGCGCCGATGCATTCAGCTGTTCGCCGTGGTGGCGAACCCGACGCGCCTGTTCGTGGTATCGTACACGCTGTAAAAGCGCTCGAGGAAGAAGTAGCCGTTGATGAAGTCCAGCCCCTGGCCCGAAGGCGAGCCCAGATCCGAGACGATCGAGTAGTACGCATTGCGCGTGCCGCCAAACTGCTCGTTCAGGCTCTGGTCGAGCAGCTGGTCTGTGCCCGTGAACTCGAAGTTCGTCCCGCCGATGTTGAACACCAATGGCTGGAGGTTGGCCACTTGGTCAGCGGGGATCTCGAGCAGGCCGGAGTTCTGGTCCACGCGCGAGCCGGGGATCGCTTCCTGGTACGCTTGGAAGGCGTCGCTCGCGATGAGGACGAGGGTCGTGCCGGTGTCGACGATACCGGCCGAGTTGAGGATCTGCTTGCCGCCGTAGGAGATGGTCTGGTCGATACCCCAGTAGTTGCTCGCGGGCGAGGTGCTCGTGATGGGCGTGTAGGTCACGTCGCTCGTGATGCGGCTTTCGTCAATACCGCCGAACGTGAGCTCGCCGTTAGCGGTCCCGGACGCCGTGGTCGGAGCATAGTAGATCCCGATCACTTCGGTGGAGATCGTACCCTGCTTGTAAAGATTGTCGGTGACCGTGGGAACGAGCTGGCCGTTGGAGACGGTGCCCTGAGTGAGGTCTACCGGGCCAATGCCGATGATACCATCAACGCCCTGGAAGCCTAAGGAACATCAGCATCAGCATCAGCTACTCGACAGAAAACGGCATGAGCGACTCACCCTGGTCGGAAGAGGCAACACCGATAGACTGGTTGCTGATGACCAGCCCGCTGCCCAGGTCGACCTGGTCGGTGTACTCCTCGCCGGAGAACTGACCCGAGCCATACGAGACGTTGACCGTCGCGCCCGTATCCTGCGACGTGCTCGTCACGTTATAAGCCGTAGCCGCGCCGCACCACGTGTTACTGCTCCCCGTGTCGATGAGGAGGTTGTACGTCGTAGGCGGGTTACCGATGTTGACGGCCATAGTGTACGTCTGGAGGATATTGGTCGCGCTCACGCTCGTCCCGTCGGAGGTCTGGGCGAGCTCGGCGTACCGCGTTCCGGCGCCGGGGGCTTTACCGTACCGGCCAGCGATGAATTCGCTCGCACGAATACGGTCGTTGTGCGCCAAGCCGACATGCAGCTTGGGCTCGCGGATCTTGCGGATAGGCAGCTTCAGCGCCTTGCCCGCGCCGGCCTTGGTGTGCGTAGCTGCGTGATGGTGATGATGCGTCATATTTGTTGTTGCTGATGCTGGAGTACGAGTGCGAGCGAAAAGGCTATGAAGCAGTGAAAAGGGGAGAAAAGTAGGTCTGCGCATCCTTCCAAGCCCCCAAATGTGTCCCTTTTATGTCCCTGCTCGCACCGCGGAATTTATAGCATCAACCACTGGGAAAGGGGAAGAATTCATCAGGGGGTTGGGAGGGGGAGTTGACGGAGTGTTGCGAGTGGAGCCATGAGCGTGGATTATGGATCTTCGTCGGCGGAGAAGGGGGTCTTACGATCGCCGCTGTGCTGCCTGGAGCTGAGGGTTGCGCATAGGGAAAATAGGGGAGCGGGGAGTGGGCGACCAGCTGGGTTGCGAAGAAGATACGAGGAGGCACCACCCGCTAGTGCAGAGCTATTCCCGGGAGAGGGAGAACGCTGCCTATGTCGGTAGGTAGCAGAGGTAACAAGCAGGACGAGCATAAGCAGCCCAGGTCGTCCCTGACGATCGAATGCGCAAAGTATGCGTCATACCCAGGGGGAGTATGACGGTCCAGAAGGCCCAGTTGGGCGTGGCGAAGCACGTATTGCAAGATATTAGCAAGCAAGTGGAGACGTCGCCGCCGTGGTCCAGAACCGATTGCGAAGACAACCGTTGGACCGAGGACAACTCCCGAGGGGCGTGCGGCGACTGGGAGAGGAGGGTATATTCTTAGGCACAAGTTGTGAGGAGTGCTGCGGAGCTTGTTGGTCGTGCGCCTTGATGAGCGTGAGCAAGAGGAGAGAGAACCGAGCGAGCATGTGCATGGGAGGGAGATAAGGTCGGGTCTGCCCCATTCAGCGCATGGACCGGTTGTATTCATTCCGGTGTTGCCAGAAGAGTCGCAAAGACGAGACAACTCTACGCTCGTCGGCGGTCCATGCCCTCCGGCTTGACCAGAGCTAGAAGACAAGGACAGCAGATCCGCCGGGGACTCGGGATGATAGGATGTCGCGCGAGTAGACAATGACATTCATCTCTCGAAGCCAGCGAGAGCGCCTTGGTCGCAGCAAGAAGAAAGAGCAAAACTGAAGAGGGTGCCACGTCGATGACGTGTCGCGTGCCACGCGCCGCAACTTCCGCCGACGCCCGTGCTTGATGCAGCGTAACCAGGCTTCGGCAGTTTGATCGGCGGTCCAACATATCCTGTATGCTTTGTCGCTTTGAAGACAACGAACGAGGTGAGATTGTTGCCTGTCCGAGGCGGGGAAAGGAGACGGATGGGCTTATTTTCTAGGAGGCGAGCAAAAACAGAGCTGTGGAAAGAAGCAGCGCTGCTGATGGGATTTGCTCGGTAGCAATCATTTGTGATGGCGGCACTTGCCCAATGATCGTCCTGCTCAACACGACCTAGCTAGTACGACTCCACAGAAGATCACTTCCCGTCGTACGGGTGAACGGGCAACAGTCGGAGCAGCTACGGATCCCAATATTTTGGCTTGAAGATAAGGCTAGCGATACAGTAATGACATCTCCTTTTCATGTATGCGCCGCTTCTCACAGCTCAGGCAGTAGAGGAAGGCGAATCCCCTCCAGTAGGACCCAGCGGCCCCTTCTCCCCCTTGCCTACAGGATCCTTATTCTGCGCCGTAGTGGTATCAGCCGCCGATGTCGGGCCCTATAGTATGTGATCAGCCCATTGCCCTCCAAGGCCGCAAGTAAGGAGGACGTACACCAGCCTCAACGTTCCTCTTCGCTTGATACGACCCAGCACCGCCCTTCAGGACGGTATCGACCTGTGCATCTTCGTCCGCCTGCCCACAACCAATGAGCATATGGCCGTAATAAGAGGAGAGGAACAGGGGCGTACAGCAGTATCGCCAGGCGGCGCCTCCTGCATCGTATTCTTGTCATACCCCTTCTCGCCGGGCTTGTCAGCGTACGTCCTGCGCGGCACCGCTACAGCGGGGGTACGCAGAGCACTAGGGCGAGGGTGGAAGACGCGCAAGTTCTGGGAAGTACGGAGTGCGGTTCTCATTTTGCTCGTTTGTCGCTCAGAGTGTCGAGGTGCAGCAATAGTAGGACAGGCTATAAGTTAGAGTCAAGCAGTCAAGCGCCTAAGAGAGCGCCATTATATCATCCCCAAAGTCTCCTCCGTACCCCGCTCAGAGACTCGGCTACAATCGAGCATCGTCACCCACGCTTCCAAGTGCCCGATCGAAGCTGGAGAGAGAGAAAGAGGCGACGTCATCAAATGATGTCTGTCACGTGCCCGAGACTTCTGTGGCGTAAGAGCAGGGGTCCGGAAGGTCCCCTGGTCAGAAGCCGGCCGAGCTCTAGCTGAGGTGTGCGCGTCGAGCTGAGGTTAGACTGGGTTCCGGAGTGCTGAGCTTGACTAGGTTGTTGGACTTGCTTTGCTTGAGGTTGGCTGGCGATGTCTGCACGAATACTGGGCGTGGTCATGTTTCCGGCGTGCAGGAGGGGATGTTTGGGAGTCCGGAACTCCTCTACTCTCCGGCGCGTACCAGTGCTCCTGCAAACCTCAGGAGACGTGCACTTCAGCGCGCGGCTGCCTCGGCGCGTCCTTCGCCAACTCCGACTTTCTCCCTTACATACCACTGCTGTCCATCTGTACGCCACCCAACCGCCTCCAACGCCCTCCCAACCTCCAACCCCGACGCCCTCCTCCTCACAAACCCCACCACCCACACCACCCGAAGCCGACCCCAACTCCGACCCCGACCCTCCAACCCCCCACGAAAATATCTACACCCTCCCCAACCTCCTCACAACCTCGCGCATTCTCGCCTGCCCCATCCTGGGATACGCGATCCTCGAAGGCTCATGGCCGCTCGCTACTGGCTTGCTGGTCTATGCAGGGGTGACAGACTGGCTGGATGGGTGGATGGCCAGGAGATGGGGGATGAGGAGCGTGTTGGGGACGATTTTGGACCCGGCGGCGGATAAGGCGTTGATGACTACTTTGACTGTTACGTTGGCTATGAAGGGGCTGTTACCAGGTCCGCCTTCCGCGCTGTTTCTCACCAGAGCGCGGAGAAAGCTGACGAGGAGCGCAGTACCACTGGCAGCAATCATCCTGGGTCGGGATGTGCTGCTCAGCATATCAGCCTTTTGGTGGCGATATACGTCCCTCCCTCCTCCTGTGCGTCGCCTTCCCCCACTGACCCTCTCCCGTGCCATCTCGTCCTGGTGTCCCCGTCTACCTTGCTGTCTGAGCTGACAACACGAACAGAAAACATTCGCAAGATACTGGGACTTCTCCATCCCCTCCGCCGAAGTCCGGCCAACGGAGATCAGTAAGGTGCGTTCTGCACTTCTCCCTCCTGCTCAATGAAGATCATGGGATAAGAGGCTGATCGGGAGCCAGATCAATACCGCACTCCAGCTGCTGCTAATGGGCGTAACGACTGTCAGCCCGTTAGTGCCGTATGATATCTCGCTGCCTTTGCAGGCGCTGCAGTATGTTTCTCTCTGCTACTTGTGGGATAGCGCTAATCACGGTATGGCTAGGTGGACCGTGGCGGGAACAACGATCTGGAGCGGTTTGGGGTACCTGTTCAACAATCATAGTGTGCGGTTAGTGGGCAAGACCAAGAGGAAGCCATAATGCCTCATTTGTGGCGCATACATTTGCTTGTCTGGCTTTCTGTGGGGGTATGTGATAATGTCGATTTAATACTGGATCCTGCGGGTTTATATAATACAATACTACACGTGTTTATGAGGCCAAAAACAACAAAAGAAACGTCACAAAGAAAGAAGCACGGAAAGAAGAGGAAAGCAGAGGATCAAGCAGCTGTTCGCCGCCGGCGGGCGTCGTCCAGCGCTGCGTACATGTTCGGTCGATGAGCCTTCTTGGCTTGCCATTCCTCGGTGCACCGCCTGTTCAGAAGTCAGGAACCTCGACTAAACGCCGGCTGAAGCGGTACGTACCGAAGTCTGAGCATGAAGATCACTGCTTGGGCCGCATTGCGCAAAGTCGGTGCCTTTTCTGGGTGGTGCGACTTGGCCAGCAGGGCCACTGCTTTGGAGATCCTGCTACACGGTTGAGCGTAGAAGAATGGGAAGAAGACAGCTGCTTACGGCTGATTGGCAGTCTTCGCCAGCGTGCCGAGGAGATATCGTTTCTGGTATGCGAGGTCCATCCGGAAGACGGTCTCGCGTTTGTAGATGTCCTTGACATACTGGATTTGGACAAGCAGGCCTTTGCATTCTTTTTTGTGTTGGCTGCGAAGGCGTTCGACTTCTGCGGGATCACTGCTCTCCTGTTAGTCGGCTGCTGATGCCGGGGATATGGCACTTACGAAGCGCATATATGCTCAGTCAACGCGGCCTCCCATCGGCGTGCTTCTGCTTGCGCTGCACCGAGCTGCTCCTTAATCAGGCGAACTTCGGTGGCATCTCGTTGCCGTTGTCGCTCGCTTTGCACCTTCTCTTCCGCCCTTCTGGCCTCGAGGCGATCTTTCTCCGCTTGCATGTTCGAGAGATCCTGGCCGAACCGATCAGCCTCCCTGCGAAGTCGGTCTAAATCGGTGTCGAGCTCTCGGATCATGCGTTGGATTGCTTGACGATCTTCATTACCTCGCTCTCTCCCCCGAATAGCAGACTGGAGCTTCTCTGTGAGACGATCGACCTCTCCCTGGTAGCGTGCAACCATGGCCTCATGTTCAGCTCGCTCCCTTTCCAGCTGACCGCGAACGTTGGCGTTGTCCGTTTCAGCAGCCTTCAATGCCGTTTGGGCGCGACGTTGTCCTTCTTCATCTTCAGCTTGACCTTGCCTCCACTGCCTCCGCTCCATAGACATGTCTCGCTTAAGGGCTTCAAGCTCGCTGTTCAATTGTGCAACCTCCTGCTCCCGGTGCGCCAGATGGTTAACTTCCTTTTGCAGCTGTTGCCTCTTCTCGATTTCGTCTTGCAGACGCCGAAGGATCTCGTTGTTCCGACCGAACGCATCTTGAAGTCCGTCCAGTTCGTCGTCAACTTTGCGTTCTTTCGTAGCAACTTCTTCTCTGAGACGTTGAATCTCCTGAACAAGCGGCGCAACGTGGGCGGCCCCAAATGTGGTGTTTTGCAGCCAAGAAAGCTGAAGAATATGTCAGGTGGGTGAGTTGGACTCGGTCTAGGAGCTTACCTCTTTTAGGGGAGTACCAGGGGTAGCTGGGATCTTCAACGCTTGAATCGACTTATGGACAGCACTCGGAGTAAGCTCCACGGTCGTATTCTTCCGAGCTGGCGTCTGCATCTTCTCCACTGTCGTGAACATTCTGAGGGCATCCTTCAACTGAGCGTTCTGTTCTTCGAGTTCTCGCTTCTCAACCCGGAGCGCGCTCAAGATCGCATCCGTGGATGTTCGGTTTCCAAGCTGCTGCCTGACCTTGCCTAGCTCGCGGTAGGCCTCGTCCAACTGGTCTTGCAGAACCGCTACCTCCTCTTCAAGCTCCTTCGACGGGAGCGCGCGGGACTCGGTATGGGCTTGCGAAGGTGAATCGGGTCTTAGCCGTTGGGCGAGCTCGAGCTCTTCCTCCTTGTCTTTCAGGGAAGCCTCGAGTTCCTGGATGGCGTCGTGACAAGAAGCCAGCTCCTCGGAGAGATCGCTTATACTAGTGCGCAGAGAATCCAGCTCTGCCTCCTTGCTTGCGATGAGCAAGCGTTGATCGGATATCGTGGCTTCGGCCGCGTCAAGCCGCGGCTGTAAGGCACGAAGTCGATCGACCTCCTCGCTAAGGCGGTCCACCTCGGCAGAAGCTTTGTTGGCCAAAGAGTCGCTTGACTTCACCGCACGCTTCATGTCGTCGATGTTGGACTCGGCATCACGCAAGCGCGCTGCCGCCTCTTCCCTTTCCGAATCGCGCTCTTGACGTTCGCGTTGCAGCCGGTCTTGTAAGGCTTTCACCCTTTGTGTCTCGGTAGACGCTTCGTCGGCGAGTTTCTCCTTCAGGGTTTGGAGCTCCCTGTCCTTTTCCGCAATTTGCCCCTCGAGCTCTTTGACGATGGCATCAATACCTTCTTCAGCAAGTTTCGCCTCTTGCTCATGTCTGGTCTGAGCTTCTGCCCTCTCCTGAGCCTCTTGTCTCGCTTTCTCGGCCCAGTGTTCGGAGTCAGCCCGTGCGTGCTCGAGGTCACGGGTAAGACTGCGCAACTTCGCTTCCCACTCGCTTTCCTTCCTCGCAGCGTTCAAGGTGAGTCCCTTGACTTCGTCCTCAAGTCGCTCTCGCTCGGCGTGAGCTGCGTCCAGTTCTTCCCGCAAGCTTGCGACGACGTAATGCCATTCTTCGGCCTGCGCAACCGATTCCTCGTGGATGGAAGAGTTATGTACGCTTAGGGATTTGCGTGCGCTCGATTCGCTGTGGTGACTGCCGCTCAAAGACGCTTCGTATTCCTTCAGGGCCAGATGCAACCCCAGATTTTCCTCCACCAGCTTCTCGTTGAGCTTGTGTAGGTAGCCGTTCATCTTTGCTACGTTGAACCTCGTTTCGCCAATGGCGGGATCGAAACTTGTATTGGCTTTGAGATTGGTCGTCAAGTCATTGTTCGTCGACGGCGTTGAGGTAGTGGCCGACGCAAAGGAGGCTCGCCTCTCGAGAGATACTCGTATCAATGGATGCGGAGTCCGACGAACGGGGGCCCTATAAGGATGTGGAGTGGCCTTGATCCTGGGTTTCGCGCTTGAAAGAACAGACAGAACGTATGAAGCACGTCGACTTGTGGCAGAATGAGAGCTAGAAGCCAGTGGAGTACGTGGAACGGATGTAATGGTCGTGAAGTGAGAGTCCATCTGGGAGGTGTCGGGAATTGGTGGCAGCTTCGACAATGAAGATGACTTCGTTTGCTGGTTCTCTGGCGCCGAAGCCGGAGAACTGGAGAAGGCTCTCTTCATGTGGGAGGTATCGCGTTTTTGGTGGGGGGTATCTTGAGGAAGCGTTATATCCAGGGATAGGTTGACTGCATCTGCGGTCGTCTCTTTCTCCTTCGACAATTGTCGTTGTTCTTCCTCCGAAAGGTTGGAAAATGACGAGTCGGACAGAACTGAGACCACTCGCTTTGCAGTATGGAAAGACGACCGCCGACGCGTATTGATATTCTTCATCGGATCTCTTGGTGAAGGCTAAGGCGACAGATCAGACCGTTTCATTTCCTGAGTAATATTGGCGTACCATAGGCGCAGAATGTACGCTGACCTGGTACTCCTCGTATTCTGGTACGGCGCCAGAGACGAACGATTCTTGAGCTTCATGCAGTTCGTCGGACTTGACACTCTGCTCGGCCTGATCCTCCTTGACTTTGACGGTGCTTTCCCTTTCCTCTGCCGCATCGTCTTCTGCGAAGGACGCCTCCAGATTCTCACTGACATCGCCGCCACGGCCTCTCTCCACTTCTGTGCGAGATCCATAGCTGGATTTATTTCCTCCTGCCCGTATGGTGGATGCAGCGGAAGACTCTACCGGGCTGGTGCGGAAGCTGAACTCCCTTTGACCTCCTCTGGGTAACATCGATGTATGCGGGGTGCCAGCCAACCTGGACTGCGAGCTTGAGGGATGCATGGCGTCTGCAGCCGGCCGTGATCCGTACCCTCGCAGGTTACTCGATACTACAGGAGTGGTCGTTACTCGAGTTGCGGGTTCCTCGGACCCAGTTGGGTCGGTGGGAAAGGATGTGATCGAGCGCTCGGCAGAGTCGGAGGGCGTAACAGATGGGTACATCGGGTCGCCAGGACCGTCCTCAGACTCGTTCATAGGGAAGCTTGGAAGTGAGGGCATTTCCACCAGACTGGCCTCGTCGATACGCCGCATGATGCGCGAGGGTGTCTCCAGAGTGGCCATGTTGAGCTGTGGTGGACAGACGATGAGGTCGACGTCAGGGACGATGTCCAACGCGTCTGCCGTTGCAGCGACGCGTCACAGCCACATTGATTTTAGGTATCACGTGATTGGGACGACCCCCTTTTCCCCTCTCTCCACCTGTCCGCGGTTCGCTGTCAGCCCACTTCCTTCCCCTTCGCCTGGTTGGGAGATGATCCGACTAATCACCGAGAATGACTCTTTTGAACATGGCCAGAGCAAATTGGGCAGCCTCGCGGTCACTCTGGTCGACAATCGAGCAACCTTCGTTATGGCCGGTTCATCTTGCTAATTCGAGATGCACACCGACAGGGTGTTGGTCATCCATTGCTTCTTGGGGCCGAATTCTCGCTCGAAGGGCAGTACCATGCGCTTCTGCGCGGCAGAAGGCGGGTGCCGTCAGATTCATCCCCAAGATTCCGACGGATAGCTCCTGACCCCGGCATGGGGTGCTTCTATCGCTTCATCTGTTTACCGACATGGACGTGACCCGATACTTTTTCGTGACAGTCCAACGAACGTTTTGGCTGTCGCAGCGATGCATGATCAGGGCGATCAGAGCCAATAAGCGCTTATCTCTTTGCAGTGAATGCATTGTTTGCACCTCTTCGGCGACCTCTTCTGCGATCAGGATCTATCGCGGGAGCCATTCTATGTCCTTTTGTGCTCTGCACAGCCTCGAGCTCTACCCACGACATCATTCCATCAGAGGCGACCGAACGCACCCTTCGACGCCTGTCTCCGATATCTCGATAATCTACGCGGAAGTTGCTGGGCTCGTTGACTGCTCCATTTGTACCTTACAACCTCGCCATCCCTTCGGTCCGGGTGTCAAGGCAAAAGTGCGATAAATGGGCAGCTAGGTGTGTGTCCTCCGCCTCCCCTCTGTCACTCACCACTCCTCCAACCCTCGTTCCCGTCCCTCCTCCCTACCTCCATACAAACCAATGGCGGATCACTTGAGATGGCAACCTCCCCTCCCTAGTTTGTCTGGCAAGGCGGCTAGTCGCAATCAGCAGGTCTTCATTGATATCTTCGCACCTGGACCTGCTCCAGTAGGCCTTCTCGTTCTCTGTGCCCATAGGATTAGCTCTGATTGCTTTCCTGGCAGGCCTTTCTCACCCCTTTGGAAGAGCTCGCCCACGAGAACTACCGAATCTTGACCATTGAATCACGGTGCTGCACGTTTTGCACACGCGTCTTTCGTGCGTAGCAGCTTACGTCATGAAAGAGTACCCCCCCTGAACTTCTTGCTCTAGCTCATCCGACAGCTTTACGGAAGCATCTCAGCGAAGGTACGGTTCAGTGTAAGAAAGCTCAGTCCACCCAGCGTCATGGAGGGCCCCGCTTCATCTTTTTTGGTTGGAAGTACAGTGAGTGGACTTCCAGAGCGTCCCAAGATGTCTTCTCAATCCTTCCCCAAGGTCAGGGATCCATCGACCCCGCTATCCGAAAGCCGCTTATGCATACAAAGTATGCGAAGCTTGAAGAACTCCAGAACCTCAATCACCCGCAGAAAGACGTGTGGCTAACAAAGGTTTTCCCGACGGTACAATCGCATTCACATGTTCTCATGGTCCACGTACTGATGGCTTCACTAGGAGCTGCCTTCTCAAGGATCGAATGCAGCCTCTCCAGCAATTTCGAGTGGGAGTCAGCCACGCAGCACTGGCGTGGATGAAGCTGCCCCCTTGTCCCCCACAATTATAAGGACGCCTGCGGCCGATCGGCAGGGGTCCACTCGCGACCTGTCCTCCATGACTCCGAGCTCGGCCACTGCCCGGAACTTTGGAACGAACGCGACGCCTAATCTGGGGCCCGATCAGCCGCTATTGGTTCGCGCCGAGTCTGTCATCTCATCGGAATCCGAATCGGGGGACGAAACGCCTGCTACCCATTACATTCCGAGCATTCATCTTCCCAACTGGGAGGACGGTTTCGCAACTATTCCCTTTCACCAACAGTACGTACTCCTTTCGTTGGTCATTTGCCCATCATGACATTCATGTTGCTAGGCAAATGCTGCCACATGACATGCAAGGTTACGTAACTCCCCTACGACGGGATCGGAACTTCTTCAAGCATTTCCTCCTGGTCGAGCTCGAAGCGATCAAGACAGCTAATAATGAGTACTTCAATACTCCAACCAGCGAGGCCGATCAAGCAATGCGCCGTCGTTGGGACCGTCCCTTGCATATTTCGAGCCCGGCCTCGCCCTACATCAATGCTGAATTCGTTCCTCCGAACGATACCAATCGGTCGTTCTTCGATTGGTATGCACAGCAAGTGCTGAAGAGCGAGCGATACCCGGATGGATCGTTACGCCCTACCGCCGAGAACTCGCCCTCGCTTCTCAGCTCACCCTGGGCTCGAAATGCAGATACCGAGCCCCCGCCGCCCGAGATGGTCGCTATGTTCGGTATCGGTGGTCAGCTCGAACCACAGCAGCCGATTCTTCCTTACACAACAGCGTATCATGACCCAGGACAACTTTCTTCTATCTTGCCGGTCACCCCAAATTCCTTTTTGGCACCTAACGACCTCAACGGGACTCCTGGACCCGACTTCCATGCCAACCCGAACGCTTCCGCCCATAACCCATTCTACCACGATTGGTCGTTGTAGTCGGACTACTGGTCTCCTCGTCCACTCTCCCGCTTCAGGGTATTGTGGCTGGTCACGTTCTCTCATTACGAAGCTGATACGAGTATGATTATGATTCCGCAACCTTGGCTGTGTTTGATTTCGTTCTTTCGTTCCTTGTACATCAGAGTATTCTACCGTAGTATTGACTTTCTTCGCCCAGGATGATTTCTTGTGTGGCCGGATGACTAAACAAGGACAATGATATGACTCAACAAGCTTGGTATAACTACGTGATTGTAACCAAGATTACGGCTCAAGTGAGCCATTGATTAAGGGCATTCTCGAGCCACTGGTAAGGAGTCATCAGCACTTTGGCAACAAATGGGTCTACCCAAATTCGAGGAGGGATAGTGGAGGGCCGTTCCAGCCATACACACAGCCCACTGTTCTAGAACTGCTGCCCCAAACTGGGAGGGCAAGTACAGTCGCGGGATCATCACGCAACACAGGAAGGCGGTTCCTCTGATGGTTGACAATAATCAGGACGGGTCGGAAACCCGACCGCGGCAGTCGCTGTCCGCATATGATAGGGCCCTATACTGATCTGTAGATGCGAGAAGATGGCAGGGGACAGCAACAGCCGCGTTTGTGTGTGTCCTCGTACTGATCCAGGCTTGGAGACGATGTGCGACGTCATCCGTTCCTGAGCTGACTGCGCTTGCACGCTTTGATCTTTCGGCACGTTCGAAATAGCAAAGGAGCAAAAGGGAGTTCCGAATGCGGCATTTCTCGATGTGGGAAAAGGTTGAGAAGCGTCAGAACACCGTTGCAGGTATCCGGTCGGAGAGCACAAAGATGGTATCCGTCCCGGGATCGGGGTGAACTTTCGGCTTTCTCCTGATTTCTGGATATTCTTTGTCCAAATACCAAACAGGTGGATGCCGTCCTTTTCCCGACTTCTGTTATGAGCAAAGCACAGCGGTCACCACAGCCTTGTGAAGACTGGCCGAAAAAGGTGGACGCGGAGAAAAGTGTGGCCCACGTGGCGTCTTCGGCACCGCGTTTTGAAGGCGCGTCTGGAGTTCGCCACCTTCACCTGTGAGCCAGTAGACGGTCTGGCATCACTCTCAACACTCTGCTATCATCAGTCAACAATCTCTCAGTCTCCAACTTAAGCTATATTCGTGTCAGCGCCATGTTTCAGCAACCTCAGACGCCTTACAACCAATATGGGTCCCAAGCCCAGCAGCAGCAGAATTTCAACACGCCTCCGGGCTTCCTCCAGTCTGGAGGAGCCGCCAACCGTTCCTCTCAGTTGTTCCAATCCCCTTCACAATCCAATGTACCCCGAGCAGCCGAACAGCCCAAAGAAGCTATCAACGCCTCTAACGTTCAAACGACCTATATTCCGGGATATCTGATTGCATCGCAGTCAGGGAGGGTGCGTGTTCGCGCCGATCTTACATGCGTTGATCTCAACAAAGGCCAATTTAGGGACCACCAGCATCTGCATGGGCCACACCCTCTGCGAAAGAGCCTACGCCGACAAAGGAAGACGAAAATCCTTTTGCTAAGGAAGCCCCGATCTTTAGAGATACCAGGGGTGCATCAACCTCTTTCAATGCTGGCAGCCCCTACAATGCCAGAAGCAGCTATTCGTTGGCAAAGGCGTGCGTCCCTTCTCGATCTCGGTGCTGCATTGCCTGACCTCTTTCAGAACCCCTCGCCGGTCTCCTGGCGAGCGTCAGACGCCGTACTCTCCTGAATACACCCGCAATTCCCCTCCCTCCGATGAGGATTCCGTTCCTCAGGTCTCCCTGACCGATATCGCCCCGATCCCTCGCCGTACACGATCCACGACCGCCCCGGATGACAGCACTTTCTCGCTTGCAGCTTCTGAGATCAGCACGGCCGGAACCGTGAAGCCTATCAAACTTGTCGTTTTCGGATATCCTGCACACTTGACGACAAGGATGCTCAAGGAGTTCACCAGTTTCGGTAAAGATCAAGTTTTGAGTCAGGAGATGGGGCCAGAGGGAAGCAACTACTTCGTGGTCGGGTATAGAGATCCTGCGGTGGCAGCTCGGCTAGCACGAAGGAATGGAGAGCTCATTGATGGCATCTACCGTATCGGGGTTGCCTATCAGGTGCGCATATATTCGACTACCGGATTCTGCGCATATACTCACATCGTACTCTAGGATCCCAGACAACAGCCGGCGGAAAGCATGCTCGGCACTTCAACTTCTCCTGCGCCCGATGCGAGCATGCTCTCGACGACCGGTAGCGTGCTCACGGCGGGCAACGCGTCTCTCGCTCCAGGTCACCACTTGCAAACTCGCGCCTCCAACGTGTCACTCGCTAACACGTCCGCACTCCTTCCCGATCCGCCAAAGAAGGGTACGTTAGAATGGATCACCAGCTTCTTCGCCGCCCCTGCGCCGGCTCAAAATTCTGGGCAAATCTTGCCGCCTGCTCTGGCTGGTGCACCCGCTCCCGTACCGGCAGCGGCGGGTGCTGTTGTTCAGGGCGCGCAGGCGGCAGGGAACGCTGTGCAGCAGGCAAGCTCGTCATGGGGTGTTACAAACGCCGTGAACAAGGTGTCAGAGCTGGTGTTCGGCTGGTGATCTGGATCCCATACCACATTGCATTTTCTTGTTGATTCCGTGAGATGTTGGCTCCCGATTTGTAGTCTGTTTGTCTGTTTCCGCGACGCTCGGTAAGTCACTCGTTTCGTATGTGCACATTGTCTGCAGCACCTGGATACCCTCTATAATCATTGCTGAATGTTAATATTTGATGATGATAATTGGACACTTCTAGGAATAGAGTTGACGCTTGGCAATGCCGCCCGATAATACAGGCCACAAACGCGGGGCACAGTCACACGCGCTTCCAAAACCAACAGTCACAAATTGCGCGGAGAATTTGGTCTTCAGCAGCCACACTCCCCCTCATACTCCACTTCAATCTCTCCGGCCCCAAGCGGGATCCTTGACGGATACAGCATGTCAAACCCCCTCCCCCCCATCGACCCCACCGAAGCTTGCTGGAAACAACGGCGGCACCTGTTCACCCACCTGTTGCTCGACCCCCTCCTCCAGCCGAACAAACCCAAGCCCCACCTCCTTTCAGGACTACGAACGCCAAACAGCAGACTGGGCACGCCCGCCTGACCGGGATATACGCGTGGGACGCGCGTCGGGCGCAGGACTGGGAGTTCGTGAAAGGTGGGATTGAGGCTCTGGTTAAGGAGTATGAGGAGGCTTCGTCGAAGGAGGATGTATGCAGGTATGATTTTGTGCTCCGTCTGCGGGGCTTGCCGCAGGCCAGGGGTGGGGAATGCGGGCTTGACATCGGGACAGCAAACGAAGAGTCGTCTGGGCTGTGATGACTGTACAGGAGTTGTTGCAGGCGTACTGTTCGGTCAATGGGCTCTGGGGGACGTTGAGGCCGAGGATGTTGACGAAGAAGAGAGAGCTGATAGCTTGATCAAATGCAGAGTCTCGACCCCACTGATAAATAAACCTTAGTCTCCCGCCTGACGAAAGGCAGGGATATGGCTCGCCCGACTGGGACGAGAAGGACGAATATGCTTTCGAGGAGGACATGACCCAACACGGGTGCGTCGCCCACCGTTACAGGACCAATCTTCGTCCTATGGTTCTGCCCAGTGCGAACTCCGCAGGAACTACGATGCCAGGCCCTTGAAACTCCCGGACGTCTTCGAGGCTGGCGAGATCCCGTACCGGAAGGAGGACGGGTCGTTGTCCTCTTTTTGGTTGATCCAGCATGTCGAGGTGCTCGATCATGAGCATCAGAGGTTCGTGTCGACATTCGTCATAAAGGAAGGCGATGCGGAGCGTGAAGTTACGCGAGAGGAGCTCCTTGTCATGTATTATAGCCTTTAGGACGCCGATGAGCGAGCGAGCGGCGCCGAGGAATGGACCGTGCATAATCCAAGACCGTCATTCATTCTCTGGCTGGCTTCTCGACCGTGTCCCTTCTTCCCACGTAGCCTTCCACTCCTCTAGCCTGGCAGCGAGTCGATCCGGGTCCACCCGATGCTTCATGATCATCTTGTCCTCGAGATGAAGCACTGGGATGTCATATTGATACAGCCGCTTCCATTTCTCTTGACCGGGATCTTGGATATCGATGAGGTCGAGGTGGAAGGGAGATCGGAGTTTTACTTTGGCTAGTTCTTCTTTTGCGACCTGGGAATGCGATTCAGAAACAGCTGGGATAGTAAAGTCGACGCGCAGGACGAACGTCGCAGAGAGAGCAGAATGGCCCAGTGAAAAGCGTTAACCTCGGTAGACGCGCCCTGCTCATCTACCCAAGTCGTGCGCCACTAGCCAGCAATCGAGCCACGTATAAGAAAGCAGCGAGCCTCGTGCTTGTCCTTCTTTGATGACGATGCTGGTAACTATATGAAGACCAAAGCTGCGACAGGTGTAGTAGTTACGGCGTGCAGAGAACAGAGCGTGAATGAACGTACTGTACCCGCATGATCATATGCGTTTTGATTCCGTTTCAGGCTCCGACACGGAAGTAAAGAGAAATGCGATTGCACGCTTGTTACAAGTTACAAACTGAACCAATTACTCGCTCTTCGATGGTGTATGAGCAGAAGTTCCTAAGTTAGCGGAAGTAAGCACCCAATTGAGGGAGTGCTGTTTCATAAGAAAAGGAGGAGAGATTCAGATTCCATGAGGAGAGGGCGGGGCCGAAAAGATTTGAGGACCGAATAGCGGAGTTGTAAGCGGAAGCAGAACTGAGCACTACTCGCGGGCCCGCATTACATGTTACAAAGTCCGGATTTGCTCGCGAAAAAGGCTCGCGTTACGCATTACACGAGCATATGATCATGCGGGTACAGTATAGCCGGTCAATTCGGGGGCAATAAGCGGTACAACCCTTACCCCGCGTGGGTTGCTTCCCTTTGGCCGGTTATCGTTGTGTAGCCGGTACCGCACCCCGCGTTCAGCTTTCACAGCTTCGGGCGGCCGGTGTTATGATCGAGAGACGAGTGTGCATAAGCCGTCCCCCGCCTCCTTTCTCTCTCAGCAGCTACATAGCTACTTGACGTCGATCTATCACCCACCTCGCTGGTCATCACCTTGCTCACACCTCGCTCGCCCACCATGTCACTCTCAACAGCCATCACGGAGCTATTCAAGATCCAGCACCCCATCCTGCTAGCAGGTAAGCACAGCTCAATTCCCGACTCCCGGTTTTCAAGCTAACACGCAAATGAAAAGGAATGAACGTCGCTGCCGGGCCCGAGCTCGCTGCAGCCGTCACGAATGCGGGAGGACTGGGCGTGATCGGCGGTGTTGGGTATACGCCGAAGGTGCTCACCCAGCAGATCAAGATCTTGAAGGATAATCTGAAGGACAAGAATGCGCCGTTCGGGGTGGACTTGCTTATTCCTCAGGTTGGGGGTAATGCGAGGAAGACCAACGTGAGCTGCTCTTCCAAGGTCGTCACCAATTTGAGAGTGCGCGCTAACGCGGATATAGTATGACTATACCAAGGGCCAGCTTCCGGCGCTGATCGATGTCATCATCAAGGAGAAGGCGTCTCTCTTTGTCTGCGCTATTGGTGTCCCACCCAAGGAGGCAGTCGAGAAGCTGCATGCCGCCGGCATCCCTATCATGAACATGGTCGGCCACCCTAAGGTGCGGTCTTCCCATCTTTGCTCCTCGCTCAATAGTCCCAGATGCTGATTTGCGCTTCTTTGACAGCACGTCGCTCGCGCCCTAGCAGCCGGCGTCGACCTCATCTGCGCCCAAGGCGGCGAAGGCGGTGGCCACACAGGCGACATCCCCTTCTCCCTGCTCATCCCCGCCTGCGTCGACGCAGTAAAAGGCAAGACCTCCCCCCTCACCGGCAAGCCCATCTACGTCGTCGCAGCCGGAGGGATCTACGACGGCCGCGGGCTGGCCGCTGCGCTCATGTATGGTGCTCAGGCCGTCTGGGTCGGCACGCGGTTCGTTGCGTCCGTCGAGGCTGGCGCGCCTAAGAAGCATAAGGAGGCCGTGACGACTGCCGGGTATGACGATACGATCCGGACGATCATCTTTACCGGCAGGCCGCTACGGGTCAGGAAGACTGCGTATGCGGAGGAATGGGAGACCAAGAGGCGAGACGAGATTATCGACCTGACAAGCAAGGGGATCGTTCCTGTTGAAAAAGATTTGGAGCAGCACCCGGAGAAGAGCCTGGAGGCAAGGCCGTGGTTGATGGGTCAGGTGGCGGGGGCGATTGATAAGGTCTTGCCGGCGAAGGAGATTGTGGATGAGATGGTCGCTACGGCTGTGGAGAGGTTGAACGCGGGTAGCCAGCTAGTGAAGAGCAAGGCTAAGCTTTGAGTCGTTGCGGTGCGGGATCTGTATATATCTATAGGTTCGGATGGTGCGGTTACGTAGCAAAATGACGAGTGTTGTTCGTTCGCTGCTTATAGTACAAGCGTATGCAATGCGGCAAACTAGGAATACAGGATGCTAACTACAGGATATGCACCTTCTTCAGCTCGCTGAACTCGCACTGCGCTCCAGAAAGAGGATCCGTAACAGAGTCCATCCCCGCAGCCGCGGCGAGTGATTCCAATGCCTTCCCAGCAAGTCAGCACCCACCCTGAGCAAATGAACGCGCATACACGTACCTCTCGCGAGTACACTCGCCCATTCGGGAACGCCATCGGCGGGTTATCCTCGTTCGTGATCTTCCCGCTGAGCCTGCATATCACCGTCGAGATACTATGATGCGAGAAGGGTACTTCCGTAGCGAGCTTTCCGAACCCTTCTGCGTCGCAGACCGGGCAATCGGGGTTCCGGGCAGTGGGGTCGTAGCACGCCGGATGCTTGAGCGCCGCTAGCCCTGCGTAGAGCGCAACGTGCATCATCGGTTCTCCCGAAAGGGACGAAAGCGTATACGCCGTCTGCCTGAACGTGCGCGCCAGCGTCTTCCAGCGCGAAAGATCGTATAGCCTCTTATGAGGTCCCCTGACGCCCCGAGCACCGGAAGCGAGGATACCCAAGGCCATCTCCAGCTCGCCCCGATGCTCGCTGTCCCACGCCACGAGGTGTTTCTTCATATAGAGGATCGCGTCGAGTTTCTTCCCGCTTCGGATCATCTCGATGAACTCTTGTAGGCGGAGGTCGAACTCGAGGTTAGAGCGGAGCTTCTTGAGCGCGAGCCGGTTCTCGGTGCACCACTGGAGTGCGGGGCCGCACGAGCGAGCAAGGAGGGAGGACTCGATGCTGCTGATCTCTGAGAAGAGGTCTATATCCACCAAATCCTACAACATTATCAGCAGAAATTGCAGAGGAGGACACAGTCGGACGCGCTTCGATCCCCTTCTCTTTCGCAACAGCTCTGGCAGTCTCGACCCTCCCGTTCCTCAGTGCCCAATCGACGATCCATCTGTCCAGCCTAGTCCTCGAAAACTCCCTATACGCCGGATCCTCCACCCCAGTAAGCGTATCAACAACCCTAAGATGGTCGATCCTCTCCCTAACCCTCGCATGCGCCGGCTCGAGACTGCGCTCATTGAGCTCCTCGACCTTGCGCTTCAACCCTTTCACGCGGGCGATGAGCTGATCCAGTGCACTGGCGGTCTCTTCGGTTGATAGGCCACCGACGAGCCCGGGGCGAGTCTTGGAGACGAGGTCTTTGGCGCTGTTGGAGATTAGGGCGAGGTCGCGGTCGACGATACGGGTCGCATTGCGAAAGCTCTTGCGGGACGCTTCGAGGGGGACCTATCATGACGGTTCACATGAGCTCACTCCTACTTCTCAACCTATATGAGCTACGATACCTTGATGAAAGGCTGTTCGAATAGTAGAGGCCCCTCCTGGTGGGGCTTGAGCACACTCATCTGTGCGTGGTATGGGACAGCAGAGAGGGGCACACGAGTCGGTTCGGTTGTCGGACTCGTGAGCACGGCCGAGCCGAATGCTCCCGCTTTGCGGGGTAAAGCCGCGCCTAGTCAAACGCTACCCAGAACGAATTGTTCTCCTGACTAGAGCTAGGGGAACGTATGTGATTACCTGGTCCAAGCATATCGTACTTATTTCATATACAAGAACTGTTGCCCATGAGCTTGCTGCTCTGGCTCTTCGCAGAGGGCGTCGATCGAGCAACTCGATCGGATCAGAGCGGGTCATGACGCGCAGCGGGAGCATTCAGCCAACATCCCCGCGCCTCCTCGATCCAGTCACGGAAGTCGACCACCAAGCCCCACTCAACATCCCTACCAGCGACCACCAACTACTCCTTCAGAAGCGCTAGTGCTACCTCAAAACGCTTCACACTATATCTGTACCCCCTTCAGAACTCTCAAAATGCCTGCAGCAAGAAGAGGTTCGGGCGGACGCGCCGGCTCTGCGCCCTATGTTCAACAGAAGCTGTCTTTCACTTCCTCCAAGCCGGGCGTTTCTGGCGGGAAGAAGAAATCCGCTTCCAACCCCACACAGCGTACGAAGACTGCGACGCCTCCGCCTCCGCCTGCTCCTGAGCCCGTAGAGCTGGACAGCTCGAGCGATGAAGAGGTCGAGGAGGCCAAGACGCCCACTGTGTCGCCTAAGGCTCCCACGCCCGTCAAGCGCGCAAAGCTGGACGTGAATGACAAGGCTGGAAAGTACAAGTTGTACTGGAATGAAGCGCAGGAGCGGATGGGACACCAGGATCCCAGTAAGTGCCTTCTTTCTCTTGACGCGAACCAAGTTGAGCTCATATATGCGCAGTACATGGGAAGGATGAGTCGAAGGTGTACCGTATGCTTCGCGTGTTTGACCTGTCATACGAATACGGACCTTGCATCGGGATGAGCAGACTGGAGCGATGGGAGCGTGCGCAGGCTATGGGGCTGGATCCTCCTCCTGAGGTTTGTCATTCGTTTCCCAGTCCCACCTTTGTCACTGATGGTTTGGCAGGTTCGCGAAATCCTCATGACGGAGGAGGGAACGAAAGATCCTCACATCGCGGAGTGCATCTACTTTGAGACGGACGCGTGAGGTGCTCCGCACGCCCGATATACCCCGCATTTTTCTGAGTTTCCCGGTCCTGGTATTATTCTTTCTCACGGTCCACACATTTATCACAGCTCGTCTGTCACGTCTGTCACCTATTACGACTCCTCGCATGTACCCACATCATGTTTAGCTACATTTATGATACGACAACTATTACAGGAATGCCTTGCATGCCATTAGAGGCCAACCCCTTCACCCCCCGCCTGCAGGAGTGTGAACCCGAATTCCCACCAATAGGAGGGGACAACCTTCATCCGCCCCGCAAGTCCCTTTGCCGACACTTCAGTTTCAGTCACCGGACCCCTCGTGCTCCGTTTGGCTGAGCCACACAACGAGCGATGGTACACCGGACCTTAACTGCCTCTCCACGGGGAAGCCAATCCCCGACTCGGCGTTGTTGCATGAGCTTGGGATAGACATCACTCCGCGACCTACTTAAGCGCGACAAGTTGACGGCGTTGCCGACTACCACCCCGCAGCGCTCTAGGCGACCGCAACTGCATATCCCTACCTGGCGCTCACTCACGACCTCCACGCACCTGACGACCCCTCCATCATCATCCTCAACTCATGGCACCGTCATCCAAAGTCGACGTCCTGATCATCGGCGCCGGTCCTGCCGGCGTGATGGCAGGCAACGCCCTCGCCGCCGCAGGCGTGAACGTCCGCATCGTGGACAAGCGGCCAGCGAAGGTCATGGCCGGCCAAGCGGACGGAATCCAGCCTCGAACGATCGAGGTGTTCCAGAGTTACGGCCTTGCGCACCGGTTACTGGAGAAAGGGAACCAGATGCATTCACTCGTACGTTCATTACTTCTTCCTGCCTAGAGGGCCGAGCATGCTGATCCCGCTCGCAGGCGTTCTACAACCCGCGGAAGGATGGTAAAGGCGTGGAGAGGACGAGCAGGGTACCGGACGTCAGCGCTCCGAGCGCGAGGTTCCGGTTTGAGGTCACACTGCATCAGGGAGAGATCGAGGCTATCTTCCTTGACTCGATGCGGTCGCATGGGCTGGAGGTGGAGAGACCCGTCGTGCCCGAGAACATCGAGATCTCGCAGGATGAGAAGGAGCTGGCGAGCAGGGACAGCTACCCTGTGAAGGTGTGTACATATGCTACGCTTGCAAAGGGGGACAGTAGGGGCTGATGTGGGCTCGCAGGTCGTACTACGACACCTGGCGGACGCGACGATGGACGCCTCGCCGAACGGAGCGCACACGAACGCCGTCGAGCCTTCTCTCCAAGCATCAGGCAGCTCAACCGAGACCGTCTACGCGAAATACGTCCTCGGCTCGGACGGCGCGCACAGCTGGGTACGCAACTCCCTCGGCATAGCGCTCGAAGGCGAGCACACGGACCATGTTTGGGGCGTGGTCGACTGTGTGCCTGTTACAGACTTTCCGGATATTAGGAACCGGTGTGCGATCCATTCGGATAATGGGAGCTGTATGATCATCCCGCGGGAGGGGGACAAGGTCAGGCTGTATGTGCAGATTGCGGAGGGGTTGAAGGTGGATGAGAAGGGGAGGAAGGACAGGAGTGAGGTTACGCCGGAGCGAGTTATGGAGGTGCGCTACCTGATCTGCACTGGTGCGAAAAAGTGGTCTGATACCGTGAGCAGATTGCAAAGCGATCTTTAAGGCCGTTCAAGCTGGAGTTCCCGGACGAGCCCGAATGGTGGACATGCTACGTCAGTGAGTCACCCAGTCCATCCCGCCTGTCGACGTACTCTTATGGTCAATAGTCGGGCAACGAGTAGCGAAGAACTTCTCCGTGAAGGAGCGCGTGTTCATCGCTGGTGACGCATGTAAGACTGATCGCTGTCCTATTTCTCCGTAAGACGCTAACATCGCCAAGGTCATACCCACTCTCCCAAAGCGGGTCAAGGGATGAACGCCTCGATGAACGACTCGCACAACCTCGCCTGGAAGCTCGCACACGTCCTCCGCGGCTGGGCCTCGCCCGAGCTGCTGAAGACATACGAGTTCGAGCGGCAGAAGTACGCGCGAGACCTGATCAACTTTGATAAGAAGCTGGCAGATTTGTTCTCGGGGAAGGCTGTTACTCCGGAGAATGCGGAGGGTGTGACGCATGAGGAATTCCAAGGGTTGGTGGTCAACCGGATATCCATGAGGCTTTACGCTAACATTCCATTTTCAGGCTGCTTCAGTCGATGGGCGGTTTCACGAGGTGCGCTCTTGCAGTTCGATTGAGATCCATACATTGACGTGACATGTAGTGGAATCGGCATCCAATACGCTCCGTCCTTGATCACAGACATATCCTCACAAGATCTAGCCCCAGGGCTCGTCATCGGTCAACGCTTCGTCCCACAAGTGATCATCCGCGTGGCCGATACCCGACCGTTCGAGATCCAAGATCTGCTGGTCAGCGACACGAAATGGAAAGTGATCTTCTTCGTCGGTGACCCGAAGGAGGAACATCAGCGCGCGGTCGTGAACGGTGTTGGCGAACATCTTCAGTCGGACAAGTCTTTCCTGAAGCGGTTCACGCCGAAGGACGCGAGGAAGGATGCGGTGTTCACTGTGCTGACTGTGTCCAGCACGTCGAAAGACGATGCGGACTACACGGATATCCACCCAGGACTGCGCACACATTGGTCAAAGTACGTCGGATCTCTTTGCAATGAGCATTCGGCGTCTAATCGTACTATTAGAGCATTCACGGACGACATCGCCATCGACGGGCGAGCGGGCGGGACGGCCTACAGCACATACGGTATCGATCGCTCATCTGGTGCGGTAGTCTGCTGCAGGCCAGACGGCTACGTCTCGCTCGTGTGCTCGTTGGAAGACGTGACGAAGGGGAGGTTGGAGGAGTATTTCGGCAACTTCCTGATTGCGAGTGCTTGATGATCCCGACCGGATATGGAGGCGACGATCTTGAGTCATGTGTACTGTACTTCTCGTAGCAAACGAATACATAGCGATTGTCACCGAGATCGTGTTCTCCCCCCGAAGGAATCGTCCTGGATGGCAGGGAATCCACGGGGTCAAGGTACGGTCAAAGGCCGAAGGACGTGACCACGGGCGACGTGAGATAATGTCGTTGTCAATCGCACGCTCACAGCCCGCAACCTGGACAGTGATCGAGAAAGAAAACGATGGATAAGATCCACTAACAGAACGTCGCAAAACTTGAGGTGGTGGTGTTGTGTTGTGTTGCGTGGTGTGTGGTGTTGTAGTTGGTTTGTGGGGTGTTGTTTGCGTGGTGGTTTTGTGGGTTGCTTTTTGGGGTGGCTGCTTGTGCGGCTTGCTTTCCATTTTCGTTTCCATTTCCATTTCGCTACATGCCTTCCGAAGCGAGCTGGTGGGCCCGAAGGCCGACCAGCTCCCTTCGGACTGAATCCATTTCTCGTTGGTTAGTAAGCATCCACATGTCATCTATACTAGGGCGGATCCGGCCGCCTTGCCTTGGAAATGCGACGGTTCGATACCGACGGGATTCGAACTCGGGGCTGGTCCGCCAACCCTTTTCACAGGACAGCGCTTTAACCAGTTGTACCAGCGAGCCGAATCCAAAGTGCACCGCGCAATTAGCCAAGATAGCCACTCACCGCTCCTTGTCTTGCTTGAACTCCGTTGATCTTCTCGTCCCTCCGTCCGCCCTCCGTCCTCACTACTGCCTCATCGTGCACCAACCACCTCCTATACCTAATCCATTGTCTACATTTCATCTTGACTTCACGTCCTGTCGACCACGCCTGGACGTCTCGGAATGTTCACAAACTGAGACAATCTCCCTCGTCGACGAGTACGGCACACGTATCACATTCCTCGACGTGAATGGCCCGATCGTCTCTTTATTTGGCGGAACACCGGCTCAGGGCAGAGAAACGATGCCCGAATTTACAGTCTCAAGGCAGTGCACGATCTGTCCCAGATGTCGCCAAATGCAAGAGTGGTCCAAGGAACACAGTCTCTTGCGTACGAACCCGTCTCCAGAACTGAACTACTACAGCCGACATCGTCACCCACAGCGCCGACCACCGCTACCAAATGGTCTGGATCGGCCCTGAAAGGCGGGGGACAAGGTCCTTTGATAGTTTGCCTCCTCTGAACTTCTCAACCCAGTATAACTCCCGCACACTCTCGTATAGCTCCCCATGAGAAAACCGGTCTCGTTGGTTGGCGCTGAGCAACCCCTCGCAAACTGAGCTCATCGCACTTCGGGACGCCCCGTTTTGGAGGTAGGCTGTTAAAGCTTTGGCGTTAACGTTGCTAGAGTAAGGTGTCGAAGGAAGTTTTTGCGACGCTCTTTGAGTGGATCTTTCCCACTCGTTTTCTTTTTCGATAACTGCCCAGGTTGCGGGCTGTGAGCGTGCGATGACATTATCTCACGTCGCCCGTGATCACGTCCTTCGGCCTTTGACCGTACCTTGACCCCGTGGATTCCCTGCCATCCAGGACGATTCCTTCGGGGGGAGAACACGATCTCGGTGACAATCGCTATGTATTCGTTTGCTACGAGAAGTACAGTACACATGACTCAAGATCGTCGTCTCCATATCCGGTCGGGATCATCAAGCACTCGCAATCAGGAAGTTGCCGAAATACTCGTCCAATCTGCCCTTCGTCACGTCTTCCAACGAGCACACGAGCGAGACGTAGCCGTCTGGCCTGCAGCAGACTACAGCGCCGGACGAGCGATCGATACCGTATGTGCTGTACGCTGTTCCGCCCGCTCGCCCGTCGATGGCGATGTCGTCCGTGAATGCTCTAATAGTACGATTAGACGCCGAATGCTCATTGCAAAGAGATCTGACGTGCTTTGACCAATGTGTACGCAGCCCTGGGTGGATATCCGTGTAATCCGCATCGTCTTTCGACGTGCTCGACACAGTCAGCACCGTGAACACTGCATCTTTCTTCGCGTCCTTCGGCGTGAACCGCTTCAGGAAAGATTTGTCCGACTGCAGATGCTCGCCAACGCCATTCACGACCGCTCGCTGATGTTCCTCCTTCGGGTTCCCGACGAAGAAGATGACTTTCCATTTTGTGTCGCTGACCAGGAGATCTTGGATCTCGAATGGTCGGGTATCAGCCACGCGGATGATCACTTGAGGGACGAAGCGTTGGCCGATGACGAGGCCTGGTGCTAGGTCTTGCGAGGATGGGTCGGTGATCAAGGATGGGGCGTATTGGATGCCGATTCCACTGCATTGCACGCCAATTTGTCCCTCTAAACCCAGATGGTTGGAATGCATACCTGGTGAAACCGCCCATCGACTGAAGCAGCCTGAAAATGGAATGTTAGCGTAAAACCTCATAGATATCCAGTTGACCACGAACCCTTGGAATTCCTCATGCGTCACACCCTCCGCATTCTCCTGAGTAACAGCCTTGCCCGAGAACAAGTCCGCCAGCTTCTTATCAAAGTTGATAAGGTCTCGCGCGTACTTCTGCCGCTCGAACTCGTATGTCTTGAGGAGTTCGGGTGAGGCCCAGCCGCGCAGGACGTGTGCGAGCTTCCAGGCAAGGTCGTGCGAGTCATTCATGGAGGCGTTCATCCCTTGACCGGCTTTGGGAGAGTGGGTATGGCCTTTGCAATGTCAGGCATGGCTTTACGAACGAGGCAGTAAGGCAGTCATACATGCGTCACCGGCGATAAATACGCGTTCCTTGACGGAGAAGTTCTTCGCTACTCGTTGACCGACTATGGACGATGAGAGAATGCCGATAGCCGAGATAGACGTGGCAACTTACTGACGTAGCAGGTCCACCATTCCGGCTCGTCCGGGAACTCCAGTTTGAACGGCCTCAGCGACCGCTTCGCAATCTGCTCACGGTATCAGACCACTTTTTCGCACCAGTGCAGATGAGGCAACGTACCTCCATCACTCGTTCCGGCGTAACCTCACTCCTGTCCTTCCTGCCCTTCTCATCCACCTTCAACCCCTCCGCAATCTGCACATACAGCCTGACCTTATCCCCCTCCCGCGGGATAATCATACAGCTCCCGTTATCCGAATGGATCGCACACCGGTTCCTGATGTCCGGAAAATCGGTAACAGGCACGCAGTCGACCACGCCCCAAACATGGTCCGTATGCTCGCCTTCGAGCGCTATGCCGAGGGAGTTGCGTACCCAGCTGTGGGCGCCGTCCGAGCCGAGGACGTATTTCGCGTAGACCGTCTCGGTTGAGCTGCCTGACGCCTGGAGGGAAGGCTCGACGGCGTTCGTGTGTGCTCCGTTGGGTGCGGCGTCCATGGTCGCGTCCGCCAGGTGTCGTAGTACCACCTGGGTCGTTTGCATCAGCCTCTGTCATCTCGGTCCTCCGCTGACAGCGGATGAACGCACCTTCACAGGGTAGCTGTCTCTGCTCGCAAGCTCCTTCTCATCCTGCGAGATCGCGAGGCTCTCGGGCACGATTCGAGTCCAGGAAGATAGTTTCGATCTCTCCCTGATGCAGCGTGACCTCAAACCGGAACCTCGCGCTCGGAGGGCTGCCGTCCGGCACCCTACTCGTCCTCTCTACGCCCTTGCCGTCTTTCCGCGGGATGTAGAATGCCTGCGAGAGGTATCAGCATACTCGCCCATCAGACTAGTATCCAGAACTGAAAACTGCCTACATCTTGATCACAGAACCATGGCACTCCCACGAGCGACCCTGAGCTGCCCGGAAGAAGGTCCTCTGACGGCTTGTTCCCTTTGAGCCTCCCAAGCCCAGTATGACCTCCGCCCCCTCTCGTACGTTGCCTATACAAAACCCGCCTCGTTCGTTAGCACTAAGCAACGCCTCGCAGAATGAACTCATCGCACTTCATAATGCCGCACGCTGGAGACAGGCTGTCAAAGCTAGGGTGTTGCTGGAGTAGGCGGTCAAAACTTGAGCCTTTTCGAGAGAGGGGTACGTTGGCATCCGAGAGGTGGGACATAGGAGAGGCAAGACAAACAGGGGTCGATGCTGGGCACGATGACTGGGAAGAGAATCGCTGGAGATGCGAGGGGGCAAAGGTGGTTGGTTGTTCGCATAAAGGAGTGCTAGCGACACAGGTTCACCACCCCTGGCATCGCCGAGGTTCCCATTGACATGAACTGATTCTGAAATTTGGGCTTTGTCGTGCGGTCTACACTGGAAGACTGTGGGTTACGCGCTACAAATAGACCATTAGCCTAGACTTGAGTTGTAGAAGTTCGACGTGCGCACCTGGATTGGTCCAACTACTTGGGAGAACCGCATCATCTCTATCCACTGACAGTCCCTCGTCACCCTCGCCTACTAAGAATATACCATCCGGGGGCAGGCCCAAACGATGGTGATCCCAGTCATGCCATCCGTTGTTCACTTTCAGCGTCTGAGTGCAAGAACGAGACGAGAGGCAAGACAAGTCTCAAGCGGAGGAATGTGCGCATATATCCGTCGTGCTCGTGGATGAGACGGGCTTGTCTCAGTTTGCGAACATTCCGAGACGTGCAGGCGTGGTCAAGGAGAGACGCAATGTAGACAATGAATTGGGTATATGAGGTGGTTGGTGCGTGATGAGGCAGTAATAGAGAGTTTGAGCGCCGTCCGCAGGAAGCGTTCGTCCGGACCCTAAGCCGCTCCAATGGCCCTTTTGGTGGGCCTACTTAGTAACTTTACACCCATATTTCTTCATAACCACCTTAATAAACCCTAATTTAAGGGCACTCTCACTGTCGGGACACTTATAAGACTTATCTGTAAGGGTGACACCCGGTGTGGCTGTCTCGATACAAAGATAAGTTCGAGCGGACGATAGCGTTTCCCTGCCCTTTCCAGGACACTTCCAGGGGTTTCCACCAATCAGAATGCAGATTTAGGGCTAGGGTCCGGCCGAACGCTTCCCCCGGACGGCGCTCAAACTCTCTAATGAAGACGGAGGGCGGAAGAGGGACGCAAATATTGGACGACGATATGGGTGAGGCGCGGTGAGTGGCTATATTGGCTAATTGCGCGGTGCACTTTGGATTCGGCTCGCTGGCACAACTGGTTAACGCGCCGCCCTGTGAAAAGGGTTTGGCGGACCAGCCCCGAGTTCGAATCCCGTCGGTATCGAACCGTCGCTTTAAAGGCAAGGCGGCCGGATCCGCCCTAGTATAGATGACATGTGGATGCTTACTAACCAAAAACTGGATATAGTCCGAAGGGAGCTGGTCGGCCTTCGGGCCCACCAGCTCGCTTCGGAAGGCATGTAGCGAAATGGAAATGGAAACGAAAATGGAAAGCAAGCCGCAAAAGCGGCCACACCGAAAAACCAACACCAAAAAACACCACACAAACCAACCAACAACGACTAACTACACCCGCAAACAACACCACCAAACACCACACCACCACCTCAAGTTTTGATTTTTTTTGGTCGTGTGGTAGTTGTAATCATTTGCCTGGAATCCATTCCAAAAGCACGTGGATTCCAGCGATGGGACTCGGTACAGAGTCATTCCATTTTCATCACAGCGCTGCTATGACAAGCGACTGTTAACTTGTTGGAAGCGATCATCCTCCCACTACACCACCTAAAACCATACGCCCGGATCCCTCTACACAAACTTCCCCTTCGACTTCCAATCACTCCGTTTCTTCGCCGCAGTCCATAACCGGCCGTCCATAACCAGCCGTCCATAACCAGCCGTCCAACCCAACCGCAGTCATCTCCGCACCCTCGCCGAAACTCAGACCCCGGTCCTTTGCACGAGCGACAATATCGTCGCATGCTGTTATTGCCGCTGCTCGAAGAGTGGCGACTTGTTCAAAGCTGAGCGTTGGTCCAGGTGCGGAAGGCTGTGATCGCGTGTGTCTGGATGACGTGCTCTGCTCGTCCGACCTAGGAGCGTCCAGTAGCGAATTGGGGTTTATGGGACCAAACGCGCTTCGCAGCTTTGGATCGGTCGCTTGCGCGATGGGGATGATGCCGAGGTGTACGAGCATGGAGGGGAGGACGTTGTCGGCGAATGCGGGTGGGTGGGCTGCGGGTGGGAGAGGGATTGGGGAGGGCGAGAGTCGGGAGAAGCGGAGGGTGAGCGAGTGGATTAGGAAGAGGGCTTTCTTGAAGATGTATACAGATGAAGCGCAGTATCACAGCACCGACGGGATTAAGGGGTAGTGAGGGGCGTGCGTTGGTTGTCTACGGTCGTCATGTCCCTCAAAGCTGGGAATGCTCGCACTAGCTGCAGGGAGAGTAAGCGATGACGTTGATTTTGGACAACCATGAAGCTCACCCGCTACAGGAGAACGCTCGCTTCTGGCTCCTTTCCCTTTCTCTTCCCGACCTGCTCCCTTCCTTCGGCCCCTCCAGCACAAAACTTCCCAGATCCGTATACCCCTGCTCCACCAACGTCGGCCCCGTCTCATTCAACACCTCCGTGATGCGAGTTACGAGCTCGAACATCGGTCCTCCCAGTTCGCCAAGTATGACAGCAGGCAAGGAAGGATGTGGCCGTTCGGAATGTATAGATACACGAAGGAGCTCGGCGACCTTCTCTTTGCCCACGCTTTGCATCCCTCGCGCTGAGAGCAGGGAGGGAGAGCTGTCGTCCAGATAGAGGGAAAGGACAAGAGCGCGGATGTTGTCGTATGTCCCTCGACCGGTTGCCTTATGTAGAGAGACACGGAAGGAGGCGCCGAAGTTCAGCAGAGCTAGGATGGAGAGGAGGTTGACCTAGCGGCTATGGAGGGGAAGGCGAGCGGTAGCGCGGTTCCATGTTGCTTGCTCAGTTCAGCATAGGTGAACATCAGATAGGGAGAGTCAAGTAGGCGGTCGATGTCGGTTTGCGAGGCCTAAGGAGCAACAGTGATCCTGGTGAATGCTAGCTCGTCGAGGTAGACGAGGATGGGCTCACGAGCAGCCCTGCATGCTCCGTGCATCTCCTGCTGCTCGATCGGATCGCTTCAACATGGTCGCCATGGGGAAGAGGACATTCGATCAGATCGTTGCTCATGTTCCAGACAGGATGACTGTCTCGTAGAAGTTGAAGCTCGAAAGGCTACGATCACCGGGATGTGTCGAGAGAGGGTGAGACGCCACGGGGACACATAATATCACGTCTCCGAGTCGCGTAACGCGAATTGCCCCTTACGGTGGCGATGCGCGTCGTTGTCAAGACGGGGAGCGAATAGCACCCCGCCTCCGCTCTTACTCGCCTGCTCGACTTATGCTCTGATCGAGTTCTGCGCCTAATCAACTGCTTCGCGTCCGTGGTCGAGCGGCTGCAGGGCTGCCATAGGGGAACGGGGGAGCCATCTACCTCTCCCAGTGGCGAACGGTACGGGTGTGGGTGCGCTTGGTCCGGCTGCAAGCATACGGGAGGGCCTGCCGGAGGAGTATGGAGATGCCCAGCTGCATAAGACGAGGAGTCGGGGTCCCACATGATCTATATCTCGTGAGTACCCCTCACAGACTGAAATATCGGGTAACTGAGCTGACGTGAGGTCATAGGTATACCTGTCAGCTCAGTCGGTACGTGGCGCTTTGGGTCAAGCTCAGTCCAGGCGGATATTGACCTACTACAGGACATGCTCGTGCACTGGCAGAAGACGGTGGCCTTGCCGCAAGCACATCCACAGCACGCCCTCCCTCCTCTCTCGGTCCCCTTCCATCACCATCCATCAACGGCGGTCTTTCAGAGCCGCTCACACCTGCTTCCCTCTCCGGCAACCCTCAACTCTCCCCCTCTCCGAGCCCTCCTAACTCGTCGGCGTTCAAGTCCTCTCTAAGAAAAGCGAGCGGAGCGGGAGGGACGACGAAGGTACTTGCTCAGCTGCAGGCGGGAGTGAGCAATGCGAGGAATGCTCTGAAGAATACGAAGAACCAGCTGCGAACCAGCCAGAGACAGGTCGCTCAGGTCTGTCTCCCCCGCTTGAAGCCCCGCCGTAGCCGCGCCCTCGCTAGCTCCCAGCCCGGCCCTCACTGGTCTTTCTAGCTCACCAGGCCTCGCTGGCCCGTCAGTCTCCGCCAGCTCTTTACCCACCCGAGCTTCCAGCAGCATCCGCCGGTATAGGAGCGCCACCCTCTCCCTCGCCCCTTCTCCTTCTTCTTTCCCTGCCTCTCTAACCCTCACCCCGTCCTCAACCCTCGTCGAGCACACGCACACAACTCCGGCTCCCTCCGTACTCGGCCTTCCATCGCCCAGCGTCTCCGAGCCCCCCTGTCCCTCGCTTCCCTCTCCTCTTTCCTCCCCTCATCACTCTCCGCTCGCCGTTGGGCAGCCGCTCACCTCCTACCCCCCCCCCCCCCCCCCCCCCCCCCCCCCCCCGATTCGACGGGGACGACCTCTCTCCCTCCTCTTCCTCCTCCCGCTCGCCAGACGCACTACGGACCAGTCCCGGTGAACGCGGACAGCACTGGGAAGACGTCGCCTCCGACGTCCGGAGGTGGGCGGCCTCTCTATCCAAAGTTGCGCGAGACCTGCATGTGGAGGCTGAAGACGCCACGCGGAAAATGGAAGATAGAGCTCGGATGCCTATCAGTCCTCTTCCCGCTTCTAACTTCTCTCCGAACCACGGTCAATCATGCAGACAAGCAGAAGGACTGGCCTCGCCCCTCCCGCCTTCGACCCACACTGTGTGGAAGTGCTGCCTTTCGGTCATCCTGAAGGACCTGAAAGGTTCGCACCGTCCCCTACGCCCGAGCGTAGGTTTCTGAACCGGACGACGAGCTCGATAGCTGGGATCGAGGAGACGCGCGCTCTCCTGAGCGGGAGCACGCATGTGCTGAGGGAGTGAAGTCTTTTGCTTTCTACCGGAGAGGCTGGCCACGACGACGAGTCCCGAGGGACAGAGCACGATGTAGTGAATGAAGGGCACGAGGTCGACCCTTTGGTGGTGGACGACTCGATCCGGCCTGTGCTTCCTGCCGTCGTGCGGGAGTATGAGCGTGGTCGGGCCGACTTGGTTGCTGTCCTTCGCAAGCTGTCTCGTGAAGGCGACGCCGGGGTAGGAGAAGGAGAGAACGAAGCTGAGGAAGTACCGACTTTGTTGATGGATCTGTTCTCCGCTTCTGGCAGCGAAGAGCACGCTTGCCCCTCCCACTTCCCACTTAGGATCCTCGAGTCCGTCCTTGCTCGCTCTCACCGGCTTCCACAGGCTCTCGACCCGGACTCCCATTTTCTCCCTGAAGACGCCCTGGAGCAATTCGACTTCGCCCGCCCGGGCATCCAGCAGGTATCGAGGACACGGGGACGATCGGTGCGTGGCAGAGGGAGAAAAGCAAGCTTACGCGGGAAGAACGGATTGCTCGCGCTGGTGCAGAGAGGAAAGCGCGGAAGCTGGGAGATACGGCTGGATCACCATCCCTTCCGCCGACTAGTACGGCGCTTGCTTCTCTCGCGGGCTCGAGGCCTACTTCGCCGGGGGTTAGGAGACCTGGCCTGGCGGGCTGGGTGCCTTCTGGCGAAGTTGTTCAAGAGCTGAAAGACGTTATTCAGCGTGTCGGGCAGAGGAGGCTAGCGCTCGTCGAGAGCCAGCGGGCTTCGCATTCTCCTTCGCAAACGGGCCCTCAACCTTTTATCTGGAGGGTCGGAAGGCTCTCGAGGGACGGTTGAGGCGAAGGCCTTGCCTGGGGAGGAACTGCGCCTGTCACACCGCCCTTCTCTCCTCAAACATCGATGCTGATTCTGGAGACCGCAGATGAATGAGGAAGGATGACCTGGTGCGTACTTACGCGGTACTCTCTGGAGTGCTTGTTTCGGTTAACTGCGTACATGCAGGTTTTCTCATTGTTCTATGTGTTTCCTTTTGGTGCGGTTTCTGTGCGATACCCTTTCTCGCTCCTCTGGGCTTTCCTTGTGCATTCCGGTGGATGCTCTGTATCCTTATTGCGTCTCCATTTCGTATTCTTTCCCTCTCCTTCTACACCTCTGTCGGGCTCGTTCGCCCCGCTTTCTCATCTCGCGGCGCATCATCCACGGATCGCGACGACACGTCATGTCCCTGCACGAAAACCGGTTTCGCATCCATTATGCAACCGGATCCTGACTCGCCTTTCCTCTTTACTGTACTGTCACGCTAGCGCTAATCTCGGAAGGTGATACATTATTACAGCGCGCTTACCTCTGACTGTAATACATGAGTTTTCTTGGCATGGCGGGCGTGTTAAGGAGCACACCATTCGGACCAAACTTCACAACATCAACATTAGACATGCATCATACTGATGAATGGAATACCATCAAGCTACGTCAAAACGCGGCGGGAACGAAAAGGTGGCCCGCGTGAAGATCATCCGTATGCCTGCCCGTATTCAAGGTGGAAGGGGAAGTCGGTGGATAGGGAGCCGAGTGCGTGTATCCAGGCCATGTACTGGAAGAATGATCGCGTAGAACCAGGAGAACCAGTCGCTTTCAGTTTGTTAAACTAGCGTTGTAATGAAAATCGGAATGATAGTGTATTGCGTCTTATCGTTATCTGCGTGCTTCCTCAGAAGACTCGATGGACTCATCCTATCACGACATAAAATATCAAAACTTGAGGTGGTGGTGTGTTGTTGTGTTGTGTTGCTTTTGCTTGCTGTGTGGTGTGGTGTGTTTGTAGTTGTTTTGTGTGGGTGTTTTTTGGGGTGCCTTTTGGGTGTGGCCGCTTTTGCGGCTTGCTTTCCTTTTCCAGTTCGCTACATGCCTTCCGAAGCGAGCTGGTGGGCCCGAAGGCCGACCAGCTCCCTTCGGACTGTATCCATTACCCGTTGGTTAGTAAGCATCCACGCGTCATCTATACTAGGGCGGATCCGGCCGCCTTGCCTTGGAAATGCGACGGTTCGATACCGCGGGATTCGAACTCGGGGCTGGTCCGCCAAACCCTTTTCACAGGGCAGCGTTTTAACCAGTTGTACCAGCGAGCCGAATCCAAAGTGCACCGCGCAATTAGCCAATATACCCTCTCACCGCGCCTCATCCAAATCGTCGTCCAATATTTGCGTCCCTCATCCGCCCTCCGTCCTCACTACTGCCTCATCATGTACCATCCGCCTCATATATCCAACTCGTTGTCTACAGTCCATCTCTACCTCACGTTCTGACGACCACGCCTGCACGTCTCGGAATGTTCGCAAACTGAGACAAGCCCGTCTCATCCACGAGCACGACGGCTATATGCGCATATTCCTCCGCTCTGGCGACGTGTCTTACCCCCCGTCTCGTTCTAGCACTTAGACGCCGACCCGTAACAGCGGATGGCATGACTGGGATCACCATCGTTTCGACCTGTTCGAGGATTGTATATTCTTAGTAGGCGAGGGTGACGGGGGACTGTCAGTGGATAGAGATGACGTGGTTCTCCGAAGTAGTTGAGTCAATCCAGGTGCGCACGTCGAGCTTCTGCAACTCAAGTCTAGGCTAATGGTATATTTGTAGCGCGTAACCCACATTCTTTCAGTGTAGATACTGCACAACAAAGCCCAAATTTCAGAATCGGTTCATGTCAATGGGAGCCTCTGCGAAACCAGGGCAGGTCGACGCAACGTGTGTCCCTAGCAGGCCTTCATGCGGACAGCCAAGCTTCCCCCTCTCGCAGCTCCAACAATTCTCTTCCCATGCCTCTTACCCAGCGCCAGCCCCTCTGCCTCTTGTCTCTCCTGTGTACCACCTCTCGGATGCCCAAGTACTCCTCTCACGAAAAGGCTCAGCCTTCGACACCTTACTCTAGCAACGTTAACGCCGAAGCTTTAACAGCCCACCTCCAAAAGGGGCATCCCGAAGTGCGATGAGCTCAGTTTGCGAGGGGTTGCTTAGCGCCAACGACCGAGACCGGTTTTCTCATGGGGAGCTATACGAGAGCGTGCGGGAGTTATACTGGGCTTGAGAAGTTCAGAGGAGGCAAACTATCAAAGGACCTTGTCCGCCGCCTTTCAGGGCAGATCCAGACCGTTTGGTAGCGGTGGTCGGCGCTGTGGGTGAAGATGTCGGCTGTAGTAGTTCAGTTCTGGAGACGGGTTCGTACGCAAGAGACTGTGTTCCTTGGACCACAGTTGCATTTGGCGACATCTGGGACAGAGCGTGCACTACCTTGAGACTGTAAATTCGGGCATCGTTTCTCTGCCCTGAGCCGGTTGTCCGCCAAATAAAGAGACGATAGGGCCATTCACGTTGAGGAATGTGATACGTGTGCCGTACTCGTCGACGAGGGAGATTGTCTCAGTTTGCGAACATTCCGAGACTGCAGGCGTTGTCATCAGAACGTGAAATAGAGATGGTCTGTAGGCGACGAGTTGACTATATGAGGCGGATGGTACATGATGAGGCAGTAGTGAGGACGGAGGGCGGATGAGGGACGCAAATATTGGACGACGATTTGGATGAGGCGCGGTGAGAGGGTATATTGGCTAATTGCGCGGTGCACTTTGGATTCGGCTCGCTGGTACAACTGGTTAAAACGCTGCCCTGTGAAAAGGGTTTGGCGGACCAGCCCCGAGTTCGAATCCCGCGGTATCGAACCGTCGCATTTCCAAGGCAAGGCGGCCGGATCCGCCCTAGTATAGATGACGCGTGGATGCTTACTAACCAACGGGTAATGGATACAGTCCGAAGGGAGCTGGTCGGCCTTCGGGCCCACCAGCTCGCTTCGGAAGGCATGTAGCGAAATGGAAATCCAGCCGCAAAAGCGGCACCCCAAAAAAGCAACACCAAAAACAACAAAACAAACAACACCCTCACAAACCAACTACGAAAACACAACACAACACAACACAACACAACAACCCCACCACCTCAAGTTTTGCAACGCTCTCTGGGTCTATTTTACACGTTGTTGTCTTCTCCGATAAGTGCTTAGGTTGCGGGCTGACGAATAGCATGCGATTGACAACCTACGACTCAACTACGCTATTTCAAGTCGCCCGGGCTTTATCCAAGCGTTCGCACTAGAACCAGACCCGTTGCCTGTCTGTTGCTATCTTCTGCCGGGCAAGTCAGCACCTATCGAATCGGACTGCTTGTCTTCGCTCTCTAGCGCGTGGAATCATTTGGCGTACTTTGACCTTGTTCCCCAGGCGTCCAGGCTATTCCTTCGAGTGGAGTCCACGAGTGCGACGACAGTCGCTTTGCATTCGTTTGCTATCTAAATTACGGTACACATGAATCAATATCGTCTCCTTCATATCTGGTCCAAATTATGAAGCGCTCGCAATCAGGAAGCTGCCGAAATACTCCTCCAACGTCCCCCTCGTCATGTCCTTCAACGAGCACAATGACTTTAGACCGACCTTATCGGCTGAAAGGATGAAATCAAAGTCTTCGCACGGCCCCCTGCTGGTTGTCTGGCTCGCCGTGCATATCTATTGCACGCACGGTATCCAGATACCACCATCTGATTGCACCTGCCGGGATCTCGATGTTGCCCAGATGGCCATAGATATTAATATTCCAAACGAGATTGTCAACCGTAGCAATGATCTTCGCAACGCAGTAGCCTGCCATGGCCAATCCTGATGTCGAGAAGATTGTTTCCAGCGAGAATCGAGGACGAATTTTCGCACATGATGATCCCCACAAACCGGAATGTGTCGCAGCTTGTGACTCTTGCCGGTCTTCCACCGTAGATGCGACCATTGACCTTGCCTGGTGGAGTAGAGAGAAACATGGGAGCAAAGCACAAGGGGAGCACTATGGCTGGGAAGCGGATGACAAGAGATAGGTATATTGTCGGCCGACAGCGGCGGCACATACTGTATTGTGAGAACGTGGGACACGACCTATTCCCCCATGGAAGCAGAACTCATCCTGAACTTCAGAGCAGTTACCATGGTCCAACTGGAAGACGCATTGTTGGGCGCGTATAGCCAGATGATCGCCATCATCGGGAAGGAAACGCAGTAGGAGCCGGAACATTTCGTTCGAGTCATGAGGAGGTCGAAGCCGGACATGCAAGGACCAGCGTGCTCCACTTTTCCCAGTTCAGCGCGATTGAAATCAGTGGGCGAGCGCCGAGCAGCATATGGTCGTACCCAGGTTCAGGCAGATAGCAAGCAGGTATGGCATGTCTCTGTAACGATGCAGAGCTTCCAAAGATCGAACCGCTAGACACAATGCCATCAGAACAGCCGACACCAGATGGTGAAGCAGATCCAATGCCCAAGCCCAAGCCTCAGACGATGCCAATAGCAGAGGAGGAAAGAGAAGCGCAAGCCGAGCAGCTACCAAAAGCGTCCAGAAGCCCCCCAGAAGGAAGCGCAGAAGCTCAGGGTTTCTCTGTCAGATACGCCAGCAAACACGACAAAGGGCAGTCAAATAGCCTAAACCGGTCCGATCCGCCGGGTCGGGTTTTGCCTTTTTGGGTTTTGAGTTCGCAGAACCCGTCTTCCTTCCTGCCGCTGGCACGGGACGAGCCAAACCAGCGGAAAGTTCGGGCTCCGCTGGGAGCGGCCTGTGGCGTGTACTGGTAAGTAACGGCTTATCAGCGGTGCCGTGTGTTGAGTTTCGGCGATTGTTTCCCGTTTTCGGTGCTTTGGAGCATGGTGTTGCTGGAGGTGGGTGGAGGCAACGTGTCCCCACGCGGTCGTTGATAGGAGTTTGATGGGAGTCACCTCCGCACGGCGCGGTGCATAGCAGGTCAGAGGACGCGCGTCTCGGAGACTTGTCACTCCTGCCGGCGCTTAGGAAAGGAGAGTAGACTCGAGAAGAAGCAAGACAAAGGAGTCTCGGCCGTGCATTCCCCTTCGGCTCAGGGTTGAGCTCCGCTGGTCTCCGCTGTCCATCCGACCGAGCGGGAAAGGCGATCGAGGAACCGGGCCGGATCCGGATTTAGCAAGTTAGGTGCTGGAGATAGCAGCGTTGGTCCAGCGGAGAGGGAGGGATGATACGGTTCGCGCTCGTGCGGTGGTACGATTGATGGTGGTGGGCGGAGGGGTCTGGCCGCGGTTTGTGCTGTCGCTGTCGTCCAAGAGTTGCCGAACGGAACATGCTCGCTGATGAGCTAAGGTGATCCGGCCGGCCGCCGGCTCGGCCGACGATGATCCACGCAGTTGGGAGGGATAGGCAAATCGACAATCACCGCACCATCCCCCCGACCGAGGGGTAATAGTCCAATCACCGCGGTATCCCGCAACACACGACAGATCGACCCCGAACCATATATGGCAGCATGACGGCTGTTGTCCCGAGCCGCCGGGAGACGAGCCGGTAAAGGAGGGATCGGGATTGGGATTAACTTGCTCCCGCGGGAATAGGGTTACAGGGGTTATGATGGGGTTTATGCTTCTGCCCCGTGGGGTAACTTTAGTCTCGGTGCGGCTGTTCCAGTGTGAGTATTGTTGGACGAAAACGTGGTTTGCGCGAGGTTGGTGGCTGTGGGGTGTGATGCGCGAAGACAAGACAGGGGCTGCGAGATCTGCGTTTAGGAAGCAGTGTTTGTCCTCGGCGTGCTGAGGTATTGATGAGACGCCTAGGACGCATTAGGCACTCCTGTCCACCGTCTTTCTTCCTCGAGCTGTCCGGCAGAACTTTCGGATTGATTTCCTCAGAACTTGTGCACGAGAACCCCGTGGGGGACAAACAGCTCGAACAAGGGAGAACGAGGCCGTGCCTGACGGTTGCCTAGTGACGGACTCGGTCGCGAGGCGGAAAGCGCACAATAGGCGCACTGAGGCTGCGGGGCGCAGGGGTGGATCATGATCATCGACAGACGGGGAAGTAACGGGGACGGTCCGATAGGCCGGTTTTGACGAAGCTCGAGGAGAAGGTTTGGGGTTTGATGCCTGTCTCGCAGAAGGGGTTGACTTGCTCCCACGGCGTGGGTTTGCAGGGGTTCTGTATTGAGGCCCCAAACACTCGGGCTGCTGTCGTTGGGGAACTGAAAGGGGCGAACCAGCCAACTCGGAGCTGTAGTTGGTCACGCGAGTAACCAGCAGGGCTGAAGGTTGTGGAGGAGGAATGAGGCTGGAAGGGGCAAGTGCGTGCGTAACTTTCCGTCACGCTTCCGTGGGGCTTGGGGCTTCCGTGTTGCGTGTTTTGCCTTTTACTGCTGCCGTGCTGCAGTTTGGGGCTCACGTGGTGTACGCATCTTGTGTTCTTGTGCAGTGAGGATCGTGAGGCGAGCTTGCTGACTGGGTGCTGGTAGGAAGATCACAAGGTAGGCAAGTCAGCTTGCAACCAGTGAAAGGTTCGTGTTCGTCAGGAGTGCAGTACGAGTTCTAACGACTCTCCGCGCTTTCTCCGCACAGACGATCCCTTGGCGAATCGAATCGAAGCCGAAGCTGGAAGCCCGCAGGTGGCGGTGCAGGGAGGCTTCTCCGTCCCTCGGAGAAACGTTGGAGAGGGGCAGAAGGGAGAAGGGCTGGCAGTTGAAGAAGTGGGTGGGGCTTACGTCAGTCTGAGATCCCTATCTCTGTCCTTCCTTCTGAGGCTTCGGGGAAAAGGGATAGCCGGAGCCGGGTGAGACCGTTTTGCTGCCACTTTGCTGCTTTCCTGCTTCGGCTTCTTTTGCCCTTAGGGGCCGCATGGGTTTCGAGATTTTGCCAGGGTGAGGGATGTTTTTTGGGCGATCGGGCAAGAAGCGGATGTGCCGATATGATGCCGAGAAGGGTTTGCCGGTGCGTGGGGGCGGGGCTGAACCGAGCCGAGTTGAGTTGGTCAGGTGCGCGGGTCGTCTTGGTGACTACCGTTCGCTCCGCCGCTTTTGTTGGAGAAGAGGAGTGAATTTACTTGGTTGTGTAGGAGTACGAGTAGTGTATTGGACAAGGGCCAAGGGTGATGCTTATGCGCCGTGTTCATATGACCCAGGAGTGTGGGTTGTGGGGCGCTGGAGGGAGAAGACCGAAGGAGGAAGAAGGCGTGCGACGGGACAGGTCTGACGCCGCGGCGCCGTAAGGCTTTGGGAGCGCGTGCGCCAGGGGCAGGCGGGTGGTGACGTGAACGAACGGTATTGCATGTGAGAGGCGAGGCCGGGGTCCATAGTAGCAGAGCAGAGCAGAAACGGGCGAGCTCACGCTGCCGGGCCGGGCGTATCCGGGTGCAAAAGCAGCAGGCGGGGACAAAGTGGCGCGGGCGAGATCGGATGACCCCCCTTCGAGCCCCGAACGCATGTTCATTCAGCTCGTCCAATCCGGTCGCGTCCCCGTAAGCCGCGAAAAGGGCGTGTTCGATGCGCGGGATGAGGACGGACGGGGCGAGGAAAAGACGGGACCCCCAGAGGGGCGCAAAAAGGAACTTGCTGTCTGCGTGAGGAAGGGGCCCGTGCACCTGGGGACGCACGGCTGTGTATGTAATAATGCGTATCGCATGTGGGCAGCCCAAACTCCGATCAACAGGGGGCAGGCTGGAAGTAGGCAAAGGAGAAAAGAGTGAGGCTAGCGAGAAAAGAGAGAGGAAAGAGATGAGGACGGTGCACAACCGGCGGCAATGTGCCGGGCTTTGGTTGGGTGTGGTGCGGTAAGGTGTATGAAGAGAGTAGTGGATAATTGAGATGATCAGCCGCTGTGTGTTGTGTGTTTGCCCCCTTTGCACGCTCGCTCCGGCCGGTGCTTGTCACTTGGTTTTGCACTTTGACTATCCGCCGGGTGTACTTCGCTTCTTCCCTCATCCACTCACAACCACTCCCCCCACGCCCGCCCCTTCGCCTCTCTCCCCTCATCTCGAAAGCGGGTTCATCCCTCCCTCCCTCCGTCCTTTCGTCACCACCACCTCACCCAATCCGTCAACCACCATCCTCTCCCCCTCTTCCTTCCACACCACCGCATACGGCATTATCACGTCCTCTTACTCCTCTCAGGCGTCGTCATCTCTTTCTCATTCGCATCCACCACCTCGGCTCAGTCCGCCTATCTATCTGCAGCCAGGCGTAATTTACCCTCTCCCGGCAGATACCCACCCCACACAACCCGTCTTTGTCACCCCCGCCTCATCGGCGCCCAACCACCACCATAGCATCCATCCACCCCTTCTAGTGGCCCACGATGGCCCAATACATCCCTGGCTCGTCCGTGACTCTCAGCGCGGCGACAAAGATGCTCGAGCGGCTCCCTGCGCCCGACGACACAGACGTGAACACGCGCGTACCACGCATATGCGTCGATTACCTCAGCCACGACTGGGAGGAGCAGGACGTATGGGCAAGCTGGCGTAACATGACCAGGCACAAGAACGAGATTGCGAACGGGACGAGGCTGGAGAACGCGAGCTGGAGGACTTGGTGGAAGCAGAGAAACCACCTCAAGACCGTTTCGCCAGAAACGCTAAACTGGCTCAAAGACTCGGACGTGACGTGGTTGTACGGTCCACTGCATACTGCCGCAGACCCGGTTCCCACGCCGAAGGAGGCAACGCTGAGCGACAAGCTGAACCTGGAGCCAGAATCATTACGGAACAGTAAGCGACCGGTGCCAGAGCGGCATACAAGCGAGAAGGTCGTGCATAGCTCTGCGAAGCCGACCAAACCAATCCTCAAGCAGCGCACGGTGGGAGAGATGCTGCGTTCTTTCTCGAGTGCGCACCTACGCGACTCGGACGGCGAGAGCATACGGGATACATCGTATTTCGGTGCTGGGTCCGGCGCAGAGAGCGACGCCGATGACCACAGCGATGCGAACGGAAACGGAACCCAGGTAAATATCGGAGTGGCCGTACCCCGCGCTGGAAGACCTCCGCTCACGCACACAAAGAGTGATTCAGCCACCACGACGCGGCGCAGGCCTGCAGGCCGCCGCTCCTCTCCTGGCTCGGCGGTGCACTTTGGTCCACGGGCGGACAGCTCGAGCCCCGGCTCGGGCTCCGCTTCGGGCACAAGCCTGCACCACGCTGCCGACGGAAGACCACACGACGGCAAGAAGCACATCAGCTTCAACACGTTTGTCGAGCAGTGCGTGGCGTACCCTCCTGAGCCCGGCTCGCCCAAGGGCAGGGACATGTTCATCGACCATGTGGGCGGGATGCGTCCCGTCGACGTGGACATGATGGATGAGGACGAGTACGACTATGCCTGGGCGCAGACGCAGAACCACGAGCGCGATGCCGGCTATGACCGGGATCACGAGGATGATGATTACCTCACGTTCAAGACGAAGCGTAGGAGCGGTGAGTATGCAGCTGCGAACGCGGCATCATCTTCTTCGTCGGCTTCTTCCTCGCCGTCAGCAGTCACACCACTATCTGGAACTGCCCGGCCAACCCCAACGCGCGGTGATTCAACATCCAGCACTGCCAGTCAACCTCTCACCATCCGGAAAATCGCTCCGACCGTGCTCAAGTCGAGTGGCAACTTCCCGTCCCCTAGTCCGGCACTTGTATGCGTCCTGCCTCCAGGTGCAGAACTCGACGGTCTCGGTCTGCCGCAAACTGGACCATTGAGTCCGGGCTATGTCAGCCAGGGGTACGACGACCTCCCCCTGCAGCGGACCGAGAAGGATCGCGAGCTCGAGCTCCGTGGTGGGCGAACAACCTGGCGCGGTCGCTCCAACTCGAACAACGGCAGCTACCTGGGTACGATGGAGGAAGACGAGCTGGAAGACGATGACGACGACGCGATGCACATTGACTACTTCTCGGTCCAGCCCGCGAGCAGCCGGTCGCGTGCGCACCACCAGCCACAGGCCGACTACGGCGTCGGCCAGGAGTACGTCATCGAGGATAGCAGGAGCGGCCGTGGGCGGCATCATACGTCCGCACAGTCGCCGGCTGCCAGCTCGAACGGCACGGCTCCCACGAGCCCAAGTGCACAGCGGAGACACGCGAACGGTGCTGTCTCCGGTGGTCGAGGCAGGAGTAACTCTGGCTCGAGCGTGCAAGTGCCCGTCTGGCCGCGCGCGACTTCGACGGGGAAGAGCATTCTCAAGGACCGCCCGGCGTCGAAAGAGCGTCGGCTAGGCCGCACGGGCCCGACGTCCCCCGGAGAAGTGGAAGGCGACGCACCGCGAGGCCGAAGCAGCACGCGAAGCCCGCCAGACGAGCGGGAACGAAGCGGGTCCTCCGCTGTGGGGATCGCGATCCCCGGCTCTAGCTCAAGCAGCTCCAGCAACAGCTCATTATCCCCCCGACTAACTCGCGGTCGGCAATCCGCCTCGACCTCTTCCTTACCCAACGCCGCTTCCGGCCCAACGCCCACCAGCCTCCGGGCCCGAGGACCAGGAGTGACGATCGACACTTCTCCCACGGTCTCATTCTCCCTCGGAGGACACAGCGAGTCCCCAATAAGCCAAACGAGCTCGCACGGCTTCCCGAGCCCGGATCCGAACCCAAGCCCGCCAATAAACATCCCTATGGGGGGTGGGCTGCATCGCAGTACGAGCGGCAGCAATGTGCGTATGCTGGCGGGTGAGGATGGGCTTCTGAGCCGAGCGGCTGGGGCCGTTAGTAGGGGCTTCGGTGCGCTCTGGGGCAGCCCGGAGGCGAGTGCTGTCACGGAACGACGATGAGCACGAATGCGTTCGGAGCGACTGGTCAGTGATTTACCCACAATTTGGTAATTCGTTCTAATATCCTGTTGCAGGTTGATACCCGCTCCGACGCAACGTACACTACCCTTATCTTCAATTCGCAAATTGCAGCGCTTCCTGCGGCTTCGTTTCGCCGGTTGTATTCTGTGCTTCACCCGATCACACTCTACTGTACATCGCACGTCTAACCTCCTCCATCTCCATCTCCGCAACCTCTTCCATATGCAACCCAACCCGTCCACCAATAATGCCCCCTATCCCCCACCGCAATCCTCAATCGTCTCCCTCGCCTCCCCCTTTCTTCTATATCTTTCCTTCATGCAAAGCATGCGTTAGTTACCTCGTCGTCTGTGCTCTGTTTCTTTTCTTTCTGCATAACGGCGCTGGACCATTCTCCTCGCACGCGTATGTCACCCACTCTCCATGCGATACTACAAGCCCCTGGAAGTCGGGCTGTTCCCTTTACTCTTTTCTCCTCCTTGTTTTACTTAGTGCTACTTACGCGCGCGCACCTTTGTTTTCTTGCTGTTTGTTTTCTCTCGGTCTCTTCGTTCCTCAATGATGACTATCATATTGCCCAAAATGAGAGTGAAACTCGCGAGTGCGGGGCAGCCGCGCAGAGCCCCTCCACATGACATCACGTCCCGAAAGAGAAAGACGGTCCAACATCGGACCGAGCCCCACACTTCATCTCCTTGGAGCCACACGCAACACACGCAACAGGAGTCACTCCGCACTTGTTGATTGATACAGCCAACTCCCGGCTAGCTTACATTCACCCCATTCGCGATTTGTCCGAAAGAAAGAAAGAACCTCAAAATACCCTGGGAAAAGGAGGAAACAGATCATGTGCAGTAGATCGTGCCGAGCCAAATGCCGTTATACGGTCCCAGATGGTCGGCAATGTTGCCGTCGAAGATATTCGGGACCGCTAGTTATACCGGCATCTTGGTCAACATACGCCCTTGCCCTTGTGCTAGGAATAAGCTTACCTCCAGTCGAGCAGTCCACATCGGTATTGTCGTCCCCCGCGCACGCGACCCACTCGGTGCCGGTGATGATATGCACTTCGCCTTGAGGATGCTCGAAGCCCAGGAACCTGCCGGGCACGATCGGGATGGGGTCGTGCATGTCGGTGATGTGGACGAGGTTGAGGTGCGAGTCGACATAGGATGCGAAGGCGGGGTTGCCGACGCGTGGAAGGCCGTAGAGGACTGCACGGACGCTGACGGACGATGGTAGGTGCAGAGGTAGGTAGACAGCGTCAAGCAGGGAGATTGCTCCTCCTGTGGACAGGTTTAGCATGGGGTTTCGCAGCAGGGTTGTCAAAACTCTCACCCAGGGAATGGCCGATGGTGATGACTTGCGTAACGCCATGGTCGCTGATGACCCGCTGGACGGCCGCGAGGACGGCTGCTGCGCTCCGTGATTGAGCACCCAAGAAACCGTTATGCGCCTGGATAGAACTGCTCAAGCCCGGATAGAGGGTCGAATCCAAGTTGGTCAAGAAGACTAAACTCCAATAATCAGGATGGAATATGACAACGCTTGAAGATGCTTACAATCCGCGTCGGTGAGCAGACCTGGCACACGGTTAGCAGGGTGCAGCAAGGCTGGAGGACGCGCATGTACTCAAGAACTGGGTCGGATCCGTCCCCTCGTGGGCAACAACGGCCGCATGTTCGCTCGGCCAATATCCCACATAATAATACGGCGTCTCATCATCGTCTCCGCCTGTCACGTAAGGGACGAAGTCCGGATTGGCAGCGCATGCCTGTCCGCAGCTCCAGGTAGCCGTGCCAGAGCAGTATGCAGCGCGAGCGAACTGCGTATACGGGCTGTAGGAGTTGACGGTCGATGTCGATACCGACGTGACACCCGCCCTGGGTAACGGAGACGCGTAGGCACCGACGAACAGGGCAGCAATAGAAACGACGGAGCCGAGCATGTTGGTTTCCACGCTTCGGGTATTGACGAGCAAGAACAGACTGCCCCTGCCGTTAGCCCTCTGCAAGCATTGCTGGGATTTATAGCATCTTGATCATTTCTGCTCGGGCCGACGACGTCCTGGCTGGCATGGTGAACATAGGGGCGATGTGTCTCGTGTTCACGTCCCAGAACACGGCATGCGTGGAATATTCCCTTCGTGTCTTCCATCGGAGTACATCAGATCGGTCCCGTTGACAATACCCGGTCGAAAATAGCCCTGCACACAAAGTCACCGGCACCGATGCAGAGCTCTGAGCATGCCAGACTAGCCCGGTCCACGCAGAGACACTGGCGATCAGCGTGTTGCCAGGACAGAAACATAGGGATGAGAAGCGTGCAAGTGCGAGCCAGGGGCGTGTTGTGCTTGGGCATGTGACGCATCATCCGGGATGTGCATGCATGGACGGTTGTGTGCTGGAATGCTGGACCTTGTTGAACTTTGTCACCCGGCTATTATTACCGCCTTTTGCGACGGGATCAGACTATCCTTGCCCCTGGCTTCCGGCGGCGTGCCTGGCGCCGTCTCCGGGGAAGAGGGGTCAAGTGCGGGGATAGAAGAGGAAAACAACAGTCGCGATCGTTTTGACCGGCCATTGCCAGGTTAGCAACAGAGATAACTTTTCTAACTCGGATGGCCTGGACGCAGACATTGAACGGAAACCGAACTTGGGCCGACTTGCACAATAGGACGTCCATTGTCTGATAAGGCCGTACCGGTGCAACGGTACTCGCAGAAAGCTGATCCAGGCTGAATTACGGCAAGAATCTATCAACATAACCGGAAGTCACACGCTACACCGTGATAGCAGGTCAGACTATAAGAGCAGGTGCTTCCAAATGTCGCTGCCGCAGGTGAAGCACGAGGTTCGTGGCGTCCAGAGAATCAGAGTCTGGATGATCTCCCCAGTTAAGAGATGAAAAAAGTTCTTGCACGTCTCTACTGGCGATCATGTCTGCCAACCAAAGGACTTTCAGCGCGCCAAGCAAGGAAGGCATCCTACCACCCAGCGGCCAATACCTCGCACGAAGAATTCCAGCGGATCCCGGCCAATGAAAGGAAAACAGATCGTGCCATAAGATTACAGATTGCATATACCATTATACGAAGGAACGTACGGCCGGAGCACTTCTCGCATGCTCTCGCACGTGGGGCTGGCAGGCTGACGGGCTGAATCGCACGTTGGGGAACGTGATGAGGATATCGTAGACGGATGGTCGGCCGAAAGTGGGATGACGGCCGACAGGAGGGTATTCGGGATGTTGGATGGTACGGAAAGACCAGTATTGGCAGCCTTTGGGGTTGATCGAAGTCGGGAGAAGAAGGGGTAGTCTACTCGGAGATGGAAGCCAGGTCGGGCACGGCGGGCGAAGGGTGGATCGAGCCTGTAAATCCGGAAACGGAGGGTGTTGGTCCATGGCCAACGCGCATCAATCGCCGTATACGGTTGAGCTCGTCTTGTATGCCTCTGCAAAGGCGTCAACACGGATCTTAGGGACGTAGGTCGGTAAGGAACGTACTGTGCTATCTTCAGTGCCTCCGCTGAGTCTGTCGAAGACTGAGAAGCTTTTTGCAGCAGCTCGTCTAGATATGGCTTGACCAGAGTTGATAGTTCTCGATCGGCGGCTTTTGACTCCTCCTTCAGACCATCGAGTTGGGTCCTTTGTCTCCTGCACAATGTCAGCTCATGTTTTCACAGCAAGGTAAGAATACGCACTTCGATTCCTCCACAAGCTTCAGCACACTCTGGTACTTCTTGCTCATCTCCTCCACCTCTCGTCGATGCTGTTCCTCCCGCTTGGCGATCTCTTTCCTCACACCGTCCATCTCAGCCTTCCAAGACCCAGTCATACCCTTCACGCTCTCGCTCAACGTGATATACTCGCGATGACTCTTCTGGCTGATTGCGGAGGCTTCTGCGAGCTGCTTCTCCATCTCCTTGATGGCGGATTTGCTGGCGGTCGTCTCCGTCTTCAGCTGGCTTTTGAGTGAGAGGGCTTCGGCTTCGGCTTTTCGTGCTCGGTCGAGCAGTTCTTGTAGTAGTCGTTCTTTGCGCGCTACGACCTATATGAGAATGAGCGCCGAACCTCCGATAGGGCCGAAAAAGGCGCATACATTGTTCAAATTCTCGATCTCCATCCTCATTCTCTCCCGTCCATCTTTTAGATCCTCGTTTTGCCGTGTCAGCTGTATGCACTGTAAGCTGTCTGCCGCTTCCGCATAATGGGAGTAAAGCGTACTTGAGCAACCTGCCTCTGGCTGGTTCGCAGCTGGTTCTTCGTATTCTCTAGTGCATTCCTAGCATTGCTCACCCCCGCCTGCAGCTCAGCAAGCACCTTTGTCGTCCCTCCGGCTCCGCTCGCTTTTCTTAGAGAGGACTTGAAGGCCGATGAGAAGTTAGGAGAGCTCGGAGAAGGAGACAGTTGTGGGTCACCGGAGAGGGACGCAGGTGTGAGCGGCTCGGAAAGACCGCCGTTAATGGATGGTGATGGTAGTGGGCCGAGGGAGGAGGGAGGGCGTGCTGTGGATGTGCTTGCCGCAAGTCCGCCGTCTTCTGCTAGAGCCCGAGCATGTCCTGTATGATATCAATATCCGCCTGGATTGAGCTCGATGCAAAGCGCCACATACCGACTGAGCTGACAGGTATGCCTGTGACTTCACGTCAGCTCAGTTACACGATATTTCAGTCTATGAGGGGTACTCACGAGATATAGATCGTGTAGGGCTGCGACTCCTCGTCTTATGCAGCTGCGCATCTCCGTATTCCTCCGGCAGGCCCTCCCGTATGCTTGCAGCCGGACCAAGCGCACCCACACCCGCACCGTTCGCCACTGGGAGGGGTAGATGGCTCCCCCCGTCTCCTATAGCAGCGGCTATGACGCTCAGCTGCTCATGGCTGCTTCTTCGTCTGGCCGACCCTGCGCGGCCGTTGGTAAACGCGCTTGGTGGACCGCTGGGTGTACTGGGCTCATTGAGCATTCGGGAGGAGGATGACATGCCAGGTGATAGTGGTCCGCGAGTCGAAAGCCGCGAGTTTGGTCGTGATGAGGCTTGTCGTGATGGCGGCCGTGAGCTGGATGTTGGGACTGGTATCGCAGATGCGGACATTGTCGTGATGGCAAGAGGCGTTGAAAGCGATGGTCTATGGTATGGTTGACGCGGTGTCTATCGAAGTTGCATGCAAGTGATGGGATCGACGCGTTTCGACGCGTGTTTTGGAGTCCTGCAGCCGCTCGACCGCGCACACGAAGCAGTTGATCAAGCGCAGAAGACGATGAGAGCACAAGTCGGCCAGGCGAATAAGAGCGGAGGCGGGGTGTTATTCGCTCCCCGTCCTACCGTTTCTGACAACTACCCGCATCGCCACCGTTAAGGGGCACCTATTCAGTTTCACCCAATTTGGAGACGCGTTACGCGACTCAGAGACGTGATATTACGTGTCGCTGTGGTGTCCCTTGCCTCTCTCCACACATTCCGGTCATCGTATCCTACCCAGCTTCAACTTCCACGAGTCAATCATTTTGTCTCAAACATGAGCAGCGATCGGATGGACTGCCCTCTACCCGATGGCGACTATGTCGAAGCGATCCGATGGAGCAGCAGGAGATGCACGGAACATGCAGGGCTGCTCGTGAGCCCATCCTCCTCCACCTCGACGAGCTAGAATTCACCACGATCACTGTTGCTCCTTAGGCCTCGCAAACCGACATTGACCGCCTCCTTGACTCTCCGTATCTGCTTTCCACCTATGCTGAGCTGAGCAAGCAACATGGAACCGCGCTACCGCTCGCCTTCCCCTCAGTAGCGGCCGAAGTCAACCTCCTCTCCATCCTGGCTCTGCTGAACTTTGGCGCCTCCTTCCGTGTCCCTCTACATACGGCGACCGGTCGAGGGACATACGACAACATCCGCGCTCTCGTCCTTTCCCTCTATCTGGACGACAGCTCTCCCTCCCTCCTCTCCGCGCGTGGAATGCAAAGCGTGGGCAAAGAGAAGATCGCCGAGCTCCTCCGTGTATCGATCCACTCCGAACGGCCGCACCCTTCTCTGCCTGCTGTCATACTTGGCGAACTGGGAGGACCGATGTTCGAGTTCGTGACGAGGATAACGGAGGTGTTGAATGAGACCGGGGCGATCTTGATTGAGCAGGGCTACACGGATCTGGGAAGCTTCGTGCTCGAGGCGCTGAAGGAGGCCGAGCGTGTTGGGAAAGGAAAGGCGAAGGAGCCGGAAGCGAGTGTTGTCCTAGAGCGGGTGAGATTAATGGTTTTTCAAGTTATTAGCATCATCGCTAATTCTACATGTAGCTAGTACGGGCCTTTCCAGCATTCAGGGACATGACGACCGTGGACAACCAACGTAGGACGCGCTCTACTATCAACCTCATTGGCGTTCTGATCTTCTTCACGCAGCCGTATACATCTTCAAGAAAGCGCTCTTCCTAATCCACTCCCTCAACCTCCGCTTCTCCCGACTCTCCCCTTCCCCAATCCCTCTCCCACCCACAAGAAGTCTACCCGCATTCGCCGACAACGTCCTCCCCTCCATGCTCGCACATCTCAGCATCATCTCCATCACGCAAGCGACCGACCCAAAGCTGAGAAACGCGTTTGGTCCCATAGACCCCAACTCCTTATTGGACGCTCCTCTGCCGGACGAGCAGAGCACGTCTACGTCTTCCAAAGACACCCAATCGCAGCCTCCCGCACCTGGGCCGACTCTCAGCTCAGAACAAGTCGCCACTCTCCGAGCAGCCGCAATAACAGCATGCGACGATATTGTCGCTCGTGCAAAGGATCGGGGTCTGAGTTTCGGCGAGGGTGTGGAGATGACTGCTGTTGGGTTGGATGGTTGGTTATGGAGTGCGGCGAAGAAGCGGAGTGATTGGAGGTCGAAGGGGAGGTTTGTGGAGAGGGAGCCGGGGGTGTGGTTTTAGGCCGTGTGGTTGATCGCTTAGAACGACGAGTAGCATGTCAGACTCCATTGCGCTATATCGAAATCGGAATGATATTGTAGTTGCATCCTATCTTTATCATCTGCGTGCTTTTTCAAAAGACCCGACGACCGTAGACGAACTCTAAGGAGACATAACGAATTCTAAGGAGACATAAAAAAAAGTCAAAACTTGAGGTGTTGGGTGGTTGTTGTTGTGTTGTATTTGGTTGTGTGGTTTGCGGGTGTGGTGATTTTGGTTGGTTTGTTGGGGTGTTGTGGTTTTTTGTGGGTTGCTTTTTGGTTTGGCCGCTTTTGCGGCTTGCTTTCCATTTCCGTTTCCCTACATGGTGTCCGAAGCCAGCTGGTGGGCCCGAAGGCCGACCAGCTCGCTTCGGACGATTTAACTTTTCCCGTGAGTTAGTAAGCATCCACTTGTCATCTATACTAGGGCGGATCCGGCCGCCTTGCCTTTAAATGCGACGGTTCGATACCGACGGGATTCGAACTCGGGGCTGGTCCGCCAAACCCTTTTCACAGGGCAGCGTTGTAACCAGTTGTACCAGCGAGCCGAATCCAAAGTGTTGTGCACAATTAGTCGCCATAACCACTCTCCACTCCTCATCCAAATCGTCGTCAAAGTATTCGCGTCCCCCCTCGGCCCTCCGTCCCCACTGCTGCCTCATCACGCACCAACCACCTCATATACTCAATTCATCGTCTACATTTCGTCTCTCCTTGACCACGCCTGCACGTCTCGGAATGTTCGCAAACTGAGACAACTAACCTCGTCGACGAGCACGGCGCATATATGCGCACATTCCTCCGCTCTGGCGACGTGTCTTGCCCTCTCGTTTTCCACTGATCTCTTGACCGATGAGGGTGCTCACGTTGTGTACCATATACGCCATGCCAAGTGGTATAGGCTGACGATGGGAGACTGCGCCGAAGGCTGGCTTGCAGGGGGGTTTGCTCTACGTACCAGTGTTTTCTCACTTCGCCAACTGCCAGACCGGGACGAAGTCCTGGTCTGATGGACCAAGCCACCGACCCACAGGTCCAAGGACGCACACAACTCTGTCGCAACCTCTCAAGAATCCCAGAAGGCGGCTCAGAGAAGGCAGGCTCCTGGCTCTTACGTAGGCTCCCATCTCCAGAACTGAACTACGGCCTACATCTTCACCCACAAAACCACGGCGCTGTCTCAAAACCTCCTCTGTCGGCCTTTTGCCTTCCTTCCCAAGCCCTTGTATAGCCGCTGTCCACTGTCTTTGTGGCCCATGACAGAAGCCGTTTTCCTCTAATTGTATTACCTAGGAAACATGGCCCCTCGTAGACTGAGATCCTCATAGCACCTCGCGACGTCGCGCCCTGCAGTCGGTGCTTGAAGGTTGGCCGTCATTGTGATTGGAGTGCGTTGGGACCGGAGAGGTCGGATGGAGCAGAACGGGAAGATAGCCAGCGGGACGCATGGGGAACGGGTCACTGGAGATGTGACGAGGTGTAAGGTACCGGCTATGGGTAGGCGGAATTCGTTGCACACATGTTGACCATTCCGCGTATGATAGCCCTGTCATGAACTGGTTCTGAAAATTGTACTAAGCTGCACTATGTTTGATGGGAGATGTGGAAGGGAGTTCGCCTGATGAAAATACCATTAGTATGGACCTGAGTTGCTAAATCTCGACGTGCGCACCCGCGTTGGCTCGAAGTACACCTGGGGGAACCGCGCTATCTCTAGACTGGGACAGTCACTCGTCACCCCCATCTGCTCAATACACAAAAACCTCGAACGCGACGCAGCCGGAGTCCCGGTCATGCGGTCCGTTGCTGGGCGTCGGCTTGTGAGCGCAGCACGAGACGAGAGGGCGAGACATGTCGCCAGAGCGGAGGAATGTGCGCATATATGCGCCGTGCTCGTCGACGAGGTTAGTTGTCTCAGTTTGCGAACATTCCGAGACGTGCAGGCGTGGTCGTCAGTACGTGAAGTAGAGATGAAATGGAGATAACGAAGCGGGTATACGAGGTGGTTGGTGGGTGATGAGGCAGTAGTGAGGACGGAGGGCAGACAGTGGACGCGACTACTTGAGGACGATTTGGATGAGGAGTGGTGAGAGGCTATATTGGCTAATTGCGCGGTGCATTTTGGATTCGGCTCGCTGGTACAACTGGTTAAAACGCTGCCCTGTGAAACGGGTTTGGCGGACCAGCCCCGAGTTCGAATCCCGCGGTATCGAACCGTCGCATTTCCAAGGCAAGGCGGCCGGATCCGCCCTAGTATAGATGACATGCGGATGCTTAGTTACTAACCAACGGGAAATGGATACAGTCCGAAGGGAGCTGGTCGGCCTTCGGGCCCACCAGCTCACTTCGGAAGGCATGTAGCGAAATGGAATTGGAAACGAAAATGGAAAGCAAGCCGCAAAAGCGACCACCCCAAAAAGCAACCCACGAAACCACCACACAAACAACACCCCACAAACCAACTACAACCACACAACACAACACAACACAACACAACAACCCCACCACCTCAAGTTTTGCCGTCTTATACCCTGATATGGATGCAATGCAGTAGTATTCTGATTTTCATTACAACGCTACTCAACAAACTGAAGGCGGCTGGTTCTACGCGATCATGCTTCTAGTGCACGGCCTGACACCACGCACTCAGCTTCCATCCAAAAACCCTCGACCTTCAATCAGCCTGTGGCGATCCATAACCGATTATCCGATCCAAGCCAGCCGTGTAGCGGCTGAGCGGTCCGCGAAGAGGTTAAGGACAGGAATACGGCTGCTCTTCGCGTGGGCTGCCTTCGCGTTCCTGCCGCGTTTCGATATCCCCTCCATCCGTAACTCAAATGTTATTCCATTGATCAGGACGATGCGTTTCTGATATTGATGTTGTGGTGTTTGAACCGAACAGTCTCCTCTTGTAATAAGCCACCATGGCAAGAAAGCTCGTGTATTACTGTCAGAGGTAACAGCGCTGTTATAATGTATCACCTGCCTAGATTAACGCTAGCGTGACGGTACAGTAGAGGTCAAACGAGAGTTGGGATCCGGTTGCATAATGGATGCGAGACCGGTTTTCGTGCAGGGGAATGACGTGTCGTCGCGTTTCGTGGTTGATGCGTCGCGATATACGAAATCAGGGCGAAACAAGCCCAACAGAGGTGTAGAAGGAGAGGGAAAGTAGTACGAAATCGAGAGGCAATAAGGATACACAGCATCCACCGGAAAGGACAAGAAAAGCCCAGAGGAGCGAGAAAGGGTATCGCACAGAATCCTGGAAAAAAAAAATCGAACAATGAAAAGCCTTGCATGTGCGCAGGCAAGCACGATGGGAGGGTGCCGTATACAAGCAAGACACACAACAGACTTTCCTTCCTCATTACTCGGCAGTCTCCAGGACAGGCATCGTGCTCAGGGGTGAGAACGGTGGTGTAACAGGTGCAGTTCCTCCCCCAGGCAACGCCTTCGCCTCCACCGTCCCTGGAGAGCCTTCCTCCCCTGCAGGCAAGGACTGAGCGTTCGCCCTCGAAGTAGAAGACTGTGAAGACCGCTGGCTCTCGACGAGCGCTAGCCGCCTCTGCCCAACGCGCTGAATGACGTCTTTCAGCTCCTGGACCACTTCACCCGAAGGTGCCCACCCTGCCAGCCCAGGTCGCCGGACCCCAGGCGAGGTAGGTCTCGAGCCCGCGAGAGAAGCAGGCGCCGTACTAGTCGGCGGAAGGGATGGTGAGCCGGCCGTATGTCCCAACTTGCGCGCTTCCCTCTCCGCTCGAGCACGCGCAATCCGTTCTTCTCGCGTAAGCTTGCTTTTCTCCTTCTGCCAGGCTCCGATCGCCCCGGCGTCCTCGAACACCTGCTCGATACCCGGGCGGGCGAAGTCGAATTGCTCAAGTGCGTCTTCAGGGAGGAAATGGGAGTCGGGGTCGAGCGCCTGTGGAGGGGGGTGAGAACGAGCAAGGACGGACTCGAGGATCCGGAGTGGGCGGTGGGAGGGCGAGGCGTGCTCTTCGCTGCCAGAAGCGGAGGAGAGGTCCATCGATAGAGGAGGGACTTCCTCAGCTTCGTTCTCTGCTCCGTCTACCTCACCATCGTCTTCGGCGGTATCGCGTCGTGCGCGAGACGGCTTGCGAAGGACGGCAACCAGGTCAGCCCGACCACGCTCATACTCCCGCAAAACGGCAGCAAGCACAGGCCGGATCGAGTCGTACACCGCCAAAGGGTCGACCTCCTGCCTTTCGTCCATTACGTCGTTCTCTGCCCCACTGGGCTCCTGATCGTGCTCGTGGTCCCGGGTAGAAAGGGAAAGACTCCACTCCCTGAGCGCATGCGTGCTCCCACTCAGGAGAGCGCGCATATCCTCTATCCCAGCTATCAAGCTCGTCGTCCGGTCCAAGAACCTGCCCATGGGCGTAGGGGACGGCGCAAATCCTTCTGGACCTTCGGGATTGCCAAACGGCAGCAATCCCACGGTAGAGGACGACAGCGGGAGAGGTGACGCCAGGCCTTCTGCGTGCGTACGCCCTGCTTGGGCTTGGGTGGCCGAGAATTTGGAGGCGGGAAGAGGACTGATAGGCATCCGAGCTCTGTCCTCCATTTTTCTTGCGGCTTCGTCCACTTCGGCACGCAGGTCGCGCGCGACTTCGGAGAGAGAGGCAGCCCAGGTCCGGACGACGGAGGCGACGTCTTCCCAGTACTGTTCTCTTTCGCCGGGACTTGTCCCTAGTGCTCCTGGTGAGCGGGCGGAGGAGGAAGAAGAGGGGGAGAGGTCGTCCCCGTCGAACCGGAGAGCTAGGAGGTGTGCGGCTGCCCACCGGCGGGCGGAGAGTGATGAGGAGAGGAGAGAGGAGAGGGAAGCGAGCGAGAGCGGCGCGCGGAGGCGTTGGGCGATGGAAGGGCGGGTGCGGAGGGAGCGGGTGTTGTGTGCGTGTGAACGGCGGAGGGTCGACGATGGGGTGGGTGTCGGGGAGGCGGGGAAGGAAGAAGGGGAGGGAGCTAGGGAGAGAGTCGCGCTCCGGTAACGGCGGATGCTGCTCGGCGCACGGGTAGGTAGAGGGCTGGGTGAGGCTGACGGGCCAGCCAGGCCTGGTGAGGGAGAAAGACCAGTAAGGGCCGGGCTGGGAGCTAGCGAGGGTCCGGCCAATGCGGGGCTTGCGGAAGAAGACGCTCCGAACGAAGAAGTCGGGGAAGGGGAGAAAGGCTGCTCTAGATTCAGCGCATTCGGCTGCCCAAATCCAGGCCCCGAGCCCAAAACGGAGCCAGAGCCACGTCCAACAGTCGCTGGCGAGCGGAGTGTCGTCGTCATTCCTTCTACAAATTGAGCGGATCCCTCGGTGGAGGCGAAAGCGTTTCTCAGTCGGAGATGGCTCTCGCTCCTCGGCCTGCCTTTTAACCCCCTTCCATCTCTAGCCTGCTCGGGCGTAATAGGCAGAGGAGCCGTGCTCGGTCCCTGCTCGGCCGCCTCATGCTCGTTCACACCAAGCCCGTGCGGGCTAAACAGCTCCGCAACCTCTGGCGTCTGAGGCAGTGTGGCGAACTGTCTTCCCAGCTGAGGGGAAGTAACAGGCGTCCGATTCAAGATACTTTGCCTGGGTGCTCCTTCTCCTGCTGCTGTTTCTGGTAGTTGTTGCTTTTGTGGTTGAGACGCGCGCTGGTTGAGCCCCGAGGGGAGGGAGAACGACGTCCCCAGCCCAATACCACCCAGGCTTGGTCGAACGCGCGAGGAGCGGGAGAAATGCAGGCTTTGAGGTCGGCTTCTGCTTTTCCCTCCTTGGGCATGAGTATATGCGTGTGAAGGGGAGGAGATAGGGGTGGAGGAGAGTGTGAGCGCTCGTCTTGGAGACGTAAGGCCTTGCCTCGGATTTCCACTTGTGCTTGAGGTCGCCTGTTGACCTGGGTTGTTGGACTCGGGAGGCTCGCCGGATCGGGAAAGAGAAGAAGAAGGCGCATACATCTCGCCCAACTGTCTCAGCGCGCTCCCTGAAGTCAAGGGGGCCAAACACTGCCTCACACTCTCAGCCCGGGCAGTAGACTCGGCCAGCGCCGACCTGAGGTGTTCCCTCAGCTGCGCAGTGGGGGCTTGCGAAGTCGACCCAGGAGCGGGGGAAGGTGAAGCCGCTAGCGAGCTCGGCAACTGGGAGTGGGAGTGGGAGTGCAGTTGTTCGTCCGCCTCGATCAGCTCTAGAGCGGAGGAAACGGAGGTGTCCCAGTTCTCGGCGGCGGTGACGAGCTCTTGAACTCCTTCCAGCAGGGCGGTGAGTTCGGGTTGAGCGTCGGTCGTGTTGCTGAGGGTGGTGGATATGCTTAGGCCCGAGGAGGCGGACCGCTTGTGTGCGTTGGGTGCTGGGTCGGTCTTTCTTGATGATGAGGAGGTGGAGGAGGGAGGGGAGGTCATTATGCTCCATAACGCGCATCCCAGCTGGAGGAAGACGAACAGCGTCCCACTTCCCGCCAAGAGGGCAAGCACTCCTCCAACGAGGGCGAACGCCCATACACTTCCTTGTCTTCGTCTCTTCCCCTCTCTTTCCCTTCCAGCAGCTTCAGTGGGAGGAGGTAGCTTCCCCGGTGGTCCGAACGGCGTTGTTGGCGTCCTGGCCGGTAGCTCTTCTAGTCGACCCTGAGGACTCCCGCCCCCACCCGCACTCCCACCCGCAACAGTCCCAGCAGAAGGCAGCTGCTCACTCAACAACGGCGAACTAATAACCAGAAACTTGAGCCTCTCGCCCACAGCTGCCGTAGCGGCAGCTAGCGAGTCCTGCGGCCAGAGTGGGCGAAGAAAGGGTTCGAGTCGGGTGAGAAGCCGGGTGAGGTGGAGGATGAGGAGTTGGGCTAAGGGATGTTGGGTGTGTGGGGTGGAGTAGTGCCATGTTAGATGGCCGGGGAGGGGTGCGGGGGAGGGGTCGACTTCGTCTGCTGTGTCTGGTGGGTGGGGTTAGTGTGGGGTCGTGTGGGGTAGAGAGGAGGGGAGACGGACCGAGGAGATATTGGGCAAGGGGGTGGTCGGGTGGGAGGATCGGGTCGGCCATATGTTTTGAGGTCGATGAAGTAACGAGAACAGAGGGTTGGTTGATATGTAGTTGCTCCAAGTGAGCAACCGGCCGGTTAAGCGGTCCAAGTCTAGGGTATTGATAGGGCAGGAGGAGGATCCGTAGTCGTGGTCGAGGGCGTGACAATAAAGAGCAGAAAGAGTAAAGACAGCAAGTCGTTCAGTACAGTAATCACTACTGCGAGAGAACGTGAGGAGTAAGCCACCCCAGGCAGACCCCTGATCATACCTAATAGGCCCGTTTTTTCATAATGGCCTGAACGGCCCAATAGGGGTCCTCCCTGTTCGCGTCTGATCGGTTCGGGTACACTGCCTGTCCCCACGCACCATAACAGGACATATCACCGAGCGCCCGACCAGACCAAATCATCCGTTCCGACCCTGTTCTGCACCTGTTCCGACCTACACCATCTGATCTGCCACTGTGCAGACGATGTTCCTCCTTCAGTGCAAAATAAACAAATCGTTTATGCTTGTCTGATCTAACTGAACTCCGGGCCCTTCTTTATGAACTGACCGTCTCTATCCGCCTCCTCCTTACCATCCCCGCCTGTTCTCTCCTTCCCTTCGGTCTCGATCTCTCCCCGCCGCCCCCCTCCTCTCTTACCTCGTCTAACCAAACTACTTCCTGCTGTCTCAACCCCCACCCTGGCTGATCGTCTACACATCCTCAAGCCCAGATCACATCCGAGCTCGACCCCGGTGTCGTCTCCTCCGGCTCCTGCTCTTGCCCTTGTCCTGGCAATCTCTGGACCAGATCGCTGAGCCAACCCCGGAAGTCCGCCATCGAGCTCTGACCCGTTCCGTCATATCCCCGTACAATGGCCAGCATGTGGGCCAGAACCCACAAGCCGCATTCAGAGCTCCCCACTTGGTTTCTGGTCTGCTTGCTCGTCAGATGGGTCCCACTCTCCCTCTCACAGACGGATACGAACCGGGCCACGACGTGCTCGCCAACTTGACCACGAGCCACCTGGGAACGGTGCAGCCGAAGCCTGTACGATTGCCCAGACCATTTGCTGAATGATCTGGCCGTTCACTGGTTAGACCGGAACCTTTCCCTTGTACAGTCGCACGCACCTCGACATCCTCCGACCAGGCCCCATCTGACAGGCTATCGTGCACAGTGATCCGCCTGTTCTCCACATCCACGTGAGCCAAGATCCAATGGTTCCCATTCTTGTGAACTGGAATGAGCCAATGGGGTCGGATCCAGCATGGATGTAACGGCTCCGTCACGCTGTGCTCCCCTCTCCGGCGCCGGGCAACGTACTTCTGATACCACGCGTCCAGGCCTTCTCGTTTCGAGCTGATCCGTTCCAACGCTGGCCAGGCAAACGTGGAAAACACCTGCACTGGCCGGGCCCATTCTGAGGACCGCGACAGGCACTCGAAGAGTGATCCGAAATCGTTGATGTGTGCATCCGAAAGCCATTCAGATCGGCTTACCAGCCGTTTCTGATCTAAGGCATTCAACCGCACTATCTGATTCCCTACTCCCGAACCGCCCAGCTCGCACAGCTGATCCGTCAGACGATCAGCCTCCTCAACGGACCAGCTGTCGATGGCCCAGCTCTGGCTTGATCAGCATATATGCGTGCATGGCATATACAAACACGTTGACGCACCTGGTCGGAGCTCCATTCTGCTACTATAGTTCTGATCCTGCCCGGATCGTCCGTCGCAGTCGGGGTCAGCGACCGGTTCCGATTGCCTTGGTCCCCGGATACCGAGTTGAGCTCAGCCGACCTGTTGACCTCCTCGGTCTGGTCCCCTGCCACTTCTTCCCCTTCCGATGTGTCGTCCAGATCCCGGGAATCGATCACAACCGCTCCGAGCTCCTCCACCATCGCGTCCATATCGGCCATGACGCGGTCATAAGCATCGCTCTGATTGCTCTCGGCATCAGTGCTGGCCTGCGATCTCCGATCCCAGTCCGCCGGGGTCTGAGGCTCTCGCCAATGGAGTCCTGATGCCCATGCCGTGTCCTGCGCGGCCGCTGGCTCGTCGGCAGGTCCGGCCAAGCTAGCGCGTAACCGGGCCATCACTCTTGCCCATCGCTCGGCCGGAATGCACCGGCTGGTCCAGCGATACCGGAGCCAACCCTGCTCTCGTATGAGGCGATCCAGCACAACCTGATCACCCCGATCTGCTATCTTGTATGAGGCCCGTCGCCAACGGCTCTGAGTAATCTGCGCACCGCTGGCCTGTTCACGGGCCTGAACCAACCGCCACATCTCTTCCGCCCACCACCGCTCCATGTTGCCCGCTTCCATGACCAGACGGTCCTCCTCCTCCCGGCATCTGTCCATGATCAACATGCTCGTGATACCCGAACGGACCTTCTCGCTAATCGCCCAGATCGGCGGACGTTCCAAGGTCGGCCACCACACATCTTGCCATAAGGAATCATCCTCGCTCGGATTACGCAACGCGTTCAGATCTAATCTGGGAGGAACAGGGACATTCCAGATCGGATCAATGATGGTCGTCAGGCGGTCTACGTATCCGTTGTACCGCTCCACCGCAGTCTTCGTCGCCCGCCAGCGGGGACCCCAACCTTTGAGTATAGCGTCCCGAACTTTGGTACCTGATCGTAGTCCTTAGATTCTATATCCAACCAGTGTAGTGTAGTTCATGACTGACCGACAGGATCATGGCGTCCTCCTCGGGCCCGATGCAAACGGGACAGCTCCCAGAGATGATCCACAACCCTTGTTCGGATATTGATCTTCTCCTCGCGCGCCAGGAGCAGATACTGAAGGCATTCGGATGTCACCCCGGCCAGTTCCGGCAGAGTGCGATCCACACGTAGATCCGCCAACAGCCGCTCCCCATGTCGCATCAGATCCTCGTGCTGCTGTCGGAGGATCTGGAGGGTATGGCTCGACGGGGACAGACCGAACTCTTCGCTCATCGATCTGGCCGTCTCTTGGATCGTCACCCCCAGTCGCTGAAGTTCCTGCTGAAGTCGCTTGAAGATTTCGATTTTACGTTGAAGTTCTCCGACCGTATCTGCCAAGTTCCCAGTCTTAGACCCCGAAAGTATCAGATAGTGTATTGCTTACGTCGTTTGAAACTATACGGATCCGCTCTCTGTTTCTCCAGCTCGCGGCGCAGTTCTAGCAGGCTCAGACCCGATGCCTCCACCACCTCCTGTGCGTCCGCTCGACGCCGACGGATCAGCTTGAGCTTGCGGGCCATCCAAGCACCGAGCGTGCTTGTCATGGTCTGGCCACATCGCTGGAACTTCCTCTCCAAGATGAACACACGCCGTGCATCCTACATCCGGATCCCGATCAGTGATAGATCCGACCATGTGAGACGACCTGCGTACATTGGCTCGCCTCAGAATGGGAATCAGCCTTCGGGTCCGGCTCCAGACCCGCTCACTGCCTTCCCCATCCGTCAAGCCGAATCCGGTTCGCCGCCTGGGATTGTACACGACCTGACAGGCCCATTCATGCCCATACGCATGCAGGACGCTGCAGGCGAAGGTTACACGATCACGATCCGATCCAAGGTAGCCGTACTGGTACGGGGGGTCAGCCCGAGAGCAAGCAAGACGCGATCGAGCTCACCAGGTCGCAACTGTGATCGACCTGACATCCAATATCATACAACACGCCGACAGATGCTTGAGCCGGAAGCTCCTCGAGGAGCGCCCAGATCAGGGCAAAGGCGTATTCTTGACGTTCTCCCGGTGTCGTTATGTCGCAAACAAATAACGGGACGTCGTGTCGACAGACCAAGATGACTACGCCGGTCACATCGAAGACCTGTTCCGATACGAGCTGCGCCTCTTCATCCGCAACTTTGAAGGCTTTCCGACAGCGGTCCAGTGCCTCCTGATCTAGCTTGGTCGAGGTCCGCCGGTCCGGTCTTCCCGCAGCTGCGGCCTTGGCGGCTTCCATTCTGGCCCGAGCTGTAGCCACCGCTGCGCGAGGTAGATAGAGATCCGGTTCAAATAGTAGCGGCGAGATCCCTCCGGTTCTCAAGCGTTTGAGTTGTCGGTTGCCGTCCAGAGCGACCAGAACATCCGCTCCACTGCAGTTCGGTGAGCGGATGAAGCACCAGGGCAAGATCACGTACCTTGAAGGTGACCGACCCCACTGGATCAGGCCAAAGCAGGCCGGACAGCGAAGCTGCATCCTTGCACTGGCCCGAGCTGGCCTCAGGTCACCCTCGCCCGGTGGTCCTGTCTCCATGGAAGGTGGTAGTCGTTCCTCGATTTGTCTGCGTAGATCGGACTCCCATTGCCAGCGACAGCGATCGTACCACAGGCTCGCGCTGCTAAACCCTCGGCGCCAAGGATCTTGAAGCGGCCGTGTCTGGTCACAGAGATGGTCAGATCCGTAGCCCTAGCCTGTAGTAGAGTCCAATTACCTGATCTGCTGTGAGATAATATATGCCCTGTTCCGCTTGCGATCGGACCAAGGCCTCACAGAACGCATCATTGGGTGTGGCGCAGGCATCGTACAGATGCAGGTAATGGTCGAGCAGGTCCAGCGCGAAGGCGCGCGGTGCAGACCTGGGGGAGCTTGGCCAGAATCCAAATCGTACCAACGCCAGAGCAACAGGATGATCAGGACAGCCTACGGCGGTTCTGATCGCATAACCTAGATTGTAGTCTCAGCAGGGCAGACAGGGGTGGCAGAGAGCTGGTCGGAACTCACCTGTAAAGCCTATGCACACCACCTGATACGACCTCCGCGCTCCGCACCGGTCTGAGCAGCAGTCCATCTGGCCCTCTGACATGCTCCGACCATCGTCTCCAGAGCCATGGTGCGCTCTCAGTGCTGCAACCAACCGAGGGACCAGATCCGACCATTCATTGTATGTCGCCTGTCGTGCCAGATGATAGCGCGTCGCTCGGGTCCTTGGCATGGGTACCGCGTCCGACTCGGCGGGTCCGAACACAGTCTCCCATTCCTCATCGCCCGGGTCCAGGGGACTGGGGACGGGCGTGGGCACGCTCGTCGTTGCACCCCTCCATTGAGATCCGGCGCTGAAAGAGGGGAGCTGAGAATCAGGAGAGGCATTGCGCCGTGTCTTGTGCTGTCCTCGTCCCAGCGGGATCCGAGCGAGCGTCGTTCGGGGCGTACCAGGGGGCACCGATCCACCTGGAGAAGAGGGCGGACCCGCTCTCCCTCTCTTGCGAGGTGCTGGTCCGAATCTGATCGCGGTCCGGGGAAAGTCCATATCACCTGGGGCAAGGTGACGCGTACGGATGCCCTCAAGTCGAACTGATCTGCTCAGTCAGTAGTGTTGACAGCGTTCAGAGAGGTACATTTCACGGACAGGGTCTGTTCACCTGGACACCATCTGAACACCGTCTGAACACTGCAATCCGGTGTCCGCTTGATCCCACCCCTCGATCCGCGCTCCCTGGCGCGCTGAACAAATCACAAAAGGCCTGCGATCTGGCATCGGCTCGGTGGATTTCTGTTTGGCCTGAAGGGAATATGGTCAGCTCGCGACTTCAGCGGACCCGATCACTAACCCTTATCAGGTACAACCCGCTCGCGCTCTTGTCAATCTCATGGCCGACCTGGCTCTCTTCCCGCTTTTCCTCGTGCTCATTGCTCTCGCACCACCCATCATCGATCTGGCCTCATGTGGTAGGCTGCCTGAAGACCAGACGACGGCTTGGCCTACTGATATTCAGGACAGGCATGGAGCCGATGTCGGGTCCAGGACTCCAGAAGTAATCCAGCAGACTTCCAGCTTGACGCTCTCGGACTTCGTCCAGGTCAGATCCTGGCGTTGGAGTGTGAAATCGGGCTAGTGGGACAGAGGAGGATAGGTTCGTTCGAAGCGGTTCTCCCGCATATTTGATCAAGCCCGGCCATTCACGGTCATGATCAGGGTCTATTGATATTATCGACGCGGAGGACGCGTCGGTCACGGGGAAGCAACCGGCTTAACTTCTGACGACCAGGTCCATCTGACAACAACTACTTCCTTGGCACAGTCCACTTCTTTGTCTGGATCAGACACAGCTCGCAAATGGCAATGGATGATTATCAGCTCGGACCACTCGACCGGATCCCTCCCCCCCCTTGTTGGTGCTTGGGGGAACGCTTGCCCAACACTTCGAGGAGCATGCAATACCGCCGGCCCGGTCCTCGACAGGATGAGCGCATATATGGTATGCATCACGCCTGATCATCAGATATACTCAGATCTGATTATGTTACTCCAGTGTGCGCGGAACGATCTGACTGGGAAATGCTCCGATTGGCCCTGGCCAGTCTGTCCCCCGGCGCTCAGCAAAGGTCCCAGGCCGCAACAGAGATCTGGACGGCCCGGTCACACGATCCTCCGCAGACAACCGCGTATACTCAGGCCTGGCTACAGGCTGCCCAGGAGGAAGGCGATCGCAGATGGGGTCGGGGCTGGAGGTTGCGTCTGCGGACGCCAAAGACAAGAACAGGCGGCAATGCAGCTCCCGGCTGCAGTTTTGCGAGTGAGTATCTGACCTCGGTTCTGTCAGGTCTGAACTCTGACTGGAAGTAGTGTGGTGGAGGGACTGGGTTCGGATCTGGCGCGCACTGCCAGGTCTCATGGGTGTGCACCGGTCTGGGTCATTGTGCCCTGTCAGTCCATTCTTCCCATCGCTCTCCGGGCATGAACTGATGGAGGGTCAGATGCCCGCATCAGCTCCAGCAGATCAGACACTCGGCCACAGGTCCGAGTCCAAGCCTGTCGAGGTGCTGTCCCAGTCGGGTCCGAATGAGATGGGCTTCCAGGATCCCGGTTGGTGGAGGTCTCTGCATGCCGAAGCTTGCATAGATCCTTATGCTACCGATCGATGGGAAGCATCGCCGTCGATTCCGATCCTGGACAACCATCTGTTCGAACTGGAAGGATTCGATCATTGGTTTGACGAGATGTTCCTGGACGGGAATCTGCGTGTATGTCCTGCTAACGAGGGCGATCGGGTCGTGCCGGACTTCGCCGACAGCATCTATCCTTTCCTTGCCCCAAGCGGCCCGGCCAAGGTCGACTTGCAAGGGGGGGATCAGATTGCGCGTAAGGGTTGATTGTTCACTTGTTCTTGCATTCCCTAGTATAATGAGTTCTGGCCTGTTTAGGTCAGAACAATAATCGGATTGTCATTGTCCCGAGCAAGTGCACATCTTTATAGTCCCTCAGTCCCTGATCAGAACAAAAGAAGCCAAAGAGTCCATGCGGCTGCTGCCTCATGTGGTCCGCGAGGCGCACGCGCGGTTGCCTTCCGGCCCAAGGCTTATAGTTCGCACTGCTATCGCCCACAATCCATCCATCTGGTCCGACCCGACCTCTCTCGTACTCCTCAGCACCTTGTTCGCCCTCCCAGCCCTCCTACGTCCTCTTCACCATGCCACCCATGTGGGTCCGTGCCTCCGATCTGGATTCTCAGACTGGTTTGCTCCGACCCCCTCCTGGAGCAGGGAGGGGCGGCGGGCCTCACCCTCCCCCCGCCATTCCGATCCAACCTCGCGGTGTAACTTTCGATCTGCTGGAAGGACCCGAAGGGCCCCATCTTCGCCCCCCTCTGTGCTGGTGCTCCCATCCTGAGATGGGTCTGTTCTCCTACGCTGCCAAGTTCATGAATTGGAAGAGCGGAGGTCGTTTCCGACATGAGGTCTATGGTGAGCACTCCCATCCTCACCATACACGAGTTCGGCACTGATCATACGCGTCAGTGTGCTTCGAGCGGGCCGAGTGGTTCGCTCTGGCTCGTCAATCAGAGGCTTGGCACAATGAAGTCGACCGGCTCGGGCTTGATCCGGAGCAGATCAGAGGGTGTCCGGCCGATATTGAGGGAGCGGCTCGCTGGGGACCTAACTGGAGGCGGCTCAAGCTCAACGCCGGACCGGGCCATGCTACTATGCAAGCGCCGGGCTGTGATTTTATGCGTGAGTGATTTTTCTCTGCGATTGGATTGGGAGGGAACTGATCCTGGCACGACAGTTTGGTATCGGGACTATCTCCGCCTACTTCGCATTGAGGAACTGCGTCAGAACGTGCTACCCGCTCCGCCTGGTATACAGGCCGGATTGCGGCAAGCGGGGCCGGCCGTAAGTGATCAGGTCTGTTAGGCTGAGAGTAGAAGCTGAACGGTGGTCAGTTCGACAACGATGACGCGCGGTCAGTCGCCAGTTTGGCCCGCGGCGATCGCCAGCTGCGCTCACGCATGAAGCACTACACGGACGATCAGTTATCTGTCCTGATACCGACCGATGTTCAGATCGAGCTCGACGAAGATACGATACGCAATGCGGCCAGGAATCCTTTCTACGCGTGGGATGCTGTGTCTGAGCCGGGTGAAGTTGATGACACGCTCGACGATCTGGTCGACTTCAACGAGTACTTCGATCTGACCTTCGCCAAGGCTCGTGCGCCTGGTCCCGCCAATCCGAATGTCCGTCCGATCATCTATCCCGCCGAAGGCCCCATCTATTTGTTCCTCCGCACTGCGGCTGGGGCCGATCGCTGCACGCCTGGTGATGGCCGGGTCACCCAGTGGCTCGGCGATCTGGCTGACAATCCGACTACTCCGACCAGGACGGCTCCCCCCATCGTTCCGATTCACAGCTCGCCCATGTCCGATGGAGGACCGGACCGCACTCCCAGTCCATCTCGTGGTGCCTTCAGCAGCGGGAGCAGCAGCCAGGGCGGCCGCTCTCCTACTCGCGCAAGTCGACCAGGTCGGTCTGATCAATCCGCGGGATCTGGGTTGAACACGGTCCAGTTCCTTCGGCATGCTACAGGAGGTCATCATGGTGATGTGTACGACCCTCGCACCGGTCGATACGGCGCCCCTCCCCTTGGTTACAGCGGCCTCGATCCGGACAACTCCGAAATGGACAGTACGGACACGTAAAGTGTGATCGTATCTCCATCCGAGCTGGGCTCAAGTGTTTCCCGACCTTCTGCGTTGGTCTGAGTGTTTTGTTGCTCCAGATCTCCTCCATTAGCCTTCTGTCTCCCTAGTACTGCTCTGCGCTGTTCTGATACGTCTCTAGCTCTAGCCTCTTAAGGAATCCTCGCTGCATGTAGTCCCATGAGCTTTTCAGGTCGGAACGGCTCATCGGCGTAGCACGTATTACAATGATTGATCTGTTCATACTTCATACCGTGTTTGAAGCGCATGATCCACTTGGTCTGTGCTGAATGTCCCGATCAATTCTCGCAAGTAATCAAATCCATTACAACAGGTCCGATAATACAGCATGTTATTTCGGGATCGCCGGTCAGACCAAACTACAATCAGTCCGCTAGTGTACATGCAACACAACACAAGACATGATGACGCATGAGTCCGCTAATACATCAAGTAATGCATGTAACGCCGATCGGACCAGTCGGGAAAGTAGCCAGCTAATATACAACACACAATACAGTGACCAAGCACGATCCGGTCTCAGGCTGAGGTGAGGGATCACAGGACAGAACATTGGGACTTACTAACTGTTCAAAGTCTGGGAGGACCGGAAGTCCTCCCTCGGGCCAGACGGGTTTCTTCCCAGTCCTGAAGAAACTGCTGCCACCAAACATCCCAGTGCGCCGACAACACCTCATCGCGCTCTGCTTGGGTCAGTTCACGATGGCGATGGCGATTGCTGAGCAGATTGAGGCGTTCAGGTGCCATGCCACGCTGACCTGGCCCTGGAGGTATGGCCGGAGCGGAGACTTCAGTTCGAGATGCTGACAACCGAGAAGAAGATGCGGAGGGCCCACTCGAGAGATTCAGATCGGGTTCCTGCTTGATGGTCTTCTCCGGCCGCGCCTGCAGGGACGTCTTCTTGGATCCTTGTCCTTGGGTCGGACACGCGAGTGAATCCGGACAGTTCCCTGCGTGGTGGGCGGAAGGAGCCGTATTCTCTGCATCGGAGTAGGAGGCTTGAGCGACCTGATCGGCCCATTTCTCGATGTCGAGTTCGGCGGGCAGAACGTCGATGTCGAAATCCCAGTCATCCAGGTAGTCGTGCGGGTCAGAGTGGGAGGGAGAGACTTGAGTGGATGCGGTCGTCAGATCACACGTGTTTGTGACCTGCCCAGAGTTAGCTAGCCCAGGATCGCAGCGGATCCCATCATACCTGAGCATGCGAGGATGGAGTACGAGGTTGCACGGCTTTGATCGGATACTTGTACGGAGCGGGGCGGTTCTGGCGAGTCTGCAGGGGACGAGGATCAGATCAGGCGCATGCGTTTGTAATTGGTACGCACAGAGCTATTGAATGATCCTCCCGATTCCCCAGCGCGGTGTTCACGCGCTCGGGTAGGTGCCAAGGTGTGGGCCAGAGGCTGGTTCTCCTTGCCGGCGCGTGGTCTCATCAGGTCGCTCCCAGCAGGCCTGGACGGGCCTGCCTCAGTGAGTCCACGAGGGACGGAACTGAGGTTCTGGCCGCGGAGCGATTGCTTGAGCAGCCAGTCGCGCTTATAGACTAGAGAACGGTAAGCGATTAGATCGTGTCAGGAAGGTCGGATGGGCGCACTGAAGAAGTCACAGCCAGGTGCGACCTGGTCAGGATCAGGCGATCCCCCGCGCAGCTCCTTTTCCACCTTACGCTTCAAAGCGCCCTTCCCCCAGCGTGCTTCGGCTCGGATGACATGAACGTTGGGTGGGCGCTTGCTCTCCGGTATGTTCCCACATGCTCGGTCCAGATCCCGAGCTTGACGAACGGAGTTGAGCCAGTCGTTTCGCTCCGCACAGACTGCCGTTTAATGAGCATATATGCAGGGTCGGATCAATGAAAGGAGGGACTTACGGAACAGCCATTCACCCTGCATCGGGCCGGGTTTCCTCTGAACGTATCCGCGAGTGGGCATGCAACACATGCAAGATGGGCGGTCGTCGAGCTCCATTGCGATAGCGATCAGGCCAGTTAGGATGTGGGTTAGGGGGTTGACAAGGATCGGTGGTCGGATTGGTTGGTCGAGTGAGGGCAAGTGGGAGGGAGTGAGCAGATGTGAAGGGAGGCGGTCTTCGGATATGAAGGTGGGAGGTCGGAGAATGGAGGGGGTATATATATGCGCGAGGCGGGGAAGGAAGGTCGTAGAAATGGGGCGAGTCAGGCCGAAGATCAAGTCATTGTGCGGAAGGATGACTTGACGCGATGACTAGAGTCGACTAGAGACGGGACTGATCATTGAAATAGGGGAAGAAGTAAAAGATCTACGTGCATTGATGTTAGGCAACTCCTATCATCCGTCGGACCAGGGAAATGACTCACAGTCCAGGCCCGCACTGATCGGTGGAGTTTGCAGTGACGCAGGGGTTCGGATGGGAATACTGCCCGGTCAGTGAACTGATCGTTTCCAAAAGGGGAATAAGCAAAACATCTACGTGCGCTTGTGGCAGCACACTCCTATCAAGCGTCCGAACCGAGGAATGACTCACCATGCAGGCCCACACTGATCAGTCGAGTTTGAAGTCAGGCAGTAGTTCGGATCCGAATACTGCCCGGTCAGTTCTATTGCTGGCCCCAAACAAGAAGCGAAAACAGGAGCATTACAGCTCACCTCATATCTCAAACGCACCTCCGCGGGAGACTGACTCATGCATACATGGTGATCGGACCGTACTCTTCCGATGATCGCATGCGAAGGAGGTTGAAAGCCAGACCGGACGTTCAGGTCTAACAAGTCATATCATTCTCGATCAGTTCAGCAAAGGACAGGAGAGAATGAGAACATGGCAATGGAAGGAAACAGGTGATCCGATCATTCGCAGAGAAACAGTGAGTCAAGAGGCGAATCAGTAGGGGGGAGCAGGTCCCAAATAGTACGGGCGGTAGGGATGAAAGCTGTTCGGGATGGTCGGATCGGCTCGCTGTGGTTGGAGCAAGGACTGGACAGGAGGGAGAGGGCGAGGTCGAGGCTGAGGCTGAGGCTGAGGCTGATGCTGAGGCTGATGCTGATGCTGAGGCTGAGGCTGAGGACCCGGATGTGATGGGAGAGCATATAAAGGTTGTGCGATTGGTTCGGGGGGTCTGACCTCGCGGGTTTCTTCGACTATAGACGAAGCTTCCTCCAAAGGCAGAAGTTGGGGCTGATAGAGACGGGCTGGCCGTCCATCGTGTCGCTCCGTAGGTTTAGCGGGCGCTGGCGGTTCAGGGGGAGGACGGGACAAAGCCCGGCTCAAAGGTGAGATGGGCGGATCCGAGTGAGGGTATCGAGGCAGAGAGGGGATACGACGACCTGGCTGACCTGAAGATATGGCAAGATTGTTCGGATCCGGGCTCGGCTGGTCGTCCGTGTCGCTTGCATCTCCTCGTGACCGTTGATCCACAGATTGAGATCGTCTTTGCCTCTTGCGGCTGAAGGCCTGGTCGGCTGAAGGGGCCTGCCTCCTCTTCCGAAAATGGTCCACGGTCGGCGCAGGCCCAGAAGCGACGTCCCGAGGGGTCGATCGCTCGCGTAAAGAGAGAGCTTGAGGTCGGGTCGGCGCGGGAAGATGACTGCGCCTTTTCAATTCCTGGTTGTAAGTCCAGGCGGACCCATCGACCCGCAAGATCAAGGGGGGATCCACAGCGGCCAGATCACGAATAGCGTCTAGATATTAGAACGGGGGTCAGATCCGCTCCTGGTACGGATCGGTACGCACCTTTACTCCAACGCCGAACGGATACCTTCAGCTTGGGAACCGTGGTCGTGTAGGCGATCCAGACGGGAACCAACTGGTCGTGCGGGGTGTTCTGAAGCTGTGTTTTGAGATCGTGGGGCCAAGGACCATGGTCAGGCCAGTTGACCAGAGTGCACTGATATTGTATCATGGCATCTTCTATATGTGGACCCCAACGATTGTTGGAGGGGGGCTTGGCATCCAGATCACTCAATCGCATGGCATCGTCTGGGAGAAACAAGAGCATGAGCAAGAACCGGTCTGATCTTTGGGGTCTGAGACGTACATAACAGATCCTTTCCATACTTTTTAATGTCATCCTTCATGGCCCGAACGCCGGCGATCTTGGTCCCCAAGTGCGCGCGAGGATCCACAGTGTCGTCTGGGGGTGGATTGGTGGCCAGAGCGGTATAGTGGTGCCTGTATGAGGATCACCGAGTTAGATCAGATCGATACGTCGGCTAAGAGATCTACTCACGTCGCCCAGTCGCGCACGCGCATGCTCTCACCTTCCGCAGTGAGGCGAGAGAGGGTCTGACCCATCTGATAGGAGGTAAGCGTACATTTGGGGCGGATGCATGGAAGAGCAGTACCCCTCGGACCCCATCTGACTCCCAAACCATTACCAACCGACCGCCGTCCATTGGGTTCAGACCTACAATTTGAAATCGACCACCGATTGAGCATCTTGCATCGTAGTTGGAGAACTGAATGTGAAGGTGAGCATTCAGGTCTCGCAGGCAAGGATGAGCGGCAAGCAGACCAGGTATTGCGCCGAGCGCACGAATCGATCAAAGAGCTCTTTGCGCTCGGTTGCGGATAAGGACTCCGCCTTGGGCTGGTCCTGCCTTGATAACCACTCCTCCAGCTCTTCGACCAGACCAGGTTGCCGGGCCCGCCGAAGATATTGTTTGCGGGTGGCCTTATGATCGTATGGTTCTGAAGCGGGTCAGCGTAGTTAAAGGGATATGAAGGAGCCACTCTTACCACCAGCAGGGCGCTCGGTCCGGGCCCGCTGCTGGAAGATATTCCAAGGATTGGTCTGGCGCGCGTAGCCAGTAAATACTCCTACGTCTTTCCACACCCGACCCGGGTCTATCTGATAATGCTCCGCGATCTCGTCAACAATCGCGCGAATCAAGGTCTGAGCAATCCGTCGGCCCAGTTTGGCGCTTGCAGGCAAGGGACCCGGTGCCTTGGGCCAATGCCTGCGGTAATAGGTGCTGAGAAGGGTGAAAGCCCTCTTGCGCTGATACTGCAAATCGTCCGGATCCGAATGGCCGTCCAAGCTGAGCTCCAAAGCCTCCAACAGTCGACGATCTTGCTCATCATGGATCTGACCATCGTCCTCTTCCTCTTCCTGATTTTCTAACCGAAAATCAGGACCGATCCTCTCCTCAACCTCCTCGCCCTCTTCGTCATCCTCGCTCTCCTCTTGCCCTTCCGCACTCGGAGATATCCGATACCCCTGATGATCGGACGGTGATCTGGAGTCTGAAGGCGAACGGCGAGGAGGCAGATCGGTCTGCTCGTGTAGCGGATTTTCATCTGGCAAGGCAGGAGGGTCTCTGGACCCTTCAGAGTCGACATGTGGAATGTGGGGATGAGATCCGGCCCTATGAGATCCGGTTCCATGGTCCGCCGGTGCAGTACTGTACTGAACGGGTCCTCGAGGAACGTGCCGGATGGGATCACAATGAGAGCAAGCAGCGGGGGGAACGGGAGCTAGCACCTGGGGAGTATGAATGAGATCAGATCGATATACATTGCAAGACCAGCCACCCACCCAAGGAGGAGGTTGGGGAAGGAGAGAGGATCCGCTCGAGGCAGACGACCAGGACTCCATGGCCCTATCGATGGGGGTCGGTTCCATGAACGGAGGTCTTTCAAGATCGGCATGGATGTGCGGCAGCGCAGGATCGCTCTTCGGAGTGGAATCTAGAGAGGGGTCAGAGCAGATCCGATGAAGTGGGGACAGTAAAGTGATTTACGGATGAAGGCATGGTCAGCCGGATCCGTAAACATATGTTGAAACAGGGTGAATTCGTCCAGAGCGGATCCGAATGCTGCCTCGTGTGATACGTTGACCATCTGATCTATTAGACCATTACCTGCAGGCTGAAAACCGTGCGCGAATGTCATGCCATGCAGAGCCGTAGGTCCGGCCGTCTTGTGGGTCATTCGGTGGGCAGCGCCGGGGGCAGGCACTGAGCAGATCTGGTTAGATCTGTACAGATGGTAACAGGCCGGAACACTGACCTAGACCTGAGCGGGCGTTTGGAGACCTGAACATCCGTTCTAGTCCGGCAGCAGGAGGAGAAGGAGGCCTGAAAGCCATCAAGAGTGGTAAGGGAATGCGGGGGAAGACCTTTACCTGATCAGGAAGGTTGGACGCGAACAGATAACAGGTCTGTACGGGTCCAAACAAACCTGCACAGCGCGTCGCGGGTCACGTGAGCTCCATCTCTCTCCCATAACGGTCAGATCGAAGACATCAACGCCCAACAGTGTCGATTAATACGCTCTATCCTGCCTATTACAGCTTCGACTCGGACCTGATACTGATGGCAAGCAGTTCTGGCCCTGACAATTATACCCATCCGACTGGTCGGACCGGTTGCAGTGCCCATGACTGGAACTCGGACACCCTTGGTAAGCCATCTGGCCCTCCCTCAAGAACGGATCACTAAGGCAGCGATCACAGGCACGTCACAGCGAGAAAGGTCGGATCGTCATGGGGTCATTCGTGAGCCAAGGGCGAATGCTGTCAAGAAGGAAGAGGACCAGATCCCGAGTCTCATGGTCAAAGTCGAGGAGACGGACATAGCCACGCGACTGGTTGGGCCGGACCCGACGTCTTGCGTCAAACGAGAGGAGAAGGGGGAGGAGGGGGGGGAGGAGGAGGAGGAGGAGGAGGAGGAGGAGGGGGATGGGAGGGGGGAGGAGAGGACGGAGGAGGAGAGGAGGGGGCGGGGAAGGGCGGAGGAGAGGACAGGGCAGGAGAGGGGCCATTCGGGTCCAGGGGATGGCCTTCTCATGCCAGAACTGATCGAAGCCCTGGTCGCTCGTGCCGAGGTGTGCAGAATCATATACTGGAGGACGGCATGAGGGTCTGGTGCTGATCAAAGACCAGGACATGCTCGAGCAGGATGCCAGAACCATAAGGCGATGGGAGCTGGCTCTGGCTAGTGGCCAGGCCCGAGCACCTGCTCCGGTGACACTGGTGGATCGTGTCTGGACGTTCTTGGATGTACATCTGACCTCCCTCCACGCGTGTGACCGGTGCTGATAGGGAACCCAGGCGTCTCGTGCAGCACGGCGAGGACGGGCAGAACGCAATCACGGAGAATCGGGACGATATGGCGGTCGGAGGGGGCAGGGAAGATCGGGTCGCCAGGCAGAAGCCGTGTCAGAAGGCAGGAACCGGCCACGAGCTGATTAAGAAACCATGTGTGCAGGCATCCTCTAGCTTGTTTGTCAGGACTGATCGTTGCCAGGTATTTTGTATATGATATTATGCGATGGCGTTATGATACCTTCTTCGAGCAGTGATCTGGCCGTGAAGGCCATGTCTAGACATCCGTGCAGGAGCCTTGGCTTCGGGTCGGCAGAAAGATTGAAGATCAGTCGGGAAGCTGAAGGACCATTCCGGCGACGAAGCGTCCTGTGAGGAGACAGAAGAACCGAAGAGTCGAAGAGCAGTTCCTCCCCGGGGAGGGTGGTGATGAAGCAGAGCACCCCAATCAACAGCTCTGTTCTCGGCCTGTACAGGTCCACCGTTCAGATGCTGTTCAGATGCCCAAACAAAGGTCACGTGTTCAGCCAGATCAGCACGAAAGGTCGACATGCTCGACCTCCTGCACAGACAAGAACCGCTGTATGGCCTTCAGTGTGCGGGGCGGGGTTTCAGGATCCGATGGGAACAGCATGGATTCGCATGGGTCAGGTCAGGCATTGTATTCTAAGTACAACAACGGTGCAATAATCTGAACTGTGCGCTGTTGACCGGGTCACACATGCGTTAACATGGTAGTACTGGAGTAGGAGGTCTGACCGAGTGCGTTGGATGACCCAGTAAGCCCGAGCGTGGTCGCGAGACACGAGCAGGTCGTTGAATGGTCGAAAGATGTGGCCAGGTCGAGGTCGAGTGGGACTTGCACCTTGATCTCAGAGGGGCGGCCTGGACAACGGGTAGCCACTGTCTGAACGCCTGAACAGGGTCGGAACGGATGATTAGGTCTGGTCGGGCGCTCGGTGATATGTCCTGTTATGGTGCGTGGGGACAGGCAGTGTACCCGAACCGATCAGACGCGAACAGGGAGGACCCCTATTGGGCCGTTCAGGCCATTATGAAAAAACGGGCCTATTAGGTATGATCAGGGGTCTGCCTGGGGTGGAGTAAGCGGGCGTAAGGTCGACCAAACAGGAAAGCGGTACTGTACTGTGCGCGATGATGGGCAAAGGTGGGGCGCGTGGGCCCTAATTCAGCCCTATTCAGCTGGGGAACGCGGCCTCCGGGAGCGCGTCAGCACCCTCCCTTCGTCCTGGAGCGAAAAAACACAGAGATTCGGAGAAGTTCTCGGTTCCGTTCTTGTGAGACCAGGAAGAGACCGTCTCGTTCTGTGTGCTTCTCGCGACGTCGTGATGTGGAGGGTTCGTCCAGTTTGGCGAGAGAGAGGAAGAAGAGCGCAGGGTGATCGATCGATCGATTGATAGATGAACGGACTGACTGGACGACGCGCCCACAAAGCCCCTCTTTAGCCCCTGAAGCTGAAGAACGCGCGGTATGTGGCGCCCCTGATGAGGAGCAAGGTTCGTTCCCGCTAGGGTTGGCCCCGGCGAGCTTGAATGAGCGGGGAGAGGGGAGATTACGAGTGACGTCACGTGTTCTCTTGCTGTTTCCCTAAGTACTCCGGCCGAGCCTGAGAGAGAGGGGTTGCCGATCCCGCGGGGAAGTGGGCCGGAATCGCCAGGAATCGGAGACTGCAAGGGCAAGGCAACAGGTGGTCGTGTGCGCTGTGTGATTGTGCGTGAGTGGCACAGCGTCGCACCGCACCGATGCCGCGCCGGCGCCTCGGTGTCTTACACCTGATCTACGGCGTCTGAATGCAAAGGAGAGATGGGATACGCTGATAGGAGCGCACTCGGGGCGTACAGATAGCACACACTACCAGTTCCTCCTCCTTCTACTTTCTCTTAGGAGCAGAGTGATATTGGGCTGTGTGCCTGGGCACGGATATCACACGGCAAGCATAATCACGAAAGCGGCTCCGTATCACCCGCCTCGACCTCCTTCTCGACATCTGGCGAACTAACCCCGCTCCGTCTTTACACGTCAACTACCCCTCCTTCCAGCCAGCTCGACAGCCAGCTCAACATATATAGTCACTTTATACCTCCAGGACCCCTTACCAAGATCGTCACCAGCCTCAGCGGACGGGAGGGATGCGTCCTCCAACTCCGCTCCCCTCGAGGCCCATCCTCATCCCCTCCTCTTCAACACCATCCCAGACCGACCCGTCGACGTCCAACTCATCCGCATCGACCTCCTCAGCAGAATACACATCCTACCTAACAACGAGCAACCACTCCCTTCCTCATTCTCTCCTCTCGCGGTCATACTCCGCCTCACCTCTCTCTTCCCCACCTCGGCCTCATTCAACGTATACGCCCATCTCATCCCCACTCGCATCTTCGCTCCGCCGCTCCGCACCACCCTCAACAGCCCGCTCGCCAACCCAACGTACCAGTCCCGACCCTAGCGGGAACACCACTCCCCTGGAGTCAGATACGAAGGGCCTCAAGCGCCGATCCACCTCCTCGCCTCTGGTGGGCTCATGGTCCTCCTCACTCCTAAGCATGCGCATGCCCGAACCTCCCCTCACCCTCGGCCCATCCTTCTCCGCCCGTCTCCGGCTCCCTCCTCTCCCAGCAACCTCCAACAACCGCAGTCGCCCACGAACGCGTTCTCCCAGCACCTCCGCCCCAACCGCCCGATCCGGTTCAAGTCCCAACCTCGGAGGCCCAGGCCCCCGAGTAGCGCGGATCCTCACCACCCCCTTTAACGCGACATTCTACACCCTCGCCACCCCTTACGTCTCAACCATCACTCTCCCCGCTCCCCAGCAGCTGCCAATGAAGGGGAGCATACAGCTGCTTTTGCTGAACCCGGAGGAACAGCCGCTGAGGGCGTTTTTGGTGGGGTTTGATGCGCGGGATATGGGGGTTGGGGAGAGGAGGTATGTGCGGCAGATGTGTTATGCGCCTGCGCCTGGGGAGGTGGGACTAGGTATGGGTGTCGCGAGGGAGGGCGAGGGAGGGGAGGGGAAGGAGACGGCCAAAGGGAAGGGGAAGGGAGTGCTGAGGTACGCGGTACAGTTCTGTATCTCCTGCACTGCTCCACCCGCAGAAGAGGACAGCGAGGAAGAAGACGACGAGGACGTTCATGCGGACGGGGAGGGCCACTCTCCGCCTTCTGGCTCAGATGGCTCACCACCTCTGTTCGAGATGGACGACCCGAACCCGAAACATGCGCATATATCTACCTCCCCCAACTCCCACTTCCCACCCTTGCTTCCCTCCTCCCTTCCTGCAACAAGATCTCGCCGTCGCCGACCCAGCTCGCCCCATCTCTCCCCGCAACGCTCCACCCGCCGGTCCTCACACCTCTCCCCTCGCCCACGTCGACCCAGTACGACCGCACCCCGACCGCCAAAGCCAACGAAACAGATCTGGCTCGCCCCTACGATCCGAGTCGTCTTTGCGAGCCGGACGGCGGACGAAGAAGGCCCGCTGAGGGTCGTTACGGAGGTAGAAGGGAGTGGGGATTGGTTGTTGTCTTCACCTTCACCTTCTCCCGTTTCCCCCCCTGGTTTGGGAGAGGGACAGAAGGGGATCCTTTCGCAGACCGCACCACGCAGCCCAACCTTCCGATCTCCTGAGACGCATATATCTACCAACGGCCACCCAACCGTGCCAACCGCACCGGCAACACCGCCTGGTCTCCCCCTCCCAACAACCGGACCAGGACAAACAGTCAAGCGCCCCACCCCGCCTCGCAGACCTTCGTCCCCCTTCCCTCTCCCACTCCCATCCCGAGCTGGACCGACGCTGGGCTTGTCAACGCAAACGATGCATGGCGTTGTCGTCCCGCCTCCCACGTCCCCTTCCGCTGGTCTGGGAGCGGTGGGCCAGGGGATCTCGAGAAGCTCAACTCCCGTGCCAAGGCTGCGCGGGCTCGGCTTGCCAAGTCTACCCAACCCGCAGGCTGCGCCAGGCTCGCAAGATGAACAACGACAGCCGAGCAGCCGGACGAACGGGGTGGCAGAGGACAACGACCTGCAGCCTCTTGCGCACGCATTTGACGAGATGTCCCTCACACCCTCGTCCCTGAACCACTCGATTTCTGCCTCTCCTCCTCCCAGGGAGAGAGAGACAGAGAAGGACACCGAGCCAGTCTACGGCTGGGACGGCCGACCAAGCAGACAAGCGATGTACGCCTACGGCGAGCGGAGATGGGCGGACGAGGCTGTTATCCGCTAGCTTCCCTCCCTTCGCTGTCACGGGCCCTTGTCCGCGGACGACGACATGGCCAGCTCATGCGCCTGGGCTCTCGACGATCTTGTGCAAGTGGCTGTTCCTGGCCTCGCTTGGTTGGGCATGATGAGCTACTGATCTTGTCTGACAATGGGACGATGGACAGGGGTTGTATAGTAGTGTATGCAAATGTATCATACAATAGCGTTCGGAATATAATATTAATTGGTCCTGTTCTCATCTACGCGGGCCGACTGCGTTTGAAGGTAGCCGCCGGCTGCGGCTGCGGCTGCGGCTGGACGTGAGCGATCAGGTCAATGGTCATTCCTTGTGTTGATTTTGTTAGTATCGATCTCTTTGGCGTGACCGAAGCTTGAGCTATTCCTGAAATGGATGATATCTTACAGTACATCTGAGACATCATTCAGCGATGGTGGGAACGTGTGTGAGATTGCGGCGGATGTGAGAAATAAGAAGTTACGGAATGCGGATAGCGATACTGTCGCAGGTGTGTCTCTAGTGGGGCACGCGACCCCAGACAGATAGAGGGAGATGGTAGATGAAGCCTGGCGACAGATAGAAATTCGTGGTAGACCGCATATTAATGAGAAGGAAGGAGAAAACCAAGTTAGACTACAGCAAAACTTGAGGTGGTGGTGGTCGTTGTGTTGTGTTGTGTTGTTTTGGGTGGTGTGTGGTGTTTGGTGGTTTTGGTTGCGGTTGTAGTTAGCCGTTTTTGGTTGCGCTTTTGGGGGGTGCGTTTTGGTGCGGCCGCTTTTGCGGCTTGCTTTCCATTTCGCTACATGGTGTCCGAAGCCAGCTGGTGGGCCCGAAGGCCGACCAGCTCGCTTCGGACTATTTAACTTTTCCCGTGAGTTAGTAAGCATCCACATGTCATCTATACTAGGGCGGATCCGGCCGCCTTGCCTTTAAAGCGACGGTTCGATACCGACGGGATTCGAACTCGGGGCTGGTCCGCCAAACCCGTTTCACAGGGCGGCGCGTTAACCAGTTGTGCCAGCGAGCCGAATCCAGAGTGCACCGTGCAATTAGCCAATATAGCCTCTCTCCACACTTCGTCCACTTTCGCCTTCGGTATTCGCGTCCCTCGTCTGGCCAACACGTACACTCTTGCTCCTACGCTTCTTCCATCGTTCGCGAATGGTGTCTATCTCACATTCTCTCCACTACACCTGGACGTCTCGGAGTGTTCGCAAACTGAGACAACCTCTCTCGTCGCCGAGTACGGCGCATATATGCGCACCTTCATCCAGCTCTGGCGCCGTCCCTTGCCCTCTCGTGCTCTACTACAGTAGTCCCATGGGCAAGTAGGACGCTCACGTTGTGCACCGCGTCCGCGCCACTAAGAAAGAATATGCTCACGATAGGAGTCTGCATCTGAATGCTCTCCCTGTATCTTCTCACTTCGCCAACGGTCAGACCAAGAGGAAAGACTGGTCTGCAGTGGTCACCACCGCCGATCTACAGGCTCAAGGACTCACATAACTATCTTGCAACATACCAAGAACCCCAGAACGCGGCACAGCGAAGGCGGGCTCCTGGCTGTTACATACCCTCCCGTCGCCCACAACTGAACTACGGCCTACATCTTTACCTACAAAACGGCGGCGCCATACGCAAAAAACCCTCTGTCCGCTTCTTCCGTTCCTCCACAAGCCCATGTATACGTGCGCCCCTCTCTCGTTTGCTGCCCATGACAGATGCCGTTTTCCTTCGCTTACATCACCCAGCAACTCACAGGCTGAACCGATTGCACCTCGCAACAACGCGCGCCCGAATTCAAGGTTCCTATACTCCAGCGTCATCATGAGAGGTGTACGTTTGTGCAGAAGACGTTGGATGGAGCGACGGCAACAAGGAGGTTCTGGAAATTGGAGTATGCTCCGCAATGTGTACGACGGGAGATGTGGAAGAGATTTCGGGCTCTAAAAGCGTCACCACTGTGGACTTGGGTCGTAGAGCTCGACATGCGCACCTGCGTCCAACCGAGCTACCTGCGAGAACCGCGTTATCTCCGTATGCTCTAACGATTCCTCGTCGCCCTCACCTAGAATCATGGAATGGGCCGCAGCGAAGATGCTGCCAGGCATGCCGTCCGTTGCGCGGGTAAGCGTCTGAGAAATGTGCGCATATATGCACCGTGCTTGTCGACGAGGTTAGTTGTCTCAGTTTACGAATATTCCGAGACGTTCAGGCGTCGTCAACAGAATGCGAGACGTAGACGAAGTGTGGGCGATGAATTGGGTATATGAGGTGGTTGGTGCGTGATGAGGCAGTAGTGGGGACGGAGGGCCGAGGGGGGACGCGAATACTTTGACGACGACGATTTGGATGAGGAGTGGAGAGTGGTTATGGCGACTAATTGTGCGCACCACTTTGGATTCGGCTCGCTGGTACAACTGGTTAAAACGCTGCCCTGTGAAAAGGGTTTGGCGGACCAGCCCCGAGTTCGAATCCCGTCGGTATCGAACCGTCGCATTTAAAGGCAAGGCGGCCGGATCCGCCCTAGTATAGATGACATGTGGATGCTTACTAACTCACGGGAAAAGTTAAATAGTCCGAAGCGAGCTGGTCGGCCTTCGGGCCCACCAGCTGGCTTCGGACACCATGTAGCGAAATGGAAAGCAAGCCGCAAAAGCGGCCACACCCCAAAAGCAACCCAAAAAAAAACCACACAAACAACACCCCAACAAACCAAAAACAACACGGCCAAACACTACACAACGAACAACAACCCAACACCTCAAGTTTTGCCTCATTACGGGGCATTCAATCGGTCCTTCTCGTACGATGCAGCCGTGCAGATGCTGATTTGCCGCTCCAATGCGCAAGATCAAAGCCAATATCTGGATGAGAACCTGGAGCGGATACGATGTGATCATTCTCTACAAGGCATTTACATCTTGCTAAACATCATTCGAAGCCAATCCCAGCACTGAACAATCACACGCTTAGTTCTCACCCTTCCCAGCCAGTTCCCTCTCCAGCTCGAACAACGCCCCCGCCGTATCGACAATCGTCGTCCTAAAGTCCCTCCACTCAATCCCGAACGTCTTGCGCGCCTTGCTCGAGTCGGTCTTATAGTGTTCCGGCGCGGGCCGGCCGTCCGACTTGGGCATCCGGTGCGCTTGCTCCGGAAACGCTTTGGCGACTATGGCGACCGCTTGGTCGAACGAGAAGTGGTCGGCGACGACGAGGTAGCGCTGGCCGGGCGTGGCGGGGTTAGTGAGGGCGTTGACCATCATATATGCGCTTGCGAGCTCATCAGCCGCTGTTGGATAAGAAAGAATTGGGGAGGGGGACGTACAGATCGCGCACATCGACCTCCACGGGAACGCGGGAAGGCAAGATCTCCTTCGCCTTCCCGCTCCACATCGACCACAGCTGAGCTAGCGATGTATTCAGATGATCCAAGCTCCTGATCGGCTGCATAGGCGGTCCATAGATCATAGGCGGCAAGAACGTCGTCAGCTCAAACCCTGGTTTCTCCTGCTCCATAAACTCCCACGCTGCGCGCTCGGCAAGCGCCTTCGAGGCGCTATACACGAAGGCGCCGTTATCGCTCGCGGCTGCCTCTTCCCAGGTGGTCGGGTTCCAGTCCTGCTCGGCGTAGGTATGCTCGGGCCAGAGTCCGTTCTTGACGTGGTTGACGGCGGCAAAACTGCTGATGATGACAACGCGCTTGATGGTCTGCGTGGCTTTGGCAGCTCGGAGTGCAGTGAGTGTCCCGTCACGCGCGGGGATGAGCATATCCCGGACGTTGTCCTTGATGTCGAGGATGTAGGGCGAGGCGAGGTGGAGCATGTAGTCCGTTCCGGATGCGGCGGAGGTCATCTGCTCCAGGTCGGTGATACTGCTGACAAGAGTCCAGGTGACGTGCTTCGCTTGCTCGGGGTACTTTTCGGAGAAGTGCGCGGAGGCGTGCTCGATTTTGCGCTGCAGGGACGGATCAGCATGGACGTCGAGAGGTGAGGTAGGAAGAAAGAGACGCACAGCAGCAGCCTTGACATTGTACCCCTGCTTGACGAGCTCGAGCACCGTCGCGGAGCCCACAAAGCCACTGGCACCAGTGACGAACACGGTCGGAGCGGTAGAAGCCATCGTCGTAGTGAACTCGTTGTCTCGTCGAAGTTCTCTTAAGCTGGAAAGGCGGAAGACGGGCGAAAGTTGTTCAACTGACGCAAGAGGCAAGAAGAAGAGAGCTGACGTTTCTGAGTTGCTCAGCCCACATCGCAAGTCGACATTTATACCCTCTCTCCTAGCCTTCTCTCCATATACCACTTCGAACACCTGTCAAACATCCGACAACAAGCCTAGCCCTTCGCTCAACCCGCCGACGCTCCTACGCACTCTCGACTCCCACGGTCTCCCTGGCCCATCGGGCTTGAGCGTTCAGTGTTCAGTCGGCTAGGATCGACGTCATGTTCTTCTTAGGTTGACAGGCACATCAAGTTGACAGTCCAATTGACAGTCCACTCTGTGCTCCGTAGCAGAGCCCTGGAACTCCAACCCGACAATACCCTGACAGCCTTCTCCAAGCAAGCAGCGGACACAGTAGTCGAAGCCTGAGACCGAACAGTGACGAGCGGGCTGTGCCTGAAGACAAGCGCCCAGGACCCTCACAGAGTCACACGGGGTCGGTCGGGATCGGAATGTATCCCCGCCTCGAAGTGCAATCATGATATTGAGGGCATACGTAACAATGCGTGGCGGCTGCGTTATCCCGTCCCTGCGGGAACTTGCACCGCCGAGGAGGGCGTGTCAGCATCGTAAGCCGCTGACGAGGGGCGCTGGGCGATCTCCGCCCTGGTTTGGGGGATGAGGGAACCGATCGGTCGTCGGTGTCTTAGCTTGAGAACGCGTGCTTCTGCTTTCCGGGTAAGGTTGACCATGCGGATGGAATAATGCATACATATGGAGCAAAGCTCGGAGTAGGAGATGGATACAATATCAACGATACCGACCGGCGATATCGTGGGAACTACTAGAACATATGTAAACACGAATTGAGTAAGAAAATTCAAAACCGGGAAGGCGAAAGTATAGTGAGTCGGAATTGACCAGCGGGGCAAAGCATATGCAAAGGGTACCGGTGGTATATGCGCACAAAGTGGGTCGTATATGCGCACAAAATCGTAGGCGTCCGACTTGACGAGAAAGGGTGGGCCAACGCAGAACGGGCATCTGCAAGGTTGTATGAGCATAACCGAAGGAGAACGACCGAACAAGATAGCCCACCTGGAGCGCGATCCGGCTTACAGCGCGGCAACAGCAGCAACACTCCCCACCGCCGCGACCAAATGTCGCCTCCTCGGCAACCGCACCATCCCCCCCCTCCTCCTCAGACCGTCCGCCCCCTGCCCGTCCCCACTCGAGCTCCCACTCCCCCCCGCACCGTCCGAGGCATCCCCCGCCCCCTCCCAAACCGGTACACTAACCCCACTCCACCCCACCCATCCACTCGGCCTTCCCAGCCCCACCCCATCCGGGGTCTTACACACCGGTTTCTCCCCCTCTCGCCAGAGTGGGTTACACCCCGGTAGTTCCTTGAGCGGCTCTGTAAGCCCAACGGATTCCTGCGGGATTCGGCCTTGTAAGCTGCAGTTGGCGCTGGTGCGCGGGAGGTAGGAAAGGAGAGTACGGCATTGTTCGCCTGAGCCGTAGACGTTTTGTCTGTGGATGCAGGTCGGGTCGGAGAGCGCTGCTGAGAGGACGTTCCGGTTCCAGCCCATTGCGAAGTCTGCGTGCAGGCCTAATAAGCATCGATCAGCCTTCTTTCGCCGAAGTACGAAACATCGCCGCTGAGAGGAACGCACTATAGCCCGTCGTATCCCCATTCGACAACACCAGCTCCCCCACGCCATACCCCGCGGAATCCCACCCAAACTCCAGCACCAATTGCGGAAACCTTACCCCATACCCCTCCGGACAACTTCCACCTCCTCCATTCCCGCCATAGGCCATATGGGAATGATGATCCTCCGAGTCCAGATTCCGCCCATCCCAGCAATTGGGGAAGGGTACGCTGGCGCGGAGGAAGCCCGTGCAGGCGAAGGGGGGGAAGCCGCGGTATGGGAGACCGTTTGTTGGGCCTTGGGTGGATTGTTGACAGTCGAACGTCGCGTATGCCGACCCGTCGTAGGCGTTTCCGGAGGCGTTGAGGGACATGGCGTTGCCTGCTACCATCCGGAGGCCGTTGGGGAAGGCCGTGATGGGGTCGTCGCCCTGCTCGCACACCATCCGCATCAGCCGCTTGCCCCGCAACCTTCTTAGGCCAGGAGAGAGAGGGGGAAGCGCACCTGCTTAAGATAATACACCCTCACCTCCTGCACATCCAACAGCACATACCTCCCGTCCCCCTTCCGTCCATAGACCGCCGGACTCCAATAATTGCTCTTATCCACAGTGGCCTGCAGGGTCGTACACTCCGCCGCGCCGTATGTGTCGGGGTCGTAGGTCGGGGAGAATGCGGAGCCGCCTATGACGGCGTGGACGTGTTGGGAGACGGTGGAGGGTTGGACGATGGGGTCCATCCGGGCGAGGACGAGGGGTTGGGCGAGGAGGAGGAAGGCGTGCGTTGGGAGGGGCAGGACGAGGAGGAGAGAGAGAAGAGCGAGCAGTGGGGTGGGAGCCATCTTGGGTAGCCGATACAGTTGTCATGCAGCAAAAGACAGCCGAGCCGAGCTTATATACGCAGTAAGTCAAACGAGAGTATCAAACGAACGTCGCAGCCTATCGGCCAATAAAGTCAACCCACTAACCAGTCAAGTAACCCCGTTCGAGCACGGGAAAGGACAAGAACTCGTACGGGAATAGAGAACAGCTCGCCTATCCCTCCAGGCCCATTTATGCCTAGCGCGCAGCAGGCGGTTCCGGTTCTTTGGAGAGGGGGTTGCTAGGACACCGAAACGGGGTTTGATGGATGTAATGAAAGAGTAATGGGGATGTCCGTCGGCAGCGGCATTGGTCCGACACTAGCTTGGTGAGTTGTGCGCGGGACTGAGGATGCGAGAGAGGAGGATGAGGTCGAGGGTTTGTTGTCGCCGGGTTGTGGTCGCGATCCCAGGCATACGGAAGAAGCCCAGACGAGCGATGCCAGAATGCAAGACGATCGGTCGTTACAGCATCCCCGCACCCACCCTCGCCGGCCGGCACAGATACACAGCTCAGGAGGGGAGAGATGGTCCCCATAAAAGGCAGTCCCAAACCAGGCTAGTGTCGGCGTCTGAATATCGACGGGAACGCGTCGCCCGTCTCTTCCCTCTACCGCAAGCCTGAGTGAGCGGCCGGCGGCTATTGTCTCGCCCCCAGCCCTCAGGTCATTCCAAAGAGCGAGACAATCATCCCAAGCACCAGGGATCGACAGACAACAAAAGCGAGCTGGGATCTGAGGAGTCCAAGATCGGTAGGATGATCGACTCGCATGAGCCACAGAACACGCGCCTGCAAAGAAGGGTCAGGAAGCGCGCTGTGCTTCGCGAAGCCTGCAGAAGCACGGGAGGAATATGCCTCCGCGGCGAACTTCTCTCGGCAAGATGGGTTTGTGGCTAGAGAGGATATTGGTTGTCTGAGAGTGTAAGACATTGATCGGGAGCTTGGATGGAGACTCTCGGCTAGTCAACGGTGGTCTATCAATATTTCTACATGAAGGGAAGTAATGGGGACAGACAGTAAGCATGTGTCGTTCGCGCACGTAATGGCCGACCAGGCACCAGCTACCTTGTGCACTCCGATATCGCAACATACAGTATTTCAGAATGGGTATACGGAGAACGGATGAACAGTGCCTATAAGTTGAATGGTCCTGGAATACCTTGGAAGACTACAGATTGAACGCGCCTGCCAGGGACACCGGTGACTTCTGTCGGCAAAGCGTCGTTTTGTGGCTAAAGCGGTTGTCAAGTGTCTGAGACAAGACAGTCGACCGAATGTTTGATCCACAAGGTATGTAGATCGGCTAGCCTGAAGTTGACAAACATCTCAGTTTGGCCTTGAGAGCAAAAGGGGAGGTGGTTTCGCCCGACTGATTAGGCGAGAAACGCGACTTCGTGCTGTCCAGTTTGTGGCTGATCAGTGAGTAGAGTGGGTGCGGTCTAGACTAGGCCACTTGGTAGGAGGAGGAACCGATACTTTCCCGGAGGTATGGGACGGTATGAACGTTCTCACTGCAAGGAAATCTTACCAACAGCAGCGCCCTAACAACCCCACACGTCGCAGAACGCCCCTCTCCACCTTTCCAGGAGCAGCCGGCTGGTCTGGGAATGAATCAGGTCAACGCCCACTTCGAGCAGCTTACAGGAGGACAAGAACACTCCTGTAGCGGGACGAGGGAGCGGCTCCTTACGTGCACCGCAGCGGAACACACCCCTGACCGCTTGAGCACTGAGAATTACGTGCAGGCCCAAGCCTTTGAAGGTGTACAAGCAGGCGGGGCATCGCGTTCCCCGGATACCACTAGGGCCGACTGTTCGTGAGCGACATCATAATGCTTTGAGAATCACATAGCATACACGTACACAACATCTCCCTCCTCCCACCTTCGCCCCGCTCCCAACTCGGGCAATCCTACCATACACCACTCCAACCCGTCCCATATTCCCAGCTCGCTCCACGGCATCCAGCGACGCAAGGGATAATACTAACTCTTCTCCCCTACCGCAGCCTTCGGCAATCCTCCAGATCCCAGATCCTCCTCGTCCATCTCCTCTTTCTGAAAATACCCCCTCCGCGGCCCCAGGCGGACAAACCCTCCCAAGCTCAACAGCATACGTACACCCATCCGTCTTCGTCCGCCCCTGCCACTCCTCCCCATGCCGACCTCCTACTCCTGCTCTGCTCGGTTCTGATGCACACGCCGCGTTTACCGAGCTCCGTGCTGCGCTCGCTTTGCTCGCATCCCTCGCCCCGAACGCCGAAGTCGCTCATAAGTAGCAGGCCAAGCCCTCCCCCTCCACATGCCCCCAACCCCTCATCAACCCCACCTCAACCGGACTCCTCCCCGTCTCCGGCACCCATTCTCTCTCCCCAGCCCCAGCAGCAGCCGCGCTTTCCCGTACGCCTGCCCCAGGGGGTAAGCGGAGAGTCTTGCGTTCCCATGTGTCGACGAAGCCCCACTTCCGCTGGCCTGAGGAACGGTCGTCGTTCTTTAAGCGTTCGAGGGCGAGGCGGAGGCACGCATATATGCGCAGTACAATGCTGGGAGTGAACGTCTGACCCGTAGAAGGAGACGAGAGGTCAGACAAGTCTCAAGAGCGGAGGAATGTACGCATATGTGTGCCGTACTCGTCGATGAGGGAGATTGTCTCAGTTTCAGAGCATTCCGAGACATCCAGGTGTGGTCGCGAGAACGTGAGACAGAGACGAATTGTAGACGATGTAAGGAGCGTAGGAGCAAGAGTGTGCATGTTGGCCAGGCGAGGGACGTGAACACTTGAGACGAGGGGGATGAGGAGTGGAGAGAGGCTATCTTGGCTAATTGCGCGCTGCACTTTGGATTCGGCTCGCTGGCACAACTGGTTAACGCGCCGCCCTGTGAAACGGGTATGGCGGACCAGCCCCGAGTTCGAATCCCGCGGTATCGAACCGTCGAATTAAAGGCAAGGCGGCCGGATCCGCCCTAGTATAGATGACATGTGGATGCTTACTAACCAACGGGAAAAGTTAAATAGTCCGAAGCGAGCTGGTCGGCCTTCGGGCCCACCAGCTGGCTTCGGACACCATGTAGGGAAACGAAAATGGAAAGCAAGCCGCAAAAGCGGGCACACCCAAAAAGCGACCCAAAAAAACACCACGCAAACAACACCCCAACAAACCAACCAAAACCACACACGCAAAGGTACAACACACCGCCACCTCAAGTTTTGCTCTGGTCTACCTTGGTTTTCTCCCTCCTTCTCGGCTGTACACTATTAAGTTTTCTATGCATCGCCAGGCTTCATGTATCATTTCCTCGATCTGCCTGAGGTCGCGTGCCTTGAGAAGGTCGCGTGCCCTACTAGATACACACCTGCGACAGTACCGATATCGTGCAATCCGTAACTTCTTACTTCTCACGCGAAATCAAGACAACGACCTGATCGCTCACGTCCAGCATCAGCTGGCGGGGCGGCTACCTTCGACCGTACTCGACTCGTATAGATGAGAACAGTACCGCTAACTTAGCCGTATATTCCGAACGCTATTGCATGATACTTTACGACTCCTGTCCATCCTCTCACCGTGCGAGAACACCAATCACCTCGTCACCCATCCCAACACATCAGAAAGGCTCGCAAGAACGAGCCATCTCTCGCCCGGCTGACCGTCGTCGGTCGACCTCAAAGCCCACTCAGAGCCCACCGCTCGGCCTAGCCATGTCGACAGTCGTCGCACGCCTACCGCTCGGCCAAGCCGAAGCGTAAAGCGGACAAGCGGGAACCGGAAAGCTAATAGGGATCGGAATACCACCCTCCTCCCCGTCCGCCCATCTTCGCTCGCTCGCCGGACAGGAAGCGGACATCGCTTGCCTGCTCGAGTGGCCGGCCCAGCTCTGTATCCTTCTCTCTTCTCTCAGCTCCCGAGGAGGACGAGGAGGACGAGCAGAGGGCGTAAGGGAATGCCGAAGGTCCAAAAAGGAGGCGAGCGGGATAAATCGGAGGTTGGAACTGATGACGGTTGCAAGACATCTCGTCAAATGCGAATGCGAATGCGAATGCGAATGCATACCCTACGGTAGAGGCCCGCTGGAGGCTGGAGGTCGTCCTCCCCGCGCCGGGCTCTGCCATTCCCTTCGTCCCTTCGTCCGTTCGTCCTGTTGTTGGGTTGCTCGGTTGCTCGGTCGTTCTTTCCCCATCAGGTTCACCGTGCAGCGGCCCCCCCCCCTCCAAGTTCACCGCCTTCCGGGTCTTCCGGGAAGTCGTAGAAGTAGAATCATGTGGTCAAGAAAAGAAAAGAAAAGAACAGGAACAAGCCTGGGTGTTCCAACCGACCAGCCAGCCAGCCAGGTATACGCGAGAGCGGCAGTACTGTACTTATAAGAAGGCGAACGTCTTCTTGTCGATGATGGCCCGCTGGATCTGATCTGCTCGTCTTTCGGGCAGCGTAAGCTTTCTTATTGTGCTTCTGCCCGTTTGAGTGTCTGGGGCAGGATACAAGCCCGACTGGGGAGGAGTAAGAGTTACATACACGCCACACGCGCAGACCGTCAACGAAGTACATACTGTACAAGCGAGGCATCGTGCTCCCCATATACCTCCCGGGCAACGCCCGCCCCCTCTCCTCCCCTCCCCTCCCCTCCCCTCCCATCCGCTCCCCTCACGACAGCCGCATAACATACACCGTGACGTACACGCACACGCACACCTCTCCCACGCCCATCCAACCCCACCCCAAAACCAAGCCAACCCCTCCCACTCCCACTCCCACCCCCACTCCCACCCTCGTATCCCAGCCCCCAGCCTCCCTCAGCGTCTTCCGGCCGGCGCGTGCTTCGTGCTCAGTCCTTCTCCCCCCCTCCGACACCAATCTGGGGCAACCTCCAAATCCTCCTCGTCCATCTCCGTCTCCTCATCATCCCCTCCCCACTCCCAGGCGGAACCAACCGCCCCCCCTCATCCGCATACACCCACCCATCTTCATCCGGCCCCACACCGCTCCCTTCCCCTCTCCCTCCCGCTGCCCCTGCTGCACTCGCTTCGCTCGCTCCGCTCGCGTCACCCGGGCTCGCTTCGCTCGCCCCAAAAGCCCATGTCGCCAATAAATCGCAGACCCACCCTTCGCCCTCTACCCAGCCCCAGCCCCTCATAAGCCCCACTTCGAACGGACTCCTCCCGCTCTCGGCGACCCACTGTCTCCCCCCACTCCCCGCCGTCCCTCCACCCCCAGCCCCCCCAGCCCCAGCTGACTCCGGCGCGCCAGGGGGGAAGCGGAGAACCTCCCGCTCCCACGTATCTACAAACCCCCAGTTCCGCTGCCCTGATGACCGGGCGAGCCAGTGTTCCAGCGTGAGGGCATCGTCGTTCTTCCCCCGCTCTACCGTAAGACGGAGGAGGTTTTTGAGGTAGAAGGTGGTGGGGTGCGAGCGGAGGGCTTGCACGTGGGGGTGGGTGAACAGGAAGGGGAGGAGGCCGAGGACTAGGAATGTAGGGCGGAGAGGGAGATCGGGTAGGAAGAGCAGGAGCGGGAGGAGGGTGAGGAGGAGCAGCCGGGTGAGGGGGAGGGAATAGGGTGTTCGGTGTGTGAGGTGCGGGATTAGGGGGGTGGAGAGGTCGTATGCGTCTGATCTACCCATAGCAACCCAAGCCAATAGCAGCCCGCGTTAGCTCGTAAGTTATACAGAGGGAGGGAGGGAGGGAGGGACATACGCAAACCCCATAAGATTCTGGATAGCCTGTAAGTTGGCGAGCCATTCCGTGCTCCCCTCTGCTGGCAGCGGCCGCCCCGCGGGAGGAGGAGGAGGGGCTTCGCCCGAGTCGGTTTCTTGGCGCTTGAGGTAGTTGGGCAGGAGGATTGAGAGGAGGATGAGGTGCGGGAGGAGGAGGATCGTGCGCGGGAACCAGCCTATTCACTACGTTAGCACTTCTCTCTACCCCAGCGGCGCGACATCAAGGAAGAAAGGAACCAGATGAGGAAGAAGGGAAGAAGGGAAGAGGAGGGACGTACAGATAAACGCGTATCCGCACATCCAAGCAACAGTAACCTTCCACCCCCTCCTCCACATCAAAACCTCCTCCACCCGATCCTGCAACCAAAACACAACCCCGCTCCTCGCTACAAACCTCCGAAAGTTAACAGTGGTAGTGCCCATACTTAGGGGTTGGCGGGTGCTCATCAGTCCTTTTGGAGCCTGCATGCTCCCGGCGGAGGACTTGGAGCGGGGGTTGCTGCTTGTTTGTGGGAGTGGGCTGGAGGAGGAGGAAGATGAGGAGCCGGTGACGCCGGAAAGAAGGAGTTGGGTGAAGTTGAACGTGCTTGATTTGTTGGGCGTTGCGGGTGCTGTCGGGGTGCGCGCGGCCGCAGTGGCAGAAGTGGAGGAGGAGGCGGAGAGCGGGCTGCTGCCATAGGGGTTGGAAGAGGAGTTGGGGAGAGCGAGTGGACGGGGGAGGGAGGATGGGCGTTGTTTGGGCTTTTGCTTGGAGGTGGGAGGGGAGGGGGTGAGGAGGGTCGCGTATGGTGGGGTGTTGGGAGGGGGGAGGGAAGCTTGGAGGTGCGGGCGGTCGGGCATCGCTGGTTCGCTGCTTCGTGAATTAGGAGCAGGAAGAGGGACAGACAGAGGGAGTGTCAAGCCAGATAGCGGGGTTGATCGTCCGTGCGCCTCGAGAGCAGGCTAGAGTGAGACTCGGTGCGTGATCAAGCTGCGGTCCCCTGGAGATGTCGAAGAGAGAAGCTGGATCATCAGTGGCTGCGTCATTCCCCACTTCCGGGCCCTACACTAGCTTCTCCCGATCACTAACCGATCACAGCGCGTCGCGTCTCCCCTCCCCCCGACGCGTCCCTCCTCCTCGCCCCCCTTCCCCACCTCCTACACAACCCGGCTCGCCAAGTGTCTTCTCACCTTACTCGCCCGAGCTGACTAGAGCAAAGATGGCAGACATCCATATCTTCGCCCCAAGAGGCACGCCAACCCGCCCAACGCTGCACTTGATGCCATTCCACATCGCGCATGACGGACCTGCGCCGCTCTCGACCTACTTCCTCATCCAGCCTGCTCCTCCTCCCTCTTCCTGCCCCTCAGCAGAAGCCCCATCCACATGCACTTCCGACTCATCGTCCTCGTACCCATCAACATCGTCTCAGACCGCGATCGACTCGAATGTAGACCCACCAGCGGCAGAGGAGAAGAAATCAAGCCTAAAAGAACGATTTATATCCTCCTTCCGCGGTCGCAGCCTAAAAGGGCTGCACCTCCCCCTCCCCCAAGGGTACACAGGCGTCCTGCTCCGCTCTTCCCTCCCTCCTCCCTCCAAACCGCCTCGCCCTACCAGCCTACGCACTAGCAGCCCCAGCAAACGCCGAACGAGGAAACGAGCCGCCTCTCCCATCCCCGTCCCGGACAGCGACGATGAAGGGTTCAACCTAGGAGAAGGAGGAGCACAGATGGAGCAGATGGAAGATGACAAGCCGAGGAAGGAGTTGAGAGTCGAGGGGGTGTTTGAGGGTTTTGTGTTGTGGGGCGCGGATGTGGAGGTTGATGTGGGGGGGGATGCGTATGCTGCGGCGTTGGGGGAGTGGTGGGAGTTGGGCAAGGTGGTACGTATATGCGAACTTCTCGAGGAGCGGCGCTAATCATGTTTGCAGATCCATGATACCAGGCTCGGCGTGGATGAGGTGAAGGAGGCGACGTAGTCCGGCTGGGAAGTATGATGTTAGTTCGACGGCGCTCCATATCCTCATCTACCTCTCGCCATCTCAGCCATTCACGCATATCTACAGTATATGTGTACTTGGACATCCGCCTCGTAACTCGTACGGTACAGTACTCTGCTGATCTCCTCAGAGCACTTGTCGATCAGCCGGGTCAAGCCCTGCCGCAGTCCGCGTCTCTCAGTCCTTCCGGCTTACTCGCCCTCCTCAGAAAGACAGCCAAGATCGCCGGACGACCAATCCAATCCAATCATCCCTCGGCAGATCACCCGACTATAGTCGTCGTGCGTGCATGCGCAGTCTGACATCAAAAACGAAGAGATGTCCAAGTCCAACGCCCGCAAACCTACATAGAACATCCGATACGGGAGGACGAACCAGCAGTACTTTCATCCATGCCATGGCTGGAGAAATAAAATCCCACATATAGATGCCGGGTTCTAGTAAAGCCTTGTCCTGAAGCCGCGATGTCTTTCGTCGTATCAGTTAGAGGGGGGTTGATCGTCCAGGACCACTGGATACATGCGAGAGGAAAAGGAAGGCGCGTCTGTGAATGGTCCCGAAGGAATGCCAAGCGGGAACTATCCCTGACGTACGTCGGCACGGACTGCGGGCGCGGCATCCATCACGGCGTCTGTAGCTCGCACCGCTCAACACCTCTCTCGTCTCCCCAGTTGCCTGCGTTCCTATGTACAATGGCTACAGAGGAAGAGAAACAACCGAAGCTCGAGGCTACTAGTACGGACCACGCTCAACCCACAGAGGAAGAGAACCCATGGACCGAGCAACCTACGGAGTTGGGGCATGCCTCCCCCAAACCGGTCGACGCCGCCCTCGCCCCTGAGCCCTCCCCTCCACCACCGAGCGACCCAACCTCCCTCCCAACGACAACGACAACAACAACCCCACCACCACCACCAACAACCGCCCTCGAACCAATATCCATCCAAGTCCCACCAAAACCACTGGACAAAACGATCCTCCATGAATTTGACCCTTTAGCCGAGAAAGCCACTTCTGCGTGGGAAGAAGAGGAGGGGGGTCATCTGCCCGCTTCGGCGGATCGAGCAAAGGGGCCCGGGCTCACTTTCACTCGGACTCCGCCGCCGGAGGCTGAGGATCCTTTTCCTCCCAGTACGGGAGCTGCGAGTGGGAGTGCGGGAGGGAGTGGGAGTGCGAGTGGGATTGTGGGAGAGAGTGTGAGAGTCGAGACACCCCTCCCTGGCGTAGTACCCGATTTCCCCCATACCGCCTCATCCCCCACCTCCGTCCCCTCCCCAACAACCTTAGCGTCACTCGCAAAGCCTCTCCGTAAAGCCTCAGAACATTCGTCCGACCCGCCCCTTGCCTCTTCCTCGTCGTCGCGTCCTTCGTCTGCGCAGGCGAATGGCACCGGTGGTGCGAGTGGAAATGGAAGTGGGAGTGCAAGTGGGGCGAGAGGGGATACGGCCGGACCGAGAGTCCCTCCCCCGTTCGACTTTCAAAAGTTTCTGGATCAGATGAAGTCGAAGAGCGCTGAGCCTGTTGCAAAGTATTTACGGAGGTGCGTCCGCCTTCTTCCTCCTTCCTCCTCCTCTCTCCTCCTTCTCCTTTCTGCCTTCATCGCCTTGCTCCCAGTTGGGGTTAGTTGCGAATGAGAGGCTGAGGCTGAGGATGATGAGGATGATGAGGACGAGGATGATGATGATGCTGATGCGCGTGGCAGCTTTCTGCATAATTTTCAGAAGAGGACGTTTACGGTGTCGGATCAGGTTAAGCTGATACATGATTTTCTTGCTGTGCGTCCTCTCCTCCTTTCTCCTCTTCGTCTTTCCCTCTCTCTCCTCCTCTGCCTCCCTCCTCTCCTGCTTCCTTCCTTTTGTCTTTCCTGCATTCCCTCGTTGCTTGCTTTGCATGTGGTGTCGGACTCAGCTGATATGCTGATCCGGTGGGTTGTTGTAGTTCATCGCAGCGCGGATGAGGGAATGCGAGGTCTGGAAGAACTTGCCGCAGGAGGAGTTCGATAATGCTACGGAGGCGATGGAGAAGCTCGTTATGAACCGGTTGTATCACTTGTGTGTGCTCCTCCCTCCTCCTCTTCCCCTCTCCCTCTCTCTCCCTCTCCTCCCCACTTGCCTTTCCCGTCTCTGTATCTGCCAGCCGGGAGCAAGGTTGTTCTGACTGTGTTTTTTGGGTAGGACCTTCACCCCCGCGATCGACCGGACCATATACCCAATTACGACCGACGACCTAGAGCGGGATCATGTCCTCTCCCAGCGGATAAAGCTCTTCCAGTGGGTGACGGAGGAGCATCTGGATATCCCGACGGGCGAGGGGAGTAAGGGGTTTATCATGTTTGCTGAGCAGGGTGCGTCCGCTCTCCCTTTTGACTTCAACTCTGCCCAACAGCTGGACCTGGACTGACGATCGCGGCAGAGCTGCTGAAGATCAACCACTATAAAGCGCCGAGGGATAAGCTGATATGTATTTTGAATTGCTGCAAGGTCATTTTCGGTGAGCCTGCTCCTCCAAACCTTCCACAAACCTTCTGGTTAATGCGAAATCAGGCCTGATACGACACCTCAACCGTGAAGAAGGCGCAGACGCGTTCATCCCAATTCTGATCTACGTCGTCCTCCAAGCAAACCCCGACCATCTGCTCTCCAACGTCGAGTGCGTCCCTTGTCAGTTCCCAGCCCGCGTAGGAGACTGCTGACAGAGGCCGTGTAGGTATATCAGCCGATTCCGGTCTGCCGCTAAATTGCAGAGTGAGGCTGGGTACTATCTTTCTAGTCTTATGGGTGCGGTGTCGTTTATCGAGACGATGGATCATACGTCTTTGTCGAATATCACTCAGGAGGAGTTCGAGAGGTGCGCCCTCGCCAGTACCCTACAGCGCCAGTGGAGTGGAGGCTAATGAGATCGCAGGAACGTCGAAGAAGCCGTCTCGAGACTATCGCCCTCCGCCTCCCCGGGCCCCACGACTCCCCTCCGCCCGCGCCCCCAAGTCTCCGAAATGTCCACCGCCGAGGTCACCTCCCCCGTAGCAGGGGAAGAGTCCGCCCGCCCACTAATAATCCCCAACACGCTCGCCGAGGACACGAGACGGTTCTTCCAGCGCACGGGGGACTTTGCACAGCAAACGATCTCCAAGCCGCTTAACGCGATCGGGCGGATCTTCACTGAAGCGCTTGAGGAGCCTCCGGGCGTGGTGGGGCGGGCATTGGACGCAGCGTCGAGCTTTATGCAGCCTGCTACGCCTGCTCCTGTGCCGAAGGATCCTACTGCACCCGTTACCCCTCTTAATGCGCCTTACAAGCCTAGGATCAGGCAATCTCCCTCCCGAACCGGCTCCCCTGCATCCGGTACGCCACTCGCCACCCCCTCCCGCTCCGCCGGCGGCCTTCTCCAGCCCTTCCCCTCCCCATCTCCCTTCGGCACCCCACCCACCTCCCTCACACCCCGTCAATCCACCCCCTCCGCCACCCATAGCGGCGAAGAAGCAGAAGCGCAAGAAGAAACGTTCGACTTCGCCGCCCTAAGCGCCGAGATCGACAGAGCGCACGATGCTGCCCAGGCCGCGGGGAGGGACACGTTGTTGCAGATCTTCCCGGGGTTGGAGGGGGAGGTGGCGGATATGGTGCTTGAGGCCAATAGGGGGGATTTGGGGTTGAGCATTGATAAGCTGTTGGAGATGGGGGTGGGGTCGTAGGCGGTGAGGCCGGAGGCCGAGCCGCTGGAGCTTGTGGGCTTATGGGTTGGCGAAGTTGGGAGGTTGAGGTTGGGAGGTTGAGGTAGTGAGGTCGGAAGGTTGTGCGCTTGTGCGCTGTGCAGCCGTGAGGTTATGAGTCCGTGAAGTTGGGAGGCGAGGTGGTGAGGTGAGGTTTAGGTTAGGAGTCGTGAAGTCGGGAGGTCGAGGCTTGGGCTTGGAGGGCGTCGGGAAGCCGGGAAGGGAGATGGGAAGGGGGAGAGGGATTGAGCATATAACGTATTTGACTGATACCTGGATGGCAAGGAATGCTACGTATTTGATACCACTCTGATGCACATACCGCCGGATACTTATACCTACTGCAGCGATTCGTAGTACTAATGCGACCGCAAACTGAGGTGTAATGTGGGGTGAATGACGCTGACCGACTCCGAATCCCCTGCCAAGCCTGCGGAACAGGATAGACCGCTACAGGACATTCCAACGAACTCCAAGGCGCTCATCGCGCACCTGAGTACTGTAGCCTTCGCTGTCTTGGGCACGTTTCCGTCGACGAACGGCACGTTTCCGTCGACGAACGGCACGACCAGTGACAATGGTGAACAACTCTCGACGCTGTATCATTGAATCCATCCCAAAAACTTGCCCTATGCCGCACGCAAGGTGATGGGCGCCTATCAGCGAGCTTGGCGACGTGCGCGCTCGCCCGGGTACCACGCGCGGATCTGCGAATCTGAATGGGGTGTTGGATTGGAAGTGTAAGGAAATGGCCAAGCTCATGGGCTTGGCGGGGCGGGCTTTAGCAAGCGATTTCAATGTGAAGCCCGAGGGTCCGGCGCTATGCTGTGTGTGTTTCAAGGTGCGCCATCCCTTTTATATGCATTCGTGGGAAAGTACTGAGGAAGGCTTCAGTTCATGAGTTCGAGCGCAATATGATTGTTGCCCTATGACCACGGCATTGTTCCGGCGGGCCGACATGCTAAACCGAGGATTACTTTGAGGGCACGGCTTGTTTATGACAGCAAGTTCGTGTCTATGGGTGTCAATAGAGCAATCTTCTGGCCTGAAACTCTTTGGCTACGCTTCTCCGCGCTCTTCGAAAGCCGCACTCGACACTCTTATAAAGTCAAGAATGGCAGCCAAGATGGAGGTTGGCGCGGTCAACATTTTCTCTGTCCCCTGGGTCACACTATGGTCCTGCTCGCTTTAGGATACGCGCTGAGCGTTGCGCTTTTGTCTGTCTCTGCCATTCCGGCTGGATCGCGCCGTGCTCGCGGCGATTTGCTGAGGAGAGATGATTCGGGTTTCGTCGCCGCCATTGCGGAAAGTGATGTGAGAACGCTTTGATTCATAGGTGCGAGGAATGCATTCACTTACACTGCATGTATAGACGCCTTTGGTTGCCATGAGCGGTCTTCTGGACATGCCCTTCATGAGCGTTGCCCAAGGAGCAGATCCCTCGCAAAACTACGGAGCGAACATTTATATGGTAGTGTACAACGAGGGCAACACTGCGGGCGTAGCCTTGGGTGTGCAATGCGAAGTGGGCGCTGAGCCCGGGTGCTCAAGTATGCCTTGCTTCGTTTTACGCTCGTCTCCCCCCGTTACTGACTCGCATCCTGGCCAGTCATCTACCAGGTTATTCCATCAGTTCCCCCAGCGCTCTTCCCCAGTCCAAGCGTCACTTTCTTGGATCAAGTCCTCCTTGACTTCAGCATGCCGGACAACAAGACGGTGACGTTCTCGATAACTAACATGGGAACCGGAAACGACTTTACCCAGACCTTCCACCTACCCAGCGCGCTCCCCGACCTGCACCTTGCCTCCTGGGTGGTCCAGCCGATCGGACCGCAGCCTTATGCCAACTTTGGCACCCCCGATTGGGTCCATACGACGGCGACTGCTTCCGATGGATCGAAGGTCGCGCCCAGCGACGTGACTACAAAGACGGAGATGATGTCTGAGTGCGGGGAACCGCTGAGCCGCATAACGATCGATGGGGACGCTCTCACGATAGAGTACCTGGCCGCCAACGGACCTTGAATCTTCCCTGAGCCAGGGGGTATTCATGATCTCTCTTCGCATTAGATTAAATTAGTGAAAATGGCTAAACTACTTGCAAGGCTTCTTTGTAATTGGGAGACCGGTCGGTCGGTAACGCGCCGTACCAAGGCGTTACCATCGCAAAAATTCTGGACTTACAGTACATCTAATACACCCCACTTTATTTCATCTCGCACGCCTAACAGCGCATACAAAGAGCATCGACCGTCTCACAGACCGACACTGTTGCAGATCAAAGCTCGCGGATCATGCGGGGGTGACGATCACGATCAGAGTCCTCTAGAGCGGAACCGAACAGCGCGTTCCCGATCAGGAAACCGATCGCAACGGTAACGGGCCGCAGCTCGCAACAACAACCCCGACCGTTCGTGCTACATACAATACAGAGGAGCACTATGGCAAGCACTGTGACGGTATTCGTCTCCTCGACGGACACGCACTCTGAGAGGCGGTTCGACCTGCACACGACGATCTCGCAGCTGAAGGTCAGTTTCTTTGCTGCCCGTCCCTACTGCCATCCCGGAGCTGATGGTTCTGGTAACCATTAACAGGCAAAGCTCGAACACATCACCGGCATCCCTCCTTCTTCCCAGAAACTCATCCTCTGTCGGACAGAAGATGGACAGGCTATTCGGGAGCTGGACGATGATTCCCGTCCGCTTGGATTCTATTCGCCGGCCGATCTGCAGACTCTCAAGGTGCGCTCTTCACCGCTCCACCTACAGGAGGGAGTTGACGAACTGAGCGGGGTTAGTAGGTCATCGACCTCAACCCGGCTGGCCCGGCGGGGATGTATAGCGATGTTTCTCAGGTATGTTCGCTCTTCTGGGGGTTGTGGGCGACGTTGAGAAGGGTTCAGGTACAGAAGTTCGAGCTGTCGGACGAGGAGTATGCGAAGCGGCAAGGTACGTATATGCGCGTTTTTCTCGCCCGTTTCGCTCCCTTTTTGTCTTATCTGAGCGAGGCTAACGTGTTCCTTTTCCTAGAATCATTATTGAAGTTCAAGCAAGCCAACAAGTTTGGCCGGTTTGCCGACCCAGCAGAACAAGCGCCTCAACCCACCCCCTCCGCCGCGGCCTTCCCGGACCTTAAAGTCGGCGCACGGTGTCAAGTCGAGAGCGAAGAAGAAGGCCTGCACAAAAGAGGAACGATCCGGTTCGTCGGCCAGACCAGTTTTGGAAAAGGAGGCGGCATATGGGTAGGGGTGGAGTATGACGAGCCGCTCGGGAAGAACGATGGATCGTACGTACTGTCTTTCTTTTCTAAGCGTTTGGGCGGAGCAGAACTGATGTATGCGCTGTAGAGTGCAGGGGCAGCGGTATTTTACGTGTCCGCCGAATCACGGCGCCTTTGTGAGGCCTGAACGGGTAACGGTTGGTGATTTCCCTCCGGTTGGCCTGATGGATGAGGACGAGGAGATGTAATGGATTATGATATGGGTGTTTTCCTGTGTACACTGAGCGACCGCTTAATACCTGCACAAATCTCATTGACTGATGATTGAGGTTTTGCCATTCAGCAGACAAGAGGCTGACGCCCGCGGCTCGATACGAAGCGAGACCCGCGTTTTCGCGCGGCAGAACCCGACATTCCGGCTGGTTCTCGTTGCTGCGCGGGTATCGCAGTTATCGCCGTTATTACGGATATCGCGGATTTCGGTCTGATGGAACCACAACGCCTCTGTCCATAGTTACGATAATACGTGCATGCCCAACGAGAACTCTGGTCCACATAGTAGAGCACGAAAGCCGATGCTGCTTACGAAGCGATCTTACGCTGTGACGGTTCATCAGGCCATATTGACTCGCGAGAAAATAACGACGATCAGGGAGCTGTATCCGCGTCTGGGAGGGCAACACAAGAGCGAACCTGTGGCACACCATCCGGACAGCATGTTGAGGCCCCCCGGGTTGGGAAATCTCCTAATACGTTCCGGCTTGTCACCCACAAACTCTCTTCCGCCTCACACACTCCGCCCCTCTCTCAGACTTCCACCGTCCGTCCTTTTGGGTCTCAACCAGAACATCTTCTTCTTCCTCCCTCTTTCCTCTCCGCGTCTCAACCTCGGAACTTCACTTTTAGACTCCGCTCGCACATCCTCCCTCTCTTGTTCTTCAACCACCATCTACTTCATCTCTCATCCGTCAAGCCACTTCTTCTTTTCGCCTCTTTCCTCGTTTACGCCTCCGCGCGCGCAGGATGTCAAACAGGGAAAAGACGGTGGAACCGGAAATACGGGCTGTCAACGGTGACAAACTAAGAATCAATGGTATACAACTCGTTTCTCCATCGTTACCCCGTGATCGTCTGGTCTCACATCCATGCCTCGCCTCTTCCAGACCACGTATACTACGCACCCCCATGGCGGGACAGGACACAACCATATACCATAGCTCGCATCATGGAGTGGCTGCCTGAAGAAGGCGCTCCTCGCACAGCTAAAATCACCCGCGCTCGCCTCAACATCTATTATCGTTCTAACGAGTATGTTTTCCGCTTACTCACCTCCTATCTACCCTAGCGTCACAACTCACCTCGCTTCATCAGACCGTGGACGCGCAATGCAGCTGACTCGCGCTCCCTACAAGCCACAATGTGCACGGATAAGGTTCCTCTTAATTATCTTCGAGGAAAATGCCACGTCTCGCACAAGGACAAGATCAACAACTTTGCAGAGTGGCGCAAGACGGAGGATTGCTTCTATTACTCGCGTTTCTATGACCCATACGTTAAACAAGACTACGAAATCATCCTCGCGTCCGAAGTCACTAACAGTAAGCTGCTTCTACTCCCGTTTATCCCGCTTTTTAGGTGCTCATCGCCACACCAGTTCCTGAGAACGTTAGGCGTACCCTCCTGTGGCGCTACGACCTCGTCATAACGGAAAAAGACTTTATACCCATCCTCACCGACGACATTCGTATATGCGCCGTTTGTGAAAAATGGACACCTCCGTAAGTTGGTTCAATATTAGTTTAACTAGTCTTCTAACAGTCATCTGTTACCATAGCGACGACTGCGTGCGGTGCGATCGCTGCGGCAAGTACTTCCACACAGGCTGCCCCGATCCTCCCGTCGAAAACAAGCCTAACAAGAAGGGCTGGGCCTGGTTCTGCGGCCCTTGTAGCAAGGATCATCGGGAAGAAGTAGCGACGCTTGGCGCGCAGACTGTTTCTCGAGCTGCGAAGGGCAAACCCGCGAAGGCTGCTGCGAAAAATCAGAAGGCGAAGCAGGACGAGAAAGCAAAGGCAAAGCAGTCCGCATCCGACAATGGAGGTGGCGCCGCTGGTACTAAATACTGGCGAAAATGGCCATATCGTTATTTCGGGTATGTACTGCTATCCGCTGCTCGCCCTCGCTGATTAATATGCTTGCAGAACCTATACGGTGGCCGAGGATGTTCTTGATCCCGATGATATGATCTATGCTATCGCCCGTCCGCGGATGGGTCCGAAATATCAGGCGACGTCTATACCTCAAGTCGGCCAATTCCAATACAATGGTTTGCATTCCGACCTATTAACCGCTTCTAACGTATTAATCCATCCTTAGACTCGGACCTGGAGGAGAGAGGGGCCTTCAAGACCGTTCAGGCTATGGCATGCGTCACAGCCGGTGATATCGAGTCAGGACAACGTGAGTATCCCACCTTCAGAAGACACTGTCCGGACTGACCTTTGGGATAGTGGATCAGATCATGATGTCGGTTCTCAACAGCGACAAACCTCTGCCTGCTCATCCCTACTCCGTTGCCGTCCTCGACGAGGTTCTAAGGACGATTACCTTCGCAAGCCCCTTCAAACCCTTAGCATTCGAACACATCTTCCATCGCGATACCACGATGGCATATCCAGTACGTCTCACTTTCACTCTTGTACGCCATATTTGACATATTCTCTCTTTCCTAGTGGAAAACCGAGGATGTGAGATTGTACGATACGCCATGGACACAGGAGGAGCGCATGCTGTTCGAGAAAGCGCTACAAGACGGGATCGATCAGCACGGACAACCTGGCGACCTGAAGATCGCACAGGAGTACGTGACGACCAAGACTCGCGCTGAGATCGTTCGATACTATGCGCTATGGAAGAAGTAAGACGCCCCCGGAGTTTCTCGACTTGTATATGCTGACATGAGTCATCAGTGAACTATTGGGCGACAAAGTCAAGGAAGCGCAAGCCGGTGCCCATAAGGAGGCACATAAGAGTTTCCTCGGCCAGCCGACTATCCTTACCTCCGCCGCCACCGAAGGACCTGTGGACTACGAGAGCGACACAGGTTCAGAGGCCGACCTTCCGCGAGGGACCAAGCCAGTCTGCTCGGTATGCAAGACCCGCAGCTCAGAGAAGTGGTGGAAAGGGCCAAGCGTACTTCCTAACGACCATCTACTCTGCAACAACTGCTCTGCCGGATGGCGCAAGTACAATGAGCCGCGAGTACAGCGGGCGATCGAGGAGGGACAGAGCAGGGCAGCTTCGGACAGGAACGAGAACGAGCGTGCTGCAACCAGGCGGTCTAAGGTATATACCACCATCGCAATCATGCTGCGAGAAATGCTCACCTTGGGTCTAGGCTGCTGCTAGCAAGCCTGCTAGTCCTACGCCGAAGCGCGGGACCGGTACTCCTCCCGTCAAGACTGTCACGAAGCCTAGCTTGCCCAGATGGTGCGTCTGTTGCAAGACGACCGGGCCCGCGAACACGATCGCTCGCTGTCAATACTGTCTTCTCACTGTCCATCCTGGTATGTTACCAATCTTCCGGCATATGACACACGAATGCTCACTGAATTGTAGCGTGCGGTGGCTTCCCTCCGGAAGAGTTCGTCGAGCCATGGACCTGCGAAATCTGCGCGAACGAGAAAGCACCCGAGTCCCGTATTACCTACCACTGTTATTTGTGCCCTATACCCGACGCAAAGCGACGAGCAACGCTGGAGTCGGGCCCCGAGCCGACATACTGCCGAGCTATGAAGCCTACCGAAGGCAGGGGATGGGTACACATCATGTGTGCCGTCTTTACGCCTGAAGTATACTTCACGGACGCGAGTCATATGAAGCTTGTTGAAGGTCTGGCTATGGTACCGCAAAACCGCTGGAAAGCGGTACGTCTGAAACTCGCAATGTGTTCTGAACATATGCTAATGTGCCCGTAGACTTGTGCCGTGTGCAACATCGCTGGACAAGGCGCTTGCGTGAAATGCGCGGATTGCAGTAACGAATTCCACTTGTCGTGTGCATGGCTCGCTGGATGTACCTTTGGATTTGAGATTCAGCCGGTAAGACTGCTCTTCGTTGCTTTTGTAACATCCACTAATTCCGTCGTTCAGGTGAAAGTCAGTCGACGGGATCAGCATCCGGTTGTTACCTTCAAAAAGGAAACGGGTGCTATGAACGCGCTTGTGTGGTGTCATTCGCACGAAAAGAGCGGTCGCACGATCTACGGAATGGGTGAAATCGACCCTAAGACCGGATTGGTACGTAGGCCGCTGCGTCCGAGGATTCCCGACTGACAGTACTTGTAGACGGCTATGCAAGTGTTCTGCAAGACGTACAAGCAGATCCCGCTCGAGAACTCCTTCGCACTTCTGCGCAAAGCCCAGCGACTGGATCAGCTAATGGGTCATAAGGGCGACCTGAATGGACCGCTCATCACCCCGAAGGTCAGCAAGTGCCGACGATGCGGGTCGACCAATTCGCCCTTCTACTATCCGGATCTTCCTGAGATCAAGGACGATACGGACATGGAGGTCGACGAGCGAGACGCAGAGGATAACATTATCTGTCATCTATGTTATTCCTGGAAGCTGAGGGAGCAAGAGCAAGCTGAGAATGGGGAGGAGTGGGAGGAGGAAGGAGACTCGTCCATCGAAGAAGACGGCGACGACTGAGGCGGATCGTTCGTGTATGTATCAAGCGGCTGGATCTGGGCAAGTTCACCTGTACATCAATTTCAAAGCACCAAAGCACCTCTATCCCATCTGCATTAGAGCCACGCTTGTATTACAATACATTGTACGGAATACTATAATACATTGTTACGGGAAGGAGCGTTCCAATACAAGGGCTCAATCAGGTTATCTAGGGACGCGTTTATAGAAGAGGATATAAGCGGGCTTGGCGACGATTTCACGACCCTCGGCATTAGAAAGACGGCTGTCATCACAGTATACCCAGGATCCTTTGGAGGCGATGAATGCGGTATCTGCGCCAAGATTAACACGATGTCTGCTGAAGGCCAGAAAGAGCACTCACAATGTCCACTGCTGAGACTACCGAAATGGTTCGTCACAGCATACAGATCGTACCGATATGGCGGGATCTGCGCTCTCGGGTCGTCCAGCCTCACAGGTGTGGGAGGCATCAACCCTTTATCAGCCCCAGGCGGCAAGGGCGGCGGCATATAATTCGTCAAATCCAGATCCCTCAGCGGGAACTCGACGAGCGTCTCGAGCTTATCCACAAACGGACCCTTGAACGAGAACCGTTTTAGGTGGATGAGCAGGACAGGCGGTAAGCGGGAGATGGACAGCCGCTTGGTCGCTTTTCGCAGGACTTGGCAGTGCGGACACATCCACGCGTCTTCTTTCTCCATGATCTCGTCTTTGACGAAAGCGTCCAGGCATTGTTGGAGGGTGACTTTGTTGATGCCTCGCCCACTGGGGATGGGCAAGGAGAGGTACATGAACGAGTTGTACGTCGTTGATGTCTATCATACAGAGTCAGTCACGGTCAAGGCACTTAGAGCTCAGCGGGGCGCACCTTCCCACAAGTCAAGCACTGCAACCGATTCCTGAACTGCCCCTGGAAATAGTCCACCACAATACTATCATCCCTCATCTGGTACCGCTGCCATTCCTGCTCAGCCGCGATCTGCTGCGGCAGCGTCTCGAGCTCGGCCTCTCGTTCGGGTGTGGGCGGGTCGTTTGGCGGCTTGCGCAGGATCCGGTTCAGGTCTTCGTGTAGCCCGTCAAGGAGGAAGGAGATGAATTCTTGGGCGTCGTGTTGGTCTGCACCGGCGAATTGGCGTGCGTATTGGCAGACGCTCCTCTACATAGCTCATCGATCAGCAACGATTCAAGATTTGGGAGACATGCAAGGGACGCACCCGGAAGTTGACAGGTGACAAATACGTATACTGAGCCTGCCACATCTCCTGTACCATCTTCGCAAACGCGCCCGCCAGCTGCCCATGCGTTCCCAGCGGGTTAACAGTATTAACGGCCTTCTGCCACCTATTCTCCAGGAAGAACCTCGCGAACGGAACCGTTGCACTCAAACACTGTAAGGGCGCGTTCATGTAACATGTGTTGCCGAGATTTTTCAGGCCGGAAGCGCTGATCGCTACGTCAGGCCAGTAGGTCACAGGCCAGTCGGACTGGATACGCGGAGCAGGGATGAGGGATTTGTTCCCCAGATACCCGTTCGTGGTCGGTTTTGTAAGCGCTTGCGACTGCGGTGGCTGAGGCGAGAGAGAAGTCGGCGGCTGGTAATCCGGCAGGTATTGGGCAAGAGGCCGAGGTTGCTGGATCGGCCGGCTGTCTTGGCGTTCCATGCTGGATGACGCGGCTGCGGGAGGAGGGGTGATGATAGGCGCGGCGTTGACGTTCAGCTGCGGGTAGTCGATGCTCGGTCGACTGGAGGGGATAGCAGGTGCGCCAGAGTAGGAGTACTGCGAGAGTTCGGCATAGTCCGAGCGGCGGCGGGACATCGAAGTGGGTGGTGGTGCTGATGCAGCTGGAGGAGTGGGGAGCTGGGTGCCCTCCGGTACGGAAGGCATAGACCGATAAAGCCCGCCAACGGATGCAGCGCCAGAAGGGTTATTGTAGAACGATTGGTAGGACGGTGTGTACCCAATTGGAGAATGGGTAGGAGAATTGAGCGAGCTCTCGCCGTCCCGGTACATGTTATGCAGCCGTGTCGTCGCCGGACTGCGAGAGATAGCAGGTTTACGCGAGAGGCCGGCTTTGTCCTCTGTGGGGGACGAAGCTTGCGGGGGCGTCCTATGACACTCTACGTAAATACAGGTTCACAGCTGGCGTGAGAAGAGGACGCACCAAATCCGATTAGGCAGCTGATCCAGCGAGCTCCGTCCCCTTTCCTCCCTAAGCGTCTCCACTCTCTCCCTATGCGGTTCCTGTCTCCCCCTGCCTCCCGCACCCGCACCGGCACTCGCACCAGCACTTCCAAATCCATTAAGAACAGCCCCATTCGCACCCGTCCTCTTCGTCACCGTCGACCCCTCGAGCCCCTCCTCCCCCAGCTCAGCCCTCCACGCCCTCACCCCTCCCACCAGCACGATCGGCGGCCGATCAAGCTTCTTATTCTCCGCAAACTCGTTTTCCCATATCACGCCCACCAACCGCCGCATACGCTCGCTCTGCGCGAGGTTTTGCGATTTCTCGTCGACTAGGACTAGCAGGTCGTAGGAGGCGCGGAGGGAGAACGCGGCGGCTTCTTCGGGCGGGTTGAGGGAGAGGGCGGATTCGATGGCGGAGGATGTGAGGGATGGGCGGTCTATGAGGGTGGGCTCGAGCTGGACGCGCGAGGAGCGGGAGTTGGGCGGGAGGGCGATACGGAGGGAGAGATAGTCGGATTGGTCGCGGATGTCGAGGATTAGGACGGCTTGCGAATCACTTTGGAGGGTATTGTACAGCTCGCGAGGGCTGATAGAGGTTTGAAAGTTCTGCCTGGGTGCGCCTCCGCCGCCAGAAGGGTGTGATTTGATGGAGGAGACTGATGGCGGCCTGCCATGCGCAGACCCAGTAAGATGCGGCGAGATCGGTTTCGGCGGCACAGGCGGCGGAGGACCCTTCTGGAGCGCTCTGGCCGACTCTGGTCTCGCAGGCCTCGACGAAGCCGAACCCTGTAAACCCGAAAGGCTCGAAAGGCTATCGCTAGGCTTGTGCGATGGGACGGGGGGCAGACCAGGGAGTTCGGACGGGACGGAGGGCAGGTCGGGGAATTGAGCTTCGAGAGCGGAGAGCGTGGGGAATGAGGCGTCGAATTCGGATTCGGTCTGGATATGCGGTGGTCGGCGGGTTGCTTCTTTTTCCCTTTCCCTTTCGCGTTCCCGTTCCGGCTCGTTTTCTCTTTCTTGCGCCTCCTCGCTGGTGGAGGGGAGGGGTGAAGGTAGTTGCGCACTTCCCGGTCTAGACCGCCCCGGACTTGGCTGGATAGGCGCAGAAGGCAGTAAAGCGGGGATATCAGACACCCTCGACCCCCCCGATGAGCCCGTATGATTCTGACTCTGATTAGGTAGAGACGGGCTCGGCGAGATAGGCGAAGCCGGTTTCCCCACTTCTCTCGAAAAGCGTTTACCGTTCACCATCCCTCCTCCTCCTGGCCCAGAAGTGGAGGGATGGGAAGCGTGCGAAGCGTGATCGCTTATTGTGGAATCTTGGAACCCATGTTGCCTGAGCATGGATACCCTATCGGCGATACTCCTCGGCGCTGGCTGCGAACCCGGCGAGAGAGGCTGTGGATTCTGGTCTGGTGTGGAGGGGAAGGAGGGCGAGCTTGAGGGCGGGGAGACGGGCAGGGTGAATGGGAGTGGGGTGCCGGGTAGGATCCTGTACGCGTGATGCGTGTCAGTATTATGTAAGAGAGGAGGAGAGAGGAGGGGATGAGAGAATGAGGTGGGTGGGGGACGTACGGCGTATCCCTCCTCTCTGCCTTTTCCTGCTTCTGTAACTCGATCGCCTTCAGCCTCTCCGACAACCTAATCGCAGGCTGCAAGACCGTACTGCTAAACTCCTACGTCTCTTGTCAGCCGCATATCCCATATCGGCGGCCGGAGCGGAGAAGGAGGAGAGGAGAGGGTAGGAAGGGAGGGAACGCACCTTGTCGTACGCCTTGATCGCTTGGAGGAGCGGGTTCTGCTCTTTCCCGGGTTCTCGCTGCGCTTTCTGGTAGTCGCGGTGATTGATGACTAGGTTGAATATCCTGCATACACAGCGTCAGCATCATGTTCTCTCGCCAGCAGCTCGCATAGGCCGATAGGCGGTGGGGAAGCAAAGAGCCAGAGCGCCAGAGCGCCAGAGAGATACACAAATAGCCAGAGAGCCAGAGAGCGAGAGAGCGAGAGAGAGAAACAGATGATGAAGAAAGAAAGACTCACGTCGACGCCTTGAAATAAGTGACATAAGCGCCCCTCACATCCCCCTCCATCTCCTGCTCTTTCCCCCTCACCGCGAGCGCCTTCACGCTGTTCAACAAAGCAAGCGCGGAGTACTTTGCCCAGTTCTCCTGTGCGAGCTCTTCTCGCGCCAAATCGCGCAGGGAAGAGGCGTAGGCACCGCCTGAGGAGTGGGTCGCTGTTGTCGTCGTCGTGGATGTCGTTGGGGTGGGCATATTGACAGACTTGAGAAGGTACGGAGCTGATGGATGATGGGGGAGAGAAGAGGTGGGTGAGATATGGGAGGACGGGAGGGTATGATGCGCTTGGGTAAGGGCGGTAAGGGCAGGTGGTGCTGCTGCCAAGTGTGGCCTCGTCGAAACCGAGCTGTGCGAGCGCAGTCGCTGGCCCTCAAACCGAACCGCACATCGACGGCTTCCACCAAGTCCTAGTCCTGGTCCAAGTTTCGTTCTCTTCAGCACTATCAGACCGGTGAACGGTCTTAGGTTCGCAGGGTAGGATATCGTGCCAGGTCGGTAGGGTGGTTTGATGAGCGCTCGCTGGACGATGACAGTAGGGACGGTTTGTGCCACTGACCGACTCGGACATGGACTGACATGCATGTTCTCGAATGCTTCCGTTGAGAGGAAGAGCACCCGCGTAATATTAATGTTGGTCGATGAATCTCATCCGCTATGTATATTCACTTGGAGGATAGCTGTTAATTATTATCGTACAACCACCTTCTACGAGCGATCAAGTGGAAATAGGATATGCGATTGGGAAGAGGAGAAAGCAGATAAGCTGCGGCGATCGGCGATGCCTCAGTCAGACTCTACAAGGTGACCATGCGAGCAGGCTCGTCCTTCCGGTTCGAACCGACTCGAGCTCTTGTCATTCTCTTCGGCGCTTTCCAGTCAGCGAAACACCTTATATGCGCATAAACCTGCAGAAAATGCATAAACATAAGAAATGTCAATTGTCAATTGTCAATAGGGTATCACAACTAGTTCCAACGCGAACAAGAACGCGAACGAAAGGGATATAAACCGACTGCAACGTATAAGCTGCTCAAACCTAAAGCCGTAGTGACAGTCTACAAAATTATAGAGAGTTATTAAAGTGTTCGTACAATGAGCGGCAGAACCGCGCGCATATAAGTCGATGTCGCGTCCCCGCCAAATCCAGTCCGCATCCCCAAACCCCGGTGCCTGCACACATGCGTGCATGCACGACCTCTCAACTCAGCTCTCCTTGAGCTTCTCCCGCTCCCTTGCCCCTCGAGACCCCTTCACCCTCCCGCTCTCGAACTCGCGTCGCGTCAGCCTCGTCCCTAGGATCGCATCCCAATGCGTAAAGAACGGCTGCGAGAAGTTCCTCTTTATGCCCGCTTGCTGATGGTGGATATCATGATAGTCCGCGTTATTGCCAAACATGAGCTGGAATGGGTCCCAGGGGATGGCGTAGCCACAGTGGTCATCGACTGTCTTTAGGGTTGCGAGGGCGAACAGGACGGTAGCTTGACGGACGGACATGCGGGAGAGGGACTCTGCGAGCGCTGTGCCGAGAGAGTCGAGCACGAAGCCTTCGAGTGGGTGGTTGTATAGGGCGCCGAAGGCGTACGGGACGTAGAGCCGGTGGTGGTGCGAGTGGAAGGCTCGATAGAGGTATTTGTGCGTGTGGAAGGCGCGGTGCCAGAAGTATTGCCAGGTGTCGATGATGACCCTGTTAGCGCGTCAGCATGGTGCATCCAGCATGACGAGATGCGGATAAGAAAAGGAAAAGAAAAGAAAGAGAAGATGGAAAGAGAGGACGCACGTAGCGAACAACAGCTGCGCCGCGGGGATCCCCCACCAATACACAAACTCGACGATCTTCGTCCCCCACGCCTCCAACGCCATGCTTGCCAGCCTCCTCCCCAACAAAATATTGCTCACTCCCACGACCCACGGTGCCAGTTCCCTCATAGCGAGCGCATGGTTCGCCCCCTCCCGCGGTTCCTCCATCCACCAGATGCCCAGCCCGGTCTGGATAACTTGCTGCAGTATCACCGCTCTCACGACTTGCCATTTTGTGACCAAGTTCCGGGAGCGCACTTCGGCCGAGTCGTGGATCCGATACTTATCGAGCCAGGGAAACCACCCTGGAAACGTATCGAAGATATGGAAGAGGAGTGAATATGCCCAGTAGGCGATGACGGGCGCTGCTAGTGCCAACTGGGGATCGGTGAGAGGAGGGAGGACGGCGGGGCGGGGGGAGTAGTAGATCGGGAATGTTATTGGTTCGGGGACGAGGGCGTAGGGTGGGAAGGGGGAGGGAAGAGTTTCGTTAGGCATGGTGGATATGTTGGACATGGTGGATGTTTGTGCGAGGCGTAGGGCTGCGGGTGCCTGGTTGAAGAGGATGTGCGCAGAGCTGCGCGTGCAGCGGCGAGTGGCTGATGATGTTGTCCCTGGCTAGTACTGGCTGGTAGAGCAAGTAAAGAACGAAAGAAGGAAGCCAGCCAAGTAGGTCGTGCAAAGTCAAGCAAAGAGATTAGCAGGTAGGATCGAGCTCGCTGCTCGTGAGTAACTCGCGTACGAGTAGTCAGCGCTCTGCCTGCTCTCGTTCAGCCTTTGGTTGGGTGTGTGCAGATGAACGGCAGCGATGGGCGTAATAAGGGCCGCCGATGGAGCGCAGAACCCTGAGTCGCTCACTTCAGCCGCTGACCAGAGCGGACGTTTTCGGCGGTCGATGGGCGGCCGCGGATCTGCTCCTCTCTCTCAAGGTTAAGCGAAGGGGATCTCAGATCGACTCACTCGACGCCACTCACCCAACCGGGTTTGGCCTGCAGGACGAGGGAGGAAGGGGGAGCGCTGGGCGGATGAGCGCTTTTGGATGCGGATGGGCTGGATGACGGTGGGCGGCGGATGGGGCGGGAAATGCACTGAGGGGATGATATGATGACAATGTGCGCATGACGTGATGACAGGTGCCAGATGTGATCAATCCATGCCTTAATCAATGGGTCAAGTACCTATGATCCGTTCTTTTAAAGTAGGCCTCTGCCATTTCTGTGAGAACCGAATCGCGCATGACAACTGCAGCTGGGCAAGCTACGAAAAGTGTGACATGCTTCAATAATAACCCTCCGATTAACTATGATGACCGTACCAATGCACAAAAAATATCCGATGGTGATTGATCGTGCACTCTCCAGCTCGCCAGAGCAGACAGACCGACGCTGCCGCCACCAGAGGAACCTCAGTCCACCCCCAATTCGTTCTGCGTCGTCCAGATCCAGGCCCACATCATCCCGAGCCATTCCCCCTGCGCCTCGTCCCACGCCCCCACGAGTCGTGTCAGGTACTCCCACTCTCCTGAGTCCGCTGCGCCCGTGCGTCTGAGTGCATGGACGTCCTGGACAGAGCGGACGATCTGCGGGTAGAGCTTGGTGGTAAGGGCGTCAGAGGTGCTGAGGATAGTCAGTTCGGCCATGCTCCATCGTTTGCCTCGGTTTCTCCCTTTCTCCTCCTCGCCGAGTGTGGCCAGTTCCTCGTCCGCCTCGTCGATAGCTGCAGCCCGCCTTGACCCCGCCGCCCCACCCTCAACAACGGCCCGCAACGCCGCCCAAGCACCCGCTAGCTCAGCCGCGTCAGCCTCGTACTCCCTCATCAGCCCGCCCAGCCTTCCGAGCTCCCTTTCCCTCCTCCCAGGTTCCCGCCTCACAACCGCCCAAAGACGCATACACGCCCTTCCTTCCTCTGTTAGGTAGTACAGCGTCTGGACGAACCAGTTGAATTCCGAGTTTGGCAGGCCGGCGAGGAGAGGCGGCGCGGGCGGCGGGTGGTAGGCGGTGTACGGAGAGGGCTCGAGGCCCAGGTTGAACGGGTCGTTCGGGTCTGTCAGTCGGCGGGGGGTGGGTGAGACCTGGGTTCTGAGGTGAGTAACTGTACGCGGTGGGCAGGGGAAAGGAGGAGTATGATTAGGGGGAGGAGTGATGCTCACCGATGCAGTTAGGGCAGCGCGGACGAGAGCACGGAATACCACACTATGCCAGCAGCGGCTACAACGTTCACGTATGAGAGCGCACGCATATCGTCGTTTTTCTCCAGATGCAGGGAGAAAGAGAAGCTCAGCAGTCACTCGTACAGCAGCCTTGCAGCACTAGCAGTGTCCAAGAGCTGGAAACGAGGCAAGATCGACCTGAGGCCAATATCGAGTATCGAGTATCGATATGGAGCGCCGACCCTCCCTCTTTCCAGCCTCATCAATAGATAATTTCATTCGACCAAGCCTCTCTGGCTTCCAGCCCTCGGCATCTCCCTTTGTTCGCTGTTGGATGCTCTGAGCTCTATGGGAGTGGAAAGGGCTTGGGTTGGGTTGGGTTGAGCAGGGGCTTGTTCCTGCCAGCCACTCGCTGTCTTAGGAGAATGGAATGATTCTACCGGTCCGCTGCTGCAGTCTAGGGCTGGGATAGTGAGGTTGCTTTGGATGGTGGGAAGTTGGATGGTGATGGTGGATGTTCTGGAGATGTCGGTGGTTCATTATTAGAGGTCCAGTGGGGTGCGGTGCAAGGAGATTGCTTGAGCAGAGTGCAATATCAAAGCGCCTGGTATTTGCGAAGTCTTGTGCTGCACTCTGCCTCGTCATTACGGTGCGCACGAAGAAGTGCCCAGCAAAGCGTCAAAGTAAAGAGTGCTTTCTAGAGTTGAGTATGTCCGGGCTGAAACCATAGTTAGAGTTACAGTACAGTTTAGTTTCTGTCCGCGCGTACTGTATGCTGTATCAATTCTCAGGCGCTCAGTCTCCGATTAACAGAGAACTTATTGATATTGTTGAGCTAGTCAAGACATCCAGCTAATTTTCTTCTTCAGGGAGCTGCACTACCATAATGCCAGAATGTCTCTTACAGAGAGAATTAATCAGCTTTAAGTCGTCGAATCAGGCTGATTATACAACTCCTCAACCAACGCTAACCACCACCGTGTCTCATAGATCCACACCCACGTTGCCACGTTCCACTCCCGCATGAGCACCGTCAGGTTGACCCACTCGTTGTAGTATGCGTTCACCGGCCCCTTTACGCGGAGAGAGTGGACGGTCGTGACGGAGCGGACGATCTGTGGGTAGAAGGAGGCGACCACGTCGTACAGCCTGAGCACCCTACTGGGATCTTTCCAAATGCCAGTCGCTCGCTTTCCCTTCCCCGCCATATTCATGCCACTGGAGAGGCTCCTGGACGTTTCCGCATCTTCATTCGGCGCCTGCTGAGTCGCCCATTTCGGAGTCGCCGTCGTGTGTGTTACCGACGCCCACCCGGCCGCACCAGGAGCCTCCTTCCCTTCCAGCGGCCCCCAAGCATTCTTCAACACGTCCATAAAGTGACTCTCGTAGTCCCGCGTAGCCTGCCTCAAAGTACGCAACGCCTCTGGAACCGGAACATCGTCGTTATCTTCGAAATTTCGGATCAGGCCGATGGTGGATCGGCCTTCGTTGTCGAGGGCGGAAAGCTGCTGGAGGAAGTTGTCGTAAGTTTCGGAGTTGGGTAGGCCGCTCAGAGAGGATCCGGGGTAGTAACCAGGGCTGTCGTTGAAGCTGTCGGAGAAGGAGTCGAGCGTAAACCTTCGAACGGCGCTAGGTTGGGGGATGTTGACGGTCTCCTAGACTCTCAGTGAGTATTCCGGCCGCCGGAGGGACGATTGATGGGGAGCAATGCTCACCGGTGACGCGAGCGGGACGGCAGACGAGAGCGTTGCATACCACACGATGGCAGCTGCTGCAACACTTGCGTAGGAGAAAGCGCGCATGGCGCCAAGTTTGCGGGATGCAGCCCTCACTCGCAGCTCTGAAGTATAGCAATTGCCAGGGTTAACGAGATCCATATCCTCCTCCTCGAGCCACGCGCAGCATATATGCATATATCTGCGTGTGAAGATGGGTTCTGCAGTACGTCTCACAGCACTATTGTCTGGCTGTTCAGCCCGCCACAGCCTGCTGGTTTCATTCACGTCCTTGTGCCAACAGCAGTGGCAGGAGACGAGTCGAGTTCGGGTCCTCCACTTGAGTGCTGTTCCTGCCAGCCACTCGCTGTCTTAGCGGACAGGAATGCGTCCAGCCGGCCGTCCAGGTGCTGTAGTAAATTCTGGAGGCTTGGATGCGGGGAGGTAGTAAGGTTGGGATGTTCGGGACATGTCGGTGGTCGAGTGCCAGAGACACGTTGCGGTACTACTGTGCAGGATGTCATTATTACAGTATAAGCGCCCGCGCTTCGCAGAGGCATGCGTTCTTCTCCAACGGACACGATGCATTCCGCGCAATCATGCACCTGAAATCAAATGCGCGGCGAGACGAAAGGTGGAAAGAATGCTTGGGATGAAGCGCAAAGTCACAATATACAAATGCATTGCTGAGTTACGCCATTTGCGACCTCCAAGCTCACTGCCCCGGTATTCGCGAGCCCGTCACGAGATCCCATGGTTCTTCTCCTTCTGGACGATACACCACCTTTAGCTTCGAGTGGTCGAATGGAGTGTGATCACGACGAATCCCGACTCCCGCGACTCGCCCACACCCAATCCCAAGTAAGCAACAACCACTCTCTCGCCCTCTCGTCCCACTCCCCCATCAGCGCTATCAGGTTGACCCGCTCGTCGTTTGCCGCGTCTGATGACCCATTCACCCGCAGCGAGTGAACAGTCTCGACAGCCAGGACGATTCTCGGGTAAAAAGAAGCAAGGTCGTGATATAGTTCGATAATGTGATAGTCTTCCCATCGCAGGCCTCGTTTCGCCTTCGACGTCGCATTCCAGCGGAGGAGGCTCGGCGGTTCCTCGTCCTCCTTGACCTCTACGTCCTCCCATTTCCAGTCGCCTTCGACCACGTCCCCAGGAACATGCTTCCCCTTTCGGCCCGACCCAGGCCCGTCAGCAGCAGCGGGCGCACCCCAATCCTCGTCCACCCTCAGCTGGACCCAGGCACTGGCCGCGGCCTCATACGCATCTTCGTAGTCCCTCATATGGCGTATGAGCCCATTCATCCGCGCCCGGGAGTCCCGATCTGCGGCGGCGGCCAAGAACCAGTGCATGGTCGACACGCCCTGTTCGCCGAGGGCGAAAAGCTGTTGGAGGAGGTGGTTGTACGTTCCGGAAGTGGCCAGTCCGCTGAGGGTTGGCGGGGGAAAGGGGTCTGGGATGAAGAAGCCCCATTTATAGGAACGTTCGTCAATGTTCTGGGTGGGCTCTGGCGACGTGATGAGAGAGGATGTCTGTGCCCCGTCAGCGAAGTAGTCCGAAGGCATGTTCGAAGATGATGCTCACCTGATCTGGGAATGGTAGTGCGATGACAGAGGCCGTCACACACCAGGCTATAGCAACAAGACGAGCTGCGTAAGGACGAGCACGCATGTTTGTTGGCTTCATCCGCATTAAACCGTCGTCACCAGCCTTCAATCTTCAGCTGCGTCCGAGTCTGGGCTAGGAAGCAAGGGGCATACAGGTCAAACCAAGTCGAGCTGCGTCGTCCTTCTTCGCCGAACCTCATGTATATGCATTTCGCCCAACAACGCGGTCCCGGGCGTTCATTGCCAGGTCAGCCCCCTATGCAGTGTCGGTCTCACTCTCGTTATCCTTCAGAGCAGTGTAGTGCTATAGTAAGTGAGACCCGAAGGTTGAGCAGGCAGTGGGAGCAGCAGTTGTCTTGTTCCTGTCAGCCCCTTCTTGTCTCGAGGGAAAGGCATAGGGCTCATGGCGACGCCCTGCAGTCAGACGCGACAGGGTGGGCCCAGGAAAGCCAGACCGTACAGGGTTCCATAAGAGTAGAAAAAGCCTGCCGACGTCGATGATTTTGTTGAGGTGCGTTGAGGTGCTAAGCAAGCCAGGACGTCCGCCGTACGCCGCGAGAGGTGGGCGTCCGTCAACCGCGGCGGGGCGCGATCAAGTCTCTTGTTGTTCATCCGCGCCAGGACGGTCGTGCTTGTTGTCCCAGTCCTTACACTAGTCCGGTATGTTCGTACGAAAGAGTAAGGCGCTGATATCGCAGGCCAGACAAGGTCGACAGGTTTGGCAGAGACGCGAGCGCTCATGTACTGTCAAGCGGTCGGGAGGACAGGGTGGTCTGCTCTGCCCTGCCCGAGTAGTCTTCCCTCTACTCCGTATATCTTGCGCAGTTGTAGCAGGACGAGATGGCAGCCCTTTTGGGCCGAGTCATAGTACACAGCATCCTATGGCGGGGAAGTTGGAGATGTGTCCATATAGTAATCACGGAAGTCAGCGAGGAGATGGTGCCATTCCCCAACCTCGGCGCTCCGGAGCGCTAATTGCGTGCTCTCCCGAGTCGTCCCTTACTGCTGACTCCCGGTGCAACATTCCCGCCGCGCGTACTCAAGCTGCCTATCCTCCACCGGAGTATATAAAGCCATCACTGGCTCTGGGTTAGGGATGTTGCGGTTTGCTAGGCTTGCTAGATTCAGTAGTGAAGATCAAGATCAAGATGTCCGGCTTGGAGCTGTATTACAGTCCTAATAGTCCTTTTGCTCGTAAGGTGAGCCCTCACCTCCTCCATCTAGGACGTATAGAGCACGATAGCTGACACGCTTGTGGCAATAACAGGTGCTCATCGTCGCCCGCGAGCTTGGACTGCGCGACCAACTCACCCTGCACGAACAAGCCCCAAACCCGACCAAGCTCTCCCCCGACCTAGCAGCGCACAACCCTTTAGCAACCGTCCCGACCTTGGTGACGCCAGACCATGGCGACATATTCGATTCGCACGTTATTGTCCAGTATTTCGATGCTCTCTCTGGGGGAGGCAAGATCTTGCCTGGTGTGGGGGATCTGAAGAGGTTCGAGGCGCTTACTTATGATTTGCTGGTTAATGGGACGTTGGGGGCGATGTTGCTTGTGCGGTATGAGGGTGTGATCCGGGTACGTCCCTCTCTTTCCTCCCTCTTTCCTCCCTGCTTCGCGCAAGACGACAAAGAGAGAGTTTGACTGACATACATTCGCATTACTCTTACAGACCCCAGAACAGCAAAACGAAGCCTGGATCTCCGGCCAACTCGCCAAAGCCCAACGCGGCGTCCTCCGTCTCTCCAAGCTCCCGCTCCCTCCGACCGACGGTGAGATCCTCCCCCTGCAAGCGGTGGACTTGTTGGTCCTGGTTTGGTACTTGGACAGGAGGTTTGCGCATTTGAATTGGAGGAGTTGGGAGGGCGCGAGTGTTCTGACGGGGTGGTATGAGAAGGCTGAGGGGAGGAAGAGCTGGGTTGAGGAGGTTGCGCCGCCCGTTTGAGCATTCTCCTCTAGTCGCGTCACAGAAAGTAGCACCAACCCGGTCTAGAGATAAAGGACGATAAGAACGGAAAGGAAGGAATAAATACGGGAATTACCACGTACACATACAGTACACAGTCGTCGTCTACCAGCTATTCCGCTTCGCCCCCCCAGGCCCCGCAACCTCCCTCTCCATCTGATTCAAATCCGCCTTGATCCTCTCCCAGTCTGGTCCCTGTTGCTGCTTGTCGCCGAACTTCCATTTTAGCAGGTCGACGAGGTGCGAGCCTTTTGGTGGTGCGGTGCGCGGGTGCGTTTCCCAGAGGTAGTAGGCTAGGCAGCCGCTGAATATGCCTACGAAAGGGTCGACGTATCTGCGAGCATTGTGAGTCCGGTGTAGCACTTTGAGTGCGTGGAGATACGGACTTTCCAAGCAGGTAGAAAGTTGGTAGACCCGACATCCTCGATACCTGTATGCTTGCTTGATGTTGAGCCCGATCGGTTTCACGAGGTGAACGAGCCGTGAACGAGTAAGAGGTCAACTGCTTCCGCCAAGAACGACCGCCTCGCTGACGCAGTGCCTCTCGGGGATGAACGTTCATCCCTTCTCACCGACAGTTGCCTTAAATGTTACCCCGCACATTCAGCCCGTCCAGATGGGCACGGGCAGGCATCTACAAAATACCATAGCTTGGACACCGCCGACCAGGTTTGTTAAACGGCCATCTTCCTCCTCGCGCTGCGCCCATGTTCCGCACTCGCATCCCCGCCATCATACGCCCATCCCAGTATCCCGCTCGGACGATCATGACCTCCTCCTCCTCCGTCCCCCCCGGCCTCTCACACGGCACCTACCCCCGCTCACCCCTCCAAGTAGTCAAATACGGCTCCGGCTCCGTCGACCCCGGTCTCACCGAAGTCCTCAAGCTTCTAGGGACGGGTCGGGCGTTCATCCTCACTGGGGCGAGCCTGGCCAAGCTCCCGCTGATGCGGAAATTGGAGGGATTGCTGGGGGATAAGTTTGCGGGCTTGAATGATGGGATTGGGCAGCATGCGCCTATTGCGGGTATTAGGGGGGCTAGTAAGGATTTGGATGAGGCGGTGCGTTCTACTTCTACTTCGCCGTCTGCGCTCTGAGGAGTGGGGGTTGATTGAGAGGTTGTGGTGGTAGGGCGCAGACACGATCATAGCCGTCGGTGGCGGCTCGCCCATCGACAGCGCCAAAGCGATCAAGTACTGGCGCACGCGCGAGGGCAAATCCTCAATAAACATCATCGCAATCCCCACCACGCTCTCCGTCGCAGAAACGACCATGAACGCCGGCTTCACAGACGAAGACGGCAACAAGCGCGGTCTGGCGTCGTACGACGTTTGCCCCAACGCAATCATCTACGACGCCGACCTCACATTGGACACGCCTGACTGGCTCTGGCTCTCATCGGGGATGAGAGCGGTAGACCACGCCGTTGAGACGCTCTACAGGGCCGACGTGCCCCCTCCCGTCGTCTCGTGCGCACTCACAAGTCTGCCAATGTTCTTCCACCACCTACCGGCCAGCAAAGCCGACCCGAAAAACATCCACCATCGGGAACAGCTCCAGATCGCCGGCTGGCTCTCTCTGTACCCTAACCCGCGGCCGGGGAGTATTGGCCCGAGCCATGGGCTGGGACATGCGCTGGGTGCGAAATGGAGTATCCCGCATGGGATCACTTCCTGTATCACGCTTGCTGGGTGTGTTGCTCGGGTGGCAAGACATGCCGATCCCGCCTATCTGGCAGTGATGGCCGAAGCGACCCGTCGACTCGAATCTACCGTCCCTAACCTCCCGCCCCCAACAACGCGCTTCTCCCTCGAGACGGACAAAACTCTCTCGAAAGAAGCGCAGGAAGCGGTGAAGCTCGCGGGCTATATTGACAGCCTGGTGGATCGCCTGGGGCTGACGAGCAGACTGAGCAAGTATGGCGTGAAAAGGGAGGACTTTGAGAGTATTGCCAGGGAGGGAGGGGTCACGAAGGATAAGGATATTCCGGTGGGGGAGATTATCGAGGTGCTCGAGGAGGCGTTCTAGCTCCGGGAATGTTGACCATGTCCATAATTTATGGGATATATGCGCATACATGTATGCGGGTGGTGGACGTTGCTGCCCTTGTCTCGAAATGCACTGCAAAACGGCGATCGTGGTGGCGGTTGAGCTCTGTGCGCCAGAGTTCGAGAGCTGAGAAACACGATGGCGTAACCATACATCTTAGCCCAGGGCTGAGACCACTACCTCTCTCGTATACATTGTTCAGGCAAGGTCGTCCGCCGATCCCATTCAGAGGGAGGAGTACGTTCAACATCCGGGAGGAAGGTCCAGGCTCAGACATAAACGGCATGTGGTCGTACGATCGAGTAGGCCAGAAGGTAAAGCTGGAGAGCCGCGTTCCACACGCGCCGACTGGCCAGAGAGGCGATCAAGATTGGCTCCTGAGCTTAGTCCGGCATGGGGAGGGTGAGGCCTGGACTGAGTGGCAGCAAGGTCTGGGATTGTAAATCCGAGACAGGACGACAGATGAAGTTGGGGATTCCGATCGGTTGGAGGTGACCACCGGAGCGCCCTAGAGGTCTGTGTGTCTTGTAGAGTTGATGAGCGTGCATTCCAGGCCGAGGATCGGTCGAGGTGATCGGCCAGCGGCCCGTGGGAGTCCGACACAGAAGTGAAGGTCTGGACTGAGAAGGCGGAGGGCCTGTGATCGTAAGATGGAAGACGGAGTAGAAGATGTCAAGCGCTGGACAACCTGATCGGGCCAGCTTCGGCTTCCCAGGGAACGCTCGAGAACGCTGCATGTCTCATAGAGCTGGAGAACGCAGGCTCCAGAGCCACGGCCAGGCGAGATTGGTGATTGAACATCGTCATCAGCTGAGAAGGGCCTAGACGCCACAGAGACAATGGTGGATCGAGGGATCGGAGATAGAGCAGAAGATGAAGGCGCGAAACACGATCGGTTCAAGGTGGTTTTGCTGCGCTCCAGCGTAATGGTCTGTTTCGTAGAGTTGAAGGACGAACATTCCAGCCCTAGGATCGGGGCGAGCGACTCACCTGAGACATTTTGGAGGTCGAGTCCAAGAACAGAGAACAAAGTCTGGGCTCAGCAGGCATAAAGTGTCGGTCTGAGTTCGTAGGATCGAAGACAGGAAAGCCGTTCTGCGCGGTCGCGGTTTGTCTCAGGAAGGCGGGCCCCGCTACCGGCTCTCTCAGCATTGAGCATCGGAATGCCAGCAGATCGAGACAGCGGTCCAAAGTCAGTACCCAGGGGAGCCAGACTCTTTGTGTCTTGTCTAAGAAACGAGTAGCGAATGAGGGGTGTCTACGATCACGAGTCAGATCAGCGTACTACATCAAGGACAGGTTGCCGTTCCGTGCACATCCGCCGTGGAGCAGCGAACGCCTGGAGCAGGAGCGACAGTGTATATCAAGTATCTTCTACCTTGAATGACTATGACGGGTTGCAGAGATCTAGTCGGCGCCGAGCTATCATGGCGATAGTCAGAAATGTGGACGAATGCGACTGCAGAAGTATTGGCGGATAATCCGATTTGGATTTCCAGGAATCTGAAACAGTGATCCAGAGCAAACTCAATAAGACAGCAACATTGACGGCGGCTATCGCGAGATTGCGAAACATTTGTTGGTATGTCCATCTTCGACACAGTATGGAGAGATCGAAGAGATCGGCACTGGCAGGAGCCATAACATGGGCGAAACAGTCCAAGGTGATCATTCCGCCGGCCCAGGGTGGTCAGAAAAGAAGCCAAACCTGCTGACTAATCCTCTAAAAGGCTCCGCTCTTCGCGCCAATTCGACCCCTTCGCACTCGCTTCCGTCATCCCTTTCCTTTCATCCCTTTCACCGCCGTCGTCCCTTACCTCCTCCTCGTCCGTTCCCCGCCTCCTACTCAAAATGAACAGCTACGCGGTGCCTTACCCACAGGTGCCAAATAGCAACAACCTTCAACCTGCTCCACGCAATCTAACTTATCCTTCACCTCCGCCGGCGCTAAATGGAGTTCCTTCGGGCACGACAGTGCAGTATGGAGGAGCTCCGCAAATGGGCTCGCAAGCGGAAGAAGAGGAATATATCTACCAACTTGCGATCGATCTCATGGATCCCGCCACAAGAGAAACCGCGCTCTTGGAGCTGAGCAAGAAGAGGGAACAGTTCGAGGATCTTGCGCTTGTGCTTTGGCATTCGTTCGGTATGTTGCACGCGACCTGGAATGTGGCTCGTAAGCTGACTTGTCCGTTTAGGGATTATGGCCATCTTGCTGCAGGAGATCGTCTCTGTCTATCCACTGCTCTCACCACCTCAGCTCACCGCGCATGCCTCCAACCGGGTGTGCAACGCCCTCGCTCTGCTGCAATGCGTGGCGAGCCACCCTGAAACGCGTGGTCTCTTTCTGCAAGGTGCGTTGATGCGGTGCAACGCTCAGGCCGTCGTGCTGACTCTGCGATCCAGCCCATATTCCCCTTTTTCTTTACCCCTTCTTGAATACTACCTCCAAAACGCGACCGTTCGAGTACCTGCGATTGACGTCGCTCGGCGTCATCGGTGCTCTGGTGAAGGTAAGTTTGCATCACCTCCGTGTCCATGGATGAGCGCTGACCCTTGCACAGCAAAACGACAACTCGCAAGTCATCCATTTCTTGCTCTCCACCGAGATCATTCCCCTCTGCTTGCGGATCATGGAGACTGGTTCGGAGTTGTCTAAGACTGTGGCGATCTTCATCGTCCAGAAGATCCTGCTGGACGAGACGGGGTTGACCTATATCTGCCACACATACGAGCGCTTCTACGCTGTCGGCACTGTTTTGAGCAACATGGTGACTCAGCTGGTCGAGAGCCAAGCGGTGAGGTTGTTGAAGCATGTCGTACGGTGCTACTTGCGGTTGAGCGACAACATGAGGTACATCCGTTCAATCATTCTGAGTTTTCCATCAATCTTACATCAACGTTCAGGGCCCGAGAAGCACTCCGCGCGTGCCTGCCTGAGCCCCTGAGAGACGGCACCTTCTCCCAGCTGCTCAAAGGCGACAGCGTCACAAAACGATGTCTCGCCACCCTCCTCATCAACCTCTCCGACCGGGTCGAGTAATCAAAAAGCCGCCAAAGCAAGCAAAATAATGGCGCATATACGCATCTGACGTATACCCGGCTTCTTCCACTATTACTACGGAACCCCGGCCTAGCCTCCTTCCACTCGTTTGCACGTATTACCCGCCAAAACCTTTGCGCTTCACATCATCTCAATGTTGAATGTATGCGCGACAAGGACAGGCAAACGGACCGCAAAAAATCTCACGAATAACGTCTTCGATTCTTTTCTGTCTCCTGGCCGACTTCGGTTCGGCCTAGGGCTATTTCGGTGTCTGCCTGCTTTCAGCTCCAGCTTCCGGCTTCCGGCTTCTGCATCAGCTTCAACCCTGTTGTTTTGTATCGAATACGTGTCTCCTTGGCGGTTCTTTGCTCGCATCGATCCTCTCCCCCCTCTCCCCTACCCATCTCTCCAATCCTCTCCCGCTAACACCGTACTACCACCTTCCTCGCCATGTCGCCTATGCATCCCCCTCTCCTCCTCTCCTCCGCTCTCCTCGCTCTCTCGCCTCGCCTCGCCTCGCTCTCGCCTCGCCTCGCCTCGCCTCGCCTCAACTCAAGCTTGTACAACTGGTATATCTCACGCCCGGCATTTTCCCCTCCTTGCTCTGCAGCTCTCCATACGTTCGTATTCGTGTGTCCGTGTCGCCCGTGTCTTCTGGTATAGTAGCATGGTATAAAGGTTCTTTGCGCGTTCCTTCCCCGGCTTGGGGACTAGTTTACGCTATTTTGTTGAATGATATAGCTCGTTTCTTTTTCTCTCGTTGCGGGCTCGTGCGTCATGCTCTGTACGACCCCTCGACTGCGGGCGGGCGAGACTGGAAATGAGGATCTGGTGACGTTCTTCTCGATTTCGGTATATTCTACACGGCTCGACTCGACACGACTCGATACGACACACTCGCAGATTATCGCCCTTCGCAACTATTTTGCTTTCCCGTTGACTGCAGCGTCTCCCGCCTTCGCCGTCGCCAGCACCGGCTTCCTCGGCACCCTCCACCTCCCCAACGCATAATTCGCCCTCAGCACCCCCAAATCCCTCGCCATCCCCAAACTATCCCACACCAACCTTATCTTGCTCCCCTCCACCTCTTCCCACCCCACCGCCACTTCACTCACCGGGATCGAGAGCATGGAGCAGAGGATAAGGAGCTCGACGTCGAACATCCAGTGTTGGAGGTGTTGGGTTGGGAAGAGGAGAGCGGCGGTGGGGCGGGTGAAGAGTTTGAATCCGCATTGCGTGTCTTGGACGGATGTTACGCCTAGGGTGCGCAGGAGGGTGTGGAGGCCGTACATGAGGATGTTGCGGATCAACGAGCGCTGGCGAGGGCGTGAGTCAGTATGCGCAATATACACCCCCAAATCCCGCATATCCTCGGTGACAACGGAAAGCATCGAAGAGTGGTTGAAAGGAAGGTGATAGGCAGTACTCCAGGAGACGCGATAAGGAGAGTGAAAGAGAGGAAAGCACGACGCACCTTGACGACCGCCTCTGTCCCGACTAAGTGCGCCCTACTCCCCACCACACACGCATACCCTCCCGCGACCCTCTCCAGCCTCGCACACTCCTTCCACAGCCTCCTAAGATCGCTAAACCGCGTCGCCCCATCCGCATCAACAAACAAGATCCTCGCGCCCCTCGCATGCATTACACCATGCTTGACCGCTCCGCCCTTTCCTCGGTTCTTTTGGAGGGTGACTATACGGATTGGGATGTCTGGGTGGGACTGGGCGTAGGAGAGGGCTGTGCGGGTGGTGGAGTCTGTGGAGCCGTCGTCGATTATGAGGATCTCGTACCCCCTTAGATTCCCCGGTGGGTGATCCGTAGCTTCGGGGGAGGAGGAGGGCGAATGATGTTCTTCCAAATAAGGCACCGCTTCGTCCAGCATCTTTGGCAACCTCAGCTCCTCATTATACGCTGGGATCACTACGCTCAAGGCGACCTCAGCGGGGTCGGAGAGGGAGGGCAGGGGCTGCGGGGTGCAGGGGTGGGAGGCGGAGATGTAGGTCAGCTCGGAGGGTGAGGGGGGGACGGGGGAGGGTGAGAGGATGAGGAGGGCGATGTAGGCTGTTGTGAGGAGGATTAGGAGGGTGGTGAGGATGAGGGGGAGGAGCATCTTGCTGATTTGGGTTTTGGGGTGGGGGTGGGGATGCGGGGTTGACACGTCGACGGTGCAGTGCACGAGTAAGGGAAGGAGAAGAGGAAGGGGAGAGAGCGAGGGCGCGTTGGGCTTGGTTAGACCGTCATCGACGCTGCTGTTCGCGCACTGTTCACCGTGGCGAGGAAGAGCAAGCCAGCTATATGCGCTCCTCGACTGCGTAGTGAGAGACCAGCCAACCACACATTCCCAAACGTCAACTCCGTTCCCATACGTGGAAGATGTGCACCGCCACTAAGTAGGGTCGATCATACCAACCCAAGCGCCCGTCTCGCCCCGTGTCACCAGAAGTAAAAGGGACATCGATCGAACGTGGGGTGCGCACTCCTGTACACCAGGCGACAGCAGCGCGACTCAGACCTCATCATCGTCTTCCATAACTTCCTGATCAGATGCGACAATAACATCAACATCAACATTCCAACATCCAACTCCACCCCGTCTCACTCATGTCAACCACACCCGTCGCTCCTGACCCGGCTCAAGGAGGAGGAGCAAGCTCATTAGTCCCTCCGCTATTGGGCACTGTGCTAGACTGGTCCTTGATCCTCACGCTCGTCTTTGGTGGATGTTGTTCGAACGCTTGGTCTTTGGGGAGGTTGTTACAGGCGAATCGTGATGTGGGTGCGTCCCCCTCCCTTCACCCTCTCCCTCAGCCTTCCTGTCCGTCTCTACTCTCCCATCCCGCTCTCTGCTCTCCTGCTCGAAGCAGGACGCCAAGACGCCGGGACATGAGCTGATACAGTGAGCAGGATCAGCAATAACCTTCGCCCAACTCATCTTCGTCGCCCTCCGTCAACTCCCCTCTTTCCTCACCCTCCATCCCATCACCCTCCCAGGAACATCAACCAAGCTCCCCCTCCTGCCGGTGCTGAAGCCCCGGACGGTGCCGATCAGGAGATGGGTCGTGGATGTGTTACTGATCACGGCGGTGTCAGTATTGAATAATAGGGTGTTTGGGTATCGGATTCCTTTGACGGTGCAGATTATCTTTCGGTCGGGGGGTGCGTGTGCTTTCCTCCTGTTCTTTCTCTTCCTTTCCTCTTCCTTTCCTCTTCCTCTTCCTGTCTCAGTTTCATCTTCTGGTGCGAAGGGAGAATCTGATGTGGTGTTAGGACTGGCAGTATCGATGCTCCTCGGTTACCTAAGGCTCGGGAGGAAATACTCCTTCCTACAAGTCGTCCGTCCCCTTCCCTCCCCTCTTCCGCGAAGCGCCAGTCTGACGAGCAGAGCAGTTCTCAGTCCTAACAGTAACGATCGGCATCATCCTAGCGACCCTCTCCTCCCGTCCTCCCTCTTCCTCTCCCTCCATCCCAGCACCTTCCATCCCAGACGCAACACCCGACAAGAGCAGCGGAACGGCCAGCACCACAGCGGTCGCACCCGGAGACTACGCGATGGGAGTGATGTTGTTGCTTGTGGGGCTGCTTTTGTCCGGCGTGTTGGGTCTGAGGCAGGAAGAGACGTTTCGGGTTTGGGGACCGCAGTGGCAGGAGTCGTTGTTCTACACCGTACGCCGTCTTACCTTCCCTCTCTACCCTCTCTGTCCACGCTCTCCCATTGCAGCCTCCATCCACCCATTACCCACTCTGCTTTATTCGCTCTACCTTCCAGTTCCATGTTTGCTACTCTCTCTTCAGAATACCTCCCTCCCGCTTCTCCCAGATCTATCCTCCCCCCCCCCCCCCCCCCCCTCTCCCCCCTCCTTCTTCCCCGCGGCCGCTCTCCCTACTCCCTACGCATTTCCAGCTCTGCGACCCTCTTTACTAACCTCCCACCCCACAGCATCTCCTCTCCCTCCCCCTCTGGTCTCTCTTCCTCCCCCAAATTCGCTCCGGCATCCAATCAATCCACTCCTCCTCCCAAACCGACCAAACCACCCTCCCCATCTCCCTCTACTTACCTCCACGCACCCCCTTGTCGCCAAGGTGGACTGTACGGGTGCCGACGCTCTGGTGGGCGCTGGGGTTGAATGTTGTTAGTCAGTATGCGTGTGTTGGGGGTGTTAATCGGTTGACTACGGTGAGTGGTTTTGTTTGGGCTGTTTCTTTCTGTTGGTCTTCGGTCTGTCTTGGTCGCCTTGGCGTCCTATTCCAATTTTCCTTGATCTTTTCTCCGTACTTACTTCGTATTTGCATCGATCTTGTTGTCTCCCTCACCCGAAACTTCTCATTCTCGTCTCACCTTCGTCGTATCGTCGTCTCCTTCGGACACACGTTCGGCCTCCTCCATATTTCGGCGCTTCCTGGAGCCTAATCCGGAGCTAATCTGATCTGACACTCCTCCCGCAGCGCGTCTCAAGCGTCGCCGTCAACCTCATCCTAACAGCGCGCAAAACCCTCAGCGTCATCATCAACGTGCTCTACCTAGGCGAAGGATGGAACATGGGCTTGGTAGTAGGGGCGGGGATGGTAGCAGTGGGTACGGTGTTGTACGGGATGGCGCCTGGTGCTCCTGGTGCGGGGAAGGCGATGACGAAGGCTGAGGAGAAGCGAGCCAACGGGGTGAAGGAGGAGTAGACCGTCAAACATTGAGGCCCTAGACCGGGGAGGAGAGCGGGGGCAGAGGCAAGTGTACACATTAGATGCTGGCAGTATCATACATTCTATTTCGCCTGCGTGGCCTCATGCCTCGGCGTCCCCTTCCTCCCCTCCTCCCCCTCCCTATGTCTCCTCGCCCAAGTCCCCGCAACAATCAACGGAAACGCGACCGTCGCATCCGCATAAACTTTCACCGCCTCCGCCTCCCCCCTGATCTTGCCCCAACTCACCGCCTCGTCCGGCCTAGCACCCGCATCGCTCCCATCAAACTCCTGCGCCGTATTAACGTACACGGACCAATCGGCGCCGTTCCGCATCAGCATGGCGTTCGCGACGTGGTGCTTGCACACCCCGCCGCCGAGGATGATCATGCCGGCTTTTTTGCAGTCGTAGGACATGCGGTTGAGTTTGCGGATGTCGGACACGAGGTCGATGATCAGGCCGGGGTGGGAGAAGGAGTGGAAGAAGATCATGTCGCCTAGGGAACCGTCTGTGAGGGCGGGGCAGAAGACGGGGATGTCGTTCTGCGCAAGAGTTAGCGTCACTCCGATCACAATCCCAAATGGTAAAAGCGAAAGCGAAGGTAGAACGGGAGAGGAGGGGAAGGGAGGGGAAAGGGAGAGAGCAGGGAGAGAGCAGGGAGGGAGCAGGAGGCGCTACGCACCTTCCAACACCAATACAGCACCGACCGCTCATCATTAATCTCCTTCCCCAGCCTCGCAATAACCGAGCTCGGGCTCCACACCGTCCCCCTCTCCTTCTGCTCCTCCAGCATCTTCGTCAAAAGCGGGTCGATCCATTCCTGAAACCTGCAATAATTGTCGTTGGGTACCAACAGGTTCCCGATCCTATTCAACCCTTTCTCTCTCAGCCCCGCCCCCGGTAAATCGAAGTCCGCCACGTAAGTCGGGCCAAGACACTTGATAAGGTCCTCCTCGATCCCTCCGGCGGTCGTGACGAGACAGTCGACATATCTGTGCTGAGCGAGGAAACGCAGGACGTCCCGGACGCCGGAGGAGATCATGTTGCTTGTGTAGCCGAGGAAGACCTTGGCGCGCGTTTGGGCCCGGATGGAGGGGTCGAGGTAGTGTTCCGTTTCGTCTTCTTCGGGTGGGTCGTCAGAGAGGCGCCAGTTGATCTACTAGCCTGGGTCAGGCCTGCTTCTCCTACTACTTATCCCCTCTCCTCCCTGCTCGCACTGCCGGGCCGGCGTCGAGGGGGAGGGACGGGGGGTAAGAGGGGCGTACCATACGGTTTATCACATCAATGGCCCGTGAGATCCCTGTGGCTTGGAAGCCCGTGGTAGCAAAACATTGGAGCAGGTCGTCCAGCGAGACGGGGTTGTTGAAGTCCGGCCCGCGCACTTCGGGCAGGTCGTTCCCTATGTCGACGGAGCGTTTGAAGATCGCTTCTTGAGCGCCGGCAGCTTCGGGCGGAGCGGACATGGTGCCTTATTCCTTTTGATATGGCTCTTGCCTGGTTCAAGTGGGAATCTAGAAGTGGATGAAGTGGTAGAGGCAAGAAGGAGTAATGTACAAATGCAATGTCGAACGAGTTGTCAGCCGTTGAACGAACAAGCGCCCATTCCGCTCGTCACCCAATTTTTGGCGAATGGACCCCTGTGTGGCGCATCACAACCGAACCTCACTTTTTCGCAAGGGTCCCTCCTTCCTCCTCATCATCATCTAGAGCCGGTCTACAACGTCGCTCACCATAACCTCTTCGACACCTGCATACCGCTCTTACAGTTCTGTTGAGAGGATACCACCATGCAAGCAGACGACGTTATTTGGAGTGTGATCAATACCCAGTTCTGCTCCTACAAAGTAAAGTGCGTCTTCCCTCCCCCCTCTCCTCCTCCGGGCAACAGCGTGCTAATCAGCTTGTGCGGCGCAGAACACCAACCCAAAATTTCTGCCGGAACGAATATAACGTCACTGGCTTCTGTACGAGGCAGTCATGTCCGTTGGCGAATTCGAGGTATGCGACTGTGCGGGAGAAGGATGGTGAGTCGTTTCTCACTGCCAAGAGGTAATTTGCGCCAGGGGATGCTGATGTGTGTGGGGGGCAGGTGTGCTGTACTTGTATGTGAAGACGATCGAGCGTGCGCATACGCCGAACAAGATGTGGGAGCGGATAAAGCTGTCCAAGAACTACACACAAGCCCTGGAGCAGGTACGCCCTCACCCTTCTCGTGTCTTACCGAGGCACGGTCTGACCTGATGGATGTTCTTGTAGATCGATAAAGAGCTCATATATTGGCCGAATTTCTTCATACATAAATGCAAGCAGCGCGTGACGAAGATCACCCAGTATCTTATCAAGATGCGCAAGCTCAAGCTCACCGCTCAGCCCAAGCTTGTGGGGATAAAGAAAAAACTCGATCGGCGCGAAGCCCGTCGGGAAGCGAAAGCGCTCGCAGCGGCGCATATTGAGAAGTCTATCGAGAAGGAGCTCCTGGAGCGACTCAAGTCCAAAGCGTACGGCGACGCGCCCCTAAATGTGAACGAGAACGTCTGGCGGCAGGTGCTTGAAGGGGAGAGGGAGAGAGAAAAAGAGGCGGAGAAGGAGCTGGAGTTGGAGGACGACGAGACTGAGGAGGAAGACGAGGAGGAGCTTGAGGCTGAGATGGAGGAGGAAGAGATGGAGGAGGAGATGGACGATTGGGGCGAGCATGAGTTTGTGGAGGATCTGAGTGGGGAGGAGTTTGATGGGATTAGCGATTTGGAGGATTTGGATGAGATTGGGGTATGTACCTTCCCTCTCCTCCTTTTCTGCCCTGAACTTCACCTGACATTTTGTCGTAGGAGGGCGACGCGTTCGTCTCTGACGACGAAGAGGAAGACTCCGACGCGGAAGCCCCACCACGAAAAGCGACGACAGTCGACACAATCCTCGGCAAACGAAAAGCGACCACAGCACAAAAAGGCCCCGACAAGGGGAAGAAGCCTCGCAGGAGTACGTCTACTTACCCTTACCCTTTTCACCTTGTTGTGATGTACTTATACTGATGTGTTTGACAGAGGACGCACGCGTGGAGATCGAGTACGAGAAGGAAGTCGCCCCACCCCAGAAGGAGATGCTTGTCAATTGGTAGTGCTAGGCTTGTTCGGTTTGGGCTGGCGATCAGTTCCGCGCATTGTATAATACGTTGTCATTTCATTCGGTTTCGTCTGGGGAAGTTAGGGCGATGTCCATTTCGGAGGAGATTTCCGGTCTGAATGCCCGCGGTCAAGAGCGAATGACCCGGATGACCCCTTCGGACCGAATAATTGACGCGGATGACCCCTCGGCCGCGAATGTGCCCAGCTTGACCTCCCTTAAGGGTCTTCTAAGCGGATATAACCGTCAAAAACTCGAAATATTGCGAAGCTTATCGTACATTTTCTTAAATAAAATGCCTGTTGAAGAACTCAACACAAAGGGCAAAACTGTGAGAAGCGCACAAAAAAAGCCCACAAACCAGCCCATGATATGTAAGGCAAGATCATCATCATAACTTATTGGTGAAGCAATAAAAACATTAGACTTATTGCTCGCTAAATCGACTAGTTTTCACATGGGTATGACGGGTCAATGGGGGCTTCTGCATCTTTATGGTCCCTTTTGGCCTTGTGTGTCAGCTGAAATACAATATACCGAGACACACATTGCAATGCGAGCAAATAACAAGTATTTTATGCACTTGATGACCCTTAAGGGAGGTCAAACTGGGCACATTCGCGGCCGAGGGGTCATCCGCGTCAATTATTCGGTCCGAAGGGGTCATCCGGGTCATTCGCTCCGCGGTCAAGCAGCGATTTATTCCGCCATACATCGACCGTGGGAGATTCCAGAGATTCGTGTGTTAGGTCCTCGAAATGTGGACGATGTTCACAGGTCCCCTTTTCCGGTCGGTCCCCTGCGTCTCTATAATAGGGCACTCGAGAGATTCCCGACCGGCCACAAAGCAGAGACACGGCGGCGGGCTAGGATAATGTCTCATTACACTGTATGCACAGCCTACAGGACATACAGGGCAAAGGACCGAGTATTGGTATATATGCACTTGGCTGCATGCAGGACCTTCAGTAAAACCCCCAGGTCGTCCAGCTCCTTACTGTCGATCAACCGTTCTCCATCCACGACGCAAAGGCCCGCAGTCGAGATGTCCACTTCCACTTCCACTTCGGCACCAGTCGTCCTCGTTACCGGAGCAAATGGCTACATCGGTGCAGCTATCGTGCTGGAGCTCGTAAAGCAGGGATACAAGGTCAAAGCTCCCGTGGTACGATCCTCCGGCCACGATGCCAGGCGGTAGAACTTGACGACCTATTGGGCAGCGACGAGCCAGCAGCGCGAAGGCGTTCCACGAGAGATATCCCAAACAAGCCAGGTCGATCGAATGGGTCGTTCTGCCCAACTTGACAGACAGGAGCGGCATGACCGCTGCGCTCGCAGACGTAGACTACGTCATCCATGTCGCTTCGCCCTTCTTCTACAACCCGAAGGATAACGAGAAGGACCTGCTTATCCCAGCAAGGGAAATCATGCTCTCTGTCCTTGAGTCCGCGGCAAAGCACCCGAGAATCAAGCATATCGTCGTGATGAGCAGTTTTGCGGCGGTGCTGAGGCCAGATGGTGGTATGGGACCGGATTACACCTACTCCGACGACGACTGGAATCCAGTGACTTGGGAAGTCGCCGCAAGGTCCGACTTCGGGCCTCGAGTGTATGCTGCGTCGAAGGTGCCCTGCGCCTTGATTGTGCGCAGTTGAGGCTGGTTTTGACCAGTGCTGTAGGTGTACGCCGAGAAAGCCGCATGGTCGTTCATGGAGAAAGAGAGGCCGTCGTTCAGCTTGACAAGCCTGTGTCCGCCTATGGTTTGGGGTCCTTCGATGCAGCCGTTCTCTGCCATGGACGAACTCAACGGTTCTGTCATTGAGCTCTGGGACTTGTTCAGCGGACGGAAGGCCGACATCATGGCTATTCCGGTATGGGTCGACCTTCGCGATGTGTACGTTCCTCCTTCCTTCTTCCTAGCGGGCATCAGTGCTGAATATGAGCACAGCGCGAAAATCTCCGTACAAGCACTCACGAACGAGAAGGCGAAGAATCAGCGGTACATCGCAGTTGCCGGCCACTATACGGTCCCACAGCTTGTTGACATCGTCAGAAAAGCCTTTCCCGACCAGGCGCACCGCTTGCTCCCGCAGACGGGCAGTCCTCCGCCACATTTCGGCACGAACACCGAGAAGATCGAGAAGGACTTTGGTATTCAGTGGACTTCGTTAGAGAAGTGTATCGTCGATACAGCGGCTGATTTGTTCCAGGCAGAGGGGAGATTCCGAGGAACATTAGAATAGCGAGTAGATGCGCTGTATGCATTGTGACGCGAATGCCGGTAGACAACAGTATTAGGTCGCTCGTGAGCTGCTTGGTGGATAGTACTTGAGGGGCGTCCTCTTTTCTAAGAGGCGGACGAGAATCAGAGCTCTAGCTGAAAGCAGAGCAGTGTTGTTTCCTTCGAGGCGGGGTACGGGCGTCTTCCCATGCGAAGCGTTCTGCGTATCGCCGCCGTCTTGGTCACCTCGTGCCAGTTCGATCTTCCTGATAGAATAGCGGGAGAGGCGACGATGGTACCGTATGCCCGTGCCGCCGTCGATGCTAGCTCAGGACATGACGCGGCATTTGATGATTGGAGGACATCGTTCCATGCGATACTTGCTACGACCTCCTCGCAGGGATGGGGGCCGTGGGTATAGCTCGTCATTGGTTATGATAGAGTACAGAGTGGTGTAGATGCGGATTACAACGATATAATGATCCCTAGACCTGGTTCAAACGTCAAATGTCTCCATACGACGGTAAGCAACAGGAAGAGACTGACAAACATGCTCGCTCCCGGATTAGTGAGTAACGTCGAGACCTGCTATGATGGCGTGTGCTTTACGGGTTGGACACCTTCGTATACTTCGCGTTTCTGCTGACTTTCTAGGAGCTCCAGCTCCCGTCTTCGGCGCTTCTCCGCAACGCGCGCCTCGTCTTTCAGCACTCCTTGATACATGGTCTACACCGAAGTAACATTAGTTTGCTGTTAGTTGAAAGACAGACCTCGCTGACCTCTCGTTCTTGATACTGCATATAGTGCACGCCCCATACAGTGACTACTGCAAAGGCCATCGAAGCAACAAAAGTGAGCTTTGACGCTCGACTTGCCATTATGAAGGCGGTGGGTGAGGTTGATGGTGGACCATCGGGAAGACTGATGACGCGGAGGTTTTTGTGGCGCAGCCCTCCCAATTTGTCTCCGGATTGCTCCGCTCCCCTTCTCGTCAATCGCCTTCTACTTCGGGCACACTATCGCTCATCGGTCCATCTCCTTGTCATTGTGTTTCTCGGATGGCCTCCAGGCTGTTAACAAAATCGCTGCGGGCTTCGGGTGCGTTGCTCAGTTAATCTGATGTTGCGTAGATGCTAACGTCGTGACAGCCTCTCTTGCACGCCCGCAGGTTGTGGCTGCTGTTCCTCGCGTCGCTGTTTCCCAGAGGTATGCTCGTTGTCGTTATGTTGCGTCTGCAGGTACTGACTTCTACGTAGCTCGCGTGGATATGCTGATAAGCGTATGATCTCTCAGCAAAATCATAGGAATTGTACTGACCAGTTGAACAGCACCTCCCGCTGAACGTGCATCCGCCATTCTCGACTCTATGCCGGGCAACTCCCTCGTCACCAAGACCGGAGCTGTCGTCCTCGGCACCGGGTTGACGGCAGCCGCCATCTCCCAGGAGCTCTATGTCATGAATGAGGAGACCGTGGTCGCTGTTGGCTTCCTCATCCTGATCACTGCGCTTGGTAGGGTGATGTCTGGTCCCATTGGCGACTGGACCCGGGGAGAGGTTGAGGTACGCAAGATTGGGGTCACCGGAGGACGAATGCTCATTGCTTGCTAGAAAATTGCTGGCATCCTCAACGATGCTCGCAAGGAGCATACCGCTGCTGTCCAGGAGCGGATAGATGCGGTGAATGACATGAAGGACGTGGTTGCCATCACCAAGGACCTCTTCGCAGTGTCCAAGGCTAGTGCTTCTTGCCCCCTTCATGCAGGCCAAACGAGGCTAACATGCATACAGGAGACTGCCAAGCTGGAGGCGGAGGCATACGTGCTCAAGCAGAAGACCGCGGTTGCTGCTGAGATCAAGGCCGTTCTCGATTCTTGGGTGCGTTTTGAGCAGCAGGCGAAGGAGAATGAGCAGGCGGAGCTGGCTCGCACTGTGATCGAGAAGGTCATGGCGGAGATCCAGAATGAGAAGACCCAGCGGGAGATTCTCATGAACGCCGTCGCTGAGATCGAACGTAAGTGCCGCTCGTACCCTGTCTGCTGTACACCTCTGACGGTCTTTCCTGCGTACAGAACTCGCCAAGAACAAGGCTATCTAAGCGTAGATAGGTAGCGAAGGAATTGACTAGTTGAAAATACATAATCTTATTCCTCAATTCCTGGGCCGCAGTTTCAAAGCGCATATATGCAGTGTACAGCATACAGCAATACAGCATACAGCGCTCGGGTGCTTTGCGAGGTAAGGCTGTCTCTGGCCTGCGGTACATCAGCGTCATTGCATCACGTGATGTGACGCTTTGAAGTCGGCCGGGAGCACTCGCGTCCTTTGGGCGAAGGTCCCTGTCCGTGCGCCGGGACAGGCTTTCGTCGTCTCTTCGGCATCACTCAACGTGTACATTCCGGTACACGCCATACTCCCGCACCCAACCGACAACGACGACGACATAAAACTCACCGGCAGAGAACAGTCAAGCTGCGCCGATCAACCCAACTACGCGATATTTCTACTCTCTCTGTTCAACGCCTCAGCGAAGCTGCCCAGGAACCCCCTGCCCCTAAGCCTCGCCCTGAGCCCGTTTCACTCATGGACAGCGACCTTATCCAGCTTGTTAACAAGCTGCAAGATACCTTCGCCAATCTTGGTGAGTTGGGCGTGCATATATGCCGCGATAAATTATTGACAGCATAGGTGCAGGCGGGGAGCTTGACATGCCCCAGATTGTCGTCGTAAGTCTTGTCGCGTCGTCGCCATCTTGCTTCCCTAACGACCCTACAGGTTGGCAGTCAGTCTGCGGGCAAGTCGAGTGTCTTAGAAACGTGCGTCTTTCCGCAAGTCGTTATCCCCTAATACTCACCAATGTTGCAGTATTGTCGGGCGCGACTTCCTGCCTCGCGGTTCTGGCATTGTTACGCGCCGGCCACTAATTCTGCAGCTTGTGCACATTCCGCCTCCCGACCCTGACAACCCGTCTGCATCAGCATATACCGAATACGGACAGTTCCTCCACATCGATAAACGGTTTACCGACTTTGCGGAGATTCGCCGCGAGATTGAGGCAGAGACTTTCCGAGTAGCTGGTCAGAACAAGGGCATCTCCAAATTGCCAATCTCTCTGAGGATATACTCGCCGAAGGTGTTGGATCTGACATTGGTGGACTTGCCCGGCCTGACCAAGGTACGTGACTCTGATATGTCGGTCCTATGAACCTTTCACTGACTGGCCTTCAGATTCCAGTTGGTACGCATACAGTAGTGTAGAGTGCCCCTTTATTCTCCTAACTCGCTCCTTTATAGGGGACCAACCATCTGATATCGAACGACAAATTCGCAATCTTGTCCTAGACTACATCTCGAAGCCAAATGCGTACGTGTGCCCAGATATCGATTAAAATGTGGCTAACATGCGGATAGTGTCATTCTCGCCGTATCCGCAGCGAATGTCGACTTGGCAAACTCTGACGCGCTCAAGTTGGCGCGTTCCGTGGATCCTCAGGGTCGTCGCACTATTGGCGTGTTGACGAAGCTCGACCTTATGGATGCCGGCACAAATGCACTGGACATCCTTAATGGCCGGGTGTATCCCCTTAAGCTTGGGTTCATCGGTGTCGTCAACCGTAGCCAGCAAGATATCAATGCCGAGCGAAGCATGGACGAAGCGCGGCAACACGAGAAGGAGTTCTTCCAGAATCACCCCGCATATAGAAGCATTGCACACCGCAATGGCACGCAATATCTTGCGAAAACCCTCAATCATGTTCTGCTCAACCACATTCGCGAGAAGCTGCCCGACATGAAGGCACGGCTCAATACGCTCATGGGGCAAACGCAACACGAGCTAGATTCGTTCGGCGATGCTGCATTTATTGGTGACCAGCACCAAGGCAGCATGGTTCTCAAGTTGATGACGTCCTTCGCCCGTGACTTCGTCTCGTCAATCGAGGGTACTTCGAGCGACATTTCTACGAAGGAGCTGTCTGGTGGCGCTCGGATATATTATATCTTCAACGATGTGTTTGGCCATGCGCTCGAAACTATCGACTCCACCGGCAACCTTACCACGCAAGATATCCGGACAGCAATCAGGAACTCCACTGGTCCCCGACCCAGCTTGTTTGTCCCGGAAGTCGCGTTCGACCTTCTTGTGAAGCCACAAATCAAGCTACTCGAGGCCCCGAGTCTCAGGTGTGTGGAGCTGGTGTACGAGGAGCTCGTCAAGATCTGCCATAATTGCACCAGCACGGTACGTTAATTACCGTAGCGTTCCTATATGATGCTTATCGTACTTGCAGGAATTGCAACGATTCCCGCGTCTGCATGCACGCTTGATTGATGTCGTTTCTGAGCTGCTCCGGGAACGACTCGGACCTACATCTGAATATGCGCAAAGCCTGATCGAAATCCAAGCAGCATATATCAACACCAACCATCCTTCATTCATGCAGAACTCCGCAACTGCACATGCTAACCACCAGCGGAAAGTGGCAGCTGCTGCTCCGGCAGCGCCGACGACCGACGCTAATGGGTCCAATTCCGCCGCAGAAGAGGAGGCCGACGATGATGAGCCGGACAATCTTCCGAATGGCGTGACGCCGAAAGATACCCGCTCCGTTTCGTCTACGCTTCACGACCGAAGCCGGGCCCCATCCTTCGTCCCGTCCGGCCAGAACCCAACGCTCAATCAACATCAGGCACATCGCCATGACCGGCGTTCCGCAGGCTCGGCAGCTGCTCTGGCTCCACCTACCTCGATCCACGGCACGTCGCCCGCATCTGCAAAGGAGACTTTCCTGAACTACTTCTTTGGTGGAGCACAACCAGGGATGCCGCCCGGTGCCCCGGCTGCGCTCCTTGGGCCGAGGCCGACGCAAGTTGGGAGGGATTTGAACCCCGAAACAGGCGTGCCATCATCTGCTCTGCAGATGACACGCACTCTCGATGGAAGCAATGCTGCATTTGACATGAAGAGCCTGGGCAAGCATATCGAGGCAGTAAGTTCGGCAGTCTCGTGATGGATGTCGAGTACTCACTGCTGGATCAGGTGCCTGCGGACGGGGTCGCTCCCTTGTCTCTCCGGGAAGAGATGGAATGCAACCTCATCCGCTCTCTGATCGCCTCTTACTTCGACATTGTCCGACAAACTATCCAAGACTTGATACCCAAGGCGATCATGCATCTTCTCGTCAACCATACCTCCCAACACGTGCAGAACCGCCTAGTAGCGTCACTGTACAAGCCGGAACTCTTCGCCGACCTCTTGCACGAAGACGAAGCGTTGGTCAACGAGCGAGCCAGGGTCAAGGCGCTCCTCGACGCATACAAGGAGGCGTTCAGGACGCTGTCGGAAGTGAGCTTGAAGCCGCTGTAATAAGCATGTTGCGTTGCTTCACTTGGCGTGGTTCTAGTCTAGATTATTACACACGGGTTTGCCCTGGCATGTTTTCCCTCGCTTGCTAAGTATGCCTGCTCTACTATCCAACCTGTATAATATCGCATCTGAGCCAGATTGCTATGCTCAAAATTACGACTTCGTGACACGGCCGTCATTGCAGCCATGCAGGCTGACTCCATATCGGATGGATTTGGTCTCTAGAAGCATTCCGACAACCAGAAGTCTGGGAGAGCGCCGGTGATAACAGTTGATCCGGCTGTTCCGACGACCAGTCTGCCCACATATCCGCGTCTGGACCACGCTCTGCTACCGCGACCTCCCTCGTCAGGTACCGCAACCACCCCTCGTCATCCCGCCTTGCGGAGCATCCAGACAGCGCGCCTTACAGACCTCGAAGTGCTCTCTATACGCGTATGAGCCATCTTGACCCGCCCCGTGTCAGCGCCAGCCATAGGCAGCTAGCCCTGAGATGGCTTGACGTGGAGCTGTCTCGTGTCTCACTTCCGATGGCTTCATATACCGCCTGCTGTGAACGCGATCAGCAAGACGCGGCCCACTGCTCATCGGGCAATACCAGAGCGACAAATACGACGTACATTTACGACCACGACCACGACCAAGTTCAAGAACGACGATGATCAAACTTGTACGCACGCTGACGAGGACGTTCGCGTTGTTCATTATCCTCTTGCCCTTGACGACGGCTCTGCGAGCTCTGCCGCATATATTATGGGCGAGCGGAAAGAAGGCGCCGGAAATCCGATGGCGGTGGCAGAACTTGGGTGCGTTGGGTCTTACGTCGTGCTGCTGGAGGGTGGGGGCTGATGCTGGGGCCAGGGCAAGACGACGACCTGATTTCTGTGGAGAACATAAGCGTATCGCCCGACCCGCCGAGACCGGGCGAACCAGTCAGTGTTTACGTCTCCGGGAAAGCACAACGGACTATTCCCGTGAGTTCCGCCCTCCTGTTAGGGTCGATATAAGCATTGATTTGCGAGTTGCAGAGAGGCGCCCAGTATTTCGCGGAGATGAAGTATGGCTCGACGGTGCTGAGCAAAGGGTGGAGGGATTTCTGCGACCTTACGTGCGTTTTCCATCGGTCATCCCTACCAATTACTATCTATCTGACGCGCTCACGACAGGCTCGAGAGCGGATATTACTGCCCTATACTACCGGGCGAGTTTCACCTCGAGGAGACGGTTGATCTGCCCTCGACGATACCCAATGGTGAGCTGTTAAAACAGTGTGTGACCCACATAATGTCTCTAACCGGGCGTCAGGCAAGTTCACGATCATCACGATCGGACAGACGAGCGAGGGAGAGGAGATGTTCTTCATACGATCGGAGATTCTCGTCGGGAAGTGAGACCAGGCTGAGAGCGCGCGCGTTGCGTGAGGCAGTGCACTCAACAAAGATGCCGGCCTGCTGCCCGCTATCCAGTTGAACGATACGTCTTCGCGGACGTGGATGATAGGCGGGCACCTAGAAATGGAATGTACCATTAATCGCCTGCGCACCGAATTTGTACAACAGTATCCCGAAATCGGAAGTTAGTTGTTATGGTTCTTATCAACCGTTGCTATTAAGAAGCTGGACCCCTAAGGGCAAAGAACCCGATCGCTTCGAACATCGACGGAATCAATTTGCCGTATCATGACGCAACGATTCGCGCCCCGTGTTCACGGTGGGCCTCAGAAGGGCAGGCGAGGGTCCTGTTGTGCGGGCGTCTCCTGTTGGACTCGCTATCGGCCGTCACACACCTGCGCATACGCGTACACTCTCCCCTCTCTTGTCAAACCCCTCTCCTCTCTCCATCCTCCGAGCTTTTATCCCTAGCTGCTGACTACCTTCTGATATTCGCATCATGCTCGACCGCTCAGTTCTTGTATTGGCCGCTCTCGCCTCGGTGGCACTGGCCGTTGTGCCGCCTATCCCGCAGCTCAACCTCGCGGAGCCGATACATACTCAGGCTGACTGGAGCTGGACAGACTGCGGTCAGTTCTCGTTTCAAGCTGTCTAGATTAGCGTGTGCTGACGCACGTATAGGTGATCTTAGCTACGCCGTGGAGATCAAGAGCATCGAGGTCACCCCTGATCCGCCTGTCCCAGGCAAGAACCTCACGGTCGCAGTGACTGGTACTGCCAGGAGTCCGATAGAGGTGCGTGGTCTCTTTCTCCGTATCATGTATTCAGGCTGACTGAAGTTGTAAGGATGGCGCATATGCGGATGTGACTGTGAAGCTTGGTCTGATTCAGCTCCTGAAACGGCGGTTTGATGTATGCGAGGAAGCGTCAGTCGTATTGTGCACGCAACTCCGCTTCCATTCCTGACTATATGCCCCCACAGTGCCAACGCGAATGTCTCCATCCAATGTCCTGTCGAGCCTGGTGACTACCAAATTTCACACACTGTTGCTCTCCCTCGCGAGATCCCGAAGGGTTCGTTCTCCTTGTCTCGTTCCGGCTTGGGCTGACAACCGCTGTATAGCCAAGTTCGCCGTTCAGGTCCGCGGTGTTACGCAAGACGACGAAGATATGGTCTGCCTGGACATCGTCATGAACTTCCTCTCCAAGTTTATGTAAATCTCGCGGCTCCGCCTCCCGTCTGCTCTGCACGACAGCCCTCCTCCGCCACGTCTACGATTTTGTGCCCTTTCGCGGGTGCTTCAGGCCCTGTATCTGGTGCACCTTCCTCTCCACCATTTTATGCAACGTTTCCGGTTCACGCTGCAATGTAATTTATCTTGTGCAATCCCACAATTCATGCCATTATGTCCTTCACTCAATGTGCAGGCCGGTACGCTATCAGGCTGCATACACGGTCTCTCTTTGGCTCTACACCGCATATGAATCCGGCAAAGCTCATCCGGAATGTGGCCCAAGAATTGTATGATAAGAAACAGTTCGGAGTCATATCTTACTACGAGTAGCAAATCGGTTGGCCTTTGGCATAACAGGGCTCAGCTAGTCCTCAAGGCCATCGCCAGATGCGCTTATGACCACGACTTTTTGCAAACCACTACGCAGCGTGCTTGTGACCCATTGCCCCCAATCCTCTTCGCACTCCATCCAAAGATACTCTGCTCTGCATGTTTGTAGTTATTGTTTTCGCAAGGATAACTGCCGTCGGAAGGGAAGATCGTAGAATATCATCACGTGACATGCGACCAACTGCCCGACGCGTTCCTGCGCGCTGTCTCGTAGCTTCCGACCACCATCTGCTTGCTTCTCTCAATACGCGTCTATTGCTCCCCAAGGCCACCTACTGTCGACATGTCTCGACGACATCATTCCCGGACATTATGCGGCGACCTTGCTGCTAATTACCCTCATTTTGAGGGGTGCTACGCAACTCCGCGGCCTCGTGCCGGTCATACACTTTGCTATGCCTCATCGCCGCCTAGAAGAAAAGGGGCTCTGGCTGCTGCTATAGACTCTTACCCAACCCCCAACGGCGTTCTGGTCGGAGATAGATAGGGAAAGTAAGTCTTCTCTCGCTTGCCAGTGCCGCAGTCGACTCATCTGCAACGAGGTAGCCCCTTCCAACAACTCTGCACGAGGTATATGCTGTCCTGCATTGATGGTCCGATGGCGATTCAACGGAGGACACGGCAGGATGAGTCGAAGGCACATACGCGTCCTCCTCCAGGATGGGGGATGGCGAGCATGTATGAACTGTCCTCCTACGTATAAAACGGACCAGTTCTGACAGCAAAGTAGGTCTCACATCACTCAGTCAAGATGCATCGCCAACAACAGCAACCTATCGACAACAACCGTGCTCGCTCGCGCACCCCTGCGCCTGCCGGTGTGAGAGCACGTACCCAGACTCTCGTGCCGTCGAACCCACCGACAGCCAACCCTCGACCTCCGATCCCTCGCTCGCAGACACCAGGCCCTAACCAAACTGGCTCACCTGGTACTCCCCTGGCACCGCGGAGGTCGCAGACACCAGGACCCGAACGCAGAACCCGCCATGATATACCCGTCGATCACAACCTTCCACCGCTCCCACCGCTCCCAGCACCCCGAGCCATCGTAGCTCACTCGCAGACACCGGGTGCTCAGTCTCAGCCTCCGCCCTCCTCTGGGCGTTCTGGCCTACTTTCCAGGCTCTTGGGTCGATCTCAGACTCCTGGTCCACGGGATTCTCCCACCCGCTCGCCAACGCCTGGACCCAGCAACTTCCGGAATCCATCACAGACGACTTCCTCGCAGAATGTGCCCTTTCGGTCGCAGACACCTGGACCGAGCAACCCACGGAAGCGCACGATTCCGCCAACTCCGGTGCCCTCGCAAGATCAGCTCAGTCCTAGGGCACCGGTACGTCGGCGGCTCAGTATCGTCGACCGCATGCCAGACGACGTCTGGAGGACCATGTTCGATGTATGGGCTGAATGTGGCTTGGCTCCGACGGGCATAATCCTCACATGCAAACGGTTGTATAAGCTCGGACGACCATATTTATACCGGAACGTCGACATTTTTTGGATGGATAATGGCGAACCGATGCAACAGAAGAATGGAAAGTTGCGAGAGGCACGAAAGTTCGCATTTCAATCTCACGTGCCGCTCAAGGCCATCACCTTGGAAGGCTTGGAGAAAGCTTACCTCTCACTGCCGAAGCACTTCATGCTGAATCTTTCCTCGTTGCAAAGCTTGACTCTCGGCCACACCTCCATAACTGGGAACGTCTTCCAAACCCTCATCCAGCTGCAGAACCTCAGGAGCCTGTCGTTGCTCTATTGCTACATTACGCCTGAAGCGGATTTGTGCCTACTGCGGCCTGCTCGACTCCCAATCCGATCCTTCAAGGTGCTGGATCTGGCTTACCTCTGGTCCATCCAAACCCCCATCGAGGCTTTCTGGAGGACAGGGGAACGGATCCAAGCATTCACACAAGGGATTGCACAAGCCCGCTTTCTGTTGGCTACCTTTATCAGGTCATCTCTCCAGTCGTTGGAGTTCACGCCTCCAATAATTCGCATAACCGCGCCGGACAGGAATACGGGAGAACCTGTTTGCTTCGAGAGTGTGCTTCAGCCCGTGCCGCGGCTGTTCCAAATGATACCTCCGACACTGACTCGCCTGAAGATTGGGCGGGGGCTTGACGCAAGTATGGTCCACGACTTATCGACCCTCCTCGGTACACTCCGCAACCTGCGGGTGCTCTGGCTTGAAGACCTGGCAGATGTCCTCGAGGATATTCGGTTGCGAGTAGGCTCCTTGGCCCACCTCCAGCAGTTCATCGGGCCCGAATATTTCGATGATGTCCTGCTCCGCTCGTCGGCTAAGGAACTGCGATGCATCACATTCCATGCTCCCTCAATGGGACGTCGATCGCCCCAGACGCCTGAAGCGGCGAGAACTCAACGGACTAAGGTCAATTCCCTGTCAAGCTGGTCGTGTAGCTAGACGACTGATCTCCTTACCTTAGACGGTCTTCCGCTTCTTTGACGACTTCAGCGCTCTTGGTTCAATGAAGTTCTACGCCAGAACACAACTGCTCCCAATCATGGTTCGTCCGTTTAAGCATGGTATCCATAGAACCCGCTAACGTTCGCATGGCAAGAAGGAGCATTTTCTGGATATGGACCTAATTCGTGCTACCACCCAAGGTCGGGATTTGAAGATTGATGATGATTCCTGGAAACGGCGTCGGGAACAAGAACGTCGACCCATCCTCCCAATGGTGGAGATTGTCCCTCGAAGGACGATCCCGCCATATAATAAAGACTTGTGGAGCGAACAGCTTGAGCTCGAGTACCAGGACCGCACTTGGCCGTTGGCACGCAGCTTTGCCGTGCTCCCTTGAAGCTGGGGTGGTTGTCTAAACCAGCTGCAAGCCCTACCAGCGAGAAGACGTGACGCTCCATTAATCGTTGTTCATTTCCGCTCGCATCCCGGCACGACTACACGGCTTACGAGGAATAGACCACGCTGGGTGTGGACGCCTTGTCAGTTAGGTGATCCTGCCGTGAAATAAGAGAGGGAAGGGTAGACGGTTTTCTGGATGGTGAACCGCAGGTCGGTTGACGTGGACTTTTCTTCTGTACATTTACTGTGCTTCCCTTTGCATTTCATGCTCATATTAGCATCCCACCCACTAATGTTCAGCCCATGCAAACTGTAAAGTTAACATTTTGTGAAAGACGGCGGGCGAAAAGAGACAAACAGGGTAAACCATCATGGGTTGTTACCTGGCGTTTGGTCAACCCCTGACGGTACTGCTCTGGGGCGGAGCGATCACCCTTGCGAGTCTTTCAGAAGACAGTCACGTGATGGGAACCTACCTTTGAACGAGCGCGTCGGGTCGCTTCAGCTTGGACGCGTCCGACGACGACCTACTACTTCTGATACGCATTCTGGTTCACAAGGCCAAGTTCTGTCTGTCTAACCATCATTCGCATCTCTTGCTTTACTACTACTGCCTGTTCGCGCTAGTTATCAAGGCCTGTAGGCATCCCTTGGTCTCTTGAATATCGCGTGTTGGCACATTCATGCACGTCCCACCCCTCCTTCCCTTGTCGAAAGAGGGGTGTCATGCTACTCAATCTACTCCTTTTCGGAGCGCTACCGCGGCTCTCCCAGAGAACATGACTGACGGTAAGCGCTGCTACGCTTGCCGAAATGAATGGTAGACTCATGTCCGACAAGGCGAAGACATACACTCTTCCACCGTTGCGGGAGGGCGGACATTGGGCGGAAAGGTGCATGACGATTAGTCGGAAACGCATCCGCGGGCTTGTGCGCATAGGAATTGGTCACTCTGCGTAAGGCAGTTGGACAAGCGTATGGATTGGGACCTTTCCTCGCCTATCCTCGTAGGTGTACCTCCACCGACCAGCCAAAATGCGTTGACAGCAAGCTTCTCCATCCGCGGATGATACTCGCCCCTCGCGGCACGCCCGGTCCAGAAAATGCCAGAGCACATTCGCAGGCTGCAGGATCGTCCGACCCTCGAACGAGTGGGTCGTGGCTTCCGGTCTCTCGCCCGCAGACCCCGGCTCCCGATTACCCGAGATCGCTTGCTCCATCTGTGGTCCCACGTAGGCCTCAGACAACAGAATACACCATGCTATGGCCGCTCCACGCCCAACCCTCGTCCTCAACATCCGTTGCCAACGGCGGGCCATTCTGGCTTCTTATCCAGGCTCGTCGCTCGAACGCCTACTTGGCGAACGAGGTGTAGCGAGTACCACTGGGAGGGCATGACATGGCAGACTTTTGATGCTGCCGCGTCGGAGCACGAAGCCGAACCTGTCATGGACATGGAACGACCATTGAGCAACGAAACTGAGGACGGGAGCGGCTAAGTAGATGTATGCCGCTGGAATGGGGTGAGGCGATGGGAACGTCTCTGCAAACCGCCGCATCACACCTGGGGTGCGCGCAGTAGTGTACTCCCGCGCGTTGTCGTACCATAGTGTATCATATGATGTCAATCTGCGAGCGTAACACTGGATGCGCACAAAGCGATATGAAGCCAGCCGCACGGGGCACACCGACACATCCAAATGCGGGGTTGTGTCGTGACAGAAAATGCAATCGTTTCTGGCTGCGATGTCTACTTTGGTTTATTTGCTTTTGCACTTGTTTGCGGAAGCTCGCCGATGGGTTGGCCTCAATAACCCGCATTACGACGTGAGCCAATAAAGAGGTCAAAACTTGAGGTGTTGGGTTGTTTGGTGGTGGTGGTTTTGGTTATTGGGTGGTGGTGTTGTTTTGTGTGGTTTTGGTTTTTGTTGTCGGCTTTAGTGGTTTGCTTTCCATTTTCGCTACATGGTGTCCGAAGCCAGCTGGTGGGCCCGAAGGCCGACCAGCTCGCTTCGGACGATTCAACTTTTCCCGTTGGTTAGTAAGCATCCACGCGTCATCTATACTAGGGCGGATCCGGCCGCCTTGCCTTTAAATGCGACGGTTCGATACCGACGGGGTTCGAACTCGGGGCTGGTCCGCCAAACCCGTTTCACAGGGCGGCGCGTTAACCAGTTGTACCAACGAGCCGAACCCAAGGTGGTGCGCGCAACTAGCCAATATAGCCTCTCTCCACACTTCATCGACAGTCGAGTATTCGCGTCCCCTGTCTACCCTTCGTCCTCATCCTCACTACTGCCTCATCACGCACCATCCGCCTCAAATACTCAATTCATTCTCTATACTTTATGTCTACCTCTTGTCCTGCCAATCACGCCTCAGGCTGGACGTCTCGGAATGTTTGTAAACTGAGACAATGCCCCTCTCATCCACACGCACGACGCATATATGCGCACTTCCCTGCGCTCTGGCGCCGTGCTTTCCCCTCTCATCTCCAGCTAATAGTGTAAGACGCTTACCGGGCAACCACCAATGTCATCACGGTGATCACAGTCGCTTCGGGGTGTTCAATGACTGTATATTTCAGCTCTTAGCAGGCGAGGGTGGCGAGGGAATGTGGGAGGATAGAGATGGCGCGGTTCCGTGGCAACGTTAGGTCAACCCAGGTGCGCACATCGAACTCCTGCACCAAGGTCAAGGCTAATGGTATCTCCATAGGTTCAATTCCCTTCCGCATCTCCCGTCGTACATATCATGCAGCATAGTACAATTCTCAGAACCACTTCGTGACACTGCTACCATACATGGGATGTGTGCGATGAAGTCCGCCTGCCCATAGCCAGCACCTTACACCTCGTCACATCTCCAGTGACCTGCTCCCCATGCGTCCTGCTGGCTATCTTCCCATTGTGCTCTATCCGACCTCTCCGGTCGCACTGGTATCACAATGATGCTCAAGCTTCATGAACCGACTGCAGGGCGCGACGTTCCGAGGTGTGATTAGTTCAGTCTACGAGCGGCCAGGTTGTCTAGGTAATACAAGCAGAGGAAAACGACCACTGTCATGAGCAACGAAGAGAGTAGACGGCGGTTCTACAAGGGCTTGGAAGGAAGACGAAAGCCTGACAGAGGAGGTTCCCGAGACAGTGCCGCGGTCTAGCAGGCGAAGCTGCGGGCCGTAGGTAAGTCGTGAGACGGGAGCGTACTGAAGAGCCAGGAGCTTCTTGATGTGCCGCGTTCTCGATAACTTGTGAAATAGTTCTGTGCTTCCTGGGACATGTAGAGCGGAGGCATGCACCATCAGATCAGATTTTGGTGCCCATCTGGTCGTTGGCGAAGTGAGAACACAGAGGGAGAGCCCGCTTTCAAGCCAGCCTCCGGCGGACGATCCCATACTCAGCGTATTCTCCCTTGGTGGAGCGTAAGTGGTAGACAACGTGAGCGTGTTCATTGGCCATGGCATTAGTAGACAAGTTGCGGGACATGCGCATATATGTGCTCGTCGACGAGGGGGACTGTCTCAGCTTACAAACATTCCGAGACGTCCAGCCTGAGGCGTGATTGGCAGGACAAGAGGTAGACATAAAGTATAGAGAATGAATTGAGTATTTGAGGCGGATGGTGCGTGATGAGGCAGTAGTGAGGATGAGGACGAAGGGTAGACAGGGGACGCGAATACGCGACTGTCGATGAAGTGTGGAGAGAGGCTATATTGGCTAATTGCGCGCACCACCTTGGGTTCGGCTCGTTGGTACAACTGGTTAACGCGCCGCCCTGTGAAACGGGTTTGGCGGACCAGCCCCGAGTTCGAACCCCGTCGGTATCGAACCGTCGCATTTAAAGGCAAGGCGGCCGGATCCGCCCTAGTATAGATGACATGTGGATGCTTACTAACTCACGGGAAAAGTTAAATAGTCCGAAGCGAGCTGGTCGGCCTTCGGGCCCACCAGCTGGCTTCGGACACCATGTAGCGAAATGGAAAGGGAACTGGAAAAGGAAATCAAGCCGCAAAAGCGGTCACGCCAAAAAACAACCCAAAATAACACCACAGAAACAACATCCCCACAAACCAACCAAGACCACCACGCCCGCAACCAACACCACCAAACACCACACAACAAACGACCCCCCAACACCTTAAGTTTTGCTTCAACCCCCGTTCTGCCGGCTCTCTCTTTAATGCATGCACTTCACTGAATATAATTGATTTGCCAGCCTATACACGAATCCAGCCTGCGTCCATCGCTCTGTCACAACTCAGCTGGCACGGCGTTCATTGCACGAGATTGGCTCGACGAAACAACTGGTCACTATATTGCAGTCCGCAACCTCCGAAAGCTCAGATGTCGCACACACATTCCATACATGGCCAGCTCGAACCGCAGATGTAAGATCGGAAATGTCCCACATCGATCCAAGTTCAGTCTCAGGCAAAACCCCGATATTGAATGTAGCTGGTATGTCTGCCTGCCGACCATACTCCTCTATGTCTATAAGCGCAGGTACGTCGTTGTCGCTCCCTTTCTGTGGTTTAACCGAATGGATATTGTGGGCGTCAGTAGTCCTCAACACCACACACTGCTTGGTACGTTGGCAACAGGATCAGCATAGCGTCACTCTTCCTACAGGACGCTTGTCGCTCTTGCCCTGCTCGCACGCTTGTGCTGTGCCCACCTGAATGCATCTGGATGCTGGGTGGCGGAGACAGCTGTCCGAGAAGAAGAATACTACGAAGAACACATGCTCCTTACAGTCTCGAGATACAGCGGGGCGGGGGGGATCACTGTAGATGATTAGGCTGGAGGCGGCACAGGAAGGGATCATGCTTGGGCCCGCAAAACAAGTCCTCGCAGGATAACATAGGACCGATATCCTATAAGTTATCCATCAGAGTGTTGTCCTTGCCATAACTTAGGTATCAGCTCACGGTGCAAGTGCAAGCGGCGAAGGAAGCGCCCATGACGCGGCTTATCTCGTCGATCGTCCCGTCGCGTTCCTCGACCTTCTGCTTCCGGAAGCGCGTCGTTCGCGCATGTTTCCCTATGCCTTCCTCGCCATGTAACGATACCAAAGCGAGCGCGGAGAAATCGTGCGGTGCGCGGTGGGTCGATGTCGACGACAGCGTGCACGCATCTTCGGCCGGTCCTCTCCCGGTCAAAGGAACCGCTCTTAAAGCTGGCTCGGGACGATGGGCACGACCACTGTCGACCCCCGGACGCTGGCAGCTCGCCGCCATGGTCGTGTGCTCGATGTTCCTGGCACTCGTTCTCCCTGCTCTCTGGTCGCTCACATCCCAGCCAGCTCCGGTGAGGGCTCAAGCTCCAACCTGGTGCGGCAAGTACTACGAGCCCGGTTCTCAGCCTGTCAACCCTGGCGGGCAGTTTCCCATCCCGGCTTACTCCCAGACACCTCTGCTCAACTTTGGCTGCGCACCCGTCATCCGACCTTACCTTGCTCCAGACGACACAACAGGCAGCGTGCTCATCGACGCTGGCTTCGACAACTATGTCGGCACGCACGTCTTCGTTCCTGCAGGAGCCGTCGTACCTGTGAAGGTGTATGCCGACGGACAGCTGCTGACCCAGGGATCAGCAACCATCGGCTTAACGGGCTTGGAGCTTCCTGTCAGCCTGGCCGCACTTACTCCTCGCGCGAGTGCATATACGCTTACTTGCGTGGCTGAGTTACCTGGCGGACAGACGGTGACGGCGACCGACAAGCTTACCTACCTACCTCCGAATCCTTATGGAGGGTCGACCACGAAGTTCGATACCCGAACGGGTGCCACGCTCGTCAAGAGCTTCGAAACTGGTCAATACGAGCCTATGTTCCCTCTCGGATTTTACACTACCTTCGGCGGGTATCTTGACACGAATCTGACGATCTTGGATCACATGAAGGAGATTGGGTACGACTGCTTCCTTTCCTCCACGTTATACTGCTGATGGCGAGATAGGTACAACATGGTTCACCCCGTTCCCACGTTCGATAATATCACGGCGTTCAACATGATGGTCGACCGTATGGAGCAACTCGGACTGTGGCTGATGTATGATATGCGATGGTGAGCTTGCTCTCTCGTACCTGCATATATGCGCATTCTGCTAAGTCGCTCTACGCAGGACGTACATGAACTCCACGTCCGTGACGGAGCAGGTGAACAGTATCAGGAACCGAACCAATCTGTTGCTCTGGTACACCGGCGACGAGCCAGACGGTACTAGGTATGAGAAGACATAGATGATGTCATTGCTATCGGCTGACGAAGTTCTGGAATAGTGATCCTCTGAATGCCACTTCCCTCTCGCGAGACCTGATTTACAGTCTGGACGGTTACCATCCCGTCTCGCTTGTCCTCAACTGCCAGAACTATTACTGGACGGAATACACTTCCGGCGCGGACATCATCATGGAAGATCCGTATCCGATCGGCATCAACGCGACATATTCCGTACGCTGGAATACGTCATGCACGCCAGAGTTAGGCGACTGCGGCTGCGACAATTGTATTGGGAGCTATACGGATATCACTACGCGTGTTGAGCAGTTCGCGCAGCGGACGCTGCTGACGGGGAGGCAGAGGAACTTGACGACGTGGCACGTGCCGCAGGCGTTTGGGAGCTCGGAGTGCGTTGTGACCTGTCACGCATGCCGAGGTTCGATGCTAATTTTTGCCAGGTATTGGGCTGTAACTCCGACAGGACAGGAATGGCTTGTCCAATGCGCCCTTGCTATCAATCATGGCGCCAGAGGTGCGTACCGCCATATCTCATCATACCAACACCAGCTGACTATCGCTAGCTATCGTGCCATGGGACGAGCCCACTACATCGGATATCGAGAACTCCGCCATAACGCTCTCCCAAAGCCTTCCGGGGCTCACAGCCTTCCTATTCGACCCGTCTGCCAGCGCTGGTACCATCCCTGCCAGCGCTACAGTGGATATCGCGTACTGGAAGTCCAGCCATGGAGTCCTCGTTATGGCGGTGAACATGGCGTATGAGCCTACGGTGGTGAATTTCCCACTGTTCTTGTATGCGCCCACCGCCACGCATGTACAGCCGGTGTTGGCAAGCGGAGGGAATTTCACCATCGCAGCAGGAAAGGCATACGTCAATCTTGATTCCATCGGTATTGCCGCATATGTTCTGTTATAGACGTCAGTCTCATTAGTCGTTGGACATTGATCTTGGGACTATCCATACGAGACTCCATCTATTTTTTGGCCAGCTTCCACGCGCCATTGCTGAACACCACGAGGCCTTCCTTGCGTGCTGACTCCAGAAAGACCGCGAGCTCCTGTACTGATCGATCGTAGCCGGGCGCAAACTTCAACATGGCCTGGATCCTGTCGATAGGAAGGGACGAAAGGTTGGTGAGCATGCCTTGGATGAACTGTGATCTAGTCAGAGCCACGTGCGGAATAACGTGTCATAAGGGGCGCACCTGCCAATAAATCCGCATCTGTTCCGCTTGCTGCTTCTCCTTCTCGTCCACAGGCGGTGCCTCTTCCACGGGAGCTGTGCCGATGTTAGCGATTTCTCAGCCAGAAAATGCTGCAAGCAAGGCGCACCTGGACGTGGTCTGGGGATGATTCCTTTCGTGCTTTCAGCTTTCTCAAGCAGTTTATAGCAGTTGCCTTCGGGCTTCAATACGCCTTCGCCAACCCAAAAGTCAAGTGCGCTTTGCACAAGGACCCTGTCAATGCCGCCCAGCATTTCCATAAGCTTCTCCAGGTTCCAATTGTCTTGTAGAATCATATCAGCGAGTAGCTCGAACGAGAGTGTCTAGGCACCCACCTTGCTCGGAGAAGAGCTCGATCACGCCCGCCTGAATGGGAGTCGCCTCAACCTCTACGGTACGATCTGCGAGCTCCAGTTTCAGTGAGACAGCACCCAGCTGGGGAACCCATCGGAGCTTCTTGTCAGGCTTGAATTTGTGGAAGTCGGCTTCGAAGTTGTCCTGTAATCTGCGTATGTGTGAGATACAACGGGAGATACATCCAAAAGGGCGCGTACTGTTTGTATTGGCCAGGCATCTTCAGCGGCACAGGTTGTATCGGCGGCCAGAATAGCCGTGATATGACCGTGGTGTATAAGGGATGCTAGGAAGATATTAATTTCAGTTGCGAACACCGAGGAAATGAGCTCACAGGTTGCTCTCCATGTAAATGGGTATTTGTCCTCCGAGAATCGGTCATGTCCTTCAGCATGACAGCGCAGACCTGCAGCGGAGCCTCCCCGAACCGCATCTTCAGCATTTCGACATTTCGAATTTCTTCGTCCAGCGGCGAATTCCGCACGGCGAGGAGACGGGCAGCGAGGAGATGCTGAAGCTCTTTGATGAAGAGATCTTGAGTGTCGTAGATGGACACCAGCGTGCTCACGATGTCCATAGGTCGGGTTGTTCGGAAATCTGGGACGGCATGAGCACTTTGTGTCGCAGGTAGTAAAAATGCTATCGTACCTGCTCCTGCGTCGACGGGCTCTGGGAGCCAATGTGGGTCTGAGTAGTCGTCGTACGGTTCGTGCACCTGCTGAATGGGCACAACTTGCTCTCCTTCTTGCATGAAGCTTTCGTTTTCGTCTGTCATCCGCTTCACGATGCAGCGGACTGCGTCAGGTCGATCTCTACAATGATATGAGCATTGGTCATGCATAATTTTTTTAATACTTATACCGAAGATATTTTCTGATGGGCGGCGCGACCTTGTGGAGTATCACGCCTTGTGGGTCTATGATGCGCAGGCAACGAATGAGGGATACGTAAAAGGTGATGATATCGTCGGTATCGGCAGCAGGTTGTAGTATACGTTGGTTCACTCTGCATACGTTTCAGCATACGGCCTGATCGAGGCCATTTAGGACTCACACGTCTCGCAGACCTTCTATAAAATCGGGGCGATATAGGCTGCGAGACATGCAAAGCTGGGATACCGCATCAGTGCATTTTTCCAACAAACGCGCATAAAGTCAACATACTCTCAAATCCTGAACAGCTGGAAGGGTGTCGGGAAAGTCGACAATTATGTCAAATATTTCAGACGTCCGAAGTTCGACGAGTGTGCGCGAAATAAAATGATCGAGTCTCGCAGTTACCATCATCATCGCATTCTTGAAGAGATCGTCTGCAAGATGTTGATCAACGTAATTCCACTCGAGTATATAGGAAAAACATAGCCTTACTATTCTCAGTCCTGACAAACATGTGCCCGTACACAGTTGAGAGCCACCGTTCTTCCAGCTCCTTCGCTGACTTGCGAATAATTTCCAGTCTCGGTTCCCTCCACATTCCGGGACAGCTGTCCAGAATTTTCTGCTCGACCTCGTCAAACATGACGTCGATAAATGTTTTGTCGAAGCGTTCGGAGATACCCAGTTGTTCCAGCGCGCGAAACAAGCCTTGATAGGCCGATAGACTCGGAAGTGTGGTCCGGAGGAACAGACGGAGACCGATGGTGAAGCTGGGCGGCAGGCAGGCCAACCAGCTGGCGCGGAACAGAGAGATGTATTCCCCCACGGCGTGTTTCATGAAAGACGGGCTGCCAGATCGTAAGAAAGAGCAACGAGAATATGCGGGACGAGTACGTACTCTAGACTGAACGCGTCAAAAGGTTCTTTCCAGGCCAAATACCATGCATTCACTCTCTCCAGGAGTTTTCCGATGGTCTGAACAGCCATCTTCGCCTCCCATTGTTCCATGAACCCTCTGATTTCGTCTTCGATCCAGACGAAAGCCTTCTTCAGACTGGCGATACGAAAACGCAAGAGTTCGGGAAACATGTCTCGCTCGTGAAGGTAACGCATCGCTTCCTCCAGGCCTTCTCTGTCGGCGTCGGTAAGAGGTTCGTTCAGTGGACGGGGCTGCATATAGCTTCGCGCGGTCCGCCATGCCTGTTGATGTATCAGAATTCCAGCTTTAAACGGTGGGGATGTGCATACGAAGATCGCAAGGAGGCTACCGTCCTGCGCCACCTCCCGTAACTGGCTCATCGCCTCGTCCCACCCTCTGGCAATCTCCCGATCAACATAGCTCTCCTTGACGAGAGGCGCCACCTCTGGAAACGGTCCCAGGTTGATCGTCAACGGCTGAATTGGCGGAGGTGGCATAAACGACGGAGTGTCCAAGAAGAGGAGCGCAGAGGTCGGCTCGAGCATCATCCTGTACGGATCCTTGCCGTTGTCCCGCAACGACTGGATCTGAGCAGAGATACGACGGTGCTCGCGGGCGTCGATGCTGTCCATGGGTATATGCGCGAGATGGGCGTTGATGAACAAGTCGATGCGAACGAGTAGATGTTCAATGATCTCAGTCAGGGATCGAAGACATCCGCGTCGCGCTACGCGTCTCCCAAAGCGATCCAGCGACCTACTCGCCAACGTACTGACACAGTTCGCTTTTAGTTCTGGATCATGTCTCTAGCTATAGTTATATGATACAGTGGTATTTCTGGTTCATGCTATGTCCTTGCAAGGCCGGCGTTTGCATAGTCCTCTTCGCGACTGCAATACTGGGCGAGTGGCTGCGCCAGGAGGCCGGAGTGTCGACGCGTGATGGCATCTCGGCGGGATGATGACTTCAATGGACGGTCATTTCGGTATATGAACATAGTCTTCGTGGTCATCCAGAGGCGGTAGTTCATCGCTCTTGATGTCCTCCTCTCCGAGAGCGATTTTCTTGAAGACTGCGTATGCTCGGTCCAGATCGTCGTTGACGACGACGTAATCGTGCATCCTCTGCTTCGCGTATTCGATCTCGTGATACGCAGCCTCTAAACGCGCCTTCACGCTGGCGTCCGACTCCGTGCCGCGCCCCTTTAGCCTGGAGGCGAGCGTCGCCCAAGACGGTGGAGAGATGAAAACGTAGACGCAGCCGAGTTCGGCATGGTTCGCCTTGATCTGCTTCACACCCTGCAGGACGCGTCAGAGAAGGTATAGGGACGGTTTAGCTGACGCATCAGCATACCTGCAGCTCGATGTCGAGGATACATCTCCGCCCTTGCTGCAGTACATCCTTCACAGCTTGTACACTCGTGCCATAGTAGTTGTTGGAAAACTTGGCCGTCTCGAGGAAGGCGTTCTGCGCCATAAGCTCCTCGAATTTCTCCTTCGTCACGAAATGGTAAGCCTTCCCATCCTCCTCGCCAGGCCGCGGGGCGCGTGTCGTGTCTGAAAAGAATAGAATCAATTCAGAATTCCGGAATGCGGAAGAACCGCCGGAATGATGGAAGAACTTACGAGAGACGCTGAAGCCAAACTTGTCCGGGTATTCGTCGAACAAGCGCTTCAGAAGCGTGGACTTGCCCGTTCCAGAAGGGCCCGACATGACCAGCGGTCGGGCAAACTCGGTTATCGGTGCCATGCTATTCTTATAGAGAGCACGGCGGAGTATGGAGGAAGCTATCTTGCGAGAATGCGACCGCGTTGGCAGGCTAATAACGCTGCCGAAGGTGGATGCCGGCGAATATAAGTTCTCGTTAGGGATCGTCAGTCGCATTGTCGGACCCTGAACGTTGAGCACCGCCACTGATGGCCATGGTTCGGCGGCGACACACTCACTGATCGGGCGCTAACCAACAATAATTACCACCGGCGACCTGCGACGCGACTTGCCAACATCCTCAGCTCTATACCCGGCGCGTCCAGTAGCTTGACGGCGCGCCTAACCCGGCTCAGGCCGCAACATGAGACTCGGAAGGAAGGGTGCTGAGCCCAAGGTTAACAAGCCCGTCGAACTACCAAGGGCGAGCTTCAGGAGGATTGAGGATGAGGCGAGCACGAAGCCGCTCGGCGTGCATGACCTGCAGGCAAGGTCGTATGGCTGTATGTTCGCTGACCTATTTGGGACCATACACAACTCACATACTGCCACCAGATAACAGCTTTGACGACTGGGAGCGGCCAGAGTACTACATTCGCTACATTGGTCAGTACGCCGCCACAATGTTGCAGCGCCGTCTCAAACACTCTAACAGAGCCGATCGAGTCCGAGCTTGCAGTTCAAGTGGAGTATGATATGGACGAGCAAGACCAAGAATGGTTAGATGCCTTGAATAAGGAGCGCAAGGATCAGGGGCTTGACCTGGTGTCTTACGAGACGTTCGAGATCATCATGGACAAACTGGAGAAAGAGTGGTTTGACCTTGTAAGTCAGCCCGAGATATGTATAAGAGTTCCTGATAACCTTGTTATAGATGAAGCGAGTGCCGAAGCCCCAGACGGAGGCACCTCCTGAGGACTCCACCTGCGCGGTATGCGACGACGGTGAAGGCGAGAACAGCAATGCGATCGTATTCTGCGATGGGTGCAACCTTGCTGTCCACCAAGGTATGCTAGCATCTTGTTGCCGCTGAGGACAATATGCTTAATGTCGCCAGAATGTTACGGCATCCCCTATATTCCGGAAGGTCAATGGCTCTGCCGCAAATGCACGATCTCACCTGAGAACCCCGTGGTTCGTGCAACCTCTCTGCCACACACATGCATGAGCTGATAAGATGTTGGCAGTCCTGCGTATTGTGCCCAGCCGAGGCAGGTGCATTCAAGCAGACCAATACCGGAAAATGGGTGCACCTGCTGTGCGCGTTATGGAACCCCGAGGTCAGTGTCACGAAGGGTGCATATATGGAGCCGATCGAGGGCATAGAACGGATATCCAAACCGAGATGGAAGCTCGTACGTCATCCATTGTATCGCACGCCGTCAATACTCTAACTACGTCTTATAGGTGTGCAGTATATGCGGTATCCGGAAAGGTGCATGTATCCAATGCCAGAAAGCATCCTGCACTACTGCATTTCATGTCACCTGTGCTCGTCAACAAGGTCTTCTGGGCTCAATGAAGTCCTTCGCTGAAGAAGAACATTCTCTCCGAGTGTTCTGCGACAGACATCTTCCGCCGGATATGCAGAAGACGCGACGCATACACACCCCGCCGCCCGCTTCCAGCTCGGGCGCGGCGACGCTGAAGTCAACGAAGGCGGCCCTGGCGCACTCATCCGGCTACGCTCCTCCTGCCCCGATCATCCCTCTGTACATTTACGAGAGAGTACTCGCGTATATCGCCAAGATTCGGGTGCTGAAGAAACGAGACTTCCTCGCTTTGGTCTGCAAGTACTGGAGTTTGAAGCGCGAAGCGCGGAGAGGAGCGCCCCTGCTAAAGAGGCTGCATCTAGAGGTACGTTCTTCGAATGCTCGGTCCACGGACCCCATTGAAATCGTTTCCAGCCCTGGACAGCCAGTTCTTCCAACAGACACAAAACTGAGGAGCAGAAGGCGCGTCAACTACAGGTACGAAACGGTACCCCTGTCCCGGCATCCCGTATTTTGCTCATAATCTACAGCTGCTTGGCACTCTCCGCGCAGACATAGAGCGCGTCCGCATCATGGCAGAATACGTCATCCGTCGCGAACACAAGAAAATGAATCGCATGGAAGAGCTGCAAAACACAATCAGTGCCCTGTTCTTCCCTTTCGAGAACACACTGCACGAAGCTCTCAATCAGATCATCGCCGCGGATAAGATGAAGTACTTCCAATATCCGGTTGACCGGAACGAGGTTCCGGATTATTACGATATCGTCAAGCACCCCATGGATTGGTCGCGGATGAGGGAGAAAATCAAGCAGCATGAGTATTTAAACGTTGAGGAATTCCAGGTGCGCCCCCTTGCACTCGGTTCGATTTGAGCGGAGGGACTGACAGCCTCAACAGAATGACGCACAGCTGGTGTTTGACAACGCCATGCTGTACAACGCACCGGAGTCATCGTACTACAAAAATGCCGTCAAGTGCAAGGAGGCGTCCGACCACATACTTGCTAGCTTGAACAGCGTGAAAGACGATCCCTCCAGCCGCCAGGGATACACAAATGGAAACGCGAACGGCCATAGCACATCGAATGCAGAAGTGTACGGATCATCTCCAACGTCGTCTGGTCCCTCATCCGAGGCAGAGGCGTCGCACATCCTACCCTCCCTGCCGCACATCAACGACCTGGAACCATCGCTCGCCGTACTGCAGTTGCTCGACCGGTCAGATGCGATTGATACAGACGACCTAGACTTCCGACTCCTCGGCACGGCTCTGGATTTCCTGTATTTTTACGGCGTCACGGACGTCAAGCCGCCTCCTACTCCTCCCCCGCCTCCTCCAAAAGCACCTCGGAATCGTGCTGCCGAGAAGCAGCGGAAACAAGAACAACGAGAGAAAGCCAATGCTGCGAAGAACGAGCTCCTGCTACAAGCCTTGTCAATGCCTCGGACGCGCGGTGCCAAGAAGGCGGTCGAGGCTGCACAGATGGACGGTGCCGAAGGACTGTCGTCTATATCAAATTTCGATCCCGCAGCCCAATTTGAGTCGTCTGAAGCTGTCATCGACAACGGAAAGCCTCTGCAAGAAGATGCCGCGGAAACGATCGAAATGGGCAATACGGCAGCAGCAGAAGAGTCAGCCGCAAAGCTTAGACGGAATAGGCGGGGTGCCGGCAACCTTCCAGCCGTGCCCCTGATACTGTCAGACGGTGGGGACATGACGACTCATGGTCAATTCAAACATTTCGACACGGGCTGGGTACTGGACTCCAGGACACGTTCCGGACGCAAGTCGGAATCTGCGGCGCCACCTGATTCGCAGCCTTCGAGAAAACGGGCGCGCCAGAGCGAGGATGCGTCGTCGATGGCCCCACGACCTAAGAGACAAAAGACGAGTGAGTCGCCTGGGCAAATCTAACAAGGCATACCTAACATCTTCGTAGGAGCCACTGCTTCGGCTGAGCCGTTGATAGCGAAAGATGCCAGAGCGTCAAATGTATTCTCGAGCGACGTGAGCGACGTCACAGAGAGCGATGAGGACGAAGATGTCGAGGCGGAGCAGCAAGCCGCCGAGGGGGAAGGAGATGTCAAAGTCATCGCAGAGGCAGGAGCAGAAGGCACCACCCGGCGAACCACTCCGCCAACCTCAGATCCACATTCTACTGAAGGATCGGGACCGAACAAGCGCATAGGCGGCAGAAAGCCGATCGTAGACGGAATGTACGGGAAAAGAGGGACCAAACCGCCACCTGTCAAAGATAACGATATTGATGAGGAAGCTGCAACACGGACTTTCCAAGATGGCACGCTTGGTATGTTCGTCAGTTTACAGACTTGCCTCACATATTCTGAACCACCTTAGTATGGGCCAAACAGGACGGCTACCCGTGGTTTCCAGGCGAGATCTCAGTCCTCGATGGTCCTGAGATGCGCGACGATATTGCCGAGGCGAAAGAACAAGCGGAGGCGAGGTATCCTGGAAAGAAGCTGTGGTATGTACGTTTTTTCGATCCGAAACGAACATCGTGAGTTAGCATATGTCACGTCTTTCCTTTTTCTGACGATAGCGACAGACTCTGGGTTCCTGCCGCCAAGCTGCATCTACTTGCCGAGTCTAGTCGTGAGCACCGTTCATTCTCCAGCTCAGCTTGTGCTCACGGTCGTCCCAGAACTTGACCAGACACTCCTCAACGGGAAGATGTTCAAATCGGCTCACTTGCGACAAAGTGTGAGACGCGCGTACAAGTGAGTATACAGTAATCACCCCTCGAACCTCCACTTACGCCTCTTAGGGACGCCCTGGACCTCATGGACCGGTCAGGAGGGGCCAACACTGCAAGCCAAGAACATAAGGAGGAGGAACCCATGGATGTCGCTCCTGTCGCCGAGGAAGGTGATGAAAATGGCATGGATGTCGGCTCGTGAGAAAGAACTGGAGGACTGTCGCTATTCGGGGGAGAGGATCTGTACTATCATAACTGTCACTGCCATTGCTGTATTCTCTTAGCATTGTACTCTAACTGTGGATACCCGCGCAATGTTTGATATCTTTCGCTGTGCAATCAGAGGCGGCGTACTAACGGACCCTGAGAGCTCGATACGTAGGCGCTCGTCACTGTTCCCAACAAGACGTCCATCCCCACTCCTCAGGCTCTGATTTCCTATGTCCACCTCAACAACGGCTGTAGGACGCATCCTGCTCATAGTAGCAATATGCGGGCTCCTTCACTGTAAGCCTTTTAATCTCCGCCCCGGGAAAGCGACCTGAAATCCAACCGCAGCCGCCTTCTCCTCGTGTGAACGTGCGGTCCCCTTCAGACATGTCCAAATTCCAAAGACCCAACACTGACCCGCACGCCAGAACTCTCAAAACTAAAAGCGGCCGGCACTCCAACCCAACTGCCCACAGTAGACGTGCGTTCCTCGACGTTTTCCGCGGCATAGCCGGCAGGATCTAACAAGAGTGCATTGCAAACAGATAATAGCAGAAGCCCTCCTCTCCCTTGTAATTTTCACCCTCGGCGGCGCACTCTGGTCTCCGGAACTCAAGGCTAACACCTGGGCGAGCGAGATGGCCCACCGGTGCGTCTACTGTATGCTTTCCCCGAATTGTAGGAATTTTCTGACGACTGCACGCGGACAGGACATTGGATCAGATGGATACAAGGATGGGGTTTGTGGGGTTTGGGCATCGGGGAAGATTTATGAGTGGTAACTTGAAGGGAAGGTCATGAGCGGGTATGTGCGAAGCGTGTGAATTAGATGTTGGTACGAAGTCAGAATGATGCGTGGTGAATGCTGGCGTTGTACAGTGCGTGTCTAGGATACACAGAAGGCTTATAACGATACCCTCTCTTCCCCTTCCACCTCTTCTGATGTCCCAAACTCCCCGTACGACTCATGTCCGAGCCTTCACCCTACGCCCCATCCCATTAACCACCCCCTTCTTCAGCCCACCCCGCGGATCAAGAAAGAACTTCATATCCTCATGCACTGCAGCCGGTCGTTTCTTCTCCAACTTCCGTTGCCTCACTATGCCGTACGCCGCTCCAGGCCATTGCTGGGGCTTTTGTGCGGGCGGCCGCGACCTCGGCCCAGCGAGGAGGTCCATGCTGGGATCGAGGTCGCCAGCTTCGAACTGGGAGACAACTTCCAGAGAATTATCGTCCAACACGGTGCAATTATCCTCCACAGCAGGTGGAAGGGCAGAGTCCGAGGGCTGCGAATTGGGCGAGAGTGGCTCGAGAGGCTTGCGTTTCTTTGCTCTGTACTTTGGAGAAGCACCGGAGGTAGACACAGAAGCCTTTAGTCGCTCGACTTCGGCTTCTAGCGTCCGTTCTTTCTCTCTTGAAAGTTGAAGGGCGGCTTTGTACCGTGTTATCTAAGCCAGCGGTTCAGCATTGCTCCGAGGAGGAAGCATGAGGACGTACGCGTTTCTCTTTCTTTTTCATTATGTGGACTGCTTCGCCGATCCGTCGAAGGTGCTCCTCTTCACGCTTGTCCATAGCTTGTATGCGCCTAGAACGCGTATAAGAGGCCGCGACAGCGGGGATTAAGCGCAAAACGTACTCTCTCAGCTCCTTCACATCCTTCTCACACCTTTCCTCCGCCCCTTTCGCCCTCTTCACCTCCTTCTCCTTCGCATACACCGCATCCTCCAGCGCAACCCTCTCCCTCGCCAGAATGTCAAAGAACTCCTTCCAACCTCTCTCCCTCTCGGCAAGCTCACTCTCTTTCTCCCAAGCCCGGTCGACGGCCGCTTGCGTTGTACGCTCGAGGGCTTTGACCTGCAAGCGGAGGAGCCTGAGCTCTTCGTTTTCTTCCGCTTTTGCCAGCTCCAGAAGCTTCTCTGCCTCGCCCAGCTTCTCTGTTAGCTCAGCTATTCGCGTTTGTTGCCATGACACCACATCTCTTTCTCCCTCAGGCGGTGACTCAGTAGCATCTTCATCCAGAAACAGTCGTATAGGTCGTGGAGCAAGACACTCAATCTCCGCCCTCCTAGCTGGCCATTTTCTGCACAAGTCGGTGACGAGCTGTTTTGCCTCTGAGAGAGGGAGCGTGCCTTGGGAGGTCTCGATGGTGGAGCGACAAGTGGGACAGACGGGTTGTATACGGAGGGCGTGAGAGAGGCAGGTGGAGCAGAAGGGATGGCCTGTAAATATGGATTAGGTGTTTCTGTGCAGCAGGCGACGTGGGGAGGCTGGTGAGCGTACCGCATGGAGTGCAAGCTATGAACCCATTTGTGCCTAACTCATCGAAGCATATTTGACATCGATACATATTGTCATCGGTGGAGCGTTGTGGTTGTTGAGAGAGGGGCGGTGGACGGTGATGGCACTGTTCGTCGTCGATGATACGCAGGACAATCAGTGAGCCGCAATGAACGACGCGGACGCGCACAGGCACGTGATCATTCTCGATCACTGGGCTGCCAAGCCTGCTAAGGTCCGACGAACCCAATAAAGGCGCTCGGGTGGGACGTGCTCGTCTTGTAACCCACTCGCTCGTCTTACTCGGAATATCTATGAATGTCAGACTTTTGTCGTAGATTGAAACTGCTGGACAAAGAGAGATAGTGTCGCTATGCATTGAACGCTCCCTTGAGACATTCGACGCTGGGAAACCACAACAACGAGGAAATGGCTGACAGGAACAGCCAAAGCCACGTACAATACAACGCCAGCACCTACCGACAAACACATCCTGGATAACTGCTGGAGATGGCGGGAAGCAGGAGAACCTCTTCAGACTGGCTGAATATCTTGGCTTGCTCAAGGAAAAAAGCCTGATCGCCACATGCGGTGTTGGGGTTTGCCTCTAGTTCTTGGTCAACATGCGTCTCGTTGCTCGTCTCTGTATCGTAGCTGCACTCGTATGGTGCGCGCGCGCGTTGAGTATTCCTCCGCTTGTCGAGGTACGTGAGTCTCGCTGAAATTTTGTCGTTTTCGTTCATCGCCTGACTCGCCGGGAAGATGGCTGGCAAGCGCCGCCTCCGAGTCGTGGACCTTTCAGCCACCTTACCCTTAGGCACCTAAGCGGGACGGGGTGCGCAGAACACTAGTTGGCTTGGCAAAGCTGGCGCTTCCGACTCTCACATCATAGCGATAAATATGGCGGGCCGACCAGGGCTGGTACATTCGATGTGCTTCTGTGGACTGAGATGTGGCCGACAAGAGTTGGGATTGCTCTATGCACTGCGGCGTGGTTGGCTGCAGGGTTGACGGTGCCAAGGGTGAGTACCGATCCTCTGGCTACGTCGCCGCTTCTCATTAACGGGTATCCTAGGCCCTCATTACGGACGCTGAGTTCTTATTGGACAACAACCTGGACTCCGAAGGCTCCAACTCGGTCGGAGTGCGAACTAAACGTGACACGCAACCTTATGACGAATTTCTGGCCGCCAACGCCCAGGTTAACAGAGATCAAGACGAGCTTTACGCAGTCTTTAATGATGTGCGGCGAGGCAAGCCAAATGCCGATGAATACTTGAAGGCTGAGGAAGACTTGCGCTACATCCTTCAGAAATACCTCGACCGCCTGCAAGCTACAATGGAGCTGGCGGACCAAGTGAGCGCCGGGGTGATGCACCAGATTCGTCGTCGCGAAAGGGAAGGCGAAAACCTGGAGAAGAGGCTCGATGCGGACGAGCTGAGATTTCTAATCCTTGTCACTCGAATGGATCAGATGGAGAAGCAGCTACGGGCACAAATGAAGAAGCTGCAAGACGCGAACGCGAGCGGATCGTCAAATGAACATTCGGTGGAGTACGCAAAGCTACAGGATATGTGGCAGAAGATGAACCAAGTCACGGATCTGGCTTCTGCTAAGGCGAAGAAGCTTGCCGATCAGAACAACGCAATTTTGCATCTCATTCAACGCGATGTCGAATTGCATGCTATCGAGCAGCGGGACGGAGCCTCCTACGCGGAGACGAAGCGCCAATCCTTGGATCCGTACGACCGCACGGTCGCCTTCCTGCAGGATATGGACGCTCTGGAACGGGACATCCGGACACTGTTTAGCCAGATCCAAGCCGATTCAGAGGGCACCGAGCAATACGCAACGGATGTCGCCAACCTCAATCTGCTCATGTCGACGTACAATGATTATCTGCAGAAGGCCGAGGCAGCGTCGCGGAACCTCGCTCCCAGCGGCGCCGGACGTCGAGATGTGCCAACGCCTTCCAAACACCTAGCGAAGCGCATACAACTTGCGGAGTTACTTGTACCGGCTGCGTTCTCCCGGCTTGACATCCAGCGCGAGACGCTAGTTGCGCAAGTAGAGCGCTTGCACCGCCAGACAGCGACATCCGACCAGTTGGCGTACGAGCAGGTCCAGCTGGAGTTACAGAAGCAGAAGCTGGCCCAGGTGACCGAGCTACTGTCTACGGCCATTGACAAGTTTATCGATATGACAAACGCAGTGATCGCCAACGTGCAGCGAAGGGAGGCGCCCGCTACTCCAATAGTGAATTCAGGGTTGAATGAGCTCGACCCGGCAGACTTGATTCCTGAGAGTTTGGACGCAGTCTTCAAGCCACTGCAAGCGCAGATGAACCAGCTGCTTCGACGCATCCAGAGCAATCCGACTCCGAACCAAGCGGACATCCTGCAACTGCAACTCATCACGCAACAGTATGCGAACTTGATAGCCGTTGTTTCTGCGGTACAGAAGGGATATCTTGACGCTGTTAACGCAGTTCTAGAGAACATGGGCTGAGAGTGGCGTCGAAAAGGTGCGGGTTTAGCCGTGTATTAGTGGGCCGGATATAGCGCGGGTAGAGATCCGGCTTTATCTCGTGTAATAAAATACAGTGGGCCACGATATCACGCGCCCGACCGATGGTTCCTATCCCAGAGCCAGCTGCGTAGGATTATTAGTACACAGGACAATTTCCCCCAGGAGGATATGCTTACATCCCCCTCTATTTCTCCTTAATCAATCGCTTCAATTCCTCCCTCAGGTCCCTCGGTACCGCAATCCAATCTTTCCTGGTTAGAGGCTCCTCAATCCTCAGGTTGCTCGGATACGGTTGGCCAGTCTCGAGGGCAATTTTTCTTCGCTCGACAAGCTTGGAAAGCACGGTAGGCAACTTGGACGGGTCAGGGGTCGGGACTGGCTGTTGACGGACGGCATTCCGAGGAACTCGACTGCGCGGGAGAATGCGCGCAAACGCGGATAGTGAGGGCCGCATCTTCTACTGTTCCTCCTATACAAATATTCAGTAACTTACCAATTCGATAGTGTTGTATTCACCTTCGTCGAAAGTCACTTTTGAGGTGTGTTTCCTGAAAGAGCACTATCGTCCGCCACTTTTGGTATTACCCTGAAATTCCAAGCGCGGTGCACAGCCGCTAAGCGCGCTTTGTCGTCGACGGGTGTCGTCGACAGTGGACGCAACGAGGACGACATTCCCCAACAACGAGCAGCACCGCACACTCTAATTCTTGTAACTCCCATATTACTTTCAAAGTACCGATCAAATTTCTCATCCTGGGATACCATGGCAAGCATACTACGGGCAGGTCCATCCACAATATCAGCAATATCTCGGGGTACGCTGGCCGTACTTTGTGTCTCAAGCCACCCCTAACTCCAGTTTACAGCCCGTGCCTTCCCTTCCCGTCCATTACTCGCCTCTCTTCCCCCTGTTAGTCGTAGGAACCTACATAGAACTCCAGCACCGCATGCAGCACACTTTGACACGCACCGGTTTGTTGAGCGGCTAGAACAGGAGGGTTTGACGCGCCAGCAAGCTGAGGGCGTCATGGGTGCGATGGCTGATGTGGTCGACGAGAGTATAAGAAATATGATGGAGAGCATGGTTACAAAGGCTGAGCAGGAAAAGGTCCGTGCTTCTTCCTCGCTCATGTATTCAAGTGATGTTCTCCTCCTACGTTCCTTCGCGAGGGGATACCGTGTGTCTCATTTAGCTGCAACTCTATCTACGATGCGCTGGCGAATCTTTGAGCTGACAGATGGACAGTATCTCTATACCCAGAAGGTCGACTTCGCTGCACTGAAATCAGAAATGCAAATGCTCGAGAAGAATGACCTCTCTCAAATGAAGGCCGACGCAGACCGGCTTTCAGCGGATGTTGAGCGACTCAAGCAGCGGTTAAGGGAAGAGATCGCCCGAACACAGGCAGGCGTCAGGCTGGATCTGAATCTCGAGAAAGGCCGGTTAAGAGATGAGACGAGCGCCCAGGAACAGAAGGTGCGAGAGGTGGACACAAGGATCGAGAGTGAAATTGCGGCATTAAGGACAGCCATTGAAACCTCTAAGGTGCGCTGGATTCAACGCGTGCTATATACAAAGAGCGCGAAGCTAATAAGAGTTCGGAACAGCAAAATACTCTTCAGTATTTGGTCACGGTCGCTACAGGTTGTTGCGCCTTACTCATGGCATACTTACGGTTCAGGAGTAAGCAGAATTTTTCCGAGTTTTACCGCCCGCAATTTAATGGCTCTATACAGTGTAACGAAATCCTTTTTGACTCAGCATATGTATTGGGCGGTAACGGAGAGAGATTCGAAGAATTATAGTTTGGGTATCAAGATAATTCGGAGGAAGAATTTTACGGTCACGGGTATGAGACCGACTATGCATTACGCGGGCCAGGATGGCCAGCCAGAACCATGTCGACCGTCTCTGCTCGCTTCGGCGTGTCCGCAAACAGCGCACGCAACAGTGATGCGATCTCTTGCACATCGAAATCAA